>CM069059.1:16512900-17766650 GCA_035220775.1 Malus fusca | reverse complement strand
CTTTCTAGGCGGTCCGACGAACTGGTTGTTCAGGACTCTATGGCCTACAGCGTCCGATGCGCATGCTCAGTATCAAACATGGGCCAGCGCCTTCTTGCACGAACTCGTCAGGTGGAGTCGTTGATGGCTGAAGTGGCTAGTCTTCGGCAGGAGGTCAGAGTGCTTAGGCATGAGAACAGGGATTTGCACATGCTCGCAACCAATTACTCCACAAGCATGAAGAGGAAGCTTGATCAGCTGCAGGAGTCCGAAGTGCGGATTCAGAGTGATCATCAACGGTTTATGACGTTACTCCCGAGGTTTGTGTTGCCTTCGTCCTCGGGAGCAGCACCAAGTATTGAGGCTCTGAATGATCCAGCTCTGGCGCTTCGTCTTTCAGGGGCTCCGTCGACCTCCGAGGCACCACCAACCAACGACCAATGAACGAAATTAGTTTACAAGTTATTGTAAAATATTTATGCAATTTTGTTTTTTTTTTTTTTATTTTTTTTTTTTTTTTTTTTTATTTTTTATTTTTTTATTTTTATTTTTTTATTTTTTTTATTTTTTTGTATTTTTATTTATATGAATGTTTATGTTTTTTTTTTTTTTTAATAACAATGTGAAATAAGTAAATCAAAGTAAAAAGACTATGTTTAACTTTCTAAACAAAAATCACAACTAAATAAACAAAACAAAATGAAAGCAGTAAAGAGAAGGGATTAGGAATGCAAATCTGATTGTGGGTGATTCCTAGGCCTCCCTTCATTATTCAAATGCATGGGCTTATCATTGAACGGACGGTGGTACTTGAAATGATCCGACAACGGTCTAAGTTCTAATGACGGTGCCTGAATCATCAAAATTAAATTGTTAGTATAACATAAAATTAAAAATGGAGAAGATGGCTTACTATCTTTTTCAAACTCAATCACAAACACCACGTCTTTTAACGTTTCATGAACTTTGCATTTAGCCAGATTGCATGTGATGATTGTGACATGGCCCTTGTTATCAAACTCAATTTCTTTGGCATTGGTTGTCTCAACTACATCCTCTTTGATAAGTTCAACAAATTCTTCGACCACCTCCTTTTCTGGAATATCTTCCACAACGTCTTTTTCATTCACTTCTTCCTTGAGATTTAAAAACCTGCAAGGAAAAAGGACATTTGGTGGAACGATGTTAGAATGAATTGAATTTTGAACCTCCTCACCTGAGTTGGATGACATAAGGACTTGGGGGGTTTGCGATAAGAATTCTTCTAAACTGCCCAAGTCGTCATCCTCATCTTCTTCTTGAATTGGCAATTCATCCATGTTCGGGCTCTGTTTGGATGGTTCTGGGACAACTTCATACTCCATGTCACCTTGATCTCGAATCTGTGCCATGAATTCCATAATCTGCCCAACTTGCTCCTCCAATGCATCCACCTTGTTGGCTTTATTTTGCATCTCCTTGTTTCGATTTTCTACGTCCTGGGTCAAAGAGGTTAGTAACTTATTCAACATGTCATTATCCGAAGACGTACCTGAATTTGATTGGGGAGATTGTTGTGGTGGTTCATATGGCCATTGATAGAACTCTTCCGATGGCGGCAATTGTTCTTCTTTTTGTGAACCCTGTACCGAAGAAATTAATTCTTCAAGCATTTGATTATAATCCACGGGCATACTTTGATTCGATTGGAATTGTTGTGGGGGATGCTGTGGTGGCTGCATAGGCCTTGAATAGAACACGTCCTCTTGCTGCCAATATCCACCTTGTTGGAATTGTTGAGGTTCTCCCCACATGTAATCTGAATAATCTCTCCAATCTGAATTGTAAGCATTGGAAAACATGTTGCCCCTTGATTGGTTATGGCCTTGATATCCCCAAACATCTTCATTTGCAGAAAATTGAGGACCTTGATATCGTTGCCCATAGGGCACATCAAGTGTAGGGACACTTGGCATTGTGGTCCGTTCGGCATTATGAGTTAATTGAGCAGTGAGCTGTGCCAATAGATCTTGAATGCTAGTAGAATCCAGGTCTTGCTCCATTTGAAACTAAAATCAAAGAAAGAAAACTAAATCAAATATCAAAAGTAACATACACAAACACAAATAAACATAAGCAAAAACAAAAATAAAAGGATTAGCAAATTTGCTAATCCCCGGCAACGGCGCCAAAAATTTGGTGCGAAAATAAATTAACGCACAAATTTAAACCCTATTTGTGACAGTTGTAGTATATGGATAAGTAGGGATCGTTCTAGGCCGGGGATTAACTAGGGATGCTAACCCAAGTAAAATTAAATTAAAAACGTAAAAACAAAATTTAAAACACTAAACTATACTCAAAACACTTAAATAGAAACACTCAAAATAAAACTAACAAATAAACTAAAACAAATCAAAAGACTCAAAATAATTCAAAACTCAAGAAAACACAAACTAAATTTATTTCTAACAAATCTAACACTTTAAAATAAACGGGGGATTGATTTTTGATGAAAAGTAAATTAAACTTAAATAAATTACAGAATTGACAAAAACATGAAATTAAGGTGAATGGATGGACGACGGACTGGCTAGAGGGTTCTTCTCCACACATGACATATATGCAACCTAAATTGATTTTCAGTTGTTCTTTCAATAAATTGTAAATTCTCAACGCCCCAAGTTAATTAGGTCCGCTTAAATTAACCTTCAGATTTTCCTACTTTTATTAGGTTGGATGATTGCATACGACAACCCAAAACATTCCCTACAAGTTCCCTACATGAATTGCATAATAGAGATACAAGCAAGAATCATTAAGTTTTATGAAAATCATAAGCATTGACGAGGCACTTGTTACTATGAATTGCATGAAACTTATGCCAAGAATTTACCTAACGCGATCGTTTATAAGCGACCTTCACTACTTGTGAATATAAGTTCATAACGATTAGGTGAAATTCACTTATATTCTAGCATCAAATTCATGCATGTAAATTAAGTATGCATCCTTAATCGACATACAAAAATAAGTTATCAATCAAGCAGTTAAGCAAATTAAATCACAACTCAGAAATCACAACTGAAGGTAATCAATTCAAATTACAAATATATCCATGGTTTTGAATTAAACTCTAGCCAAAACAAAATTAGTTACACATTATTAAAATTAAAAACAGAAATAAAACGTGAGTTGGAGGATTAAACCGAGCGAAATTGCAGTGAAACTTTGCTGCTTCTGTCCCTGCGCTCCCTGCGCTCCCCGCACGTGTCAGCTGCCAAGGCAAGGCAGCTCCTGGATTTCTGCGTGCTGCCCTCCTTTTCCGTGCCAGCTGCACCAGTCTCCGTGCTGACCTGCACCGTGCTGACCTGCACGCCTTCTTTCCTCTCGCCAACTGCGTCTCTCTCCTGTCGATTTCCTCGCTGCAAAAGCAGCGCCTCGGCCCTGCTCTCGCAAGCTCCTCCTTCCTTCCCGCGCTTCACCTGCCTTGCTCTCGCACTCTCTCACGTTTCCCTTTCTTTAGCTACCTAAGGCAGCTTGCGTCTGACTCCTTCCTGGCGAGCTGCTCCCTTCTTCGCAAGCTGCACAAGCAGCTTCCTCTTCGCGTCCCCCCCCCTTCTGCCTAAGGCAGCAACTCCTTTTTCTTTCCGCGTCCCTCCAGCCAGCTGCTACTGTCCTCCTTTCCCGCGCCCACCACCTGCTTTGCTGACTCGCCAGCTGCCTTCGTCCTACCCCCTTTCCCGCGCGTCTTTCCTCGTGTCTCTCTTTCCAAGCTGCCAAAAGGCAGCGACCTCCCTCCGAGCTGACTGATCAGCTCCTTCACTCCCTTGCTTTTATTCTTTTTTGTTTCTTCTCTTCGTTCCTTCGCTGCCAGGAAGGCAGCGCTTCTTTCTTTAATCCATTTCCCTTTATCAGTGCTGAGACCTTTTTGCACGCCAGCTTTTCTTATTTTTCTGCACCCATTCCCTAGTGCTCCTGCTGTCTCCACCAATATCATAAATAAATATATATATATATATATTTATAATACTATCTTTTATATAAAACAAACATGATGATATAAATTATTATTATTATATATATATATATATTTTTTTTTATTTAATTTAAAAGCTACACGAATTTATTACATAAAATCACACTTATACTATTTTTACTTTCTTAGCTAGGTAAATTCGATAAAACACCAAAACAAAGTAAAAAGCACAAAAATATGAGGAACTAACTAAGAAAAGACGAGAGAATTTGAAGTAAAAATATATATAAATATGATCCGATCATGTATTTGTCGAGGTCCTCCATCATCAAAATAATTTCGAACCTTTCTTGCTCCCTCTCCCCTTGTTCCTTCATGGCCAAACACATTTGGGCCGATTCTTCTTGCTGAGAGATATGGTTTTCATTCATTCTTACCATTTCGCTAGCAAATTGTGCACGTATTGGATCTTGGGACTTCCCTTTTCTCTTCCTTTTGCTTATCTCTACCCGGGGGCCTTGCAAAGGAAGAAGTTGGGGTCATTTGTTCGATAATGCGAAAATAAATTCACGCACAAATTTAACCCTATTTGTGACAGTTGTAGTAATGATGTAAGTAGGGATCGTTCTAGGCCGGGGATTAACTAGGGATGCTAACCAAAGTAAAATTAAATTAAAAACGTAAAAACAAAATTAAAAACACTAAACTAGAATAACTCAAAATAAAACTAACAAATAAACCAAAACAAATCCAAAGACTCAAAATAATTCAAGACTCAAGAAAACACAAACTAAATTTATTTCTAATAAATCTAACACTTTAAAATAAACGGGGGATTGATTTTTATGAAAAGTAAATTAAACTTAAATAAATTACAGAATTAACAAAAACATGAAATTAAGGTGAATAGATGGACGACGGACTGGCTAGAGGATTATTCTCCACACATGACACATATGCAACCTAAATTGATTTTCAGTTGTTCTTTCAATAAATTGTAAATTATCAACGCCCCAAGTTAATTAGGTCCGCTTAAATTAACCTTCAGATTTTCCACAAGTTATTGGGTTGGATGATTGCATACGACAACCCAAAACATTCCCTACAAGTTCCCTACATGAATTGCATAATAGAGATACAAGCAAGAATCATTAAGTTTTATGAAAATCATAAGCATTGACGAGGCACTTGTTACTATGAATTGCATGAAACTTATGCCAAGAATTTACTTAACACGATTGTGGTCAACAACCTTTACTACTTGTGAATATAAGTTCATAACGATTAGGTGAAATTCACTTATATTCTAGCATCAAATTCATGCATGTAAATTAAGTATGCATCCTTAATCAACATACAAAAATAAGTTATCAATCAAACAGTTAAGCACATTTAATTCACAACTCAGAAATCACAACTGAAGGTAATCAATTCATATTACAAATATATCCATGGTTTTGAATTAATCTCTAGCCAACACAAATTAATTACACATTATTCTTAAATTAAAACATAAAAATAAAACATAAAGTTGGAGGATTAAACCGAGAGAAATGCACAGTTGCTTCTCAAGCAGCATTGCCGAGGCTTCCTTTGTTTTTCTGCTCTAGGTCTCCCACGCTGACTGCTCCTATTCTTTCCATCCAGCGAGCTGTTCCTCTCGCTCCAAAGCAGCCCACGTCTCTGACTTCGCTGCCTTTATTTTATGGCACACCTTCCTCAAGCTGCCTAAGGCAGCAACATCTCCCCTCAATTCTCGCGTCCCGCCTGTCGCTGGTTTCCTTCCTCAGCTGCCACCAGGCAGCTGGCTGCCTTGTCCACGCGAGACCTTCCTTCAGCTCCCCTCTGCAATCCCCCAGGCTTATTCTTTTTAATCCAAGCCTTAATGGCTTCCCCCATTTCCCCCCGTCCACTTCTCTTCTTATTTTTCTGTTTTTTTTTCTTCTTTTGTCAGACCTCACCCACCTTTCTCCATTGACCTTTCTTTAATCTTCTTTTTTTTTTTTTTTTTCTTTCCGCCTGCTGGCTTGTGCGCCACTCCCTCCTGACTTCACATTTCTCTTATTATTTTGCTTTCCCTTTCTTTATTTGCTGCACTCACCTTAGTTGTCCCCCATTTCTGTTTCTTTATTTCCCCCATTCTTGTATTCCCTTTTCCTGCACTTTAATTTCCCACAAAGCTCCTTTTATTCTTTATTTTATATAAAACAAACATGATGATGTTTCAAACATCATCATGTTTTATTATTATATATATATGTATATATTTTATTTAATTTAACAGCTAAATGAAATTATTACATAAAATCACACTTATGCTATTTTTATTTTCTTAGCTAGATAAATTCGATAAAACACAAAAACAAAGTAAATAACTCAAAAATATAAGAAACTAACTAAGAAAAGACGGGAGAATTTGATGTAAAATATGTATAAATATGAGCTTATCAAATACCCTCACACTTAGCTTTTGCTAGTCCTCGAGCAAAACAGAAAAAACAGAAAAAGTAATAACATGAAAATTATTAGTTTCCCCCTATGTGACCCTCATAGAATTTCATTTGAGAACACAATCATCAAAAACCATAGCTAACACCAACAAGCTAATCCAAATTCATTTTCCTTATTCAAATATTAGCAGTAATCTTTGAAACATCCTTGAAGTGTAGTGTGTGAGATAGTCATGCTAATGCAATTTCAAATTTTTATTTTTTAAAAACACCATATGCAAACTAGCGACCTTCTCACGGGATATGCACTCAATCACACATGTGTTTAGTTTTAATGTGTTTCGCTCAAGAAACGAATGTGAAAGTTCTACCATAAGCTTGCATAAAGATCACTTCTCCACAGTCATAATTGCAAAACTTAAATCAAGAGGACTTTTATTGGATGTAATGAGGCTTAGGGATAGGGTTATTGAAACGAAAGAATAGGACAACACAAGTTCCAAGCTACATTGCAAGCAATTCTTTTCTTTAGATTTATAAGAACTCAAGCTCTCCAACGATTCTTCTGACATCTCCAACCACACCCTGAAACTGAAACTTTAAAAACTTTTTATTTTCTTTGTATACAATCTTTTTTTTTTTTTTTTTTTTTTTTTTTTTTTTTTTTTTTTTTAATACAAACATGAAATACCCCCACACTTATTCTTTTGCCAAACACCTTCAAAGTACTTCACAAACGTTTCTCATAAGACAATCTTGCATTGCTCGCTTGGAAAGGGTAAGGAAAAAAAAATTTATTTCAGGCATAAGGGTAGACATATCTGGTGATAAGAAATAAAAGGTTCACATATACGGCACAAATTGGCAATCTAATGATATCATTTTTCTTTGGGAAACAAGGTTATTTGGGCCATGGTGGTAAACCTAATGCCTCAATCATTTTCAAGTTCATGCAATCAATGACAAAAATTTCGAAAGATCGTTATGCAAGTTCTAGAGAAGTATCTCACATAAGTTCATCACACATGAAAGAATAGGAGTGTATGAAAAATGCACACACTTTCAATAGGCTCAAAAACTCACATAGGATGTATATGGTCACTAAATTCACATATGGAGCTTTAAATCATGCTTTAATTTCACATCAACAAGGCTATGTGCGTTTAGTTTTTCAAAGATGATCAAATATGTACAAACTAACACGAGAATTAGGAATTTCACACAACACATGTTAACTAAGTTCTTGATCATCATGGTTCAAATTTATCCAATTATATCATTGGGTCGGGAAACTAACAAAAATCTAATTCAAAACAATAAGGAAAACAAGGAAATATTTTTGGACTTTTTTTTTTTTTTTTTTAAAAAACAACAACTTAATTAAGAAAACACAAAGCAATAACATGGAAACAAATGAAACCAGTTCAAAGTCGAAGGTACAAAAAATTTTAATTTGGTCATTTTTATACTCTATACCCCCACACTTAAACTAGACATTGTCCCCAATGTCAGAAAATATAATAAAATGCAAATAAAAATAAAATAAATAAATATAAGGAAACAAAATAAAACAATAGGACTGAAAACTTCCCTAATTTGCAGAAAATCAAGCGATGACCCCCCAAGCTAAAATTTTTGCAATCAACTTCAAGGGTGGAAATAGCCAAAAGTTCCTGCAAAGAAAAGAAATAAATCAGTTAAGCACGTAAGAAAATGTAGAAAATGCAAACGGAAAATTAAAAATGAAAATAAAAGACAATGAATAAAACTAATAAAGTGATCATTGGTCCTGTTTGGTGACTTTCCACAGCTTTGAACTTGAACTGGCCTCGGAACTTCTTAGCAAGGAAAATGAGACTTGATTGGTGGTGGTGTTGAAGCTTCTCGAGCTCTTGGTTTCAACTCGGACTCCTTCTGCCGGGTTGATTGAGTCTGCAGGCTACATTCTTCTCTTTTTGTTCTTCTGCATGGCAGGTAGGCACGAGGAATAGGTGGTGGTCTGCTTCTTTGTTCAATCTGTCCAAGTGCCGACCGATTGCCTTTCTTTCACCTTGCCCCGTAGCCAAGAGCAAGGGTAAAGGAAAAGCATGCCATGAGAAATCTTTGCCTCTGACTCTGATGATATGGGATACTTTTGCTTTTGAAGAAGTATCGTTCCACAGGTGTATGCTTGAACTGGGCTGGGGAACTTCTTAGCAAGGAAAATGAGACTTGATCTTGAAGATGAAGCAGCACCTTGTCTCCACATGCTTCAAGTATCATTTTCACTTGCCATGTCTGTTCTCCAGGCAGATGTGGCGACTTCTTCGGAAGTACATTAGTGGTTGAAGAAGAGCACTCGAGAGCAATGCTAGGTAAGCAATCAGGAAGGATTTCCAGGCAGTCGGTTCTTAGATTGGAAGATTGACACCGAGTGCTGGCTGATTGCCCGCTTTCTCCTTGCCCCAAAGACAAGGAAAAGGACAGGGAGAAAGCGTGATATGAGATACTCTTGCTTTCAACCTTCATGATATGAAATACTCTAGCTCTAGATGACTTATTTGCAAAGGTATCCCAGGGAATGAGAAACACAGAGAAACTCGAGAGGGTTTGATGGAAAGGCATTTTCGGAGATGAAAAATTTCGGAGATGAAGAAGTGTTGAGAGAGTTTGCCTTTGCTGTTGAAGGCGAAGGTAGACGTTTATAGAATTTGTCTTCACAACCGAAACTATTCCTTTACCCTGTCGGCAGCCGGTGGATGGATGAACAGTACAAGTTACGCGCTTTCTGAAAAAGTCACCCGTAATTTGCGCAAAGCTGACAGCGCGCGTGACGAGTGACGACAAAATTGGAAAAACTGTTCGCCTCGTGATTCCTGACCGCTCCGACTTTTGAGAGAGACGCCCGACTTTTGAGAGAACGGCGTCCGACTTTTGAGAAAGGAACCGACTTTTGAGACGGAGACGCCGCTTTTGAGAAAAGAATCCGGCTTTTGAGAAAGGAGCCCGGCTCTTCGATTTGCGAGAGGGCGTCTCTTCGACTGCTGAGTGATGCCTCAACGATTTCTTCTTCTTATAAGAACGCTCATTTTTGTTCCACAACACACTTGAGTTCCCCTTGTAAACACTTCATCTGGTAAACGTTCCCTCCTGTAAACACTCCCTCTTGCATTTTCTTTTAATCTTGATCAGTCCAACTCTTCATTCTCAACACCTTCAAATATGTCTTGCCCCTCTGACCGTCGCCTTAACTTGAATGTTGGGGAAGATAGTGATATATCTTCTCCAACCAACATTTGGCAGCCATCCTTCATATCCCCAAATGGTCCTCTTACAGTTGGGGATTCCATGATGATGAACGAAACAACCGCATCGGTGGTGGCCAGAAATCTGCTCACTCCTAGAGACACTAGGATACTTTCCAGGCGGTCCGACGAACTAACTGTCCAGGACTCTATGGCCTACAGCGTCCGATGCGCAGGTTCAGTATCAAACATGGGCCAGCGCCTTCTTGCACGAACCCGTCAGGTGGAGTCGTTGATGGCTGAAGTGGCTAGTCTTCGGCAGGAGGTCAGAGTGCTTAGGCATGAGAACAGGGATTTGCACATGCTCGCAACCAATTACTCCACAAGCATGAAGAGGAAGCTTGATCAGCTGCAGGAGTCCGAAGTGCGGATTCAGAGTGATCATCAACGGTTTATGACGTTACTCCCGAGGTTTGTGTTGCCTTCGTCCTCGGGAGCAGCACCAAGTATTGAGGCTCCGAATGATCCAGCTCTGGCGCTTCGTCTTTCAGGGGCTCCGTCGACCTCCGAGGCACCACCAACCAACGACCAATGAACGAAATTAGTTTACAAGTTATTGTAAAATATTTATGCAATTTTGTTTTTTTTTTTTTTATTATTTTTTTTTATTTATTTATTTTTTTTATTTATTTTTTGTATTTTTATTTATATGAATGTTTATGTTTTTTATTTTTATTTTTTTTATTTATTATTATTATTTTTTTTTTATAAAAATGTAAAAAAAGTAAATCAAAGTAAAAAGACTATGTTTAACTTTCTAAACAAAAATCACAACTAAATAAACAAAACAAAATAAAATCAACGTAAAATAATAAAAAAAAATCAACGTAAAATAAATTCACACAAGAGCAAACAAACAATGAAAGAACTAAACAAAGTAAAATAAATTCAGTAAAGAGAAGGGATTAGGAATGCAAATCTGATTGTGGGTGATTCCTAGGCCTCCCTTCATTATTCAAATGCATGGGCTTATCATTGAACGGACGGTGGTACTTGAAATGATCCGACAACGGTCTAAGTTCTAATGACGGTGCCTGAATCATCAAAATTAAATTGTTAGTATAACATAAAATTAAAAATGGAGAAGATGGCTTACTTTCTCGTTCAAACTCAATGACAAACACCACATTTTTGAACATTTCCGGGACTTTGAACTTAGCCAGGTTTACTATGATGGTTGTGGCTTGTCCCGTGTCCTCAGTCTTAACTCCTTTGGGCTTGATTGTCTCATGCACAGCCTCTTTGATATGATCAACAGATTCTCCGGCCACCTCATTTTCTGGAATAATTATTCTTGGTGTACAAGTCTCTTTGAACGTTTCAATACCATCGGGAACTTGATTTGGTACACCAAGAATTTGGATATCACATTGCACCTTGGGAAGATCTTCCACAA
Source organism: Malus fusca (assembly GCA_035220775.1). NCBI lineage: Eukaryota > Viridiplantae > Streptophyta > Magnoliopsida > Rosales > Rosaceae > Malus > Malus fusca. The sequence goes on along the minus strand of CM069059.1, from coordinate 17,755,583 downwards.
CGTATTTTTCATTCACTTCTTCCTTGGGATTTAAAAACCTGCAAGGAAAAAGGACATTTGGTGGAACGATGTCAGAATAAATTGAACTTAGAACCTCCTCACCTGAGTTGGATGGCATAAGGACTTGAGGGGTTTGCGACAAGAATTCTTCTAAACTGCCCAAGTCGTCATCCTCATCTTCTTCTTGAAGCGGCAATTCATCCATGTCCGGGCCATGTTTGGATGGTTCTGGAACAACTTCATCCTCCATATCACTTCCCAAAGTGATGGCTTCATCGATTTCCATTTCTCCCCTTGAATTTGCAAATGTGGAGTTGGAGAGTTCTCTTTGATCTTGAATTTGTGCCATGATTTCCAAAATCTGCCCAACTTGCTCCTCCAATTCGTCCACTCTTCTGACTCGGTCTTGCATCTCCTGGTTTTGATTTTCTACTCCCTGATTCAAAGAGGTGAGTAAATTATTAAGTGTATCATTATCCAAGGATGTACCTGAATTGAATTGGGGAGATTGTTGTGGTGGATGTGGTGGTGCACATGGCCATTGATAGTACTCATCTGATGGCTGTAATTGTTCTTCGTTTTGTGAGCCCTGCACCAAAGAAATTAATTCATCAAGCCTTTGATTATAATCCACGGGCATACTTTGATTTGATTGGAATTGCTGTGGGGGATGCTGTGGTAGCTGCATAGGTCTTGAATAGAATTCGTCTTGCTGCCAATATCCACTTTGTTGAAAGTGTTGAGGTTCATCCCACATATAATCTGAGTAGTCTCTCCAATCCGAATTGTAAGCGTTGGAAAACATGTTGCCCCTTGATTGGTTATGGCCCTGATATCCCCAAACATCTTCATTTGCAGAAAATTGAGGACCTTGATATCGTTGTCCATAGGGCACATCAAGTGTAGGGATACTTGGCATTGTGGCCCGTTCGGCATTATGAGTTAATTGAGCAGTGAGCTGTGCCAATAGATCTTGAATGCTAGTAGAATCCAGGTCTTGCTCCATTTGTACCTCAATTCAAAGAAAGAAAAATAAATCAAGTATCAAAAGTAACATACACAAACACAAATAAACATAAGCAAAAACAAAAATAAAAGGATTAGCAAATTTGCTAATCCCCGGCAACGGCGCCAAAAATTTGATGCGAAAATAAATTCACGCACAAATTTAACCCTATTTGTGACAGTTGTAGTAATGATGTAAGTATGGATCGTTCTAGGCCGGTGATTAACTAGGGATGCTAACCAAAGTAAAATTAAATTAAAAACGTAAAAACAAAATTAAAAACACTAAACTAGAATAACTCAAAATAAAACTAACAAATAAACCAAAACAAATCCAAAGACTCAAAATAATTCAAGACTCAAGAAAACACAAACTAAATTTATTTCTAATAAATCTAACACTTTAAAATAAACGGGGGATTGATTTTTATGAAAAGTAAATTAAACTTAAATAAATTACAGAATTAACAAAAACATGAAATTAAGGTGAATAGATGGACGACGGACTGGCTAGAGGATTATTCTCCACACATGACACATATGCAACCTAAATTGATTTTCAGTTGTTCTTTCAATAAATTGTAAATTATCAACGCCCCAAGTTAATTAGGTCCGCTTAAATTAACCTTCATATTTTCCACAAGTTATTGGGTTGGATGATTGCATACGACAACCCAAAACATTCCCTACAAGTTCCCTACATGAATTGCATAATAGAGATACAAGCAAGAATCATTAAGTTTTATGAAAATCATAAGCATTGACGAGGCACTTGTTACTATGAATTGCATGAAACTTATGCCAAGAATTTACTTAACACGATTGTGGTCAACAACCTTTACTACTTGTGAATATAAGTTCATAACGATTAGGTGAAATTCACTTATATTCTAGCATCAAATTCATGCATGTAAATTAAGTATGCATCCTTAATCAACATACAAAAATAAGTTATCAATCAAACAGTTAAGCACATTTAATTCACAACTCAGAAATCACAACTGAAGGTAATCAATTCATATTACAAATATATCCATGGTTTTGAATTAATCTCTAGCCAACACAAATTAATTACACATTATTCTTAAATTAAAACATAAAAATAAAACATAAAGTTGGAGGATTAAACCGAGAGAAATGCACAGTTGCTTCTCAAGCAGCATTGCCGAGGCTTCCTTTGTTTTTCTGCTCTAGGTCTCCCACGCTGACTGCTCCTATTCTTTCCATCCAGCGAGCTGTTCCTCTCGCTCCAAAGCAGCCCACGTCTCTGACTTCGCTGCCTTTATTTTATGGCACACCTTCCTCAAGCTGCCTAAGGCAGCAACATCTCCCCTCAATTCTCGCGTCCCGCCTGTCGCTGGTTTCCTTCCTCAGCTGCCACCAGGCAGCTGGCTGCCTTGTCCACGCGAGACCTTCCTTCAGCTCCCCTCTGCAATCCCCCAGGCTTATTCTTTTTAATCCAAGCCTTAATGGCTTCCCCCCTTTCCCCCCGTCCACTTCTCTTCTTATTTTTCTGTTTTTTTTCTTCTTTTATCAGACCTCACCCACCTTTCTCCATTGACCTTTCTTTAATCTTCTTTTTTTTTTATTTTTCTTTCCGCCTGCTGGCTTGTGCGCCACTCCCTCCTGACTTCACATTTCTCTTATTATTTTGCTTTCCCTTTCTTTATTTGCTGCACTCACCTTAGTTGTCCCCCATTTCTGTTTCTTTATTTCCCCCATTCTTGTATTCCCTTTTCCTGCACGTTAATTTCCCACAAAGCTCCTTTTATTCTTTATTTTATATAAAACAAACATGATGATGTTTCAAACATCATCATGTTTTATTATTATATATATATGTATATATTTTATTTAATTTAACAGCTAAATGAAATTATTACATAAAATCACACTTATGCTATTTTTATTTTCTTAGCTAGATAAATTCGATAAAACACAAAAACAAAGTAAATAACTCAAAAATATAAGAAACTAACTAAGAAAAGACGGGAGAATTTGATGTAAAATATGTATAAATATGAGCTTATCATTCGACACCTTCATTGTCGGCAAAATTCACACCTTCATTGACATCATTTGGGGGAGGGGCTTCACTATGAAATAATCTTCCCCATTGTTGGTCCGCATCGGTTCTCCACCTCGGACAATCCTTGAGGATGTTCCAAGCATGATGCAACTTAAAAGATTGATTTTTTTATGTAGTTCTTGTCTTATAAATTGTCATTGCTTTGTCACCCTATGCAACAAATACATAAAAACAATTAGTTGCAAAATACTATTATGTACATTACAAATAAAATATCAACAAAGAAACTCACAATTTTTTAGGCGCCCCTTCCACTAGGCATGTCAACCATGGCTCTCTCCAAGCTTGCCTTCCACAAAGTGCACGTTTTGTTGATAATCTTCCACCGATCATAAACACCATCAGCTTCCCTTCGACCAGCGTTGGAGTTTTCATGGAACTTATCAACGATTTTACCCCACAAAACCTTTCTATTTTGATTCATGTCGACGGCACCATCTTCGCTAATAGAAATTCATGGCAAACATAAAGCAATATCTTCGTCAAAGGTCCAATTACGACCTCTAACATGCTCTTTTGCCATCTTGAAAATTTTGGAAATGATAAGAAATGGTAGAAAGAAAAATTGGAAGAATTGTAGGAGAAAAGTGAGTTTTGTGTGGATGTTTGAACAAATACATAGGTATTTATAGAGTTTTTGGTTGAATTTTGAGTTAAATAATTTTTTTTAAATTATTTTAGCCGTTGGATTTTAATTTGAACCGTTAGATCCTTTTTTTTACCGTTAGATTTGATTATATTCGATTTAAGTCGTTGGATTCAATAAATATATAAATATAAAATGTTCATATAATTTTTTGAACTAAAAAATATTTGAATGTGGACCGTTGGTTCCAACGGTCCAATTACCACCACCACCGGATGAAGAAAAGTAGTCGTTGGCTACAAACAAAACTTGACAAACCAGGGGACACACCCACGTGGGTGGGGTCCACCTCGGTTGAATGCAGGTTGAAGGCCTTGCGTGCTGCGCGTGGAGCAAGTGACAGAGGGCAATTGGGCTTCACAGCCCAGGTTTCAATCACAGAAGCTGGGGTCCACTCCAATTTATGGCCTAAACTTGGGCTGGTATTTGACCTCCATTTGGGTTTTGGGTTTTAGGTTTTAGGTTAATTTTAGGTCATGGGTTGGAGTGGATTTTGGGGAGGGGGAAGGGAAATCATAGGTTTTAGCCCATTGTTGGAGTTGGTCTAATGGTGGGAATTGGAATGAGGTTGAGGAGTCAACTTGTTCTCTTTGGAATTTTCATAATCTTCTATATATAAAGCCAGAAGGCTGTTTTGGCGTCACCGGCTTTGACAAAAATAATTGGACCAAACTACCTGTGACAACCCGTCCCAAATTTTACAATTTTACAAAATTTAAAAGTGTGATTTTACGAAAATGCCCTTAGAGGTAAGGGTCTTGACTTCCGTTGACCAACATATAGCGAGGTGTATGAATTAATCCATTAGCGTTTTCTTGAAGTACTTTTGGTTTGGTCACTATTTATATATTTTTTTCTAAGGTAATTATTTTATTTATCATTTTAGTGATTTGAAAAGAGTTGAAAAAGAGGAAAGAAGAAGGGGAAAACGGGAGAAGGAAGACACATGGGCTGCTGCCCAATCATAGAAGAGGAAGAGAAGAACTGCCCAATTGGGCGAGAAGGAAAAGGAGAGCAAGGAGAGGGGGAGCAGAGACTGCCCAATCAGAAGAGGGAAAATGAGAGAAAGGAGAGGGGAAGAAAATGAGGGCAAAATGGAAAACCCACTCGGATCCCCACAACCCGGTTGCGACCCATTCTCTTCCCGTCGTCGATTTCGTCGGTTTTTCCGGCGATTTATTGCCTTCCACCCCTACCGAACAACTCCATAGTCCTCCCTCTTCCATTTCCACTCAAAATTGATGGGGTTTGAGCTTGAATTCGAGTAGAATGGAACCCGTGGGTTCCGAGGGTGCCAGGGCGAAATCCGACGATCGTGAAAGTAATGTCGACCACCACCACCACCAAACCACTTCTTCAAATGCCAGGAACAAAGCCCAAACAGTTTTAGGGGCGTTGGTGTTGCGGTTTGGTCGAATTGAAGAACACCCAAATACTAGGGTTTTTCGACGGATTTGATGAAATTGGGGCCTTTCCAGGCCAAATTGGCCTTGGCCGTAGGTATAAAGTTTGCTCTACTCTTTGAGATCTTCATTTCTGTAATTTTTTAGGACTTTTAGAAATAGTTGAATTTTCCGGCGAGCCTGGGCGGTCGACCGCCACCCGCGACGGCTGGTGCGGCGACGCGTGGCCAGGGGGCCGTCGATGTTATTCTTAGGCTAATTAGATGCCTTGAGATCAGTTTTGGTAGTTGTATGACGTAGGTTGATTGTTGGAATCTAAATTCTCTACGTTACGTTAATAGGTCATTATATGAATCGACGATCCGATTGTTTGATTGTCACCAAACTTTAATATGTTATAGTACGTAATATTTGAGAACCATAGGAACTTATCGATTGGGAATCCAACGTACGGATCTTCCCGAATTGAATTTGGAAGTTCATAAAATAAATGTTAACCGCCATTTGATTTTGGGCAATTGGCGGAGATCCGACCGTTGGATCGTAATGAAATTTTAGTATGTTATTCTAGAGGAATAATGTGGGTCTTTGGAAGTTGCGGATTGAAAATCTGATATGCGGATATTCCGGATCGAGTTATACAAGGTTGTAGACCCTATCGTCTATCTTTGATCGACGGTTGACTCGTAGTCAATGAGTCTCAAACTATTTAGAATGTCCTTGAGGATGTGCTTTATGTGAATTTCATATTTTATTGATAAGAGTTCTGAGATGTGATCCGATAATTGTTATAGGCGCCAATCTTTCGGGACGTCTCGATGCACGTGCTAGAGAATTATAGTGTGGACTCCAGGTGAATGGGTCTTTTCCTTTTATCATAGGCATATAGTTGATAGTTCCACAAATGCTTCTAAATTGATTTATGCATTTTATGCCAGGTCATATATATATATATATATGTGTGTGTGTGTGTGTGTGTGTGTGTATGTTATAAAGTGCTAATAGATGGTTGAATTTAGATTATGTCATAGTATATCCATATGCATGTTATCTACAATTAATTATTGTGAATTACGAATGGCTTGATCCCTGCTTAGGGTACGTAGACAGTCTAACGAGACGTTAGATGCAGCCATATAATAAATGAGAATGAATAATCGAGACAATAGTCTAGTTTGGGAAATTGAGCAGTTTGAGGGACATTGGTGGAAGGATTATAAGATTTGACCCTATGTTTTAGTGGTTAAATGTTGATCATAAATCATTGCGTGAATAATCACTAAATTGAAGCAAGGAAAGGGAATTAATTGATAGTTAATTTAGCTAGTGTCTAATTAGGCTTATCATTGATGATTCCTCTCGAAAGTAAATAGTTTGGGAATGGGGCATTGCAGTTATGCCTTCTAGACCATTTGTTTATATGTTTATATATCTGGAAATATTATGATATGGTTGAAGTTCAGACTTACATCATGGTATATCCATATGTATATTCCTTGTACATAATTATTGTGAACACTCTGGTGTGCAAAGGTGAACGTAGGACACCTAGGTAAGTCCAGGTAAGTATACGGTATTAGTTGAATTGATGGGGTTATGGTATGACTACATTTATGTGTTAAGCAACTCCGACACTGTCGTACATGTTGCATTAGTAGGCAACTCTGGCATTGTCGTACAAGTTGCTTATGAGTTGTACATGTTGTATTAGATGCATTTAAAGCTCATAAACCTGCACCCCGGGTGATTGTGAATTACTAGAGATAGAGTACATGCCTATTTATAATGTCACCTCCCGCACCATATGCTCACATTGGATCCAATTTAGATGCACAATCTTGTCGTACAGACCATCATAAGTGGTTCCGACTAGTAGGTGACTAGCGATTTATCGCACAACTATCATGAGAGAGTAGTACTAAGCATAACTATATTACACCCGGTCCTATCGTACAGACCATTACAGTGGTTCCGACTCGTGTGCAGTGTAGTGCAGTGTAGTGCCGTATAGGTCACTAAAGGTGACTCCGGCTATATTGAGATATGAGCTATAGACTCAGTCGTACAGATCACTAGAGGTGATTCCGACTTATGAGCTAGCATTGATTGATGAGATATGAATATTTCGTACATATCACTACAGGTGATTCCGACTTATGAGCTAGCATTGATTGATGAGATATGACTATGACGTACAGATCACTAGAGGTGACTCTAGCTTATGTGCTAGCAATGATCGATGTGCTATGATTTCAGTCATACAGGTCACTAGAGGTGACTCCGGCTTATGGGCTAGCAAGGATTGATAAGTTATGGGTGCAGTCGTATAGGTCACGTTAGGTGACTCCGACTAATATGTCATTTTGTATTGACTGAATTCATTTGGCCTACTTGTTAATGCATTGTGGAATTGATGGACATGGCATACCCGTGGTTTTGGTCATTCATGAATATGGTTTGGATTTACATACATACATATATATATATATATGTATATATGTAGTATTGTTTTATGAAAACAATACGAGTTTTACATTAAGGGGCATTACTTCTAGAAAAGTAATAACTTTGGGAAGCTTGGTTTTTATTGCTCACTCACACTCTTTGTTTTGTGCCCTCTAGGTTTTAGCTGCTGAGTTCGTATCGACGAGGATCTGTGGTGAATCTTAGTATTGATGGCTACCTCTGAGGGTATGATTCATACCCACACTATTGTACTTTACTTATGCTCTGACTTCGCGTGTGAAATGGGTTCGCTCCCGCTCACAACGCACTCTGGTATTTAAACACTTTTAGGTTTAAATTTAGTCACATTTTACACATCATCACATTCTATGGCTTCGTCACTCTCCAAGTGTCGGCCAACATGGCTCGATTCGGGGTCCTAGTGGACATTCTGGGTCGGGGTGTGTCCCTACCCATCAGCCAAAAAAATTCTAAAGCAGCCCAATACAATATATCAAATAATGCAAGGGTAATTTGGTAATTTGGTCATCATAAAATATAATATTATAAAAAAGATCTTTCCCACGCGGATAATAATGTGATTAAATTAGTTGTCAAATGATTGTTTTTTTTTTAACAAACGATATTTGATCGAAGATTATTCATTTACTTCAAATGTTTGACTTTCTTTTTGTCAATTTACGTATATAAATACATTTAAAACGTGTAAATCACACGTAATAGCCGTGATTCAAAAAATTCCTTCTACACACGCTTGAGCGGGTGCATGAAGGCTAATAGAAAGGAAATAATTCGAGGTGACACAAATACCCACGTTATCTTTATAATTTTGTGGTGGCATAACTCAAGTCAATCTAGAACAGAAAATTTGCTTAAATAGAAATTTTTTAATATGGAGGTGTTCAATTTAATGCCTAGCTAGTACATGGAAAAGGATCATCGTCAGATTCTTTTCATAGGAATTTTAAGAATTCTGTGATTATGATCGTTCATCGTATATCGTGTGATCACGATGTTACAACAAGGAGTCCCGAGGGACCAGGAGTGTCTCCTGGGCATTTCCCTATGGATCCCGCAATCTTGTCCGTTCATCGTATATCGTGCGGTCAGAAATCATTTAAAATTTAAATTTTAAAATTCAAATATGAATAGTACCTAACGAAAATTGACCGCACGATATAAAATGAATGGACAAGATTGCGGGATTCCTAGGGAAAGATCCGGAGACACTCCTGGTCCAGTCCCGAGATTGATATGTCTCATAAACAAGACGTGACATAACAAGTACTGAGACCCTCACCAAAACCATCGCAAGACAGCGAGGTTACAAAATCGCAAAAGCGGCACAAATCAATTGCCGAAGCAACATAGACAAGTCATAAAAAATTAGACTAACAAACAAAAGAACGAGGTGACGTGTCCACAATGCAGATGCAGCTGCAAGTTGGCAGTAGGCGTGGGTAGCATAGGCAAAGGCACGTGCAAAAATGTTGGGAGGTCTGTGAGGCCAGCTGTAGCCGGCAGACCCTCCAAAAATAGTTAGAATAGAAGAAAGCAATCAACAATTTTCTTCTAATTTTAAGGAAAACTAATGAAAAAGGTTTGAAAACTTTGAGTTTTAATGATAAGGACAAAATAAAGGGTAAAATGAATAGTACCAGGTTTGACTTTTTAGTGTAAAAATGTGGTTTTTCGTTAAAGTGAACAGTATCGCGGGCTTTTCGTTAAAACTCCCCTAATTTTATCTAAAAGTACAAGTCAAAACTCACACATTATAAATGAAGCCTCAAACTGTTACCTCAGTCTCACAGACATCATCCCTCATCGATTTATCATCAAATGGCAGTAACAATGTCTCCTTTGCTATTTTTCCAATCAGCTGTTATTGGCGCAAAAAAAAAATTAAAAAAAATCATGCACTTTAAATTTAAAAATTTAACGAAAAATTTGTATACCAAGGAGTGTAACATCATAATTTTTAGAATGTCAATAACAACACTATTTGTATATTATCGTTTATTATAATTTTTCTTACATTGGAGGAAATTATGGACCTATTATAACTCCAACTCATTGTCGTACCCTCAACACTATTTGTATATTATCGTTCATCATCTGGGTGGCTCAACTCAAACGTTACCCTATGTTTGGATAAAAGTTTCATACAAATGAGGCTAAACTTGTTAGCAATGTATTGCAAAAATCACATTGAGGGTCTTGAATGTCACATTCCTTTTGTTTGGTGTATTTGTAGATCATTTTCAGTGTTTACGTCGTAGTTTTTTTAGCACTTCAGTAATTCATTGGTTAGTAGTATTCTTACAATGTAATTTTAACAAATGAGTCTAAAATTCTTTGGCATTTGAAGTACTTTCAAATGGTAATTGTAATTTGAGTAAGGTTCTAAAAGATACTAGAAGCTAGTCGAGTGGTAGGTTAGGGTCTAGCGCCTAGGCGGCTATGCAGGGCCTAGGTAGACTAGGAAGAGTTAGTAATTTTATTATACACCGTAGAAATATGTGCCTACTAAAGGATACTAGAAGCTAGTCGAGTGGTGAGTTAGGGTCTAGCACCTAGGCGGCTATGTGGGGCCTAGGCAGACTAGGAAGATTTAGTAATTTTATTATACATCATAGAAATATGTGCCTACTTATACTTAAAAGAATACTTAGTTGTATTGGTATATATAAATTGCAAAATAAAATGTTATATAGATTAAAGTATTATAACATATTGAAAATATGGGGAACAAGCGTGTAATGAAAGTTCATCCAAGTATTCAATAAGTCTCTTAATTTATTGAGCAAAAATAAAATCTAAAATGAAAGTTATCAATTTTCTTTTTAAGTAAGAGTTGCAGCCTAAGCGAGCACCTATGCTAGTCTAGGGGGCTAGGCGAGCACCTGGGCAGGCTAGGCGAACACCTAGGAAGGTCTATGTGTCATTTTTTAATTTTCAAACGCCTAGAGATTAATGGGAATGATAACTAGCCGCCTAACTTACCATCAATTTATATCATCTCTCAAATAGATGTATGACTCACTAACACATGTGAGTCTCATTTATATCAGCGAGATGGTACAAATAAATGATAATAATAACATTTTTGTTGTAATTTTGCATAAAGATAAAGTTGCAAGTTAGTAGCTTTGGTGGTGGGTGGAAGATGGACGTTCATCTGAACATCTTCCACATGAAAATGAACCTTAAAATTTTTATAAAACTTTACATTTTTCTTACCATTGAATGTGATTAAAAATCAACGATTAGATTTTTTTTTTTTTTTTAAAAAAAAAACATGTATTATTGAGTGGAACGTACCATTACAGTCCGTTCCATTTGAGGTCAATGAAATTAAAGGACCAGAATAAAATCCCAATCACCTAATATTCTATGAGAATCTTCAACCACTCGAGAGAAAAAAGATGTTTGAACATTAAATTGACGTAACATGTCAAAGATGTTTCATAGAATATTCAACCACTCGAGAAAATAAGGAGTAGGATTCTCTTTTTTTTTTTTCTTCCTAAGAGAATGACAAAATAAAAAATGTGAGAGGAAATGAGAGAAAGATATGGAAAGAGGACGAAAAAAAAATTTAGTCCAGAAAATAAAAAATGTTTTAACATCAAATTGACGTAACATGTCGAAAGATGTTTGGAAACAAAGACACCACTAATAATTTTGATCACATAAATCAATGCGTTGTTCAAACAAATGGGTTTCTAATTGCTACTTTCTTATCAATTTAGTAAAGGGCGGGCCTTATTTCTGTTCCCTTCAATGTCCTCTAATTCTCCGAGCTTGTAAATTATGAATTTATAAAGACAGGCCAAGAAATAAGTTGCTTGACTGCAGAACTATTGATGCCTGAGCTGCAAAAAATATAGCATCTGACCGCACTGTATCGCGCGTGGTACAGCACCAAAGCCTCATTTTTCATGAACTAGAGGGCTGTAAACCGGGAACCACATACTGCGAGTCACATACTCCACAATCTCCTCCTACGTGGAATAGATAAAAACAAAAGATTCAAGAGACTTTAGAACTTGAATTCGAAATTAGCATCGGTACTAACAAAAGCTTGTATGAATATGTACTAGCCATTCAATTATCCATCTAGATTGACAGCTCCCTAGTTCTATGATTCCGATAATTCTTTTGACTTCGACAGAGAAATTTTAATTTTTTTAAGGTCGTGAGCAGTGACTTGACGGAGATGGTTCAAATCAAGATATACTGAAGGCAATGAGGGTTTAGGACCCTACATGCTAAAGTAGTGCAACATTTTCGGGTTTGCTTTCTAAATCTAAACTCACTTTCCATTGTGCAACTTTTTGTATAAGGTCTTTTGAATTTGTAAAAGATAGTAGATAAGTTCTTACTTTGCACATGTTCATGAGCTCTTTGGGCCCGACTTCACAGTGTCCCTCTGCAAGTTCTTCTGCAACAGCTGCCTGGAGGACAGCAGCTCCAACCTCCACAGTTATATTCCGGATACTGCACCATATACAATAGGAATAGTCAGACAAATTTCCAATCCTGTTTGGTATGCTAGACTAATAAAATGAAATGCGCAACGAAGGTGAGAAATATTACCAATCAATAGATGGGTACAAGATGCCCTTCTGGATATCTTCATCTGTTATGTATGAAGCGAGGCTGGACAGAATCATTGTGTCAGAAACAAATTGGAAAATTAAGCTTGAATGATGTTCATTGCAAAATTGAGCTCAAATGATGTTCTCATTTAACATTTCTTATTGCAGTGACAATAAATTTGTAATGTGAGGTATCCTATTACTATTATTTCATGACGCGGTAAAAATGAGTTTCCTCAATGCATGCAAATTAACAAGATAAGGAATAAAACATTACAAGCCACCCCCAAATTGACATACCTTCCCACGTTACAGCCTATGGGAATTAATTAGGTGCAACATGTAATGAGATGGCAGAAGTCATATAACCAAAATCGTATGTATACGATATATGCTGCCTGTGAAAGTTCCATATCGCTTGGCTAGTAGAACACTAATCCCAGCTATTAGGGTGTAGAGAACTAAAGGCATTTTAATTGCTTTAACCGGTAAAGAATTACTCTGTCTTAAAGAATGTAACAAGAGCACGTAAACAAAAAACCACTGTTTTATGTGATCTTGGACTCAGTCAGATAGGACATTGTAAACATGGAAGAAAAGAGAGAGCAGAAGCTCCTTGTAACATGCCAACTGTAGGTTCGAGCAAGGAAATAACCAAGTTTTATGTGATTACCATTCAGAAGCTGCTTGTAACATGCCATCTGATATAATACGAGCTCCTGAGAGAAGTGCTCCTAAACCAATCCTGGATTGAAGGCAGCCAAAAAACCATATTAGTATTTTGAAGTATAAGCTTAGTTCAAATCTTAAGATATAGGAAACTAACCCTGGAAACAGGTACATGTTATTTGCTTGATTTACATGGCCTACTTTTCCGTTGCCTGCCAACATAATTAGAACAGTTAAAGGTCAAACTACTCAGGTAGAAAAAAAAACTTCAGAAGTTGCGGTACCATAAAGACATTGCTAACAAGGAAAATACCAAGATCAACATTATCAAAAGGGCTTCCACTTCCAAAGACTATGTTTTCACCAGCATGCTTAAAAGCATCTTCAGCAGTGCATTCAGCTGTTCCAATGTTAAAGGGAAAAGAGAGTCAGCCACGAATCTAGGTGCCATAAGGTAAATGTGAGGTTTGATGAGGCGCAGAGGAACAAACCGTTCATGGTTGGATTTGACATAGCAAAAATCGCAGGTTTAGCTGAATCAGATTCTCGCATTGCTTTAAGTACCTAAAGGAATACCAACCAATAACTATAAGAAACCATCTTAAAAGAAAAGGAAATACAATATTTTCTGTTAACAAATAGGGAAGAGCAATGAATTTTTCAAATGCTCTATAATATGAACCTAAATTATCAATGTATCTGAATCATGGTCAATGTATTAAAAGCGTGAGTCGTGGGCAAGGCGTCCGAAGGATAGCCCGGCCAAGGCATGAGGCTAAGCCTCACAGGACCTAAATTTTTTAATATATACACTGAGCATACACATATATTATATTAAAAAAAAAAAGATAAACTGAGTTATCAAATCATAAATCATGTAATCTGAATCAGTAACACTGAAAATCAAAGTCTGATTTGGTTTCTCTCTCATGGATATTCTTATAAATCTATGACATGTACATATACAGGCTTATCTCTCTTGGCAAATCTTATATTCATTCCAAAAGAATTGTTTAAACATTATGCGTGAATGCTAGTTGCTGACACAAAAACCCATATAGTTTACTAACAACATACCAATTAGCAAAAGGCCACACCAGACAAACAAACATTAACAGAATCACATCATCTTCAGTAAAGTGATCTAGTTTAAGAGATGATTATAAATATAACCAAATGTTATTGAGAAAGTATCCACCTCATGATTGAAAACACCGCCAACACCAGACAAACCAAGAAGCACATGAGGCTTGACCTTCTTAACCTGCACGAAATTGAGTGCGAAACATTTGATGTTTATATTATGATATATAAATCGAGAGGATAACTAGTACTAAGCAAGGTGATTCGATTCTCTTATATTAAAATCATTCCACTTTCTGTGATAGAGGATACAGTGAAGTCCTTTGAGATTTACCACTTCAAGTAGACTAGCTCCCTCCCTAAGCCCATCAATTGCTCCTGGATCTTTAGCAAAAGGTGCAGCCATGGGGTCAATCTTATTCCTCTCTTTTGTAACTAGACCCTGCACCCAAACAACTTTTCTTAGTGATTCTTCAGATAAACTTAGAAACATACATTCAAAGGCCAAAATAGTTTTGAGAACACAGCTGAACACCAGGAGGGTAGCAATATCAATAAAGATGTGTGTAACTACAGTAAATAGTTGACAAAACCATAAGGTCATTATAGAATAAATTTGCTGCACATGTATGTAATCCGCTTAACATAATGGTGGTGAATCTTAAAGAAAAAACATAAAGCCATACATCTTTATCAATCAGGAAGAAGTTATTTTTTGCAGCAGCTTCACCGTTCCCTGACATTCTTGCAACAGCCTGTACAGCCATGTTAAGAACACCAAGTCCCGCACTGAAAGGCAAAAAAGAGTGAATTAAAAGGATGAACAAAGTGCCAATAACATGCACAGGCAACCAGTGAATAGCCTATATATGAATTGTTCAGAGTGAACGAGCATGTAAAGTACCTGCCGGCTCCCACAACAACTATCTTTTGTTTAGCAAAGTCACTCAATGGTCGACCTTGCGCTCTTACAGCTCCTAGTAGTCCTGCAAGTGCAACACCGGCAGTTCCCTAAAATACATGGAAGCACAACTATCAGAGGTACTTATTTCAGTTTAGCAGAAATCTGTATTCCACTGCATATACCTTTCAAATCCATAAAAGAAAGAAAGCCACACTATCACCTGTATATCATCATTGAACGTGCAAAACCTTCTACGATAGCGTTGCAGTGTTTCAAAAGCCCACTTCATTTGAAAATCCTCGAACTGATGAAAGTAAAAACAATCAAGTTAATATGGAAGGAGAAACCAAACTGATATAAAAGGTTAATGCATCTCAAAAATAGACCTGCACAATGGCCTTGGGCCAACGTGTATGAACAGCTTCCATGAATTCATCAACAATTGATATGTACTCTTCTCCTTCCAACCTAGGTTGTCGAAGTCCTAAATCTATCAAATTAAAATCATGAGAAAAGGTATCCTCATGATGTAAACTGGAAAGTTTTGAAGCATTAAGTCCAGTCATTCAATGTAAAGATGGAAAAGAAGCCAAGAATAAATTCGAAAAGTTGTATAACATAATATAATTAACAGAAATTTATTAAAATTTTAAAAAAAAATTATTAAACTCTAATATGTAGTCAAACTGCATATTTATTAAGATTCATATTTTGGTAGTATAACTTTTAATAGGGTAAAGTCATGCTTGAGAAAAAGACAGTAAACAGTCGCTGTCATTACAACTTTTCCTTACAGGAACTTAAATGCTTTGTAAACACTGTGGCACCGTTGTGTTTGGTTGAGTATAATTAACAGAAAATTTTGAATTCATATATTACTTACAAAGACGGTCTTCAAGTAGCTTTTGATTGTTAGTACCAACATCTAGCATAACCGGTAGTATCTGTCATAGAGGTACATAGGTTAAGCGACATAAGATCTACCGGAATAATTTATTTACTAAGACAAGTGTAACACGAATATTAGTAGAAACATAAGATGTGGACTCCAAGAGAGAGAAAGAGAGAGAACATACTCTTTGTGGATTAATACCAGCTGCAGCAACATACATATCAAGTTTTCCTATTGGAATTCCAATTCCCTGAACTCCAAGGTCACCTAGGCCAAGAATACGACTGCCATCTGTGAGGACAATCATGTCCACCTGCAATATAGAGTGAAAATGAATACCAACTACAAACCGAAAGGACTAGAACCATAAGGAGTAGAACAGAAAGTTATTATTTTGGGAGTCTACAAAATAAAAAAATAATCCCAACAGAGAAGCATCAAGATATGCTGCATTTTGACAAAATGAGAGACAGAGTTTCTGTGAGGGTGTTTTAAGTCCTCTATCAGAACAAGAAGATTAAGGATTAAGGAGTTAAAAAATATAGATCAATGGAGGTTATCAGAATGGGGCTCAAAACCTGGAGAAAAATAAAAGCTGGTAGCATTTACCTGATGAGCTGGCCAGTTGTAGATCATAGACATCATCTCCCCTTTATCCTTTGCACTGAAGTACATTCCACGAGGGCGCCTAAATAACCCAGAATAATTTTGACATACTAATCCTACTGTAGGAGTGTAGATTATGGGAGCAAAATCTTGGATGTTGTCAATAAGGGCCTGGAAATGAGCGTCATCCAAAACCACATCAGAAGACGATAGATTACATAAAGTTGTTGATATGTACAAATTCAAAAACAAACTTACTCGGTAGTATAAGGTCTCGTTCCTGTCATGCAGTCTATTTAAAATCCTCCATTTAGCCAAGGCCACAACACCTTCTGGCTGGCCCTTAGTATTTTTCTCTAGTGACCGATAAGACTCCACTAAAAAGTTAAACCACACGAAAATGTCATTGCATAAACCCTCAATGCCAATGCTAAAAAAACAATCACAAAACATCTCCTTGCTAGGACATAAGTTTCATAGTCAAACAATGTACAAATATGTTCTACTTGGAGAAATTATGTAAGAAACTCACTGAAACGAGCATACTGCTGCTCGAACGATATGACACGAGGGGGAAGGAGACCGCGAAGTCCTAGTCGATCTCTTTCAGTCAACGGAAATCCAGTGTCCTGCTCTTGATGAAAACAAACATTCAGAACAGAGAATTAAACAAGTAAAAAAAAAACAAAAACAAAAAATTCATCAAATTTTACAGTTCAAACAAATTCAGCAAATTTCAAGCACCATCCACTTCAAAAATTGAAAAAAAAAGTATCCTTTCGATCCATTTAACTTCTACATCACTATCCAGAACTAAAATTTCTTCGAACCGCGACGAAAAACTCCACCTTCACTTTATAAAATCATCACAATGTATGCTTAAAGATTCGAGATTCAAGAAAAGCAGTACAAATTCACTCCTTGTACAGTTCTATCGTTTACATCAACTAAAATTATTTCTTTTTAAAAAAAATCAACTCAAATCACACTGCAGAAAACAAAAAAATAAAAAAGGGTGAATCGGACCAACCTTGTTGAACCATGGATCATGGAGAATATCGGCGCCGCGCTTGTGAACCATACAGGGGCCGGGAATCGCCGTCGAGAACGGCCTCGTCGACCGGTTGCTCAGCCGCGACGCGGCGAATCGCGCTGCCCTCCACATTCTGCGAAACGACCAAAACCGACGCTTTCTTTCTACTGACTGTGACTTCGGATCAATTTATAGGATCGCAAATTTTAATTTACTTTTTGTAATTTTTTTTTTCGATTTAATTGTTTTTTTCTTTCCTTTTTTGTCTGTGAAAAAAGAAGCAGTTGAAGCTCTTCAAAGAGGAGAATGTGAGCGCTGGACCGTGGCTGACCGGGATTTTCGGGCAGCGGGGAGAATACGCGGAAGCACGATTGTGAGTGGCCGCGGAAGAGGAGGGAAAGCTGCCCAGGTGGACCTGGGCAGCTAAGGGTATATATACGCGAATGTGGGGTAGGCATGCAAGTGGACGATTTTGACCAGTGGGAAAGGGGGAACTGGTTAACAGGTTCTGGCGCTTTTGGACCGCTGATCCTTGGTGATTTCCTTTTTTGGATTTTGCCACGTGGCTATTACATTTACCATTGAGTATATGTGACGAGAGATATTCATCAATTTACCCTGAACTTGTAAACATTGTCCAATTTCCCTCTTAAACTCTAATTTTGGATAATTCCTCCTCTCAATTTTCATAATTAGTCAATTTGCATGCTGTTAAATTTTTAAATTTGTCCTCTTCTTCCTTGGAGAAAAGGAAGAAGAAGAGAAAGTTCAGAGAAAATGAAGAAGATAACGGAATAATGGATGAAAAATTAAAAAATTTAACAGAAGGGTGTAAATTGACTAATTATGAGAGTTGAGGGGGGAAATTGGCCAAATCTTACAAGTTCAATGGGTAAATTGATGAATACCTCTTGTGACAATAGGATAGCATCTGCACCCCATGATGTTTTCACGCATGTTGATTGATATGAGTCTCATGATGAATTCTATAGTCATGATATAGTGCACGAGATTGCTAGCATAATTTGTATCAAAATGTTGGATGATGAAATAATTAAGAGTGTTTTAAGATTTGATCAATTATAGTGTTATATTTTATATCCTAAATTATCTCCTAAGTAAGTCTTTATTATGAAATAATACCTAGATTTTTTTATCTTGTGGATTTAGATTTTCTTGTTCAATTATGATTGATTTGTTTTTTTTTTCATAAGCACCTCCTTAGAAAGAAGAATTAAAAAAATTGTGTAAGATTATTAAAAATTTCTCAAATACTTTCTTTTTTTTAACAAATGATATTATCTACACTAATGGTTGGGGAGCGGCTAAACCTCACAATATACTAGCAATAATGTGATTCAAATTCGCATTTGACAAGAATCAAACATAACCTCTCACTTGCAAGTGAAGAGAATACCACTAGACCGTAGTACTAAGTGACAAAACATTCTCAAATACGTAGATAATTCAAAAAATACGATTATCAAGCAACATAGAAATGACCACACACTTCTCACGTGCATAGTTTAGACGAAAAACTAATAACAATGGCTAGAATCAAAACTCGAATTTAATCCTAATTCATGAACCATTTCTCTTATTTACTTTTTCCTCAATTGAGGAGTAATTTGAACAACTTTTCGATGTTTTTATATGGCATCGATGATAGTCAAAAGGTATAAAAATGCCAATGTTGTTCTTTGTAAAATTACTAGAAGTAAGTTGTAACGCATGTTTGTGTCGGCAAATACAATTTACAAGAGTTGAATGATGACGAGGAAGGAAGGGAGAAATGTCAAATCAAACTTTCTTGCTATCTTCGTAAGTCACGAGTCAATAGACTTAGAACACATGTTTCCACTTGCTTATGGAAGTGTTATTCTGTAAGAAGTTTTTCTGGTTCATAAAAGCGTTTAGTGGAAGTACCTTACAAATGCTTTTCTAGAAAGCACAGTTGTATGAGCAATTCCAATGAACAGAGTCAAGAAAATTGGAATTTGATTCCATTTGTCTGCTTCCAGCAGAAGAAAGGACTTCTTCTCTCTTTGCCTGGAACAAAATCTTTCAGCATATTTCGACCGCTGTGGCAACCAGAAATTGTGTAATCTTCTCCTTTTTTGAATTATTTCGCGCCGTTGGATTGGCATGTAGGAGGCCGACAGAGGCACATCGTAAAATTCTTCAATTATATAATGTAATGATAATGCTAAGCCATATATCAATTAGAGGAACACAAGGATGGAACAACATCAGCAAAACAAGCATGACCGAAATCAAATATTCAATGAATCGCTACAAAAGGAGGTCTGACAATTTATTATGGTGATTGATAGTTTAGCAAGCAAATACCTCGCAAACAATGAGTCATGGACTCAATACTATGGAAACACGAGCACAAATGTCTTAAAAGGCAGCTCATATTCTCCACAAACATCTACAAGGAATAATTCACATTCCTAACCTCCACAGGTACTTCTTCACCGGATGGTCCTAAATAAACTCAGTAGTCTTTCTTTCCAAAGTTCTTGCACCAGAGTTGTGAAGGAATCGGGCGAACAGGATTATGTGGCCGTTGCTGCAATAAAAATATAAGTCCTCTTAGAACTAATCATGACCAGTTTATGCAAATTTTAGTCATCAGCCATACAAAGGGAGTGGCACAAATCAATTCAAGAAGAACAGCATCTAATACCCACCAGAACGCTTTGCCTTTTTGAACAAGTAATTAAAAAATTTCAGCCCACATTCATGCACTGTCAAGGAATATCTTTTAGAATAGTAGCAATATTAATGAATATTAATTTAGCATAAGAAGCATCCGAAAGAAATTATAAAACAAAGACAAATTTTTCATGATACAAAGGAACTTAAAAAAGCTAACAGACAAGTAAATAACATATCCTTTTATCAATATCTCAAGGAAATAAAATGTCAAAATGAAAACACGTGATCTCCGTTAGTTGCATAAAGTTTCATGACATATAAAAAGTATGACATAGCTAACTAACTAACAATTCCTTCCGTCCCGCTATATCTGAGGCACTAAAAATCTGTATGCAAACATGGATACATCTTGTCACACTTCATAAAGGCCATGTATCAGTTTGCATCCTTAGCTTATGGGCTTCAGCTTGAATGCCCTATTTATTATTGACTGGCAGTCTAGAGCACCACATAAGCTTTACTCCCATGACAATGAAACTTGCACTTTAGTCCTAATTTTCAATAACTTAAGAGTATAAAACAAGCCTCGTAATTAGTATTAGCAAGGTTTTGTATTTGAGTTTTCAACAGTTTAGCATACTAACCAAAGCTTAAAGACCCCAAATTTCTCACATTTAAACTTCCAACCATGCTCAGATTTTTTTTTCAGAAACAAAAACGAAAAGAGGATAGTGAAGCTACACCAGTGCATCAATGAAAGGCATTTAATAGCCAAAAACTTTAACCAAGCACATAGTTACGAATATAAGCAAGATAAATGATCTAAGTCACAACTAAAAAGTTACATCATCTTTGTGTTCAATGTTTTTTTTTATACTTAAAACAGTTAGTGACAGAAATTTTTTTGTTCCTGAAAGTAGGTAATTAATGGAAACTTCTTATGTAAAATAAAAACGAAAAAGTGAACTATTTCTTTTGGTCAATTGTCTGGAAAAAATAAAATAAGATAAACTTTGGGCTTCAACATCTTTTTTTTTTTTTTTTGGGTACAAATGGCTTAAACATCTTATGGTTCGTTAAAAAGGGAAATCATTTCTAGTATAGAGGTCTCTCACACTAGGCTTGTTAATAGAGCATACTTATGTAGAAAATCATTAAGGGAAACCTGAGAACAATAGACAGGACAGCATTCAAGTTACAAAACCTCATATCTTCAAACCAACTGTTCAAAAAAACATTTCACTGCAAAGACTGCTCAAGTCAAGACAAAACTAGGTAATCCTATCAAGCAGATCTTAATCGAATTCTCTAAATTATATTAAACCCTGGGTTTCATGGGTTTTCCTTCATGTTCGAGCATCGTCAATTTCTGAATCCATCATCACAACCTGTGCCAGCATCTTCTAAATCATTCAAAACTCTCTTCTCGTAACAATCTGTATCTACTACGCCTTACATTAACCTAAGTTTACTATTTTCTCAATGTTCCCAAGTCAAGTCAACCACTCAACATTTTAAACCAAGAGCCTCCCAGCCACAAATTGACAAACCTACAATCCTAAATCACAATGGCAATCTTCGACCCTGATTCGAATCAGTAATGCTCACAATCCAATACATGTCGTATACAATCCACTATAACCATGGGAAAAAAATCAGCTGACAATTTCTCAAAATCTACCTGAAAGGTGTGATTAATTTCACAAAGTGAAAATCTAAACCTCTACTAAATCCAAACAATTCATGAGAGCCTCAGTTCAGTCAAGAGTGCATTCCGGTCCTAACAATTTGACAATCCAAGATCCAAAACTTCACCTTCCTTAGGTTTCCTACATTTTCTCAGGAACCAAACAGAAATCTAAAATTTTGACGGATAAAATAGAAAAACAGAAACAGATTGCGATGAGTTGAGGTGATTGAGAAAGACCTCGAGCTCGGCAGATTTCATGGCGATAGGAATACAGACAAGGAAGATGCCGGCCATGGCGATGGCGGTGTTGCGCTTCCAGTGCTTGGGCCTACAGTACGGCCCACCACTCATACTCCACACCTTGGCCCTGAAATCGCCGCCGTGGGCTCCATCTCCGTGTGCGTGCTCACCTCCTCCCATGCTCGATCACAGATACTCTCCTCTCTCTCTTTCTCTGTTGCGCAATTACAGGAAAATGGATCAGAAAAATCAAATAGCAGCAAACAATTGAAACTCTCTCAGCTCAAATATATATATATATGTGTATGTATAGATTGCGTGAGCGAATTGAAGGATTGGAGGTTTTGGTTGAAAGTAAACGAACCTGAGTGAAAGGGTTGTGGAGTTCGATTCAGGTGAAGAAGAAGAAGAAGAAGAAGAAGAAGATGACAAAGAGCTGCGTTTGGCTGCTCAGTCTCAGCGTTAAGAGCTTTTAAGGCCCAAATGTCTTTAAGGCTTTTAAGGCCCAAATTTCTTTGAGGCTTTCAAGGCCCACATGTTTGGTTCTTTCAGGCCCAAATGGGTAGGGTTGCTATCGAGTTGTCATGTCGCGTTTATTATCGTTCAGAACTAATACGAAAATGATTTCGTAACTCTTTTTCTCTTTGTGCAAACTCCTGTTTAAAAGCTCGTTTGTAAGTACTTATAAAATAACTGAAAATGCTTTTAAAGTATTTTTGGAACTCAAAATCAATTTCATAAAAAACACTTACAGTCATTGTAAAAGTACTTACAAACGATCCCTAAAATTGTACCTTGATTCACATTTGCTTTATTTGATCCAAAGCTCAAAAATAAACAGGATGTGAATGAAGATTAGTGTGTAGAAATTATTTCCCCAACTATTAACCTCCGACTGTTTTTTTCTTTGTCAATGAAGGTGGAGGTTTTCGAACTTGAGACCTCTTCAACTAGGCATACGTTGTCTTTAGTGACCCAAAAAATTTGTGACAGACCTAAACATGTATTAAATCGAAGCGACTTGTATTGGGAAGAAAAGTAACATTAAATTAAAACTAATCACGTCTAACTTAATATATTCGATTAATGTGTCAAATAACTTGATAACAACTCAACTTCGTTATGTTTTGTTGTTTGATCGATCCGTGTATCTTGTGAAGTAGAAATTTCAGTACTAATAAATTGGTAGTAGGACATTTGAAGCTTGTTGGGTTCAATAGTGGTTGCTCTTTGAACAATTTAAACAACATTTCTTTGCCAATCATGTATGACAGAAAGGGACGATTATTCCCAAGTGTTGCAAGTAGTAAGCAATTTACATTATCCTCAGGCCGTCGGGACGGCTTTGCCTCAGTATCAAGCGTCAATCTGACACCGTCTCTAAATGAAGTTGGAGCAATACCAAGTGTCCGAACCAACTTAGTGATATCCATGGATATGTCAGGCAGGGGACATTACTCCACGATCGACCTGAAATTACAAATGCAATATACGGCTATCCTGTAAATTTGCAGAAAGAGGAGAAAGCAAATGGCTGGACAGTATAAATGTGTGTTTTAATGTTATCGGAGTTGTCAACACAAGGCAATGTGGAAATCTCGTCATAAGAATGCAACTTGAAACTGATTGGCCATATATTTGTTATTCAGAAAGTGATCTAATGAACGTGCTGATGACTACGTAACTCACACATAGCAAAAACAAATGGTATAAGGTCTACGTACTGATGATGCAGACACTGATTTGATTAATGAGGGGCTGTATCCTCTAACATCGGCAACAATCTCAGCCATTTGAAGGCGGGATACCCCATCTGGTCCACCGACATTTAGTAGAACCTTTGTTTGCTTACTATCTGCAGATTTACCACAAATACCACAACCATGAAGACAAAAGTAAAAGCTCCAGAGATAATAGAAAGTAAAAACACCAGAGAAACATTTTATAGGTCCACAACTTTTGGTGATTCAACAAGTACAAAAGCAAGAGAGTTGGGAACTTCATACCAGATATCCATCTCTTGGACAAAGCTAATATGACAGCTACACCGTCTTTTACATATATAGGACACCGGAACTTGTCATGAAAAAACTCGCTTGTGTTTCCTTTGGAGAGGACACCATCTATCCACTACATTCACATGAAAATCATTGATAACCTATGATCATACTTATTAAGTTGTCTTTATCATCTTTATATTAATTCGTATTCTCTGATTGGAATTTATTAGGTGGGCTCGTAAACTTCACCAACAAACCAGCAAAAATTCAACCAAAGGACTGTCTGTGGAACAGGTGAGATTGTCTGTGGCCCAAAAATGATAATGCTTCTCAAAATTGCAAAGTTGGAGCATTTTTCAGTTATGAACTGCTCTGCTGCTTTCGATTTCCCATATACATTTACAGGAGCGGTTTCATCATCTTCCTTGTAAAAGGACTTCACCCCTTCATAAACTGATGGAAAATTACATCAGTCATGAATCACGATCTAGGAATAGATATGACTCACATGAGCATAAAGGTATAATACAAAGATAAGTGGTTCAAATAGAAAAACTGATATCTTAAATATGGATGCATTCATGCTGAAATAACAAAGAGAAACACCAGACCGTGAGTAGAATGCTTGAAAAGCTCCTGCATTTTAAATGTTCTCGTACTGAAATAAGCCGCCGAGGTCATTAAACCTAACTAATAGAATAGAAAGTGGATGAAATCTTCCATAATTAAAAGGTTCTTCCATTCCAGTAATTGATTAATTCACGAAATGAACAATTTCAGGTACCAAAGAGTCCTTTTGTAATGCTTACGGAGGCTGGGAAAGTCAATCATTGGAAACTCATACTCATCAGACACGGATATTTATGATGTTCAATATGCAGGATCCATTTCCTTACTTGAGGACATTTGAGCATTGATTTTAAACAATGAAGCTTTTATAAAATTTTATCAAATTCATCGAAAGTAACCCCTCCCCTTTCTTATTCTCCATCTAGTACAGGAAGAAGTTCATACTTGATAGAAGTCCTAAGATTACATAATACTCTATGCTTTAAGCCAACAATATCTATCCTAATTTTCTAGACATTGTCTGCCTCAACCGACAAACCACAACAGTCTCAGAATACAACATTTTCACGACTGGGGACAATCAAAGTGTCATCTAGATTTTTAAGAATGCTTTTAAGAAAGTTGTTACGTTGGTAGTATCTGCTATTATTATTCGTCCATTGCCATTTTCTTTTCTTATTTTTCTCTTCTCTAGTTTTGTTGAGCCATTTGTACTCAAATAGATACGTAAATGGATAAAAAATCTACCACTGTAATGGCTAAGAGGGACTTAACCTTGATCAGTTGACAAATGTATCAGAAGAGAACTACTCTCTTCAAAGCTTGATAACCAATTCACAAGAGAAGATGGAACATTCACAGACATAGCAGCAGCAGGATCCATTTCACAGGCACGAGGAACGGAGAGTGCAGCGCAGTTTACAACCACATCAGGCTGCAAATTCAACTAATACACTTCTCAGCACTTAAAGGTTCTTCATGCAACAACTATATAAAAGTGTATACGCAAAGACGACTGTTCGAGCTTTTACACAATGTAAGTTCCCCTAAAGAACTAATGGCTTGCACATGGCTAAACAAGAGTCCTAAGCAATTATCTCAAAAAACCAAAGACCCCATAACAGAAAAAATGAAAAAACGTATGAACCCACAACAGGAAAAACCCATTAAGTAAACCACATTGCCTTTCAGCTTGAAAAAAATAAAATAAATAGGAAATCTAATGAAAAGAATTTGGAAATTTTGAGTTTTAATGATAATGACAAAATAAACGATAAAGTGAATAGTACCAGGATTGATTTTTAATGTAAAAATATGGTTTTTCATTCAAATGAACAATACGAAAGTTTTTCGTTAAAGTTCTAAAAAAAAAATTCAGAATGCATGTTCCAGAAAACCCACTACTCCAAATTGCAGATTCCACAGATTATAACTTGAACACCACCAATCAAAATCAGCATAATTAAATCAATGAAAAAAGAAAATATTTAGTATTTTACAGAAGTGGAGTATTGGGATGAGACCTGACCCGGCAAACGTTTGAGAAATGGCTTGAAATCCATGGCCGGTCTTCAAATCGATATGGAAATGCAGCAACTGGGGAAATGCGTCGAGCAATGCTTGGGGAGGAGGACTGGAGTGGTGGGTAAACGCCAGACCGAAAGGGGTGGTTGCTGTGATCCCTTCAATCTCTGAGAATCCTTGCAGTACATGCTGGCCCAAGTAACCTGTGCCTCCAACTACCAGCACTCTCTTCTTACTCGTCATGAAATCACAGATTCTCTCTGTTGAACAACAAAAATATACAACATAAAAAAGTAGAGTCCACACAAATTGGGTCAAATTGAAAGGCAAAACAAAAATGTAATCTAGCCCAAAAGATGAGCTTTACATACAGATCAACATCCATAAATAAAATAAAAAGAAAAAGAAAAGAAAATATGTATTTCTTCCTACAAAAGGGGGGAAGTAACAGGCGTGGAACTCCTATTTTTCTGCAAGGCGTGGACAAACTGCACAGTTGGTGGGAGAGGTTAAGAGAAAGTGGCAGAAAAACATGGTCTCCATCTCCCCCACGGGTTTTCCAATTAAAGAAGGACATCTCCAACCTGCAACAAGAAGGTAAGCCCTTTGTACAACTTTTAGGTAGCATGAAAAGCATGTGGAATGAGTTGGAAATATATCGCCCTCATACCACTGATGCGGCTTTGCTACGGAAGAGAGCAGAAGAAGACAAGATATTTCAACTTCTGTCAAGTCTCGACTCAGAATATGAAGACCTACGAAGCCACATACTCATGAACACTGAACTTCCTTCCGTCACCAGTATTTGTGCAACAATTCAACGTGAAGAAGTAAGGAGGAAGGTCATGAACATTGGTACAAAGGCCAATGTATCTGAAGCAAGGGCCTACCTAATCAACGAGAAGAAGTACAAAGTGAAGCATCCAAACTTGAAGTGCCAACACTGCAACTATACGGGCCATGTTAAGGAGACATGTTGGATTTTACATCCAGAATTAAAACCTGATTTCATGAAGGACAACAAGGTTTCACAGAGAGTGAACCGTAATGTACATCGAGCAAATCATGTGTCTGCCTCCTCTTCCAATGTGTCTGACACAGTCAAGAACTTCACAGCTAATCCAGCTGCACTCATGCATGAGTTTGCATTGTATCTTCAAAGAAAGAAAGGAGGGACTGGAAGTGACCACGTTGAAGACAGAAACCCAACAGCTTTACTAGGCAAGTTTGCTGGTTTCTTGGCCGACACGAAACACGTACCTCAAGAAGACATGTAAGGTATCATGAAAGCTTTCAAAACTGCTCTTAATATAAATATGTTGCATGATTTTGCGGTTGTAGATTCGGGTGCCACAGACTATATGACCAACCATGTGTCTAAGTTTCATAAGTTTGAAAAATTATTAAATCATTCCCAAGTTTCAATTGCAAATGGTGAAAATGCAAAGGTTTTAGGAAAGGGAAAAATCAGCTTAATATCTGATGAAATTGAGTCGGTGGCATTATATGTTCATTCCTTTCCATTTCAACTCCTATCTGTGGGAAAAATCACAAATACCTTAAATTGCTTAGCCATATTCTCCCCTCACAATGTTGTTTTTCAGGAATGTGCCACCAAGAAGACGATTGGTGAAGGGTTTTATCTAGATGGTCTCTATTACATATCGAAGAGTAATCCCAGAGGGTTTAAAGCCAAGTCCTACTATATCCAAGAAAACCAATTATGGCATCAACGTTTAGCTCATCCTTCTCCACCCATTTTGTCAACTTTATTTCCAAACTTAGGGAAGGATGTAATTTCATGTGAAACCTGTCACTTGTCTAAGGCCACTAGATTACCTTTTAACTCTTCCTTATCCAGGGCTAGTAAGTGTTTTGAACTTGTCCATTCGGATGTATGGGGACCAATTTTAGAATCTTTTGATGGTTATAAATATTTTGTGATATTTGTTGATGATTTCTCTAGAGCCATATGGTTGTATCTCCTAAAGTCTAAGAATGAAGTTATGGAAGCTTTTAAGGATTTTCATAATCTTGTTAAAAACCATTTCACTTCTCAAATTCAAACTTTAAGGTCTGACAATGGCACCGAATACACATCTCATATCATGACACAATATTTGAGCACTCATGGCATCATGCATCAAACAAGTTGTGTTGGCACACCTCAACAAAATGGCATAGCCGAAAGGAAAAATCGTGACTTACTTGAAAAAACTAGAGCACTAATGCTACAAATGAATGTACCAAAGAAATTTTGGTCCCAAGTAGTCATGGCAGCTACCTATATCATAAATAAGTTACCTAGCAGAGTCTTGGAGTTTAAATCACCCCTTGAGGTCATGAAAGGTAGGAAAATCGATCTTTCACACCTTAGAGTCTTTGGCTGTATTTGCTTTATACATATTCAACCTCATCATCGAGGTAAATTGGACTCTCGAGCTGTTAAATGCATCTTCCTTGGCTATTCTTCTACACAAAAGGGATATAAGTGTTATAATACCCAATTGAGGAAATTGATTGTGTCTAAAGATGTTCGATTCCATGAGACTGACCATTTTTACAGCAAGTCACTTGAAACTACAAGTCAAGGAGAGTGTATGTTGGAGGTGTTTCCTCTACCAAGAACCGACCTTGATGCTTTAACAAATAGAGTTCTCAGCCATGTCAACACTGAGGCATCCCTCACTGAAAGTGGCAATGAAGGCCCTCACTCTGATGGTACAACACATGAAGATGGTGACAATCAAGATGATCCTCACAGTGTGGCTCAAGATGTGAACGAGTGTGAGACAACCCACACAACAGCCCCACGACGCAATCCAATGCGTGAAAGACAACCTCCCCCAAGGTTTCAAGACTTCGTCACCTACAAACCCAAACATCCAATCTCCAATTATGTGTCATACCAAAAGGTGACTCACTCCCATGCTGCATTCCTAAGTAACATTGCAAGTTGTAGTGAGCCTCAGAATTTCCATGAGGCTAACAACAAAGAAGTGTGGAAAGAAGCAATGCAAGAATAACTTAAAGCTCTAGATCAACACAAAACATGGAGTATAACCACACTTCCAAAAGGAAAAAGGGTTGTGGGTTGTAAATGGATTTATAAGATCAAATTCAATTCAGATGGCTCAATTGAGAGACATAAAGCAAGGTTGGTGGCTAGGGGATTCACTCAAACTTTCGATGTAGATTACAAAGAAACGTTTGCCCCTGTTGCGAAAATGAACTCAGTTAGGGTTCTATTGTATGTGGCTGTCAATAAGGGATGGTCCATGTACCAAATGGACGTGAAGAATGCATTCTTACATGGTGATCTCGAAGAAGAAGTCTATATGAAATTGCCACCAGGGCACCCTCAAAGCAATGAGCATGATTTAGTGTGCAAATTGCATAAATCAATTTATGGACTGAAACAATCCCCCCGAGCTTGGTATGGCAAGCTAAGCTCAGTTCTCACAAGTGTTGGTTTCAAAAGAAGCAATGCCGATTCCTCATTATTTGTTCGCACTGGAACTGTGGGCAAATTGGTTGTGTTGATCTATGTCGATGACTTAATAATTGCAGGAGATAATGCTGAAGAGATCTTCAAACTCAAACAGTCACTCAGACAAAGGTTTGCAATTAAAGACCTTGGGGTATTGAAGTATTTCCTTGGCATAGAGATGGCAACTTCTCACAAGGGACTATTTCTAAATCAAAGAAAGTATATCCTGGATTTGCTCAAGGAAGTTAACATGAGAGATGCCAAACCTGCAATTACTCCTCTGGATAGCAAGCTCAAACCTAGCTTGGAGGGCACACCACTCGCTGATATACGCCATTATCAAAGGCTTGTTGGTAAGTTGATCTACCTAACAATCACTAGACCTGACATCACATATTCCGTAAGTGTCGTAAGCCAATTCATGCACTCTCCCACAATTGAGCATTTGAACCTTGTTAAGAGGATATTACGCTACTTAAAAGGGTCTGTGGGTCGTGGCATCATCATGAAGAAGAATGAAAACACAACTCATGGGATATTGCGACGTTGATTGGGCGGGAAACGCAATCGACCGTAAGTCCACAACAGGTTACTGTACATTTGTTGGTGAAAATTTGGTCACATGGAAGAGCAAAAACCAAAATGTCATTGCACGCTCAAGTGCTGAAGCCGAGTATCGTGCAATGGCCTCCACTGCGTGTGAGTTGATATGGCTAAAGGGTCTTCTGAGCGACTTAGGAGTGTTTACAACTTTCCCCATGTCCTTATTTTGTGACAATCAGGCAGCAATGCATATAGCATCAAACCCAGTGTTTCACGAGAGGACGAAACATATTGAAGTTGACTGTCATTATGTTCGGGAACAAGTCCAGTCGAAAGTGATTCAGACCCATTATACCAGAAGCTGTGATCAATTGGCCGACATTTTCACCAAACCCTTGGCCTCTCACCAGTTTCAACAACTTTTGTCCAAGCTTGGATCCATAAATCTTCTGGATCCGGCTTGAGGGGGAGTATTGGAAGTAGGGTTAAAGCAACTACTCAAGTGTGTAGGGTTAGGGTTAAAGCAACCACTCAAGTGTGTCTCCTAAGTGGTTAATCATTTGTTCTCTTTAAGTAGGGTTAAAGCAACTACTCAAGTGTGTAGGGTTAGGGTTAAAGCAACCACTCAAGTGTGTCTCCTAAGTGGCTAATCATTTGTTCTCTTTTCTTAGGAGTCCACCGGTTGTGGCATAACTCAAGGAGAGTTCATCTCCTTATATACGGCTAAACAATTGTAATGCATTTATGAAAGAAATAATACACAATCCTTGAAAAGTCAATAAGCACCGTCACGGACGTTAAAAGGAAGCCCAAAAGGACGTTGCAGCCATGCCGTGACCTCTCTACCCATCAAGCTCTTCTATGCCGAGAAGAAAAGGGAGTGGTCCGTGCCGCTGAAGTTAGTTCCATGAATTTCTTCGGGGTGGTTTAAACCACCCCGTGAAGTTCCAATCAAATTTGAGTGATCGATGCTCTTCATCGTCCATTCTCGGTCCTAAGAAAGAAGTCGTCTACGACCCTCCATCTTCACCAGAAAGCAGAATGCGACTTCAAGTTTGGTCATCGATTACCGTACGTGTTTTGAGAAAGCCCGCATAAATCTGCTACAAGGGACTCTCTAGCTGCCTACCGTTCGACGAAGTTCGTCGCCTTCATAAGCAGAACCAAGCTTCAGGCACGGCTCTTTCACGAGAAATCCGTGGCATGAACGAAGACCACTAACTTTTTTTTCTCACACATTGATGTTGCTCTAAATACAAGGACATGTTGCTGCTTTAAAGTTGAAGACATGCTGTTGCGTTTTTCTTATAAAAGTTTATCAAAGACTCTGAAGCTTGTATAAGGTCCATGAAGAAAGAAAATACATCCATACAAACGGCAGATGGTGAAGAACGAAATAAATCGGGATGCCATGCACCTCGCGGCGAAGGAGGAAGAGTTTGGCATGCCGCCCGTTTTCGTCGAAAGTCAAAGATGGAGGGAGATGAGCAGCAGCGGCAAAGAAGTGGTGTATCATCCTTCCGTTCTCGCGGATGAACAAGCAACGGCAGAGGAATAAAATAAGGCTGTTATCTTCCTCTCATGGGTCTTCACTACACTACATATTTGAATAAAAACTCTCAAAAGAATTCAAAAGACTTTGGGAGAGCTTCAGCCAACAAAAATAGAAGGTGCTTAAATGCCTTCTTCAGCCCGGGCGGCATGAATCCCACCAAAACGCAGCAGATCGGCTTCCCACGGCCTCCTGCAATCTCTTGGGTGAAGTTTCGATATCTTTCTTTCTCTCTTCGGAGATACAACAGAGAAGCAGCAATCTCTTGGGTGTCTAAAGAAGTTTTGACATCTCTCTCTCTTCAGAAATGCGACAGAGAAAGAGCAACTTCTTGGGTGTTTGAAGAAGTTTCAGAGATACAATAGAAAAGAAACTATCATCCTCCACGATCGAACAAATGGGAAGGAAGAAACCATTGTGCCCAGCGATGGTCCCGAAACCCGCCGATTATGTAAGGACAGTTTCGAACAAGGCAACAGCAATGACCGACGAACAAGCAGCAGCCTTTTTTTTTTTTTTTACCATGACGCTGCGGCAGCACCTGGACAAAGAAGATTTGAAATGGAGATTTCAAGTTCTTTATCCCCGAAGCAGTACCTTCTGTCCATACTTTTTGTCCATGCCAAGAAGAAAAGGAGCAGCCCGTACCGTTCCCTCCTTCCACGCACCGTTGGTTATGAGTGTTTAAAGAAAGCAGCCAGTCCTTCAATTTTCTTCCGTAGCAGAGTGATTATCATCACGATTTTCTGGTGCCCAGAGAACTGCGGCTGCAAGTTTCTTTAAAAAGAAAGGGAAGAGCCCTCGTGTTTTTTCCAAGTTCACACATGGTGGGAGAAGTTGCCTCAAAGACTTTTTTTTTTTTGTTTAAAAGAAAGTTCTCAGGTTGCTGTATTGTAGTTTATAAGAACTCCATCATAATCATAATGTGTGGTACCAGACAAAAAAAAAACATATAAAATGGTGAGATGAAAAGGCTACGGCATGAGAGGGAAACAAAAGCCCCTCCAAAACTTTCCACTCACGTTGGCACTATGAGAAGGGCCCCATTTAATCGAATATGGTGCAGGAAAAAAAGAAAATATGGAAGCAAACTAACAAAAGGGTACAAAACAAATTTGCCCCTTGATATCTCTACGGCATGGGGACAAAAAGCCTACGACACTAGTTAAAGTCAAACAAAATTGGAAGGCTAAGATCGGGCTCAAGTTGCACCAAAATTGGTACAGCTGCTGTCCATGTTCCACCTGCTCTACGAGCACCAAGATGAAGCAAAAAAAAAAAGAAATAATAATCAACACTGTCATCTCAATCTTACAGCAGCTGCTCTACGACACCAAAGATTGAAAAACATCATTGTTTCCTAAAGAAATAATGGGGAGATGACTCACGGAATTTGCATGCAAAAAGAAGATTATGTTAATCTCACAAGAAAATAAAGAGGACATGCAACGACTCTCGTTGACTTCATAAAATTCTGAAAACTACGCCGCGTACTCAAATGAACAGCAGAAGATAACTATCTTCCTGACTCCATGAAAAGGTCCTGTTTGGACTTGGAAAGGTGAAAGAAGAAAAAAAGGCTTGCTGACATATTAGAAAGAAGCTTGGGACGAATGGGACTAAAAATCCCATGTTGAGTGGGATTGAAAGTTCAAAATAAAAGTATAAAAACAAAGGGGAAGGCTGTTTTCAACATATAACCCGTATGGGATGAATCCCGTGAAGGAGTTAGATAAAATATTTTCTCTATTCCAAGCATGATCCCCTACAAATTTGTCAGAAGAAAGAAAGCTGCAAAAGAGAAGAAAAAAATAAAATATTTCTCACGTGGGCTTTATGAATATAGCCTTCGTCAAGATTAAAATTATTCATAAAGCCCGAAAAGCAGAGATAAAAGATAGTACATGCCAAAGTCAAATGCCAAAACTAAATATTAGTGGGTTTATTACAAATATACCCGTTAATTTCATTTGACAACAAAATGGTACAAAAACCACAGAAGCTCTTGAATGGTCATCCACAAAGCCACTCAAATGGCATGAAGCCACATCAAAATTCAAATGGCATGAAGCCGCATCAAATCCAAACAAAGTAACAAATGCTTACGAACTACGCTAGTTTGATTCCGTTAAGGATACGTAAGCAGTCTGATATCAAATTTTAGACACAACTAAGAAATCAAGATGAATCCCTGGTTTATATAAACTAAATTCATTTCTGCTGCTTTGATCAAGTAAAAACAAATTCTACAAAGAGTAAAAGAGAAGTCTTCAAGTACAAGTTCCTAGACTTCCAATTAATGGATGCTGCTCATGCAACAAAGTTCCTAATTTTATAGGGAATGTTGCTCCATGTGAGATTGAAGTAAAACAACAATTTTGTATTCATGTGAGCTTTATATTTTTGGACTCCGTGAATAAAAATAGGGACGGACAACACAAAGTCATGTCAAGTTTCAAGTTTCAAATGGAATGAAGCGGTATCAAATGTCAAATGGCACGAAGCCGAAGGAAAAAATCTCAAATGGCATGAAGCCGTATCAAATATCAAACGGCACGAAGCCGCAACAAGATTCAAATGGCATGAAGCCACATCTAGCTCCAATGGCTTAAAGTCCTCGCCTGCAAGAGCCTAAACTGCATAAGGCATTAAACGCTCCAATGGCGCAAAGTCCTCACCCGCATGAGCTAAAACTGCACAAGGATCAAATCCAAACAAGTATCAAGCATACAAGGAACTATGAGTGACTTGATCCCTCAAACGAGGGTACGTAGGCAATCTAGGGCTCTACCTAGACGCAGTCACAAAATCAAATAAACACCCAAATCCCCAAGTTACGATTTATTCATATTAGAATCAAAGGGTATTCCTTTCCCAAAAGAAAGGTTGTAATTAATAGGCGCATAGCCTAGAATGGGTCGAACTCGAATTAATAAAACTCTCTTCGAAAAAATGAACGAGGGTGAAATTGTGTCGAGTGAATTATTTGTTTACATATTATGTACAATTTTTGCTCAACACTCTCTTGGTGTGGAAATTGGAAATGGTGGTGATTTGGATTTTGTAGGGGTGGTGGCGGGTGGGTGTTCTTGGCAGTTGGAAGGTAGGTAGTATTTGTACGGTCTATTTTCCCTGTTTTTTTCAAGGCCAAATAAAAGGAGGTGGATCGTTTGCCCTCCCATTTTCATACTCTTCTCATCCCCTTCTGTTTATGTGGTTACGGTTAAAACACGTCAACATTTTATATTGATTTTTTTATAAAAATAATAAAACAAAAAGTAATAGGAATATAAAATGTTGATGTTGTTTAACCGTGACCACACAAAACAGGAGGGGATGGGAAGAGTATGGAAATGGGAGGGCAGACAATCCACCTCCCAAATAAAATGAAGTTGAAGAGTATCGAACTAGCAATTCGAATTCAAGACCAATGTTTTAAAAGGGAGAAATGAGCCAAAGCGTTTTATAATAAGCTCGTTTGGGTGATAGCATTGAGGCACGAGGCGATAGCCTAAACTAAATTTTTTAGTACTTAATATACGTAACATGATATTTTAGACAATCAAGCAAGCATGTTAAGCAATCAAATATTTGACTATTATTATTATTTTTCTAACTCACGTGATAAAGTCATAATAAACTAATAGAAATTAAGTTAGAAACATAAAATTAGAATGAATTTGATAAAAATCATGTCCAAAACGATGTCGTTTTGGATTTATGCCGTTTCTTTCTTTTTTATTAAATTCAAATGTCGAGATTGCTTAGATGTATGAGGCAATAAATGACTAGCTTTGATACTTTGTAGACATGATTTTCAACAAGGGCACCCAAAAATAGAAGGTTCGGGTCACATTTTTGTATTTGTGTATCAATTAATTAGTTATTGATAAAAATTAAAAGGAAAAAAAAAAACTATCTTACAATTTATCACACCAAATTACAAATATATTAAAACCCACGGGAAATTGGAATCAAACCATGCCAATAACAAAATCTTCCAAAATGGGGCAACCGAAAATACAATTTTTTAAATAGAAAACCCAAAATCTTTGGGACTTGGGGCATCAATTTTGATGGAGGAAAGATTAATTGGAGACCAATTAAAGTTCCCCTTCTCCCTGACAAATACTGTCTACTCGTATATACTTTCCTAAATCTTCTGCGCATCCGATTCCTCCTTGGATACAGTCATATTTTGTTGACTTTGGTCCTGAACCGTTGGATTGAAATTAAAACTTAGACAAGCCAATTAGCTAGGGATTACTATTTACTTGAAGCCCAAACTTTTCTATGTCCGGTCAGATTAAGGATTTCTACCCCTTAAGAGACTATCTATATAAGAACATTAACGCACTTCTGTGTTTGTTCTTTCGCTTTATTCACTGAAAAAGCACTTGGAGAAAAAGGAGAAACAGAAGAACAAGAAGATAATGTTGATGAGTTCGCGGAGTTTGCGGCGTAAGGAAGATTTGGACGACGATGATGGCTTGTCCCCTTTCGATATGTTGGCGAAGGCGATTTGCACCATCGCTTCCAGAAAAATCAAGCTGCTGCAAGAGACACAAGAGAATTCGGACTTGCCTTTGAAGAAGAGACGAAGCTACTTTGATTTCTTAAATATTATGCCTAGCCCTAGCCCTACCGCTAGCAATACCAACACAAACCCTAATTCTCCTGTAAGTAAAAGCTTTCATATCTTCTTTATAATCTTTCTAGTGTGTTTAGTTATTTGTTTATTATTCTTTAACGTTAATAATATTACTTAATTAACTAATACGTTGCAGAAAGAAGGAAACGGACTAGTGATCGTGAGAGAAAAAGGCCATATATTGGAGAGTTCTAGTGGTCAGGTTGGGTC
Organism: Malus fusca; assembly: GCA_035220775.1. Taxonomy (NCBI): domain Eukaryota; kingdom Viridiplantae; phylum Streptophyta; class Magnoliopsida; order Rosales; family Rosaceae; genus Malus; species Malus fusca. The sequence goes on along the minus strand of CM069059.1, from coordinate 17,719,052 downwards.
TGGAAGTCATGAGGAAGAAGAAAAGTCAGGGAACCAACAAGAAGAAGAACATCAACCTCTACTTCCCAATAAGAAATGCTCCCATTCGAACATCCAAGAAATCCCAGAGTATGTATTCTCTCTCTCTCTCTCTCAAACCGTAGCTAGCTAATTCAATTATGTTATCAGTAAGTATATTAGGGAAGAGATTATTACACACTTCTTTTCTCTCTTTGTAAACTCATGTTTGTATCAAAAGAGGATAAATGGACAAAAGGATAAGAGGGTATGGGAAATCAGTTTTCTAAAGTATTAATAACTACTGCCACCAAATTGATTAACTAATTTGTCACATATATAACCTTGTTTATCACCGCGTACTAATTAATTACGTGTTTAATTTTGTGTCACAGTTTACTTGAAGAATGTTGTCCACACCCTAAGAAACCAAGGTCGCCCACTAAAGCTAAAAGTATTATCTTGTTCGGAAAAGAGTTAACTATAGCAACCGACATCCCTGTCAGTACTAGAGCTAGTGGTACTGAACTTGATTATGTTCATGAAGCACAAACAATGACTGATGATAAGGATAATTTGAAAAGAAAATACATCAACGTTGATGATGGTGAAGATCATGAGGGGGCTGCACCTCTGAACGAGAAGAAGAAGAAGGTCAAGTTTGTATTCAACAACAACTTGAACGCAACAAATAAGGTGGTGAAGAAGGGTAAAAATAAGGTAAAATTTGCTAGTGGTATGCCAGCCCCTGACTTGCCTGAAGAATTCAAGAGCTTGATCTTAGGAGAAATGAATGGGACAAAGCTGCAAATGTTGGCACAAAAGAGTTTGTACAACACTGACATAAACAAAGACCAAGGCAGGTTGTCACTGCCTCGAATGCAAACCGAATCCAAGAATTTTCTCAAACCCAATGAAAAGGAGGAACTAGATAAAACTAGCCTCCTGATGGTTCCTTTGATTGGCCCAAAGCTTGAACCTGACAAGGTATCCCTAGGATTGTGGACAATGTCAAGCAAATCTCAAAAAACCTATGTGCTGAAATCTACATGGTTTGGCATTGTTGAAAGACATAGTCTAGGTGTAGGTGATGTGGTCCAAGTTTGGTCATTTCGGGCTACAAATCCTAAGTACAAAATTAAGGATGGTGATCATGGTGATCACGATCACTTGACTTGCAACGATGATCAGCTTCACTTAGCTCTTGTCTTGGTTGAGAGAGGCGATCATCTTCTAGAGGAAGGCGGTAGCAAAGAAGGTGGTACTAGTACTGGTGGAGTAAGTAGTAGTATGAGCAATAATGAGTGTGATAAAGGACAAAAACCAATTGATGGCAGCAGCAGTGGGAGCTGCACTCCTGAAAATGATGGGAATAGTAGCCCCAAACCGAGTTGTGAAGAGAGAGACCAAGAGACTTTTAATTGACTCCTTCGAGGCTAGAGCGAGCAATAGATATGTTTGTAATGTGTATGCAGTATATATGTACTTTCAGTCATCCTTATATGCTTCAATCAACGGAAAATAATTAATCATTAGTAAATGACATCGAAAACTAATCACCATCTCTGCCTGCATTCTTCTTGTGACGTCTGTCTTCTGAGTTAACAGGTCTTCTATTTATGTAAAATCCACGCTTCATCTTCTCCCTCTCCTTCCGACTCCTATGATTTAGCAGCAATGGATTTTATTTGCAGACTAACCCAATGTTTGACTTCAAGTATCCCCTTGGGCTTTGATCTTCTTCTAATCCCAATGGTGGCGGCGGCTGCTTCTTCTGCGGGGTTTCGGGAGAAATACCGATATACCCACAACGAAGCGGAAGCGGAGAGATCGAATAATCGAAGTGAAATTAATAAATGGGTTCCGGATTCGGTGAGGAAGTGAGAACCATTTGACTTTTGTATCAAGTCGAGGTGGGTGGCTGGGTGAAGTGCAATTGGGTGGGGAGCGACGGGAGAAGTTGGTGGTCACTGGCCAGCAGTGAGGTGCAGATGGGTTGGCCGACAGAATATCGATGGGGGAGCTTTGTCTGGTGAGATGGGGTTGTTTTGAAGTAATATTTTTATTTTCCATATTTTAAGAGGAAATTATTATTGGCACTTCCAAACATTTTATTTTGCGTTATTTATTTTTTATAATTAGAAAGAAAAATACATTTGTGAGAAGTGTAAGAAAAAAAATTTCGAGTGCTAATAACAATTTCCTTTTAAGATGTTAACGTTCTTAATTTGGTGTAAAGTAATATGACACCAGTCAATAGCACAAAACAGGCAGTGGGAGTTTGAGAATAGCAGATCTGAACTCCTCAAAGTGTAGCTGATAGCCCTCTCACACCAGCTAATGATCATTGCTTTGATAAGTTAAGGCAGAAAACCGAGTTTCTAATAAGCTAGGTCATTTACTAGTTATCTTAATTTCGTGAATACTAATTAGCTACATTTAGTGAGGAAAGAAAAAGTTAATTTTGCAAAACCCTAAAAACTATAAAATTGCATTGTTGTGGATTGAAGAGAAGAAAAAGGAGTTTGGATTATTAAGTTTAGAAAAAAATAATATTAAAATATATTACTTAATTTAAGATAGCTAGTATTGCTGAAGTGATAGCTAGTCAAATTAACATTTTGATCGTTTGCTAGTAATAACAAAAATAGAGCTAATATTATTATAAATACTCTTGGACGTGAACCCATATATTGATCATCGCCTTGATAAGCTTGCTGATCCTTAAACTATGCTAGCTTCTTTGTGTTTTGTTGTAATTTGTACGTGATTATATATAATTGGTGAGTTAATGGAAGGAATTAAGTCGCATATAGATTTGAAAATGTAATGACTCGCATTAGAGAATTACTTAAAATCGTATTTATGTTGACCATTTGATAGTAAGGGTGCCTTCAAATATAATATACGGCTAATGTTTGTTTATTAAACCATAAGGCATATGTATCATATGGGCCAAGTGGGAGAAAGTAAGGATATTTCAATATTCTAGTGTGGCCCACATGACATGGTCTGTGATAGCTCGTCCCTAAATATTTTATCGATGGTGTGAAATGACTTATATACTCTGGGACGTTAGATGGTGTTGTGTGACATGCACTTTGGTTGTGGACTAAATATGTTAAGTTCTAATTGTTTGGACCCAACTAGATCTAATTTTTTCTTTGTTTTTGGGTGGTAGCCTAACCTGGACCACACACACACACCCATACCACTCCCATTGACCCTCTCTCTCTCATCCATCTCGGATTTTTCCATTTGTCCGTACACTCGTACGATCATCTCCTCAACTCTCGTCATCTCTCACGGATCGAGGTTGTAGTTGGTGTTTTTGGAATCCTTGCAAGTTTAGGAGTCGAACCATAGCTTTGGTTGGACGTGAGAACCTCGGAAACTCAAGATATCAAGGTGCCCCGATTTGGTGCACTGCTCATCTAACGTGATCACAGACTTTTCTTCAAGTTTTAAGGGTCTATGGAGCCTTATAATTGCTTCACGAAGCTTAGAGAAGGGTTTTGAAGGGTTTTGGACGTCGAGAAGTCCAAGTTCGTGGAGTTGCAGAGGTGGTCGGAGTATCGAAGTTTTCCCGACGAGATTTAGTGGGTTTTAGGACCTAAAAGTGGTAAGGATTTGTTCCTCTCATCCTAAGCTTCAATTTGGTACAAATTTCATGAATTTTGGTTGAGAAATGAAGAAGATTTGACAATTTGAAGTTTTTCCCAGTTTCCGGCAATGGCGACGGAATCCGGCGACTCGCCGGAGAAGAAGGCGAATATTCCGTCAAAGTTGATGGAATATTCCTAACGGCGTCAGGTATATTTGACAGCATATGCTTTTATTTAATGGAATATTCCCTGACGACGTTAACTGTCCCGTTTGGTGTGCCAGGAACGTGCCTGCTTGTGACCGCATGGATGCTCGGAAATTTTTTCTAAAAATATGGGGATGTTTGTGAGGTTGAGTAGATCACGTTGGTATATTCAAACACCCCAATTGAGCAATGTATGAGAAGTTATTACCTAGTTTTGGTAATGTGCTTTAAAATAACGTGTATATAGTTGTTTCGCATATAGGTGAGACCTATCCAGAGGACGAGCGTAATCAAGCGAGACTCGGGGGCTACGACCCTTCCACATATCAGTGAGTGGGCTTTTGGTTTTCAGAATATACTTATATACTTGGTATATTTCCCAGAAAATGTGGTTAAATGAAATTATGTTTTGAAATGCCATGCCTATTGATTTATGCTTAGACTATGAATTTGTATGGTATGCATAAATGTGATTGGACGATGTGGACACTCAGGTAAGTACCAGGTGAATTGTAGATTGTTTATGTGAATTGATGATTATGTGAAATGTGTTCAGAGCTCATAAACCTGCACCCCGATGTTAGTGCTCCCGCCTGTGGTTAGGGCACAGTCCTTAACGTGATGTTCACCTCCTGCACCATACCTTAGATCCAAGTTAGGTGCACAGTCCTGTCGTACAGACCACTATAGGTGGTTCCGACTCGTAGGTGACCATTGATTATTCGCACAGTCTTCACGTGATAGTAGCACTAGAGTGTATTTATTTACACCCAATCCTGTCATATAGACCACTTTAGGTGGCTCTGACTCGTGTGTTGGCATACTTGTTGAGCTATAGATTTAGCCGTACATGCCACTTTAGGTGGATCTGGCTGATATGTTATTTCTCACGAGTTAATTCACCTGAGTTACTTATTCAGTTATTTTGAGATATTTGGCATGGCATACTTTTGAATATTACTATTCTGAGCTTGGTTTTGAGATATGTACATATTCTATTTTCTGGGAAATTATACAGGTTTTACGGCAAGGGGTTACTATCTTTGATGTTGATATAGTTTTTGGAAAACTTTGTTTTTGCCCACTCACACTTTCTGTTTTGCGCCCCTCCAGGTTTTAGGTAGGAGTGCTTGTTGGTGGCTTACAAGGATTTGACGGAGGTTCTGATAAATTATCACCAATGTAGGATCACCTTTGGACGTTGTATAATTAATATTCGTCATGTTGGACTGCACTTAGGCTACTTATGCTCTGGTTGTGCAATCACACTTAATATCGCACTTGCACCTTATCTTATCTAGTGCTCTAGTTGGTTTGGTTTTTTTTGTTTATTCGCATTTATTATATTATATTGCTTCCGCACTGTGCACATGGCTACATCACCCTCACGTGACGGCCAACATGCCTCAATCTAGGTCGGGGTGTGTCATGGTCCATGTGTGATAAATTTGCTTTAATGAATATTGTTTTGGAAGCATCCGATTGGTCAACTAATGAGAATTGGTTTATTTTTTATTATCGTGATGGGTGGTAATTGATGATAAGCTTTATTAGGAAATGATCCTTTCTTTGCCTATAAGAGTGCACAGTGGTGAAGCTACTAAGGCGCAGAGAGGGGCGGCCGCCCCTCCTCTCACCGAAAAACAAGGCCAGAAGTATTGATTTGATGTGTTGTTGCCCTTCTGGTCGGTCGAAAAACTTGTAATTCTGTGAGGACTCCATGCTGTTGTGCAGCGTAGGCTGCGCACATGCTTTTTTTTTTTCTTTTCAAAATATTTTTTAAAGTACTACGAACTCATAATCATTTCAATTTTTATTTCTTACCATCAAATTCAATAAAGTAATAAAGAAAATATATCAAATATTTTTATACATTATGTTCTATAATCAATATTTTTAGATACTATATACCATGTAATAAATAGACACTTATTCAAAAAATATTATAATAAATTTATTTAAACGTCTAGCCGCCAAAATCCATGCCTAAGCGTTAGGCCATGTTCGCTGCCCAACTAGCTCTTAGTGTCATTTAGAACTTTGCTCATTATATAGTTATGTAATGGAATTTTACAACAAGAAACAATGCTTAAATCCTCCTTCAAATAATAATGTTAGTTTAAATCCTCCTTCGAATTTTTCGGGCAGCCCAAGTCCTCTTTTGAATATTTCGGTTAGTCCAAATCATTCGTCGAATATTCTGGGTAGTCCACATAGTCTTTTTGCCAACCTTGGGCTTAGACCTTAAATGGGTGTCCCCATTTTATTGGAACATTTTACCCTTTTAAGTTTAGGAAAACTAATGAAAAGGGCTTCAAATCTTTACATTTTAATAAAAAACCACCCACTAACTTTATTTAATAATAAAGACAAAAGACTAATAATTAAATTAAATTAAATTTAAAAAAAAAAACCCTAACAAACCCAACTTGTGCGTACCCCCGCCCCCCAAAAAAAAAAACTTCAAACACTCCACTTTTGTCCCCATTTTATTGAAACACTAGTTATGTGTTTTTTTTACAGTGCTTTTCCATGACACAATTGCATTTTTTTTAATGATGATTGGTTTCAAAAGCACTCTTAACAAAAATGTTTTTCATCATTTTAAAAACACTTCCAAATGAGCCTTATATATATATATATATATATAAGGAGGAGAGGTACACACAACTACATGAACAATGTATGTACGCATATAAATGCATGAGTAAATTGTAGCAATTGTCTCTTAATTTGAACTCAATTAGAGCAATAATTCTTGAACTAAAAATCCATTACTATTGGCCCCTCAACTAAAAATCCATTACCATTGGTCTCTCAACTTTAATCCAACTGGAGAAGTAGTCCATCAACTTTTAACCCAATTAGAGCAATTGTCTCTCAATTTTAACCCAATTGTAGCAATGATCCTTTCAACATAACTCATTTTGACAAAATTCTGACAAAGTTGACGAAAAAGACCATAGCTACATGTTTTAATGAGTTGAGGGATCCCAATTGTAGCAATAGTCATTCCAACATAACTTATTTAGACAAAATTCTAACGAAGTTGACGAAAAGGACCATAGCTACACATTTTGATAAGTTGAGGGACCAATGGTAATATATTTTTAGTTGAGGGACCATTGCTCCAATTTGATTAAAGTTAAGGGACCATTGCTACAATTTACTCTAAATGCACTTACTAGTCGGAGCCTTTTACATTCAATATTCTATTTAAACATACTCACTCTATTTTCTTTAATAGAGGTGCACCCTACCATGTACATGGGACAAACGATGCTTGCTGGAACTTACAAAGACATGGATGAGATGTTTTTACTAACAAAAGGGTATTAGTTAGGAAATTGAACCAAAAACAAGATAAGATAAACAATTGAGTGATATATATTACGTACCTTGAGCAAAATTGCATTGGCTGGAGGTATTTCCTCGAACATGTCTCCTCCTATAAAACCCAAATTGTGGGTTGTCCCCTGCAAGCCAGCCACCACATGTGGCTGGTCAAACACAGTGCAGTTGATGTTGGGGAATGCATTGGCAATGGCCTTGGCCATTGTTCCTGATCCCCCTCCAACATCCATTAGGGACTTCAAACCCTCAAAAACTCCTCCACACTCTTCCACCACCACCCTTCCGATAAGCTTGGAGTCAGCCTCTATTGCTTCATTAAACAAGTTACCGAACCTTGGTTCCTGAGCTCATAATTCCTAAAAGGGCATTCCATTTTCTATTTCAAATGGTGTACATGTAGTAGCTGGATCATCACCACTGTTTATCTTCAACCAAGCTCCCATCAAGTGAAATGGGGTTGTCACTACCTGATAGAATAAAACCCTAGTTAGGATCATTGTTGTAATTAATTGTGAATTAGTTTTTCATACTTTCCTAGAAATTCTATATTCATTGTCATTGAATCCCAGGACTTGTGATGTATACATAAAGAATATTTACCCTATAAATGATACCTACCAAATTGAATATACACTACATACCGGATCCAGTATCACGAGTAAAAATGGTGTGGTGTTTAATGGCCCGTCTTTGAGAAGAAGCTTGGAAGCTGGTGTTAGGCTATACAATACAACTGCTTATTCTTCCTCCACATCGGCACGATCATGATGAACATGATGATGTTGTGCAAAGAAATTAGAGTGAACGAGGATGCGCATGAGGTGTGAGACAAAATGAGCTTTAGAAGGGTGGACCTTAAGCCCGGCGATGAGCTCGGAAAGAGAGATGGGTTGGCCGTGGTTGTGAATCACGTCTGCGATGCCTAGTTGAACTGCACATTTGAGTGACATAGAGTTTATGAACTGGAATATGTGGTTCCAAAGCTAAGCTTGAGCTCCGAGAAGCTCATGGCTAGTATCACTCACTTCATTACTCAAACTCATATGTATATGTAAGTATTGTGGATGCAAACTTCCGCATTCTTCTTCTTGGAAAAAATTGCACCTACAAAACAATTAACACTTTCGGGTCAAGGCCAAGAGCCTCACGCGCCCACGATGAATGGGGGGGGGCTTTGGCCGAAAAACCTCCGATGCCAAAGTTAGAATTTAGAGAGTTTTTGGGAGTTTTGCAAGAGTATGGAACCTAGCTTTTTAGAAGAAGGTCATATATATAGGGAATGGGGTGTTATTTGGTGATTCAATTAGCAATTAATATATTAATTAGGTATAAATATATTAATTGGCTAATTATCATAATAAAAGAAATGTTTCGGGAGGTTTTTGGAGGTTATGGAATGAGGATGGATTAGACATATTTGAACTTGTTACCTATTTTGGGTACTCCTGATTTGGTTGATGGATGATTCTCCACTGTTCGCGTGTAGGAGATCCGGTATGCCTCGAGGGTAAATTTGTCATCTTCACCCAAAAATCTACGTGTCGCTTTGTGATTATTTTTGGCTCCACAAATGCCCCCACACCTGCTGGGCTGCTCGTAAGAAAGTGCAGCAGGTGTAGAGATCTTCTTGCTCTAGGAAACTTAGGACTGCTTCCTGTTTTGATGTAGATTCCCTCTTTAATATGAAATTAGATCATTCAAGGAAAAGGAAATAAATTTCTCTCAAAGCCTATTTAAGTCCACCTTAAGTGGGTTCTTAAATCAACTTTGGAAAGTGATTTATTCTACCCTACAAGAGAGAGAGAGCTTAGAGGATATTTGTTCCCCTTCCTCCTAGCAATCTTCTACATCTTGCCCGTGCAAAAGACCGTATTTCGTAGCTTTCTTCATCTTCTCCGTGCTGTACCAATGTAATAAAAACTTAATTTCTTATTGTCTTCTTCTTAGGTGGTGCTACCACGGGGCAGTCGTTGGGGTGGTGCGGCACGTCGGCTGGCCGGGGCCAGGAGTCGGCTTGGCATAGGCCAAGGAGGTGATGTGGCAGGGGCAATTGCTTGAGCAGCTCGGCTTGATTGTAACCAAGGATTGGTTAGGCATAGGGCAAGGAAGTGGCGTGGGATAGGCAATTGTTTGGGGTGCCACGTATGGGCTGCCTGGTGAAAATGAGGAAACTGCTTGAGTTTGATTTTTCAACATTTGTTGCTTAGTTGATCTTTAAGCATTTGATCTTTTGAACTATGTGGCATTCTTGCACTGGAGAGCTTACCCAGATGCGTGTCAGGGATTTAGTTTACCCTCTCGCACTGGAGAGCAATTAGTTTACCATTTCGTACTGGAGAGCAATTAGTTTATCCTCTCGCACTGGAGAGCAAACCCATATGGGTGTCGGGGAATTGGTTTACCTTCTCGCACTGGAGAGCAATTAGTTTATCCTCTCGCACTGGAGAGCAGACCCATATGGATGTCGGGGAATTGGTTTACCCTTTCGCACTGGAGAACAATTAGTTTATCCTCTCGCACCGGAGAGCAGACCCATATGGATGTCGGGGAATTGGTTTACCCTTTCGCACTGGAGAACAATTAGTTTATCCTCTCGCACCAGAGAGTAGACCATTTTGGGTGTCGAGGAATTGGTTTACCCTCTCGCACTGGAGAGCAATTAGTTTATCCTCTCGTACTGGAGAGCAATTAGTTTACCATTTCACACTGGAGAGCAATTAGTTTATCCTCTCGCACTGGAGAGCAAACCCATATGGGTGTCAGGGAATTGGTTTACCTTCTCGCACTGGAGAGCAATTAGTTTATCCTCTCGCATTGGAGAGCAGGCCCATATGGATGTCGGGGAATTGGTTTACCCTTTCGCACTGGAGAACAATTAGTTTATCCTCTCGCACCAAAGAGTAGACCATTTTGGGTGTCGAGGAATTGGTTTACCCTCTCGCACTGGAGATCAATTAGTTTATCTTCTCGTACTGGAGAGCAGACCCTTTTGGGTGTCGGGGAATTGGTTTACCTTCTCGCACTAGAGAGCAATTAGTTTATCCTCTCGCACTGGAGAGTAGACCCTTTTGGATGTTGAGGAATTGGTTTACCCTCTCGCACTGGAAAACAATTGGTTTATCCTCTCGTACTGGAAAGCAAACCTATATGGGTGTTGGGGAATTGGTTTACCGTCTCGTACTGGAGAGCAATTAGTTTATCCTCTCGCACTGGAGAGCATGGAAGTCGTTGTCGTGAGTGCATCTGAGGAAAACTGGACTGCTAGACAACTGAAATAATCCTCAGGCTGCGAGGTCTTGTTTGGCGAACTGCTTGAGACTTCAAACTGCTTGTGGAACCCACGTAAGGTTGTAAGCGCAGTGAGCTGCTCCCTGAATTATTGCGCCATCATTAGGTGTTTCTTCTTGTGCCCTTTTAAGGTTTGGTTGGCGCGAGAAATTACACAATCGCTTGGCCAAGAACCTTTCTACTTCTTCCTGAATTTTCCTTTGTTAAGGTGGCAGAGCTCTCAGCTGCCCCCGATCGTGATATGCTGGTCTAAGCTGTTTTTCCATATGTTCAACTCGTTTATGCCGCGGCTGCGGTGCGTATGGTATGCTTCTAGCAGGCGAGCGTGTAACTCACAGGCTGCTGGTTGAACTTAAGCCGGATGGAGTGATTGCTTCTTTCCGTCCGCTGTGCTGCCTGTTCTGATGTGATGTGGAGAATACTCATTGCGGGCCTAGCCGTGAATGAATGCTTTGCTTGGAAGGCTGCTCATGTTGATTATCGGAGTATGGCCCCAACCATGAGTGTATACTTATCCTCGGGCCTAGTCGAGAGTGCACGCTCATCCGTGTTCTAAGACGGGAATATACTTTATCTTGGGGGCCTAATCGAGAATGTACACTGCCTGAACGCTCGGCTCGTGGCTGGTCGAGTGGTTATTTGCCGGGACGTTGCTGGAAAGGTTCGTTTGCCCTTGTCCTACTTCAGGATACCTCGTCCGAGGCACGTTGGATCTCGGTGCGTTGCAAAAGTTGATTCAACTTAGTCGTCTGTTGTGCAAGAGCGCTCGTCAACTCTATGACTTGTCGAGACAGGTGTTGTAGACTCCATGCATGAGATTTGAGTTGGGAAATGTCAAATCCGTGGAGAAATATGGTGAAAATGCCCCCGATTCGATCATAAGCCCACAAATTTGAAACCGGGATGGTTGAACTAATCTTGGACCGATTTGGGTTACGAGAGTGGGCTGCTCGGTTGGAGCAGGTTGGGCCATGGGAGTGGGCTGCTCGTCAGGAGCAGGCCAGGCCACAGGAGTGGGCTGCTCGTGGGAAGTAGGCCGGGGCCACGAGAGTGGGCTGCTCGGTGGAAACAGGCTGGGCCACGGGAGTGGGTTGCTCGTCGGGAGCAGGCTGGGTCACGAAAGTGGGCTGCTCGTTGGGAGCAGGTTGGGAGCAGGCTAGGCCACGGGAGTGGTCTGCTCGGTGGAAGTAGGCTGGGCCACGGGAGTGGCCTGCTCGGCGTATGGTGCACGTGGGTGTAAGGTTTGGGCTTGCTTTGGTGGCACGGCTCGGACCGTGGTAGTGGTGCCATGGACCTCGCCGCAGGTGGCCACCAAAGTGGCCATCGCGGTAGTTCCCGTGGTGGAACCTCGTGGTGGTGGTGCCGCTCCCCCTAGGATCACATTTAATCTCGTGGATCGCCGCAATCCAATTTCTTGAATATTGGAATTTTCACTCGTGGAATTTTCTAAGTTTCTAGCCATTATATTTTTCTTATACGTTTTATCAAAGAACCTTTGCAAATAAAAAATTCTAATAATAAAAACGTATGAAAAATATTCAAATGGACTAGAAAATAGAGAAAAACCTTTTTATGCGAGAGTCTTCTACGAGTATGGATTTCAACTCTCAATGAAAGCACCAATTTGTGGATGCAAATTTCCGCCTTCTTCTTCTTGGACAAAATTGCACCTATAAAACAATTAACACCTTCGGGTCAAGGCCAAGAGCCTCATGCACCCACGATGAATGGGGCGGGGCTTTGGCCGAAAAACCTCTGATGCCAAAGTTAGAATTTAGAGAGAAAAGTATTTGGAGAGTTTTTGGGAGTTTTACAAGAGTATGGAACCTAGCTTTTTAGAAGAAATATGGTCATATATATAGGGAATGGGGTGTTATTTGGTGATTCAATTAGCAATTAATATATTAATTAGGTATAAATATATTAATTGGCTAATTATCATAATAAAAGAAATGTTTTGGGAGGTTTTTGGAGGTTAAGGAATGAGGATGGATGAGACATATTTGAACTTGTTACCTATTTTGGGCACTCCTGATTTGGTTGATGGATGATTCTCCACTGCTTGCGTGTAGGAGACTCATCTTCACCCAAAAATCCACGTGTCACTTTGTGATTATTTTTGGCTCCACAAGTATGCTGTTTCGTGAATATTTTAATTGATTCTTCTCTTGCTATACTAATTTTGAATACATGGGGCATGTGGATCGGTTTATATACTTTTTCGCACACCTTAAGCCTATCATTTGCTTTCTAATTATTCTCACACACTTTGAGCGTGCCAAACATAAGCTATTATATCCAAGATTACCAATTAATTAAGGGAATTGTTATTGGCACTCCAAAAATCATATTTTGCACTTTAAACTATCTATAACTAGAAAGAGAAATAAACTTGTGAATAGTGTTGTTTGGACCCAAAATTACATCATCGGCCCGTGCAATCAAGGATGTTAGGTGAACATAGCTCCCAACCGTCGGATGAAAAGTGAATTACAGATATTTTTAAAAAATTTCACGATAATTATTCTGATATCAAGATGTTATCCATCAGAGTGATTATCTTGGAGTTTATGTTAAAATATTTTTACATCAACAAACAGACTCTTTCTTCAACACGATTATAGTTATATTTTATCATGTGGTCTACTGTAGTTAGAAGTCTAATTTCACTAATGATAGACTCGATGGGGTTCAACTTGAGGAGGCGTCTGTAATGTTTTCACTTGGCCGGTCAAATGGGGATATGCCACGTGAGTTATATCATGCATGGGATGAGTAGGAGATAAGGATGGCATACAATGAATTATTGGAATTGTTTCCCAGAGTCATTATCATGCATGCACGTGGTCAAGTATTTGAAATTTTGAGCCCGGCTAGCACTGATTCAGGTTGTGACAATTATTAGCAAGGGGATTGGCTTATCAAGAGTTAAAATGTTGCAGTGATATCGCGTATTAGCACGGGGAGGAGATGGTAGAGTTGCAATTGGAGTCCACAAAATTATCAACCGCGTACTCATCCCTATAAATACAGGACACCGTTCAACATTTCAGGCCTTCTCCAATTCAACACACAAACTGCCCTGCGCAAATCCTCGCTCTACGCGAAACCTCTCAATAACCTTAAGATTTTTATTGTCTTTTTCTGCCAACACATCTTCAGTTTGGATAAACAGCACTGTGAAGGCAACCGGTGACATCTTCAGTTTGGATAAACAACACTGTTGCCGTAGAATCAGCCGACCGTGGAGCACCTTCAGTTTGGATAAACAGCAATGCGTCGAAGCCGACAAGTTATCTATCCAAGTCTCGGTCGAGAAGGATTTTCGAATCCTTATTGGCAGAGGTCATCTCATTAGCCTTCTCGGCGAAGTGAGGTGTTACAGGTTACTATATTCGGCACATTGGAAGCTGAATTTGATATTGAATTTTGCAGAACTAGCAGCCTTGTCTTCATGCTCTAGAACCCGAAGGCCGAGACATGCTCATTTCTCGGCCGCAGTCGCAAGATCAAGAAGTCAGCAGTGCGCCCAACGCGATGTCAACACATTTTACTCCCCGGCCGAGCTCGGTTGACGAGTTGGCATGCCCGCACACAACCGAATGACGTAGTTAGCTTGTTAATTACTCGGCCTACGCGCCGCGTAGGCTTGGTAGTTTCTAGGGTCAACAAGTGCATAATGAAAATTTTAAAGTGCTAATAATAGTTCCCTTAATTAATAACTACATATTAATATCCCAAATCTCCTAAAATATAATAAAGTTTTAAATATCTTAAACCACATCAAACCTGATATAGTTACTCTTGTAACATACATTTTCTTCCCAACTCCACACCATACAATTAACTTGGGGTGGGTGCGGGTTGGGTTGGGTCGGTTTTGGGCTAAAACCAAAAGCAAACCGACCTAGTTGGTTGAGCCAAAATTCCAAACCAAAACCGATCAAGCTAGGTCTAAAACCAGTCATGTCGGTTAACCAACAATGGTGGGTTCGTTTGGATCGATTTTCGGTTGTGGATGACACCGGAGTCGGAGAGAAAGCTGTCATCCGGAGAGATTCACGATGGTGGTGGATGAAGGAAAAATGGAGGACACGGCTGGGAGGTCGTTGTGCCTGGTTTGAAAATTAAGTCTGAAAATGGAGAAAAGAGAGGGAGAGAAAAGAGGCCACAAGAAAAACAACCAAAATGTGCTATCCTTTAAACACCCAGAACGGGGCCACAAGAACAAACAGCCAAAAAGGCAAGAAAAGCAAAGAAAATGAGATGTCGATGCAAACTAGGCAACATAAAAGTTATCCTAGACATACAGACAAAGCACCACCATCACCACTAAGATCTCTATTCTGATTAAAACAAATAAAAGCAAACACACGGGTCGGTTCGGTTAACTAATGTTAAAAAATTATAGGAACCGCTCGTCAACCCGACTTTAGTCGGTGCAGTTCAGTTTACTCACTGAAAAATAAAAAAGCAACTAAACCAAATCGTCCATGCTGTTTGGTCGGTCTGGTCGATTTTTTTTTTAATTGTCGTGCCCTACAAACCAACGTGATATCTGTTTCTGCTATCTTCTTTTGCAACCATTAGTAATTTTATAATGCCCCTATTGCTTTCCTCAATTAATCGGTCAGTTGACCCTCTTCCATCCTCCCTTATCGGTCGTATTCATTTCTTTCATATTTTATTTTAGGGTAAAATGCGATTTGACCTCTAAACTATTACCTCAGTTAAATCTGACTCCTTGAACTATTTTTTTTTGGTAAATTAACCTTCTGAACTACTTAAAATCAGCCAATTAACCCCTTGACGTTAAATTTTGTCCACCATTCCGTCAAATTCAAGGGCAAATTAGTCATTTCATCATCAATTCTTGTTATTGATAACCACTAATAAAATTATGACAAATAGACACAAAATAATGTGTAAAACATAAAGCATAATAAGAAAACATAAAAAAAAAAAAACTGAATGTTTACATAATGGACCATTTCACATTGTCATTACACATTATTTTGTGTCCATATGTCATAATTTTATTGGTGGTTATGGTTGACAAGTAAGAATTGATGATGGAAAGACTAAGTTGCCCTTGAATTTGACGAAATAGTTGATGGATCTAGCGACATGGGATTAATTGGCTAATTTCAAATAGTTCAGGGGGTTAATTTACCAAAAACAATAGTTCAGGAGGCAATTCTAACTGGGATAATAGTTCAAGGGGTCAAATAGCAGTTTACCCATTATTTTATAAACACCTTTTGATCAGTGTATCCATACCAAATTAAGGGTAAGCTTTTTTGTTTTTGCACATATTTTACCCACCTTTCCATTTTTTTCACATACCATGGTACCTTTGGAAAATAGAATTTAGTGGTACATTTTAGGGGTGGGTTCGGTTCCGTTCGGTTCGGTTTTTTGCCAAAACCGGAAACCGAACCGAAATTACTGTTCGGTTTGGTTCGGTTCGGTTTTCTATCGGTTTGTGTTCGGTTCGGTTTGTATTCGGTTCGGTTTCGGCCCGGTTCGGTTTTTTTTTTTTTTTTGAAAAAATGAAAACAAAAATGAAATCTAAAATTTTAACATCTCCAACACAATTATAACATAAGCATTCTAACACAATGAAAATAAAGGTAGTCCTGAATCCGAATCATGTTGCTCCGTATATTTCATTGCCGTGCTCTGTATGTTTCATTAGGATTTTAACAAAATCTATAGCTGACTTTAGCTAAGTTCCACAGTGTTGCTCTATTTGTTGACTCAACAACAATCAACATAATGTGACTCAGCACATACAGAAATTGGAAAACATCAATAATTGATCTTCATTTTAACCAAGGAAAGCCAGAAGAGTATCAGAATATATACACATATATATCAGAACTATCAAACTTGAAGAGGTAAATAATACATTTGATCTCTTTAGTACACTCACAAATTTACAAATAAAAAATATACGAAAACGTATACCGACAAATTTAGATACATGCAGAGAAGAATATTATCAAGGGACTAAGTATCCAGCACCAGCAGCACTAAAATCAAGCATCCACCAGAATTACCGACGATCAGATTGACTGATATAACTACAAATTTCTCCACCAATATCAAAAGGATCTATCATAAACTTTTCGAATTGATGGCGTAAAAATATTACCAGCTTGACATATTACCCCAAAAACAAAATGATAAGTCAAACATGATCAAATTGTTCGCAAATTAAGACGAAGAAATTGCAAAAGTAGCTCAAAAATCCAACTGCGTAACAAGTAAGCAAAGTTCCCAACTCAAATTTAGCATGCAAATTCAACAAATGGACTTAAATATTGAAATTTTCTCTACACCTACCTACTTCAGAACCCCAAAATTAGCTTCAACTAATAGTGTTCAGAAATAGCATACCCAAAACAAATCGCAAAACCCATGAAATTACAGAACCTATGAAATTGAAAATAAAATCTGCAAAACCCATGAAATTAAGAACAAAATCTGTAGAACATGAGATAAATTACCTTGCAAAGGAAGGAAGTCGTGGGTCGAGATTCGAAAAGGCGAGAGGAAGTCACGGGTCACGGGGGTGAGAGACTGAGAGTGAGACAGCGAGTCGGCGACACTTGCAAATCGACTAGTTGTGAGACGGGTCGCAGGTCGCTGGGAGTGGGAAGGAAGAAGACGAAGAGCGGCGAAGCTGGGAGTGGGAAGGAAAGGGTCTAGTCGTCCAGAGTACAGAAGAGAAGGATAAGGGAATGAAAAATTGAAAAGGTATGGCTCCTACAAATGAAAAATTGAAAAATTGAAAAATTGAAAAATTGAAAAAATGAAAAATTGAAAAAATGAAAAATTCTCCGAAATCTGGAGGCATGAGGGTTTGAACCCATGCGCTCCAGCTTGAAAAGTTTCACTGAAACCAACTTGGAAACAAGTTATGTTTTGTTATTATTGTATGACTAAACTATTTATAAATATTGAAAAAAATAATTAAATATATATATCGGTTCGGTTCGGTTTCCGAACCTCAAAAACCGAAACCGAACTGGTCAAATTCGGTTCGGTTCGGTTTGACAGTTTCGGTTCGGTTTTTTTTCGGTTCGGTTTTTTTCGGCCTCGGTCCGGTTCGGTTTTCGGTTTTCGGTTTTTTTCGGTTTTCGGTTTTTTGAACCCACCCCTAGTACATTTCCTTTTAAATGATAGTTTGTATTTGGTACGTTTCAAGCCGATATATTTATACATTTTAAGTTGAAATGGATACGTTTCAATTTAACATTGGTACATTTCAAGTTAATGTTGGTACATTTCAAATTGACGTAGGTTCATTCCAAGTTAACATGGGTATATATATAGTTAGTTTATTGCCCTCAAACATTTGTCATATGACCAAAACGCTAGAACATTCCAAAATCTGTCAGGGGAAATTAGCTAATTATAAAAGTTGAGAGAGTAATTGGCTAACATTGACTAAGAATAAGAAGAAAAAAAAGCAATATGCTGTTAGGAATAAAGTTACTTTATTGCCCTCAAACATTTGCCATATGACCAAAACAGATAGCAAATTGAATAGAAAATTCCAAAATAAATTAGCCAATTATAAAAGTTGAGATATGCTAAAATTAAATTCATAAAGAAAATTAGCAACTCTTTACAAGTTTGGGAGGAAATTGACAAATATCTCTTTATAAATTAATACATGTACATAGTGCAAACCACCCGGGTTAATTTAATGGTGAAAGTGAGTTGGACGATGAAAAAAATTAGTTGGAATTTGAAACCTCTAGAGCAACCAAACTTATCAATTATTGGCTCGGGAAAAACATGTCAATAATTGCAGGTGGTGAAAGTGAGTTGGATGATGGATAAAAATAAGTTGGTTTTAGAATATATATATTTTTCAAAAGATGATATTTTTTTACATTAAAGGGGAGAGAGTGAGCTTAGCCTTATAATTGGTTAGCAATAAAATGATTCAAATTCGTCTTTAACTAGAATCGAAATCTTAGCCTCACAATTGGCTAGCCATAAACTGGTTCAAATTCATCTTTGGCTAGAATCGAACCTAAAACCTCTTACGTACAAATAAAGATGAATATTATTAGACCGTAGTACT
Source organism: Malus fusca (assembly GCA_035220775.1). Lineage (NCBI taxonomy): Eukaryota > Viridiplantae > Streptophyta > Magnoliopsida > Rosales > Rosaceae > Malus > Malus fusca. The sequence continues at coordinate 17,700,501 of CM069059.1, read as the reverse complement.
AAGTGGCAAGTTGGGTCTAGAATTTGAAACCTATAGAGTAGCCAAGTTTATCAATTATTGGCTCGAGAAAAACATGTCAATTATTGCAGATCGTAAAAGTGAGTTGGATGATGGATGAAAATAAGTTGGGTCCAGAATTTGAAACCTTTAGACTCTAGAGTAACCAAACGTATCAATTATTGGCTCGGGGAACATGTCAATTATTGCAGGGGTTACATAAAACTCGTAGAATTTCAGGGGATGCATGTCAAACATTGCAGGGGTTACATGAAACTTGTAGAATTAAGTCATCCATATTTACTTGGTAATAAAGTGGTTAAGTAAATATATTCAAATTTAAATAATGTTATCATATTCTCTAAGCATTTGCTATTGGAGCTAGTGCACACCACGCAAGCAATAGAAACATCCAGTTGCAATTCGCTATATGGATAGAATGTTCTCATCATGTGTTTTAGGTTTAGAATTTCTTCATCTTCTAAATTATTGTAAGAGTGTCAAACCCTCTTCCTCTCCTTTTTTAGGATGTGGAGAGAGTTCAAAACTACTACAATATTTTAGGGGAGGGGTCAAATCTGAGACGCATTGGTAGAAATCCAACACCCTATTCAGCATAATATTGCACCATATGCAAACAAGAAAAGTATCCGCCTTCCTTTGATAATAATAAATTCAAAATAAAACGAACCAGTGATGGATTTACTACTTGTGAATTTTTCCACATGCAACAACGATCATACTTTAAACATGTTGAAATTGATTATTACTTTATTATTAAATGTTAATGTGATGACTTAACATAATCACATATGTTTTACTAGCGAGGGTGTCCACATGATGATGCGAAGTTTAAAGCCGTATGAAACATGTAGAAAATTCTAAATAAATACACACACACACATGGTAAGCAATACTATTTACATACACGTAACTCATGTGCAATCTTAAAAATTTTGTTGTACAAACTTCCATAAAACATAAAGACCAAATATTTAACTCCACACATTTAAGTGAAATTTGATTAATCATGCGGAACAACAAAAATAAAATGGAACTGAATTTTATTGCATCACGATCAGTGGGCTCATGAATTTAGTTCTTCATAGTTAGAAATGATTAAACATAATGCCTTGCTAGACCTTTAATAGAGCCATTAAAAGAAAAAAAGTAGTTAACTTCTTCGATCCTAATTACAAAACCTAATGGCATATTGTTAGGTTGATATTTACATAATTTTTGTATATCGTTTACCTAATTTTAGTCATAATTTTGTTAGGTTTAATGCGTTTTGTGCGATTTTGGTAGAAATTATAATTTGAGAGAAAAACATGTATTTTACGGGAAAATATGAAAAACACACTATGGTTGTATGTTTCCTACTCTAATTGGGCTGGTCCGTTCCCAGTCAAGCGGTGCGAATTGGTTTAATTGGTGTGGATTAATTGGTTTAATTTCCTTGTTGCGTGAGACAAAAGGAAGAGAAGAAGATAATATAAAAAGGGATATGCGCCACAAATTGCGGAGAATCTCCCTGCGCAACACACATACAGGGAGGGAGAGAAGCTGAGAGCATGAGGAAGGAATTAATTGAACAATTCAAGCTTTGCTGTGGAGCGGAGATTGAAATTCCGGTTGTTTTTCTCTATGTTTTCGAATTTCAGCCTTGTGTATTTTAAAGATAAGGACAAAATAAATGGTAAAGTGAATAGTATCATGATTGACTTTTTAGTGTAAAAATATGGTTTTTCGTTAAAATGAATAGTACCGGGAGCTTTTCGTTAAAGTTTCCTTAATTTTATCATGAATTGAGTCCTTTTGTTAGGGCTAGTGTGTACTCTTATCATGAACATCTAATACTCTTATTTCATATTAATCTAAGTTATTTTTCATGTTGAGTAATTGTTATTGTGCTTTATTGTTATCAAATAATTGGACATTTATTTGTGTGAAGAACTAAATTGTGATTGATAGGTTGTGTTTAGTAAATAGGCTCCCATAACAATCACTATGAATTACATCATTGAGTAGATATGGTGGTTATGATTTGTGCATTTTCGTATAATTATCCATTGAGCGTAAAGAGTTTCAATTATCTAAATCTATTGCTAGACATAGAGTTGCTTGATAGTTAGAAAAATAGTTAGTATATTCTAACCGGAAATATTGGCGAATTAAAAGATAATTGCTAGCAATATAGGAAAGAAATAAATTTGCATGTGTGGATAGCACTACTATTCCAGGAACCATAAACCACAGTATCCTTTGTTATATTTACTTATGAGTGATGCTATGTTTTAAACTTTGGATTGAGTGAAATAATCAAGAGAAAAGACAAATAGATGCTGCAACTTCAAAATTTTCATGGACAGATTATACTGTTTTTTTTTTTTTTTTTTTTTTGTTGGACAAATTTATACTGTTTTCTTTAAATCTCCCATGAACTGACCTCTATCCGTTGTATTAATTTCCACGAAATATTGATGTGATCCATCCTACCATATCACATAAAAATCACTTGTTATTTCCCCCTTGGTAGAAAACTGAGAGAAGAATGCTACTCAGTTTAGTAAAAGTGACTACACATCCTGTATCTCTTATAATCCTTGCTTTGCTAAATTAGAACCAGCAAAACTCACCATCACGGAAGTTACAGGATAATTTGTGTTAGGAACATGTGCTAAATCAAGATTTCCGTCCCGCTCTTTGTAACCCAGATCCATATTATACAAAATTTAAAGTTAATATTATAAATTAGGAGTAGAATTTGGCCACAGTATTAATATTATCATACATGCCATAAATGTTAGAATATGAGCATGAGTATGAATCTGTGGATTAAGATATTTGATTCAAGATTGGACAGGACGTCTTATTGGGAATGGATTTGTAATCCATGTTATGCTGAAATACTACGTATAATGAATTGTTGTCTCTATGGATTCTAATAGGGGAACCATTATAAGACTTGGCTCGGATTATTATGCATATAAAGCGGCCTCTGCTCTCACAGTTACTGTGCTCTATTCTTTTGGACTAAGATCTATTATTAGTTAAGAGCAATCTGATTACTGAAGAGAGGAGAAGGTGCACTGCTACTTTGCTGCAGAAATTGAACATTGCTGTTTCCTCGAATTCATCTGCAGGTAAGTTTTTCCTTATGTGTTGAAGGGTTTATGGACATGGGTTTGTATTTGAAGTACTATGGTTCATATTGCATGTTTCTGGTGATATGTTTATGTTAACATGTGGTATTAGAGCCTGAATTACATGTTTATGGATTCAGCCTTAAAATCGAATGGTTTGTAAATAAATAAATAAATTGCAAACATGAGGAATCGAACACGGGTTCCAGGTTGCAAATAAACAGATAACAACAAAACAACTTTGAAAATTTACCGTTGGATTTCTGAAAAATGTTTTCCTATAATTCTATTGGATGGGGGCTTTCTGATTAGGTTTCCATTAAAACTTCTTCATATGAAATCTTGTTTGGGTTTTCCCTTGTGAATTAAAAATAAACTTCGTTCAATTGGATGACAGATTCCGCTGCGCTGTTCCAAATTGAAATCATCTACCGAAGGTATGTCTTGTTTTTCATACTGCCTTGTAGAAGTCATGCATCCAAGTTTATTCTGATGCATAAATTGAATCTAGGTTTTCTTTTGAGTTTTATCAAAATTCTGATGTAGAAGACAGGATGATCAAAATTAGTTCAAGGAAATTTAACATTCTGTGATATTATTGATGAAGCCTTTATATAAAAGACGAACTATTCTGATGAAGAATGCAATTATTTCGATGTCTTGCAAAAAAAAAAAAAAAATCATCTGCAGCATGCATGAGAACTGTCTACTGTTGCATATCTGATTGTGATTTACTAAGTTCTTGATGAGTCAGTCATTCTATGTATGCTTATCAACCATGTGTTGATAAGTCTATATGTATGGATCATTGATATAAGTTATGATGTGCAAACTGCAAAAGAAATCAGGTGTGGATGCAAATTTTCTCCTCCTCGATCTTGGACGATTTTGCACCTACAAAACAACTAGCACCTTAAGTTAATGCCAAAAGCCTCATGCGCCCACGATGAATTGCCGGGGGGGGGGGGCTTTGGCCGAAGAACCTCCGATGCCAAAGTTAGAATTTAGAGAGAAAAAGTGTTTAGAGGATTTTGGGAGTTTTGCAAGAGTATCAACTTAGCTTTTTAGAAGAAATAGGGTCATATATATAGGGAATGGGGTGTTATTTGGTGATTCAATTAGCAATTAATATATTAATTAGGTATAAATATATTAATTGGCTAATTATCATAATAAAAGAAATGTTTTGGGAGGTTTTTGGAGGTTATGGAATGAGGATGGATGAGACAAATTTGAACTTGTTACCTATTTTGGGTACTCCTGATTTGGTTGATGGATGATTCTCCACTACTCACGTGTAGGAGACCCGGTATGCCTCGAGGGTAAATTTGTCATCTTCACCCAAAAATCCACGTGTCTCTTTGTGATTATTTTTGGCTCCACAAATGCCCCCACACCTGCTGGGCTACTCGTAGGAAAGTGCAGCAGGTGTAGAGATCTTCTTGCTCTAGGAAACTTAGGACTGCTTCCTGTTTTGATGTAGATTCCCTCTTTAATATGAAATTAGATCATTCTAGGAAAAGGAAATAAATTTCTCTCAAAGCGTATTTAAGTCCACCTTAAGTGGGTTATTAAATCAACTTTGGAGAGTGATTTATTCTACCCTACAAGAGAGAGAGAGGGCTTAGAGGATATTTGTTCCCCCTCCTCTAGCAATCTTCTACATCTTGCTCGTGCAAATGACCGTCTTTTGTAGCTTTCTTCGTCTTCTCCGTGCCGCACCAATGTAATAAAAACTTAATTTCTTTTTGTCTTCTTCTTAGGTGGTGCTGCCACAGGGCAGTCGTCGGGGTGGTGCGGCACGTCGGCTGGCAGGGGCCAGGAGTCGGCTTGGCATGGGCCAAGGAGGTGATGTGGCAGAGGCTATTGCAGCTCGGCTTGATTGTAGCCAATGATTGGTTCGGCATAAGGCGAGGAAGTGGCGTGGGATAGGCAATTGTTTGGGCTGCCATGTTTGGGCTGCCTGCTGAAAATGAGGAAACTGCTTGAGTGTGATTTTTCAACATTTGTTGCTTAGTTGATCTTCAAGCATTCGATCTTTTGAATTATGTGGCATTCTTACACTGAAGAGCTTACCCAAATGGGTGTCAGGGATTTAGTTTACCCTCTCGCACTGGAGAGCAATTAGTTTATCCTCTCGCACTGGAGAGCAAACTCATATAGGTATCGGGGAATTGGTTTACCATCTCCCACTGGAGAGCAATTAGTTTACCCTCTCGCACTGGAGAGCAATTAGTTTATCCTCTCGCACTGGAGAGCAAACCCATATGGGTGTCGGGGAATTGGTTTACCCTCTCGCACTGGAGAGCAATTAGTTTATCCTCTCGCACTGGAGATCAAACCCATATGGGTGTCGGGGAATTGATTTACCCTCTCGCACTGGAGATGAGACCCTTTTGGGTGTCGGGGAATTGGTTTACCCTCTCGCACTGGAGAGCAATAAGTTTATCCTTTCGAACTGGAAAGCAATAAGTTTATCCTTTCGCACTGGAGAGCAGACCCTTTTGGGTGTCGGGGAATTGGTTTACCCTTTCGCACTGGAGAACTTAGTTTATCCTCTCGCACTGGAGAGTAGACCCTTTTGAGGCTTAGTTGGCGCGAGAAATTGCACAATCACTTGGTCAGGAACCTTTCTACTTCTTCCTGAATTTTCCTTTGTTGGGGTGGCAGAGCTCTCGACTGCCCCCGATCGTGATGTGCTGGTCTAAGCTGTTATTCCATATGTTCGGCTCGTCTATGCCGCTGCTGCGGTGGGTGTGGTATGTTCCTAGCAGGCAAACGTGTAACTCACAGGCTGCTGGTTGAACTTGAGCCGGATTGAGTGACTGCTTCTTTCCGTCTGCTGTGGTGCTTGCTCCGATGTAATGTGGAAGATACTCATTGCGGGCCTAGCCGTGAATGAATACTTCGTTTGGAAGGCTGCTCATGTTGATTATCGGAGTGTGTCCTCAACCGTGAGTGTATGCTCGTCCATGGGCCTAGTCGATAGTGCACGCTCCTCCGCAGGCTAAGACTAGAGTATACGCTATCTCGGGGGCCCAATCGGGAGTGTACTCTACCCAAACGCTCGGTTCGTGGATGGTCGAGTGGCTGCTTGCCGGGATGCTGCTGGAGAGGTTCTTGATCTGCTCTTGTCCTACTTTGGGACACCTTGTTTGGGGCACGTTGCATCTTGGTGCGCTGCAAGAGCTGGTTCACCAAGGTCGTCTGCTGTGCAAGGATGCTCGTCAACTCTATGACTTATCGAGACGAGTGTTGTTCGCCATTTATATTGGAATAGCTTGGAAGGAATGTGCCTCCTTGAGCAGTGTAAGTGTGGTAGGCTCCGGGCGCGAGATTTGGGTTTGGAAATGTCAAATCTGCAAAGAAATGTGGTGAAAATGCCCCCAGTATGCCCCCAGCTTGATGGTAGGTCCAGATGGTTGAGATAGTCTTAGGTCGACTTGGGCTGCTTGGGAGGCCACGGGGGCAGGTTGGGCCATGAGAGTAGGTTGGGCCACGGGAGTGGGCTGCCCGGCTGGAGCAGGCTAGGCCGCGGGAGTAGGCTGGGCCACGAGAGTGGGCTGCTAGGCGGGAGCAGGCTGGGCCGCGAGAGTAGGCTGGGCCACGGGAGTGGGCTGCCTGGCGGGAGCAGGCTAGGCCACGAGAGTGGGCTGCTTGGCGGAAGCAGGCTGCTCAATGCGTGGTGCATGCGAATGCGAGGCTTGGGCTCGGGCCCGTGCAAGCTTGGATGGCATGGCTTGGGCCATGGTGGAACCTTGTAGTGGTGGTGCCACTCTGCTTATGACCGCATTTTGCCTCATGGATCTCCGCGATCCCATTTCTTGAGTATTGGAATTTTCACTTATGGAATTTTCTAAATTTCTAGCCATTATATTTTTCTTATACGTTTTATCAAAGAACCTTTGCAAATAAAAAATTCTAATAATAAGAACGTATGAAAAATATTCAAATGGACTAGAAAATAGAGAAAAAAACCTTTTTATGCGAGAGTTTTATACGAGTATGGATTTCAACTCTCAATGAAAGCACCAATTTGTGGATGCAAATTTTCTCCTCCTCGATCTTGGACGATTTTGCACCTACAAAACAACTAGCACCTTAGGTTAAGGCCAAAAGCCTCACGCGCCCACGACGAATTGGGGGGGGAGGCTTGGGCCGAAGAACCTCCGATGCCAAAGTTAGAATTTAGAGAGAAAAAGTGTTTAGAGGATTTTGGGAGTTTTGCAAGAGTATCAACTTAGCTTTTTAGAAGAAATAGGGTCATATATATAGGGAATGGGGTGTTATTTGGTGATTCAATTAGCAATTAATATATTAATTAGGTATAAATATATTAATTGGCTAATTATCATAATAAAAGAAATGTTTTGGGAGGTTTTTGGAGGTTATGGAATGAGGATGGATGAGACAAATTTGAACTTGTTACCTATTTTAGGTACCCCTGATTTGGTTGATGGATGATTCTCCACTACTCGCGTGTAGGAGACCCGGTATGCCTCGAGGGTAAACTTGTCTAAGAAACTTGAAAACTTATGACTTGAAACAGCTTTCGTGAGAATATCTGCCAACTGATCATCTGTTCTAATTGATGGTACTTCAGTTATTTTTCCTTCCAATTTTTCCTTGATAAAGAATCTATCAACTTCAACATGCTTCATTCTATCATGTTGTACTGGATTACGTGCAATGTCACGGACAACTTTATTATCACAAAATAATTTCATAAGCTGATCATTTTAATCCCCAAATCCTGCAATAGAAGTTTAAGCCATAAAATTTCACAAATTCGAAGGGCCATTCCTCTGTATTTGGCTTCTGCACTGGAATAGGCAACCGCATTCTACTTCTTACTCCTCCATGTAACCAAGTTACCCCCAACAAATGTAAAGTAACCTGATGTTGAGTGCCTATCATCAACTGAAACTGCTCAATCTGCATCAGTATAACCTTCAACTCCAAGATGGTTATTTCTTTTAAACAAAATCCCTTTTCCTGGACTTCCTTCAAATATCGGAAAATCCTCATCACTGCATTTATATGTTGTTCTCCGAGATCATGCCTTTATTGACTCACTACGCTCAAGGCATAAGCAAGGTCCAGTCTTGTGTGTGCTAAGTACATTAAACAGCCACCTAACCTCTGGTATTTCCCTTTGTCAACTGGTACTTGATTTGGATCAACACAAAGCTTTAATCCTTCCTCTAATGGTGTAGATACTAGTTAAAAAGATGACATGCCGATTTCATGTAACAAATCAATAATGTACTTTCTCTGAAACAAGAAAATTCCCAAATTACTTCTCGATGCCTCAATCGCTAAAAAATATTTCAATGATCCAAGGTCTTTCATCTCAATTTCAGTAGGCAAGTATCTTTGTAAGGCCGAATGTTCTTCCGGATCATTTCTTATTACCACCATATCATCTACATACACAATAAGTGCAGTAAGCTTCCCATTTTGTCTTTTCAAGAACAATGTATGATCAGAGTTACTTTGTTTGTAACCAAATGCTCTCATTGATTTTGTGAATCTTCCAAACCATGCTCGAGGGGACTGCTTCAAACCATACAAGGATTTCTTCAACCTACATACCTTTCTTTTGTATTTATCTGGAGTATTATATCCTGGTGGAAGATCCATATAAATCTCTTCTATCAAATCTCCATGCAAGAAAGCACAGGGCAAGTAGAAAATGTGGATTTGTGAATGATTCACAAGGGTGAGAAAACGTCATATCCCTGAAGTGTGCATTATTTGAGTTCTAATTTGATGTGGAATACTTTTTTTGACTGGGAAAAAGAAAAGAAAAAAAAACTTGGGAAAAAGAATGAAGAATCACATGCGATCAAATTTTCCAGTACCACCTTAACCACTCAAAAATAATTTATCAGCAATTGTATAATTTGGGACAAGGGACTTGCATGATAACTGAGTACACCATCGATTTTTTTCAATCAATGGCCGAAATGACCTTTAAGATATCGTGCCACGATATATTGGAGACCTTCGTTCTCAGCTTAAAGATATTCTGAATTTATGTGATCTATTTTCAGCTTACTAAATCAGTCTACAATTTATGTGAAACTTTAGTAAGTCTTTCTTCTCCTTTCACGTGGGTGAGAGATGAAGAAAGAACGAATCAGCTCTAAAGAAGAAGGAATAACAAACGAGGCCAATTTGGTTTGCGCAAAATCTGAAACAAAAGCTTAGTTTCGCTTTAAATTAACTTTCTCACACCATAGGTTTCTCATACCACAGCTTTACCAAAGGGTCTTGCAATCAAAACCTAATAAGAACCTTGTTCTAACCTTCAACGCATGGCACATAAACTCTGTTTGTATTATTACTGGACAATATACTTTTCTCAACATATCCTCCTTTGCATAATTAGTCTGCTATACATCTATCTCGGACTTGCAAGCTAAGTTTCTACACAATAACCACCCAACTAACTAACCATCCAATCTAATGACAAGTGTCAATCATCTAACAAGGGTTCCATGAACCAATAGAACATACACATATCTCCTAATTTAGATAGCCCATCTTAGTATCCTATCATTAAACCCCCCCCCCCCCCATAGAAACAGACCTCGTCCTCAAGGTTGAAAACAACTTGTGATGTTGTAGCAATTGGAAGACCGAAGTAAGATGTGACAGATGATCATCCCACGTCGCGCTATAAACTAAAATATCATCAAAGAATACCAGAACAAACTGACGCAAAAAGGGATTGAAAATCTCATTCATGAGGCTATGAAAGGTTGTTGGAGCGTTGGTGAGGCCGAACGACATTACAAGGAACTCATAATGGCCATTGTGAGTACGGAAAGCTGTTTTGGCAATTAAAGGAATCAGATACTTATCTTTGATTGTCAACAAATTCAAGGCCCGATAATCTATACACATCCTCGAACTGTTGTCCTATTTTTTCTAACCAACAAAACAGGAGATGAAAATGGACTATTACTAGCACAGATAAACCCCGAGTCCAATAGCTCCTGAACACATTTCTCAATTTCAGATTTCATAGGGCTATAACGATAAGGTCTTGCAAGAAGTGGTTTACTGGCCTCCCAAAAATGGAATTTGATGGTCATGGGATCTTGATGGAGGTAAAGTAGTAGGTGTTTGGAAGATAGATTCAAACTGAGATAACAATTCCTGCAACTCCGCTTGTTGACTACCAGAGAGATCTCCAATCATTGCTACTGCTATATTCGAGGCAAGAAGGAATAAAACTACCCCAAAAGACCCTTGATTCAACAACCGTTCCATTTGACACACTGATACGGAACTTGGTGCAGGAGAAGGAGAGCTATACAAACAATAGTGTTGTTGACCCAAAGTAAATTCCATCTTCAACTTCTCAAAATCCCAGGGAATAGGTCCCAAAGTTCTCAGCCATTGAGCTCCCAAGACAACATCACAACCCCCCAACTGCAAAACATATAAATCTGAGATGTATTCATAGTCTTAATATTAATTTTGACTTGAGAACAACACCCCATACTCGAAATTGTACCTTTATTGGCAATCATCACATCAAATTTCTTAAGTAGATCTGTTTGGGTTAAAACTTGAACTTTGGGCCTAAAGGAGGAATTGGCCCAAATGGAAGCCAAGAAAGAGAGATGGCTGAAGCCCAACCAAAGCCCATAAATCAGAAGAGGCCTTTTCCGACTAAGTGCAGTTCACTTGCACCACTTGCTCACCTACCAAGCCACCAAGTGGAGTAGGCTAGACAGCTAATCAGCCCAAAAAGTACTTTACAGTGGCAGAAGCAAGTAAATAGCTGATGAATCACTATCCCTCAAGTTGCATTCGGGCAAGATTGCAGCTACATGAAGCCCAGCCGAGTTGCCTATAAAACAAGAAAGAGAAATCTGGAATAAGGACACTCAAACAAACAAATACAAGCACAAACTCTGCTCAAAGCCAGATTTGCCTTCAAACGATAGCTGTAGTCAGCCAAAGCCTTCATCCCTCTCGGGATCAACTCTCACTCAACCCTTTTTGTAATAGCTCTGCTACCTTGTCTAAAACACTTGCTGTAGTATCGATTTCTCTCTGTAAACTCACCTCTCAAACCCCTTTTCTCTAAGCCCTCAAACCCCCTGATAAACCACAAAGATAGGAAGTTGCAAGACGCCCAGTTTTGCCCGACAAGGTGAAACCTTGCCCGACCCTCTTTGGTTTTGTCTTTTCATTTATTAAACTAGCAATATGTTGTATACTTTCAGTTGTATTCAAGTTGTTTCTAGTAAAATGATGATTAAAAGACTCTCTCAGTTCTTGAATCCGATTTAAAGATGTCTTCATTATTTAAATCAGATCTAAGTTCTAATCTTTCGGACATATAAGAGTGATCATGTAAAAGTCCTTGGTCTCAAGGCATAAAAAAGAACTTTATGTGGACTTAACCTATCCACGACAATCCTTGATAAACGAAGAAGTCTGAAGTTACTTGGGGCGCAAGTAATCGACTGATCTCGTAGTTTTACCACTGTTATATTATGATTATTCTAGAACGTTTGAGTATGGAATAAGTTCTGATAGGAAGCCTCAAGGCCTATACCTAAGGCCCCACAAAGGCACCTGTCATAATTAATACGGTCTCTTGGGTATATATATATATATATATATATATATATATATATATATATATATATATATACATAACTGAACTCAATATCCGTTCTACATCTGCCATGCTAAAGATGGCAGTGGCACGCCTGAGCACGTGAAAGTTAACCTTGATTGTGAGCCTTAAGGCCTACACCTAAGGCCCCATAAAGGCACCTTTCAGAGTTAACTCTGTCCTTCTCTTTCAGTCTTGCCCGACAGGCCTTGCCCGACAAGCCGTGCCCGACGAGCCTTGCCCGACGAGTCTTGCCCGACAAGCCCGACAGTAAAGCAGAAGCCCGACAGCCAAACATCAACCGGCGCCAACCTCTCCCGGGGAGCTGTGTGCTCGTCGGCCAGGAAACATCCCGACGGAAATTCCTGCTACGAACATAGTTTTGGCACGCCCGGTGGGATCCACTTGATCAAAGCAATATGTCAGGATTACCAGAAGATTTGCAAACTAACCTTCTGCAAATGCTGCAAAGATTGGAAGATGTCTCCACAGATTTCAAAAAGGAAGCTGGTATGGTCTCGAGACCAACTATTCCTACATCTTTACCTCAGCCTGGGGAAAAAGATAATAGGGAGAAAAAGAGGCTCAAAACTAGCCAGTTAGAAGAAGCAGTGGTGAACAGACTTGCAGAGCCCTTCTCAGAAGCGCCAATAAATATGATCAATATGACATAGGCTGAGAAGGGGAAGGAAAAAGTCACGGAGCCAATAGATGAAGAAAGATTGGCTGGCAAAACTATAAAAGGGGTAATTAAGTTGCCCGAGTATCCAAAAGCTGCCATAATCAAAGGTATGGTTTTATGCAGCAAGTGGCAATGCGAGTGTGAGCTCGAAATACCACCCTCAGGAGTTCTCATTGATCAGAAGTTGATCAGAAGAAATGAGGCCCGTGAGAAATCTAGACGGACTGCAGGAAAAGATGCTTCCCGAAGTGTCTTTCAACGTTTAGGAGGCGATTCCCAGCCTAAAGCTTTATCAGAAGTTTTTCGAAACCGTGAAGCTTATGAAGAGGCAGAAGACATGGAGGCCAAAATACGAAGGAGTGCGGATCATCCTCAATATGGCCATATGGGGGGAGAAGCTAAGAAGAATGATGGGATAATAAATCCTGTCAAGAGAAATAACCCTGCCCACCTCGGACGAAAATGGTACGTGGTTGGAAAGAATGGACAACCCGTCAAACCAATGGGAGCTTCCATGGTCAGGAGAGTACAAAGGCAACACAAAGCCTATATGAACTCCTTGAAAACTCCTGCGACCTCGGAAGCATCTAAGAACCAAAAGGTGGAGAAAACATCATCTGAGGGGAGTAGCCAGTTCCGCTGGAGAAGCAAAAAAGAAGTGGAAAGGGCTAATAGCAAGACAAAGGGCGAGGGAAATCATGTACCCCAGAGCCTGCACCCAGGGAAATATAGGATCTTGAGGAGAGCTCAAGAAGATAAGATCATGGTGCTAACCCCGGGATGGAAGACGGAGCAGACAAAGCCTATTTGTTTTGGAACTGTTTCACCCGAAAGAAAACCACATTCTCTGTCAATGGTGAATCCTTTTGGTGAGGTTCCAGAGCAAGTACCACATCCAGGCATGAACCAACAAGAGGGGGCACCAGAACCACTGCTTCCTGCAGATGCGATGGCTTGGTTGGATGAGTTCATGAACCATGTCGGGAACGAAAAAGAAGAACTGCCCGAGCCTAGCAACTTTCATATCAATATGGCGTACGTGTTATCCGCCATGTTTGGTGCTAGACCTGACCAGCCTGCTACCATGGAAAGCGACTACTTGACAACTGAGCCGATGATGGCACATGTCAATGTGGGAGTAGTCGAGGGGGGAGAAACAGAAAGGGGTGAATCATCTGAAGCCTCCAAAAATGGTCCTCTAAGGATCTACACAGACAAGATGGTATTCAGCCGCCCGAACACTTTGCTGGCCAATCACCTTAAGCCCATATATGTTACAGCTCATTTGGAGAGGGTGCCCTTCAAAAGAATTCTAATTGATGGAGGAGCAGCTGTTAATGTGTTACCGGCCAAGCAGATGAAGAAAATGGGGAGAAGCACAGAAGATCTCATTCCTACAGACCTCACAGTTTCAAGCTTCTCGAGTGCTATCACCAAAACCCATGGGATATTGCTATTAGAAGTGGATTTGGGGTCTAAACAAATCATGCTGGCATTCTTTGTGGTAGACTGCACTTCCACTTATGGAGCATTACTTGGAAGAGACTGGATCCACCAAAGTCTTACCATACCCTCCACCCTGCATCAACAGGTCGCTGTCTACCATGAAGAGGGACCGAAAGGACCAGGTTTCTGGGAGATGGTGGAGGCCGAATCACGGCCATTTCTCCCCACAGCCAATGTTGCAGAAGCAAGTTTCTACAATCCCAACGTAGGAATTTTGAAGTGTTCAAGAGCAGATGAGAATGGCTGCCCTACCAAGGTGACGGCCCAAAAGCTTCTAGAACAAGGAATGCTCCTTACTAGAAAGGAGTGGGATAGACCTTGTATCATCCCGACACCCCTACATCACCAATGATAGAACAAAAAAGAAAAGATCACCAATGGCAGTCATATCCCTGATTAAAAGACTGTTGGTGTGTGGGAGAGAGAAGAAGCAAGAAATGGAGCTCTTAGGAAAAGAAGAGCAGGAATGGCAACCAGGAACTTCAACTAGCCAAGATGAAAGCAGGGAAGAGCCTTGTAAAGAAGAGTTGGAGAGGGCCATATAAATGGCCGAATGCATTTATGACCTGGATGGGCCAGACGACTTGCCCAAAAACCCGGAGTTAGTCGAGTTTTTATGTGCAGAACCTGATAAGCCACCACCAGAAGTGCAGGATCCTTTGGAAGTTATTGATCTAGGGACAGAGGTAGATCTAAGACCAATACAAATCAGTGGCTTATTAGAGATTCATGATTGGGCAAAGATTATCTGTCTCTTGCAAGAATTTAAAGATTGCTTTGCTTGGCATTATACTGAGATGCCAGGTTTAGATTCAACCTTGGTGGAACACAGGATGCCTATCAAGGAAGGATATAAACCTGTTAAGCAAGCACTACGAAGGATGTCCAAAGAGATAGAAGAGAAAGTTAAAGAAGAGATTGAAAGGCTTGTAAAAGCTGGATTCATTAGGCCAGCCAAGTATGTGGAGTGGTTAGCCAACATTGTACCCGTTTTAAAAGCTATAACAAAAGCAGTGCGATGTTGTGTTGATTACAGAAATATTAATAGCGCTACACCGAAAGATGAATATCCCATACCCATGGCCGATCTATCCATAGATGCAGTAGCAAAGCACAAAGTTCTATATTTTATGGATGGAAATGCCGGGTATAATCAGATAAAAATGGCCCCTGAAGATATACATAAAATAGTTTTCAGGTGTCCCGGACATGTGGGGGCATATGAATATTTAGTTATGCCATTCGGGCTCAAGAACGCTGGTGCAACATACCAAAGGGCAATGAATGCCATTTTTCATGATCTAATTGGCCAGAGTATGGAGGTATACATTGATGATATCGTGGTAAAGTCCAAAACAGAAGGACAACATCTGGTAGACCATAGGCAAGCTTTGACAAAGATGAGGATCCACAAATTGAAGATGAATCCAAAGAAGTGCGCATTTGGAGTAAGAGCGGGCAACTTCTTGGGATTCCTGGTTCATCAAAGAGGTGTGGAGGTGGATAAAAACAAAGCTCGGGCTATAATGGAATCACCTTGACCTACCAACAAAGTACAACTTCAAAGGCTGCTGGGCAAAATTAATTTCTTGCGGAGATTCATTGCTAATTTGGCGGGCAAGATCCAGCCGCTGACTCCTCTGCTAAGACTAAAGGATAAAGAGAATTTCGAGTGGGGACCACCACACCAACAGGCATTCGACAGCATTAAAGCCTATTTGACTTCTCCACCAGTGTTGGTGCCACCTCAAAGGGGAAAACCCTTGAAGCTATACATCTCTGCTTCAGAGAAGTCAATTGGGAGTTTGTTAGCTCAAAACAATGAAGGAGGAAAAGAGCAAGCAATGTACTACCTCAGTAGAATCCTGACCGAAGTAGAAACAAGATATTCCCCGGTGGAAATGCTGTGCCTGGCTCTGTATTTCACTGCCAGTAAGTTGAGGCATTACATGTTACCCTGTCATGTACACATCATCGCCAAGACAGACGTGATAAAATACATGTTGTCAAAACCAATGCTAGCAGGAAGAATTGGGAAGTGGATTCTAGCATTATCAGAATTCAGTTTCCAATATGTACCTCAAAGGGCAGTCAAAGGCCAGGCAATTACTGATTTCTTGACAGAGCATCAGGAGTCTCAAGATGAGACAATCAATATTCCGGGAACCCTGAAAGTTACTAGTATTTGGATCCCGTCAAGCAAAGATATCTCAGGCAAAGAGGAGTGGGTCCAGCAGGAAATAAGAAGGGTAACTGGTCTCTGGGTTACTCATTGGAAATTATATTTCGATGGTTCCTATACTCAAAGGGCATCAGGAGCCGGGATTGTGATTATCCCTCAAGGGGTCTATCATTATTACTCATTTTTACTAGATTACCAAGGGAATACCAATAATCGGGCAGAGTATGAGGCCTTAATAATTGGTTTGGAAATCTTGATGAACCTGGGGGCAGTGGAAGTGGAAGTCTTTGGTAATTCAGAGTTAGTAGTCAACCAGCTAAACGGGGAGTTCAAGTGCAGACATATTACCATGGCAGGGTACTACTTGGCGGCCACGCAATTACTGAGTTATTGGGATTTTGATATATCAATTAATCACATTCCCAGAGGATCCAACTTGGCGGCCAACGAATTGGCACAATTAGCTTCAGGCGTGCCCATGCAGGAAAGAAAGTACGGCTTGGAGGTCGAGATTCAAAGAAGAAACCTTCCTTCTATCCTAGAAAGGGGATTTAGTCTGGATGTGATGATCTTAGAAACTGAAATAAAAGATTGGAGGTCGCCCATCATCCATCACTTACAAGATCCTTCTTCACCCACGAGCAAGAAGAATAGACAACGAGCAACCAAGTATGTCTTATGGGCGAAGGACCTGCTAAGGAAAACTCCAGACGGGTTATTGTTGAAATGCTTAGGCCAAGAAGAATCCATGAGAGTGATGGCCGAAGTACATGAAGGAGTATGTGGTGCACATCAAGCTGGGACAAAGATGAGGTGGTTGCTAAGAAGGTATGGTTATTTCTGGCCTGACATGGAAAAAGATTGCAAATCCTATGCCCGAGGTTGTGAAGAATGTAAAAGGCACGGACCCCTCCAACATGTGCCTTCAGTACCTTTAAATCCAGTGGTCAAACCTTGGCCTTTTAGAGGATGGGCGATGGACTTCGTCGGGCAAATCTATCAAGCTTCTAGTAAAGGGCATACCTTCATCATTGTAGCAACGGATTACTTCACCAAATGGGTGGAGGCCTCGGCTGTGAAAACTATAAACTCAGCCACAGTCAAGAATTTCATCGAGACCAAGATTCTGCACAGGTTTGGGGTGCCTGAAACCATAGTGACTGATTGTGGACCATCTTTTATTTCAAAAGAAGTTGAAGAGTTTGCAAGCAAGTACAAAATAAAGATGATCCAATCTAGTCCTTACTATCCACAGTCAAATGGCCAGGCAGAATCTAGCAACAAGATTTTGGTGAACATTATCAAAAGAATGGTGATAGATGACCCAGAAAGGTGGCATGAAAAGCTGGGGAATACATTGTGGGCATACCGGACATCTAAAAGGGCAGGAACATGGACAACTCTTTATGCTTTAACTTTCGGGCAAGATGCAGTTCTTCCCATGGAAATCAATGTAAGTTCGGTCAGAATTCAAAATCAATTTGGGTTACACAGTGAGGAGTACATAGAAGCCATGTGTCAAGGTATTGAAGACCTAGATGCAGCCCGAATTGAAGCCCTGAACCAGATTCAGGAAGGAAAGAAAGCTGTTGCCCGAGCTTATAACAAGAAGGTGAAGATAAAGTCTTTCAAGGAAGGAGATTTAGTATGGAAGACAATCATTCCCCTGGGAGCTCAGCTTAGGGGCTTTGGAAAATGGAGCCCGACGTGGGAAGGCCCTTTCGTGATCAGTCGGGTTTTAGACAAAGGAGGATATTACTTGGCGGATCTTGAAGGAAATTGTCAAAGACATCCCATTAATGTGAAATTCTTGAAAAAGTATTGTCCTACATTATGGGATGTAAGAGATTGCTATATTGAAGAAGATGCAAGGTAAAGCAAGATTCGGGATACCAAGGTGCAGTATATGTTCATCAATCATTCAAGCAGAAAGACAAAAATTGCTAAACAATATTCATTTCATTTCGACAAATTGGTGAAGATTACAACAATTCAGAACCAATATGTTACATTCGATTTTGTTGGAATACAATGATGTCTCAACTGGTTTTTCTGATGTCTTTATGGATGGAGCCCGATCAGATGATCAGGTTGTGCGGCCAACATGTGCTTGGTAGAGGATCCTCAAACCAAGTCACCACCATATGTGATGGTGAAGCCTGACTTACCATGACCGCAAGCAGGAAGGCAAGCCGTCATGAGGAAACCGCCTGACCAAGGGTGGTGGAGATAGCGGGGTGTTCGACCAAAGGTGTTGGGGATAGTGAATGTCTGATGAAAATTCTGTTTCTCACGAAAAGGGAGTTTCAGGAAACCCCACTTGAACCTTGAGGATTTCATCTCGCAGTTTTAGAAGAGAGCAAAAGAGACGAACACACTTAGGATGAATAAAAGATAAAGTCGAAGATGGGTTATGGACAGAGTCAGGATTTATAGGACTATCAGAAAAAGTTCAAAGGTCATGGGGAGATCAAGAGACCCCAGGCGGCATTAATCTTAACCAGAAGATACAAGTTCCAAGAACAAAGGGCCAGACGCATGCGGATTTTCAATCAATATTGGCGCTTGGAATTCCAAGCTGAATATTGATTGAAAGGGGGGACTGTTTGGGTTAAAACTTGAACTTTGGGCCTAAATGAGGAATTGGCCCAAAGGGAGGCCAAGAAAGAGAGATGGCTGAAGCCCAACCAAAGCCCAGAAATCAGAAGAGGCCTTTTCCGACTAAGTGCAGTTCACTTGCACCACTTGCTCACCTACCAAGCCACCAAGTAGAGTAGGCTAGACAGCTAATCAGCCCAAAAAGTACTTTACAGTGGCAGAAGCAAGTAAATAGCTGATGAGTCACTATCCCTCAAGTTGCATTCGGGCAAGATTGCAGCTACAGGAAGCCCAGCCGAGTTGCCTATAAAAGAAGAAAGAGAAATCTGGAATAAGAACACTCAAACAAACAAATACAAGCACAAACTCTGCTCAAAGCCAGATTTGCCTTCAAACGATAGCTGTAGTCAGCCAAAGCCTTCATCCCTCTCGGGATCAACTCTCACTCAACCCTTTTTGTAATAGCTCTGCTACCTTGTCTAAAACACTTGCTGTAGTATCGATTTCTCTCTGTAAAATCACCTCTCAAACCCCTTTTCTCTAAACCCTCAAACCCCCTGATAAACCACAAAGATATGAAGTTGCAAGACGCCCAGTTTTGCCCGACAAGGTGAAACCTTGCCCGACCCTCTTTGGTTTTTGTCTTTTCATTTATTAAACTAGCAATATGTTGTGTACTTTCAGTTGTATTCAAGTTGTTTCTAGTAAAATGATGATTAAAAGACTCTCTCAGTTCTTGAATCCGATTTAAAGATGTCTTCATTATTTAAATCAGATCTAAGTTCTAATCTTTCGGACATATAAGAGTGATCATGTAAAAGTCCTTGGTCTCAAGGCATAAAAAAGAACTTTATGTGGACTTAACCCATCCACGACAATCCTTGATAAACGAAGAAGTCTGAAGTTACTTGGGGCGCAAGTAATCGACTGATCTCGTAGTTTTACCACTGTTATATTATGATTATTCTAGAACGTTTGAGTATGGAATGAGTTCTTATAGGAAGCCTCAAGGCCTACACCTAAGGCCCCACAAAGGCATCTATTTGGATTCGTTCTAAGCTCTGCGAGCTAGAACGTTTGAGTATGGAATGAGTTCTGATAGGAAGCCTCAAGGCCTACACCTAAGGCCCCACAAAGGCACCTATTTGGATTCGTTCTAAGCTTTGCGGGCTAGCTGATCAGAAGTATAACGGTGGTAATACTATGTGCGACAATGGAACAGGCAGTGTATATGTCCAAGTACTGGATTGGTTATGGATTAGAAGCCTCAAGGCCTATACCTAAGGCATCACAAAGGCACCTGTCATAATTAATACAGTCTCTCGGGTATATATATATATGTACATAACTGAACTCAATATCCGTTCTACATCTGCCATACTAAAGATGGCAGTGGCACGCCTGAGCACGTGAAAGTTAACCTTGATTGTGAGCCTTAAGACTTACACCTAAGGCCCCACAAAGGCACATTTCAGAGTTAAGTTTGTTCTTCTCTTTCAGCCTTGCCCGACAGGCCTTGCTCGACAAGCCGTGCCCGACGAGCCTTGCCCGACGAGTCTTGCCCGACACGCCCGACAGTAAAGCAGAAGCCCGACAGCCAAACATCAACCGGCGCCAACCTCTCCCGGGGAGCTGTGTGCTCGTCGGCCAGGAAACATCCCCGACGGAAATTCCTGCTACGAACAAGATCTATTTTCCAACCCATCTTCTTGGCCAAGGCAAAGTTGATGAAATTGTGAAAGCTACCCGAGTCGAAAAGAATCACTGCAGGACAATCTTTAATAGACCCCAAGACCTTTATAGTTGGAATACTATTAGAGGCAAAAACACCATACACAGCACAAGCAATAATACGAGCACTATATAATTCATCATCACCATCTAACACAGGATCAACATCAAGAACCTCTTCAGATTTATCAGGTAAATCAAGTAGTAAAAGTTGCTGATTTTGGCAAACATGTCCTTTAAACCATTTCACAGGACAATAATCACAAAGGCCCTTTTTTCGGCATTCCCTAATTTCCTCAAATGTCATTTTCTTAACATTGCTCAGCTTAGGAACATTAACAGAAGAATTGGGAGTACCTGGATCCATATAGGCTGGTGTAGCCTTACTGCCAATTGAATTATGCCAAGAAAAATTTGGGGCTTTCGAGCAATATCGGGTCTTAGAATCAACAAGCTTGGCAACTTTTAAGCATCGCTAGAGCAATCTCATGGGTTCGATTGGCCAAACATCGGAACTCTGTTATATAATCTCTCACCAACCCAGTTTGCTTCAATTGAACCAAGGCCTCCGAGAAATCCTCAAACTCCGAGGGACCAAACTCTTGACAGAAAATTTTAACAAAATCAGGCCAATGAGGAAAATTCTTGAGGCAATTCCGCCACTGAAACCATTGAAGGGCTTCACGATCAAAATGAAAGGACACCAATTGAACCTTGCAATCGTCGGCGACCGAGAAATAGTCAAAAAAATGTTCCGCCTTGTACACCCAAGCTAAGGGATTGCCCCCGTCGACAAATCTTGGAAATTCAAGCTTGATTGGTGGTTGGCGAAACTGAAATTGAGGATCTTGATGGCGAAATCGAGGATCTTGACGCTGGGATTGAAATTTTGGATCAAGATTTTGATCGCTGAAAGTTTCTTCTGAATCAATGGGATTTCCCTCCAATTCCGACAGACCCACACGATCGCGGCCTTGTTCTTCCATGGTAGCAGAACGAAATTCGACCAACGAAAGACGGGTATCCATTGACGCCATGAATTTGGACATTTGGGCTGCGAGATTCTGGACCGATTCTTCGATTCTGGAGTTCGAAGCTTCAAGGGCAATGACGCGAGCATCCATCTTTGTGGCACGAGTGGTTGCTCTCGGCATACGCAAGGGAAACATGGGATCCAATTGGCTGATACCAAAAATAAGAACCTTGTTCTAACCTTCAACGCATGGCACATAAACTCCATTTGTATTATTACTCGACAATATACTTTTCTCAACATATCCTCCTTTGCACAATTAGTCTGCTATATATCTATCTCAGACTTGCAATCTAAGTTTCTTCACAATAACCACCCAACTAACTAACCATCCAATCTAATGACAAGTGTCAATCAACTAACAAGGGTTCCATGAACCAACAGAACATACACATATCTCTTAATTTGGATAGCCCATCTTAGTATCCTATCAAAACCTTTGTAAAAAATTGTCCAAATAATTAAAAAGTTACGAACAAAAAAAAAAAAAAACCGGAGAAAAATCCATCCAAACTAACATGAATACTCACCCAAAGAAATAGATAAGAAGACAATTCATCTCGTTGGTTGTATATATTGTATATTACATGCAAATGGCGCATACAGTATCATTATTAATTAAGTGATATTATTTGAACACACAAAATTATTGCATTTATACACACTTCACTTATTATTTATTTGTCACATAAAACTGACACTCGATGACACACTCTTTAATCTAGTACACATGGAATATAATAGTAGGGCCACCAATATTAGCTAGAGCATGTGTCTACATAATTTTATGGAGAAATTAGGTTCATATCCTTCTTTTTTCTACTCCATTGATTAAAATCATATTCATTTTCAATTTTTGATCAAGGTCCTTGGGTATTAATAACATCATTAATTATTTGAATAATAAAATATTTTTATTTTTAAATAGATTCCTTTAGTGTTAAAAATGTTACAATTAGTATATTTATATTTATGGCTAAATTTTTATCATATATTTTTATTTTTAGTTTGTACCTATTTTTAATTTGTACCAATTTTTTTTTCATTTTTAATTTGTACCCATATATTAGTTTCTTTTTGTGCCCATATTTTTTAAAGTTTTATTTGTGTTTGTACCCATGTATACCGTCACGTAACATTGTATATGTAATCAATGATAGAAAAATTACATATGGTATATTTATGTTTTATGCCTAAACTTTGTATCATATATTTATATTTTAACTTTGTACCCACTTTTAATTTGCAACATTTTTTTAAATTTGTAGTATTTTCTTTTTAGTTTTATTTTGTACCCATGTATTAATTTCTTTTAGCGCCTATATTTTTAAAAAATTCATTTGTACTCATAATTTTTTAATCTTTTATCTATACCCTAATTTTTCAGTACCAATTCTTCTTTATTAATGTACCACTTTATTAATGTACCCTAATTTATTTTTAATCTTTTGCCATGCGCTCGTCGGCGCGTGGGGCACTGAAAAATTAATCTATAAATTTGGGGATGATCGTGAGGTTGTGTAGGTCATTGTGGTATATTCATATACCCACTTTGAGCTATGTATGAGAAGTTATTAGCTAGTTTTGTCTATGTGCTTTAAAATAACATTTTTATAGTTAATTCGCATATAGGTGAGACTTATCCTGAGGACGAGCGTATCCAAGGGCGACTCGGGGGGGGGGGGGGGCTACGACCCTTCGACATACCAGTGAGTTGGCTTTTGGTTTTCAATATATATTTATATACTTGATATTTTCCCACAAATATGTGTTTAAATAATAATATGCCATAAATGCCATGGATATAAGTTTATAATTCATACATGATTGGAATGTAATGCTTTATATATATATAAATGTGGTGTTGTGGACGCTCAGGTAAGCTCAGGTAAGTTGTGTTTGATTATGTGAATCATCGATGATGCGATATGTGATTGAAAAATGTTGAGCTCATAAAACTGCACTTAGGGGGATTGTGATTTAGCCATAGATATGGCACATGCCTGTTTATTATGTCACCTCCCACACCATATGCTCATATTGGATCCAATTTAAGTGCACAGTCTTGTCGTACAGACCTTATTTATGGTTCCGACTCGTAGGTGACTAGCAATTTATTGCTCAGCTATTATGTGAGAGTAGTATTGAGCATGATTGTATTACACCCATTATTGTCGTATAGACCTTTTTGTTTGGTTCCGACTCTTGTGCAGTATATTGCCGTATAGGTCATAGTAGTGACTCCGACTAGAGTAACTTTTGAGCTATGGATTCAGCCGTACAGACTACCATAAGGGTTCCGGCTCACATGTTATATTTCTATGAAATTATTCTTACCTGAATTGCTTACTCTATTATATCTTGGCATGGCATACATTTGAATATGATTATGTGAAGTATAAATTGAATTGATATGATTTCATATATATTTATGTATATGCTTATATCTTGATTCTGGGAAAAATTATACATGTTTTACAGCGAGGGGTTAGATATGTTGTTAAATGAAATGGTTTTATAAAACATTTGTTTTTGCCCACTCACGTTTTCTGTTTTGCACCCCTCCAGGTTTTAAGTAAACTTGTAGTTGGTGGCTTGAGGGCGTCGGCAGTTCTGACCTATCTAAATAATAGTAGGACATTCCTAGTACTTGTCCTACTGGACTGCACCTAGACTTATTATGCTCTGATTAGGAGTGTTTACTTTTGTAACTAACTTCTATCATTTCCTGTTTAGTAGTGCACTCTAGTAATTCGGTTTTTAATTATTCCTATATTTTCTATCTCTATTGCTTCCGCAATGTGCACATGGCTAAGTCACTCCCACGTGACGGCCAGCATGCCTTGATCTCGGTCGGGGTGTGTCAGTATGGTGTCAGAGCCAGGTTTAGCAGTCCTGTATAATTCTTGAATGTTCTAATCATTGTGATGTCTTATGTTAGAACTATGCCGCCTCGTAGAGATCCCCGTCACTCAGCTTAGCCTAGTTTCCTCGATATTACTCAATTAGGGGAAGCTTTAGTGGTTGCCCTTTAGACTGCTTTTCGTCCTCCCCAGAAGACACTTTTTGAGACGGTGTACAACCTGAAACTGAATCACTTCATTGGAAATGAAGGTCATGATGGGGCAGAAAAATGGCTTAATCATATTGAGAAGACCTTTCTAGTGATGCAGAGTCAGGGGAATCTTCCTCCTGATATGTGGGTCGAGACGACTACCTAATTTTTTAGAGAGCAGCCTGCATCCTGGTGGAGACAGGAGTCTTACCAGTTGACCCCAGCGGAGACTGCGGACTGGGGAGTATCTAAAGTGCTGTTTTGAAAAAGGTTCATTCCTCCTGAGTATATTGATCGTAAGAAACAGGAGTTTACTCATTTGAAGCAAGGAAAGATGTCAGCTAATGAGTATTACAGGATGTTTACTGATTTGTCGCGATATGATCACGAGGTTGCTGCTAATCCGGTTGAGATGCTTCGTCGCTTCAGATTGGGTTCTAAGAAGAAATGGCGTTCCATAGCGACATCGACTCATTGTGCCATTTACCAGGAGTTTTATGAGGTTTTACTACGGATTGAGGACTCAGAAAACATGCCCAGTGAAAGTGAGGATGGGGAAGGAAAGAATGGGGGCCAGAGACGAGATGATAAGGGCAAAGGGCAAGCATTTCAGGGACCTCGCAAGACTCAGAATTTTAAGAGGAGTGGTGGCAGTTCTATCTCTTCTAACGGAGGATTGAGTACTAATATGCAGAGGAGAGGTGGTAGATTTACTGGAGGCCCTAGGTTCCAGAGGCAGAGAGATTTTAGTGGTCCAGGTGGTTCCGGTGCCCCTTTATGCCACAGGTGTAATAATAAGCATTTTGGAGAGTGTAGGAGAGGCAGCAGTGAATGTTTTACTTGTGGACAGATGGGTCATAAGGCTGCCCAATGCCCTCAGAGTCAGCAGAAACCCCAGCAGCCTTCATTCTCACCACCTGCACCGACCCAACAAGCTTCAGGATCTGGTGGTTATACTCAAACTGGGCGATGGGGTGCTTATCACTATCAGGGCAACACCGCTCCTTACACCTCAGGACAACATTAGTACTCTCAGGATCCTGAGTATCATAGTGGGTACCCTCAGTATTAGGGATGATCTATGTCTTATCAGCCACATTCAGCCGGAGGATCTCAGTGGTACCAAAGGGGACAGCCCCAGGAGGGAGAGATTGATGCTAGTAGTGCAGGATCTTCGAGGTAGTCGGGTTAGCAGAGGCAGGGACGTGGTGTTCATGCCAACAGAGGTCGCGGTGGACGACAACAGAATCATGGGCGTATCCACAACATGTCACTGCAAGATGCCCAGAATAATCCAGATTTAATCATGGGTACGTTAAATATTCTTGGTCATTTTGCTAGAGTATTGATTGATTGTGGTGCTACACATTCTGTTATTTCTCATACATTTGCTCAAGTGACACAACCCCATCCAACACCTCTAGGATATAATTTAAAGTTTTCTATGCCTAGAGGGGATAGATGTTTTGTGGATTGGGTATATCCAGGATGTCCAGTGATAGTGGAGGATGTTATTATGCCGGCTAATCTTATGCCGTTGGATATTATGGATTTTGATGTGATTTTGGGCACTGATTGGTTGCACTATAATCGTGCTAAGATAGATTGTTATGGAAAGACAGTCACA
Organism: Malus fusca; assembly: GCA_035220775.1. Taxonomy (NCBI): domain Eukaryota; kingdom Viridiplantae; phylum Streptophyta; class Magnoliopsida; order Rosales; family Rosaceae; genus Malus; species Malus fusca. The sequence continues at coordinate 17,674,300 of CM069059.1, read as the reverse complement.
TTTCATTGTCCTGGATTATCTGAAGTTACATTTGTAGGAGAGTCTAGTGGGGTGAGGCATGGTATTATTTCAGCCATGAAAGCAAGGAGATTGTTGTCGAAAGGTTGTCAGGGATATTTGGCTCATGTAGTGTTGAATGATGACGCTCCTAGTAGTGTGGAGGATGTTCGTGTGGTCAGATATTTTCCAGATGTATTCCCTGAGGATTTGCCTAGATTGCCGCTAGATAGAGATGTGGAGTTTGTTATTGATCTGCTTCCAGGTACGAATCCTATATCCTTGACTCCTTATAAAATGGCTCCTACTGAATTAAGGGAATTGAAAGTTCAGTTGTAAGAGTTAGTAGATAAAGTTTCATTCAGCCTAGTACTTCACCTTGGGGAGCCCCAGTTTTATTTGTGAGGAAGAAAGATGGAACTTTGAGGCTGTGCATTGATTACAGGCAATTGAATCGGGTAACCATTAAGAACCGTTATCCGTTGCCTCGTATAGATGATTTATTTGATCAACTCAGAGGTGCCTGCGTATTTTCTAAGATTGACTTAAGGTCGGGCTACTACCAGTTGAAGATTAAAAATGAAGATGTCCCTAAAACCGCATTCAGGACTCGATATGGTCATTATGAATTTCTTGTGATGCCATTCGGGTTAACTAATGCACCAGCAGCTTTTATGGATTTGATGAATCGAGTATTCCAGTCATATTTGGACAGGTTTGTTATTGTCTTCATTGACGATATACTGGTATACTCTAAGTCTAAGGCTGAGCATGCTAGACATCTGAAGTTGGTGTTGAGCAGTTTGAGGGAACACCAGCTATATGCTAAGTTTAGCAAATGTGAATTTTGGTTGAATCAAGTGGCGTTTTTGGGACATGTCATTTCTGCTCAAGGCATTCAAGTGGATTCTCAGAAGGTGGCAGCTGTGGAGAATTGGGAGCAACCTCGAACCGTCACCGAGGTACGGAGTTTTCTTGGTCTAGCAGACTATTATAGATGGTTCGTTAAGGATTTTTTAGTGATTGCTTTGCCATTGACGAGGTTGACTCGAGAGGATGTTAAGTTTAAGTGGGATAATAAATGTGAGCAAAGTTTCCAGCAGTTGAAGTATTATCTCACTCATGCACTTGTTCTAGCACTTCCAGATGATAGCGGTAATTATGAGGTTTATAGAGATGCTTCTCTGAATGGTTTGGGTTGTGTATTGATGCAACATGGTAGGGTGATTGCTTATGCTTCGAGACAGTTGAAACCTCATGAGAAGAATTACCCTACACATGATTTGGAGTTAGCAGCTATCATCTTTGGTTTGAAGATTTGGAGACATTATCTTTATGGTGAGAAATGTAAGATCTTCACAGATCATAAGAGCCTTCAATATCTGTTTACTCAGAGAGATCTTAATCTTCGACAGCGGAGGTGGATTGAGTTACTTAGTGACTATGATTGCACGATTGAGTATCATCCTGGTCGTGCAAATGCAGTGGCGGATGCACTTAGTAGGAAGACTCCAGCCAGACTTAATGCCATTTATGAATGTCATGTTCCTCTTCTAGCAGATTTGAGGTCCACTGGAGTGGAGTTAGGAGTGGAAGACCGAGAAGAAGCCTTGCTTGCTAATTTTCAAGTTAGGCCAATTTTAATTGATCGTGTGCTTGAAGCTCAGATGAATGATGAAGAGACCCAGGAAATAATTCAAGCGAGAAATCAAGGCAAAAAGAAAGATTTCGGGATTCGAGAAACTGATGGTATGCTTATGCAGGAAAGCAGGATGTATGTGCCGAATAATGCAGAGTTAAAGAAAGAAATTTTGGATGAAGCACATATTTCGGCATATGCGATGCACACAGGAGGCACTAAGGTGTATCATACCATTAGACCATTTATTATAGGCTGGGGATGAAAAGAGAAATCGCCGAATATGTGAGTAGGTGTGCCATTTGCCAACAGGTTAAGGCTGAAATGAAGAAGTCGTTTGGATTGATGCAGCCACTTCCCGTTCCACAGTGGAAATGGGAAAATATTACTATGGATTTTGTGTACAAGCTTCCTCGTACACAGAATTAAGACGGCATTTGGGTGGTAGTTGATCAGCTTACGAAGTCAGCACATTTTATTCCAGTGAGGGAGAAGTATTCGTTAAGCCGATTAGCTAAGTTATTTATATCACAGATTGTGAAGTACAATGGTGTGCCAGTTAATATTTTCTCAGATCGGGATCCTAGATTTACTTCCAAGTTCTGGATAACATTCTAAGAAGCTCTTGGTACGAGATTGCTTTATAGTACGGCGTATCACCCTCAGACAGATGGACAATCTGAGATGACTATTCAAACACTAGAGGATATGTTGAGATCTTCAGTGCTGCATTTTGGAGATAGTTGGCATGATTATTTGGATTTGATGGAGTTCGCCTACAACAATAGTTATCATTCGAGAATTGATATGGCACCATTTGAGGCACTTTATGAGAAATCTTGTCGTACGCCTCTATGTTGGTCAGAGGTTGGTGAAAAAGTTTTAGTGGGCCCTGAGATTGTGGATGTGACTACTCAAAATGTTCAGGTAATTAAGTCTAACCTGAAAGCGGCCCAAGATCGACAAAAGAGCTTAGCAGACAAGCATGCCACTGATCGGAAATATAATGAAGGTGATTGGGTATTTCTGAAGCTATCACCTTGGAAAGGTGTTGTACGATTTGGAAAGAAAGGAAAATTGAGTCCTAGGTACATTGGACCATATATGATCACCAAGCGAGTCGGTGAGGTTGCTTACAGGCTTGAGTTGCCTCCAGAGTTGTCCAAGGTGCACGATATGTGTCATGAGAGAGATGTATCCATGCTTGTTTTATGATCATTAGTGATGTATTTGTTGTGTATAATTTCGAGGATGAAATTTTATAAGGTGGGGAGATTGTCACAACCCGTCCCGAATATTTAATTTTCAGTGATGTCAAATGACAGTTTTATCCTTGGATGGGGAAATTATAGTGTGTATGTGTGACATATTGAGACTTAGAGTTTATTGTGCGGTTTTGGATTGGTGACCACGTGGATCACACATACACCACACTCACTCCCTATCTCTTCCTTCCCGTGCCCTTATCTCTCTCGGACTCACTTTCTCTCTCTTCTTCCTCGTACGGACCAAGCTCGAGGTGAGCTTCCCAGTCACAGATCAAAGATTCTAAAGGCACCATTGCATTCCTCGTGCCATTTCGAGTTGGTTGGTACCCATTTCAGGTAAGGATTCCTTCGAAATCTCGAGAACCCGAAACTCATCTTTTCATGCATTATTCATGTGGACGTAAAACCTTGTCTTTCAGAAGATTTCAAGCTCACAGGGAGCTTTACGAGGTCCTAAGGAAGCTCAGGGTAGTTCGTTGGAAGAGTTTGGACGTCAGAGGGCCGAGATCGAAGGTTTTCAAAGTTGACCGGATTATCGAGCTTCCTCAGGTAAATTCTAGTGGATTTCTGATGCGAAATATATAAGCACACAAATTAAACCCTCTTTTGACAATTGTAGTATATGTATAAGTAGGGATCGTTCTGGACCGGGGATTAGGAGGGATTGCTAATCTAAACTAAACTGACTTACAAAAAGAAACTTAAAAACACTTAACTAGACTCTATAGACTCAAAGCACTTAAAAACACAAACAAAACAGAAATTTAACACTTTGAAACAAGAAAGTAAAAATGGGATTTTGGTTTGGATGAATTTGAAATAAACAATCAAGTTATAAAACTAGGCAGATTATAAAATGAATTTGAGAAATAAAATGATGGATGGATTAGTTAGAGGTCCGTTCTTCACACATGACACACTTGTATATGAATTGATTTCCAATTGCTTTTCAATAAACTATGATGCTCAACACCCCAGATTAATTAGGTACGCTTAAATTAATCCTCAGATTTTCCTAATTTCATTGAATTGGATGATTGCATACAACAACCCAAAGCATTCCCCACAAGTTCCCTACATGAATTGCATAATAGAGATACAAGCAAGAATCATTAAGTTCTATGAAAATCATAAGCATTGACGAAACACTTGTAACTATGAATTGCATGAAACTTATGCCAAGAATTCAATTAACGCGATTGTGATAAACAACCTTCACTACTCATGAATATAAACTTGTAACGATTAGGTGAAACTCATTTATATTCTAGCATCTAATTCATGCATGAAAACTAAGTATGCATCCTTAATAAACATACAAGAATCAGTTATGAATAAAATAGATAATTGAATTGCAATCACAACTTATCAAATCACAATTGGAAGAAATCAATTTAAATCTCAAGCATGTTCATGGCTTCAAACTTCCCCCTAACTAAATAGGGGTTTAGCCACTCATACTTACAAAGCAAAGATAAACAAATTTAAACATTGAAAACAAAAGAAAGAAAACACCTAAAAACGCTCCAACAATCCAATTTGAATGGCAAGCACGTCCAAGGGTCCTCCTTCTTCTCTTTGTAGCGGCACAAGGTGTGGTTTGATGGATGAGTGGTAAATTATGGTGGTGGATGGATATAGGTGAGTTATAGTGAAGGGTGGATGGGTGGATTGTGTTCTCTTTTGTTTTTTTCTTCCATGTTATGGTGAAGGGTGGATGTATTTATAGGCTAGGGAGAGGACCACTCCATTTCCTTTGCATGTGAGCTTGTGTGGGTGTGTGTTGGCATGTTTCCTCTTTACATTTACACACACATGCTTCATCATTTCAACCATAAAACACACACATTTTCTGCCATGTTTTTCCCTTTACATTTACACACACATGCTTCATCATTTCAACCACCAAACACCCACAATTCCTACCCATGTGTGTGTGTGTTTCCTTTGCCCATGTGTGTGTGTTTCCTTTGCCCATGTGTAGACATATGTTCTTCATTATTTCAGCCAACAATCCACCCATTTTCTGCCCATGTGTGTGTGTTTCCTTTGCCCATGTGTTGCCTTTCTCTTTTTATTAGCCAAAACTGCTTAGCCCTTTTCTGACCTTTCAGTGTTACAATGCCCATAACTTCTTCTAGAAAATTGAGATTAACAATCCGTAAATTGCTCCAGAAAATAGACATCCGTAGCTTTCCATGCATATAAGGCTCATTCTCTCATTCATTCTGAGCTGTTTGTAACATGCTTCCAAAGTCAGATAATCTGCACAGGCAGTTTTGACGAATTTGTTACTTAAAACCTCACTAGTGCTATTTTTATTTTCTTAGCTAGATAAATTCTATAAAACACAAAAACAAAGTAAATAGCACAAAAATATGAGGAAATAACTTAAGAAAAGACAAGAGAATTTGATGTAAAATATATATAAATATGAGCTTATCAATTTCAAGGCTTAAAAATAGTATAACGTGATGCTTCATGTTGTTAGCTTTCCAATGGTTCAAATTTCATGAAAATGGTGGAAAAATGAAGAAGTTAGGACGATTTTAGCATTTTTCCAGAAACCGGCGAAGTCACCAGCGACCGGCAACTCGTCGGAGAATACAGAGAATATTCCGTCAGTTTTGGCGGAATATGCTGACGCCGTCAGTTAGTTTGGACGGTTATCGTTGGGTTTTAACAGAATATTCTGAGGAATATTCCTAACGGCGTTACTGTTCCGTTACACGTGCCAGGCAAGTGGCCGCGCGTGGGGCATTGAAAAATTAATCTAAAAATTTGGGGATGATCGTGAGGTTGTGTAGGTCACTGTGGTATATTCATATACCCAATTTGAGCTATGTATGAGAAGTTATTAGCTAGTTTTGTCTATGTGCTTTAAAATAACATTTTTATAGCTAATTCGCATATAGGTGAGACTTATCCCGAGGATGAGCGTATCCAAGGGCGACTCGGGGGCTACGACCCTTCGACATACCAGTGAGTGGGCTTTTGGTTTTCAGTATATATTTATATACTTGATATTTTCCCAGAAATATGTGTTTAAATAATAATATGCCATAAATGCCATGCATATAAGTTTATAATTCATACATGATTGGAATGTAATGCTTTATATAAATAAATGTGGTGTTGTGGACGCTCAGGTAAGCTCAGGTAAGTTGTGTTTGATTATGTGAATCATCGATGATGCGATATGTGATTGAATAATGTTGAGCTCATAAAACTGCACTTAGGGGGATTGTGATTTAGCCATAGATATGGCACATGCCTGTTTATTATGTCACCTCCCGCACTATATGCTCATATTGGATCCAATTTAGGTGCACAGTCTTGTCGTACAGACCTTATTTATGGTTCCGACTCGTAGGTGACTAGCAATTTATCGCCCAGCTATTATGTGAGAGTAGTATTGAGCATGATTGTATTACACCCATTATTGTCGTATAGACCTTTTTGTTTGGTTCCGACTCTTGTGCAGTATATTGCCGTATAGGTCATAGTAGTGACTCCGGCTAGAGTGACTTTTGAGCTATGAATTCAGCCGTACAGACTACCATAAGGGTTTCGGCTCACATGTTATATTTCTATGAAATTATTCTTACCTGAATTGCTTACTCTATTATATCTTGGCATGGCATACATTTGAATATGATTATGTGAAGTATAAATTGAATTGATATGATTTCATATATATTTATGTATATGCTTATATCTTGATTCTGGGAAAAATTATACATGTTTTACAGCGAGGGGTTAGATATGTTGTTAAATGAAATGGTTTTGTAAAACATTTGTTTTTGCCCACTCACGTTTTCTGTTTTGCGCCCCTCCAGGTTTTAAGTAAGCTTGTTGTTGGTGGCTTGAGGGCGTCGGCAGTTCTGACCTATCTAAATAATAGTAGGACATTCCTAGTACTTGTCCTACTGGACTGCACCTAGACTTATTATGCTCTGATTAGGAGTGTTTACTTTTGTAACTAACTCCTATCACTTCCTGTTTAGTAGTGCACTCTAGTAATTCGGTTTTTAATTATTCGTATATTTTCTATCTCTATTGCTTCCGCACTGTGCACATGGCTACGTCACTCCCACGTGACGGCCAGCATGCCTTGATCTCGGTCGGGGTGTGTCACTTTTGCCATTTATTATTTCTTATTTTTGCATAGTTTTTTATCCATTTATTCAATTAAAATGTTTGAATTTTTTTATTGTAACCGTTTCTAATAGTATTATAATGAGGGATTTTAAATTTATAGGATTAAAAATCTCATAAAATATCAAACAATTAATGTCAAAACTATAAAAATATTAATATTAATTGTAATATAATGAGATGTACAAAGTTAAGGGACTTTGATCAAACTTTCATTAAGGTTTTAGTCAAAGAATGTTAAGGATTAGGGACCACATCCAAAGTATCCCTAATTTTATTGATACAATAATAGTAGGAAGATTTATTTTCAAGGGTAAACTTCAATAAGAGACCTCAAACTGAGCGTATGAGTGATGTTATATATAGTGAGTGAATCCAGCAGCCAAAAAAATCTTTTCCCATTCTGATTTGCTACGCTATTTGCCAATGATGGTAGATATCATCAACATATCGAACCTGAGCTAGGTGTCAACTGATTTCTCATCCACCATCTTCTTCTTGTTATCGACATACCCCACAACCATTGTTCTAAAAATCCCCGCCTAGCGCCGCCTAGGCGCTAGGCCCCAGCCTGCCGCCCCGATTAATGCATAGGCGTTTGAAAATTAAGAAAGGGCGCCTAGACCTGCTGAGGCACCCGCCTAGACCCGCCTAAAGACCCGCCTAGGTTGCAACTCACTTAGACAAAAAATAGATAACTTTCATTTTGCATTTTGTTTTTTTTCCAATAAATTGTAAGAGACTTGTTGCATACTTAAATGAACACACATTATATCCTTATTTCACATGTTTTCATTATGTTTCATAGATAACTTTCATTTTGCATTTTGTTTTTTTTCCAATAAATTGTAAGAGACTTGTTGCATACTTAAATGAACACACATTATATCCTTATTTCACATGTTTTCATTATGTTTCAATACTTCATGATATATATGCATTCTATTTTGTAGTTTATAATGAAATTATATATATTTCATGTATAAGCACACTTACTTACACGAAATATGATAGATTTACTTAAATCCGCCTAGTCCGCCTAGGCGCCCGCCTAGGCGCTAGGCCCCAGCCCGCCGCCCGACTAGCGCCTAACGACTTTAAGAACCTTGCCCACAACTACGTCTATGATGATAATCTTCTTATTCCGTCCCTCGTTTTTGCTTAAAAATATTACTTCTCTACACTTCTTCAATATCACGCTTTCTTCTTCACTCCAATCATGCAAAATCCATTGAGATATAGATCGTTAATTATTTTCATACATCACACAATTAGTCACAACATTTCCCAATTAATCTTTATATAAAAGGAAAATTAATGAAAATGGCTTGAAAACTTTGAGTTTTAACGATACGGACAAAATAAAGGGTAAAGTGAATAGTACCAGAATTGACTTTTTAGTGTAAAAATGTGGTTTTTCGTTAAAGTGAACAGTACCGTGGGCTTTTCGTTAAAGTTCCCAAAAAAGATCATTGATTAGGAAACTAACTAACAAGATAAGATAAATAGTTTGAAAACTAGATTTTAATCCTTAAATAAGATGAAGTTTAGAAAAATGTCTTGTACAAGTTTTTTTTTTTTTTTTTTAACAAACTATAGTATCTACACTAGAAGTGAGAGAGTGAGCTTTGACTAAAGTTAATTTTTAATCTTGTTTTGTCTTACACAAGATTACAAATTAATTTTAGTCCCGAGACTCTATTTAATGTCAACGCATGGATTCAATGTCTCTTTTTTTAATAATTTTAAACTTTTCATGAATTAAATTTTATAAAAATATTTTAAATTTAGTACTCTTTGGAATTCCAATGAAGTAGCTCTTATTTTTTAACAGTTTGCATCACCAATTTATGCTAAGTATCTTGTATAAAAAAATATGTTGATAGAGACTTTTCAGTACACACGTTGAGCATGCCAAACATAAGCTATTCTATCTAAGATTTTATCAATCTATTGTAATGATTGCATGCATCACTATGATTCAAGTAATAAAAAATGTTAAGTAGACTCTTAAAAGTAGAAATCTCCGTGGACTCTCTGCTACTCATATTTTCAACACAATATTTTATAATATTGGTACAGAAATCAACGTTAAACTGTGAAATGGAAGAAAGTCTCCTAAGTATATCTCTTCAAGTAATATATTATACCTAGGAATATAGTAACCTTTTTATAAATGACCTATTTGTCGATTTCCTCCCCTCAACATTGTATAGAGCTGCCATTTTTCCCTCTGGCGTTATTTTAAAAATTTTCATCCAATTTGGTCAACCGAACAACACATGGCAATTGTATGAGGTAAAAAAGGTAATTGTGTTTTAGAAGGGGCGCTTAGCCAATACCTTGTAGCTACATTGGACTCCCATGACTAATTCAAACAAAAAGTGTCGGAGCCAACTAGCGAAAGATGAAACTATGTCGGAGCCAACTAGCGAAAGAAGAAAAGAAAAAAAACAGTTTGTTGTCCACATAGGGATAGAACTACTTTATTGCCCTCAAAGATCTACCATTTGACCAAAATGGATAGAAAATTCCAAAATTTAACACTTGAGGAAATTGGCTATTAAAAAAAATTGAGGGGATAATCAGCTAAAATTAAAATTCATGGAAAAAAATAGCAATTCCTTACAAGTTTTGGAGGAAATCGGCAAATACCTCTTTATAAATTAATACATATACGCAGTGCCAACCACTCGGGTTAATCCAGTGATGAAGGTGAGTTGAAGATAAGAATAGGTTAGGTTTAGAATTAACCAAACGTATCAACTATTGTCTCGGGGGAAACATGTCAATTATTGCACGGGTTACATGAATCTTTCATCCATCTTTATTTGGTAATAAAGTGGCTAAGTCAGATTTGAATAATGTTATCATATCCCCTAAAGATTTCCAATCGTAGCTAGTGCTTGGCTCGGGGGAAACATGTCAATTATTGCATGGGTTACATGAATCTTTCATCCATCTTTATTTTGTAATAAAGTGGCTAAGTCAGATTTGAATGATGTTATCATATCCCCTAAAGATTTCCAATTGTAGCTAAAGCAGACCACGCAAGCAATAGAAACATGCAGTTGCAAACGGCTATATGGGCAGGATGTTGAATTTCTACACATATGTGACAATTCGAACTCTTCCTCTTAAATGGGTTTGCTACTTGTAGGACATGCAAACAAGAAAATTATCCCCCTCCCCTTAACAATAATAAATTTAAAAAAATCAGGGATGGGTTTGCTACTTGTAATGGGTTTGCTACTTGTAAAACATGCAATTTTTCCACATGTAAAATATTGGACACTTATGCCACACACTTATCTTTGATGTGAATACAACGATTAGTCTCTAAACAGTGGTCATACTTAACACTAAACATGTTAAAATTGATTATTACTTTATTATTAAAGTTTAATGTGGTGACTTATCATGATCTGTCATTCTGATATATGTTTTACTAACGAAGGCGTCTGCGTGATGATGCGAGGTTTAAAACATTATAAAACATGTAGAAAGTTCTAAATATATATGATATACAATACTATTTATATACATGTAATTCATGTGGAAGCTTAAAAGATGTTGTCGTACAAACTACCATAAAACAAAAAGACCAAATGTTTAGCTCCACACATTCAAGTGAAACTTGATAAATCGTGCAGAACACAAAAGTAAAATGGAACAGAATTTTGTTGCATCAAGATCAGTGGACTCATGAATTGTGTTCTTCATAATCAGAATATATGATTAGACATAGTACCTTGCTGGACAATTTATAGAGCCATTAAAAGAAAAAAGCAAGTAACTTCTTCGACCCTAATTACAAAACCAATTGGCATATTGTTAGGTTGATATTTTACATATATTTTGTATATCTTTTACTTAAATTTTAGTCATAATTTATTTGGGTTTAATGTATTTTATGCAATTTTGGTAGAACTTTAATTAATTTGAGAACAAAATATGAATTTTACGGCGAAAATATGAGAAACCCAAAGTGTAACATCCCATATCGCCCAGGGGAGTGATCCTTAAATGTATATTCTCATCTCTACCTAGCACGATGCCTTTTGGGATCTCACTGGCTTCGGGTTCTGTAGGAACTCCGAAGTTAAGCGAGAAGGAGGTCAGAGCACTCCCAAGATGGGTGACCCACTGGGAAGTTGCTCGTGAGTTCCCAAAAATAAAACCGTAAGGGAATGGTAAGCCCAAAGAGCACAATATCGTGCTACGGTGGTGGAGCGGACCTGGGATGTGACACAAAGAGTTATCCAAGTTGGACAGTATGAGCTGTGCGGATCGGTGCAGAATTTGAATTATTGGGCTTAGTGTATGTCTGTTTGGCTTCGTGGCTCTCCCAACTCGGATTTCCTAATGTGGTTGATTTTATTTATTTACCCTGTTGGGTTAGGGTTGTTGACCTTGCAACGAGGTCAGGGTAAGGATTTTGATGCGAAGCTTTGTCGGTCGCCCAGTTGATAGATGTTTTCCTAATCTAATTGGGCTGTTGCATTCCCAGTCAAGTGGTGCGAATTGGTTTAATTGGTGTCGATTAGTTGGCCCATATTTTTAGGAGCAGTGCTGCTCTTTTGTTTCCATCAACGTTTGGGAATTATCTCCTTGTTGCGATAGACAAGGAAGAAAAGAGGATAAAATATAAAAAGGATATGCGGCACCAATTAAGGAGAACCTCCCTGCACAATACACATGCACATACAGAGAGAGAGGGAGAGAAGCCGAGAGCATAAGGAAGAAGGAAATGGAGAATTCACAAGTAATGCATTTATATAAACACACTTCACTTATTATATATTTGTCACATAAACTGACACTCGTTGGCACGCTCTTTATTCTAGTACATATAGAATATAATAGTAGGGCCACCTATATTAGCTGGAGCGTGTGTTCCCATAATTTTATTGATACAATACTAGTAGGACGATTTACTTTCAAGGATAAAGTTCAATAAGAGACCTGAAACCGAACGTATGAGTGATGTTATAGCGAGTGAAACCAGCAGCCAAAAATATCTTTTTCCATTCTGATTGGCTACGCTCTTTGCCAGTGACGGTAGACATCATCAGCATATCAAACATCAGTTGGGTTTCAATTGATTTCTTATCCACCATCTTCTCCTTGTAATCGACATGTCCCACAACTATGTCTATGATGATAATCTTCTTATTCCCTTCATCGTTTTTGCTCAGAAGTATTGCTTCTCTACACTTCTTCAATATCTTCACGCTTTCTTCATCGCTCCAATCATGCAGAATCCACTGAGATATAGATTATTAATTAATTTCATACATTACCCAATTAGTCGCAATATTTCCACAATTAATCTATAAATAAAACGAGGATACGTGCACACAACTACATCAACAATGTATATACTTGCTTGTCGGCACCTTTTACGTATCAATAATCCTATTTAAATATACTTGTTCATACTTGCTTTAATAGAGGGGGGAGATGTTTTTACTAACAAAAAGGTTATTAATTACGAAATTAACTAAGAAACAACAAATAATTGAGTGTTATATATTACGTACCTTGAGCAAAATTGCATTTGCTGGGGGTATTTCCACAAACATGTCTCCCCCCACAAAACCCAAATTATGGGTGGTTCCTTGCAAGTTAGCCACCACATGTGGTTGGTCAAACACAATGCAGTTGATGCTGGGGAATGCATTGGCAATGGCCTTGGCCATGGTTCCTGTTCCTCCTCCAACATCCACCAGGGATTTCAAGCCCTCAAAAACTCCTCCACACTCTTCCACCACCTCCCTTCCGAGAAGCTTGGAGTCAGCCTCCATTGCTTCATCAAACAAGTTACCGAACCTTGGTTCCTGAGCTGCCAAATCCCAAAAGGGCATTCCATTTTCCATTTCAAATGGTGTACATATAGTAGCTGGATCATCACCAACGTTCATCTGCAACCAATCTCCCATCAAGTGAAATGGGGTTGTCAGTACCTGATAGAGTAAAACCTAGTTAGGATTCCTTGTTCCACAAGTATTGTAACTAAATGTAAATTAGTTTTTCTTGCTTTCCTAGTAATCCTAATATTCATTGTCATTAAATCCCAAAATTTATGATGTATATATAAAGATGCGGTCTCTAGCTATCAATGTTCTTTGACTGAAACCTTGTAGGTTTTCAGTTTTTTTATCGAAGTTACTGACATTAATGTAATGGTGTGGTTCTATGTAGGCTATTTCAAATCAATGAAATAGAATGTACCCATATAAATTTAAAAATGGATTAGAAAAAAAAAGAATAAATTATATATAAAAAAAGGGTACATTTTATATTAGAAAATGGTACATTTTACATATAGCAAATTGTATATTTAAGAATAGAGAAAATTGCAAAAATTATATGAATGGGTACATTTAAGATTAAAATTTTGAAAAAAAAAATCCTTTTTATAAAAAACAATTAATGGGTATAAACTTATTCTATTTTTTTTTTTTTTTTTTTGGAAATGTTTGAATTGAAAATTAATTAGGTAATAAGGGTGTGAGTATTAAACCCTAATCAACTACTAATTTTTATTTTAAAATTTATGTAATTGACATTTAAATTCATTAATACTAGGGACTTCAATCAAAATCTGAAAACTAATAAGATTTCAGTCAATGAACATTCGTAAATAAGGACCAGCTACTAATTTTTCCTATAAATAATATATATCAAATTCAAGATACACTACCGGATCGAGTATCATGAGTATAAGTGGTGTGGTGTTTGATGCCCCGTCTTTGAGAAGAAGCCTAGAAGTTGGTGTTAGGCTATACAATACAACAGCTTCTTCTTCCTCCACATCGTCACAACCACGATGAACATGATGTTGTGCAAAGAAATCGGAGTGGACGAGGATGCGCATCAGGCGTGAGACGAAATGAGCTCTCAAAGGGTGGACATTGAGCGCAGCGATGAGCTCGGAAAGAGAGATGGGTTGGCCGTGGTTGTGAATCACGTCTGGGATGCCTAGTTGAACTGCACATTTGAGTGCCATGGAGTTTATGAACTGGAACATGTGGTTCCAAATCTGAGCTTGAGCTCCAAGAAGCTCATGGCTAGTAGCACCCACTTCACCATGACTCAAACCCATGTGTGTGTGTGTGTGTGTGTATTTCTATGTAGTAAGTCTGTGGCTTCCAGATTATATATTTTGATTGATTATTCTCTTACTATATTAGTTTTGAATACATGGGTATGTGGATCGGTATATATATAGCAATGCCCGGTGCCCACATACAAATATTGAAGTGAAAAATCATATTATACTCGACACTCTTACCTATCGAGGTTTCATCTTTGACGCACACTTTAAGCATGTCAGGTGCTTTCTAATTATTCACACTTTGAGCTTGCCAAACATAAGCTATCTAAGATTTTATCAATCTAAATTGTAATGATTGCATACATCACTATGATTCAAGTAATATATTACAGGGAAATTTTATGTGAATACGTATAACTTCTTTCTGCACAACTTACTCTCCAAATCATATTATTTTAAATTAAACTATCAATATGTCTTTAAACTCAAATTTATTACCTAAACTACCCTCACAAACTCCATTCAATATGTAAATTTATCTTTACACTCATTTAGAAAAGGCTTAAATGTTAAAATGGTCCATGTGTTATAGTCATATGGCCAATTTAGTCCCCGTGTTTTCGATTTGGCTAATTTAGTTCTCATGTTTGTCTAGGTTAGCCAATTAAGAACAATCCATTCAATCTCCTTTAAGTCGTAAGACAAATTATCTGAGATATAATTACCCTTTCTCTTTACAAAAAAATGAAAATCAATGAGAAATAACACATATAAGAGATAAAACTTCCAATCTGAAAAATGATTAAGGTTGTGTCATAGAAAAGAAAGGGGGTAATGTTAGAGAGAAAGTCGGAGAGTTGAAAGGAGAATAATTTTTCTTTTAATTTTTAATTTAATTTAATTTTTAAATATTTTAAATAATCAAACAAATAAGCTTAATATAATTTATAAATTTTTTTACAGAAATTAGATGAAAATGTCCTTAATTGGTTAACGGAGATAAACACAATGATCAAATTGGCCAAATTGAAAACACATGGACTTTATTAACCCAATGACTAAAACACAGGGATCATTTTAATATTTAAGCCTTTAGAAAATAAAAATCCAAAATTAGTATTCATGATTATTTTGCAACTTCTAAACTTTTTTTTTTGTACAAACAATATTATCTACATTAAGGGGGTGGGGGTGTGAAAGCTTCACAACGGGCTAGAAATAATATGGTTCAAACTTGCGTTTGATGAGAATCAGACCTAAAAATAGAAATATATGATGTAAATTTTAGCCATAAGTAGTATTCCTCTTTACTTGTAAGTGAGAGGTCTTAGCTTCGATTATCGTCAAAGGCGAATTTGAACCACATTAGTGCTAGTCCATTTTGAGGCTTAGCCCACTCACCATCCCCTTAGTGTAGATAATATCGTTTGTTAAAAAAAATATAAATATACCAAATGTAACGTTTTTAAATATGCTAACATGTAAATATATTATTATTATTATTATTAAACTAATGACGTGAATAAAAATCAAAGAACCTTGATCAATAACTAAAAAAGAATAATGTTAATAGAAAAATGAGAATGAAAACCTAATTTCTCTTAAAAAAAAATTAGATTTAGAATTCAAAACCCTCTCTAATGTAACCAAACGTATCAATTATTGGCTTGGGGAAAACATGTCAATTATTGTAGGGGCAACATGAATCATGTTGAATCAGATCATCCATCTTTACTTGGTAATAAGGTGGTTAAGTATATTATTCAGATTTAAATAATGTTATCATATCCTCTAAATAGAATGCTTTGTGCAAAATAAAAAATATATCCTCTAAATAGAATGCAATTGTAGATAGTGCAGAGTAGGAATTTTACGTGCGATGGGGGCCATTGACAGGCCATATGATACAAAAGATAAGATAAGAAAATAATCGAATCTTTAAAATTTGAAAATATTTAGAAAAAGACAAGACACAAAACAATTGTTTACTAAATCGTGCATCTAAAGGACGGATGAGGATCCTCTTGGATCCGTTTTGTGAGGATCTTAGGAATCTTCATATTATAATTGTTCATCATATATCATGATGTCAATTTTCGTTAGTTACTATTTATGTTTAATTTTAAATAAAAATTACAAAATAATTTCTAACCGTACAATTTACGATGAACAATTAAAATGTGAGGATCTCTAAAATATATCTGAGATCCAAATCCCTAATGTCATTTATGATTGACTTTTGACATTTCACAGAATGTCAAAATGATTGACGAAGATTTTTAACAGAATTATTAAAATGATTGACAATAAACAATTTCAAAAATCACTTCTATCGATTTTAAATTTTATAGGCCAAAATGCGAAATTATGACAATCTTAGTAACCCTTTTAGCTAAAAAAATTTTAAAAAAAATGGCCCTGGAATTTAACTTGATTTTCTGTGAGGCTGCCATGCAGTCCTTCCTGGTGATTTTTGGGGGTCAGGCATACAGGTAAAAGAATGTCACCATTCAACTAGAAAACCTAAGTTATTAATATAAAGTAAACTTGTTTTTTTTTTTTATTTGGAACAAAAAGTAAACTTGTTATAAGTTCAATTTGTGAGTCATTATTAGGTTTCTATTCATTGATTATTCAGCATTCACATCAGATTGTTTTTTATTATCTTTTTATTAAATTGTGATAAATATCATCCTTTATTTATATTAGCAATCGGCACACACGTTATACATGTGCAACTCAACTTTCTTCTCTGAGTTATAATTAATGTGCAATGTAAACGTCATTTCGAAAAGAAAATTATTTTCATTGTGGTATGAGTAACATAACTTATGGAAAACAAATTACCAACATTAGTGAAATAAAACCAAACTCATGAGTTAAATAATACTTTGCATGGGGGAAAATGCAGAGGATGTGGGAAGAAGTTGTTGGGTGGTGGGTCTGGCGGAGGGAAACTAGGGTTTTGGGGAAGAGGAAGAGCCTACATAATTTGCAGGTGGGTTAGAGACAGGTGGGGTAGGAGAAGGGGATGAAGGAGGTGGGGTGGTTAGAGTGGTTGAAGAGGTTTTGGCAAGAAAGATGCAGAGAGAAGCCGAAGAAAGTTGATGAGAGAGAAGGTTGTGTGCCTATTTTTCAATTTAATTTTGGATTTTTAAATGTTTGTTATTATTACCTGGTTGTGAGGTTCACATAAAAAATAATAAAATTTGTGATCCTATATAATTGTCACAACCCGTCCCGAATGTTCTTATTATTTTATCCTCGATAGAGTAAAGTGACGGTTATGCCCTTGAGCGTTTAGTGGTTGTGTGTGTGTAAACGGGCTAAGGATTTGGACCATGACATGTTTTTCCTAACTTTTTGGACCCAATTGGAAGTAAGCTTTTGTTGTTGGTTGGTAGCCCAAAGCTGGACCACACACACACACCCATACCACTCTCACATTGACTCTCTCTCCCTCTCATTCCCTCTTGGATTTTCTGCCGTTTCCGTACAACCGTACGGACAACTTTGAACCTAGCTCACTTATCACAGATCGGGGTTTTGGTAGTTGTTTTCATACTCCTTGCAAGCTCAGGAGCAGAGCCATACCCTTTGTGCGGGGAAAAGACGTCGGGATCGTGAGAACTATCGAACTCCGGTGAGGTGTCCTGTTTTCCTAACGTGATCGTAGAGGTTTTCTTTGGTTTTTTGACTCAAAAAGGTATTTACGCTACTTCTTTAGTGATTTGGAGTAGTTTTGGTTAAATTTGGAAGTCGGGATAAGCTCATTAGTGGGATTACAGGTCTAGCCGGAATTTCGGGGGATTTTCCGACGACTTCTCGTCGAAGTTAGGACTCCAAAGTGGTAAGATCATGTTCTACTCGTTGAAAGCTTCATTTTGGGGAAAATTTCTGTTTGGGCCCAAAATATTGGTTTGGGCCGAGATGTATTCTCGGCCCTGAAGGCCGTACAAAAAAGGTTATTATGGATCATTTAGTTCATGGGCTTCCTAATCTAGGTTGGTCAAGTCATGATGCGGGACGAATAATTGAATCATGGCGCAATAAGGAGTCTCGGCAAGATATGGATAAGAAGTGAATCCGGTTTGATAAAGGACTAGGTTCAAAGTCATAATGAAGATAGGACTGGTCGAGATGGTGTTTGATGAGAAGAAGAAATCCTAATCTGAGTAGGGTTTTAACTCGGCGTAAAAAGTGCCTGGTGCTATAAATAGAAGAGGATATGCATCGTTCAAACCCCCTCTAATTCAACACAAATGCCCTGCGCAAATTCTCTCAACAGCCTTGAGACTTTTTCTTTTTCTTTTTTCGCCAACACACCTTTAGTTTGGATAAACAGCATTGTGAAGGCAACCAGTGATATCTTCAGTCGGCATAGATAGCACTATCACCGTAGAACCAGCCAGTCTCGCAGCATCTTCAGTCGGCATAGATAGCACTGCGTCGAGGGTGACTGGTTATCTATCTAAGTCTCGGTCGAGAGGATTTCTGAAAAATCCTTGTTGGTCGAGGTCATCTCTTTAGCCTTCTCGGCGAAGTGAGGTGTTACAGTTTATTGGGCTCGGCACATTGCATGCCGAGTTAGTTTATGATTGGATACTTTTAAGTGGGATTTAGAGTTCGGCATTCCGACGGCCGAACCACGTTTATTGTTAAGACATATATCCGCTTTGAGTACTTGTGCCCTTACACTTTGGTGTCGATTCGGCGTGAGTTTACTCTGACGAATACCATCACTGTGACTGAATTCGATGGTGACGATTTGTGAACTTCTTAAGAATAGTAGCCTTGTCTTCAGGTTCGAGAACCCAAGAGGCCAAGACGTGTTCCTTCCTCGACCGTAATCGCAAGACGTAGAAGTCAGTCGTGCACCCAACGCAACATCAACAAATTTTACTTCTCGGCCGAGCTCAGCCGACGAGTTGGCACACCCCGCATTCAACCGAATGACGTAGTTAGCTCATAGATTACTCGGCCTGTGCGCCACGTATGCTTGGTAGTTTTTAGGGTCAACATTTTGGCACGCCCAGTGGGACCTAGTGCTAAACTACAAAGTTCATGCCAATTGAAACACTATCGGTTAAAAAGAAAACAGCTATGGGAAAATCAACAACCGATTTGCCAATTCAGAACATAGGACAAAGTGTATCACAGGCATAAAATCCCCTTAGTGCCGTGACACCTGAGTCCACAAGCGTGACTCGTCGAGAAAATGAAGTTGGTCTCGACGATCAGCGTTGCAGTCTAGAAATCCCTAACAAAAACACATGCGTTCTCAATGAGGAGATAGTGGAGGACTGTGATGAGGATGGTGGTGAGGGCTCTGATCCACCAACAAGATCGTTTCTTCGAAGACGACTTGACGAACAGTCTAGGGCGGTTGAGCAGACGTTTAGTCGAGGAATCGATAAACTGCATGACGTGATACGCAGTAACAGTGAGGTACAAAACAGATTGCTTGAAATATTGCTTAGCAAGGTCTGTGACGACAGGTCATTCGATCTTTCCCGGCACTTGCCACCAAGGAATAATCTGTTGCCAGTAGTACGGGTCGAGCCAATTCCTACTCGGCTCAAGCCCATTGACTTAGAAAAAAAAGGAGGATCGAGTAGCAGGACAGATGAACCTGACCAGAGAGTGGAAATAACGTTCGTCGATATAACCGAGGTCCAGCGAATGATCGATTCGGCCATGAAAAAGGGGCCGAAGTTCCCTAAATTCATCCATCCATACCCAGCTTACGTGGAACGGTTCGAATATCCTAAAGGTTTCAAAATTCTAGATTTTAGTCTTTTTGCAGGAGAATCATCTTTATCCTCGTTAAAACATGTGGCTCATTCATCGCGCAATGCGGAGATGTCAACAGTGATTTTCACAAGCTGCGGCTGTTCAACTTTTCATTGACAGGTTCAGCATTTGCCTAGTATATCAACCTTCCACCTAATTCCATCCAAAGCTGGGAGGAATTGGTCGAGAAATTTCACGAACAATTTTATCGGCCAAGGATGGAAATGTTAGTTTCTTCGTTGGCAAAGATGGCTCAAGCGTCTGATGAGTCACCAATGGATTATCTTACCAGATTTAAATCGGCAAGGAATTGGTGCCGAGTACCTCTCCCTGAAGTCGAGTTTGTTAGACTTGCTTTGAACGGACTCGATGTAGAATACAAAAAGAAATTTTTGGGGGCAAACTTTCGGGACATGTATGAATTAGCCCAGCATGTCGAGCAATATGACTATTTGCTCCGAGAAGAGAAGATGTCGAAACCCCCATCTCGAGGGACGATTTACAAAAACCCTACGGTTAATTACGCGTCGACCGAAGGCGAAGAATCTCAGTACGTCAGCGTGGACACTGCCGAGATAGTAATAGATAAACCATACGTGTGCAAGGCATTGACTCAAATTAATTCCAAGGAGGTCAAAACCCGCTCGGCCACTGAAAAAACAGCAAAAACATCAAAAGTTTATACTTTTGATATCACAAAGGCCGAAGCAATTTTTGATCAATTGCTATCAGCGAAGATCATTAAACTTCGGCCAGGGCATAATATTCCCAAGACCGAAGACCTTAAAGGAAGGACATATTGCAAATACCATAACTCGACAAAGCATGCAACAACCAATTGTGTCATATTTCGTGATGATATCCAGAGCTGGATTGACAAAGGCAAGTTAAAGTTTCCTGAAAAACGCATGACGGTGGATACGGATCCATTCCCTTCAGCGACAGTCGGCATGGTAGACGCATGTTTGCCCAAGAGCAAAGGAAAAGAGAAGGTCGAAGTTGCCCTAGTACAACACATCCGAAAGCAAAGCTCCCAGCCTCGCCTCAAGATCGATCTATTTTCCAACGCGCCACCTACCGAACTATCAGAACCGGCCATAGTTGAACTAATGTCAAACTACAACGACGAAGAAAATGGCGGGCCAATAGTACCACATATCCTAAAGAAAGGTTCCCAACCTCGGCTCAAGATCAACTTGTTTTCTAATGCACCACCCACCGAACTCTCAGCACCTGCCATAGTCGAGTCCATGTCGGACTCCAGCGAAGATGGAAATGGCGGGCCGATAGTTCTGTGTAGCAATTGTAAGGCACGCGTTGTATTAACCGAGCCCAAGGGGAAACTGTCTCCGATGCAGATGCCGACATCACAACACCAATTGGCGACTACAGCAAAACCTTCAAAGGAACCTAGTGAAGGCCAGCGCCAGAAAGTATTCGACAGGCTCGGCTTAAGAAAACAGACAGATGGACCTACATCGGTCAGACGGCGCCTTGATTTCGACGCACCATTTTACAACGAGGACTATTATTCCCGCAATTCCAGTAGTTCGAGCTCATCAGCAAATCAAAAAACTTTCAGGCTACCTGAACCACGTGACCAACGTTGGTACAGCTACAATTCTCCTACCGGCATGTATACCGCGCTATCCAAATCCCAAAAACATCGACGTCAGCGTATAGATTGCTTGGCTCGACGACAAGCTGCCCAGCCTGTCTCGGCCACTAAATGGCAGCCGAAAGAGACGGCAGGAAGCGGAGATGATCGGCCAACCCCAACAATCATGGCTAAATTACAAGGGTAGAAGGAAACCAATCGAGACTTCGAAACTACCATTGAAGCAGCCGAGAAGCGCATTAAACTTCTTCTTCGGCCAGGGGAAATGAAAGCTCGTTTCGAGCAATTTAAGAAAGAGGCTCTTGAAAGAATTTCACAAGAAATATTTCGCCAATGATTTATATAGGTTGCCCAAGGCCTGCCAAGAAGCTCTTGACCTGGCATTAACTTGCCCCGATGCTGAGCAGATTATCCAAAAAACCACCGATCTGGTGATGAAAGCTAGATTCCAGCACATTCGAGAGGCTAAAGTTCTCGGCTTCGAGGTCGATCCATACACGGACATTGACACAACCGAGCTCCATTTTTCTCTCGAAGACCTTCAACACCTTCGATATCACTTCGAGGTCTTTTCGGCCGTCTCCTTGTTCGGTTTAACCGCCGATGAGACAGAGCGGGTGGCACGTCTGGACGCTTACCTGGACACCAGGAATGCCCGGATTGCCTATGAGGAACGAGCTCGCCAAATACGGCAGGAGCAGAATCCGACGCTAGATGCATGCAAGTCCGAAGACGACAATCAACAGGATACAACGTCAGATTGTGTGACACAAACGCTTGAATATGTTGAGACACACAGTGAACTGGCTGAGAATGCTCCAACACACAATGATATAGTGTTCCCCACTCCAGAAGATGACGACCAGGATCCAATGGGCCATTCAGTCCTTGAAAATATGGAAATCAGCATGGTTCATGTTCTTCATGCCGAATTTCAGCTGACTAAGCACCAACCAAGTTCCTTGGAAGGCGATGTGGTCGCCGATGAGGCAACACAAGTTGATTTTCTCACTACTCCTGAAGACGAGTCAACTAACGGCGATGATAAACTTAAAACAACCTTGGACATCTTGTTTCCCCGTTCCTCCTCGACTAATCTTCAACATTTAAAACCATTGTATGTCACGGCCCATATTGAAGGCTACCCAATCTACAAGATTTTCGTCGATTGCGGAGTGACAGTCAATATCATGCCTGTATTTGTCATGAAAGCATTACGACGATCCACCGAGGATGCCTTCAGGCATAACCATGAGTAGCTTTGTCAGTGACAAGTCTTAGACCAAAGGAGTACTTCATCTAGAGGTAAACATTGCAGGACGCAATCACATGACCGCATTTTTTATCGTCGACTCCAAGACCGAATATAATGCTTTGCTTGGTAGGGATTGAATTCATCAAACGACTTGCATTCCTTCTTCTTTATACCAAGTTCTTATTTTTTGGGATGGTAAATCGGTCGTGGTCCACCCAGCTGATACTCAGCCGTTTGAAACCAACATGATTTAGGCCCGCTATTATGATGATCACGTCGGCTATATTACCATACAAGGTTTTAATGCAAATGGACGGCCGACTCGGATCTCAGTCCAGAAAGCCATCGAGGTAGGCGCCGAGACTGTCCACCAGGATTTGGCGAGACTCGGTTTGGCTAATTTGCTCCCAACCACTGATGATTAACATCAAAAGCGAAAGGCGTCGGGCCGCGGTTTCATCCACGATGGAACGCCTGCTGGCCCATTGGTATGCTCTTTCTAAGCACCCGCATTCGGGCATCAACTTAATCAAATTCCTAGCCGAGGAAGATAACGGCCCAGTACTATCGTTGGACAACGTTCAGGCCGCACCGGCCCAACTCGAAGACAATCGGCCCCAAGTTAAAGATCCTCTAGAGGAAATCAATGTTGGAACAGCCGACGATCCTCGGCCGTTGTTTATTAGTGCATTACTACCCCATACCATGAAAGTTGAACTTCGTCAATTACTTCACGAGTTCAAAGACTATTTTGCGTGGAGCTATCATGAGATGTCTGGCCTTGACCGAACACTTGTCGAGCATGAATTACGTATCAAACCTGGATGCAAGCCTTTTCGACAACCTCATCGACGGTTATCGACCGAAGTACAGCTCGGCATTAAAGACGAAATTGTTCGACTCTTGAATGTCGGATTCATCCGCACTGCCCGATACGTCGACTGGTTGGCGAATATCGTACCAGTATTAAAGACAAATAGGGCCCTACGCATTTGCATTGATTTTCGAAATTTGAATATGGCAACACCTAATGATGCATATCCCATGCCGATTTCAGATTTGCTAATCGACGCCGTGGCTAACCATGAGATATTGTCATTCATGGATGGACATGCCGGTTATAACCAGATATTCATTGCCGAGGCCGATGTTCATAAAACTGCTTTTCGCTGCCTGGGGCCACTTGGAACCTACGAGTGGGTAGTCATGCCATTCGGTCTAAAAAACGATGGGGCCATATATCAACGAGCGATGAACACTATTTTTCATGACATGATTGACACAACCGTAGAAGTATAAATTGATGACGTCGTGGTCAAATTGAAAAGTCGCCAAACGCATATTGATGATCTTCGGCAAGCTTTCCTTCGCATGCGTCGGCATAACCTTAAGATGAACCCGGCCAAATGCACATTCGGTGTGTCGGCCGGTAACTTCTTAGGATTTCTTGTCCACCATCGCGGCATCGAGGTAGACAAGAACAAAGCTCGTGCGATTATTGACGCCCTACACCCGACGACCAAAAAACAACTTCAGTCCTTGCTGGGGAAAATAAATTTTCTTCGTCGCTTCATAGCTAATTCCGCTGGCAAAATGACGGCATTCTCCACGCTTTTGAAACTTAAGGATTCAAACAAGTTTGAGTGGCGTGAAGAACATCGAACGACTTTCACACAAATCAAGGTTGCTCTTGCAACTCCGCATGTCCTCGTACCGCCTTGACGTGATAAACCCCTTAAGCTTTACATTTCAGCGGCCAAAGAATCCATCGGCTGCCTCATTGCACAAGATACTGATGCTGGGCGAGAACAAGCTATTTTCTATCTCAGCCGACACCTCAACCCTCCAGAGATCAATTATTCGCCCGTCGAGAAACTTTGTTTGGCTTTGTTATTCGCCGCATCAAAACTCCGGCACTATATGCTCACATCCGTTACGCAGGTCATCGCCCAGACAGATGTTATTCGATATATGCTTACTCGGCCAATAGTCAAAGGTCGAATCGGGAAATGAACGCTGGCACTATCCGAGTTCAGTTTGCAGTACGTCCCACAAAAAGCCGTCAAATGACAAGCGCTTGCTGATTTCTTAGCCCACCACCCTTCTCCATATGGGTTCGGGGGCACCGATGTTGAAATCGGAATGGTGGAAGCATGAGACAATTATTGGATGATGTATTTCGATGGTTCCAGCACGTCAACATCGACCGGTGTGGGGATTGTACTCCAGTCTCCCCACCAACACCGTTGGTTCTTTTCCCTCAAGTTGGATTTCGATTGTACCAACAATCAAGCCGAGTACGAAGCTCTTGTTATCGGCCTTAGCGTACTTCATGATTTGCACGCTGCCCGAGTCCTCATCTTCGGGGATTCAGAGCTTGTGATTAACCAACTTAATGGAACTTTTCGGTGCATGAGTTGTACTCTGGCGCCCTATCACATGGTGGCCAGTTACTTGGCCGAGTCATTTGACGGTATCACATTCAATCATATTTCCCGTGGACGGAACACCGTCGCAGACGAACTCGCTCAGATAGCATCCGGAGCACAACTCCTGGGGGGGCAAGAGTGGACTAATGATGCCCTTTTTACGGCAATCGTGTCCAGCTTTGGTTAATGAACAAGTCCTTCAGCGAAACCAAGTCATCCGTACACGGGTAATGTCTTTACCTTCGTTGTTGGAACGGGAGGATCCTGTAGATGTTTGCGCGGTCGAAACGCTACCAAACGACTGGAGAAGGTCAATTATGCAATACCTTGATAACCCCAGAGGCAAACACGACAGAAAAACAAAGGTCCATGCCACAAACTATGTCTCATACCAGAATGAGTTGTATCGAAAAGGCGAGGATAGTTTATTACTGTTATGCCTCGGCCCGCAAGAAGCTGCCCAAGCAATCACAGAGGTACATGAAGGAATTTGTGGAGCCCATCAATCAGGACGCAAGATCGTTGGTTACTTTGCCGGCACAGTTACTTTTGGCCAAGCATGTTGAAAGATTGTATTGAGTATGCACGAAGATGTATCCAGTGTCAAATTCATGGACCCATCCAAAGGGCCCCGGCCGAATTACTTCATTCAGTCACCAAACCTTGGTCGTTCAAAGGATGGGCAATGGACGTGATCGGCAAAATCACACAATCCTCTGGAGCAGCGAAACATGCATGGATACTCGTGGCAACGGATTATTTCACTAAGTGGGTTGAAGCAAAATCATACGCCGAATTAACATCCAAGAAGGTTTGCAATTTTGTGGAGGAACATATTGTCACCAGGTTCGGCGTACCAGAAACGATCATAACTGATAATGGCACAGTCTTCACAGCCGAAAGGTTCAAAAAGTATACGGCTAGCTTAAAAATTTGGCTTGAGCAGTCCACACCATACTATCCACAAGCGAATGGACAAGCCGAAGCAAGTAATAAAGTTTTGATCGGTATTCTCGAAAAAATGATAAAAGAAAGACCTGGCATGTGGCATTTAAAATTGAATGAAGCCTTATGGGCATACCGGACTTCACCCCGGTCGGCAACAGGGACCACCCCATATACGTTAACCTATGGACATGACGCGATGTTACTAGTCGAGCTAAGTGTAAATTATCTACGCGTGATCGAGCAGAGTAGTTTGTCCAGTGCTGAATACAACCAGGCCATGTTACAAGAGTTAGAAGATTTGGAAGAAGATCGACTTGACGCTTAGAACCTTTTAATGGCACAAAAGAAAATTGCCGAGCGAGCATATAATCAAATGGTCAAACAAAAAACGTTCGGCGAAGGGGAATTAGTTTGGCAAACTGTCCTACCCGTGGGGATTAAAGACCCTAGGTTCGGCAAATGGTCACCAAACTGGGAATGGCCGTTTGTTGTCCATAAAGTCCTCGGCAATGGGGCATACCATCTTAAAGATCGAACCGGTGTTATTCACAGGTTGCCAATTAATGGAAAGTTCTTAAAGAAATATTACCCAGTCACATGAGAGATGCAAGAGTAAAAGTTTTTTTCATTTCATTAATAAGATGGGTTATAATCAAAATATTCTAAGGCGACGAAGGAAGAAGAGTTCCAAGAAGTGCATTCAGCTCCAGCCACCGCACCTCGCCATTATGACCTTGGCCTGCCGGTTCTTCTTGTCCATCTTCAACTGCTCGATTCACTTTGTGCTCGCCGCATATTCGGTTAAACAATCTTTGCCACCCGACTCGAAGTCCTTCGCAAGTTGAGAAGCAATAGCCGACCTTCGTTTTGCCAATTCGGCCATTTGACGGTCGAGGTCGGCCAAGGCTTTCCCTTTCGCCTTTAAAGCATCGATCTTCAGACGAATAGTGTCTTGGACAGCCATGGTAGCTTTTAGATCTTGTTCAGCCCTCAGAGCGTTCTCAAGGACACTAAAGGTTTCCCAAACTCGCTCCAAGGCGGACGACGCCTGAACGATAGCCTCGGCGCTCATTTGACCATCGGCTCCGAGGTCGTTTAGGCATGCACCCAACAAATCAAGACATTTACGCTCAAGGACTTGCGACGCCGAGAGAGACAAAATTTCTTGCAACCGAACCAAAGCAGTTGAATCAGCGGGTTCAATTGTAGTGGCCGAAGGACCAGACATTCCGGTAGTGCTTGACAAGAGAGCTTTAAACTCGACTTCCCATGAAGGTTTTGTTTTAAACCCCCGAGAGGAGACTTCGGCCATATCTTCAGGTTCGTTGCTCGAACCTAAAGAACTTAATGGCCGAGCCCAGTGTCTTAGACTGCTTCTCAGTTCACGCGGCCGATGGAGGTTATCTACGTTCGATGGCCACTGAGGCGGCCAAGAAATATAGATAACACCCTTCGGCGCATAGAATTTTCGATGAAAAGAGTGGGCAGGCACCTGACATTTAGTATTTTCCTGGTTTAGAGTTCTAAAACAAAAATAACCAAGG
This sequence comes from Malus fusca, assembly GCA_035220775.1. Lineage (NCBI taxonomy): Eukaryota > Viridiplantae > Streptophyta > Magnoliopsida > Rosales > Rosaceae > Malus > Malus fusca. The sequence goes on along the minus strand of CM069059.1, from coordinate 17,646,591 downwards.
AAAAGCGGTAGGGGTACTTACGAAGGCCGAAATGGCTTCTTGGGGAGGAATGTTGAGGTCCTGGTCCTGCGGGTGAACGGGCGTTTCCGCCGTCGCTTCTGGCTCTACAGCAGGTTGTTTGCCACGGTCAGCCACAGAAGGGTCGACTTGAACAGCTGCCTCGAATGCAGGGGGAGGCTGATTGTGTGGTTGAAGGTGACTCGCCAGTGGAATCTCGTCGCTCCCGTCGCTCTCTTCTATAATGAATGTCGTGTGTTTTGGATTTTCAGGATGAGTTTTCTCGACCAAGGGGACTGCCTCTTCCAGGACAGGTGCAGCGGCTGACCCCAAAACCACAGACACCTCGACCAGTGGAGCAACAACTGGTTCAGCGACCTTAGAAACAAGCCGTACTTGGGCTGTTTCTTCGACCGAAATTGGTTGTTTCTCCGCCGAGGCTTGGACGATGGGGGAGAAGGGGAAACACTAGGAGTCGTCGCTCCCGTAGTCTGACTGAAGATAACATGAATCTCCCTTTCTCCTTTCTTCGCCAGCTTTTTGACCCGTTTTGCGGGCCGAGGGGGTTCAATGGCTGGCTCGGCTTCTTGACGAGGTCGTTTGCTCAGCAAGGCTTGCATAGTGGTCTTAGCCCTCTTAAAGACGGTCGATTTTTTCTCAGCCGCAGCCGCAGCGACCACTTCCACCTTTTTCAGTGACCGACTACCTGATAAAGTAAAAGCAAATCAGTAGAGTTCAAAGTTGAAGGAAGAAAGTAGAAATAAACCATTACCTTGTGATTGGGGGGCAGAGGCCTTCTTAGGTCGACCGCCGAAGATCTTATTCAGAACGGCTTCGACCGGAACACCAAAAAAGTGTTGGGTATATTCTTCCCACCAATCACCGAAAGTGTCAGTGCAAAAAGATTCTGGAACGGTTGGTCGAAGACGAAATTTCTGGCACCGTTCCTGAAACTCTTTTTTGGCATCCCTGCACTCTTTTCCTGAAGAGCCAGAAAGACGTCCTCGGCTCAGCAGGGAGCAAGAGGTAAGAAGAGGCACCGGGCAACCCTGAAGATAGCCAAGATGCCGAGCAGTGAATTGGGGTTGATATACTTCCCAACTTGCTCGGTGAGCGTCACACCCGGAGAAAGGTCGCAGGTAAGCACAAACGACCCCCAGGATTGACAGAGATCAGCATCTTCATCTGCACTTCATGCTGTGGGGAGCCTGATCGACAAAGGATATTCTCGACGATGGCAGATCAATAACTCGTCGTCGGAAAGAGCTTCAAGGCTAAAGAAGTATCTGAACACGTCTTCAGCTTGGTGATGACGTATTGGTCGAGAAGCCACCTGAAAGCCGAGCGCTTCAGTAGGCGAGAAGCTGGCAGGCTCTGGCCGAAGATTGACGAAATAAACCTGCAGCCAGAGTTAGAATACCCAGAGAGGACCACTCTGGTGTGGGTCGATCTTGTGAAGGGTCATCTCAGCCAAACAGCGCAGGAAATGGGCAAGAATGGCTGGACTGAGCGCTAGGGTGTGACCACTAGCCAGGGCTTCGGGCACCGGCATGTTCTCGACCAAACATTTGTTGGACTTGGTACAACAAATAAATTTGTTATACCAATAGAAGAGGAAGGCTTCGTGTTCCCCCTGCCGTAGGTTCTCATCCCCTCGGCCGGCAAAGTGGAGATAGAGAGTGTTGTAGTTGAGGAAGTTCTTATAAAGTTTCTGAACTTCCTCCTTCGAGGGTTCTTGGCCCTCTCCGCTCAGTGTTTCGATGGCCCGATCATTGAAAAGAGCCTTCAGGTCAATGGTCGATGGGTACCCGGAGAGGGTAGCGTCAACTGGGATACCGAAAGGGGAAGTCCCTAGGATCGCGGTGATATCAAGGATAGTGGGGCCCATGGGTCCGAGGGGAAGGACCATGGTGTTGGTAACTGAGCACCATAGGCTTGAGGCTGCCATAAGAAGCTCATTGTCCATGACAAGTTCCATAGACGAAAAACGAATGGCATCGTAAATGCTAAGAGATTTCCATTGTTCGCCGAAGATCTTTTCCATCCGAGCGACCCAGGCTGCCCAGGTCGCAGTGTGAGGGCCATGAGCCTTGGGGTTTCGCCAAATCCCACATCGACCATTCAAACCCTGACAGTAGGGGTGTTAGGCATTGATCCTTGAAAAGCTCAGTAATGGCTGGTGGCACTGCGTCCTTGAAAAGTGGACCAAGGATTTGGTGGGGGGTGCTCATATCGCTCTCAAAGCGCAGAGTCTTAATTGAGCGCTGATCGATGATGGTCCCACATTTGTCGCATTCCTTAGAGAGCTTGGAAATGAAGGAGGCCATTGGGAATGGTTTCGAAGGGTTTCTGGGAGAAAGTCAGGAGGTTTCTTTTAATCTTTGAGCAAGAGAGAGTTTCGAAAATTTGAAAGCGTAAGAATGAATGATAGAAGGCCAGGTATTTATAGACTCGTGGAATGGAAGACCAAACGGGGATAGTGATCGGGAAGATCGCTAATAATGATGGAGTGATGAAGAATATTAACAGAATCAGGAGAAAGAACCAAAAAACTCGCAGATTAAGGGGTCATGATGATATCGTGACGGCGTCCTTTTATGAAGAAATGACGTTTTGGTGTCTGCACGATCTCGAGGGTACCGAAAGATTTGCAAATCGAGATTGCATGATGGCATGCGACGACAGGTATATTGATTTGAAGACGTTTGGACATTCGCACGTCTTGAGGAATTCAAAAAAAAATAAAAAATCTCGCGGATCAATGGGGTAATGATGAAAGGACACTTCAGGTCGGGCTGAGAAGAGGACACTTGGCGAGATATCTGATGAGATCAAGATCGTGCAATTGTGCTTCATAAATGCTCATCGGGAGATGGAGCCTAGTGTCGCTTCTTCAACGTCAGGGCTCGGCCAGAGACTTCATGCCCAAAAAGTCCTCAGAAGCGAGGGGGCAATGTTTAGACCCAAAATATTGGTTTGGGCCGAGATGTATTCTCGGCTCGGAAGGCCGTACAAAAAAGGTTAATGTGGATCATTTAGTTCATGGGCTTCCTAATCTAGGTTGGTCAAGTCATGCTACGGGACGAATAATTGAATCCTGGCGCAATAAGGAGTCTCGGCAAGATAGGATAAGAAGTGAATCCGGTTTGATAAAGGACTAGGTTCAAAGTCATAATGAAGATAATACTGGTCAAGATGGTGTTTGATGAGAAGAAGAAATCCTAATCCGAGTAGGGTTTTAACTCGGTCTAGAAAGTGCTTGGTGCTATAAATAGAAGAGGCTATGCATCGTTCAAACCCCATCCAATTCAACACACAACTGCCCTGCGTAAATTCTCTCAACAACCTTGAAACTTTTTCTTTTTCTTTTTTCGCCAACACACCTTCAGTTTGGATAAACAGCACTGTGAAGGCAACCGGTGATATCTTCAGTCGGCATAGATAACACTATCACTGTAGAACCAGCCAGTCTCGCAGCATCTTCAGTCGGCATAGATAGCACTGCGTCAAGGGTGACTGGTTATCTATCCAAGTCTCGGTCGAGAAGGATTTCTGAAAATCCTTGTTGGTCGAGGTCATCTCTTTAGCCTTCTCGGCGAAGTGAGGTGTTACAGTTTATTGGGCTCGGCACATTGCATGCCGAGTTAGTTTATGATTGGATACTCTCAAGTGGGATTTAGAGTTCGGCATTCCGACGGCCGAACCACGTTTATTGTTAAGACATATATCCGCTTTGAGTACTTGTGCCCTTACACTTTGGTGTTGATTCGGCGTGAGTTTACTCTGACGAATACCATCAGTGTGACCGAATCCGACGGTGACGATTTGTGAACTTCGTAAGAATAGTAGCTTGTCTTCAGGTTCGAGAACCCAAGAGGCCGAAACGTGTTCCTTCCTCGGCCGCAATGGCAAGACGTAGAAGTCAGCCGCGCACCCAATGCAACATCAACAAATTTTACTCCTCGGCCGAGCTCACCCGACGAGTTGGCACGCCCCGCATTCAACCGAAGGACGTAGTTAGCTCATAGATTACTCGGCATGCGCGCCACGTAGGCTTGGTAGTTTTTAGGGTCAACAATTTCATAAAATTTGGTTGAGAAATGGAAAAGATATTAAGGTTTGAAGTTTTTTCAGTTTCCGACGATTGCAGCGGCGGGCGGCGCCAAACTTCAGTGAACCAAGGAAGGAGAATGAGCATATTCCGTCAATTTTGACGGAATATTCTTAACGTCGTCAGGTAAATATAGCGGTATATGCTGATTTTTAACGGAATATTCCCTAATGCCGTTAGGGATTCCGTTTGGTGTGCCAGGCAAGTGTCTGCGAGTGGCGGCGCGTGTGGCCGTGCCTTGGCTAGCGCGTGGGTGCTCGGAAAATTTTTCTAAAAATATGGGAATGTTCGTAGGGTTGAGTAGATCATGTTGGTATATTCAAACACCCCAATTGAGCAATATATGAGAAGTTATTACCTAGTTTTGGTTATGTGCTTTAAAATAACGTTTATATAGTTGTTTCGCATATAGGTAAGGCTTATCCAGAGGACGAGTGTAATCAAGCGAGACTCGGGAGCTACGACCCTTCCACATATCAGTGAGTGGGCTTTTGATTTTCAGTATATACTTATATACTTGGTATTTTTCCCAGAAAATGTGTTTAAATGAAATTATATTTTGAAATGTCATGCCTATGGATTTATGCTTAGACTATGAATTTGTATGGTATGTACATATTTGATTCGATGCAGTGGACGCTTAGGTAAGTACCAGGTGAGTTGTAGATTGTTATTGTGAATTGATGATTATATGAGATGTGTTGAGAGCTCATAAACCTGCACCCCGGTGTTAGTGCTCCCGCCCGTGGTTAGGGCACAGTCCTTCACGTGATGTTCACCTCCCGCACCATACGCTCACCTTGGATCCAAGTTAGGTGCACAGTCCTATCGTACAAACTATTATAGGTGGTTCCGACTCGTAGGTGACCCGCGATTATTCGCACAATCTTCACGTGATCGTAGCACTAGAGCGTATTTGTTTACACCCAATTCTATCGTACAGATCACTATAGGTGGTTCCGACTCGTGTGCAGGCACACTTGTTGAGCTATAGATTCTGCCGTACATGCAACTTTAGGTGGATCTGGCTGATATGTTATTTCTCATGAGTTAATTCACCTGAGTTACTTATTCAGTTATTTTGAGATATTTGGCATAGCATACTTATGATTATCGCTATTCTGAGTATGGTTTTGATATAAATATGAATATATTCTATTTTCTAGGAAATTATACAGGTTTTACGGCGAGGGGTTAGAACTTTTGATAAATGAAATGGTTTTGAAAAGCTTTGTTTTTTCCCACTCACACTTTATGTTTTGCGCCCCTCCAGGTTTTAGGTAGGAGTGCTTGTTGGTGGCTCACGAGGAACTCACGGCAACTCTGACAGATTATCACCAATGTAGAATCGCCTTTGGGTGTTGTATAATTAGTATTCGTCCTGCTGGACTGCACTTAGGCTACTTATGCTCTGGTTGTGCAATCACACTTTATATCGTACTTGCACCTTATCTTAACCGTGACCGCACAAAATAGGAGGGGATGGGAGTGTATGGGAAGTGGGAGGGCAGAGAAGCCGGGTCCCTCATCCTCCCCTAACTTCGTCACCCAATTTGCAGTCTACCCACCCAACATCTAGACCTATCTCTAATTCTCTCTCTCAAAACTCCTCTCAATCTTCATGAACTTGAACCTTCAAGTTTGAAACAATTTTAAATTCATTTAGAATCTTGGTTTGTAACTTAATTTTTTGCTTTTGTGTTTGTAACTTAATTTATTTCATTTTGGTTGTATGTATTTTTAATTTAAGTAGTTTGTTAGTATAGAGATGGTAATTACAAATGATACATTGATACTAATGAACATGATTTGCTTGTAGTTTGTTATTATAAAATTATAAATTGTGCAAAGCATTGTGGTGATAAATATAATTGGTATGAATTGGATTGACAAAATTGGTATGAATAGGTATGAATCGGGCTAACCAAATTGGTATGAATAGAATTAGGTTGACCAAACTCAGATAAGTTACACATTCAAAAGGCCCCAAAATTGGGCTAACCAAATTTCAGCCCAAAATCTAGATCAAATTAGAAAGCCCAAAAATTGGACCTGAATGCCCATTCCCGATCCCAAACCGAAAAATCGAAATAATTTTTGTATTACTAAATTTCAGGAAACTGAAATTTCGGTTCGGTTTCAGTTTTCAAAATTTCATCTCAGAAGTTTTCAGTTTGATGTTCGATGTTCGATATTCAAGTATCGGTTTGGTATCTTGAACCGAACCAACCCTAGCTATAGGAAACATGTGATCTGGTTTCCGGACCACATAAATTCTCCTCATACAGATAAGGTATTGTTTGGGCCCAAAATAACAATTTGAGCCAAGAGTAACAAAATGGGCCGAGACTCTTGGTCCAATGGTCTTCTAGGGGTATCATGGGCCAGCTAGGCACCTTGTCTAGTCGTTTTCGATCGAGTCATTTTGCGAGAATGATTGATTTGGATAAAGACAAAGGTTGAATCCTTATACTACCAGGGGTGTTAATGTTGGAGGCATTGAGAGTCAGGGAATGAATCTAGTTCATTATGAAGGTGGGTTCAAATTCCCAATTGAATTAAGATTAGACAAACCCTAGTTAGATCAGGATAAAGAGTCCAAGTCCGAGTGTGGTTCTAACTCGGCCAAGAGTAAGTCCACTGCTATAAATAGAAGAGCGAGTTTATCGTTCGAAGCTCCTCCAATTCAACACACAAACTGCCTTGCGCAAACTCTCTCTCTACGCGAAACCTCTCAACAACCTTGAGATTTTTGTTTTTTTTTTCGCCAACACATCTTCAGTTTGGATAAACAGCACTGTGAAGGCAACTGACGACACCTTCAGTTTGAATAAACAACACTGGAGCCGTAGAATCAGCCGACCAATGAGCACCTTCAGTTTGGATAAACAGCACTACGGCGAGGCCGACTGATTACCTATCCAAGACTCGGCCGACAAGGATTTTTTAGTCTTTATTGGTAGAAGTCATCTCATTAGCCTTCTCGGCGAAGTGAGGTGTTACAAGTTACTGGGCTCGACATATTGAGCGCCGAGTTGTTTATGATTGGATATTCGCAAGTAAGTTTTAAAGTTTGACATTCTGACGGCTGAACCACATTTACCATCAAGACACACATCTCGTTCGAGTATTTGTGTCCGTATAGTTTGGTATCAGTTCGACGTGCTTATACTCTTACAAATATAATCACCGTGACCGAACCCGGCGTCAACGATCCGTGAACTTCGCAAGACTAGTAGCCTTGTCTTCAAGCTCTAGAACCCAAACGCCGAGACGTGTTCCTTCCTCGACTGTAGTCGTAAGATCGAGAAGTCAGCAACACAACATCAACATATTTTACTCCCCGGCCGAGCTCGGCCGACGAGTTGGCACGCCCCGCACACAACCGAATGACGTAGTTAGCTTTTTAACTACTTGGTCTGCGCGCCACGTAAGCATGGTAGTTTTTAGGGTCAACAGGTATCAACTCAATATAAACAGGCTAATTAAACTGCTTTAAAATTATTGGCGTTGGTTAATCACTGGTAGGTGTAAGCTTAGATACCTCTATGAGTCTTCCCGGCTATCGAAATAGTGAACTATCATGCTAGTCCCCTTTTCATAAAAGAAATAAACAACTTTCAAAAATTAGCATGCTATAAACATATCAGTGATGGGTTTGCTACTTTAACACGCAATTTTTCCACCTGTAAAACAATATTAGTTCGCTTAGCCTCTAAACAATGATCATGCTTAACACTAAACATGTTGAAATCAATTCTTACTTTTTTTTATTAAATAACTAGCCTTCATGCATGCACTCACGCGCATGCAGAATGCATTTTTTGAATCACGACGTGCTACGCGCAACTTACCCATTTTAAATGTATTTATATGCATAAATTGACAAAAAGAAAGTCAAATATTTGAAATAAATAATTAATCTTAGATCATGCTAAAAGAAACCAATTTCTTTCTATCCGGACTCAGTTAAGGTGGCCACGACCAACCCTGCCGATTGATCATGTGCAATGGTTATGGGTGTAAACGTATTATTGAAAAGGTAGCACACGTTTGTTCCCCGATTTGATTTAGAACGCAAATCTTATATTTTCATTCAACTGATAAAAGAGCGAGACTATTTTTTTACGTAAAATGGAATGAAATCTTAATGTATCGTAATCATGACTCATTTCTCATCACAAAAAGAATAGAGTAAAAATGTATTGGTTAAGAGTTTACTACATCTTTGAATACTGAAAGTAAGAGTATAGAGAGGAATTTCAGTATAGAATATTAAAAATATACCTGCTAAGTAAAAGCTACAATCCTAAGATGCATTCAGAATAAATTTGATGTTTTTACATTGTATATGAACGTTTAAAAGCTGTGCAACAAAAAATAAAACAAACTTGACATATTATTGAAATAAAATTCAGCAACCAATTCCCTAAAAGCCGGAAAAAGTGAGAATAGTGTACCAGGTCGATGACCGAGTCGTTATAGAGAGCTTCGGTCACTGATTGTGCCTACTCGGTTAAAAGATCTTGAAGAGAAAAGTAGGCATTTTCGTAACCATCCTGAGAAGTGAATTTGACATCCGAAATTGGAATTTCAAAACCCACCAGTCGCATATGAAAACAGCAAAGAAGAAATCTAGTGAAAGTTATTTTGTGGTTATTAGCATTCTAACAACCAAAGCAACTTCCAACTTCAACATTGAAAACGAAAGCCTACAGACTTTATATCAATCACTTCATAGTGATGCTTACATTTTGTACCACATTTTGGGTCATCCATGTTTCCATACTCGTTTTCAATCTGGTACAATTTAAACAACAATTAACCCATAACTCAAATTGGAATATTCTTAAAACCAAAAACATTGGGTAAATAATAAAAGGAATCAAGAAAATTTTAAACCTGGGATAAAATGATGGGTCCTCCCTGAGATGCATAAAGCTTCTCCTTCTTCATCATATCAACAATTTTTGCCGTGAACCGCTGCATTTCTGCCTGAACCACATAAATTCTACTAAAACACTGGAGTTGAGAAAACACCAAGAAAGGAAACACTAACACAGAGGCAGTTGGGATAAAGTGGAGAAGAAGAAACCTTGAACGGCTCATTGTCCGTTCACAACTGAATTCCGGGTATGAAATGCAACCAAAGAGGAAAGCTACTGTTGAAAAATTGAAACACAAACACAATCACACAATAAAACTTCTTCAGAAAGTATTGAAAAGTAAGTTGATCATCATAAAAACAACTTCCTTTTTCTATTTCTCCAAAAAAGCAAAATGGAAAAAGACCAATTAAAATTCAATTAAATTCATAATACCCGTAGTTCCACTATGCGCACACATATGGATAGGGCTGGAAAAAAATCCCAAAAATCCCAAACCGAACCGAAAATTTCCCGAAACCAAACCGAAAAAATCCCAAACCGAAATTCCTGAAAATTTCAGTATCCAATACCGAACCGATCCCGAAATTTCGGTACGAGAATCGGTCTCAAGTTTTTGGGATTTCGGTATTCCCAAACCAAACCGAAAAAAAATATATATATATATATTATTTAATTTCTAAATATATAGGAGCACATCTTTAAGGGGAACATCATCTACCTACAATAGTGAAAATTGAAATACTGAAGGAGCATTGGAAATCGATGATGGACCGTATACAGGAAGGAGCCCTAAGATAGATAGTGGAACATATGCAGAATTTTTAAATCACAGAAGATTGATAGATGGATACATAGATGCAGAATAAACACGGGAGATTGATAGATGGATACATGGATAGATTATAAGTACAATTTGCTTGAGAAAACTTTACATCTATCTATAATATTTATATTATATATGTACAGAAGTTTACTCAAGCATATATTAACGTTTTAGACGTAATTTTGGGGACTGGCATGATTATAGATAATTGCACTAGTTTACTCAAGCACATATTAACGTTTCAGATTGGCAGATTGCTTTTGAATAGGCAGAAACAAATAGGCAGAGACTAACTGGGCCTTGCCATTTGATTGGCAGATTTGTGTGCACAGATTAGTAGAAACAAATTGGCAGATTGAGCCTGCCTATATGTCAATTTTTCAATATAAAAGGTTGAATTTTAGCACAAAAGCATAATATGTCAAATTTTAGTCCAAAAGCCCAAAACCATTTCGGGATTCCCGATTTGTCCCGAAATCCCGAAACTATTTCGGGATTCCCGAAAATTGGGATTCCCGAAAATTTGGTTTGGGATCGGTATTAAAATTGGGATTCCCGAAAATTTCAATTTGGGAATCGGGACAAGGGTTTCAGTATGGGATCCCATACCGAACCACCCCTACATATGGACCAATTCGAAGGTGCACATACAGGCCAGCTTCTGCTACTGTCTTCACAAATTTAACCAAATCCTTTCTTCCCCCAAAATCATAATGCAAAAGTTGTATGTTCCACCGGCCACCATCATAACAAAGACAAAATGCACATAATTCAAGATAACCAAAAGCACAAAGCGAGACAAAACATCGAGAACGAAGAAAACTGTGCATAAATGAAAGGGATGTGATATCCACACACCTTTTTAATTTTCGACCGTCAGATCTGATGAATTGAAGAAGATCACTGAATAGAAATTATCAGGAAGTGTGTGAAAAGTAAAATAGGATATGTGAATAGCACATCCCAAATGAAATTGAGTCGGTGAAGACCACGCATGACCATTTTGCTCTCACAGCAAAGCAAATCAGCAATGTTGAAATAACAATCCCCTTGCTAATATTTTTTCCCGGTCAACTAAAACTGGGGACTGCTAAAACCCAAGAATTCAGTCACTAAGAAAACATCAAAAACCAAAATCAGATGCCAAAAATCCATAAAATTAAAAGAATTAAAATATGGATTTTATTAATCCGGTGGTGAATCACTAAAATACCAAGAATGATGCTGACAACTAAATCAAACAACAGCAAAAATTAAAGGGAGCTCCGATCAAGTCCTTCAGTGAACATATCTCTTCTAGATTCTTCCCACAAACAATCAAAAAATTAAAAACCCACAAACCAAAAACTAAAAAAAAAAACAATCAACTTTTTTTCTGCAGAGATTCTGACAGAGAAAATTGAAGAGATAGGTAGAAAGATCGTCAGGAGAGGATCAACTTTCTCTCTTAGGCGGAGACCAAATTCCAGCGGGATTGGCCGGAATCAGCAAAACTCCGCCAAAAAAACGTCATTGTTCTAGGCTCCAATCTTTGAGCACAGTTGATTTTGAGGTGTGGGTATCATATCAGATGGAACAGGGTTCTGATACGAATCTATAGGCTCCGACCTTGCGCGATTTCGTTGCCGTATGAAAAAGTTATGATGAAATGAAGTTTTTGGAGTGGAAGAATGAAGGAGGAGCAGAAGGACAGCAGTGCAGCTGCTGATCTGCACGCAGGGAGGAAAGTGGCTTGTTTGGTATTTTCCATGACAAAATTATAATTTAAAATAATAATTATTTAAAAAATACTGTTTATATGACGAAAATGTTCCTGAATTATTTGATGTATTATTTTGGTCTTCTTCTAAATTTTTTTGTTTTGAGGGCATTTATGTCCAAAAAAATTTGTCGAAGAGGATGACCCCAAAATGGGCCGCTGGCTTGATATAAATATATAAATATAAAAGATAATGTGGTCACGTATTGTCATATTGTTACAGCCCCACCCATTTTGTATTTAAAAAAATGGTTTTTAGTTTTTTAATTAGTAAGCCTAAGGGGCCTACCCTTGAAATTTTTGTCCCCGAGTCTTTTATCCCTTCCCTCTCAGTCCTCTCTTCCTTCCATTTCCCCGTACCCTCTCTTTCTTTTATCTCTCCAGCGCTGAGAAGGAAACCAGCCACCACCAACGCTCGTTCCTTCACAAATTTAACCCTAAATCTTGATACTTTGAGCCTTTGGGACATAGGGAACACGACTGCAGCTTTGCATGCAACATTAGAGCAACTCCGAGTGCTCTGCCATTGAAGACCCGAGAGCTTTGAGCTTTCACCTTCAATCTCAGCCCTGTTATCCGCTGCATGTGCATGCATACTTTCCCCGAGGACGAACTCCGGCGACTTTGTTGCTGTTGGTGCACGGATCCCTTCGAATTTGAACCCAGGTAGTTAATTACCTTGTTGTTTGGTTGATCAGTGTTGGGTGTGTGCGTGTACAGTATGTGTGTGTGTGTTAACTGTGTGTGTAGGTGTACCCGTGTATGTGTGTGTGTGTTGTTGTGTATGGGTGTGTGCGTGTACATTGTGTGTGTGTGTGTGTGTCCGTGCGGGTGTGTGCGTGTATGGTGAGTGCGTGTGAGTGAGTGTTGTGCGTGTGTGTGTATGTGTGTTGTGCTGTATGTGCATGTGTGTGTGCAGGTATGTGCATGTGTGATGTGCATGCATGTGTGTATGTGTGTGCTGGCGTATATAGGTGTGTGTTGTGTGGGTTTGGGCTCAAGCCCAAACCACCACCCTTTTTATTCCTAAAACCTATCCAAAACCAAAACCCAATAGGTCCTAACTTTATTTAACCTAAACCTAAACCCAAATCCGGATCCAAACCCAAGACCCATTTCCATTTCTTGAAATTCTACAGTTGGGTAGTTTGATAAATTGTACATTTTTGTGCTTAGGTGAAGTTGCTAGTGAGGATTTCCTTAATCCTTTTCTACACAACTCTGCTGTTACGGAGTATCTGTGAGTGGACCCTTTCTAAAATTTGCATAATTTCCTGGTTTAATTGCATAAATAAAATGCATGCCTTACGAGTTTATGAACTGATTTTTATGTTAAGCATGTTTATGAAATATATTGTTTATCGTCTCGTTTTTTGTGAGGAATTAATTGTTGGCCTATATTGAGCTATATTTTAATATGTCGTATTTTCTATAAAAACCATGAACTGGTAGACTATCTGATGGATGACGATAGGATGCTAGAACATGTTTTAGAAACCCCTCTTTATAGTATAGACGGTGGATGCCTTTATACTATGAAGTGGTTATTTATGAGAGGTGTAACTATTTGTGCGTACCTATGGACACTATGCAGCCTGGGGCGAGGATCTGGTGTTGGCAGTTAGGCCGGGAGAAATAATCCCTAGCTACGGGCTGAGAGACACGGAGCAGGCATTGGACAGGGAGTTGGTAATCCCTAGCTACGGGCTGAAGGACACGGAGCAGGCATTGGGCCGGGAGTTGGTAATCTCTGGCTACGGGCGCAGAGACCACGGTGCTAGCATAGGGCCGGGAGTTATATTTATTTCAGTGATCTTGCTAGCAGTACATCGCGCTACGAGACGATCTATGTGACGTTTGATATTTTATTTTCCACGATATGTCTTTTGAGATATTTTTGGCATGCTAAGATTTTCAATAAAACCATCACTTATTATGTTAGTAGTTTTCTTTATATAAACTATGGGGGTTAGTATCTTGATAACTGTTTTATTATTATTGTATATATGAACTTGGTCCACTCACCTTTGTTTTGCACCCTATTCTGGTCTTAGAAACGAGGACTACGACACGACGTACGAGGCATTCCCCTACCAGTAACCGTCTATCACTCATTTGTGTGATATCTTGTAATGATCTTTCCTTTTGTGATCTTAAATTTGAACATATTTTGTGCACTCTAGACATTTCCTTAAACTTTGTTTATTACCTTTATATTCTAATGATTATTCATGCTTATTTCCTCCTAATCATTACTCTTGTATTCAATAAATGGCTTTCGTCACCCTCAGGTGTCGGCCAGCACGTGCCTATCCGGGTATTCGGGGAATATCGAGGTCGAAACGTGTCACATATCTTGATCTGTCATTGTGATATATTTTATTTCTACTCACAACCAATCGGCTGATGCGCTCAGATTGAAAGTTTGTTATTCTTCTAGGCCAGTTTACAGTTCGAAGCTCATTGAGCTTAATTGAAGAGAATGACGGGAAATTAAGGGCTCGTTTGGTACCGCATATGTTCAATGTTAAGAAAATATTATGCCACCTAGCACTGCAGTCTAGTAGTATTTTCTTTCGCTTATAAAGCAGGGTCAAAACCTTAAGGATTTTCATTAAAAATATACAATCATATAACAAAAACTTGGAAGAAGGGTCATGCGACCCTCTTGACCTTCATTGGCTCCATCAATGCTTATGAGCAAATAGTTCATGGACGGCGAGTTTCAATACCAAACTATGATGACATTGCCCAATGTGTGGCTTAACCCAAATCCTCTGCCCATTAGTATAAATATATCTTTGTATTAAATAAACAAACATACATACAAACAAACATGGAAACAAAAGTACTTACTAGCAAAAATGTTTACTGCAAAAGCATTCCTAACAAACCCAAAACTTTGAAGGATAAAATTTGCTATCTCAATCGTAGCTAGGTAAGGGAGCCTCCAACTTGAGGAATTTTTGGATTGGCTTAGTTATGTAAAAGAGGTTATGGAGTTCAAGTACTTATAAATCCTTAAAATAAATATAATATCATCCATTACCAAAATTTTACACTCAATAATCACCAAAATCTTACAATTATATAAGACATACCAGCATGGCGATCATAGCTCTTCATATTCTGTGCCTCTTGTGTAAGGTACTCTGCTGCTTTATGCACAATCTTTATTCGTATGACGGAATCCACAACTTTTTGGTTGGACATCACTTCCGTATGCCAACACAAGGAACTCTATTTCATCATCTATCGTCTCCACAACCCCGTGAGAATCGCAACTGATCTATTTCTTCATGTGTGTAACACCGAACACCCTTGTTAACCATGACGAAAGAACCACCTCTCTTGTCATAAACAACTGACACTTTCTTAAGCATACCATTTTTACAACGGATAACGGCCCTAGAACTCCCAACATTGGCCACCACCACCAAAATCTACTTGCCCTAAAAGCACATTAAATATTGCTATATCACTTGAAACTACTACCCCAAAACCTACTTGTTTGATTTGTCCATAATTCTTTTCTCAGTTCCAAGATATGCTATACCAGGTCCAGAACTCAGGATTTGCTATGGTATTTTCAAAAACATTCGATTGCAAGTATGCAGGAACATCATGACCCAATAAGCCATACATAATGCTAAATAGCCCTATGTCATGATCATCGAGAGGGTTACCAGTCTGCCTAAAATCTGCAACAACATAACTCTGCATAAGGTTATTGTATGCATCATTTACCACATGGAAGCCATATGTGGCATTTACATTCTGTGAGGCATTTGAAATCTCGCTTCCATTCCCAGAAACAAGAATATCTATTCATGAAAATGAACCAATTCTCGGACAGGAGTATCCTAATTCTGCCTAACCCAAATTTTTTTTCGTGTTGTCGGGAATTTAACTAAATATCATGAACGAAGTGGGGATAATACTTGTAACTTTAAAGTCTTCACTAGAATTCAATGTTTTAAAAGGCTCGCCTCAGGGCGCACCTAGCCGCCCCGTGAGGCTGGGCGCGAGGGTTGCCGCCTCTGTTTTGAGGGAGTGGGCGGAAGGCGTCGCTGGAGCCGCCTAGGCAGTGGAAGGCGCGCCTCAGGGTTTTTTTTTTTTTTTTTTTTTTTTAACTCCCAAACCCAAATTTTGGGTAGGGGTTCAACTATCTCATACCTCTTCCTTGCACTATCGTCTCTCTGCCTTTTTCTGATTTTTATTTTTTATATAATGGATGTGTGTGTTGTATGCGTGCATTGTTATATATGTGTGCTTATTATGCTTTTCATCATCTATTATATATATATATATATATATATAATATGTATATATGTGTGTGTATATATATTTATAATATCGGCTGCTACAACGAGCTCAACGTCGGTTATGCTGCTAACGGCTACACGCGTGCTAGGGGGATTGGAGCGTGCGTCGTTACGTTCACCGTCGACGGGCTCAGTGTGCTGAACGCGATCGCTGGTGCGTGCAGCGAGAACTTTCCGGTCATCTGCATAGTAGGTGGGCCGAACTCCAACGATTACGGCACGAACCAGATCCTCCACCACAAGATCGGGTTGCCCGATTTCACTCAGGAGCTTCGGTGCATCCAAATCGTCACCTGTCATCAGGGTGGTAGCAAATCATTTTCTGAGAAAGCAAAAGTGGAATAAAGGAAAAAGAGGATGGAGGAAAGCACTTGGATAAGTATACTGACTTTACACAGATCTCATGGTGGAGGTGGGATGGCATTTGCGCGGCTCACCCATGCTGTAAACCTGCAATGGGAACAGAATAGAAAAAGAAAAAGAAAAAGATCATGATGTTACTAAAGAATAGAAAAAGAAAAAGAAAAAGGGAGACTGATATTGGTATGCTTTTGCTTTTGCCCGGCGATGTTTTCCATTAATTCTCTGTGATTAAATGGATCAGGTGCATGCAAGCACATGTGGGTTGATGACCTCCAAAGAAAGTGGTTGCGGAGCTCATGAGTGATGACCTCCAAAGATGCTTTTTACAAATGGACACCAGCGCAGAGACAGAGACAGAGAGGAAGGCGCAGTGGGAAACAAAAGCAAAAGCAGAAAGCAAAAGCAAGGAATAAACACCCACACTGCAAAAGCAAGGAGTAAACACCCACCAGAATGATGTGATTTACTTTTCTTGTTTTTGAATGATGTAGTTTATTTTTCTTATCTTTCAGATACATCTGTATAAACCCTATCAAAGGGTAATAAAAAACAAAACAAAAAAAACAAAAAAAACAAAAAAAAAGGCAAGCCCAAAATAATGGGCTGGAATGTTGTGTGGAGGGCGAAGGCCCATATGCCCAAAAGAGTCGGGCCCTCTATTATCACCAAGCAGGTGATCAAAAAAAAAAAAAACTACAAGCCCAAAATAATGGGCTGGAATGTTTTGTGGAGGGCGAAGGCCCATATGCCCAAAAGAGCCAGACCTTCTTTTATCACCAACCAGGTGATCAAAAGTACGTCCAGTACTCCAAAAATTATTCGGCAACCTGCCGCCATTATCACCAACCAGGTGATCAAAAATACGCCCAGTACTCCAAAATTATTCGGCAACCTGCCGCTATTATCACCAACCAGGTGATCAAAAGTACGTCCAGTACTCCAAAATTATACATGAGCATCACTCATGTCATTTATACATAAACATTCATGAGCATCACTCATGACAATCATACATAAACATTCATGACCATCATTCATGTCAACATTCATGAATATCACTCATGTTAACATTCATGAGCATCACTCATGTCAACATCCATGAGCATCACTCATGTCAATCAACATAAACATTCATGAGCATCACTCATGTCAATCTAGCTTCAAAAGTTTCATTTACAAAGTTCTAACTTCGAAAGCTTTATTTACAGAGCTCTAACTTCGAAAGCTTCATTTACAGAGCTCTAGCTTCAAAAGCTTCATTTACAAAAGCTCCAGCTTCGAAAGCTTCATTTACAAAAGCTCCAGCTTCGAAAGCTTCATTTACAGAGCTTCACCTACAAAGCTTCAGTACAGGGTATACAAATACCGCCTCTTCGGCCCATACATGGATTCAATTTGAAGTCTCCAGCTAACAGACCCTATTGACTGAAGACTTGGGGGACTACATTATGTACCATATATTGGGCCTCAACTGGGCCTTATGAAAAATACTTGGGGGACTTAGCCCATTATTTATGTACTGAGAAGCGAGCCCTTATTCTATAAAAGGGACTCCCTTACTTTCATTAGATAGCACCCATTATTCATGTACTGAGGAGCGAGCCCTTATTTTATAAAACGGACTCCCTCACCTTCATTAGAGAGCATCGCCGCTAGCTGAGCAACCGACTCGCCGCGGGCATCACTCCTAAGTCATCACTTATGTATTGAGGAGCGAGCTCTTATTCTATAAAATGGACTCCCTCACCATCATTAGAGAGCATCGCCGCCTACTGAGCAACCGCCTTGCAGAGAGCATCACTCCTAACCCATCACTTATGTATTGAGGAGCGAACCCTTATTCTATAAAAGGGACTCTCTCACCATCATTAAAGAGCATCGCCGCCTGCTGAGCAACCGCCTCGCCGCGAGCATCACTCCTAACCCATCATTTATGTATTGAGGAGCGAACCCTTATTCTATAAAAGGGACTCCCTCACCTTCAACGCCACAAGCCGAGCCAACCAAGGCAACATAAGCCACAAGCCGAGCAGCCTCGCAACATGTGCTACTTTTAGTTGAGCATCATTTCAGATTGAGCACCACCTCATATCGAGTATCAGTTCTAGACGACATCTAGTTACTTCGGCCCACACATAGACTGAATTTCACGTCTCCAGCCAAAAGACTCTCTTGACTGAAGACTTGGGGGACTACTGTTTGTACCATACTTAGGGCATCCGTATTTAGATCTCGTATAAATACTCGGGGGACTCAAATGTAATTATGTAATAAAGGAATGGGAAAATATGTAATAAGTGAGGAGCCCTTATTCTATAAATGGACCTCTCACTCTCCTCATTAAAGGAGGCCAATTCTTATGCCTCACCCTCTCAAAGTCTCACTCTCATTACAGAGGCTCTCTCTCTCCCTCACAATCCTCTCAGAGAAATACAATATCAGTGTGGACGTAGCCCAAACATTGGGGTGAACCACGATACATCTTATGTTATTTACTTTCTTGCAGATTCACGGTCGGATTTATGTTGTTCCAAGACCCCTCCAGTTTTGTGCATCTCAGGCCTAAGAATTGGCGATGCAAACAACTTCCAGTACTATCAAATGGCTGCCTTACAACTCTTCTCATTATTCTTACTTTTCATGATCTTCTTCTTCCATCCAACAGCTACGAAAACAAAAAGAAACTCCAGAAAATAAGAAAAACCCAGATCACAGAAAAGAGAAGCAAGAAAGCCAACCAACCTTTCTTGGCCAGCAGTGTCCCAAATCTGGGCCTTGATGACTTTGTCGTCGACATCCAAGTTGCGGGTGGCGAACTCGACACCAATGGTGGACTTAGACTTGAGGCTAAACTCGTTCCTGGTGAACCTTGACAGCAAGTTGGACTTGCCGACGATGGAGTCGACGATCAGCACCACCTTGAAAAGGTAGCCCAGTTCCTAACCTGTGCCATCAACATTTGTGGTTAACAGCCCAGTTCCAAACCCAACTCGGAGGTGGTGGGCATCAAACACTTTAAGGAAGACTATTGGGGTTTAGAAGGGGGCGGGGGTTGTGATGAAGGGTTTAAAGAGCACTGGCAAGTCTCCAGCCTTGTAATGTTGATGGCTTGTGAAGCTTGTAAGAAGCAGCTCACGTTAGCACCTATCCCTCGGTCAGCATATCCCTTGAACGCGTCAGATTTTTCCACGTGTTGGAATTGTCCCGCGCTTCATAAATCTATCTGTTAAGCCGAGTTTGCCAGGAAGGAGAGCTGCTTCATCGATGTTGTACTCCTCGAATAACAAGTGCATCAGATGTTACGCGAGTGGAAAGCCAAGCTAAATGAGCCCTCATCGTCTTCTTCTTTTCAACAGCAGCCCAGCGACGACGGCGGGTTGTGCAACCCTTCCCGCACCCAACTCTGCTCCCAACTCTGCTTCCGGGACTGCTCGTCCAGAGAAGAAACTGGTGCCGAAGAGGAAGAGGAAGCGATCGCCGGTTTCGTTCGTGCTGCTCTGGACTCTGTTTCGTACGGATCTTGCTGACATCACAGACTTACGTCCTGCGCGGTTGGATACATTCTAAACCAAACCGCCGCCAGCTATGTCATGTTTGCCGCCGATTCCACCATCTCTACCGATGGCGGCATCAACAGCTACGCCTTCAACTTCCCGGAGAACCATTTCGCTGCTTTCTTGGCTTTGTTGTAAACCTGCAATGCAGCAGAAAAAGAGAAAGGGCAGAAAGTGAAAAGAAAAAAAAGCAAGTCTGTGCAGGTGAAGATGTCTGTAGGTGGAAAAGAAAAAGAGACTGAGTGAGAGAGGTGCGGTGGAAAAGAGGAAAGCAAAAGTGGAATAAAGCAAAAAAAAAAAAAAGGTGTCGACCACCAAGGAAGATGCCCACACTTTCATCATGCAAGTTCCCATTTTCTGAAAGAAAAAAAAAAAAAAAAAAAAAGCAGAAAGCAAAAGCAAAAAAAAAAATTGACTCCCAGACTCCCATTATTCCCTTGTCTGTCATCTGCCAAAAGAAAGAAAAATAAAGAGAAAGGAAAAGGTAAAACATACAGTAGGCGCCATACGCACATGGAAAAAGATCTGCAACAACCCAGTATGCAGTAAGTGCAGTACGCACCAACGATCTGCAACTGTCGAAGCTTTTGTGTCGAAACCTTTATTTTTTTAATGATGTAATTTATTTTTCTTATCTTTCGGAGACATCTGTATAAACCCCATCAGAGGGTAAAATAAAAAATAAAAACCGACAAGCCCAAAATAATAGGCTGGAATGTTATGTGGAGGGCCAAGGCCCATATGCCCAAAAGAGCCAGGCCCTATGACTCCAAAATTATTCGGCACCCTGCCTCTATTATCACCAACCAAGTGATCAAAAGTACATCCAGTACGACCAAAAATTATTCGGCAGCATGCCGCTATTATCACCAACCAGGTGATCAAAAGTACGCCTAGTACTCCAAAAATTATTCGGCAACCTGCCGCTATTATCATCAACCAAGTGATCAAAGAGTACGCCTAGTACTCCAAAATTATTCGGCAGCCTGCCGCTATTATCACCAACCAGGTGATCAAAAGTACGCCCAGTACTTCAAATTATACATGAGCATTACTCATGTCAATCATACATAAACATTCATGAGCATTACTCATGTCAAATCATACATAAACATTAATGAGCATCACTCATATCAATCATACATAAACATTCATAAGCATCACTCATGTCAACATTCATGAGCATCACTCATGTCAACATCCATGAGCATCGCTCATGTCAATCAACATAAACATTCATGAGCATCGCTCATGTCAATCAACATAAACATTCATGAGCATCACTTATGTCAATCAGCTTCGAAAGCTTCATTTACAGAGCTCTAGCTTCAAAAGCTTCATTTACAAAAAGCTCCAGCTTCGAAAGCTTCATTTACAGAGCTCTAGCTTCAAAGCTTCAAACTTGCAAAGCTTCACCTACAAAGCTTCAGTGCGGGGTATACAAATACCGACTCCAAACAACCGCCACTTCGGCCCATACATGGATTGAATTTCAAGTCTCCAACCAATAGCCTCTATTGACCGAAGACTTGGGGGACTACACTATGTACCATATATTGGGCCTCATAAAAAATACTTGGGGGACTTAGCCTATTATTTATGTATTGAGGAGCAATCCCTTATTTTATAAAGGGACTCCCTCACTTTCATTAGAGAGCATCGCAGCCAGCTGAGCAACCGCCTCGCCGCAAGCATCACTCATAACCCATCACTTATGTATTGAGGAGCGAGCCATTATTCTATAAAAGGGACTCACTCACCATCATAAGAGATGATCGCTGCCTACTGAGCAATCGCCTCGCCGCGAGCATCAACTCTAGCCCATCATTTATGTATTGAGGAGCGAGCCCTTATTCTATAAAAGGGACTCCCTCACCTTCAACGCCACAAGCCGAGCCAACCAAGGCAACATAAGCCACAAAGCAGAGCAGCCTCGCAACGTGTGCTACTTCTGGTTGAGCATCATTTCAAATTGGGCACCGCCTCATATCGAGTATCAGTTCTAGACGACATCTAGTTACTTCGGCTCACACATGGACTGAATTTTCAAGTCTCCAGCCAAAAGACTCTCTTGACTGAAGACTTGGGGGACTACTGTTTGTACCATACTGAGTGCCTCCGTATTTAGACCTCGTATAAATACTCGGATGACTCAAATGTAATTATGTAATAAATGAAGGGGAAAATATATAATAAGTGAGGAGCCCTTATTCTATAAAAGGACCCCTCACTCTCCTCATTAGGAGAGGCCAATTCTTAGGCCTGAAGCCGGCTCACCATCACAAAGCTCATCTCTTTCAAGCTCTCATGCTCACAAACAGATAGCCCTCTCAAACTCTCTCTTTCTCTGGGGGGGGACTCCCCATCACCCTTGTAATCCATACATACAGTCAGAGAAATACAATCAGTGTGAATGTAGCCCAAACATTGGGGTGAACCACGATACATCTTGTGTTCTTTACTTTCTTGCAGATTCACGGTCGGATTTACGTTGTTCCAAGACTCCTCCGGTTTTGTGCATCAACAATATTAAAAAATTTAGGTCATGTGAGGCTTCGCCTCATGCCTAGGTTGTGCTATCCCTTGGACGCCTCGCCCACGCCTCACGCTTTTAATACACTGCTAGAATTAGAAGCAAGTGAAAAGAGAATTGGGGAATGATGTGAAAAGAAATGAAGAGAAGATCATCAGCTTCCACAATCATTAGTATTGATAGAATAGAACATGCACAGCGATAGTAAGTAACATTAGCACCACAAGTCTCCCACTAAAAACCGTTTCCATGGCTTAATTTATCTCTTCAAAGTAAATTAAAAAACGCTATTTATATGGAAATTTGAGAAGGAAAAACCCGCTTTGTTTGCCTTTCAAAGTAATTTTAAAGTCGAAAGAAGTTTTCGATACTAACCATTATTCATAGTATAGCATGTGTTCTGGCGTACAAAAAGCTATTTTGAATGGTGATAGCATGGTAATATATTAAAAATCATTTTTTACAAGTTAAAAAAAATATTCAAAATGAATTTTCATTTTGATTTTTTTTTTTTTAGAAGACTTTTCATTTTGAATTTAGCTGCGGTAATTGTATCTTTTCAGTGAAGGGAACATATGGAAATGCTTGGATGGGCCAAAGGGGATCACAACATGTTTTTCTCCCTGTCATTTCTCCAATATCTTCTCTCTTTCAGCTAAAAAAACAAAATGGTTAGCAAACGTGCTCCAAAATGTTTATGTTTTGTGTTTTGTTGTAAGACTCATTTGACGAGTAAGAGGATCGTTCCAATTGAAGTTCATACACAGAATTCAAGATTATGTTTTTGTGTTTTTGAAGTTTCTGTTATGATGAAGAATTACTATAACGAACACCCAATTCATAATTTAATAAGAATACATACTTTATTGATGATGCAAGACTAAACAATAGTAACCCATAAAATTTATAGTCAGAAAGAATCTGATTAGTTTTGCCGATGCAAACAACAAGAACAATATAACACTGAGAAACAAAGTTTTACTCACCTTCCTCAATCAGTAGGGGTAGAAAACCCTTGAGCCTGTAGTTCATCAACTGGGGCACAGCTATTCCACGTGTTAATTTCTAATTCGAAAGGCTTGAATTGCATACCTTGACCGCAAGGTGAAACTATATGAAAAATGAGAAATATAATTAGTCTTTCAACCAAACACTTGTTCTACATGATGAAATTTTTTGAAAGGCCAAAGAATACAAAAATCCGTTATAGTTGAAGTTAGCAAATAACTACATGGTGCCTGGCACCGAGAGACCTTTACCCTTTACGTCCGGTCTGGCTACATATTCTCTGGGCACTAAACTTTCTTTCTTCAGTGCAAAATACAAAACTAAAAGACACAAGTTTATAAATGGTAACCTAGCTTAGCATACAAAAACTTTACAATGACCTTATTACTGGACAACTACTTGCCTACCTGAATCTTACTTGATACTGCAGCATCAGATTAGAAAATAGTTTCAAGTGCTTTAGCAGAGACGACCTGAAGAAAAGCCTATATGCAAGACTATTCTTTACATAAATAATCGAGTAAATTGTAGCTATGGTCCCTGAACTTTAACTCAATTTGAGCAATGGTCCCTCAACTAAAAATCCATTATCATTGGTCCCTCAACTCATCAAAACGTGCAGCTATGGTCCCTCAACTAAAAATCCATTACCATTGATTCCTCAACTTTAATTCAACTGGAGAAATGGTCCCTTAACTTTAACCCAATTGTAGCAATGGTCCTTCCAACATAACTCGTTTTGACAAAATTTTTGACGTAGTTGACGAAAAGGATCATAATTACACACTTTGATAAGTTAAGGGACCCTAATTATATAAATGGTTATTCCAACATAACTTATTTTGACTAAATTGATGAAAATGACTATAGCTACACATTTTGATAAGTTGAGGGACCAATGGTAATGAATTTTTAGTTGAGGGACCATTGCTCCAATTTGATTAAAGTTGAGGGACCATTGCTACAATTTTCTCTAAATAATCAGACTAATAATGTAACTGTAACAAGAGTAGTGTGTGTACACATATTAGTCAAAGGAAGACGGTGATAGATACAGTAAGGCTGGGATGGTTACCTTGTTCGAGGAAAGAGGATATACGCTTATTGGTTGTACTGATGCCCCCTAAGGATATGAAAGAAGCCTTGAAACTTTTATGAAGAGAGGGGGAAACAAGGAGAATTACCATTGTGTATGTTTTTTGTTTCTTATAACAGAAAAGAGAGGAATTCAATTCAGCTAAAACAAGGGAAGAAAGTCTAACAATTCTTTTGTTTGAATGGGCTGACAACATCACAGAACAAATCAGTCAAAACTTTAATAATTATTGATGAACCACTAGTACTAGAGATTGAGCTGAATTTTTTTCTTCTGGTGGAGGTTGAAGCTGCTTTTGTTAAGTTTAAGCTGAAGCAATCTCCACACTTAACCCCCAATTTCCTCACTGAAGGCTTCTCTTCGATGATTGTTCGATTTCCAAATGCAAGATTCATTGGCCAAAACAGATAGAAAACAATTTGATGGCAAAAAGGTAAAATAAAACTGTTCCTGACACGAAACAAGGGGAAGAACTATTGCAGTCTCAACCTTATCAGGTATCTAGCACACAGTAGTAAGGACTAGGGTTTGAGTAGTCATTCTCTAACAATACATGAGTTATCATTTGGATTCTTTCCCATGTGTAGATGATATATAGCATGATCAATTAGGGACTAAGGTATTGACACAATTCATTCTGCACTTAATCGGATATCCAAGATGTTGCGGTTCAGCACAAATGCACTCCGATGATGATTGAAAATGCTTGGGGAAATGTTGGTCAAGACTCAAGTATGTTCTGCTAATTTATTGTTACGATTGGTTCACAAACTTATTGAGTTTAAAGTATAACAATATAGATAGCAAGCCTTCTCTAGCACATGAGCTGCAGGCTTGCAGCATATTGCACTCAATCGTGAACACAACAATATATACAACAAGCTGGAAAATTTCCAAATACTGTTCCTAGAAAAAGAAGAAATCGTTCACAAACTTATTTCAAGCAGTTTATTTGACTGATAATTATGGTTTGCAATGCATAATACTGTAATATTATGAAGTTGACAAAAAATATTATCACTCTTGTCGTCGTGTTTGTTACAAGACCCGCAAGAAGGTTGCCCCCAATTAAATTTTGTGCACAGATATGAACAAGAACAATTTTCTCATTCAACATATTACTACTAATAATGTTTCTATAAATCGATGAAAATCCATAATCATCAAACCCACAATGTCATACATTTCCATTCCATGACATAAACAAAACCATAAATTAGAAAAAACAATACAACAAAAAAACTCACTGTATTCATGTCCTTGCGAATCGTCGGATTCATCGCATTCATCGCAGTGCAAAATGCAACACAACTCCTCTGTTTTTGCTCTGTTTCCACCCAACTCACCCATGAAACTGGTACACAAGCTCCAAAGCCCTCTCCTTTGAGCCCTGAGGGTCAAAACCCTTCACACTGCCCACAAACCCATCACTGTTAAGCCGCCTCTCCTCCGCCAGGGCGGCCGCAGAAGGAGAAAGCCGCCTTTTGGGCCGCTTGTTCTTGATGAAGCAATCCCTCATCTGCTCCTCAACCATGTCAATTGTGGGCCCAGAATTCCCCTCTCCAAAGCCATCACAGTCATCGTCGCAGTCGCCGACTTGCATGGGCTCGTTGCCGGTGGCGGAAGAGAGGGAGTTCTGCCGCTGGGGCTGGGGGAATTTGGGTGTGGAGAGAAAATTGGAGGGGTGGTAGTGGGCTTGGTGGAGGGAGGAGTAGATGTGGAGAAGGTGGGTGGGGTCAGCGGTGCAAGGTAGCTGTTTGGCCATGAGGGTTGCTTGTTCTAGGGAGAGGATAAGGTCGGATAGTGGTGGCGGTGGTGGTTCTGGGTCTGCTACCGCCATGGATTCCATTGGAGAAGTCTCAATCTTTGCAGTGATCAGTATCTGCAGAAATCAATCAACATGTTGTGTTAACTAAAAATTGATAAATTAACTGGAGAGTGATGAAAGCTGCTTCTGCTTCTGCTTCTGCTTCTCCAATAAGTTGTTTGCTTACCGGTGTGACGACACTCGGAGATTCTAAGGATCAGACATTGCTTTTTCAGTTTGGGTTTTTGTTTTGATTCTCCAACACAACTTGTTACTTCTTCTGTTTGCTTAGACAGCGGTGTGGTGACTTCTCAGGCCTTCCGGTGTGCGAGAAATTTGTAGTTGCGACGGGAAGTGGTACACCATAATAGGAGTGGTGGAATTTTTTTTTTTTTTTTTTTTAAGTTATTAACTTTTTATCACACATATCTTATCATTTGTATAATGATACGTGGTGTACCATGAGAAATTTTTAGTTGTGATGGGAACATGGATGGTATATCACGTGTTTTTATGCAAGTGGTGGAAATTTTTAATTTTTAAGTTAATCTTTTAACACACATAACCCATCATTTATATAGGGACACGTGGTGTACAATCTCGTGTGATGGTCACATTGAAAAATATCTCGTGTACCACCCTATGTACAGGTCACACTGAAAAATCTCTCTCAATGTACGTGCTTCGCGTGTATGCTTTTGATGCCATGCCAATTTGAGGGGATTCTTGGTGCAAACGGGATTCTTGTTAATATCTCTCCATGGCTTGGCACAAATTGTCATTCTTTTTAAGAAAATTGAATATCTCTCGTCACATGACATGATCCGAATTATATGTTAAAATATCTCCAAATGCTTTAACCAACCATTCATTATCTTTATCATTTCTAGAAATTAATTTATTTCAAGACCTTTTAGCTATGAGTAATGTTATTCATACCATGTTTTTGTACCACATTTTCATATCACCTTATGTGGCATTTGATGTGTACATCCACATCATTTGAATTAATCAGATTTTTAAATTTAGTTCATTATTTAATAAACTAATAATTAAGAAAAACTAGTTAATTAAATGATGCTTGTGTTATACGATGAGTTTTTCTCTTTCTCTTTCTTTTTCTTGGGTTTTGCAAATTTATCAAATGATGTGGTTGTTCACATCAGATGTCACCTAAGGTGGTATAGAAATGTGGTATAAAAACATGGTATGAATAGCATTACTCTTTGGCTATTCATATGTCGAACAAATCGACGATTATAGTAATAGGTAATAACACCATCTAACTTGTTTGATTCATATGAATACAGTCTTCGAATGAAATAATCTAGAAATGATCTTTAATGATGATTAGTAATAAACAATTTGAATTATAATGTACGTGTCTAGAACAAAGTCACGTAGTCATGTAAACGAAGCAGTGTCCTTTGAAGATGTTCGAAACCGGAAATCCCGACCCTCCCTTATCAATCAACTGGGCTTTACAATTGTGTCTATATATCATATGAGAAATTTCTTTTAAGTTAACCATCTATAGTTGAAGTCACTCAGTACTACATCTGATGGTATTCCTCTTCATTTAGAAGTGAGATGTCTTAGGTTTGAATCTTGTAAATGGCGAATTCGATACCAAATTAGGCTGCCTATTGTGTGGCTTAGCCGAACTCACTCCCCCTTCCTTTAGTGTAAAAATATCAATGTAATCACACAAGACAAAAAAACAAAAAACAAAAAAAATCATCTATAGTTGAAAACCCTAGAAACCAATTTTCCCTTTAGCAGAAACACGACTTAGGACGTAAATGATGGACTTTACCACGGTACATGCACCGATAGTGAGTAGAATGAATTGACTCGCACAAAGCAAGAACAGAGGTGAATAGCGCTTATATACAGCATTCAAATTATATGAGTAAGCTCCATTTTCAAACTTTCTACTCTACCTACAAATTCAGAGTTCTGTCGCAGTTTTAGTTCCAACGATCTACAACGGATAGCAACATTCTAGGCAAGGTATGAGAATTCTTCAATCAAACCTACCCGGCCTACCATGTGAAACAACTCCCCGCCGACAGGGAAGGAAAAAGAAAGGGCAGTCACCCTACTGCATGTCCACATATGAAGAAGCATTGCTCGCTAGAAGCAATCGCTTTTCTGGTTCCATGGACCAATCTCTTTGATTGTATCAATGCCTTGTTTCTGGTTCTCCTCTAGATGGGGTCGGTTCAGAGGGGTTTCCTGGAGCAGATTCTAAATGCCCTTGGTTGCTAACGTTTCCTGCTGAACGCTCAGTGGTGCCAGGTAATAGCCACTGATGAGAATGTTCAGTTGAAATCTCAGACTCGTCAAAAGATCGAGCCACGCTAAATGTTGCCGACCTCACATGTTTTGTTCCGAGGGATTCTTTTAATGGTAAACGGCAAACTGGGCAGGTAGATTGTTTCCTCAGCCATGTATCAATACAAGAGAGATGAAAACTGTGGCCACATTTGGGCATGATTCGCAGTACTTCTTTCTCCTGGTACTCCCCTAAACATATTGAGCACCTGCAAAAGCATACAGATTAGACATTCTCGCCAGTGTCCAAAATGCATGGTACCAAAACTCAAGAAAATCTCACAAAAAAGTGCGGCAAACTAGCATCCTCTAAATTCAAGATATTTGTCAATCAATATTAAAATCAGATTTTAAGATGGAAACGATATGAGACTTCTTAGGCACTAGGAGAAATGAAATTGCAAAGCTTACTGCGCATCTTCTAAGGAACTGAAAGCCTTTTGATCGTACTTCATCGTAGGGATTGCAGAAACCACAACTTGTTCAAGGCCACTAGCCTGATGCTCTGGCTGCCAGCAAACAATGCAAACTTAGCACCCATTGCTCAAAACTTAAGTTACTATTGACAAGATGAAAAACTCTCAAATTTTAGTGGAATGACATCAATCTCAATCGCAGTGGGCAAAAATGCAAAAGGGCATGAACGAAAATATTTTAGTCTTCGGGTAATCAAAAATGAAAAGCACGAAAATTTAGGTCCATTTGATAACCATTTGGGTTTTAGTTTTCAGTTTTTGTTACACATATAAAAGGGAAATGCGGGAGAGAAATGAGGACTAAACAATGGAGGAGGAAGAGTTGTAGGAAAGATATGGAAGGAAAGGAATGGAATGGAATGGGAAAATACAAAATGTAAACTAAAATCTAAAAACCAAAAGTTAAAATGGAAAACTAAGAACCAAATGGTCATCAAACGGGCTTTTAGGTAGGAATTCTTCATATTATGGAGCATAGAACAATCAAATATCAAAGCTATTGACCAAGCAGCCTGTCCAAATAAGAAAGATGATAAGAACAGAAATAAGACAGCATCCCAAACTTCCCCATCATCTTTTATTTGTCCTTCCTTATCCTGTAATTGCATTTTCGGCATACAACAGGAAACTAGTACATTTCAACGTCTGTTGTTTTTATTATCATTTCTTCCATTTCTCAGAGTTGACTCTCAACTGCAGCAAAGTTCATATCAAAACTAGAACATAATAAACACCTAAAAGGTCGAATCCCCCTCCTCGTAAATTAGAGTAATTTAGAATAGAATAACGCATGTAAGAATAAATACATACATAAAAGCTTACCCAAGTATGCTATTGAGATGCTAAATTGGGAAGTAATCAATCATACATATATACATATATACATAACCAAGTCAAAACAGAAACTCCTACAGACAAAAAAATGCTCAAAACTGGGAAAATTACCCAAATCAGATCATTCTCAGCTGAGGAAATAAATATAGTTCAGCACAGAAAATCCATCACATACCTGATCAAGATCAACCCTTGATTCAATCTCGAACATAGGCCGCGATTCGCTACCTCGCAGCCTCCCACAGATGATTCTTGTGCAAACAAACACGATAAATGTTGCACTCATACCAAAACCTATCACAGTAGTAATCAAGTTCATACCCGAACCCATCATCTGCGAAATTCCCAACTTCTCACACAATCCCCAAGCACTAAAAAGATGAAAACCCCCACTAAAATTCTAAAACAATGAAAACCCAGAACTTAAAAATATCAAAAGAAGGGTGAAAACTAATGGAAAATGAAGTTTCACAGAAAACCCAGATCAGGATTTATCCAGAAATGGATGGTTTTCAATAGAAAGATTCAGGAACAACAGCATGAAGCAAAAAAGGGTTACCCATTTGGAATCTGAATCGCTTTGGGTGGACTCAAAGCAAAAACAAAGTGGGGTGCTGCATCCTTCTACAAGTATCAACAGGGGGTTGCATAAAAATATGGGTCCATTTCAATGGGACCCAACGGGCCTGTTTGTTTGACAGGATTAAGAAAGACTGGACTAGATTAGACTATAGGCCTTTGTTTGGTGTGCACCAGGATTAGCTTTAATGAGCTTAGCAGGGATTCGCTCGGATTAAAGACCTCCTTAGCCGTTCTTAACGAGGATCCCCAATTATGGGCGGACTCGTAAGCCAGAGAAAACACGAGAGATTTTATGCGTCTTCCCTCATCGTCCTCATCTCTGCGTCTTCCCTCATCGTCGTCCTTGCCGTGCTCCCTCATCGTCGTCCTCCTCACCCTCATCGTTGCGTCTTCGCTCATCTGCATCTGCTCGCCCTCATCTGCCTCGAGTTGTTTGGTAAGCTTCGAATCTTCGATTTATTTCGTCGATTTGTGTGGATTAGTTTGTGATATTAACTGAGCTTTATTTGATTTTGTTGTTTTGGGTTTGAGAAATTTTCAATCATAGACCTCTGCACTTGAACAAATTAGGGTTTTGATATTTAGGTGAAATTGAGATTAGAATTTGGAGTTTTCATAAGATGAGATGGAACTTGGGAATTTAGGATGTCAAAGTTGTCAAACTTGGAAGTCCTACCCACATGCTGTTTTCGATTTTTAAAATTTGGGATTTCAACAATGGGAGTACTATGTGTGTGTGTGTGTGTATGTGCGTGTGTGTGTGTTTGTGTACTCTGTGTGTGTGTGTGTGTGTGTGTGTGTGTGTGTGTGTGTGTGTGTGTTGTGTGTACTCTGTGTGTGTGTGTGTATTTAGTTGGTGTGTCTCTGTGTCTGTGTCTGTGTGTGTGTATTTAGTTGGTGTGTCTATGTGTCTGTGTGTGTGTGTGTAATCTCTGTGTGTGTGTATTTTGCACATTTGTTTTATGTCCGTGTGTGTGTGTTTTTGTGTGTGTGTGTGTGTGTGTGTGTGTGTTTGTGTGTGTGTGTGTGTGTGTGTGTGTGTATTCTGCACATTTGGTTAAACAGAGGTTTACGGTTATCTACTTGGTTTATAACCATGATATTACAATGTGAATGTTTTGTACCGTGTGGGGTTGATGTTGAACTGCAATATTCTGTGGTTGTTGGTTGCAGAGAAGAGGAGCATAAACGGAAGGCTAAGGCTAAGGCTACTACATTACAGGTGTCCTTTAATTTCCCTCTTGACATGCAATGCCTAGCAATGACAGCAATCCTCATGCTAGTCTGTTCTCTACATAGTTAGCACTTACTAGTCTTGTTAGACACACGTTTACAGTCGTTTAATAAGCATTTTGTATTTAGAGATTAGTTTTAATTTTTATGTTAATAGAGGAAGAATATATGGGATAAATAATAGATGTATAAGAGTAGAACATTTTGAATATGAATTTTATTCTTGGACAAAAACTTTTTTTTTTCAATATCAACCGTATATTTGTTGGCTCGGATTGAGAAAAACTTTTTTTTTTTCAACATCAGCCGTATATTTGTTGGCTCGGGCTCGGATTCAGAAAAACTTTTTTTTTTCAACATCAGCCGTATATTTGTTGGCTCGAGCTCGGATTCAGAAAAAACTTTTTTTTTTCAACATCAGCCGTATATTTGTTGGCTCGGGCTCCGATTGAGAAAAACTTTTTATTTTCAACATCAGCCGTTTATTTGTTGGCTCGACCTCGGATTGACAAATTTTTTTTCCAACAGCAGCCGTATATTTGTTGGCTCGGCCTCAGATTGACAAAAACTTTTTTTTTCATCATCAGCCGTATATTTGTTGGCTTGGATTAACAAAAACTTTTTTTTTTCAACATCAGCCGTATATTTGTTGGCTCGGATTGTGACTTGGCTGGTTATTCGTTAAAGTTCTTTAGTGTAAAAATGTGGTTTTTCGTTAAAGTGTAAAAAAGGAAAAAAAAAAATTAACGAAAAGCTCCCGGTACTGTTCAATTTAACGAAAAGCTTGGATTGTAAAAATGTGGTTTTTCGTTAAAGTGAACAGTACCGGAAGCTTTTCGTTAAAGTTCACTTTTTTTTTTCCTTTTTTTTTTTGTTTGGATAGATATGGATCGAATGAAGCTTTTATTGATCTTATTGTTAGAGATGTCTCATTTAGAGACAATTTGCATTTGTACGATTCTTGTGTTGCTGATGCTAAGGGCCAAACAGAGACATGTTGAACGACGCACTTTGACTAACCGTTCACTTGTTAGACGAGAGATTAGTTTGAGTTATCTGAATGGTATAATAGGGAATACTGATATTGAATGTGTCAACGAATTGAGAATGGATTGAAGGACTTTTGGCATATTATGTGACTTACTTCGTCAAGATGGGAGGGTAAAAACGGATGGTTTGGTGTCTGTAGAGGAGCAAGTGTGTATGACTTTACAAATACTAGCACATCATACTAAGAATCGTAGTGTTGGCGGTAGATTTTATAGGTCGGGAGAGACTATAAGTAGGTATTTCAATAGCGTATTGCAATGAATTTTGCGATTACAAGGTATCCTACTAAAAGTCCCTCATCCTGTGCCTATTGATTCTATAGATCCTAGGTGGCGATGTTTTAAGGTATGATGATAATTTTTTTCATTTTCCCTAAGCTTTAACTCTTCATTCCCTTTGTATAAATTAACAAAAGCTTTTTTTTTTTTTTTTTTTTTTTTTTAGAATTGCTTAGGAGCATTAGATGGAACATGCATTGATGTGCATGTACCTGAAATTAACAAACCAAGATACCGAACAAGAAAGGGTCGAGTCGCAACTAATGTGTTAGGTGTGTGTTCAGGAGATATGCAGTTCATATATGTGTTTCCGGGGTGGGAGGGTTCGGCATCAGACTCTATAGTGCTACATGATGCAATTATTAGGCCTAATGGTTTTAAGGTACCAACGGGTAAGACTATTAGTTAGTCTCAACTTTGTAAGTTAGGTCTAGTTTTGTTTGTTAACTACAAAACACTAATAAGGTCTGCTTTTTTTTATTAGGTTATTATTACCTTGTAGATGGTGGTTATACAAATGGTGAAGGATTCCTTGCACCCTATAGGGGAATACCTTATCATTTATCTGAATGGGAGGGACAAAAACCTTCTAATAAGGAAGAATATTTTAGCATGAAGCATTCTAAGGTAAGGAATGTAATTGAACGCTGATTTGGCTTGCTAAAAGGAAGGTGGTCGATACTAAGGAGTCCATATTTCTATCTGATAAGAACACAAGGTCGAATAATTACCGCTTGTTGCCTACTACACAATCTTATTAGGCAAGAGATGTCTGTAGATCCAATGGAGAATTTGCCAATAATAGAAGATGGACAAAATACAGAAGAAGGTGAATATGTTGGTAGTGTTGAAACATCTAACCAGTGGACTGCAAAGAGGAATGCCATGGCTCAGGAAATGTATAATGAGTGGAGAGCAATTAGGAACCAGCAACTAAACTAGCTATATGTGTTAATGATAACATTTTATTTTAGTATTCCTTTTTATCATGCATTTGTTGGATATTAGCAAAATGATTAGATTGCTCATCAATGAATGTTAAAACTTTTTTATTGATTGAATGGTATGCAAATTAATTGGATATTATGCAAATTGATTGGATATTATGGAAATTGATTATTTGTATTGTATTTTAGTACATTCAAATATTTTTTGTTTAGGTATGGATAACGACAATATTTTGAATGCTACTCAAGAGCCAAAAGGAAGAAGACGTAAATGGGAAGCATTTGAGGAAGAAGTATTACTCTCCGTTCTTGAGGATTTTGTTGCTCGGAAGCAACGGTGTGACACCGGTGCTTTCAAACAAGGTACTTTGATTGAAATAGCGAAAGCTGTCAATGTTTTATGTCCTCATTCCAATATAAAGGCAACTCCACATATTGAGTCAAAGTTGAAGAAATGGAAAAAAAGCATATAGTTTGGTCGTTGACATGATAAACACAAGTGGATTTGCATGGAATGATGTCAAAAAGTGCGTTGAAGTTGACAGTGATGACGCATGGCAAACTTATGTGCAGGTTCATATCCTATTTTATTTATACATTAGTTATATTCTTGCTGCTATATTTGTTATGCATGCTAAATTTTAGTTTTGCTATGTTGATATAATCTTAGAAAAATAAAGAAGCCGATGGATGGAGAAGCAAACATTTTCCACTGTATGATAGATTTGCATATATATTTGGAAAAGATCGGGCTACGGGTAATGTAGCCGAAAGCCCTGTTGAAATGGTGGAGGAACACAGTCATGACCAAGTTGGTGCAAGTGATATTGGAGGTGAAAATTTTGTTTCTTCAATGAACCAACAAAGCCAACAAAGCACCTCATCTGAAAATAGCCAAAGAAAGAGGAAAAGAGTTGTGGGAAGTTCAAGTGATGGAACCGAGGCAATTATCAGTAGACTGAAAGATTTTTATGTTGAAAGTGGGAAGAAGATGTAAATGGTAACTGAAGCTTTAGTTCAAGGTACTGCAGATCATAGTGACATAGCTAACGAACTTGAAGCAATAGGTCTTTCTCCTATGGATCAAATTGATGCATTGTCTCTTATTTTGGAAAAACCACAAAATGTGGGAGTGTTCAGGGCAATCAAATCGGAACTCAAGAAAGTGTTCGTCCAAAGGCTTTTAAGCGACAAAGCAAGCGGATGAGTATATTATGTGGTGCCTTTTGACATGGATGTATTTTATTAATCGTAAAATCTTATGTTATGGCTTATAACTTAGCTTTGCACTATAAAGTATTTTGGCTAATGTTAACTAGGATTTTGTTAATTATGGAGATCTACTTTGGAATGTTATACTATAGTTCACTGGCATTTTGTAAAATATCATGGATGAAAGTTTAGTGAATGATGTTTTAAGAGTCAATCAATGACAAAGATTGACTTGTCACAAGTATCTTCTTATGTACTTGTATTTGCTGAAGTTGCATGTATTGGGCACTATTATTTTTCTTCTTTTGGGTGATAGAGTTTAAACGAAGCTACATTTGCAAATTAAACTCAACTATTTATAAATAGTATGTCCCAACTATAGTATGTCCCAATTCTATTAGCAGGTAATAGAAACAAAACAATTGTCCTCTTTTTTTAAGATTCATAATATACATGGCAAAAATATGCTCCAATTAACTCATATCATGAGATTTGTAGCATTACTCTATTACACAACGACAAAAATTTGTAGTCCTAGTCTAAGCAAACACAAATATGGTGAACAGTACTGTTTTTATTATCCTGCTTCTTAGTCCGACACTGCACCAAACGCTTCACTAAGTTAGTCTAGCTTAGTCTAGTCTAAGCCAGTACAGCTTAGTTCCTGCAGTTAGTCCAGTCCGAGACAGTCCGGCGCAACAAACGCACAAGTATTAATAGGGGATTGTACATAGGAGGATGATTCTCTACCTTCTTATTCTCATCCCCTTCCATCCCTTCCTCTCACACATTGTTTTTTATCTTATTATCTCTATAAAAAAAAATCAATATAAGATGTTGATGTGGCTTAACCTTGACCGTTCAAATAGGAGGGCATGGAAAGGAGGAGGATTCTCTACCCTCCTATTCCCATCCCCTTTCATCCCCTCCTCTCACACATTACTTTTTGTCTTATTATCTCTATAAAAAAATCAATATAAAATGTTGATGTGGTTTAACCTTGACCATTCAAACAGGAGGGCATGGAAGGGTAGAGAGATTAGGAGAGTAGAGAATCCTCCTCTTATACATAATCCGACGGTAAAAACTTGGATTTTTTATTTGATAAGATTCACATATGTTTGTTTAAGGTACAGAGGACTCTCAGATGAGAAGAAGAGAATTCGTATTGCCTCTTTGCATATGCATCTCTCTGTACTTTCTCAACCATACTACTTGATAAGGCTTGGACCTGGGTCCAAAATGGTAGTCTCATATGTATGTTCTTACACTTTTCAAAGCATCTTCAAATGAGATGTCAAATATTAAATATTTTTTTATGGTTGATATGACAAATTGAATACAAATGCTAAATTCTCTTATTTTTCAATGATGTGTCAAATATTTATTTTATTATTTTATTGGGCTCAGATTTACATTAACTATTAAAAAATAATCAAAATGAGTTTTAGTTTTTATTCTATTAGTTAGTAATGGGACTCATGCATTAAAAAAAATATTTGACTCATTATTTGTTTGCCGTAAAAAATGGCAGTTAGAAAGTAAGGAGTCAAATGATTCACATGCTACATCATATATGGCATATTCATTAAAGAACACATGAATGTCTTTTAATCATATTTGACATCTCCTTTAAAAATGGTCTGGCAAATAATTTGTGTACATTCTTTTTCTTTCTTTTTTACTTTCCGTAAATTAGGTATTTTTTTTTCTTTTTTAATTTATTCAATTACAATATTAAACATAAACACAGATGCACTTAAAAAAAAGTCACACTAACACAAATTTTCTTAATACAAATTTTCTGCATCCAAAACTTTTTGTAACTGTGTGTCATCTCATTATTTGACACATCTTCAAACTTAATCTTATTTAACTCTGTCATTGTCAGGTCATACTCATATACCAACTCCAATCGAAAGGGCTAAACATAGCCCGCTCAATAATTTATTAGTTTTAAGTTTATACTTTAAATTTATTAGTTAATTTAATTAAACTACCTTTGGATTTTCAATTCGAACTTTTGAATTTGAATCAATTTTTTGCAGCTGGGCCCTAAAAAGGGCTAAGAGGGGATACATTTGGTCGCCTTGATGCCCATTTAGCCAAATAATAGTCTGGTGGGCTTCATAGAATTATAGTCCAAAAATCGGTTGGAGATGATGTCACATCCCCGCCCGGGTCCACCACATCATGGGCCCGTTCCACCACCGTAGCACGATATTGTCCGCTTTGGGCTTACCATTCCCTCACGGTTTTGTTTTTAGGAATTCACGAGCAACTTCCCAGTGGGTCACCCATCCTGGGAGTGTTCTGGCCTCATTCTCGCTTAACTTCAGAGTTCCGACGGAACCCGAAACCAGTGAGCTCCCAAAAGGCCCCGTGCTAGGTAGGGATGAGAATATACATTTAAGGATCACTCCCTTGGGCGATGTGGGATGTCACAATCCACCCCCCTTAGGGGCTCGGCGTCATCGTCGGCACACTTCCGGCTAGAGATTGGCTCTGATACCATTTGTCACATCCCGGCCCGGGTCCACCACATCCCGGGCCCGTTCCACCACCGTAGCACGATATTGTCTGCTTTGGGCTTACCATTCCCTCACGATTTTGTTTTTTGGGAACTCACGAGCAACTTCTCAGTGGGTCACCCATCCTGGGAGTGCTCTGGCCTCCTTCTCGCTTAACTTCGGAGTTCCGACGGAACCTGAAACCAGTGAGCTCCCAAAAGGCCTCGTGCTAGGTAGGGATGGGAATATACATTTAAGGATCACTCACTTAGGCAATGTGGGATGTCGCAGATGAGTTTTTTGGCAAATCTGGCCATTTTTTGACTTTTGGACCTTCAGCCAACTTCTTTGGAGATGGCCTTATATAGGTTGCACCCCAAGTATTTGATGATTGGTTTGTTGAATTAAATCAGTATCGTGGCATTTGAATTAGACCGAATCTAGTGATTATTTGAGGAGGCGTATGGATTGTTGCAAGATTGGCACAAAGAGGGGAGAGATAGAGATGGAGAGTGAGACAGAGTGAGAGGGGGGAGGCCTGGTTGTGGTGATGGAGGGAATGAGTTGCAATAGGTTGGTTTGGGGTGGTTGTTGAGGGTTGGTGAGTAGTCGTCTCAGGCATGGTTACTGGGATTCTTCCTTCTTTAATTTTTGCTTCTAATTTTATTTAAGGGTTTAGAAATTTGGTTTAAAATGTGGTCTCCCTAACATTATCTTGTGTTTAATATTATTAACAGTTAATAGAGTTAGATGGGGTTAAATTTGGAAACATGTGTTGAGCAATGAGGTAGGAGAGAGGCCACAAAGAGTTTTGGGTGTAGAAAATTTGGACTCTCTTTACACACACTTAAGAGCAGTTCCAGCGTTGGCTGGTGCTCGGGGGAAAGGCTGGTGAACAGGGCCGTAGAGCCCGAGTGAAGTGCTCCAGCGTGTGGGAGCCCGAGGGACAGGCCAGGCTCGAGCAACAAGCCTGTGAAGAATTGCCAGCCCGTGAGCCCGAGTGGATGTGACGCCAGGGCTGACGTCATCCTAGCGTCACCCGCGCGTGGAGGCGCGTCAGCCGACACCTTTTCAGAAGTCGGGCTCGCATCGCAGTCTGCCGATGTTACTGTTGGGAAGCCACGTGGCTTCCCACGGCCCGTTCGATCTCAACGGCTCTTTAAATTGGACCGTCCGATTTGCAACGGTAATAAAAATAAAAATAAAACTTATTTAATATCAACCGTTGGATCTGAGATCAACAGTTGATATTATTCTGCTTTATAAATAAATAAATAAAAGAAAAAATAGTTTTAAAATTAAGAAAAGTTACGTTATGACACGTGGCACAATCTGGAGTGTTGGAATTCAATTTTTTTTTAAATCCAACAGCAGAGATTAATTAGTTCAATAAAAAATTGTAAAAAATCCGAAAAAAAATCTTATCCGAAATTATAAATAAAATTATTTTGTATTATTTTATAACTTTTCGGATTATGACACATGGCGCAACGAGAACTGTAAGATCCCACATCGCTCAAGTGAGTGATCCTTATATGTATATTCTCATCTCTACCTAATACGAGGCCTTTTGAGAGCTCACTGGCTTCGGGTTCCGTAGGAACTCCAAAGTTAAGAGAGTTCACGAGAGAGCAATCCCAGGATAGGTGACCCACTGGGAAGTTCTCGTCTGAGTTCCCAGAAACAAAACTGTGAGGGTGTGGTAGGGGCCCAAAGCGGACAATATCGTGCTACGGTGAGGTCGAGCCCGGGATGTGGTGAGGGCCCGGGTCGGGATGTGACAAGAACGATTAAAAATTTTATCTGAAATTACAAATAAAATTATTTTGTATTATTTTATAAATAAAAAATACTAATATTTTATTGCCTATTGCCAGGGGGAGGGCTCCCACACTGAAGATGCAAAAGGCAGTTATTGTTTATTAAGGGCAGTTAATGTTCACTGGGTGGATTGAATAGTGAATTGCCTGGGGGGAGGGCTCCCACGCTGGAACTGCTCTAAAGCATCCCCAATGGGGGCTTTATCCTCCATAAGGCTACTACATTTGAAGCTCTAGTGAAAAATTGGATACCCAATGAGCCAGAAGATGGGGTTAGATCCACTACTTGGGCTAGCAATTTCCTTCATTGGGCAGCAAAAAATTAGGCTACATTTAGCCCCAAAAAATAGTGAGTTCCACAAAAAAAGTAGCAACCCATGTGAGCTAAATTGTGCCACTCTTTCCCCCACTAGCGAATACATTTATGAGAAAGAAGAAAAAAAATGTCACAGTTGTAGTTCAACAGTTGGGAAGATGTCAAGCTACGTGTCCTATGCACTAGATTCTCATTCTCATATGAGCACCTTGCTTTATGTATCTTTGTTTTCGTTACGTGATGCTAATGACAGTAGCTCATGCGCATTAAACGGATGACAATACAAATATCTAACAGTTTCACTAACATATATTTATTCTTTATGGAGGCCTTTAAGGGAACGGATCCCAATTTTTTTATAAAAACAGGGATTAGTTGTGGGATCCACACCTTATAGAACTTCAACGATTTGAACCGTTTATTTTTTCAAGTTGGACCTCATAGATCATCCTTGCAAAATATTAGCCAGATTGGAAATATTTGAGATATCTAATTGAGTTCAAAGAAATTGACAAATACTTTGTTCTACAAGAAACAATGAAATTTCGTCGTGATAATTAAATAAGCAAATGGTTTCGGATTAAATTGAATTTTTGCAATAATGATCTATGAATCAAGGCTTACAAAATAGACGTTCGGATCGTTGAAACTCGACATGTAGTGAGCACTATAACTAGTCCACATTTTTATCCAAAAATGAGGATCCCTTTGGACAAAGGGCATGATTCTTTATAGCTAAACATATATACCCTCTATACTTTTATTGATTTGTTGGTTGTGAAAGACGTACAAATGTCAATATAAAGTAACATCAATTTTTGCTTTATGTCTTCCTCTTAGGTTTAATTGGAAGGAGCCTAGGTAGGAATGAATCTTTTAACATAAAGCTATTTAATCAGTGTAATCTGTCTTTTGGATGGACTCTTGGAAGGCATGATTGGCATCCAATTACAGTACAAGTCATCGTATGCGTGTGTGTGTGTCTATATATATGTGTGTGTGTGTGTCTTAGTGTGTATGTATGTGTTCTTTGGTACATAAAGGGAAAAATAATAATAAAAACAAAGACTAAAACTCAGTTGACATAGTTTAATGGTTTTGGTTAACGCAGGTTATAAGATCTTAATCAATTGTCATATAAAAATTCCACCAGTCATACCTACCAAATTTGACTTCACCTCACTTTGGAAGTTTGAAAGTTTCGCTTTGCTCTGATTATTTTTTTATAGGTCCATGATCTTAGAGAAGTTGGAAGTTTCAATATTCAATTATAATTTTGGAGTACGAATAATTTTCTAAATAGTAGGGTTTTGTAAGTTAGTAGCAAAGTTAAGGAACTTATGTGTAGCATTCATATGTCACTTGAATGTAACCCCGTAACTCGAAAATTATCTATACTTAATTTTTTTAATTTGTAGACTTGTAACTTGGGTCGTGCTACTTAGTTTTATAGTTTGTATAAGCATAAGTTAAGCTTGAAAAAGGATGTCTTTCTTAGAAGAGTATTTAAAAAGGCATGCATATGGGGTTTTATTGGACAAAGAAAGGACACATTCTCTGTGTCAATGATAAGCGCTTAGCTATTTTCCTCACGCCTGCGGCAGGATGACTTAATCGGCACAAAAAACTAAAAACGGTGACGTGACAACTTTGTGCAGTTTCTTTTAACATTTAGCTGCTGAAGACGGACCAATTAATTAAAAGAAAAATTAACGAAAAATTCAGAAAAAATTTAGTTTTTGTGTTGTATGCATAATTTACTGAACAATTATGGAGGCCATAGAGAGAGAAAGGGGTGCAACATAGATAGAGAGAAAGAGAGAGATATGTAATTGTGGGTGTGTTCTATTCCACCTCATTGTGCCTTTATTTATAGTAGTAGGATAGGTAAAAACATTTCCCTTTAGGATTACAACATTTAATAGGTAATTAACTCCTAATAGGAATATAAGAGATATTCCAAGATATACTAGGATTTACACAATCACATTCCTAATCTAATAGGATTACAACACTCCCCCTTGAGTGTGTAAATACTCAAGTAAATGGTGCATCAGGTCTTCAGTGATGAAGCAAGTATAGTTGATGAAGTCGTTGACACAATGAGCGAATGCGAGTCTCAGATCAACGGAAGAATGCATAAAAAGTAAAACTCACAAAACATCGCTATAGTAAAACCCAAGGTGGGAGAAAAACCCATAGTCTAAGAAGAAAAGTGAGAAGTTGCATTAAGTCAAAACTATACGTCTTTTGGACGCAAGTAGAATAGCTCACAAGGGTATGATCAGCCCATGATAGATGCCTCGTTAAAACCTAGTTTGGTAGCAAAAACGCAGTGGGAAAAATGCTCTTAATCGTAGGGAAAAAGAGTACATTAAGATCAAGTTAGTATACTTCTGGATACTCCCCCTGAATTTGACATAACTTCCAAATGAGAACTACAAACATTGCATATGAATACTTAGGCATACCAATTCCTCGGACAAGCTTCTGGAAGGTTGAATTCGGCAGTGACGTCGTGTAGAGGTCGGCAAGGTTGTCTGGGATCGGCTTGCATGACTTCAATCTCCTGATACTTTGTTGATGTAGATGTAGACGCAATATGTCTTGGTGTTGACTTCGTTGATGTATCATGGTTTGGTCGGGTGGATACATGCGACATAATCTTCATGGATCGTCGTTGGGACTCAACGATGGATAAAAAATAGCAAGTACTTCAAATATGCTCAACAAGAACTCCTAACCATGTCTCACTTGTGGCGTAGTGAAGTCAGGTGAGTCTTGGAAAGATTCGAAGATTTCGCAACTAAGGTCATATCATGGACCTCCAAAATATTGCGATATCCCTAACGGTAAAGACATAACCATTTTGGGATTTTGCTACCTGCGTCAGCATAACAAACAAGGAAAAAATCATTTCGAGGATCAGGAGGGGTTGGATCCGCTGAGATGCGTTGGGATTTGCCCATGTAGTACCTTCAGGGTAGTCTTTAATACCAATTTAGTGGATGCGTGTAGGCGCGGTGCTGCATCTTTACCAAGATCAACATCAAATGAGATGTCATGTCTAAATACAATGAGCTAAGTACAACGAAGCGCAAAGTTGAACTTGGATATGGAATTTCATATTCCATAACCTCTTCAAGGGTCTCATTTGCATATAACATATGAACAATCATAGGTATACTCAAAGATAACACATTCAGGGTGTAGTTCGACTGGTAGACCAAAATATCGTTAGAACAACGCTTGAACTTCAGGTCAAAGCATAAACGAGTTTTCCCAAGATCATTCATCTCAAATTCCATCTTCAGGTGCAAGGCAGTTTTCTCAAGCTCTTCCACAGTCTTAGTGAGATGTGTCAACGACATAAACTGCAACTCTAGCAATTTGGAATAAGACTTCATAGTTTAACACGTAATGGCATAATTCATATCCCTGACTAATCAAATAATCACTTAGACGGGTATAACACACCCGTCGGATTATAAGTGAACGCCT
Organism: Malus fusca; assembly: GCA_035220775.1. Taxonomy (NCBI): domain Eukaryota; kingdom Viridiplantae; phylum Streptophyta; class Magnoliopsida; order Rosales; family Rosaceae; genus Malus; species Malus fusca. Next base: position 17,603,230 of record CM069059.1, on the reverse strand, counting down.
CAAACAAGTTAAAAAGGTGTTCCGTGGTTTTGGAACTATTTGAACCAGTCCATGTAATTCTTCGGGAACTTACATGTAAATCTCCATATCTATATCCCCATGGAGAAAACACCAACCACATTTCATAATGCTGCTATCAATCACATGACGTTTTGAAAGAAACCTTGATTTCCCATTTGTAACACAATAGGGTTACCTTGGGCAGTGTAGAAACAACAGGTCCAAAACACACTTTGGTAAGGAATTTGACCTGGATTGTAACTTTAGTTGTCCAATCAGTTCTACGTTGTCACTTAATTAACGGAACACAGTTCGATATCGTCGCTTTTCATTTATGTCGGTAGCTACCATATAAGTGAAAACATCATCAATGATAATCTCATTTCAATTCCATTTAGCTCATCCAAACTAGTATACTGGACCAAGGACTTTAAGTCTCGGTAGAGATCCAGATTAATCTCATGAGATGAAAATGATTTGAGACAGCGATCGAGTTTAGATTCATTTTTGTGTCGTGTCTTCCTCTTCTAGGGAAGTGAATCCTACGAACCGAATGATCTGTCGTGCTCCAGGCCAAGACAGATTGATTGGCTATCCGTCGGTGTACCGGACCATCCAACATGAGCATCCAAATCGTCCAATAGGGGTGGCACACCCTCCAGGGATGTTGACTCAACATTCGTTAAGTACGTCTATCCTTGCAGGCATGTTTGCAGCTGGTATATGATCTCGTCACTTTAGCTAGATCAGAAGAATGCGTCTGGAGCAACATTTTGAAAGCTAGAATTCATCGCACTTGCAAATGAGACATAGTTGGCAACGTCCACGCAAATTCGCGTCGTTCTACAGGAACGTTAACGTTCTTATCTCCCCCTAACGGCGGGAAAACTGTCTTATTAAAGTGACAACCCGTAAATGAGCGGTAAATAGATCGCATGTAAGGGCTCGAAGAGAGCTGGTGTGAAGGAGAATCATGATCGACAAAGATTCACATCCTTCTTTGAGGACCCATGGTGGTACTTTACGGCGGAGCAACTTGGCACATGGAATGCACACCCAAATGCGTAAATACGAAAAATCGTCAAGTCCGTACCCAGTAACCAATTGTAACATCATATAGGTTGGGTGGCAATGAGCCTCAAGGCGGACCAACATAACTGCGTACAAGGATTGTATAGCCCTAGGCAGAAACCGAAAACTTGGTACATTTACCAAAATTTGGGCGATCATTTAAAATGCGTTTTATGATCGCTAGGCGAGGCTATTTGGGGTGAACATGGGAATTTGATGTTCAATTATAAACCCAAAATACATGCAATACTTTATTGAGAACCGTTGATGTAAACTCTCCAGCATTATCCAGTCTCCTGGACCTTAAGGGATAAGTAGAGTGGTGAACCCTTAATCGGCCAGGAGTTTTAGCAGCAATGTGTGTGGACAAACATGTGACCAGTTTGTCGATTCATCAACCAAAATCGTAAGTATTTATATGGTTCTCATTTTGGTTGGATTAGTCCATATATATTCCCTTGAATCCACTGTGAAAAAGGAGTCGTGTCGTATCTTTGCGAGGAATGATGTAGAAAATCAATTTCCCTAATGAGCATGCTTGGCAAAGTGTGCTTGTAGGCACAACATCCTTACTTCGGGTAATGAGATGCATCGTAGCATCATTGTTTGACCTAAGTGTCCCAAATGGTCGTGCCGAAACAAGTAAACTGCTCAATCACCCAGCTCCAGGCCGGCCACATGTGGCGTGTTCCCAGTTGGGAGATAACCCATTGGCCCCAAATCAAAGCTTCAGGCTCATTTTTGGAGGTGGTGCAAAGATATTTCACTCTATTTTCTTCAGTGGTTTCATTTATGATCATTGTCATCTCAAATATCCTTAAAAACTCAACGTCAGGGAAAATTTAAGGTCCCTTAAATAGTGATTCAGTACCATTCATACAACGAGGAGCGTGTCAATGCTCTTAATCAGGTTGGATGGACCTGAAGTCGTTGTTAAAGATGTGATTTATGTGTAAAGTTAGTGTGCGTAGTACACATTCATCCAGACAACTAACTTTCCCACATTCCAACCTAATCACGTGTTTAATTGAATCGGTCACATATATTAAGAAACATGATTCAATTAACTCATATTCGAGGACAATCTCAATAAGATTATCCACAAGTAAAACATACACCAAGCTTGAATCCAGGAACATGGGAAAATGTTCACAAAGTAAATGATTTACTAAAGGGATTCGGGCAACAAGGCTATCCATGTCAGAATTCTGCTCTTCCAATAGTGTTCGGTGGAGCAAAAATAATCTTACATATTGACTACTAGAATGGTACTCCTCAACAACATTGGTAGGGGCACGAACAAGTGCATAACCAACAATCTATTCCATCAAGATGGAAGTAAATTCTGCAGGGTTGAGGTTCGGGAATATTATCCCTTATTCTTGAAGTTTTAGGTCTTAGGTACCAAGGATCACGCTTCAGGCATAATGCCACACCTTGGCAAGCCCTGATTCTACCATATGTTTGCGGTAGTAATTAGGTCCGAGAATTTGGTAAACTTCTGCTTTTTACACTGCTGCTTGAAGGGCGAGTTAGAAGCAAGGAAGGACGAGAAAAATATTCTTCAGTCAAAATTCGATCGGATTTATAAACTTCAGAATTGTACTCATTCATGGACGTAATCATGGTGTGCTTCAGGCAATGTCTTTCATGATTAGACAATCCATAGGAGCGAGCCAAAGAGCCATGGAGTCCTCGATCGGGAGGTATTTCCATTTGTAATGCTTTGAGCATAAGTCTTCGAATGAAGATCATGGCGGAGGCTTATTCAGCTCTTCCATGCCATTGTTGGCTTCAATGGTTTCTCAGCTTCGTGATAGTCAAGTGGAGATTCATGTCTTGTATCCCACATAAAGTGGTTTCTATTAGAAAACGTCCAAATCAGGAAAATCAAACTTGTGACAGTTCGATAATCAACTGAATTAGAGGGAACAATATTGTGATTGGTGTTATGGGAATGAATCATCCATAAGCATCAAAGTTAGAACATTCGAGTTCTAAGACATGGTTTTCATGAAAAACATTGGGTTTTCATGAGTGTATTGTTTTTATGAAAACTTTGGGTTTCAAGGGCACTAAATTTGAAACTACAGGTTCAATTTAGTTTATGAACGTTTAGTTCATAAAAGAAAGGTTCCTGCAAGAACACATAATGCAATATACAACTAAGTGTAGTGGATTTGAGGTTATTCGGGAACTCAAGTGTGAGAGCTTCGAGGCTACAAAAGTAAGTCAACGGTTCAAAGTATAAAAATAAATTATTGAATCGTTAATGTCCAAAAGTGATCTTCAGGTCAATAATTTTGGATTCATTATCAGATTAATGGATTGCAGGTCACTTTTAATTAATTCAATAAATCGGGCCTAAACAGGGTCGATTGTAGAAGCAAAAATAATAATAACATTCGAGTTAAAATTATTTAAAATGCTAAATAATAACATAGGGTCAAAAAAATATAGTCCCAAAAAATTTTGGCCACGGGTTGGGTGCCTTGAGTAAAAGGCATGGCCCAAAAAGGCCTCGGATGTGAACTTCAAGTCACGGGGTGAGGGAGAAACCCCAGCCCCAGCTGGGTTTCAATTTTGTACTAAGGGGATGGCACATGAGCAAGCCCAAACAGCTTGCGAGTAGCGAGGGACACCCCATCCACATTGGGCTGGCATCATGCATGGTAGGCAGTGGGTCGTGACACGGGGCTCAACAAGATAGACTTGCTGGCAGTGGATCGAAGGCCAGGGCTGTAGGCCGATGGCTGTTGCATAAGCCTAGCAACCATAAAGGTTGCAACGTGCGTCGGGAAGGAAAGCCCATGGGTTGTGTGAAGCTGTTGCAGGCAACATGGAAGTGGGCCGAGGGCTGCATGTCTGTCAGATGTGAAAAGCCCAGCGCGGGGCTTTGGTTTCGTGCACAGAAAAGCCCAAAAATGAGCTGCTGTCCTGGCTTGGCTTCAGGCCAGCTGGGCGCGGCTTACTTGGCTCACAGTTTTTGGCGCGGCTCAACAATTTTTCCTCTTTTTTTTTTCTTTTTTCGACATCTAGGGTTTGAAAAACCCTAATTGCTTATAATTTCTTTTGATTCTTTGACTCACAAATTCCACATAGCAAAAATTGCGTAATGCATGAAACAAATATATATATTGACAAATATATGAACATATACAATATATATATCGGAAGGAAAATATAAACATAGGGGGGTTCATGCATCATGGGGAATGTTTTCATGCTTCATGGTCGATTCAAATATCTTACTTTATTTTAAGCGTACCTAATGGGCAGAAAACAATAAAAGCCTTTGAATTTGTAGAAGATCCTTCTCGAAAGCTGGAATTGCATCTCCAATGCGTTGTATCACATTCAATATAAAAAAATTAAATTGAATCAATATCATGTAGATCAATACAATAAAATAATAAATTAATCATAAAAAGAATGATTAAAACGTAATACTCTCCTGATTGAAGAATAAACTCTCTTTAGCGCAGCATTAAGAGCGTGCTGATAACGTGTTGTAGGCATAATTTACTGAACAATTATGGAAGCCATAGAGAGAGAAGGGGGTGCGGCATAGATAGAGAGAAAGAGAGATATGTAATTGTGGGTATGTTCTATTCCACCCCATTGTGCCTTTATTTATAGTAGTAGGATGGGTAAAAACTTTTTCCTTTAGGATTACAACATTTAATAGGTAATTAACTTCTAATAGGAATATAAGAGATATTCCAAGATATACTAGGATTTACACAATCACATTCCTAATCTAATAGGACTGCAACAGTTTTAATAAAAAATAACAAATAAATGTGTAGTGAATAGTAGCCAAGAAAGGTAAAAATATAGTTTTTCATTAAAAGTGAACAATACCGGGAGTGTTTCGTTAAAACTCCCTTAATTAAATGAATAAAGTTTTGGGTAATGCTATGGAGATTGAATTGTAAAACAAATGATGTGAATGTTGATAATTGGATTATTACATATGACTATCTCCAACTCATGGGATAAAGCTTAAAATATAAGCCTTAAAACCCCTCCAAACCATCTCCAACCATTGGGCTAAAATAAGCCCTAGGGAGAAAATATATCTTTCAGCTTGATTCTCCCCAGGATTTATACTTGGCTTAAATTATTTTGGATCCATTAAACTGTCATATTTCAATTTTTTTGTTTTTGTTTTTGTTTTTTACTTATAATATAACGGCTGTAATCAAATGAGACCAAATCTAATGGTACAAAAAAGATTTGATAGTCCAAAATTAAATCTAAAGTCTAAAATAATTTAAGAAAATTATTTAAATCAAATTTAACTTAAAACTTTATAAATACCTATGTATTTGTATAAATTTTAATTACTTATCAAAACTTAAATATTTTTAGATTAAAATGGTCATAAAAATAAATTAGGATAATCTACATAAATTTTATTTTCAAAAAAGTTACCGAAAAGAAAAAATTAGGTTAAAATCATTATTTAGTAATCTTGGGCTAAAACTTTAAGCCATAAGGGGTTGGAGGAGAAAAACAGTTTCTGGGTTATGGCTTAAAATTTTCTGGCTTAAATTTTTAAGTTTTATCCCCAAGGGTTGAAGATGGTTTAAGTGTTGATTACCGTGTTTATTTTCTATTGATGACACATCATTTTCTTTACAAATTTGATTTAAAAATTTGGTCTTTCTATCATTATCATTAAGTTTTTATGCCTTCAACTACTAATCCTTCAAGCTACCATTTTTTTCGGTGCTACGTAGTATTATATGGTATAAGCATTGAATGATCTAAATTTACAAGACCTCAACACAAATAATAATTCAAATAAATCTAAATCATTAAAAGTCGTATCATTTAATGCTACACAACATAGAATAATTTTCTCATTTGTTGATATATTTGGCTAATTCTTCTTCCTTTTTTTTTTAAACAAAAATAATTACAAATTCTTGGAGAGAATTTTTATTATAAAAAGCCCTAAGAGTAAATTACAAAATCAAATGCATAAGTTTGAAAGCTCCAATGGAGGGATGCCTAAAACTTATTTTTCACATAAAATACACATGAAGTGTTAGTGCTCTCTTTTTCTTCCCTACACTCTTTTTTTTTTCTTCCCCACGCTCCGTTTTTCTCTTAGCCTTTGGATTGATATATCAAAATCAATTGAAAGAAACAAAAGAAAGAGTGCAAAAAAAAAAAAAAAGAATACGAGAATGTAATAATTAAGGGCCGTTTAATAACCATTTTGTTTCAATCTTTCAGTTTTTGTTTTCACTTTCTAAAAAAATTGAAACTAAAATCTTATTTGGTAACTAATTTCAGTTTTCAGTTTCTTTGAAAACTGAAAACTACTTTCTTGGGGCCGTTGGATAACCATTTCAGTTTTCAATTTTTATTTTTATTTTTTTGAAAACTGAAAACTGAAATCTTGTTTGTAACTACTTTCATTTAAAAAAAAAAGATTGAAAACTATTTTCTTTAGTTTTCAAATTAGAGGCCTTGAGTTTTCACCTTTTTTTTTCTTTTTTCTTTTTTTCATTTTTCACTTTTTTTAAAGCTAAAAACTGAAATTAATTACTATGGGACCATGATTTTCTAGGGTAGGAGTAAGGCAAATTGCAATATGAATACCTTAGAAGTCCAGTCATGGATACAACAGCTTCCCAAGCGGGGCTGCATAAACGAAGCATTGATGCCACCATCATCTTGTTCTTGAGTAGTGGGCGAAGTCTGACGACTTCGTGGAGATTGACCATGTTTGTTCTACAAGATACAGAAACCTAATACAGTAGGAATTAGCAGGTTTCCTACATTCTTGGAGTCCTTACAATCTAAGGATTGTCGTGCGCTACAAGTAATCATATTCCTAAAAGGATGCAATAGCTCCTCCTAGATTCCTCTAGGATTCTCCTAGTTTAATACTGATTCCATATCCTAAAAGGTATCCACCTTGACTGGTATAAATACATCATTTTAGAGTTCATCTCTGATAACACAACTATCGCACACTTATTCTCTTACCTACTTCTGAAGTCTCATAATATTGCTTACTAACTCGATCATCGGAGAGCCTTTGGCAGACACCCCCTCCCCCCCATGGTCCTTGGCTACTTACGGTTGTTTGTTTTTCTAACTGGTAAACAAATTTGTATATCTTCCTCCACACGTGTGGTGTTGCCCGAATTTGGTTCCAATAATTGATGCTTTCATTAAGAGAGAACCCATATTCCTGACCAAAAACTCTACCACAAGTATCTCTACTCATCACTTCAAGCTTTTTTAACCACATTTTTAAAATCAGGGTTGTTGAGCCACATAACTTCAACTTTGAAGACATAAGTCCCAAAGCTTTGGTTACAATTATTAGTATTATGGTCAAGTTAAATTAGACTATGATTGGAGCCAAAAATATGATAATTATGAAGAAAAGCATTAGGAAAAGAATTAATCCAGGAAGCATTTGCAATTGCTCTATCCAGTCTTTCATAGATAATAGTACTATCCTTATGTCCATTACACCAAGTAAGTGGAACTCTTGCAACATTTAAAGTGATTAAGTGGCCATCTCTTAAAAACTTTGCAAAATTTACCATGTACATATTTGGATTTATATCCCCACCCACTTTCTCATCCATACTAAGGATAATATTAAATTCTCCTATTAGCAACCAAGGTCGATTATTTGAGTTATTAGTAATAAGGTCAAGTAAATCACTCCAAAGTTGAGCTTGCATAATTATTTGGGGATAAGCATGCACAAATGTACTTTTTTTTTTTTGGTCAAGGAGGAATTTCATAACAAAGTCCAAACGGACATAGTACAAAGACAACAACCTCATAACTGAGGAAGGTACAAAAGAGACACCACTTATGCATTTATCGCATGAGTAAAGGTTCTCAATTATACCTAAAAGCAAAAAACAAAATTACATAAGATGTGGCTCGGCCCAAAAGCCAGAGTCCACCCGAAGAGGCCCAAAAGTGACCCCTTTGCAAAACTGATAACCCTAAGCCGAAGAACACCCGCCGCCATAATCGTCGTCGAAAAGATGGAGACGACCGGCGAACGGAAAACATGTGAGATACCACCGCATAGAGTAATACAAAAACCCATCAAAGCTTCAAAGTTGTAGAAAAGAAGCCCGCATGTGAGATACCACCGCATATGAGATACCACCGGATGATCAATCAATCGTATCCGTTCATTGTACATCATGCGGTTATAAATTATTTTAAAATTTCAATTTAAAATTGAATATAAATAGTACTTAACGGTTGATCCCCGAATCCCCACAAAAAGGACCCCAAGAGGATCCTAAAGTGTTGGGGAATGGCAAATCTATAGGCCCAAGAAGGTAGTCTAGGGCTAGTAGGAATTTTTGGTTGTCTGGCATAGGAGGCTTCAAGGGAGATGACTGTCATGGTTGTGTGGGAAGTAAAAAAGCTTTAAAAAGGATTTGAGATAGGGTGAAGAGGATGTAATCTCCCAAGACCTATAAATACTAGTACAAAAAGCAACCAGCAACAAAAAAAAAAAAAAAAACAGCTTGAATGTGAAACGCCGGACATTGGAAAGTCCAAAGAAACCAGCAAACACCCTATAGTTTAGCACACTCAACCAAATGATTATCAAAATAGTGGCTGGACATATCTTGAGAACGAGAGATTTTTTAGTGTAACCGTCACACGAGGTATGTACATCATGTGTTTCTATATAAATGGTGGGTTATGTGTGTTAAAATGTTAATAACTTAAAAATTAAAATTTTCCACCACTTGCATAAAAATACGTGGTGTATCATCTGTATTCCCGTCACAAATAAAAATTTCTCCTTGAGAAACGGCAAATGGTAAGAAAAATAACACATTTCCAACCCCAAGAATATACGCACACAATGATTACTTTCATATCTCAACAAGTTAAACACAATAAGTGAACTGTTTATCATCTCAAAGTTAGTATACTTAAATTGATGTTTATCAGCCGCTCTTTGTCAATTATTTGCCTGCAATCCTTCCTCGGAAATCCATCCGGATTCCGGCTTCTTTCAATAATTATGGCACATTTATCAATCTGTATGGGATAAATTGAATTAAAAAAGAATTGGAATAAGGTGGAACTAGAATAAAATTCCTGTTAAAGTTGTTTACTAAAACTGTATGGAATTAGAGTGTTAATGATGCATATTCTATATTAGCTGTTTACCAATTCACATGAATTAGAATCAAAAGTAGTTTGATTACTAAAATACCCTTGTACAAAACAGATATAAATTTTATTTAACTAATTAATAATACAATTCTTTTGTATATAAAAAACTAATACAATTATTTATCCTAAAAAAGCCTTTAATTACCATATAAGAAGCCTTTAATAATACAATTATTTTGTATATTAGTATATATGACATTAATACAATTATTTATCTAAAAAAGCCTTTATTTACCATATAAAAATCCCCCATTGTATACCAATTCTATGAACGCCTTCAATTAAAAACAACGAAACTAACGCAGGCCCTCACCCTCCTCTCCTCGCCCTCTAAAATTCCCCATCTCCTTCCCTTATGGTTCTTCTTCTTCTCTTCTGATTATTCTTTCTTCTTCTTGTAAATAACTAATTAATTCCAAATATTTATTTATTATATTGGTCCTCTGTCTTTGTCTCTCTCTTATGTCTGCTTCTTCACTAGGTTTTGATTTGAAACCTGAAGGTGCTGGGTGCTGTGCTACCAGAAACTAGACCTGGCATTTTGGACCCGACCCGACCCAACCCGACCCGTTAATATTAGTATTTGGGTGGATGCTTAACGGGTCGGGTCGCTAACTGGTGAACCCGTTAACAACCCGTTAAATAACGGTTTACTTTGGGTCAACCCGTTAGACCCGTTAGCACCCGTTAACACCCCTTAGTTGAGGATATTTTAGTAATTTCAATAAAGTCTTAACAACAAAATATAAACTCTATGCAAAAAATAATAATAATAATAATTGTTAACGGGTGTTAACGGGTGACCCGTTAGCTTAACGGGTCGGGTTCGGGTGACCCGTTAACTTAACGGGTCGGGTTCAACCCGACCCAAACCTAATAAACCCGACCCGTTTACAGGTCTACCAGAGACGAGGGAAGGAGATAAGGGCATATTGGGTAGAAAAAACTGATTCCGGGTTGAGGCTTTCTTTCGGAATTCAAATATCACCTATTAGTTGGTAATCCGATTCCAAGCAAATTAGGGATCTGATTCCCTATTTTTGGTGGGCCCCACATACAATTTCATTCCCCCAATGTTAGTAAACACATGAATCACTTGGAATGAATGCAATTCTCATTCCTCTCACTCCATTCCCTTTACGTAAACACGCCCTTAAACCACTCCATGACCCCCATGTATGGGAAATTGAATTGACCAAAAACAAGAGTTACTACTATCAAATTAGGTCGAATATGAATCTAGATCTTCTTCGGATTGTTTTTGTCAGGATCCCGAAAATCTGTAAATCGTATCCGTTCATTGTACATTATGCAATTATAAATCATTTTAATTTTTTTTATTTAAAATTGAATACAAATAGTACCTGAAGAAAACTGATTGCACAATATAAGATAAACGGATACGATTTATGGATTCCCGAAATCCTCATAAAGAGGATTTGGAGAGGACCCTATTGGGTCGATTACACCTAGAGCACCCTAGCTTTTCCAAACTTCTCAATTTCCCTTCGACTCCATTTCCAATCATGACACTTACTTGTATAAGCTCAATTGAAAATTACTCTAATTGCCTCCAAAACGCGATTCCTTAGTATCAAAAACCAAGTTATCCAACTAATTAACTTAATTGGGATCGAATTGTAAGATTCAAAATCCCCTGGACAAAACCCTAACCCTAGCTGCCCTCTTTTTCCCTTATCCTCATTCTCGGACAAAAAATAGTTAAGTTGATGCAAGGATATTTTAAGAATATGGTAAAAGACTGTTTACTACCCTCATGTTTCGTGGTTTTCAACATTTAGTACATCAAGTTTTTTTCGTCTCAGAGTCATACCTAAAGTGTAAATTTTGGGACAGTCTCATACATCCGTTAGTCAAACTGTTAAGTTTTTCGTTAACTGTGACGTGGCGCACTGACTGGGCGCCACGTGTCATCCACGTTTTTTTTTTCTTTCTTTTTTTTTCTTCTTCTTCTTCCTCCGACTGCAACTTTCTTTTTTTTTTCTTCCTCCTTCTCCTTCTTCCTTCCTTCCTCCTTCCTTCCCTTTCTTCCCCTTCTTCCTTCTTATTCCTTCTCATTCTCCTTCTTCTTCCTCCGAATCTGGGGAAGTTTTTTTTTTTTTTTTTTTTTTTTTTTCTTCTTCTTCTTCTTCTTCTTTCTCTTTCCTCCTTCCTTCCTTCTTCTTCTTCTTCTTCTTCTTCTTCTTCTTCCTCCGAATCTACCCAGATTCAGTTTTTTCATTTTTATTTCTTTTTTTTTCTTCTTTCTTCTTCTTCTTCTTCTTCCCCAGATTTTGGAGGAAGAAGAAGAAGAAGGAAGAAGGGGAAGGAAGAAGGAGGAAGAAGGAGGAAGAAGAAGAAAAAAAAAAAAAAAAAACTTCCCCAGATTTCGGAGGGAGAAGAAGGAGAATGAGAAGGAAGAAGGAAGAAGGGGAAGAAAGGGAAGGAAGGAGGAAGGAAGGAAGAAGAAAAAAGAAAAAAAGAAAAAAAAAAAAAGAAAGTTGCAGTCGGAGGAAGAAGAAGAAGAAGAAGGAAGAAGAAAAGAAAAGAAAGAAAAAAAAAAAACGTGGATGACACGTGGCGCCCAGTCAGTGCGCCACGTCACAGTTAACGAAAAACTTAACAGTTTGACTAACGGATGTATGAGACTGTCCCAAAATTTACACTTTAGGTATGACTCTGAGACGAAAAAAACTTGATGTAATAAATGTTGAAAACCACAAAACATGATGGTAGTAAACAGTCTTTTACCCTTAAGAATATTAGTGGGTGAGAAAGTTAAATTTTTTTTGCGAAGTGTTATTTGCACTTCAAAAATCTCATTCTACATTCGTTACAAGTATTTTTTTTTTTCAAATATAGAAAGTTTGAAATGTAGAATGAGATTTTTGGAGTGCTAATAATAATTTTTTTTTCCCAACCTTTTATGAGGGTGAAAATGTATAGGATTGTGAGGTGGGTCTAGCGACTTTGTTTATTATTTTTTTATCTTTCTTTTGAAAATCTCCTTTTGCGCTAATAAGAGATAGGGCTGGCATCACACTCATACATCGCCGCTCGACTGACTTTTCCTCTTTTAAGACAAAATCTGTCCGAAAATTGTCTTGGAGCTGAGCTACAAATCGATTCCACTGAGCCCTTCCCCAATTATTCCTAGGGTTTCTCTGAGCTCTCTCCATCGCCATCGACTTCAAGGTACGAAAACCAAGCTCAGATGCTTTCCTTTCAATGTCTTCAGCAGATCTAGGTTTTTTCCATTTCACAATCTTACTTTTGTTTTGTTCTGCTCATTCACGCTAGGGTTTTACAATAATTATCCTCTCCCTGACTAACTTTACTCAATTTTCTGTGTAATTAAGCTTCGTAATCATTTAATTAGTTGCTAAAGTCACAATTTTACACTTTTTATCTATGGAATTTTACTTCTGTTTTTCCATGTGGTACATTTAGTGCTGTTTGGAGTTCGAAAGCTCACCAAGTGTTTGTAGAAATGCCGGTGACACAACTACTTACTTAATTGTCTACTTGTTGTATCTGGAAGGGTTGGAAAGCTTGAAGAAATGAGGCCAATATTTTGCGGCAACTTGGATTTTGACGCGCGGCAGTCAGATGTTGAGCGGCTTTTCAAGCGATATGGGAAAGTTGAGAGGGTGGATATTAAGTCTGGTAAATAAGTTCTTTGGTTAAATAATTAAACTTTCGCTGTGTTTTTGTAACGGTTTGTTTTAGTTCTTTATCGAGATTACTAGTTTTGTTGACTGTTGTTGGTAGCATAGTTGTTGTGTTGTGTTGTTTCGTTTACTTTTTTTTTTTTTGCATATGAATTTAGTGGCCAAACTTAAAGCCTTGTAGTTGTTTTAAGCTATTGTGGATTTTAGAGCTATATTATCTGATTTCTACTTTTGGTTCCAAGGTTATGTTCAAAAGTTTCGTTATGTTTATTGTGATGAAATCTGAAGTGGGTCATTACTGAATCATTCTGCTGGGATATGGTCTTTATAGTTAGTGCAGATTGGGGTTTGAGCACCTTCAATTTATCCCTATGAGATGGTAGGGATTTCGGGTAGAGAAAAAATAAATATGTGTTTTCGGGGTTTATCAGCAAGTCCTACAGCAGCAGAGTTATTTAATGGGGGACTTATACCACCGTGCAAATGCGACAGCTGCTACTTTCATGATTTTCTGCTGTGTGTCTGAAAGACTATTCTGGCTTTATTTGCCTCCTGGTATGTCTAGAAAGGAATATGTGGTGTACGACCTGAAAAATGAAAAATGATTATTTTAAGATTGGCTCATTGAACCTTTTTGTATAGCAGCAAATACATGGATAAAACATGAAGTCTGGTTTTCTTCCTTGGCCCTTTTTCCATTTCTTTTCAAAATCTTGATATGCAGAAATTCCCTCTCTCTGTAAATTCAAAATGTATGAGAGATATGTCTTTATGGAAAAACTAGGATGAGATTGCAGTGCATTCATGCACATGACATCTCCTTCATGCTGAGAACTGAGAAGCTTGAGCTCTTTCTCTGGGCTGTTTGGTTGGAGTAAATTCTAAAAAGGACATGTTTGCGAAGGAAAGATTTCAGCTGTTACTCAAAAGGGCAATATGTTATTCATTAGAATATTATTTGGATGGGTGTACTCGCTATTTTCCCTTTCAGAGAAACAGGTTACTTTTTTATTGCAGTGCAAACCCCTGTACTCAAGAATTTCTTTGGCGCAGGATTACTTGGAATGTCTATGGTCTTCTTGGATGGGTCCGCTTATCTACATTTCTTTTGTAGCATGTGCCCAAGCATCACTTATTGTATTTTTCCAGAAGAATTAATCTGATCTGCCTTAGTCCTGCCATCATACTTTCCTTCAGACACCATTGCTTTTTCATTCATCATGACTTTTGCTCCACTCCATGTTCAATTTCCGACATGTTCCAACATAGATTCCATGATGATATCGCACCCACTGGCAGGTTTTGTGTTACTTCCTACCAGATGATTTTGTATGCATATAATTTGTTTAGTGTATGAGACGTCAAAATTTCCTTATATTTTAGATGTATGCCTAACAAACTTGCATTAAAAAGTATGTTTTGGTGACTTTGTTTTACAGTCTGTGGTTACTTCACACGGTGGTTTTAATAGATTGCTTCCATATATATATATATATATTGGTTTAAATAGGATTTGCTTTCGTCTATATGGACGGCGAACGAGATGCTGAGTATGCAATTCGAAGACTTGACAGGACAGAATTTGGTAGGAAGGGACGCCGACTTCGTATTGAGTGGACCAAGGTAAAGTTGAACACGTGGTTGGGTTTCAGAAAAATGATTTAGGATTTTATGGTCAGTTGCATAGCATACTTATGAGAATGTTGGCATTGCACATAGCACAATCCCTATCACATACAAGTATAATACTAGAATTTGACTTTTCTGTCTAGCATGTGACTTCTTACTTAACCTGTTCCTTTACATATTTTTTAATATTGTGATTGTGTCAATCAAAGCCATATCTTCTACTCCCTTTCATTTTCTAAGTTCATGCATGCCAATGGTATGTATGTTGTAACTGCTTCATGTTTCTTTACACTTCTTTCAATTATATAAATTCATACTACATGTGATAAAATGTATAAACTATAAGTGGTGAGCTTTACTTGATTATTTTCTTGGACTTTTTTCGCTCATTTCGTTACACCATTCTGTGTTGAAGCATGAAAGAGGGATTAGGAGACCTGATTCAAGAAGACCTTCTGCTAACATGAAGCCCTCAAAAACCTTGTTTGTTATCAACTTTGATCCAGTCCATACCAGGACAAAGGATCTGGAGAGGCACTTTGATCCCTACGGGAAAATAACGAACATAAGGATTAGAAGGAATTTTGCTTTCATTCAATATGAATCACAGGAGGATGCTACCAAAGCTCTGGAGGCAACAAATACAAGGTTCTGTTTTCCTTGACAACTTGTATAGTGCTGGTTGCTTGATTTACAAGTTCAGATATTTTTTTCCTTTGGACAAATTGTTTGGAAGTGAATTCAAAGGGAGAATGGCCCCTCAATTTCAAGCCATCATTACAACAGAAAAATTCTGTAAAAAATTTTACTTCAAAAAGCTGCTAATGCTTGTAATGAAAATTAAATGCACTGATTTGGTTTATCATGAAAAAAGGTCTTAAACGAAAAGTGAAATATTCAATGGCTTTATTTTGCAAAAGACTACTTTGTCTGAATCCATCTCTACCAGTGTTCTAAAAACCTAGTTTTAGGACTCGCCTGGGCTGTTTTTGGGGCAGGGCTATGAAGAAAACGCCTCTGCCCAGTGGGTGTGGGCTATAGACTAGCCTAAACGCATAGGCGACCTGGGCATTTGAAATTTTTATTAAAAAAAAAAAAGGCAGCCCAAACCCAATAAGACGACGTTATGGGCAGGGTTTTATAAAATTCATGCTAATTTTATGTTTCTAACTTAGTTTCTATTAGTTTGTTATGACTTTATGATGTGAATTAGAAATAATAATAATAGTCAAATATTTGATTGCTTGGCATGCTTGCTTGATTAGGCTAACACGCCTCTACAATTACAACTGCTTTATACTAACTTTAGTGAACTTATTTTTGAAATACAGCAAGTTCATGGACAGGGTTATTTCTGTGGAATATGCTGCTCGTGATGATGATGATGATAAAAGAAATGGGCACAGTCCTGACAGGAGGGGCCGTGATATGTCTCCTGAGAGAAGAAGCAATGATCGTGGGCGATCTCCAAGTCCATACCGCAGAGATAGGGGAAGCCCTGATTATGGCCATGGTGCCCGAGTAAGTTCTAGAACTGAATCAAGAAGAAGTCCTGATTATGAGAGAGCTGCAAGCCCAGTCAATGATAGATCCCGTCCAAGTTCTAGACCTGGTCCTAGAAGAAGTCCTGATTATGAGAGATCTGCTAGCCCAGTCAATGATAGATCCCATCCAAGTTGTAGACCTGAACTAAGAAGAAGTCCCAGTGATGAGGGAGCTATAAGCCCCGTCAATGATGAATACCGCAGGTTTGTTAAGATCGCAACTTTTAGTTCTCGATTGTATGATCTTTAATGTTATTATCCTTTAAGAGGTGCGGGAGTGTTCTAATGTATTAGTGAAATCATGTTTAACCATGTGTTTAAATCCTAGAGGACACCGTCACAATCCATCTCTTTTAACATGGATTATTTCCTTTGCATGATTTGTCAAGATTGTATTTTTATGTTAACATACACACATACTAGCACCATTCTGAGTATATTTTTGTTGTTGATATTGCAGCCGTTCACCCCCACCGCGGGAAAGATCTCGTTCCTGAGAACCAGCCAGATATGCAACCTCCTTGTAGTGGTTAGCTGGTGTTATCTTTAATCTATAGTTGACATTCCGAAGTTGGTTATTCCCTCTTTATTAGTATTCAGATACATGATCAGTTTGAACTTGAACATGTTTTCAAAGTGGTGAATTCGAAGTTTATTTAGTAGCCAATCATGGTTTATCGGGCACATCTGTATTCGATTGTTTGCGAAAAGTTCTACTATGCTTTCAGTATGGCATGCACCGTATCAACAAAGTGTTAATGCTTCAACAATGTCAAATATTTTGGTATATGCTATACTAGGAAGCTATATGTTCAAAGGATTACACACATGACCACAACTTATATCCAGCGTCAATGACACAATCACTTGGATAAAAATTTACACATTTTTAATTTATTAGCGTGGAATGTTATTGTGACGTTATACCTATGCATGGGGAAGAAAAATTTACATGAAACGAGTTCATTGTCATGTGGTATTCTTATCTAATAATGCATTGTTATATACAAATTTTTTCCACAAAACAATATTTCATTAAATCAAGATTCAAGCAACGGTAAATTTGTTCTATATAAATTGCTCCTGTCACGAGTAAGTGTAGTGGTATTCATAGCTTGATGGTTGATAATGAGAGTGAGTGAGTGGGTGAGGAAAAGTACGAAAAGGACAAGAGAACGTGGGAAGGACACAAATACAAGAATTTAAAAACAAACAAACAAACAGCCGACACAGGAAACAGCGTCACGTCCAGGTCACGCATCGCCAAAGCCCAAGGCCAGGGCGTCTTGGTTCACTCGCCAAGAGTAGGGACGCTCCCAAAAGCTGGCTACTTTGTCTCCGCAGCCTTTGGCAATTGGCACCTTCGACGTAATGACTTAAAATCATTAATTTATGGATTTTTGAAAATAATTTACTCATTCATTAGTCAAATTCGGTCAGAAATTATTTCAAAATTTAAAATTAAAATTAAATATAAATAGTACTTAATGAAAACTGACTATAAGATGTACGATGAACGATCACAATCACGAAATCCTTAGGATCCTCAGAAAAAGGATCCTGCGATGATCCTTTTCTGTAAAATCAGTAGCCTAACAAGTGCAAAAGTCAATCCAGCAAGATTCATATTTCTCTCTTTCTTTTAACAGTATACATCCAGTAACATTAAATTTGTGTAGGTCACTTGTAGGCTTAGGGGGCGATTGTTACATTATATTATTTTAGATTGGACTAGCTTTAGAAATTAAGTTGAACTGACTTAAAATAGACTAAGCTGACCTCAATTAGTGACGCGTTTGATGCAATGTTCAAATAAGAAACAAGATAATTAACAAACTTTAATTATATTATTTAATTCATATTTATTAATTTTGTTATTAATTCTATTTTTTTTCCCATAAACATTTGTCCCTTCTCCCTCTTTTTCTCCATCTTTTCCCGTCCAACTCCCTCTCGGTTCCAATCTCTATTTCTCTTTACTCCCTCCCTCTCTCTCTATAGTTGCGAGGATCCTGCGGCTCACGTTCAACGAGGACCTAAAACTTGATCTACCCAAGAAGCGTTTCGAGCAAGAAGATGTGGTTGCATGGGATTTCAAGAAATTGTGGTTGTAGACGACAGTGCAAAGTAGACACGAAAGGTTTGGCGAAGCAAATGACACGGTGTGAAGCAAACGCGAAGCATTTAGCAAAGTGGTCTTAGTAGCCCCCTACTTTTTTATGGATCTCACTAAGACCATGTAGTGAAGCATTTATATAACATGAGTTCAATTTTTTTTTTTTGGGAAACTGGTAGATTAAAATAGGGCAAAGATGCCAAATAGTACAAGGAGAGCCTACAACGAGGCAAGCAAACAGTAAGAAAAAAGAAACAACGGGCAGTAGATGGAGTTACAAGGAAGACATAGTAACCAAGTTAGCGTGTCGCCCCCTCCACTGCCCTTGCTACCTTAAGGAGGACAAGGTAAACCATCATTTTGAAGCACATGAACTAACAAAGATGCCCCCTCCAATGCATCTGCCACTATGTTGGCTGATCTTGGTATCCAAGACCAGCGACAGTCCTAGAAAGTTTCCCCTAGCCTTTTAGCTTTCAGTAAGGAAGGGTAAGCTTCCCATCTGCTATTGCCGAGCGAGTCCGACAGAGAGGAAATGGACTCCTGGGAATCAAACTCCACGACAACCATTTGAAGCCCCAATGATAAATGCTTCAGCTGCACCCACACAAGGAGCACGAATATCGTACCTGATTGCTGCCACAAAAGATCCCTCGACATCCCACAACACAATTCCAACGAAGCCGGAGCGCGTCGGCTCTGACCAACTAGCATTAACATTGATTTTTGTATACGGCATGGTAGGGGGGAACCACTTGGTCGATCGTCCAGCCACCGAAAGGACATGAGTAGGTTGCGAATGCTTTTCACGTACAGCAGAACCAAATGCACCCGCCGAGTTTGTAATTGTACATAAAACCTGTGTGGGGTTGATTGGACGCTGATTAAACAAAAGATTGCACCGAGCCTTCCATATATGCCAACACGTGAAGGCTACATACGAGAGCAAAGACGGTTGGTCACCACTGGCTCCCACATGCAAATTAGAGATTGAGTCGAACCACTCTATCTAACTGGAAACCCCATTCCTTTCAATCTTAAAATTAAGTATCCCTCCAAACCAGATGGGCTCCACCCATGGGCATAATAAGAGTAGGTGTTCAATTGACTCCACCTGGTTTTGGCATATCGGGCATATCGGGTTAGGGACAGATCGGCGTTTAAATAATTCCTCCATTATGGCCAGAGCTCGGTAGGGGGTATTCCACATGAAATTCTGGATTTTGGCTGGGGTTTGCAGCTTCCAAATGATTTTCCAAACCCGATCCGGGGTGGCGACGAAGAGGGGTGTTATGGCATCGGGGGGCAAGCTCGAGCTTGAGCCCAGAGGTACCCGGATGTCACCGTGTAAAAGTCATTCTTGGTGATTGGCCAGATGAACCGGTCCCCACCCATTGAATCATCGATATAAGTATCATTGATAGCTTCCAGCTCCTCCATAGATAGGAAGGGTTTGAGGGAATTTAGGTCCTAGGTTCTAGAAATTGGGCATAGAAGAGTTTCCACCAGTGTATCCTTAGTAACCGACACCGCTCCCCTTGGAATGGGGTGGCTCGAAGGGAGGGAAGGGAGCCATCTGTCTACCCAAATCCGTACATGTCGCCCATCCATGATTTGCCAATGCGCCCCCTTTAAAAGTATATATCTACCCACAAGTAAACTGGTTCAGGCCCAAGATGCACGGCTTCCCCATTGGGCGTCAAGAAAAGAACAATGTGGGAAGTACCTAGCCTTGAGAACTAAAGCCCATAGCGAATTCGGCTCCATTATCAACCTCTAACATTGCTTGGCAAGGAGAGCATCATTAAAATTTTTAAAGCTCCTGAAACCCATGCCCCCTTCTTGTTTCAGGTGGTCTAGCAAATTTTTTGAGACCCAACAAATTTTTCTTTCTCCATTTTTCTGACCCCACCAGAACCCTGAAATCATGGAATCCAACTCGTTGCATATTGCATTCAGAAATTTAAATAAGTTCATCGGGGTATGCAGGAATAACCTGAGCGATAGCTTTTATCACGACCTCTTTGCCAGCTTAGGATAAGGTGCACTGTTTCCATCCTTGGATTTTCCCCATCATTCTACATTTCACATAGGCGAGGCCACGACTCTTATATCGGCCCCAAATAGCTAGAACCTCCTAGGTAAGTCCCCGAATCAGACACCACCGGTATACCAAGAATATTCCCCAGCTCATCCGAAACTACCGCTGATGTGTTAGCACTAAAAAACACACACGATTTCTGCAAGTTTACCACCTGACTTGAAGCTGAGCAATAGGCCTTAATGAGTCAGCCCAAATTGTGGCAGTTTCAGCCTTTAAGAATATTAGGGTGTCATCAGCAAATAAGATATGGGATATGGATGGGCCATGAGGGCTCATCCATACTCTATGCAACTGCTTAGTCTTAGTAGCTATGCTAATCATCTTAGATAGGACTCATCAGAAACAAGTACGGAGATAGCGGGTCACCTTGCCGTAGTCTTCTCAAAGGGGTAAATTTGTTGCCCGGAAGACCGTTGGGAATCACAGCAAAATTAATCGAGCTCACGCACCCCATAATAAGCCTCCGCCAGCTGGGATCAAACCCTATCTTATCCATTACCGCATCCAGGAAGTTCCATTCCACTCGGTCATAGGCTTTGAGCTAAAGGAAGTGGAATAGCTCATGCGCAATCCCGATGTTGTCCTGAATTTGTCATCCCCCAACAAACGCGTTTTGCATGGGAGAACTAATTCTCCCATAAACTTATAGTCTATTAGTTAAAACCTTGGAAAGCACCTTGTAAGGAAAGTTACATAAACTTATAGGCCGAAATTGAGAGACTAACGTTGGGTTCGGAACCTTTGGGAATCCTTATTCGCACCAAATGCAAACTGAGAATCCTAGGTAATCCAGTCTAATGAAGCCTAGTGATGGCAAACAAATGTACCCTTAGAAATTTCACACCCTATGGACAAATAGTTTAAAATATTGCCTTATAGAAAAACATACAAAATAATTGAGTAAAAAACAATATTTATGATCTCAAAACATATCAAATTGTTGTGAGTGTGGATGCAAATTTCCGCCTTCTTCTCCTTTGACGAAAATGCACCTGCAAAATAATAACACATAAGATCAAGGCCAAGAACCTCACGCGCCCACGATAAATGGGGGGGCTTTGGCCGAAGAATCTCCGATGTCAAAGTTAGAATTTGAGAGAGAAAATGTTTAGAGAATTTTAGGGAGAGAATGAACTTGCATTTTGGTGTGAAGATGGGGCTATATATATATATATATAGGGGTGTGGCCCTATTTGGAGAAATATGGACCGGCCACTTATGGTGGTATTTTGAATATAATCGCAAGATATTATGTCAATTTGAAAATAATAATTGGGAGTTACCTTGTGGGTGAGGATTTGATGAGGAGTGATGAGAGGGTTTTGAATAAATACCATTTTGATCATCTTTGACCTTGATTGAGCTGTTATTATCTGTTGCATGCACGTGGGAATCCCGGTGTGCCTCAAGGGTAATTTTGTCTTTTTCACCCAAAAGTCCATGTGTCACCTCCATAATTTTCTTGATTATTTTTACTCCACAAATGCCCCTACACCTGTTGGGCTGCTCGCAGGAAAGGGTAACAGGTGTAGAGATATTCTCTTGCTTTAGGAAACATAAGATTGTTTCATAAGATTGTTTCCAATTTATTCTACCCTACAAGAGAGTGAAAGCTAGAGGATATTTGTTCCCCCTCCCCTAGCAATCTTCTACACTTTCCCGTGCAAATGACCGTCTTTCGTTGCTTTCTTCGTCTTCTCCGCGCCGCACTGAGGTAGGAAAAGTTTAATTTTCCTTGTCTTCTTAGATAGTGATGTCACGGGGTAAACGTCGGGATGGTGCGGCACGTTGATTGGCAGGGGCCAGGAGTCAGCTCGACATGGGCCAAAAAGTGTTGTGGCAAGGACCACTGCTTAGGTTACTCGACTTGGCTAGAGCCAAGGGCAGTTGTGTGGCTGGGATCGCGAATTGAGGCGCTGGGGCGCAGTGCTAGGCGAGCCGCGTGGCTCATGTCCGTTGGGTTCTTTGTACCAAGACGTCTGTTGGGAGCTAAGTCCGATTCACATTTGGAGAGGCTTACTACTATGAAGAATGATAAGGTGGACTATACTGCTAAAGTGGCGCCAAGGCTTACTCTCTTTGCTGCTGAGACTGATTCGCCTGCTGAGAAAGATGAGATTGCTCGTGTAGGCAGTTGTGAGAAATCCACCAAGCCTGTTTTTGGGGAGGCTACTAAGATTTGTGCACTCTTGAAACCAAATCTGCTTGAAGACATGGACTTGTGTGCCAAGCTTGTTGATGGCGTTAAAGGGGTTGTTTGCCCAAGTTCCTTTGCGAAGTATACGACCGAATATAGAAGACTGCTATGCTTGCTATGATGAAGAAAACAACGATTCTGGCAGCCGAGTCTATGCTCATTCACCAAGAGGATACCAAGGTTGCCAAGGAAGTGGCGAAGATTACGGCAGCTGAAGCTTATTCCTCTGCCTAGAAGATCAAGAGGTTGGAGTATGAGCTCGTTACTTTGAAGGGGTTTAATATCTCTGCTCCCACTTCTCTGCAGGTTGATACCGCTCACCAAGAGATCGTTGACTTGAAGACTAGGCTTGATGTGATCCAAGTTAAGTATGAAAGTGCAGAGAAGAAGATTGGATGTTAAATACCTTAGATTCAAGATCTTGAGCGTACCGTTTCTGAGCTTCGTTCCATTGTGTATGCAAAGGATGAAGAGCTGATTGCTGCTTATAATCAAGTGATCCACTTCAAGAAGATCGTCGATAGGCTTGAACCTCAAGTGTTGGAACTCCAAGGTGCACTGAAGATCAACGAAAGTCTGAAGAAAGAAATGGATGAGTTATAGCGCGTCCGTGTTGGTCTGCTCGATGAGAAAAAGTAGCTAAAGGGTGAGAAGGCTAAGCTCGAGGCTTCGCTTGTTCAGAGTTAAGCTGATTTCTACAAGCTAGGTTATGTAGATCATCTATTCGGTAGGCCGTCTGACTTTGAGTTTTATAGGAAAGACTTCGAGACATTCTCTATTTCTCTGGAAGACTTGCTTGCCTTTACTTTTGAGGCTTCCATTGGTGAAGTAGTCAAAGAAGTTGGTTCCCAGGCTGGAGCAGCTAGGGGTGAAGCGCTGGATGATGCGCTGCTGGGAGCGTTACGACTGTTGAAGGTGTGGCGACCAAGTAATCGTGAGATGTCCAAGCTGCTGAAGAGTAGTTTTCTGGGTAGCCTTTAGGATTTTCTTTGTTTTCCTTTTGTTTATCAATTTTGCTAGAAAATTTAATGAACTTGGTTCATTTGCTTTTGTTCATCTTCGCTTCTTTTGTTTACGCCCAACCTTTGACCTTTAGACCAGCGACATGCATGCTACTTTTCTATAAGTAGACAGGCCCACGTAGCCTATGCAACCATTGTTGTTGGTGTAGAATTTTTGCAAAGTTGTTAGCCATATGGTCGGCAGCCGGACGCCTTACTTACAGAAGCAGATGAGTTAATGTGACCACTTGGCTGTTAACTTTGGCTTTCTTCAATCCTTTCAGCTGTGTGGTCTGCATCACAACATACTAGAGATTTTTGGATCATGAAATTCGCTAACCTTTCATATCAAAAGTATGGAATTTCGTAAGCAAAGGTCCGAGAGAACTCCTTAGTTTTTATATAACCAATTACGTGGGTTGCGTAGCAAGTATCACAACACTTTAGGAATTAGTGTAGATCTAAACGATCATTCCATGCTTGGCAAAGGTAAAGCTTATCAACTGCGTAGCATGTTGGCAGTGGATAGAGCTTCGTATATGCACACTAATTGTTTAACCTTTCACAAAAAATGTGCTGTTGTATAAGTTTAGCGAGGCTTACTCCTCGAAGGGCAAGCCGTAAGCAGTCTTCTGGAAACCGTAGGCTACCTTAGTGCACTCGGTAGCAGCTTTAGGGTTCCATGGTAGTTGTCTATAGGGCGTACTGCGTAATGTGCCTCATTTGTCTCTAAGACCTGGTTCCCTATGGATTAGGCAAAAAAAAAACCCTAAATCCTTCAGTTAGCTAAGCCTTGAAAAAGACCATTGTGGCTACTTCTAGGAATCCCGACACAAGCCATCGTGCACCTAGTTACACTAGGGCAGCCCGACTCATCCACGTTTGGATATTCGGAGTGTAAGTTTATCCTCCTGCATTGGAGAGAAAACCCATGTGGGTGTCGGGAAATTGGTTTACCATCTCGCACTGGAGAGCATGGTTAGTCCCCATGGGGGCGGAATTCCTACGATAAGTCCCTAAGAAGGGAGCGGTTTTCTTTTGAAGTGCATGAGTGATTAGTTGTTGTAAGCATATAGCCGAGCCAAGTTGTAGATTACTTTTGAATTCCTCATTAAAAAACGAGTGAAACGAACGAAAGCTTAGCTGTACGGTATAAACTGGATAATCATCGACTTGCAAAGTGGTGCCCGTCGAGCTGGTTAATTCTTCAGGCTTTAATGTAGCTAGAGGTTACGCATGGTACTTCCTCAGATTGTAGGCGTTCCACTGTTTTTCGATCTTTTTATTGTTCACGGTGGCGAGGGTGTAGCTACCTTTGCCGTTTACTTTGTTGATCTTGTATAGACCTTCCCAGATGTGATCCATCTTTTTTTAGCCTTCTTTGTGGGCAGTAATGAAGGCTTTTCTGAGGGACTAGATCTCCAGGCTAGAACTGCCGAATGTTGGCCCTTTTGTTGTAGCTGGAGAGGAGCTGCTGCTGGCAGGCTACGATGTCGGTGATGACCTTCTTGTATTTCTCCTCTGCCTGATCTAACTTTGTGGCCATCTCCTTTTTGTTCTACTCAATGCTTGGCAATAGAGTGCTGATACTTGGCATGATGACATTGGGATGAATGATTGCATCTGGACCAAATGCCAAAGAGAAAGAAGTCTTACCAGTTATTCATCGTTTGGTTGTGCGATACACTTATAGACATCCGGGAAGTTCGTCTGGCCATTTTCTCTTCTTGTCGGAGAAGGATTTCTTGAGGCAGTCGAGAATTGTCTTGTTGGATGGTTCAGCCTGCCCATTGCCTTGGGGATACCTCGGCGTGGACATGTGCTGCTTAATGCCAGAACTTCGCCAAATCTTTGTTGACGAATTACGGGTCGTTGTCTGTGACGATGGATTAAGGGATGTCAAATCAGTAAATGATGTTCCTCTATATGAAGCACTCTATGTCCATCTGAGTTGTGGTTGTTATGGGCTTTGCTTCCACCCACTTGGTGAAGTAGTCAGTTGCCGCGACCATCATGCCTCTGCCCCTAGTAGTGGGTGACATTGGCTTTACCAAGTTGATTGCCCACTGCATGAATGGCTAAGGACTCGTCGACGGTTGTAGTTCGCTGGTAGGCAGTGCTGGTACCGGCTTGTAACGTTGGCAATGGTCGCACTTTTGTACTAACTTCTTAGCATCTTGATGCATAGTAGGCCAATAGTAGCATACGTTAAGAGCCTTCTATGCTAAAGATCGGCCTCCGAAGTGATTTCCATAAACACCTTCGTGGATTGAACTTAGAACCTTTTGGTCATCGGGAGGCGCTAGGCAGCGATGATGTGGTCCAATGTAGGATCTTCGGACGAGAATGTTATTCTACATGTAGTAACGGGCTGCTTTTGTTTGGAGCTTTCTAGACTCCAATCTTTCCATGGGGAGTGTGCCATTAACTACGTAGTCTAGAATGAAATCTTGCCAGTTTGGAGTTTTACTAACCTGTGACACCTCGGCTGTTGGCTCTGCCTCTATGCTTGGCTTGTCTAGATACTCCACCGGAATAGAGCGTTTGAGTTAGTGGTCGAGGGAAAAGCCTAGGCCAGCTAGCGCGTCCGTGTGGGCGTTGTCTGCTCGTGAAACTTGAGTGAGGGTGTAAGTCTGAAACACCTCAAGTTCCTTTCGTACCTTGTCTAAATACTGCGCCATCTTTGAGTTTTGTCGTGTACTCCGCAGTAGTCTGGCTGGTGATTAGTTGGGAATCAGAATGAAATGCAAGCTTTTTTACCGCCAAGTCTTTTGCCATTCGGAGGCCTGCTAGTAGGGCTTCGTACTCTGCTTCGTTGTTGGATGCTTTGAATCTTAGAGTGATTGCTTGCTCGAGCATCGAACCGTCTGGGGTGGCAAGGACCATACCTGCTTTCGAGCCCTTGTAGTTGGATGCGCTGTCGACGTGAAAATGCCAAAATTCTCCATCGGATCAAACAGGCGTGGTTAGGGCGTGCTCGATTACCTTTGAGGTGTCGTTGGGTTGCTCTGTTGCGTCGCCTATGCTAGGCATGAAGGCTCGGTAGGGAGCCGTGGTGCTGGGGCCACATTACATGCAGTAGAAGATGCTCAACTGCTGGTATTGGGCCACTCTAAAGCTGAATTATGGAGCAAGAGTCGAATAGGGCCTTGTCGTGCACAACAAGAGGTAGTGCTCAACTACAGGTCCATGTTGCTCCTATGTAGAATCTTTTAAGGCGACGAGGACAAAATTTGCTTTCGAGTGTGTCATTCTAGTGTTCGTCTGCCCTTAGCGCACTTTTTGGGCTAAGTTGTTGCGTTCGTCAGAAAACTTTGCATTCGTCAATGTTTGTGCCTTTATCGTCGTGCATCTGGATTGGGCAGAATAGTGCGTCATGAGGATGAATGCTTGCGTCAAAAGGTATAACTTGAGCTTTCAGGTTGCAACAATTGTCGCCAAAGTTAGCTTTTGATTTCTGGTAGCTAGTTTCCTTATCGATATGAGCTTTTGAAATGTGGAATATAGGTAATCGGACCCTCAACTCTTCTCATATGAGGGTAGAGCTTATTATTGCTTCAGATACCGTCAAGCATGTGAATAAGTCCTCCGCTGCTTTCGGTTTGGATAGTGGGTAGGTGATGTCAGGTACTTTTTCAAGTCCTTGAATGTTTTCTCACACTGGTCGTCTTGTTTGTCTTGTTGCTCTTTTTCGATTCAGATGAAAAAAAAGGCTCATGTTGATCGGTGGACCGCAAGGGTAAACAGTTGAGTGCGGCTGCTTGTCTGGTCAGACCTTGAATCTCGTTCAGAGTAGTGAGGGACTTCATATTCAAGATCACTCAGATTTACCTTGAATGTGCATAGGCAAGCCTCGTCCCAAAGTGCATGCTTCTCTGTCAGAGTGAAAGAGTCTGCCAGAGTTAGATCATTTTTCATGATCAATTCTCCGAACAATGGGTGGTTTGCTAGGAGTCATTTTTGGAAGGCTGCACTAACTATCGAGTCGTTGCATCTGACTATCTTTGCCTTCTCTGCTTTGAACCTCATCATGTAGTCGCGAAGCGACTCCTTTGGTTTCTTTTTGACGTTGAACAAATGGTCGGACTTCTTCTTGATCGAGTGATAGGATGAATATTCTTTGGTGAAAACCAAAGAAAGTTCGTCGAAACTCCGGATGGATTGTGGCAGCAAAGTGCGGAACCAATCTTGCACATTGCCTTGTAGAGTGGTGGCGAATAGCTTGCACATGAGAAATTCGTTATTCCGATAAAGGGTTATTGCTCTTCGGTTGTGCTTTAGATGTCTTTTCGGGTCTCCATCTCTTTTGAAAGATGTGAAATGTGGCATGCTGAACTTGGATGGAGGCTCTGCCTGCTCGATCTCGTCTATGAAGGGTGATCTGCTTATGTTGGTCATGTTTCGTCATAGCACCTCATCAGTGACCTTGTTGCATTGGAAATCGCGCAATTGCTCAGTCAAGAGCATCTCTACTTCTTCTTGAATTTGTTTTTGTTGGGGGTAGCAAAGCTCTCGTCTGCCCCCAGTCTTGACCTATTGGTCTAGGCTACTCTTCTATGTGTTCAGCTCATCTATGCCTTGGCTACGGTGCATGTGGTACATTCCTAGCAGGTGAGCGAATTTCTCGTAGGCTGTTGGTTGAACTTGAGCCGGATTGAGTGCCTGCTTCTCTCCATCCGTCGTGCTGCCTACTCCAATATGAGGTGCATGATGTTCCTTGCGGACTTAACCGCGAATGAACACTTTGCTTGGAAGGTTGCTCATGTTGATTATCGGAGTGTGGCCCCAACCGTGAGTGTATGTTTGTCTGTGGGCATAACCAAGAGTGCACGCTCCTCCGCATGCTAAGATGAAAGTATACGCTATCTCGGGGGCCCAATCGGCAGTGTACACTGCCAGAATGCCCGGTTCGTGATTGGTCTAGTGGTTGTTTGCTGGGACACTGCTGGAGAGGTTCTTCGTTTACCCTTGTCTTACTTTGGGACACCTCGTCTGGGGCACACTGCATCTCAATACGCTGTAAGAGCTGATTTACCAAGGTCGTCTGCTGCGCAAGGGCGCTTGTCAACTCTACGACTTGTTGAGACAAATGTTGTTCGCCATTTGGGTTGGAAGAGCTTGGACGGTATGCATGAATAATGGAAGTGTAATAGACTCCGGGAGTGAGATTTGAGTTGGCATATGTCAAATATGCAGAGAAATGGGGTGAAAATACCTCTGGTTCAATCGTCGGTCTAGAAATATGAAGTCGGGACTGTTGAACCTGTCTTGGACTGGTTTAGATTGCTTAGAAGGCCACGAGAGTGGGCCAGATCTCGAATTGGGCTGCTGGTATGGACTGGGCCATGTGCATAAGCTGATCCACGTACGATGTGCGTAGGCGCTGAGCTCGCGCTGGCCTTGGGCCTGCGAGCACTGGACTGGTTGCCTTGTGGCACGAGCCTGGGCCTGGTGCTGCGAGGTGGCTTGTTTACCATGGGTAGTGGGCTCGTTTAGGGCCACTGTCGTGGTTACTACCATAGTGGCTGCCACGGTGGTGCCTTGTGGGGGTAGTGCTGCTCCACTAGTCATCGCTTTGACCCTTGTGGATCGTCGTGGTAAGGCTACTAACGATCTCCATCACTTGGTCCAAATCCTTGAACGTAGGAAGTTTCGTTCGTCGTGGTTTCCGAATTTCTAGTCATTGTACTTTTCTTTTATGTTTATTCAAAGAATTTTATAAAAAAAAAATTAGAAATGAGAACGTACGAAAAATTTACAAATGAACAAGAAATGAGAAACTTCGCATGCAAGAGTCTTCTTCGAGCATGTGAATCAAGACTCTCAATGAAAACATCAATTTGTGGATGCAAATTTCCGCCTTCTTCTCCTTTGACGAAAATGCATCTGCAAAATAATAACACTTAAGATCAAGACCAAGAGCCTCACACGTCCACAATGAATTGGGGGCATTGGCCGAAGAATCTTTGATGCCAAAGTTAGAATTTGAGAAAGAAAGTGTTTAGAGAATTTTAGGGAGAGAATGAACTTGCATTTTGGTGTGAAGATGGGGCTTGTGGCCCTATTTGGAGAAATAGGGACCGGCCACTTATGGTGGTATTTTGAATATAATTGCAAGATATTATGTCAAATAATATCTTGCAATTAATTTGGTAATTAACCAATTAATTTGGTAATTAATCCCAATTTGAAAATAATAATTGGGAGTTACCTTGTGGGTAAGGATTTGATGAGGAGTGATGAGAGAGTTTTGAATAAATACAATTTTGATCACTTTTGACCTTGATTGAGCCGTTATTGTTTGTTACATGCGCGTGGGAATCCTGGTGTGCCTTAAGGGTAATTTTGTTTTTTTTTAAACCCAAAAATCCACACGTCGCCTCCATAATTTTCTTGATTATTTTTGGCTCCACAGTGAGCATGAAAGAAGAAATAACTCGTTTTGCGTAAAAAAAACCAAGTTGTTTTCAGTTGTCCGAGCTAGGGGTGGGTTTAAAAAACCAAAAACCGAAAAAAACCGAGCCGAACACCGAACCGAAGCCGAAAAAAATCGAACTGAACCGAACCGAAATAGGTTGGTTCGGTTTTGGTTTTGGTGGTCAAGAAACCGAACCGGACCGAACCGAACCGAACCGATTTATATAATATATATTTAATTATTTATTTAATATATATTAATTATATAAACATACACAAATACTCAAAACCTAGAGGTTATAGGTTTCGAATCACTTCCCTCCTGGTTGAGGAGTATTTGCTTCAGCCAACTTGACAACATGCTTTGTTTGCTATAATTGTATTAGTAAAATATTTATATTGATTCTGGATCTTTAATTCTTTATATTTATAACATATCTAAACACAAAACCCTAGCCGTCCACCCATTTATTCCCATTTCATCTTCTCTGACTTCTCAACCTCTCTCTCTCTCCCACCGTCAAGAACCTATCTCTCCCACAACTGCGATGCCTGATTCAAGAAGTTCAGGTTCATAAACGTTGCTCTAGCTGTATCAATTTCATCGATTTTTTTTCCCAATCTTGTAAATCTGTTTATTTTGTGATTGAATGATTGGGTTCGAAAATTGGAATTGTTACCCTCTGCAAATTTGTAAATTTATTTTATCTATTACATTCGCACTCTTGTAAACCACAGAGAAGCCACTCGGAGGTGGTTCAACAGGTGAATTATGCTGATGTTTGTTTAATATAATTGTTTGGATATTCTTATAATTGTTTACTTAATCTTTCTTTTTGTTTTTGTGTTTTTTGATCATCTAAAAAAATGTTGTTGATGTTTGTTTGGATTTTTGGTTGTGAATTTTTGAAGTTGCTGATGTTTGTTTGGATTGTTGGTTGGTGAATTTTTGAAGGAAAATTGGCCGATGTTGTTCTTGGATTGGTCTTTGTGGAGCCCTATGTGGTTGCTCGTCTGTTTGGCTGTGTTCGAACAGGCGCTCATGTCTGGATGTTGCAATCAGTGAGGCGTCGGTTGGTTGGTGGCGAGGGTTTTGGATGCTCGGCGGCGGGTGCTGCAGTGAAAGCTTAGGTTTTTTTTTTGTTGTAATGTATGTATTGGGCCGAATCAAACCGAACTAAACAGTAATTTCGATTTGGTTTCCGGTTTCAGTCAAAAACCGAACCGAACGGAACCGAACCCACCCCTAGTCTGAGCATGTTCATTTTTAATGAAAATGTCCAACAATAGTTGTCAAATTTTAACTGTTAGTCTCAGAGTAAGTCCACCTATTTTGCTATGGCAATGGATAGTGGACTAGGGCAGTTGCTATTCACGCTGAATGGTAATTGCCTTAGCACAATTTTTATTCACAATTTGTTTTTTCTTCTTTTAAATGCATAATGAAATTATTTAATAATTATCAAACATGTAAGATTAGTATTGAGCAGGATATTCAAATATGTCCATTGTGGAGCCAAAAATAATCACAAGGCAACACGTGGATTCTTGAGTAAAAGAGGACAAAAATACCCTTGAGGCATACTGGGATTCCTACGCGCGAGCAACGGGCAATCATCCCTAAACCAAGTCAAAAGCGCCCAAAGGAAGGTAACAAATTCATCTCATCCATCCTCATCTTAGGTAATTACTTCATAACCTACAAATTATTTCATATAAATAGAGATTAATTGGCTAATTAATGGATTAATTCCTAATTAATCCATTAATCACCAATTTAATCACCCATTATATCAAATAAACCACCCAAAACCACATCAATGCCCGGCCATCCCCATCTAAAAAGGGATCCATCTTATTTCCTACCTTTCCTTACTCTTTTCTCCCCTTTTTAGCTAATTATTTAGTTATTCTTTATAACCTTTTCATAACCTAATTATCAATTTATTCTAAATAAATATGTAACCACCAATTTATTCTTTAAGGTTTAATTAGCCAATAAATTGGCTAATTAAACCAAAATCTCAACCACAAAAACTCCTTCAAGGGCCGGCCATTCCTTGGGAAAAAATGGCCAAGCCTAGCCCTATAAATAGGCTCATATTTTCACCAAAACCTCATTCCAACACTTTGGCAAAAATCCCAAAATTCTCTCTCTCTCTAAATTCTAACTTTGGCATCGGAGGTTCTTCGGCCAAAGCCCCCCCCATTCATCGTGGGTGCGTGAGGCTCTTGGCCTTAACCTAAGGTGTTAATTGTTTTGTAGGTGCAAAATTGTCTAAGATCAAGGAGGAAGAAATTTGCATCCACAAATTGGTGCTTTCATTGAGAGTTGAGATCTATACTCGTAGAAGACTCTCGCATAAAAAGGTTTTTCTCTATTTTCTAGTCCATTTGAATATTTTTTCATACGTTCTTATTATTAGAATTTTTTATTTGCAAAGGTTCTTTGATAAAACGTATAAGAAAAATATAATGGCTAGAAATTTAGAAAATTCCACAAGTGAAAATTCTAATATTCAAGAAATGGGACCACGGCGATCCACGAGGCTAAATGTGATCATAGGAACGGCACCATCGCTACGGGGCTCCACCATGGCAACCACCGCGGTGGCCACCACGGTCACCACTAGCCGTGCCATCCAAGGCTCACGACACCAAGCCCACGGCCCAACCCATGTCACTTCAAGCCCAACGCGAACTCAATGTGTTGCCAAGCCGAGCCCAAGCCTCGCACCCATGCGCATCACACTTCGAGCAGTCTGCTCCCGTCGAGCAGCCCACTCTCGTGGCTCAGCCTGCTCCCGCCGAGCAGTCCACTCTCATGGCCCAGCTTGCTCTCGTGGCCCAGCCTGCTCCTGACGAGCAGCCCATTCCCGTGACCCAACATGCTCCCGCCGAGCAGCCCACTCTCGCAGTCCAGCCTGCTCTCGTGGCCCAGTCTGCTCCCCTGGCTTTCCAAGCAGCCCAAGTCGGCCCAAGACTATCTCAACCATCTGCACATACCATCGAGCCGGGGGCATTCTCACCACATTTTTTCGCGGATTTGACATTTCCCAACTCAAATCTCGCGCCCGGAGTCTACTACCCTTCCACTGCCTAATGAGGCACATTCCTTCCAAGCTTTTCCAATCCAACTGGCGAACAACACTTGTCTCGACAAGTCATAGAGTTGACGAGCGCCCTTGCACAACAGACAACCTTGGTGAATCACCTTTTGCAACGCACTGGGATCCAACGTGCCCCGAACGAGGTATCCCAAAGTAGGACAAGAGCAAACGAACCTTTCCAGCAGCGTCCCGGCAAGCAGCCACGAGCCAAGCGTTCGGGCAGTGTACATTCCCGATTGGGCCCCCGAGATAGCGTATACTCCCGTCTTAGCACGCGAATGAGCATGCACTCTTGACTAGGCCCACAAATGAGCATACATTCACGGTTGGGGTCAAACTCCGATAGTCAACATAAGCAACCTTCCAGGCAAAATGTTCATTCGCGGCTAAGCCTACAAGGAGCATCATTCACCTCACATCGGAGTAGGCAGCACGACGGACGGAGATAAGTAGTCACTCAATCCAGCTCAAGTTCAACCAGCAGTCTGCGAAAAACTCGCTCGCCTACTAGGAACGCACCACATGCACTGCATCCGCGGCATAGACAAGCCAAACACATGGAAGAGCAGCCTAGACCAGCAAGTCATGGCTGGGGGCAGCCGAGAGCTCCGCTACCCCAACAAAGGTAAATTCAGGAAGAAGTAGATAGACTATTGACCAAGCGATTGCACGATTTCAAACGCAACGAGGTCACCGACGAGGCACTACGATGGAACATGACCAACATAAGCAGGTCACCTTTCACGGACGAGATCGAGCAGGTAGAGCCTCCACGCGAGTTCAGCATGCCACATTTCACATCTTTCAAAGGGGATGAAAACTCGGAGAGACACTTAAAGCGCTACCGAAGCGCAATGATCCTTTATCGAAACAACGATGATCTCATGTGCAATATATTCGCCATCACTCTACAAGGCGAGGCGCAAGATTGGTTCTACACCCTGCCGCCATAATCCATCCGGAATTTCTACGAACTTTCTTTGGTTTTCACCAAAGAATATTCATCCTATCGCTCGATCAAAAACAAGTCTGACCATTTGTTTAACGTCAAGAAGAACCCAAATGAGTCACTTCGTGACTATGTGAGGAGATTCAAAGCAGAGAAGGCAAGGATAGTCGGATGCAACGACTCGATAACTAGAGCAGCCTTCCAAAAAAGCATTCCAGCAGACCACTCGCTATTCGAAAAATTGATCATGAAAGAAGATCTAACTCTGGCAGACTCTTTTGCTTTGGCAGAGAAGCATGCACTTTGGGACGAGGCTCGCCAATGCACATTCAAGGACTTGAAGAAGTACCCGACATCATCTCCCTAGAAGTAGTGGATGACTTATTCGTATGTTTGACGGTATCTAATGTAGCAATAAGCTCTACCATCATGCGAGAAGAGTTGGGGGCCCGACTACCTGTATTCTACAGTTCAAAAGCTCTCCTCGATGCTATTAAAAATTCAAAAGCTAACTTTGGCGATAGTTGTTGTAACCCAAAAGCTTAAATTTTACCTTCAAATGCACGCAGTCATCATCATGACGCATTATTCCGCCGAATCCAAACCCGCGACGATAAAAGCATAGACCCTGGCAGATGCAAAGTTTTCTGACAAAAGCAACAACTCGGCCCAAAAGACACGCCAAGGGCAGACGAACACTAAGAAGCAAGTTTTGTCCTCGTCGCCCCAGAAGATTCTACGTAAGAGTAACATGTACTGGCAGTCGAGCACTACCTCCTGCTGTGTGTCACACGGCCCTAGCCGACCCTTGCTCCATTATTCAGATCTAGAGTGGCCTAATACCTGAAGTTGAGCATCTCCTGCTACATGTAACATGGCCCCAGCTCTACGGCTCCCTACCGCGCCTTCAAGCCTAACCTTGACAACGCAACAGAGCGGCCCAACGACGCCCCGAAGGCAGCCGAGCACACTTTAGCCACACCTGCTCCCTCAATGGAGATTTCTGGCATTTGCATGTCGACGGCGCATCCAACTACAAATGCTCGTGAGCAGTCGTGGTTCTTGCTACCCCAGACGGTTCAATGCCCAAGCAGGTGATCACTCTAAGATTCAAAGCATCTAACAACGAAGCAGAGTACGAAGCCCCACTAGCAGTCATTCGAATGACTTGGTGGTGAAAAAGCTTTCAATTCATTCCAATTCCTAGCTAATCACCAGCTTGACTACTAGGGGTAAAAGCATGATGATCGTGGTAACCGACTACTTCACCAAATAAGTAGAAGCAGAGCCCATGACGATCACGGTTCAGACGGACATAGAGCGCTTCATATGAAAGAGCATCATTTGCCGATTTGGCATCCCTTAATCCATCGTCACCGACAACGGCCCGCAATTTATGGGCAAAGATTTAGCGAAGTTCTTCCAAAAATATGGCATCAAGCAGCACATGTCTACGCCAAGATATCATCAAGGCAATAGGCGGGCCAAAGCATCCACTAAGATGATTCTCGACTGCCACAAGAAATCCCCCACCAATAAGAAAAGAAAATGGCCAGACGAACTTCATGGATGTCTATGGGCATATCGCACCACCAAAAGACGAGGAGATGGCCACAAGCTTAAATCGGGCAGAGGAGAAGTACGAGCAGACTATCACCCGTATCGCAGCTCACCCGCAGCAGTTCCTCTCCAGCCACAACAAAAGGGCCAAGATTCGGTAGTTCCAGCCCAGAGATCTAGTCCTAAGAAAAGCCTTCATCACTGCCAGCAGAAAATGCTTCAAAAAGATGAATCTCATCCGGGAAGGTCTGTATAAGATTAGCAGAGTAGGCAGCAAGAGTATTTACATAACGAAAAAAAGATCGAAAAGCAATAGAGTGCCTACAATCTGAAGAGGTACCATGTGTGACCTCCCACTACATCAAAGCCCGAAGACTCAAGAAGCTCGATGGGCACCACCACCCAAGCTGAGGACTATCCAGTTGTTATACAGTTTCTACCTTACAGCTAAGTTCTCGTTCGTTTCACTCATTTTTCAATGAGGAATTTAGAAGTAATCACAACTTGGCTCGGCTGCATGCTTACAATAACTAATCACTCCTGCACTTCAAAAGAAGACTACACCCTTCTTAGGGACTCATCGCAGGAATTGCGCCCCCCGAGGGACCAACCATGCTCTCCAGTGCGAGAGGGTAAACCAATTCCCCGACACCCATATGGGTTAGCTCTCCAAGACGGGAGGATAAACTTTACACTCCGAATATCCAGACGTGGATGAGCCTGGCTGCCCTAGTATAACTAGATGCACGATGGCTTGCGCCGGGATTCCTAGAAGTAGCCACAATGGTCATTTTCAAGACTTAGCTAACTGAAGGATTTTGGGTCTCTTGGCCTAATCCGTGGGGAACCCGGCCCTAGAGACGGATGGGGCACATTATGTAGTACGCCCTACAGACGGCTGCCCTGGAACCCTAAAGCTTCTACCGAGTGCACTAAGGTAGCCTACGGATTCTAGAAGACTGTCTACGGCTTGCCCTTCGAGCAGTAAAACCGCGCTAGACTTATACAACCGCACATTCTTGTGAAAGGTTAAACAAGCTAGCACACATATATGAAGTTTTATCCACTGCCGACATGCTACGTAGTCGATAAGCTTGACCTCTGCCAAGCGCGGAACAACCTACACCAATTCCTAAAGTGTTGTGATACTTGCTACGCAACCTACGGAATTGGATAAAGTCAAGTTAATAGGCTAGTGGTTACGCGGACTTGTCTGCTTCTGTAAGTAAGGCATCTGGCTGCCAACCTTATGGCTAACAACTTTGCAAAGTTCTACACCAACAACTACGGCTGCATAGGCTACGCGAGCTTGTCTGCTTATAAAAAAGTAGCATGCCTGCCACTGGTCTATCAAGTCTAAAGGTTAGGGCATGAACAAAAGAAGCGAAGATGAAGAAAAGCGAAGGAAAACATGTTTATAAATAACTAGCAAAGGCCGAAGAAGTTCAAGCAAAACAAGAGATACAAGGAAAAACAAATAAAATCCTATAGGCTACCTAGAAGACTATAGCAGCTTGGACATCCCACGACTACTCGGTCGTCACACCTTCAGCAGCCGCGACGCTCTTAGCAGTGGTATCATCCGGCGTTTCACCCCCGGCTGCCCCAGCCTGGGCACTAACTTCTCCAACTACTTCACCAATGGAAGCCTCAAAAGCAAAATCAAGCAAGTCTTTCGGAGAAATAGAGAAGGTCTCGAAACCCCGAGCCCAACCTTTTCACCTGTCAGCTGCTCATCCTCTTCGAGCAGACCAACATGGATGCTCTGCAGCTCATCTACTTCCTTCTTCAGACTTTCGTTGATCTTCAGTACGCCTTGAAGTTCCAACACTTGGGGTTCAAGCCTATCGATTCTCTTGAAGTGGATCACTTGGTTATAAGCAGCAATCAACTCTTCATCCTTTGCAGCATAATGAAGCTCAGAAACGACATGCTTAAGATCTTGAATCTAAGGTATGTGACATCTGATCTCCCTCTCTGCACTTTCATGCTTAACTTGGATCGCGTCAAGCCTAGTCTTCAAGTCAACGATCTCTTGGCGAGCAGTCTCAAGCTGCAAAGAAGTGGGGGCATAAATATTAGACCCCTTCAAAGCAACGAGCTCAAAATCTACCATAGTATCTGCCATCTCCTTAGCAGCCTTGCTATATCTGCATCATAGCAAGCAGAGCAGTCCTTCTATATTTGGTCGTATGCTTCGTAAACGAGCTTGGGCAAACAACCTTTCTGACGCCATCAACAAACTTGGCACAAGCGTCTATGTTTTCAAGCAGATCTGGTTTGAAAAGCACATAGATCTCAGTAGCCTCCCCAGAAATAGGCTTAGTGGATTTCTCACAGCTGCCTACGCGAGCAGTCTCCTCATTCCCAGCAGGCGAATCAGTCTCAGCAGCATAAGGAATGGGCCTTGGCGCCAGTTTAGCAGCAGAGTCCACCTTATCGCTCTTCATAATAGCAAGCCTCTCCAAAGGTGAACCGGACTTAGCTCCTAACAGACGTCTTGGTACAAAATTCGGCACTAGGGGCATGACAGGACCTTTATGCCGAAC
Source organism: Malus fusca (assembly GCA_035220775.1). NCBI lineage: Eukaryota > Viridiplantae > Streptophyta > Magnoliopsida > Rosales > Rosaceae > Malus > Malus fusca. Next base: position 17,565,116 of record CM069059.1, on the reverse strand, counting down.
AATCCTATCAGCAATCGTACTAGCCATTCTTGACATGGCAGGTGCCACATGCTCAGATCTAGCAGCCTCATTTTTCGTCCCCTTGGAAAAAGTCAAGTCAATCACAAGCCTGGAGGCAGTCGGCGAACCCGCGCGAGCAGCGAAAGAAGTCTTTGGTTTTTTCTCAGCCGACATCTCTTGAGCAGGCAGGGAAGATCCCTTTTCCCACCTTCACTTACAGCAGGATCCACAACAGTGATTGGACAAGCCAATGCATCTGCCTTGATCCTATTCACCTCTTCTTTTGGGAGTAGCCCACGTTTCTCCTGACAAAGAAAGTTAAAGTAGCCAACGCCATTCGTGGTACCCAGCAGGGGAGTTCAACCCAACATTCCAGGAGCTCATGAGGCCCGCAACCTCTTCATTTCTCTCAATCACCGGCCTAGCTCGCGTCATGTCCAAAAGCCTAAAAAGACATAAGCCATGTGACTCGCCTAGTACTGCACCCCAGCGCCACAATCCGCGGCCCCAGCCACACAAGTTGCCCTTGGTTCTAGCCAAGTCGAGCATCTTAAAGCAGTGGTCCCTGCCACAATACCTCATCGGCCCATGCTGAGCCGACTTCTGGCCCATGCCAGCCGACGTGCCGCACCACCCCGACGGCTGCCCCGCGGTAGCACCATCCAAGAAGAAGACAAGGAAAATTAATTTTTTTCTTACCTCAGTGTGGCACGAAGAAGACGAAGAAAGCAACGAAAGACGGTCTTTTGCACGGGCAAGATGTAGAAGATTGCTAGAGGAGGGGGAACAAATATCCTCTAAGCTATCTCTCTCTTGTAGGGTAGAATAAATCGCTCTCCAAAGTTGATTTAATAACCCACTTAAGGTGGACTTAAATAGGCTTTGAGAGAAATTTATTTCCCTAGAAGGATCTAATTTCTTATTAAAAAGAGAATCAACATCAAAATAGGAAGCAGTCTTAAGTTTCCTAAAGCAAGAAAATCTCTACACCTGTTGCCCTTTCCTGCAAGCAGCCCAACAGGTGTAGGGGCATTTGTGGAGCCAAAAATAATCACAAGGCGACACGTGGATTCTTGGGTAAAAGAGGACAAAAATACCCTTGAGGCATACTGGGATTCCTACGCGTGAGCAGCGGGCAATCATCCCTAAACCAAGTCAAAAGTGCCCAAAGGAAGGTAACAAATTCATAGTTATCTCATCCATCCTCATCTTAGGTAATTACTTCATAACCTACAAATTATTTCATATAAATAGAGATTAATTGGCTAATTAATGGATTAATCACCAATTTAATCACCCATTATATCAAATAAACCACCCAAAACCACATCAATGGCCGGCCATCCCCATCTAAAAAGTGATCCATCTTATTTCCTACCTTTCCTTACCCTTTTCTCCCCTTTTTAGCTAATTATTTAGTTATTCTTTATAACCTTTTCATAACCTAATTATCAATTTATTCTAAATAAATATGTAACCACCAATTTATTCTTTAAGGTTTAATTAGCCAATAAATTGGCTAATTAAACCAAAAACTCCTTCAAGGGCCGGCCATTCCTTGGGAAAAAATGGCCAAGCTTAGCCTTATAAATAGGCTCCTATTTTCACCAAAAACTCATTCCAACACTTTGGCAAAAATCCAAAATTCTTTAAACACTCTTTCTCTCTAAATTCTAACTTTGGCATCAGAGGTTCTTCGGCCAAAGCCCCCCCCATTCATCGTGGGCGCGTGAGGCTCTTGGCCTTAACCTAAGGTGTTAATTGTTTTGTAGGTGCAAAATTGTCCAAGATCAAGGAGGAAGAAATTTGCATCCACATCCATAACTATAGAAAGAAAAAAAATATTTGATCTGATTTTCGATAAGATTTACGATTGCACTTGACGCGTTACGTGTCATTATCAATTTAAAATCTTTGCTCCGATTTGTGATAAGAGATTCAATTTCTTATGTCGTGTCACTTGTCCTTAATTTTGACATTGCCCCTTTGTTGCCTTCTAATTCATGTAGTATTTGTCTACTCGGTTGAAATAATTTTGTCTTTTAATTCATCTCTTTAATAAATTCCACATGACAATTTACATACCGGTCAAACTAAAAAACTTCACAACTTTTAGTATTCATATTCAAAATTTGAACGTTTTTGGAAAGTCAACTTGTGCACAGGAAATTTGGAATGTAACGATTACATCGACATATGATATTTTTAATTCATGTATTATATTAAGTGGATGATATGATTAGTATATGGATAATACTTGTGAAACTTACTCTCGGGCAAGTGGCGGAGCACGGCAGCTCCGGCGACGGTTGACAGGAAGAAGAAGACGGAATATTCCATCAACCTTAACATATTCCTAGTGGCATTAGCATCTACTGTCAAACCGAAGGTATCCTTGAACTTTAACTACACTGTCACGGTTAACTGTGACAAACTATTCTGTCTGGCAATAGATATTCTAGCTCCGTTAATGGAATATTTCTTCTCCAGCGCTCATCAACAAGTGTATAGCCTTTATTGTTTTGTTATAATTCTTTGCATTGCAAACTATGGAATGTTCTTACTTGTGTTATTTCTGCTCATTATAAGTGTCTGCACATAGTGTATAGCCTTTTTATCTATGTAGTCTTTCTTTTTAAGGAACAATACTTAACTACTAAAAAATGAGTAAGAATTCATACTCAAAATTCTTTGTGTTCGAATCATAGAGTTTTTACTAATGATCATAACCGTTCATATCATGATTCACTTTGTAAAGATCATCTTTGCAAAACATGAATTGCAACTAAGGTTATTTGATTAATCTATTGTAGCAAATACATAGAGGGTTCGTAATACTTTTATCAATTCTGTTAATTTGTTTTTATACATAACTAAATGATCTTAGTTTTAATTGATTTTTTTGCTAAAACGATTTTTATAGAATGATTCATAATAAAAATGATTTTGATTATAAACATGAAGTTCTATGATTAACAATAAACAATTTTAAATACAAATTCTTACTCATTTTATGAATAATCAAGTATTATTATTTTTTAAGTCGCCCACCACATCCATCGAAGATATACTCAAAAGTGAAAATGCCTTTTATGTTTTTTTTCTTCGTATTTATTTCCAATTTTCAAATAAAATGAAATAAAAAATTTAAGGGACATAGAATAAGCAAATGTGTCATACAAATCTGCAAAAATCATTTCATATTCAAATTCATTCAAATGGATTCCAAATCTGCAACAATGCCAAGGGTTATATGTGTAATTCCACCCACTATGTCATTTCCAAAACAACCATCACCCTCACACGTGTGACCTCTTTGAACGGCAAAAAGGGAACGGATCCCCTTCTAAGCTTAGGAAGTTGAGCTTTCTGAGCAAATCATATGGACTGTTAGATTTTAATCATATGTGTAATTCTTTTAAAAGTTATAATAATTGTAATTGTTGGATCAAAATCCAACGACTCGTATGATTTGTTTAAGCTCTGGAGAGGATCTGTTCCCTGGCAAAAAAGTAACCATGAAATGTCACAAGACACCGCAGCTCACACGTGGAAACGATTCCACGTCCTCACATCGGAAACGTAAAACAATTCGAATAATAAAAAGAGGACATTCAAATTTTACCAATGCCCAACGGTCGGATTTTCTGCCTCACTCGCAATCGTAGCCGTTGAGTCTTCAATCTTGCTCGACATTTAAGGCCAGCTGCCCAAACTTGAGCACGCATTTTCTCTCTCGACAGAGAATGCGCAGTAAAAGATACTTTCTTTTTCAAATTTATTTTCTTCCGTATTAGAGAGAGAGAGAGTGACATTTTGTCATTTCATTTGCTTACTTTTAGAGAGAGAGAGAGAGAGGAGATTTGAATGTGGATTTGATTTTGTTTGTATAAATATTCACCTGTTGTCTGGTTGTGTTGGAAAAACAAAAAAAAAGTTCAAAAATTTGAAGTGGGTCGAGTTTGAAATCGAGCTAGCTGCTTCTGCTGCTGGTTTTTAAAATTGGGTTTTCGACCGTTTCCTCCTGTTTCTCTAATTGCAAGCAGAAATTGTTTCTGGGTTGTTTCTGAAACTGCTACGTGAATGTGAGTGACTGAGATGCAGAGAGAGAGAGAGAGAGAGAGAGAGAGAGATTAAATCCAGTTGCTTTGCGGATTTTGGCAGCATTTCTGAGTTGGGTTTTGTAATTTAGAGAGAGAGAGGAAGAGGGTTTGAGAGAGAGAGGGGGTTTGAAGGTAAATTTGATCTGGGCTCTGCTGAAGTTGATCACAGAGAAACTGGGAGGTTTGAAGTGCAAGCTATAGTGGGTTGCTTTCTGAGGAAAAAAGAGGACAAGCTTCTGTTTTCTGAGACTTAAAGGTTAGTTCTTTAAATTCTCCACTTCAGATGTAAAAGAAGAAAAGTTTCATCCTTTTTACACTTTCTGGAATTTATCATATTTATTAATTACTTGTAATTCTGGGACTCATTGCTTTTCTTTTGTGTTGCAGTAACAGAAGGGACTGATAGCGAGAGAGAGAGAGAGAGAAAGAGAGAGAGAGAGAGAGAGAGAGAGAGGGAGAAGAAGGCATTTGTCTCATCAGTTGTGGTTGTCAATGGTGGAAGCCTTTGGATTATAATCAAAGTCAATTCAAATTGAGGTATTTGTTTGATGATTTTTTCTTTGAATTTTCTTGAAAGTAGTTTGTGGGGTTTGGTCCATCCATCTAGCTGAAGTTTTAGACACACTCTATTTGTACAACCTGGGATAGATAGAGACTTGAACCTTCTCTTCAAAGTAAAGCCTCTCTCTCTCTCTCTCTCTCTCTCTCTCTCTACCCCACCTAGCTTCATTTATGAGTAAAAATGGTAACCAAGCCAAGAATCCCTACTTTCCCATTCTCCTTCCATAAAATCTTGATCCTTGAATATCGATCAAGACTGGTTATAATTTTTTACAAAGCGATATTCTGCTTTAGTCTAATCTAATCGGTAGAAAGATAGATTCGAACAAAGGATCAAGATCAAGTTTTCTCTTGATTGATCTTGATCGTGGTTGAAAAATAAAGTTGTAGCTTTAAGTTTCACTCACCAATATACCCCTCTCTAGTCACATATATTTCCCTCATAACATCTGCTAGAAGAGAAGACAGATTTGATTTCACTTACCAACTTTAGGCCCTCTTAATTGGACGGCACTGCTTTCTGCTTAGCATTTTAAAAGCAAACTTTTATAATATTAGAAGTTTTTAATCGTCATTAAAAAATAATTTTTTTTAGGATTTAATTTTGGTTTGGGTCATTTAATGATGGCTTGCCAACAGTGTGTCCTTGGGCATCTTTTAGGTAATTTCCCATATGGTTGGTCGAATATTGTTTTCAGCAAAGCAAGCTTGCTGTGATCATATAAGATTCTCGAAGCTATTGATGTCGCCCCCCATTTGTTTCAATTTACATCTAATAATATTATTGCATAATTTATATTTTTTATGATTGCAACTGCTCCACTGCCTTTTAGTTTTATATGCACATATCTTTACTTTGCATTTTCTTATTTGTTAGCATTCTAACAACCCTGTGTTTTCTTCCAAGTTCCAGTTGCTTGAGCTCTCGTATCCAATTTGATTGAGATCATGGTGGAAGAGGGCGGCAATGAGGTTTCGATCTATACACGATCAGCAGAAGAATGGTTGTTACATGCTCGGGAGCTTGTCCCATTGGCACTGAACAAGGCAAGAGAGGTTAAGGGGTTTCCGGGTCGATGGAAGATGATCATTTCGAAGTTGGAGCAGATCCCTTCGTGTTTGTCGGATTTGTCTAGCCATCCGTGCTTCTCCAAGAATGCTCTTTGTAAGGAGCAATTGCAGTCGGTATCTAAGACGTTGAAGGAGGTTATTGAATTGGCAGAGTTTTGTGTGGGGGAGAAACACGAAGGAAAACTTCGGATGCAGAGCAATCTGGATGCATTGTCTGGGAAACTAGATTTGAATTTGCGGGATTGCAGGCTATTGATCAAGACCGGGGTGCTTGGTGAGGCTACTTTGCCTTTAGCAATGGCTGGTTCTTCAAGTGAGCCGGAGGCTGCTGCCAATGGGAAAATAAGGGAGCTGCTTGCGCGGCTTCAGATTGGTCACTTGGAGGCAAAACACAGGGCTCTCGACAGTCTCGTAGAGGTCATGAAAGATGATGAAAAGAATGTGCTGTCAGTTATGAGTCGTAGTAACATTGCTGCTTTAGTTCAGCTGCTCACTGCAACATCTCCTCGTATCCGAGAGAAGACTGTGACTGTAATTTGCTCACTTGCAGAATCCGGAAGCTGCGAAAATTGGCTTGTTTCTGAAGGTGTTTTGCCACCTCTGATAAGGCTTGTTGAGTCTGGCAGTGCAGTAGGTAAAGAGAAGGCTACAATTTCGCTTCAGAGGTTGTCAATGTCCTCTGAGGCAGCACGTGCAATTGTTGGGCATGGAGGGGTTCGTCCACTGGTTGAGATCTGCCAAACTGGTGATTCTGTTTCTCAGGCTGCTTCTGCTAGCACTTTGAAGAACATATCAGCTGTCCCCGAGGTTCGACAGACTCTAGCTGAGGAAGGCATTGTAAAAGTTATGATCAATCTCCTTGATTGCGGAATTTTATTGGGTTCAAAAGAATATGCAGCAGAATGCTTACAGAATCTCACTGCAAGCAATGACAATCTCCGAAGGTCTGTAATATCAGAAGGTGGAATTCGGAGCCTGATGGCTTATCTTGCTGGCCCGTTGCCACAAGAATCCGCAGTTGGGGCATTGAGGAATTTGGTTGGTTCAGTTTCTATGGAGGTTTTGGTTTCTCTTGGTTTCCTTCCACGCATAGTTCACGTGCTTAAATCCGGTTCACTAGGGGCACAGCAGGCTGCTGCATCGGCAATTTGCAGGGTTTGCAGCTCAACAGAGATGAAAAAATTGATCGGTGAAGTGGGGTGCATTCCTCTCCTCCTCAAGATGCTCGAGGCTAAATCAAACAGTGCAAGAGAGGTTGCTGCGCAGGCAGTTTCAAGTCTGATGACCTTTTCGCACAATTGCAGAGAAGTGAAAAGGGATGACAAAAGTGTGCCAAGTCTAGTCCAATTGCTTGACCCTAGTCCCCAAAACACAGCCAAAAAATATGCAGTTTGTTGCCTTGGATTACTGTGTTCGAGTAAGAAATGCAAGAAGCTGATGGTCTCGTATGGAGCAATCGGGTACCTCAAGAAGCTTACGGAGATGGACATCCCTGGAGCGAAGAAGCTACTCGAACGGCTGGAAAGAGGGAAGTTGAGAAGTTTCTTCACAAGAAAATAAGAGGAAGAAATGCAAAGTGTACTTTTGGTAAGCTTTGTGAAGCTTCTGATGTCTGATGTAGTAGCTGTTTCATGGTCTATATGAAACGATGTAATCTATGTTATGTATGTTCTGTTATTTATAAGGTTTATGAAAATATTAAATCTCTGTAATTCTATCATGTTTTTCTCCTCTGCTATCTGGTGCAATTTCTGGGATGCCATAACAATTTTAGCCCTTATATCAAAGCTTCCCTCTCGTCGCGCACGAGCGATTCTTAGATATCATCGGTTGTAAATCATGTTTCTTTCTCTGATCAAGTGACATGGTTGTTACAACCCGTGAAAGGGAAGATTTAGGACTGGTTTGGTATTGCTGTGCTTTGAAAAAAAGCTGCTATGAGAATAAACGGCTGTGTTGTGAGAATAAGCGGCTGTGAAATAAATCAGCAGAGTGTTTGGTAAACTTTTTTGTAAAAGTGCTTTTGGAAGAAAAAAAAGCAGTCTCATAGTGGGTCTTTCCATTAAAGGAGCACTGTAGCTCCGTGTGCTTTGAAAAAAAGCAAGTTTTCCAAAGCTGCAAATAGCAGCTTCAGCTTTTTCCTTTGATTTCAGCTTATTCTCACAGCAGCTTCCAAAATAAGTTTTTTTTTTCAGTTTACCAAACACCTAAAACCCTCATAACTTTTTTTCATGGGTGCTTTTTTTTTAAGCACCTCACTCCCAAACCACCCCTTAGTCTCTCGCCACGTATCGATTGATCAATTTAAATGGTGCAAGCTGTACAAGTTTCTTATTATGGCATACATTAACCTCAACATTTACATTTCGCATCAGCCCTTCTGTATATAACTAATATTTATGATGTGTTTTGGAAGGTCGACTATCCTCACAGTTTAGCAAATCCTGCTATATTTCTGATAGTTTTCTTTCATTTTTCCATCTCCACCAATCCAAATTGATTCCAAAGAAGCACCAACACACTTCTGATAATTAGTCAAATTGCCCAATAATTTAATCTCATTAGAACCGCATTTGCATTTGGGTGCCTCATTGATTGGTCCAGTCTTCCAGAGCTAATATATTGCTTTTCCAAAATCTACTTTCCAATGAGCACTTCTGCTGAGAAGCATGTTCTAGGGACATGCTTCAAATCAAGTGCTAGGCGTAGGCGTTGAGAGTATGAACCACGTATCAGAAAAAAAGTAATGTCTAATAATTTATATAATCACGAGCACTTTCCTCCTATTGCCAATTAGTTTTATAATAGAAGTTCATATTATATTACTACATAATTACACCCTGTTACAAGTTTTGACCCGTTTATGTCAAACGCTACTGAAAACGCTTTTAATGAAGTTGTTACTTAATTTTGTTGTTGAACTTTATTGTCAATTTCCAATTTTAGTAGTTAAAGAATGCTGCCAAATATCCTATCCACTGAAGCTTATTAGTGGGAAAGATAAACTCCAAAATCTGTCTCTAAGTTTTAGTTGTGGTTGCATCGCATGCACAGAAAATATGAGAGAAACAAATATGACATCATGGAAGATGTGCCCCATCATTATTTGCATCATGCTAGCACAACTTCAGGGATGAGGATCCCATCCGGATCCAAATAGTGGGAATCCTAGGGATCCTCACATCCTAGCCATTCATTGTATATCGTGCGATCAGTTTTCGTCAGGTACTATTTGTATTTAATTTTAAGGGTAAAAGACTGTTTACTACCCTCATGTTTCGTGGTTTTCAACATTTAGTACATCAAGTTTTTTTCGTCTCAGAGTCATACCTAAAATGTAAATTTTGGGACAGTCTCATAAATCTGTTAGTTAAACTGTTAAGTCTTCTGTTAATTGATGACGTGGCATCCACGTGGACAATGACTGGGCACCACGTGTCAATAAGGGGTCCACTTGGAATTAAAAATTCAAAAAAAATATTAAAATAATTAATTTTAAAAATATTATATATATATATATTTTTTTAGAAGTTGTCTTCTTCCTGAACCCCCGCCCCCAAATGACCCTCCCTCCCTTCTCTCCTCTGCTCCCACCCAAGTCGCCGCCGCCACCCCATCCCCGGTTGACCAGGCCCACCTCCTCCGGGTCTGCACCATTCAACAGAACTCGCCCGAGTCACATCTTCACTCGAACCTCAACTGTTTCGCCTTCCAACTCACCCACGAGTTCTTCCTTCAGATCTGCAACTCCTTCCTCCTTTCATGGCGGCCCGTCTTCCACCCAGATATGCAACTCCTTCCTCCAGATTTGCAACTCATTCCCACCACCCCGATTTCTTTAACACCATGAATGGGTTTAGATTTGGGTGCGATTTGGGGAATTTAAATGTGGTGGTTGAGGATTTATGTGGGTCAAAGCTCGTCGTTGAGGCGAGATTTCTGGTTTTGAAGTTGAAGGAATCGATTCGGCCCGATGGATGTGCAGCGAATAGAAGGGAGGGAGAACGGAGGGAGAAGGGAAAGGGGTCGGGGGTTTGAGGAAGAAACACCTTTATTTATTATTTTTTTTGTAATTTTGTAATGTTTAACGTTTAATACCCGGGTGCTCGGGTGCTCGGGTGGAGAAGATGAAAGGGGTGGAGGGGATGAGGGGTGTCGGGTGGGGATGGAGAAGATGAAAGGGGTGGAGGGGATGAGGAGTGTCGGGCGGGGATGGAGGAAGGGGGTTCTGGGTTGGTTTTGGGCTTTTTTTTTTTAATATAATATTTTTAAAAGTAATTATTTTAATATTTTTTTTTAATTTTTAATTCCAAGTGGACCCCTTATTACAGGTGGCGCCCAGTCATTGTCCACGTGGGCGCCACATCATCAGTTAACGGAATACTTAACACTTTGACTAACGGATGTATGAGACTGTCCCAAAATTTACACTTTAGGTATGACTCTGAGACGAAAAAAACTTGATGTACTAAATGTTGAAAACCACGAAACATGAGGGTAGTAAACAGTCTTTTACCCTAATTTTAAATAATAAAATTCAAATGATTTTTTACCGTACGATATACGATGAACAGTTAGGATGTGAAGATCCCTACGATTCTCGTCATTTGGATCCGGATGGGATCCTCATCCCAACTTCAGCATCTGATTTTGTTTTGGAAAATAATTTTGAGCAACCTGATTTTATTTATTTTAGGGTTTCTAAACTATAAGAGGATGTCCCTTTGTTTTATGTTATTTTGTACAATTGTTTTATGTTATTTTGTACAACATTTTCACACTGAGTTGAGGAGAGAAGAAACTGTTTATGAAATGCATCGCAAATCTAAGGTTCTAAAAAACGCTAGGTGCTAGTTGGATGGCGGACAGGAGCCTAGCGCCTAGGTAGTTTTGTTAATTTTAATTAAATTCATTATATAACATATAAATAAATGTTTACTTATACTTAAAAAATATATATACATAATTGTATTGGGATACATAAATTGCCAAATAAAATAAGATATAGATTATAAAATATTAAAACATATTGAAAACATGGGGAACAAAATATAATGAGTATGCATCCAAGTATTAAACAAGTCTCTTACAATTTATTGAAAAATAAAATGCAAAATGAAAGTTATCTATTTTCTGTTTAAGTGAGAGTCGCGACCAAGTGGTTAGGCAGGTGCCTAGGTAGGTCTAGGCGCATTTTCTTAATTTTTAAACGCCTAAGGATTAATGAGGCCAGACTTAGGCAGCATTAGACGAGAATTTTTAGAACAAAGTCAAATCTAATATACCTAGCTACAATGTTATGAGAAGGAGAAACAAATAATAATTTGTAAGAAATGCAAGTGTACTTTTTGCAAGCTTTGTGAAGTTTCTGAAATAGCAGCTGTTTCATGGTCTATATGAAACTATGTAGTTTATGATATGAACAAGAACGCGCAAGCCCGGTGTAATCTATGTTATGTATGTTCTATTATTTATAAGGTTTATGAAAATATAAAATCTCTGTAATTCTATTAAGTTTTTCTTCTCTGCTATCTGGTGCAATTTCTGGGATGCCATAACAATTTTAACCTTACAAGCTTCCCTCCTCGTCGCTCCATGAGCGATTCTCAGATGTCATTGATTGTAAATCGTCTCTTTGTCTGATCAAATGACACGGTTGTACACAACCCGTGAAAGGAAAAATTTTGTCTCTTGCCACCTATCGATTGATCGAATTAAATGGTGCAAGCTGTACAAATTTCTTATTATGTCATACATTAACCTCAACATTTACATTTTACATTTTACATCAGTCCATTTACATTTTACATTTTACATTTTACATTTCTTATTACGTCTACCCTCTTCGGTTGCCTAGTTTGTATGCTTGCAAAATTTAGTTAGGGTGAGCTTAAAAAGCTTAGTAGGACTGAAACCTTCATATACATATAACTGACAAATTTCAATTATCAAAGAAGTAGTTAAATATACGGACAAAATAATATGCATGAATGCAATGCAAAACACCTTCTCCACTCCCGTTAATTTGTATAATTAAACAACAACACCTGCATGTCCCATACCATGCATTTTACTACTATAATGGTGATCTAGAATACTCAACTACCAACTATATGAACTAACCCCCTTCTGAAACCTCTCTTTTGTTAGTCGTCTTGCCTAACTCTTCATCACCAATCCTAACTTACCGAATAAATATCATGTACACTTTAAGTTGATCTGAGACCTGACCAAAAGTTGAGCCGCTTTAACTACATAAAAAACCCTAGTCACTACCATAATTCCAAACTCCCCTTTTCAAATAAACCAACAACCATTTCCTACACATGAGTAGTTCACAAGTATCCAATTCATTACTTACATAACAAACATAATTAAGTAATCATCCAGAAAACATCATTGGAATCCAATTCACATTTAGAATTGGCACTCACATCCAAATAATTTATCAAACAATATTCAGATGTAATATTAATATAAATAATCGTAACATAATAATAAGAAGGTTTCCAAGTGAGTGATGAGTGCCATTCAACACATTTCTTCAACTCTTACATTCCAATGAGTAGTCTGTAGGAATTCCAGGAAGAAGGAAGAGAGAGGTCAATCTAACTCAAAATTGGATTAATATTCAATTATATATATATATATTGTCAAACAATAAATTTTGTTGCAAAGAGTAAGGAACAAGGGCCAACATACATAGATACATTATAAACTTACAAAGCAACTAAAAGAATCTCAATACTAAAAAATTCTATATTTTATATGAAAATAACTTTGAAATAAATATGTAGGTTTTTAAATACAGGTCTTCACACACTTTTACTAAGAAGCATGTTTAGGGACATTCTTCAAATCAAATGCTAAGCGTTGAGAGTATGAATTGTCTAATAATTTAAAAATCACGAACATCTTCCTCATGTTGCCATTTAGTTTTAGAATAGATGCTCACATTATAATACTACAGAAATACAATTGTACATCTTTCTAGAGAACGAAAATTTGCATTGCAACCCGATAAATGTTTTTGAACTATTTCTATTAAACGCTACTGAAAACGCTTTTAACAATCGACTAGTTTATAAAGAAGTTGTTCCTTAACTTAATTTTGTAGTTGAACTTTATACTCAATTTCCAATTCTAGTAGTTAAGAATTCTGCCAAAGATCAGCTTATTAGTGGGAAAATATAAACTCTAAAATTTGTCTCTGAGGTTTTAGTTGTGGTTGCATCTTGCATGCACAGAAAAGATGAGAGAAACAAACATGACATCATGGAAGATATGGTTTGTTATATTTGATAACTAAAAGTGCACCCAACGGGCCAACCCCATCATTATTTGCATCATGCTAGCACAACTACTTCAGCATCTGATTATATTTTGTAAAATAATTTTGAGCAAATTGATTTTATTTATTTATGTATTTATTTATTTTAGTATTTCTAAAGTATCAAGAGGATGTTCCCTTGTTTATGTTATTTTCTACATTTTCGAATTGAGTTGAGGAGAGAATAAATTGTTTATGAAATGCATCTCAAATCTAATATGCCTAGCTACAATGTTATTAAGAAAAACAACTAATAATCATTTGATTAAAAATGTGATTATGTAAATCTCAGTGTATTTAGGGATACCTTGGAATATTCCTTAGGGTTAGATATTATTCTATTAGAGTTGTAATCCTATTAGGGCAATAATTTAACCTTCCTTACTGCTATAAATAAAGGCATAATAGGGTGATATAACACACACTTCACAAACACATATCTTGCCCCTGGCCCCCTCTCTCTAGCCCTAAATATAGTTCAGTAAATTAGGTCTACAACAATCTATACTATTATTAAGAGAAAGTTCTTAGTCTTTATTATGTTTATGTTCAAACTTACGTAACTTTTGGGATTTTAAATTTGACAGTTTGGTGTCATTGTTCTCTTCATTCCAAAACATTTGGTGCCTCCTAGAAGTCAGAACGAAACTGAAAAAACAAAAAACAAAGTGAAACAAGAACCAAACTTAGGGAAATTGCTAAACTTTTCTCTTTCATAAAAGATTTATGGTTAAGAATACAGGGTGGAGAACTACTGCAAAAAATAAAAGAGGTATTGGCCGATTTACCACCCCCCCCCAACAAAAAAAGGAACTTGTAAGAAGCTACTGCAAGTTTTCACCCTGAACTTGAACTTTAATTTTAGTCAACTAGCTCCTTAACTTTTATAATTGGCCAATTTCTCGCCTGAATTTTAACTTTCCCTGACACACACCGACCGGAGTTGAGGCATGCTGGTTGTCATGTGAGGGTGACATAGCCAAGTGTGCAACATAAGTGATACTAATAAAAGAAATGTGAATAATTAAAAACCAAAACTAAACTTATTTAACTAGAGATACTATGTAAGTGTATGAAAGTGATCAAATATAAGATACACGCATATCAGAGCATAGGTAAGACGAAAGTGCAGTCGAACTAACTAAGTACTAATTATACAAACAGGGAGAATATCCCTACTTTTATTTGTGGAAACGTCAGAACTGTCGTGTAGTCCTCGTGAGCCACCAAAGATGATCAGCTACCTATAACTTGGAGGGGCGCAAAACAGAAGGGTGAGTGGGCAAAAACAAAGCATTTGAAAACATATTTAGCTTTATGAACATAATAACCCCTCTTCGTAAAAGCCGTATAGTTTCCAGATAATACTATTACGTAGGTACGAAAAACCAATGCACAATGCCAGCAAAAACTGAAGTATGCCATGTCATAATATTTCAGCACTAAAAGATGTAAGCTAGGTGTGAAACCAATTTAAAGTAGTATGTCAGTTGGATTCACCTAATGTGGCCTATACGACTGGATATATAGCTCATCAACATATGTCTGCACACGAGTCGGAGTCACCTAATATGACATGTACGACAGGCTGGGTGTAAATAAGTACGCTCAAGTGCTACGATCACATGAAAGTTGTGCGATAGATCGCGGGTCACCTACGAGTCGGAACCACCTATTGTGGTCTGCACGACAAGCTAGCACCAAACTTGGATCCAAGGTGAGCGTGCGGTGCGGGAGATGAACAATCACGTGAAAGCTGTGCACTGGCCCCGAGCGAGAGCACTAACACCGGGGTGCAGCATAATAAGCTCTAAATGCATAAATGCATAGCAATATGCAATGCAACATGACCAATCACATGCTAACTCACCTCAAGCTTACCTGAGCCTCCGCAACATCAAATAGTATAATTCACAATTCGTACTAATGCAACAATATAGTAATAAGCGGTATAGACATGGCATACAAGGCATAAATTCATTTAAAAATGTTTTTGAAAATCGTAAAACATTTATATATATATATATATATAACAAATGCCCACTTACTGATAAGTAGCATGATCGTAGCCCCCTTGCGTCGCTTGTCCACGCTCGTCCTCGGGGTACGTCTCACCTACATGCGATATAACTAATTTAACGTTAATTCAATAGCACATAAACAAAGCCTAGAATTAATTCCTCATACATTGCTCAAATGGGGTGTTTGAATATACCAACGTGATCTACTCGACAACACAAACACCCCCATATTTTCAGAAAACATTTTGGACTTCGGACGCACCGCCATGCGCCGACCAAGGCACGGCCAGACGCGCCCCCACGCGCGGCCAGTGCCTAACGGAATCCAAGAATATTCCGTCCAAACTGACAGAATATACCGTTAATTTAACTGACGGAGTTAACGGCGTTACCTAACGCCGTCATAATATTCTGTCAACTTTGACTGAATATTCGCTTTCTTTTCTGGTCACCCTTGTCGTCCATCACTATCTGGTTCGCCGGTTTCTGGAAAAAAATCGCCGATTTTTGGAAAATTTTCAGATCTTCATAACTTTGTCATTTCTTAACCAAAATCCATGAAATTTATATGGATTTAAAGCCCTTGAGGAGTAGAACAAGTTCATACCTCTTAAAAGTCCAAAATCAAACTAAAATCGGCATGAAAATCCCTCGAAAGTTCAGGCCAAAACTGAAACTTATCGAACTCACTTGTTCCGAATTCAACTTCACTCCAAACTTACTCTAGGGTCTCTGTGGAGTTGCGTAGATGTTTTCTCGAGCCTTAAAGTCTCGTAACTCAACCACGATCACGACGACCCAAGAACCACCGAGTCGGCGTTCACGAGTCCACGAGTTAAAACTCGTCAAAACCCTAAATAATTGGTATGGCTAGATTCGTGAAGTCAAGATAAGTTTGATGGTGGTATTTATTAGTTCGATCTGTGACAATTTGGTGATGGTTGTGTTGTGGTGGGTGCCTCGGGTGTAAGAAGAACATAGAAGAAGGTGCGAGAATGAGAGAGAGAAATAGATCAGTTCTGATTGGCAGAGAAGAGAGAGAGTAGTTTTTAATTGGTCCAAAAGAAAGAAAATATCTATTGGCTAGGGAGGACAGATTCTAAAATAATTGGTAGACAAGGATAGTAATAAAAATAATATAGAACTGCATATACATCCACGTCACTAAGCCAACAAGGGCAATATTGTCACTTTACACACTAGAGGAGAAAATATATATAATAATTTAGGACGGGTCGTCACAATCTACCCCCTTAAGAAAATTTCGTCCCTGAAATTCCTACACATCAACAACACATTAATAACCATGAAATAGACGTGGATACAGGTCTTGCATACCTTATTCAGTTTCCCAGGTGGCCTCCTCAACTGAATGGTTCCTCCATAAAACTTTCACCATATGAACATTCTTGTTCCGGAGAACCTTATCTTTCCAATCCAAAATTGTCACCGGCTCCTCATCGTAGGTCAAATCCGAATTAATCTCTAGTGGCTGAGGAGGAATTACATGCGATGGATCAGAGACATAGTGATGAAGCATAGACACATGGAAAACGTCATGTACCTTTCATAACTCTGGAGGTAGCTTAAGCATGTAGGCAACTTCACCAACTCGCTCGGTGATCTGATACAGTCCAATATACCGAGGACTTAACTTACCTTTCTTACTGAACCGTACCACGCCTTTCCATGGAGATAACTTTAGAAACACCCAATCTCCAACTTTATATACTATGTCAGTGGCGTGTTTATCGACGATACTTTTCTGTCGATCCTGGGGCTTTCAGGTTAGCTTTAATCACCTGAATATTTTGTGTGGTCTCATCCACAATCTCAAGACCTACTAGCACTCTTTCACCAACTTCATACCAACATAACGGGGTACGACATGGTTTACCATAAAGCGCCTCAAAAGGTGACATGTCAATGCTATAATGATAACTGTTATTATAAGCAAACTCGATCAAAGCTAAACGCTTATGCCAAACGTCGCCAAACTGCAAAACTGAGGATCTCAGCATATCTTCTAACGTCTGAATGGTTCTCTCAGATTGTCCATCCGTCTGAGGGTGATAAGTCGTGCTATAGAGCAAACTCGTACCGAGGGCTTTTTGGAAAGCTACCCAAAATTTAGAAGTGAACCTGGGATCCCAATCAGAAATAATACTAACCGGAACACCATGATATTTGACAATTTCTGAAATGAACCGTTCCGCCAACTAACTCAACTAGTAATTTTCTCGAACGGGTATGAAGTGTGTTGACTTGGTGAGTCGATCAACTATCACCCAAATACCATCATAACCATTTTGCGTACGAGGTAATTTGTACACGAAATCCATGGTAATATCTTCCTATTTCCACTGAGGTACAGGAAGTGGCTGTGATAACCAAAAAGGTTTTTTCCTTTCTACCTTGACTTGCTGACAAACCGCACAACGACTTACATATTCTACGATTTCTCTTTTCATACCAGGCCAATAATAGAAAGGTCGAATGGTGTGATACATCTTGGTACTCACAAGATGCATTGTATAGGCCGAAATATGTGCTTCATCAAGTATATCTTTGTTTAATTCTGCTATGTCCGATACATACATCTGATCACCTTGCATAAGCACACCATCAGGTATCCAAATCCTGAGGTCTTTCTTTTTCCCTTTAGACACTGCTTGTATTAACTCTTGAGATTTCGGATCATTCGCCTGAGCTTCAAGTACACGATCCAGCAAAATTGGCCTAACTTGAAAATTAGCAAGTATAGCTTCTTGGTAATCTTCATCTAACGTGACTCTAGTAGATAGCAACTCCGTCAAGAGTGGAACACTGCGTGCATAAAGTGTGTTGAGTCGACCCTAGGATTTCCTGCTTAAAGCATCGGCTACGGAGTTTGCACGACCAGGATGATACTCAATCGTACAGTCATAATCACTGAGCAACTCAACCCATCTCCGCTGCCTGATATTAAGATCTTTCTGATTAAAAATGTATTTGAGCCTTTTATGGTCGGTGAAGATCCGACACGTTTCCCCGTATAAATAATGCCTCCAAATTTTCAATGCAAAGATAATAGCCGCTAACTTGAGATCATGAGTGGGATAATTCATTTTGTGGGGCTTTAGTTGTCGCGAGGCATACGCGATTACTCTACCATGCTGCATTAATACACAGCTCAAACCATTCAAAGAAGCATCACTATAAATCTCAAAGTTCCCACTATCATCCGGAAGTGCCAACACAGGTGCATGAGTGAGACAATACTTTAGTTGCTGAAAACTTCGCTCACAATCATCACTCCACTCAAATTTAACTCATTTTCGGGTTAACCTCGTCAATGGCAGAGCTATAGCTGAGAAATCTTTCACAAAACGTTGATAGTAGTCGGCTAGACCAAGAAAACTCGGTACTTATGTGACAGTACGATGTTGTTCCCAATTCTCTATTGCAGCTACCTTCTGAGGGTCTACAAGAATACCCTAGGCTGATATCAACGACACTTGATCCAGCCAAAATTGACATTTACTAAATTTAGCATACAACTGATGTTCCCTCAACTTCTTCAGAACTAGAGTGAGATGTCTAGTATACTTCGCCTTAGATTTAGAATACACCAAAATATCATCGATAAAGACAATGACAAACGTGTCAAGGTACGGGTGGAATACCCAATTCATCAAATCCATAAAAGCCGCTGGAGCGTTCGTTAACCCAGAAACTCGTAATGACCATAACGAGTTCAAAATGCTGTCTTCGGGACATCCTCATGCCGAATTTTTGGAAAATTTTCAGATCTTCATAACTTTGTCATTTCTTAACCAAAATCCATGAAATTTATATGGATTTAAAGCCCTTGAGGAGTAGAACAAGTTCATACCTCTTAAAAGTCCAAATCAAACTAAAATTGGCCTGAAAATCCCTTGAAAGTTCCAGCCAAAACTAAAACTTCTCGAACTCACTTGTTCCAACGTCAACTTCACTCCAAACTTCCTCTAGGGTCTCTGTGGAGTTGCGTAGATGTTTTCTCGAGGCTTAAAGTCTCGTAACTCGGCCACGATCACGACGACCCAAGAACCACCGAGTCGGCGTTCACGAGTCCACGGGTTAAAACTTGTCAAAACCCCAAATAATTGGCACGACTAGATTCGTGAAGTCGAGATAAGTTTGATGGTGGTATTTATAAGTTCGATATGTGACGATTTGGTGATGGTTGTGCTGTGGTGGGTGCCTCAGGTGTAAGAAGAAGGTGTGAGAAGGAGAGAGAGAAAGAGATCAGTTCTGATTGGCAAAGAAGAGAGAGAGAGTAGTTTTTAATTGGTCCAAAAGAAAGAAAATATGTATTGGCTAGGGAGGATAGAAACTAAAATAATTGGTAGACAAGGATAGTAATAAATATAAAATAGAACAACATATACATCCACGTCACTAAGCCAACAAGGGTAATATTGTCACTTTACACACTAGGGGAGAAAATATATATAATAATTTGGGACGGGTTGTCACATTCCCTCTAAACCCTAAAACTCAAATAAAAAGTGTACGGAGTGAACTAGCGGAAGAGAAGAAGAAGGAAAAAAATAATATGGTGTCCACATTAGGGATAAAATTACATTTTGCAATTATAAAACTAAATCTTAGTAGCGAAATTGGCCAATTATAAAAGTTTGGGTCGTAGTCCACTAAAATTAAAGTTTTGGAGAGAAATTGATCAATTATAAAAGTAAAGAAGGTAATTGGTAAAATTAAAATTCATGGGAAAATTTGACAGCTCCTTACAAATTTAAAGAAAATATCAGCAAATATCTCAAAATAAAAAGGAGGAACCAAAGAAATGAAAATAAGATGGAGAGGAGGAAATACTTCAAAAGGCTGAAATGGAGTTTAATTCCAAGTGTGGTTGCATCCAAACGTTCAATGTTCACATGTAGTGCCACAAACGTCCAATGCCCCATCTCAATACATCACCACCAGAACAAGAAAACTAGATAAAGTTTAAACAACACAGCAAATGAATTTTTTGATTAAAAAAAAAATTGCCAAGAAAATTGAAAAACCAATCAAGCAATCTGAAACCTTTATCTAGTACGTATTGAAAATTGAAAAACCAATCAAGCAATCTGAAACCTTTATCTAGTACGTAGTCTCTCTCTCTCTCTCTCTCTCTCTCTCTCTCTCTCTCTCTCTCTCTCTCTCTCTCTCTCTCGTTTTGCACGAATAACTTTCATTTGTGCTTAATACAATTAAGCATTGAAGTCCAAAGTTAGATAAAATCATCTCAAATTACAATTAGACATTGAACTTATCCTAAATGTATGCAAAGAGTTTGCAACTCCTTAAGAGCATTGAGCTCCTGCATTCGAGATTTCGAGTTCGACTCTTCTTCCTCAATATTGCTCTTCTTTTTTGGTCCAATTTGTCAATATTAAATTGTATAAAAAAATTTATCATAAATATGTGTCATCATTGCCAACCACGTTTGTCGAGCATAAGACTTCAAATTCAATTAAATAGTGACAAAAAACTAATTACAATATAGATGGTAAGTCAAAATTTCATTGTTCAATAATAATACATGAGAGACTTTTTTTCAACGTTAGCAATCTTTTCACTTCAATTATATCATTCTACCTTCTCGACTCTAATTCTCACTCTGCAGTGTTGCTTGATAATTGGATTCTTTACTTTCTAAATCACTCCTTAAAGATCAAGTTTGCAAAAAACCAACCAAATAAAAAAACATTTAATTGTTCGATTAATTTTGTCAATACATATTTAGAGTTTAAATGAGAAACAAAGTTCTTCTATTTTCTGGATCATAACTATTATATGACTAAATGATTCCAATTATTAAGCAACGAAATGAGGATGACTGAAAATCTAGAACCAGGTTCAATCGTTCAAGTGTGAAAGTAGTAGCATTCATTTTTCTTTTTCAGTAACTGAATGGGTAGGTGGTTAATAACTTTGAATATGAAAGCACATCAATATTTTGGGACCATCCCAATTTCATGTACTTTACCTATAAATACAGAATAATGTAGGTTATTCCAATATTTTAGATGTATTCAAATGCTTTGAATAAAACACTTAATATATTTTCAGAAATATGCATATGTTTTCTAGTATATTTGAATTTTTAACCGTTAAATCTTTAGTCAAAGATACAAAATGTAACAATTAAAAATATTAGAATATAAGATACTTGGTAGCGCCATAGAATTTTCAAAATGATTGACTTGGAATATAAGATAGTTAGGGGTTGTAAGTTTGATCACATTGTTGACAGCTGAACCAATTTATAACTTGGTATTATCTCTGGATTGTTTATTTTCTTGACTGCACAAATCATCCTTGTGATTATTTATGTGGTGGAAAAATTCATAATACCCGGTAGTTTCTTTTTTTATTTTTTATGAATAATGTTAGGGAGACTAAATTTATAGACAAAATTTGTAAAACTAAATAACATGAAAGTTGATGATTGGATTATTATTTGAACGTTGTGATTCAACAAACTTCAATGTCTAAAATATGTGTAATTTTCTAATTCACATAGATAAACTAAACAAAATTTGAATACAAAGTTTGATGAGGAAATGAGATTGATAAAAAACGCAATCACAAAAGTATTTTTACGATTTTTTCACCACAAGAAAAAAAAGGAAATATAAATAAATAAATTGTAGAAAAATTGATACCTTGAAAAAAAAAACTAAAATAAATGTTCTTTCAATAACATTAAATAAATTAAAACGATACAGAAATAGAAATAAAATAAAGAGGGGAGAATGGGTGCGAAAGCAAAATGCAATGCATGATGACATGTGTTTTAAGATATATGAATATTTTATTAAAGAAATGAACATAGTATTTTGTTTGTACATATCGGAAAACAGAGGACCAAACAAGCCATTATCAATTTATCACGGCCTATCAAACACAAAAAAAAAAAAACCAACAGTCTCTCTCTAAACCAGCAGTCCAAAGGTTACCCCTTTCCAGTTTTTGCTGTTTTCGAGGTCATTCCTTGGCACTCTCTTCGGTATTCTCTCTCTCTCTCTCTCTCTCTCTCTCTCTTACTTTCTGGATTTATAGATGGATTATCACAAATTATAGACCTTTGATTGTCATCCTGCACTCTAGGAACCAGAAAGAACACAGCTTTAGGTACACACACTCTGATCTAAATCTCAAGCTTTAATCTTTATTTTTTTTTTTTGTGAAATTTTTTTAGTTTTGATGATTTGGCTGATGGGTTTTGATTTGTATGATCAAATTTTCATTTGGGTTATTGGGTATTTCTTAATTTTGTTCATTTCGTTGATTTGATGTTGTTATTGATTGCTCACGAGCTGCGGAAAATGAAGGAAAAAGAAAATTGATTGCTGTTAAATTATGTGTGTGTCTCTTTGTGTGTTGGAGAGAGAGTTCAGCTGGGTAGACTACAGAATATTATTGCAAAATTTTGGATTGACAAGGTAAAAAGATCGATATTGTATATGATTAGTGAATCGTTTTGCTTTCTTTGTCACGGCAATTGTTTGCTTCTGAATAATTAAGGAAGTTGAACGATACAAAATTATAGTTGTTAGATGCTAATTAAAGTATTTGTATGCGTTTGTGCCTGTGCCTGTGCGCGCATGGCTAGAATTCATCTGAAAGGGCTATTGACTGTATTGTATAGTCATGGTGGATAGACTAGATTGCAAGATTTAGAGCTTGTTGTTATAGACTGCCAAGCAGAAAAGCTGAAAATTGTGTATGGTCAATACGGTTTTTTGATCTCTTTGTAATGAATCTATATGATTATTTACAGTTCTTATATGCGCCTTAAAAAGTTTGTGCAAAATTTATAGAGTTTTTCAGATGGTGGGGATGAATACTTACTTTTGTAACCAGATTGAACTCGGGGTTAGAAATCACAAGTATATCAACGAATAGTTGGCTTATTTCTTTTTATGTCATAACTTAATTGAAAATTAAAGAAACTGATTTCTTGACTGATGGTTATTTTGGGAAAATTCATGTGTTGTATATGTGTATTCTTTACATACCATTTTACTGTGTTGATTTCCATGCTATCAGTTGCTTCCCAAACTTGTTTCATATTACAATTTACTTGTATTTTTTTCCTTAGGTCCAGGCATAAAAGATGAGTACAGTAGATGCAGCTAGAGCCGAACTTGCTCTTGCAGTTCTGTATCTGAACAAGGCTGAGGCCAGAGACAAGATATGCAGGGCAATACAGTATGGTTCAAAATTCTTGAGTAATGGAGAACCTGGAACTGCCCAAAATGTTGACAAATCAACTAGCTTGGCAAGAAAAGTTTTTCGCCTTTTCAAGGTTAGGATTTGTGTTGCATATGCCCTTTATTATTGTTTAAAACATTCTTTGTGGCTATATGCTCCTTTTAATTTTTTGGAAGAACCAGAGGGAAAAAGGGATAAGGCTTCCCATGAGGCCTTCCTTAAGTTTTTTTTATCCTCTCTCTATGCTTATTAGGAGGACCTTTAGGGGGTGTATTCAATTGAGATGTTGAGGGATTTTAATGGATTTATGAATCCATGGATTTTGATGGAGTTTAATTAAGGGGTATTCAATTGGGATTTTGAGGGATTTTAATTCTTTTAATGAATCTAGAGGTATTCAATCAGGATTTTAAGTGATTCTCTGAAATTCAATGTGTATTCAATCAAGATTTTAAGATAGTTTATTAAAATCCTTAGAAATCTGGGTGTATTTGATTAAGATTTTAAAGAAGTTTATAACATTCCAGGTGTATTCAATTAGAATTTGATTTTAAAGAATTTGAAAAAAAATTGAGGAATTAGAGGGAATTGGAGAGATTTCGTAGTGTATTTTAAGAATTTACAAATCTCACCTCTCCCCATGAGATTTCGAGAGAAATGAATCAAAATTTACATGAATCTCTACAAATCAATTAAACTCCTTAAAAGTCCATAGATTTATAATTCCATTGAAATCCATAGATTTATAATTTGTAGAGCTTCCATGTAATTGATTCAATTCCCTCAAAATCTCAGGGGGAAATGTGAGATTTGTGAATGCTTAAAATTCATACTATGGAATCTCGCCAATTCTCTCAAATTTCTCAACTTTTTAAAATTCTTTAAAATAAATTCCTTATTGAATACACATGAATGTTATAAACTTCTTTAAAATCCTAATTTAATACATCCGGATTTCTAAGGATTTTAATAAACTGTCTTAAATTCCTGAGTAAATACATGTTGAATTTCAAAGAATCACTTAAAATCCTGATTGAATACCCCTAGATATTTTTTTAAAGAATTAAAATCTCTCAGAATCTTGCCACTTAGTTTTACAGTCTAGTGGTATTCCTCTTCACTTGTAAGTGAGAGGTGTTAGGTTCGATTCTTGCCAAAGGCGAATTTGAACCAAATTTTTGTGGTACACCCTAGTTTTCTAAGTGAAATATGTCATAGAACTTGAATTTCAAGCCTTTCTATTCTTGAACGTTTTAAGAATTGGCTGCTTGGTTCCAGTTTATCAATGATCTGCATGGTCTTATTAGTCCAACCGCTCCAGGAACTCCTCTTCCGCTTGTTCTGCTAGGAAAGGTATGCATATAATCTACTTCCAACTAGAATCGAGATTCTTCATTTTTTTATTTTTAATGACAATCTAAACTGATGCTTTACAGTCCAAAAATGCATTGCTGTCAACATTTCTGTTTCTTGATCAAATTGTCTGGCTCGGTAGAACCGGTATCTATAAGGTATGTATGATCACATACTTTTTCCATACAATTGTTCTCTATTGGGTTCTGTGGCAATCTGTGGGGTAAAAGTTTAGAAATTGTGTTTGCTATAGAACAAGGAACGTGCTGATCTGATTGGCCAGATCTCTCTTTTCTGTTGGATGGGATCCTCAATTTGTACCACTTTGGTTGAGGTTCGTTGCTCCCTAACTATGCTTCCCTTACTAGTACATATTGTTTTTTCCGAGATATACATGGCATGAACAATGTATTCTAATTGCTTCCTAAATCAGCTTGGGGAGATAGGAAGGATTTCTGGACAACTTAAAAAGTTAGAGAAGGATCTGAAGAACAGTGAGAAGTATCAAGTATGTTGACCGCATACCTTGTAAATGCTATGACCATAAAATAAGTCGCGATGGTTCAGAATACGACGTGCTTTACATTTTTCGTGTGGCTTTGTGACTGCAGAATGAACAATACTGTGCTAAACTCAAAAAGTCAAATGAGAGATCGCTGGCCCTGGTTAAAGCAGCATTGGACACAGTGGTAGCAGTTGGGTTGCTTCAGTTGGCACCTAAGAAAGTTACTCCTCGTGTTACCGGAGCCTTGGGATTTACTACTTCTCTGATCTCATGTTATCAGGTTTTTATACTAGTTTCTTCCATGAACATTTGTTGTTATGAATATGCAACGGATCCAAAGGCGTTTTTCCTATTGTTTTTTACTGAGTCTCCTTTGCTTCTGTGACACAGTTGCTTCCAGCACCAGTGAAGTCCAAGGTACCCTAAAGATCGAAGTCCTGTTTGCTCGTTGTGCTTCAGTGTCCGTTTAATAATTGTAGTATTTGTTAGTGCAAACGTTTGAGCAATTTGAACACGTTCACCATTACTTCGTTAACGTCCATAATGCTCTGTGCAATAGTAATAAATTAAATAATATATGTTTTTTCATTTACATGGATAACGAAGTAGTCGTTTGACGATTGTATCAGCCGAACCTCAGCCGCATACTTTCGTTAGGGTTTACGTTATCAGCGGCATTACTTTTTATTTCCGGTTAAACACGTCTCAATCGGTGTATTTACGGGATGCTTATGGCCTGTTTGGTATTCAACTAAAAACCTTTAGTCATTCTTAAAAACAACTTATAAGGAATTGAAAACAGGTTTTTCTGAATCAAAAGATTTTATTTGGTTCTCAACTTCCCCATCTCCTCCCTCACGGTTGTTGGCCCCATCCAACACCGGCAACTCCCCTACCCTTTCCGCGTAGCAACAACTAAGTGGAGCTAAGGCCGAGTCGAATCGGCACTCGCGGAGAACACAAATCATCGCTGGCGGTGGACTCGAATCGACGCCCAGCGGAAGGCGGGACTTGATCGACGCTGGCAGCGTAGATCACAAAGAGAGAGAGGGAGATGAGCGGGAAGAGGGTGAGGGTCGGTCTGTAGAGTTGTGTTTGGAGGTGGTTGTGTTTTCTGTATTCAAAACCTTTCTTCATGTTTTCTGTGTTTCAATGTCGATCCGAATTTGTTTCATCAAAGGTGCAAGTTTGATAGGAAGATCTATTTCTAATTAGAAAATTCTGAAATCTGAACGTTTTCGAGTAAAATTGAATGGGGTTCAACAAACATCCCTAGTTTAACTGCAAGTATTGCTCTATTCGAATAAAACCGAACCGAACAGAACAGTGACTTGGGTTTGGTTTACGGTTTCGGCAAAAAATCAAACCGAACGAAACTGAACCCACCCCTGATTTCAGGTTCTAGACGGGTTTTAGAGTTCAAATAAAAAACCCCTATTTTCAATTCTCAAACAATGAAATATACACCAAAAACATGATGAGAGAGATCTTAAACATTCAAACACCTCAAATATACAAGCAGCTAAAACTTGCATTTAGCAGATATTATCACTGTTTCAACACCTCAAATATAACTCTACAGCAACTGTTTATGACATTATCACCTCACTTTGCCAGGGCTAATACACTCGAGAAAACTAGCCCCCGACGAGCGGAAGTCCAATTCAACGAGAGGACGGAAGCTACGGTTTAGAAACAATCAATGAAAAAACCGCAACTCTTCACATACAATTAGAGGAAATACTCTTCATCAGATCCCTCCTCTTCCTCCCATTCATATTCCTCCGCAATACCTTCTACATTCAAATTCACAACTGGCAGCATGTCGTCTCTCATGTTCTCCAAATTAACAGTGGAGATAACAACGGACTCATTCTCGGGGGGTTGGTTGTGCAACTTGGCCTGCACGTCGTTCTTCAACACAAACTCCCCAGATGGTTCATGAATTTCAACACCAAATGCAGGCGATAATGGCTTCCCTTTGACTTCAACATGACACACACTGCAGCATGCAATAGATTGCAATGATGCGCACAAAATTAGAAAACATGCAAAATAACACTCTGCCATAACAAAATGGGTGATCGAACCAGCAAGTCAAAACAAAGAAATTTTAATTCCTTCTCGCTCATCTATCTCATCAAGGAATTCCCTATCCTGGGGTAATGCTTCCATCTACAAAAGTTTTAGATTGCCATGTTCCGATCCCAAAACCCACATGTCATGACAGCAAAAACATCTACCTGGCCTAGTGATCCTAAAATCTTCCAAATCCTGCTCTTTCCCTCTATATTGTTCTACGTTTGTCAATTTCCAGTACATCAACAGACGATTGACCACCAAAGAATAAAAATTAAAAGAGGGTGTGAGGCTTTGAGATACACGATACTGGCACCTGGCAGGATTTGTCTTTCTTATTAACAGAAATATCAGATCATAACATGATCAGAGACAAATAGTACATTTCTTAAACACTAAAAAGAGAATATACAGACCGATGAAAAATAATTGAAGAAATGCATAGAAAAAGCAAACATGTTTCCTCAGGCATCAACAAACCCAGGCACAAAGACATGCACATAGTAGAACAAGCAAGCATCACTGATCAACTGAAGCTAAAACAAAGAAAACGAAAGTAATTGTTGTTCTAAAGACAAAAGATACAGAAAAGAGTTCACATGTATAAATATTTCAGTTGCCCATCCTGCATATCAAAACAACTAAATCCAATTCATTTTCACCATTCCAACAAAAGTTATTCAACTTATCCTGCCAATTCATATCACCTTTTTAAGAATCTACAAGCAATTTCTTAATGTAGGGGAATTGGTCTACTATAATAAAAAAATTGAACCATGTGAACTTTACCATTTTGCTGGCTTACTACAATAAAATTTTAAAGCCAAATATCCAACTGACAGAAAAAAAAAGTGATGCTATTACCACCACCAGTGTTTCCCATCCCGTAATCTCTTATTCTATGTAACATTACTCAATCAGTATTATCACAGGCTTAATGTGCCTCACAGTCAAAGACAAGTATTGGACCAATAAAAGGAAAGGAGTCGCAACATAAATTTGTAATTAAAAAAATTGCAACATGATTCCTGTAGAAAAACACTAGTAACATTTCTATAATATTACTTAGTTCTCTCTTTAAGTTTGTCCTGTTAAATAATTTCATCAAGATAGTCATTAACAAATCAACAAGTCATTGGGGTGAGCATTTGGGGGATGGTAATAACACTTAAGAAAACAAACGCAAAACTAACCATATATAGAACAATCCGTCCATTTCTTGTCTCTGAACTCTACCCAGAAGCTCAATCTGCAGAATTCCACCTATGCAAAGAACTGGTTCTGGAAGCTTAAATGTCTGCAAGCGGTTCTCCTGTTTGTAAGGAAGCCATATATTAGCTTATTTAAGTCAAGTATCTAGTCAATCATAAACTTGAAATTCTAACATTTCAGAGCTGCATCAAATATGATACAAGTCATAATCTAAGACTTCAAATCCAGAATATCTGGTTTCTGTACTGTAAAAATGTCTAGAATATCCAGAATTTTCAGTTTGTCCTTGTAGTATGAATTTAATGGCCCATTTTCTCCGCTTAAAAGTTTCTTTATAAATTAGTGGAAACATTAGGAGTGCGTCATTTCTTCCTCCCAAAAGGAGAGAGCATTTAGTATTAAAGGAACCATTTCACAACAAATAAGATGCAAATGCAGAAAGGCAGTTGAGAAGTACAGATCAGGTGGAACACACCTGAGTCATTCGGAACACTTCTGAAGTGTAGGTCCATACAAACTTGTTTTCATGACATGATTCACCCTTTGAATCAACCTCTACAACCACTGGGGATTTGACATGACCCATTCGAAATCGCACAGCATTGGTTGAATATATTGGGAAACCTGCCTGGAAAAAAGCTGCAAATGGGAAAAGACAAAGAGACCGCAATCAGAGAAATTTAAAGGATAAAAGAAGGGCAAAAACAATTTGGAAATTCAAACACTTGCCTTGGAAAGGATGTATGCTGATTTCATTAATTACAACCAAATCAGACACCAACTTGTATATCAGAAACTCAGGCACTGCGGGGTCGCTTTGGCCTTTACTCGACCAATACGAAGCTCTCCGTCCCACCAGGTCTCTTGGTTGTAGAGTATTGTGAATGCTTTCTTCCGGATGATTGTCAGTGCTGGAAGCACTGATTGCATTGGAAATAGAACTCCTAACATCAAAAGATATAAAACCACGAGCTAAAAAGGCATAGACCCTATGCTCCCTGTCCAAGGTTTCCAATTCCTTTGAATTGCTAGATCCAACTTCTGCAAACTCTTGTGCGTCGGGGCTGTTTAACTCAACCACACCAGCAACTCTAGATAACTGAGGGAACATTCTCAAGCACAGCTTTTTACAAAGACCATTTTCTATCACTGAAAAACATTAAAAGTTACAAACTCTTCAGTCTCGTGTAGTAATACAGGAGATATAATATTAATAAAGGAATCAATCCATATATACAATACTGATGGAGAGCAAAGACAACAAGCGCATGCTACTCACGACCTACAAACAACTTAAATATAAGCACTTCGGTGAAAATAACAATAAAAATCAACTTTATATCTTTCCTAGACTTAAACACTAAGCTACACATAATCACAATTGGACTTGCACATTAGTAAACTTAAAAAAGAAACCGAATATATGAAACCGATTCAACTCACCAAAATGACGCCATGAGCGTGAGACAGAACCAACGCGAACAAGATCAGATGGATCGTCCAAACAAGTTAGGACCTTGAAGGACATGTCAGGTTCAAGCCAGTTCAAGAAATCCATACAAGGAACCATATCAACTAACTACGAGATATATAACAAACCAACCCCGGGGTGCCTTGCGAGCCTCAAGACCTGATTTCAGATGGCAAGTGACCATCATCAATACAGTACATAATGATAATTGAAACAAGAAAAAAAAAAAAAAGAGTAAAGCAATTCGTAAGTAATGCAAATTCTGCCATGTATAACGAAACAACATAAGCTGTAAGTCTTATCGAAACAACAATCTAACAGCACAAGCTAAAGTTAAGCAAAATTAAGAAACGCCATTAGAAAACCAATCAAATTGATCACACTCCTGTCATGCATGGCATCTAATTGCACATCGACGCGGCGATGGTGATTAAGATATTGGTGTGTATAGGGAAAATAAAAAAAAAATTCATATTTTATTATAATTTCACATCAATTACTGGAATCTAGAAAAAAAGATTGAATCTTGAAACCAGAATTCGTAATTGCAAATTGATATGTTGGAAAAGTTGAAACAAATCGAGGAAATTGAAGGGAGCTGCGGGTGAAAAGTGAGTAAAAGTAGAACAGAGCAAAACTAGAAAATTGGAGCAATTTTATCTTTTCAGAAAGTCGAAAGCGCGCATAGAGAAGGAGGAGCGTAGGAAGAAACCACCGAACTCTGACCTTCTGTTGACGAGCAAAAGTGTCTCTGGAATGCCCGAATCCCTAGAAGGGAAAAAAGATTGGGATGGGCAGAGAAGGTGAGCGAGAGAGAGAGAGAGAGAGAGAGAGAGTGAGTGTTGGTGAGCGCCTGATAGAGATGGCGTGTAATTGATTGTTTCGGGATTCTTTTTACTTATTTTAGGACCCCTTAAATAATAATTTTTTTTTATTTTTTTGTGCTTAAGCCTCTTTCTCATCTTAATTTAAAATGGAGTGGATTCGATTCCAGTCATTCGCTGTTTTTATTTTCGTAAGTGGGTCCGGGCTTTTTCTGGTCTAGGCCTCATCGTGCAGCTCTTCAATATTAAGGTTTAATCGTATCACCACCAATAAAAGAGGTTTGCCATCAAATGGGATATTGTTTTTTTGTATGTGACAAAATATCAGAAAGTGATTTATCCAAAACTTCAAAGCAATGTTTATGATTCATAGGTGCTTCATCCCATTTAATTAAATCTATTTTTTCAATTAATTTTGCAAAGGTGTGTGTTCTTTTTTATTGCACAAATTGAAGAATCAATAATAACCAAAGGTATTTTAAATCTGGAATGAGTTGTTCTACCACCTGATAATAACAATGATGCTATTCTTGATGATCTTCACTTATAAGTGACAGCTATTAGGTTCAATTTTCGGCAAAGATGAATTTGAACCACATTATTGCTAGTCTATTATGAAGCTGAGCCTACCTCTTTTTCTTTAATGTAGATAACATCGTTTGTTAAAAAAAAATGAATTTTTGCTTAAAATTTTTTATTTTAGTTTTTATTTTTTGTGCTAGAAATAGAATATATGTGAAATGAAGAATAGAAAATGCTGAAGTGAGATGATAGGAGGAATTGAGAAAATTGTATGAATATCCAAAACAAAAATTACATAATATAATTGCTATTTACGATTGAAATATGGCAAGCAAATACTTTCTAGTAAATAAGCAAACAATTTTTTTTTCATCATAGGTATTTGCTTGCTTAGTTATTCAATGTATATGTGAAACAAGTTTTCATTGATTTTACATTGAACTGACTTTTATTGTGCGTGCATGATTTTTCAGTTCACGTTTAAATGTATAAAAATGCTAGACTTCGTTCTTTTTCTGTCATTAAGGTGGAGAACTGAACTAAAAAATTATACATTCAATTGAGTTTTAGTGTGCGTGCATCATCAGTCGAATCACTTTTTCAAGAAATACGAAACATTTGAGTCATACAAGTAAAGAGATTCATTCATTGATAAAAAAATAAAATAAAAAATGTGAGCGGTAATTGGATTGATGATAAAGTAGAATGAATAGAGGCTCGTGGGATTGACACGAGGGGGTAGGGATGACTATATTTATGGGAGCGAACTCCAAGCGAATATGCGCATGCATACAAGTTATGCCTTAGAATGAAAGTGTCACATCTCGGCCCGGGCCACTTCCCGGGCCCGCTCCACCACCGTAGCACGATATTGTCCGCTTTGGGCCCCGACCACGCCCTCACGGTTTTGTTCTTGAAACATTTGAGTCATACAAGTAAAGAGATTCATTCATTGATAAAAAAATAAAACAAAAAATGTGAGCGGTAATTGGATTGATGATAAAGTAGAATGAATAGAGGCTCGTGGGATTGACACGAGGGGGTAGGGATGACTATATTTATGGGAGCGAACTCCAAGCGAATATGCGCATGCATACAAGTTATGCCTTAGAATGAAAGTGTCACATCTCGGCCTGGGGCACTTCCCGGGCCCGCTCCACCACCGTAGCACGATATTGTCCGCTTTGGGCCCGGACCACGCCCTCACGGTTTTGTTTCTGGGAACTCACGAGCAACTTCCCAGTGGGTCACCCATCATGGGAGTGCTCTGGCCACATTCTCGCTTAACTTCGGAGTTCCGACGGAACCCGAAGCCAGTGAGCTCCCAAAAGGCCTCGTGCTAAGTAGAAATGGGAATATACATATAAGGCTTAGAGGATCCATTCCCATGGGCGATGTGGGATGTTACAATCCACCCCCTTAGGGGCCTTACGTCCTCTTCGGCACACAACCGGTCAGGGATTGGCTATGATACCAAATTGTCACATCCCAACCCGGGGTCCACCACATCCCGCTCCACAGCCGTAGCACGATATTGTTCGCTTTGGGCCCATATCACGCCCTCACGGTTTTGTTTCTGGGAACTCACACGAGAACTTCCCAGTGGGTCACCCATCATGAGAGTGCTCTCGTGCGCCACTCGCTTAACTTCGGAGTTCTTACGGAACCCGAAGCCAGTGAGCTCCCAAAAGGCCTCATGCTAGGTAGGGATGGGAATATACATATAAGGATCATTCCCCTGGGTGATGTGAGATCTTACAATATTATTGTGACATCCCACATCGCCCAGGGGAGTGGATCATGTAAGCCTTATATGTATATTCCTATCTCTACCTAGCACGAGGCCTTTTGGGAGCTCACTGGCTTCGGGTTCCATCGAAACTCTGAAGTTAAGCGAGATCGCGCGAGAGCAATCCCATGATGGGTGACCCACTGGGAAGTTCTCGTGTGAGTTCCCAAGAAACAAAACCGTGAGGCATGGTCGGGGCCTAAAGCGGACAATATTGTGCCCGGGCCGGGATGTGACAATTTGGTATCAGAGCCAATCCCTGGCCGGAAGTGTGCCAACGAGGACGTTGGGCCCCTAAGGGGGGTGGATTGTGACATCCCACATCGCCCAGGGGAGTGGATCATGTAAGCCTTATATGTAGGCGTGGTTCGGTATGAGATCCCATACCGAAACCCTTGTCCCGATTCCCAAACCAAATTTTCGGGAATCCCGAAATAATTTCAGGATTTCAGGACAAATCGGGAATCCCGAAATGGTTTTGGGCTTTTGGACCCAATTTGACATAGTTTCATATGCATGCATGCTGCTAATACCAAAGTAACAATCTGCCCACTGCCATAATAATGCCCATTTGAATCCCGAAATGGTTTCATATGCATGCATGCTGCTAATATATAACCAATCTGCCCACTGCCACAATAATCCCAATTTGACATAGTTTCATACTTTCATAGTAAATAGCATTTGCGATCGCTTCATTCATTTGAGCCAGCTGCTCCTCAATTGAAGTTGCTCCGGTAGCCATGACTTGCATGGCTGTGTTGTCGCTCGAGTCGGCGTCGGAAAATAAGGACTTGGAGTACCCTTAGCGAGGCCAAGGTGATCACGGGCTCGTGCCTCGAGTGCTTTTGTTCCTTCGGCAGAGTTGATGCAGGGGTGGAAGACACGGCAGAAAGAGTTCTTGCCTTGCTTCGAGTTATGATGCCCGAAGTGACACCGTCTGCTGCAATGACGCCTTTGTTCTTCGCGTTGGTTACGGGAACAGCTTGAGCCTTCCTTGATGTCATTCGTGCTTTTTACGGATTTGCAGATAGAGATGAGAGGTAGAGATTATCCCACCGGGCGTGCCAAATTTGTAAACACTGAAATTCCTGCACTGAATGAGACAAGAACACGTGTACAAAATAATATTTGTATTAATGATTTAGGGGTTACAATCTCTTCTACAAATTTAGCCTCTAATTCGATCTTCGTAATGTGTAGATTTATGGATTGTGCTGTTGATCCAAGGGTCGTTGGGGCTTGATCTTGAAGGTTAACGAACGGATTTTCAAGGGGCTTTTGGGCTTGATCTTGAAGAATGGTTGGATGTGTGGATTTGTTGATCCAAATGGTCGTTGGGGCTTGATCTTAGGATGAACTGACGATGAACGATGAACACTTTTTTCGAGGGGCCGTTGGGGCTTGATCTTGAATTGGTGGAAGTTCTTCAAGGGGCGGGCTTGATCTTGAAGGAGGATTTGACGAAGAACGAAGAGAGCTTTCTTGATCCTTCGGGATTCGCTTGGGAGCTTTAGAGTTTCAAAGCTTCAAGGTTTTGGAGTATTGTGAATTGGTTATGAATTGGTCATCCCAAAATGAATGAAATGGCCTTGTATTTATAGAATTTTTCAAGGCCCAATTTTGAATAAAATATTCAGATGAAATAAATCATTTCTGCCAAGTGTTGACACGTGTCCTTATTTGATGACTTTTCTGATTTATTTTGATTTTTTCGTTTAGTCACACGCTACGTGTAAAATTTATGTGACACGTGAGCGTTGAAATTGTAATTATTGGTCAACATTTATTTCACCGAAATTTCGATGCCTACATTTATATAGAAAAGTACTTATAGATTGTAGGCAAAGTACACTTCTTTACGAAGCACTTTTAGGAGCTTCTTGAAAGCACCTTTCAAGTGCTTCTTTAGGAATGATTGGGATTATTAATAAAATGTTAACATAACTTGGATTTTTAATAAAATTTCAACGTGTTTTTAACCAAAAATAAAATAAAAAACGCTTATTGGCTAAATATTTCCTACCAAAGAGGTTTGAAAAGGAACCAAAGATATGAATTATAAGAAGCAAACAAATAACACATTCGAAAGGACAAAAAAAAAAGTGCTTATTGGCTAAATATTTCCTACCAAAGATATGAATTATAAGAAGCAAACAAATAACACATTCGAAAGGATGATGATTGATAAGTATAGACAAACATAAATTACAAAAGATTACTACAAAGACACTTTCCTCATCTTTCAAGCCAAAATTCCCCAACCAATCACTCCATATGTCATATGTTACAATCAAATGGTCAATTAATTTCCATAAAAATATCATAATTTGGAAAAACTAAAAATAAATTTTCATGGTCAATAAGTATCACGCAATTATTATGACTATTGCGAAGTTTAGCCTACTTGACACACCCCGACCCGGGATGTCCACTAGGACTCCGAATCGAGCTGTATTGGCTGACACCTGGAGGGTGACGAAGCCATAAAGTATGATGATGTGGAAAAATGTGAATAAATTTAAACCTAAGAGTGCCTAAATACAAGAGTGCGCCGTGAGCGGAAATGAACTCATTTCACACGTGACGTCAGAGCATAAGTAAAGTACAGTAGAGTGGATTGAAAATCATATCATCGAAGGTAATCTTTAATACCAAGACTTGCCACGAATCTTTGACGATAAGAAAGCTCAGCTAATAAAACCTGGAGGGTGAAAACAAAACAAGAGTGAGTGGCCCTAGAAATGAAATTTTAATAAAAACCATCTAAAGCATTATAACCCCTCACTGCAACAACTGTATAGTTTCCAGAAAATCATACCACGTATCAATGTGAAACCAAAAGTATATCAACAGTAAACCATAAATATACCACAACACAGTATCTCATCAGCAATATCAATAATCATGTGATTAATAACCCATACTAGCACACAAGTCGAAGTCACTTATAGAGACCTTCACGACTTATCCATAACTCATCACATATGCTAGCTCATAAGTCGAGAGTCACCTCTAGTGACCTGTACGACTTATCCATATCTCATCACATATGCTAGCTCATTAGTCGGGAGTCACCTCTAGTGACCTATACGACTCATCCATATCTCATCACATATGCTAGCTCATGAGTCGGGAGTCACCTATAGTGACATGTATGACTTATCCATATCTCATCACATATGCTAGCTCATTAGTCGGGAGTCACCTTTAGTGACCAGTACGACTTATCCATATCTCATCACATATGCTAGCTCATGAGTCGGGAGTCACCTATAGTGACCTGTACGACTTATCCATATCTCATTAAGTATACCTGCACACGAGTCGGAACCACCTAAGGTGGTCTGTACGACAGGACTGGGTGTAAATAAATATGCTCAAGTGCTACGATCACGTGAAGACTGTGCGAATAATCGCGGGTCACCTACGAGTCGGAACCACCTATAGTGGTTTGTACGACAGGCTTGTGCACCTACCTTGAATCCAAGGTAAGCGTAAGGTGCGGGAGGTGAACATCACGTGAATGACTATGCCCTGGCCACGGGCGGGAGCACTAACACCGAGGTGCAGGTTTATGAGCTCTACTCACATACATTCATCACTAATTATTATTCAATCATACCGACATTATATACTCACCTGAACTTACCTTGACCTCCGTATTGTGTGCAACACTATGCGGATTTGTACCAAATTACATACTAAAATATAAACTAATTATGGCATGGCATTTATAAAACGTAAAACCAAAATTTCTCGTTTCTTCACACATTGATTTATAATCAACATTTAATCACCGAGACGTAAGGTTAAATCTCACATTTTTCACCAGATTCCTTCATATTGCTCAATTTCTCAAACAAGGCTATTGTCTCAATTATTTAGTCTCATTTATGGTATGGCTGCATCTAACGTCTCGTTAGACTGTCTACGTACCCTAATCAGGGATCAAGCCATTCGTAGTTCACATTAGCACTTCAAAGCATTAACAGTAATTATATGCAATAATCAATTTCTGATCGTTTGTGGAATTGTCAATCATATATATATAATATACGATAGAAAGGAAAAGACCCACTCACCTGAGGTCCGTGCCACGACTCCCTAACACGTATGTCGAGACATCACAAACCATCGTCGCCTGTGACCAAGGCCAATTTGGCCCGGAAAGGCTCCAATTTGCCTCGAATCCGCCGGGAACCCTAGAAATGGGTGTTCTTGATTCGTCCCCAATTCGACTCCGACGCTCCAACCAATGATTGGGCATTATTCTAGGCCTCAAGGGAAGTCTATTGGTGGTGACAATTGGAAGAGATTGCTTCAGAAATGGGAGAATCGACACAAGACCCGTCGGTGCCACCACCGACAAATGTCACGGATTTGACCCAATTTCCATCGAATCTTGATAGAATAATGAAGGGGAAGAGGTATGGTGATGATTGCAGGTGGAAATGGGATGAAATTCACCTGAAAAATGGCTCAGAACCGTCAGAATTCCACCGATTTCGAGACCGGGTTGGGTGCAGGTTCAAGGGATCCGACCGATCCTCTCCCTTTCTCCTCTCTCCTCTCTCCTTTCCCATCCTTTCCTCTCTTCTCATTGGGCAAACTTTCCTCCCTCATCTTCTAATTTGTTCCTCATGTCCCTCTCTTTCCGATTGGGCAAGGATGCCCAATCCCTTTTTTCCTCTGTTATCCTTCCTCCCCGTTTCCTTCTTCTTTTTCCCCAAATTCCTAACAACAAACTATTAAAATAATATAGTGGTATGTATGAGAAATGAATAAAATAATAAATAACAGTCCTTACCACGTACTTTCTGAATTTATAGTCCCGTAAACCTCCATCATAGTTCCGAATTCAATTTTTACGTGCGTCTACGCGTTCGCACTGCCAAATACTTTTGGAATACATTAAGGTAATAGTTCATACGCGGTATGAACTAGAGGCCAACGAAAATCAATACCCTCGCCTCTAGGGTATTTTCGTAAATTCACATTTTAAAATTTATAAACTTGTAAAATTTGGGACGGGTTGTCACACTACTTCACCTCTCTTGGTGTAAATAATATCAAATATATTTAAAAAAAAAGGTTGGAAATAGGGAGCCGAATTTTATGTTTTTCTGTGTTGTGGCCAAGGAACAAAATGCCGATAATATCGGCAATATATCGCCGATATTATCGGTTTTTAAGGGGACCGATATTTTTATAACTATCCAAATGGTTTTCGTGATAATATCGCGATATTAGCGATAATATCGCCGAGGCTCCGTCGTCGTAACGGCAGCCGAGCTTCCTCTGCGCGTCGCCGTGCTTCCCAGAGACGGAGGAAAGGGAGGGAGAGTTCAGGAGGGTGGTGGAGATGCTGCGCTGGCATCGGGGTGGACGAATTTGGGTGTGCCTGCGTGTGGGTGCGATCGGGGAAATGGAGTCCTCTGCGCGTCGTCGTGCTTCCCAGAGACGGAGGAGAGGGAGGGAGAGTTCATGAGGGTGGTGGAGATGTTGCGCTGGTATCGGGGTGGACGGATTTGGGTGTGCCTGGGTGTGGCTGCGATTGGGGAAATGGAACTTCCTCTGCGCGTCGCCATGCTTCCCAGAGACGGAGGAGAGGGAGGGAGAGTTCAGGAGGGTGGTGGAGATGCTGCGCTGGCATCGGGGTGGACGGATTTGGGTGTGCCTGGGTGTGGGTGCTATCGGGGAAATGGAGTGAGAGAACGAGAGTTCGAGAGAGAGATAGAGTTGAGAACTGAGAGAGAGTGAGGGGTCCGAGAGGGACTCGGGAAAAAAAAGAGAGATAGATAGGGTGAGGGTTAGTGGGCTGCCACGTGGCAGCGTGACAGAGAGTGAGAATCAAGATGGAGGGTCCAGATTAGATTAGGATAAATGACTCAATTGCACAATTTATATAATTTCAGGGAAATAGTGAAAATATAAATTAATCTGGGGGTCCAGATTAGATTAGGATAAATGACTCAATTTCAAGGAAAAAGTGAAAATATATAATTTCAGGGAAAGAGTGAAAAATTTGAACCTCAAAGAGTGAAAAATTTGCCAGCTCGCTATATAATCAACTTAAATAAGTTAAATCTATCATGCAATGCATTTCCTTCCAATTTTTTGTGATAAACTAATAGATAATTGACTAAATAAACATCCTGCAAAGTTTCATTAAAAATTTCCAAGTTTTTCTTACAATTTTCGTGGTTTCCATATTATTTTTATCGATATCGATAATATCCCGATATTTCCATCGATATTTCCGTGTTTTTGGACTACCGATATTTCCGATATCATCGATATTTAATACCTTGGTTGTGGCCAATGCATATTTTGAATGTCCTTGAATTTTTTCCTTTTCCACATAAATTTGTAGATTACTTTCCTTTTCCGCATAAATCTGTAGATTACTTTCATTAACCCATATATCCGTAAATTACTTTCCTTTTCTTTTCTTTATTACTTTCCTTTTCCATATAAATTCGTACATTACTTCCTTTTTCTTTCTTTCTTTCTTTGTTAATATTTTTTTAGGAAAACTAATGAAAATGGCTTGAAAACTTTGAGTTTTAATGATAAGGACAAAATAAAGGGTAAATTGAATAGTACCAGGTTTGACTTTTTAGTGTAAAAATGTGGTTTTTCGTTAAAGTGAACAGTACCGCGGGCTTTTCGTTAAAACTCCCTATTTTTTTCCATTCATGACAAGCGTTATAAACTGTCCGTAATGCTCAAAATGTGTATATCACCAACCACGTTTTAGTACAAGATGGTCGTAAAATCACGGTTCTTACTACTTTTGAATTAAAGAAATCTAACAGTTGTGGTATATGTGAGTTGAACTTAAAATGTCAACAATCCGATTACATCAGTAAAAGTTGGTAAGAAAACCATCATCTTGCAAAGTAAACAAGCAAGCATGTGCTTCCAACACTCGAAAGAGTTGAGGAATCTTTCTTTTTCCGGTTGTAAAGCGGAAGAGGAAGGAGAATGGGCACATCCCCACCAGTAGCCCGCTTTTTCCACACGGGTTTTCTTTTGGGCAGATGTTCGTCGTAGGATCAACAAGTACTTGGAGTCCTAGCAGATATAGCATGTGCGCCACGAGGAAACGCTTAAAGCAAGTACTGCGAATCACGAGATTAGACGGTTGTGATGTTCTCCTAACACCCATTCTAACATTGCTACTAATATAAGCTTGATTTGTGGGTCCTCTAGTTGGGTTGTAACTTTGTCAGGTGTCAAATGTGATGTTGTACCTGGTCATTTAACTTAGATGTCTCCTCATTTCAATGGTTTAGTGTCAACTGTCTATTATGGCAGTCTATTGGACTAAAGTGTCAAATTACTAATCCTTTGTACGAGTTTTTCTGTACTACGAAAGATGACGAGAATGTTAATTCCCAACCATTTAGGCATTAAAAGCCTCTTGCTCTCCTCTGAGAATTGTAATCCCATGTAATTGTCTTGCCCGCAGAACCCAACAAGGGTTGTAACTCAATAGAGTGAGTGGGAAACCTTGTATACGCAAGCATGAGAATAGAGATCAGTCTATCTTGTCTTAGACTAGTGCCCATCTTTACTATCTTAAAAAAAAAGTGTTTGTGATTGTTCCAGAAGAAATGAAACAAAAGATACAGTAAAGTTAAGATAGTTATTGTGCTAACCACTTATGTGTCTTCTAGACATAGTCGTGCTTAGTATGTGCATGTGATGCCAATGGTGGTTTATAGATATGACATAACTCAATACTGACTACCTACCCCGACCAGGGCCAGAAAGGGCTAAATAGACGTCCCCCATGCTACAATTCCATGTAGTCCGAACCCGGTGCCGTCACAATAGAAAGATGCGTTGATGTTCCTTTTTAAAAAAATTCTAGCTATTGATTGATTATCCGCAAGTGCCTCTCTATTGGTTTCTTCAATTCTAATGAGTTTACAGATGCTTCGAGTAATGTAGGATAGGCTAATCACCAGACTGCTTTAGAATATGTGAATCGCCGGAGATAATCACAAGATATCCCTCTTGCTTTGTTGTTTGAAACTGAATCTCGATGAACGCGAGTGAGGGCTTTAGGGCTAATGAAAAGCACTAACACTTTCCTCATTGGGCTCCGCACAAAGGGAAAATGCTCTAAAAAATCGTCCTAGGCACAGAGGGAAAATGCAACATTTTGGTCTTCTTTTGTAATGGTTATCCTATGAGGGTCCGCCACCTAGCATCCTATTAACTAAAGGGCTTATGAAGAATCAAGATCCTCGCCGGATCTTTCCCTAGGGATCCTAGGGATCCCGCAATCTTGTCCGTTCATTTTATATCGTGCGGTCAGTTTTCGTTAGGTACTATTTATATTTGAATTTTAAATTTCAAATTTTAAATAATTTTTGACCGCACGATAAATGATGAACGGACAAGATTGTGGGATCCCTAGGGAATGGATTCGGCGAGGATCCTGGTTCGCTTATGAATATGCCGACAAAAAAAAGAGAGGATCCTCGCCGGATTCTCAAATCACATCCGTTCATCGTATATCGTGCGATCAGTTTTCGTTTAGTATTGTTTATATTCAATTTTGAATAAAAAAAATTTGTAATGATTTCCGACCGTACGATGTACGATGAACATATATGATTTGATGATCTGGCGAGGATCCTCACTCACAAAAAAATTAGGAGGTGTGGTGCCAGATGTCTTACATCAGTTACATGTCTCCAGGCCAATGCTATTTTTTCATGGTGTTACCCCATTAATTCTTTTAAAATTTTATTATAAATTTATACGACTTTTGTAAAATATTTCGTAAAGCACTACAGACTCGTAATCATTTGAATTTTTCATCTTATACCATCAAATTACTAAGATACTAAAACTATATTTGTATGTTGTATGTTAAATAATAAACTCAAATTCCTAAAGTACAATTTTTTTTAAGTGTAAATAGGACCTTATTTATATATATATAATAATTTTACTCAAATCTGCTTAGTTCGCATAGGCGCTCGACTAGCGACTTTTAGAACCTTATTTTTTAATATAAAATCACTAAACTTAATGGAAGATTATATTGCGCCACTTAGTACTATGGTCTAGTAGTATCATCTTCATTTGTAAGTGAGATGTCTTAGGTTCGATTTTCACCAAAGAACGAATTTGAACCATATTATTGCTAGCTTATTGTGAGATTTAGCCACTTAGTTAATATCGTTTATTGGAGAAAAAAAATATTGTAGATTTTAACGAATAAAAAATAAATGTAAAGTAAATATTAAATATTTTTTATTAGAAAGGACCTTCGCCCCATTTCGACTAATAAAAGAACTTTTGAATCTGCACGTCACTTTGCCAAGTAATATTATTGGTCGAGACAAAAATCATTGACAAATATTAATGGTTACATCAATAATAAAGCTTTGGTTTTTTAACGTTATGTAACAACGAATCATTAGGCTGTCAAGGTTAATTAGCAAAGCATTTCTCACGTTGGATTATAGAAACTCGACAAGTTCTTAATCCATTATTTTTAATGACTTGCGATATACCTTGACTATTAATTTAGGGAACTGTTATTAGCATTCTAAAAATTTCATTTTACAATCCTTACAAATGTATTTTTCTTTCTAATTATAAAAAATTTGGTATGCAAAATGAGATTTTTGAAATACCAATAACAACTCCTTTGATATAAAACTACAAATAAAACAAAATTAGTCCTTATATCGCAATTAACTACTCATGTGCGTTTATGATGACGTTCTCTAATTACATCTTTAGGGAAATGTGTCAATGGGCAGTTCACCATTAAAACAGGTAAACAACAATTACGAACTTTTTCCTGAAGCGAGCGAACAGCGC
The DNA here is from genome assembly GCA_035220775.1 of Malus fusca. Classification (NCBI taxonomy): domain Eukaryota; kingdom Viridiplantae; phylum Streptophyta; class Magnoliopsida; order Rosales; family Rosaceae; genus Malus; species Malus fusca. The sequence goes on along the minus strand of CM069059.1, from coordinate 17,522,173 downwards.
CTTCCATATCAAAGAATTTCCATCTCTAGAGCACGAAATGTGATAGTGGGAAAATTCGATGAATTTCAGAAAATCATACCTAATGCTTTCCATATCAAAGTCATGCCTGTGGCCTGTGGCGGTGGCCGGTGGCTATAAAAGGCCGCTCCCACTATCACATTTCTCACCAGTCACAGCCACCACACTATCACAACAGTCAAATCCATCATACTTTCCTTTAAGACCCATTTAATTTTGCAAAAATAGATTATATTCAAAACCCATCAACTGAAAATACTATGATCAACATTAATATTATTTGTCTCAAAATCTAAACTTGAAACATAGATTGATATAATATGGAACTCAATGATCAAATGTTTATTGAATTGAATCGAAAATGAACCCAAATTGAAATTACATCAGGAAGGCAATCTCGTAATAGAGAACCGGGTTAATTCAGATAGGGTTTCAAGGAGCTTGCCTATGCTCTTGTGATTTCCTCATTCACTGATTCTCAACTCGTAAAGCTTCAAGTTCTTCTTTATGGGCGATGAAGATGGTGGTGGTTGCATAGTGGCATTCAATACCATTTCAGCAACCTCGATGACTTTCTTCTCGATGTTGGGGGCTTGAGTTGTAGGGTGGAGTTTGTGGTTTTGCGTTGGGTTTGGAGGTGATGGTCTGATGGGAGCCGATGGTGGTGACCGTTAGTTGGTAGAGGCTATGCTTCTATGATCTTATGTTGGTATTGCAGACAAAGTAAGTCTAGTTAATTTAACAAATTTTTTAATAGGGCTTGGCGGATGCGACATTATCAATAGGTTGAACACTTGTTTGAAATGTTTAAAATGGTTGAAACCAATTCAGAACGACACTAAAAGGCTGTTGGGTTTTAAGTACTTAACCCTTAATGTTAAGTAAAAATATATCAAGCTTCAAAATTAGGATTAGCTTTCTACTACCCTTGTACCCAAACAAACCAAAAGGGGAAAACACTTTGCAAATCTACCTCATCCTTATCTCTTCATTTTTGGTTGCTAAAATTAAGTTTTGGAGCGTGGCATTTCCATGTGAGTAAGAAAATTTCCATCTCTAGAAGCAGAAAATGAAGAAAGTGGGAAAATTTGATGAATATAAAAATTCAATCTAAAACTCAAAATCAATTGTGTTACTGTTCATAAGCACAGTGTGCTTTCCATTTTGCCCCTACCAATTTTATGTTATTACTTCTCTTGCCACTGCCTCAGAAAATATATATATGCTTTATATTTTTTTCTTCCTCCTCTCTTCCCTCTCGCCGTTCTCCCCATCTTCGACTAGCCTTCGAACAAAAAACCCAACTTTCACATGTTTTCCGGTGGCGGCCGGCCCGCAACCACAACTATTCAGTTCAGGACAGTCCTAACAACATCATTCGAGCTTTGCATGCTCGAACCTACCCATTGATTGAAGAGTTCCATAAGCACAGTTTGCGGCGTTTTTTCCAACGAGAATCAGATTTTATTATGGCCAATTCAGGCCTTTCCGACCTTTTATGGGTCCGGTGAAGGTAATTACTCTACACCCTTGAATTAGCTAAGGTTGTGAGTCTCTGTTTTCCAGCAAATACCCCTTTTTCGCAATTCTTTTCTTCATTTTTGCATACCCCCTTTCTCAATTGAACTTTTTTGTTTGTTTTTGATGATTCTTTTTTTTATTTTTTGTCAATGTTGATTTTGAAATTCCGTTTGAAGTTCAATTTTTTTCTGGGTAATGTTTCCAATTATTTTTGTAATCTTTATATTTTTCGGTGGATTTTTTATGACTAAATTTTTTATCTTTTCGTTTTGCAGTGGGCACTGAAGTTGGGTGGATGAAATCCTTTTCCATAAATCCAGTACATTTATTATGTATTTCATTCTAATTTTTGTTTGATTTTTAACAGTGTTATTTCAAATATGCTATCAGCCAGGACAACATGATGGGACTAGCGTATTTTCCGCTTCATTGATGCAGAGAGACAACAGTGGAATGACGTTGATGTGCAACATCTTCGTTTGGAAAACAAGATTTTTTCCCAATTTGATGTGGAATTAATGGGAGTTGGAGAAAACCAGTGAAGGTCATACTCTCTGAATTCTTCTCTTTATTTCTAATTCTTACGAAGGACTTTGATATTCTGCATTTGGAACTTAGAATCAAGGTTCTAACTGGTTACCATATTTCAGCAGCCACTTTGCTCCAGATCTTTCGTTTCATCTTGGTCTTCAATGGCCTCTAAAACTAGCCTTTTTTTTCTCCATAAAAACCAAAACCTAAGGCAAATTTAATTATGATAGTTTTCGATTAAGATAGGAGTTACTTATTCATAATTTGTTTCTATAATTCAACATATATCGCAACGCTAAATGTAAAGAATTGGATTACGATAGGACTTACTTTTACGTCCAGTGATCCAAATTTAAGCACCAAACAAAGAATTTGGCTTTAAAGTCCAAATCATACTTTTGTTATGCTCTTTTTGTAATTCATTTCTTATTCGTCTCGCCTAAATCCCATGAAATTGAAAGTCCCTCACCAGAACATACAAGCACAATTCAGTGCTGTTATTTTGGCAAAATAAGATCCTCTCACGACGCCCAAACCCGGCAGAACCCGGCAGCTACAGGTTTCTTTCTTCTTTCTCTTGAAGAGTAGGGAACAAAAAACAAGATGAAAACTCTTCGTCAAATTAAAAACATCTGGTAACAACTCACTGTACATGAAGCATTCTCTGCAAAACAACACTGCAAACAGAAGATTTACATATACACATTTCACTTCTAAACGACATGATATGCCCCTAAACGCAACCACTAATTTTCAATCTCTTCTTGTTCTCAAGGCTGCCTCACATCCAAGGGGCTGCACACTTCCTACTTCTTGTACTTTGCAGCTCTGCCTGCCAACGAAAAATGAGCTAAGGCTCTTTCGCTACACTACTAGGGTATATCAACACCGAATCCACGCAGACACCGCCTTTAGTGTGAGTGCAATCGATCTGAGTCATCGAGTACTTGATCTTGATCAAATCATGAGGATTGTCAACAACAAAATCTCCCACATGGTAATTGATCCAGTTTCCGGGATTGTCCAAGTAACATTGGGATACAGCACGGTGACCATTAGAAGTTGATAGCTCAAACCTCACTGGTTTTATGTCCCAGCCATGAACATGCTCGGATTTGCAGACGCGGCGACCTAGCCTCTTCAAAGATCTGCCAAGGTGGAGCCTAAAGAACAGGCCATATTTCCCTAACGGAAATTGAAACTCAAACTCCCCATTGACTTCAAACCACCAGATTTGTTGGAGATAGGCAACTGTCTGGAATCTACACAAATGGAAAAGAGAACACAACATATCAGATTCTTCCATCATTTCGGAATTTATCGCACAACAAAATTGAGGATTACTGAAACATTACATATCAACTAGACAGCTTGCAAATTTCGGGCAAAGATGACAATTTTGAAGCTCTTGCTCGTTCCTGGCTCATCAAATTCGAACAAATAAGCAATTTTAAAAAACTCACCTGGATTCATCATTTGCTATGAAATTCCAATACCTCCTATCATCTATCCCAGTAATCGATAACGCCTTCGAAGAAATCGACAAACAAATACCACCCTTGTGCTTATCAAGCCAAATCACCTTCACAAAAAAAGAAAAAACCCAAATCAAATTCAATTAAATCCATGTAAATTGCGAAATGCAGCTCTTTAGAGAGAAACAAGACAAAAAGACTAACCTTTGTGCCATCATCAAAGGAATTAGACCTGCAAAGCCTGGCATAGGTATCCCTCTTCCCTGAAATCTTCCTCTTACTACTTTCATCGAACACCCTGTCTACAATAAACCGATAATTCGGCGGCAACTTGGATTCCCATATGAAATCGGCCAAGGAAGCACCCCGAAACGCCCTGTTCAACTGGGCCAACTTACAAATCTCCGGCGGGTCCATCTGCATCAAAATCAATGCCGCACAGCTCTCCGGTATATCCCCAAGCCTTGGCTGCACTAAACCCTCCCCATCCGAAACGCCACACGATAAACTAGCACCCATCCCGAAACACAAAATACCCGAAATCCCAAAACCCGAATCCGAAATACGACTTTCTAAACCGAGATACTCAAAACCCAGTATTTGTTTTCGGGCTAATCCTTGAGTTTGAATCTGAATTTGTAAATCTTTTGGGAGAGGTTTAGAGAGAGAAATGTGAAGCAAACGGAATCCAACGCTGAATTCGGATCTAAAGACATGGGCCTTTCAAAAAACCCAGAAAATTATAATCTGAAAACGCAAAAACGGTTCGGTTTTTTTTTTCAGTTCCCAAAATTTAATTTACTCTAAATCTAAAAATCCCAGAAACGAAAAAAAAAAACCTGAAGCTGAAAGCTCAAATCTTTGGTGGGCGTTTATGGAGGGATGCACATAAATACCAGTTCCCCCGAAAAATCTGTCCTTGGAGTGACAACTACGGTCGGACACGTATTCCGCCGCCGTTTTTGCCTTTGTCGGTGACAGCTTTCTCGGGATTGGCGATTTCGATTTCTGAGGTCGACGAAGAAAGAAGCTGAGAATTCTCTCTACTTCTAATCTCTTGCTCTTTTCCTAATAAGACAAAAAATAATATGTGAAAAGAGGGAATGAAAGGAAATAGAAATAGAAGAAGAGAGAACCTTATTCATATTTTAACAGCGAAACCTCGTACGGGAGTTGGGGTCGCGTTGGAACACGCGCGCGCTTCAGTTAGGAAGTTGACCGCGGTTAGTTGGATATTTTGAAACGCTGTCTTGGACGCGTGGCGAAATTTGGTTAGGGGAAAAGGGATCAAATCAAAAATCGGGTTTTTTGGCCAAAATAAAATCAGAAAATTTTGGTTAATTAAGAACTGCCTAGTTGCGTTCTTGGATTCTCTTCAAAACTTTTGGAGGATTTAATTATTTTTGTTGCAATTTTTTGGGAAGGTTGTTAAAGAAGTTTTTCTGTTGGTCCGACGGTTTGTTCAAATAATTTATAGCAGAAGAATGAATGGATAATATGTGATACCTCATCCCGAACGTATATATATATATATTTTTTTTATCCTCGAGAGCGTGGGAATCTCTATTATACTCTTGTTATTATTGTGTTGTGTGTGTGTAGTAACTAAGGTTTGGACCAATAGGTTCTATCCCTTATTATTTGGACCTAATTAGAACTAAAGACTTAAGGTTTTTGTTGGTTGACTGCAAACTGGACCACACACACATACCCTCCCCTTATCCCGTTGACTCTCTCTCCTCCCTCTCGCATTTTCTTCCATGTCCGTACAATTGTACAGACAAACCTTGAACCCTTCATTTCACTCACAGATCGAGCTCGTGGTTAGCATCATCATCTTCATCTCATCATCACACACTCATCTATACCATTTTTAGAACGTGAAAACCTCATTTTCCCGAGAACCCGAGAACCCAATTTTGGGTCACTGTTCATGCACTCGTGTTATCGAAGTTTTTAAGAGATTTTAAGCTACTAGTGAGCTTTAGGACATCTTCACGGAGCTCGAAGAAGAAAACCGAAGTGAATTGGACGTCAGGAAGCCGAGTTTGGCGAGTTTCAAGTTTGGCCGGATTATCGAGGTTCCTCCGGCGAAATCCCATGGATTTCAAGGCTTGAAGTGGTAAGCTTTTGTTCCTCTCGTCCTAAGCTTCATTTTGGTACGAATTTCATGAAATTTGGTTGAGAAATGAGCGGGAAATGACGATTTGAAGTTTTCCAGTTTTCTGGCGACAGCGTCGGTCACCGGAGTTCGAAGGTTGAAGACGACAGAATATTCCATCAAGTTTGACGGAATATTCTAACGGCATCAGGTTAGTTTTAACGGAATATCCTGCTTTTTGACGAAATATTCCTTAACGCCGTTAAAGATTCTATTAGGCGTGCCAGGCACGTGGCCGCATGTGGGGGCGCGTCTGGCCGTGCCCTTGGCTGCGCGTGGGGCATCGGAATTTTTTTCTAAAAATATGGGGGTGTTCCTGAGGTTGAGTAGGTCATGGTGGTATATTCAATTACCTCATTTGAGCTTTGTATGAGAAGTTATTTCCTAGTTTTGTGTATGTGCTTTAAATAACGTTTATTCAGTTATTTCTCATATAGGTGAGACCTATCCTGAGGACGAGCGCCATCAATCGAGGCTCGGGGGCTACGACCCTTCGACATACCAGTGAGTGGGCTTTTGGTTTTCCGTATATACCTATATACTTGAGATTTTTCCTAGAAAATGAATTTGAATGATTATATGTTTTGAAATGTCATGCAAAGTATCTACCTATTTTATTTATGCATTAGTAGTTGCATATATTTATGATTGGTGTTGCGGACGCACATGTAAGTTTATAAATTAAAGATATGAGATTGTTTCAGTTATGCGAGATATGATGTGATGTATTGAGAGCTCATAAACCTGCACCCCGGTGTTAGTGCTCCCGCCCAGAGTTAGGGCACAGTCCTTCACGTGATGTTCACCTCTCGTACCATATCACGTGATGTTCACCTCCCGCACCATATGCTCACCTTGGATCCAAGTTAGGTGCACAGGCTTGTCGTACATACCACTTTAGGTGGTTCCGACTCGTAGGTGACCCGCGATTATTCGCACAGCCTTCACGTGATCATAGCACTAGAGCATATTTATTTTACACCTAGTCTTGTCGTACAGACCACTATAGGTGGTTCCGACTCGTGTGCAGGATTTGATTTGATATGATTGAGATTGATTATGAGCTATATACTCAGCCGTGCAGATCGAGTTAGAGGGATATGGTTGATGCGATATTTGACATTGATATATTTTTCCTGGTTTACTTATAGCATTGCATTGAGATACTTTGGCATGATATACTTCTATGGATTTTCATCTTGAGTATGATTTCTGATACAACTTATTATTACTATATTTTTCTGGGAAATTATACAGGTTTTACGGTGAGGGGTTAAAACTTTTGAGAAATGAAATGATTTTGAAAAGCTTTGTTTTTGCGCACTCACATTTTCTATTTTGCGCCCCTCCAGGTTTTAAGTATAGGTGCTTTGGTGGATCACGAGGATTCTGACGGGGGTTTTGACAGAACATCACCATGTAGGATCACCCTCGGGTGTTGTATTATTAGTACTTGTCCTGCTTGACTGCACTTAGACTATTTATGCTCTAGTTGTGTATTTCACATTTAATCTCGCACTAACACTCTATCTTAGCTAGTAATGCTGGTAGTTTGGTTTTTATTCCTTCGTATTTCTCTTATATCTCTATTGCTTCCGCACTGTGCACATAGCTACGTCACATTCACGTGACTTAAGTCGTGGTGTGTCATAGTAAACTCTGATCAATTCAGAAATTATTTTGATTCCATTAGTAATGAGCATTCAGAATACCACACATTGATCAATCAAAGAGAGATTCAACAACTAAAAAAAAAGATCAATTCTTTGAAATCTTTTGTGGAAAATATGAATTATATAAATTGGTAACTTAAAAAGAAATAGGTTTTATCTCATGATACGTTTATATCTACCGCAAAAACGTTAAACAACCATTTGAAAAAAGCAAACTCCATTTCTGACTACCCCATTTTTTACTAACAAAGGAAGCCATCGAGTGAGCAGTTCCGTTACAATGTCGAGGAGTATACTTCCAATTGTGTAGGTAGCTTCAAAATATCAAAGCATATGCATTGTCTCAACCGTTCTTTCACCCCTTAGCATTAAGATCAAATTACTCGAATCGGATTTCACGATCACATTTTGAAAACCTTCTTCTATACAAACTACTATGGCCTCGTGCACTACCTCTGCCTCCATGGCTAAAATAAAACTCGCCAACAAGCCACGCCCTCCACCCATCCCCTCATGATTCTGGGCCACGCAGCCTACTCCACCCTTGCAAGTTGCAGCAAACAAAGCACATCACAGTTCACTTTCAACTGCCTAAAACATTGCTCGGTTTTTCAAGAGCATTCTCCTTTGTATTTAAATATCGGAGTTCAAATCTCACTTCTCTAACATGACTTGAATATAAAAAAAAATAAAATGTTTCCTATAATTCTTGTAATTCACTCAAAATGAAAAATCATTTAATGGACCGACTTTAAATTATATGAAATAGCTTGTTGGATCTAATCTTATCAATTCAACTAACCCTAAATCCTTAATTATTGTTTTTTATTTTAACTGTATCCACTATTCTATTCACTAGACCCTCACACTCCACTCACTTTTTCTCTTAATAATTCTGTGTCCACTTCTAAATGTATTAATAATGCGCTAAAACAACCAAAATTGTGTACCGCCTTAATGAACTCTCCTCCAAATATCACCAAAAAAATAGACAAGAACATTGCTGCTACACATGAGATGACACGTGTAACCAAAATATGTGTCTCTGAGGAATTGTTCTGAATTATCCACTCACATGTTTCCTCTCTTTTTCTTATTCTTGAAATGCTAATTAATTTGACAACAGCGGTGTTAAGAGTATAAATACCACATTGAAAAAAATGACGGATTTTCTTGTAAGTAAATTGACTACTTTTCATGCTGTGAATTGATTTAATGGTGGAACTTTAACTTTCTTCATGGTTTTGAGCAAGTGCCCCTCGCGTATAGCCTAACGGCCACGCTCTACGCCACCCGATTTGTGTTGTCCACGTGTTAGGCTTGAAATTCGTCACACGTGAGAGAGCGTATTGTAAGTATAAATACCACATCTGTAATGAGGGACTTTAATTGTGCTTATAAGTAATGAGGCTATTTTTCATATTACCAATTGGTTTTATAGTGGAATCTCAACTTCTTCAAGTAGTCAGCATATAACGCCAGGGCAAAAATTCTTAGATGCTCCAGAATATTGAGCATTTTAAATATTTTAACCATTAAATCTTAATTTTTATATTACTATTTTTAAATCTAACGGTTACAATACGTAAAGTTGAGATTTTGATGAAATCCTCCGGCTTTGATGAACCGTATTTTAAGTTGTCATTCTCTAATTGTTTGTATTTGAACTTAATTATTCCTTTGGTTGGGTTTGATTGAAGCATTCAAAACCTTTAAACAGTTCTTAATCCAAAAATAAATCTAGTTTTCAACCTGTAACTGCATGTTCCACATCAATTCAACCAAATATGAGCTAATCTCTATTAATTAATGAAATTCTCTTTGTCAATCAAAAGATGGTGAAAAGACAACTTAGTCTTCTATCACACAAAAAAATGATGGGCAATAATGTAATTTCATAATTCCAAATTTTATGCCTCACCTACAGGTGATGTTATAATATTTCTAATATATAAAATAAAAAATAAAAATAAAAAATAAAAACCAAAAACAAAAACCTCACACCCACCCCCACATTCTCCCTCTCTCTCCCTCTCTCCTTCTCATTTTCTAAAAAAATGTATTCATACACACAAAGTGTATAGGCAAATGCTAGTGACATATTAATTAAAAGGATAATTAAACTTTTGCCTGTCAACTATGCCAATTAACTTCCTAACCAACAAGTGTTATCTTTTGTATGATCTACCACTACTTTTCCAGATTAAACAAATAAAAAGCAACACAAAAGGGTTTTTTAAAATGAAACCGGATCACACGGGCCGTTGAAATTTGATCAAACGGCTGCAATTATTATAATTTTTAGATAGATCTCATGTTTGTAGTCGTTGGATCAAATTTCAACGATCCGGATCCTTTGCTCAGGGAATCCGGTTCCCTTTAAAATAAGGGATTAGGGCTCCAAGTTGTTGCCTTTTGCATAATCTGATACTAACTAATGACAGATATAAAAAAGGATAGATATGTGGAGCTGAGCCATCGAAACCCTTATGGATCAGGTGTCACCTCATTCGCCACATAGAGTGAGAAGAATAAGATTGAGATTGATCTTATCCATCATCAACGATGATTTTCTTCTTTTGAAATAAAAAAGATATAATATATACAGGACTTATGGGTGACACTATTTTTTTTACAACTTTTGACACATGGTTTTTGTGGAATAACTTCGAAAGATATTCCAAATATTCGAGCCGTCTATTTTTGTAAAAAATTAGACAAATTTAAAACCACTAAAACATTTTGAAAAAAAAAATAATCTCAAATATCCACAAGGCAACAAGTAGATTTTTTTACTCAAGAAAGACAAAATTGCTCTTATTAAATGGGCAGACTTCTCAAATACTCCCACGCACATCTCAGCATCCTTGAAAGTTCAAACAGCTGACTACGACATATCAAAGGTCATTCTGCTCGTGGCAAGGAAAAGTCAAATGCATAGGATTAATTACTAAATTATATCTTTAATACATTCTCATTTGAAGATCAACTCTATCAAGTAAGTAATCCATATTTCAATCAATTAGGATATTTCCATCATTTTCCTAATATGTTATCTCCTAATTAATATATTGTGAATATTCTTACCTCATTTCTCCAATGGATGACACACATTGGCCAATAAAATGCCACCATGTATAGGTTAAAACTCTAACACCTAGGCTGGCCACCACCTCTTATAAATACCTCTATTTCCATCAAATTTTGGGAAAACCCTAAACACTCACTCTATTTAGAGAAACTAACTTAGGCATCGAAGGTTCATTGGCCTAACCTCCGCTCCTCGTGAGCGGGGCAGTCTTAGGTCTTTGATCAATGGAGTTGATTGTTTTGTAAGTACTTTTTCGTAAGGCTAAAGATGGCGGAAATTGTCTACCACAACATTCATTTGTAGCAAACAAGATAACGAATAACGTTCTACAAAAATAACTAAACACTTAATCTAATGGTCATATGATTTCAGATTTTGGTGTTTTTAGTAGACATGATTTTTTAGAGAATACCTAAATGATTGACAGTTCAAATCGTTAAAATAATTACGAAGTGTGCCCTCCAAAAAATAGGCGTCTAAAATTAGAAAAAAATGGTGCAACAGATACATATACAAATGGAACAAAGCTTTCAAAAGTTACACTAGTTCCTTGATTGTTGTGGTTTCGAATATTTCAAAGCTTTAAAAGCCTTCTGTAAAAGCCTTCTGTGTGTTTAAACTGTCGGGCAATATATTCAGTTGCGGATGAAGAATCACTGGTTTCATAAACATATACGTAGACATATATATATATATATATATATATATATATATATGCAGGTAATACTTTGCTTGTCAAATTAAGGCGATTTTAAATGGAATTTGATCGATCCAAACGTACAAATTGTGGGTTACAGCTAGAAGGATGTGACCCATACATAATGCAGAAGATATATATTTTGCATGAAAAAACATGATTTGTTGGTGGACCGGCAAATCATTTTGCTTTCTTTTTAATTTTGGCCATGAGATACAAGGAAAGGAACATCTCAGAAACCAGCCAACCCCACCAGAAGAAATGAAAATGATAAACGCTAAAAACTAAAGGTGGGGGAAATTGAACAATCTAGAACCAGTTGGCTGCAGAAGGTGGAACACCCTAAGATGTGAGATTCTTATAGCTACTAATATTTATTGAAGGGTTAAGATCCTAGACACAACTTTTGATACATAATTTAGTTGAAAATCAAAGTACCAAACAGACTAACAAAGAAACTACGAATATTATTAAGAAAACAAGAATGTCAAAAGGCTACAAAACTCTTAAGACTACATATTGACTGACTTGTTCTCAAGTGATAACAAACATCATATTTATAATAAACTAAAACCATAATATCTAACAAAAACCTAATTCAAACGAGCTAGGCTCAAATCCTAAACTCATATTTTGTAGGACTTACTTCGTAATCTATTTTAATGATCCAAATCAACTATATTTTAGTACATCATTTATAGATTATTTCTGCAAAAAACTAGACAAATCCAAAATCAATAAGACATTCATTTGAGTGAAGAAAATAGACGAGTACAGTTCTATAGAGAAACGTTAATTTTAATGAAATAGTCATATGATTTCGAATTTGGGTGATTTATGATAGACGTGATATTTGAGGTAGACATAAAAGACAGACGGTTGAATCGTTTCAATACATTAATGATTGGGCCCCACAAAATATGTGTCAAAATGTGTGTCAAAAACTGTGTCTTGGATCCTAATGCATGATTGAAAACTAAATTACCATCATTAAATAGTATGATATTATTTGATTAAACTCTAGTAGTATATTAGATTTTGATTTTGGTCCTAGCGTACGTTTCATTTCCCGGCCGAGGGTTCAAAACGATTTTTTATTTTTATGTCAAACAATAAATTTTGTTAAATTAGATGTTAGATTAACTACAGACAAAGTTTAGAACGAATTGAAAAGCTTGAATATACTTTTCCATCACTAAATCATTGCAGTGCCAAATAAAACAGATTGAAAGCTCTCTCTTGTACTTGAGGGCATATTTTGTAAGTAAACATCCAAAGTTGTGAAACATGATGAAGAAATCAAACGAGCAAACTTTAGCAAGCACAGCAGTTTCTGATTTACTGTAATTACCTGAATACCCTCCCCTGCTAGTCCAACTAATGCAAAGTTTGCTAAGTTTGCTAAGTTTGAAGTTCATTAGGCCATTTATTTAGGGATGTGATATCCACACACCCCTTTTTACTTTTCTCACACCCTTTTAATTTTCGGCCGTCGGATCGGATGAATTGAAGAAGATCAAATGACAGAAATTAACAAGGGGTGTGGGAGAAGTAAAAAAGGGTGTGTGGATAGCACACCCCTTTATTTATACAGATCTTTTTAAAGGCCCCTTCTAGATTAGGATTTGGCCCATGGGCTTACTTTCCTTTAAATTGCCCTTTTAGATTGGAGAATTAATATGGCTCTTTTATGAATAAAAAAAGAAGATACGATATTCATTAAGAATGTAACGAGCACATAACAATGATATGGTACACAAAAAATGTGATCTCATTAAAATTTTGTTCGAGTTTTTAACCTGCTCGAACAAAAAAAAAATCATTATCACACACCAAAACAAACTAAAATAACCCATGTAGCCCCATTGAATAGAGATGTGATAAGGTGAGTGAAAGAAAGCAGAAGATCATGTTATTTATTGCTATGAAGTAGTCGCGATATAAGGAGAGACCTATGGAGTTGCTCAATGGTTGTATAATCGAGATAAGTATTTTTAGTTGATTATGGGTTCAGTCTTAAACCAACAACATCTCCCAAACTAAATCCCACAAATTAAAGGATCAAATCAGTGATTTAAAATCAAGTTTCAATCCTTAGTCTTAAACATTTGGCACAACAGAAACTTTCTAGCCACCAAAACGCGTTTTGTTCACGATAAAGCCTTGAATGTCCTTGATGAAACCTCAATCTCGACTCAAGATCAATTGTTTCATTACCTTTGGGTGATACTCAAAACTCAATCGTGTAAAGAACACTACATAAAAAATATACTTGTACACATAAGGATTGTAGCCCGTATTTATCAAAATTAATAAAATTATTTATACACGCATTCTTATCTCATTCGTGGGAAAACTTTTTCATTTACATAAAATGTGTTTCATCCAATATAGAATAATACTTACTTTTACAATACTCAAGTTGTAAACCCGTGTATGTGTAATTGTGTGTTAGTGCATACAACAACCGCATACTTTCCTTTTGTCTTTTGTAAACAGAAAAAGAATCAGTCGGCCATTCTCTATTTAATTAAGTCCTCCTGGCCATTTAAATTTGAGATGAGGGATGCATGGATATGGACTTGCCTTTCCCTCTCTCCAATTTGTTAATGTGGGTACTGGTGGTAGCACATTTTGAATCCGATTCATAGCGCTGGTGAATCGCACAATGGTGGCCGGAGAGGCTGAAATGCCTCTCTGTGAGTCTTCTCGGCTCTCAACAAGGTGAACTGCAGTGGCGAAGCCACCAACTAGTCCTTTTTTTTTTGTTTTTTTAAATGTACTGGTGGTAGCTAGTCCAAGACAGTAACAGGTGTGTGCCTAACTTATGTTGCATTTTAATTTTATTTTGATGTATCCAACCTATGGCCTGCAAGAAGATGTGATGTATCAATTAAAAGGGATTTTGGTAAACAGTTCCAGTAGGAGTTGGTCGCCTTTTTCCATGATTCATATAATGAAATCCAACTCACCATATCCATATACATGTCGGCTAGGGCAACAACAACTAGCCTTTTGCCCATAAGACCTCTGCAAATGAAGTTCCAACAAAAAATATTCAATACACACACACGCATATATATTACTTTACCACTGAACTGCAGACTGTACTAAGATTCTTCTAGCTTGTGCCACTTTCCAAAGGTTAGGTAAGTTAGGTTAAAAAATGCAAACAGAAAACCTCTACGATTTGGGAGCAACAATTAAGATTTTTTTCCTCGATGAATATATTTGTAAGTTTGGTTAACTTGCAACAGAAAACTAAGCAATAATATTTGATCTTAAATCATTGTTCAAAAAAAAAAAAAAATTTGATCCTAAATCCTTTTTCATTCGTACTACTAATTTTTCTCCCTATCAATGGGGTAGAGAATTTGAACTTGAGGTCTTCTCCGATATAGAGAAAAATAGTACCACTAAATAAAAACCTAATTGCTTGTTGGCAACAAATTTAAAAGTTGAAATTATAGAGTTATAGTCGATTGAGAAACCTTCTTTTCATTTGGTTGTAAATTTAAATGTTAAAACGTTAAAAGAAAGGGAAATAATATCCACACACATCATTTTTTTTTGTCCATGCACACTTTTGTTTATTACTGGCCTTTGAATTGAGTATAACAAAGAAGAATCAAGAGACATCGATGAACAAGATTGCATAAAGAGATAAAGAAATGTGTATTAGTTTTTTCCCCAAAAGAACTGATATTCATTTCATTAGAACATGCCTCTTTTGCCACTACCCATATTAGCAAAATGGAGTTAATTAGGCAAGTCCATGGGCCAATCCGAATTTAAAAGTGGCCCATACTATTGCCATAACGTAGCCCCTGATCAAAGAAAAAGAAAAAGGATAATCAACAGCCCAAAAATAAAAAATAAAAAAGGTAAATTACACTTTACCACCTCAGGTTTGAGGTCGATTTCAATTTCTTACAATATCTTTAAAATATTTCACTTTCATACTTCAAGTACTATTTTATTTCAATATGATACATCCGTTACATTTTTCATCATTTGATCTGTTAAGAGCTGATGTCCAAAGCCGCCACCAACGAGCAATCCCTCTGCCAGCACGCCCGAGTCGCTCGATTCCTCCATCCGCCGCCTCTGCTCCCAGCTTTATTCAATGCTTACCAGCAAGGTCTTGGATCCCAAGTTAGCAGAAAAGGTAAGTTTTTTCGACCCCTTTTCTGGTTTGGGGGGGGGGGGAAGACGAAGGGGATAAGGGTTTTTTTTTTCTAATAACTTTTCTTTAAATAATTATTTTAAAATTTTAAAATTTTTATTAAGTGTTTAGCCACGTGACATAAATGTGCAGCCACATTAGCTCTTAACGGACCAATGGATGAAAAATGTAACGGATGTATTATATTGAAATAAAATAGTACTTGAGGTATGAAAGTGAAATGTTTTAAAGATGTTGTAAGGAATTGAAATCGACCCCAAACCTAAGGCGGTAAAATATAATTTATCCTAAAAAGTGTATAGAGTGGTTGACCTACAATAAGGTTGTAAAGTCTTCTGGCTAGCTGTTTGGAGATCAACTACAGTGTTACTGACAATAAAAAGTGCTGAAATTGCAATGAAATTCAAAGGCATTGGCAGGGATCCGCACAAGGCGTGGAGCATTCGATGCAAAGCGGAAAACCTTAGACTTGACAATCTTGAAAAGAGGGGTGCCTTCATGAACATGGATGCATGTGGTGCATGGTTGTCATCAGGTTGTGTTGTAAGGCGGTGTGTTAAGGGTTGCAATCTTATAATGGATTAATAAACTAACCTCTAATTAAAAAAAATTGATTAAGTCACTGATTGAAACTTGATATAGAGATGCTTCAACTTTTCTAATTCTAGACTTCTAATGTGAAGGCTTTCACTAGTACAAACTACTATAGCAGTTGGGAATAAACTAATATAACTAAAAACAAGTAGATCACTGTAACACATAAAGATATAAATATGTTGAACGGTTGGAAGTGTACATACATGTTTCCCTAAACTATATATAATCTTTTCCCCTACCTGCTTGACTGCTTCCCCTGATGCTAATCAGATGATTATTAATCTCAGAAAATAAATACTATATATACAGCTTGCACTTGGAGAACATTTTCACTGAGTCCAGTATCTTAAAATGTATCATATTTTATGATTTAATGGGATTAGGACCCTGTATGTTTCTCCCCAGATATAGCTTTGTATGTTTCTGCCCAGATATAGCTTTCATAATTTGTTAATGCGAACTGACCCAAATACACCTATCCTACTCTTACTCATCCCCCTCCTTCACCACGGGGCTAACCCCAGTGGCTTGTCATCAGTGTCGTCATGAGTTCCCATTTTTGTTTTACTCTTCGTCGTTGGTTTACAAGTATAGAGCAAGGCTGCTACAAGACTATATGTTATATTTCTCTCTTTTACGTGCATGATGGGCTGAACATGATGAATGCGTGGTGATTTGAAGGTAAAAAAGTCTCACATCGGTGAAATAAGAAACATTGTAAGGACTTGTAAGAGGTTATGCTACTCCTTATATTGTCAATTAGTTTTATGGTAAAACTCCAACTTTCTTCATGATGATGTAAGCTTGATATATTATATATTTTTTTTAAAGGTATAAACCTGATGTACATTGTTGACCCGTCTTCTTATAGTAATAGAAGAGTGAAGCACAAATAGGTGTCTAAGAAAATGAAGATACGAACCAATATTTAATCTTTTGTTTTATCAAGCAACACGATCGTAATGCTTAGAATAAATTAGAAACGTCGTCATTATGTATTTGCTAGAGCTGGTAAATGATATGCATGGTATTGCCATTGGTATGGGCTGTGGCACTCAAAGTCTTGATTCAGAAACAATTTGTGGCGCACTGAAAGGTTAAAGTCAAATTTCACCAATATTTAGTATGTCTGTAACTGCTCTTTTGAGTTTTTGATCAATCTAATTGGGATATATATATAGGACCCGCCTAACCTACTACGAAACTACCACTCAAGGCTACTAAAAATCTCAATTTAATCTAATAAATAAATATTTAAGCAAGAAAAATTACTATCATATTTGCCAGTATATCTAACAATATAATAGCTGAATTTTTTTTTATGAATTAGCTGTGACGATGTGAGTTTATTGTCCACGTACAGTTTGAAGAATGTCTTCGCCAATGAAGTTGAAGATATGGTAATTACGTCAAGCCAAAATGCAAAATGCAAAACTTTTGAGCTGCTTCATATAGTCACCATTATGATCAGTATCGTTTGTGGCATGACTTCTTTCTATTTTGGTTATATATGTTGACTCAATGCAATATACTGGCCAGCCCTTAAAAAAAATTGCAAATCGTGAAGGCCATGCTGCATAGGAACAGTGGCGGAACCTTTGTGATATAGTCATCTGTTGAGTCATATTGTGCGGCTGTCGATAGATGCCGACAACTTCTAAACGAGTTTGTCAACAGATGTCGAGATAAGCAAGAGAACACCTTGTGTGCATGAAGTGGCTACCACCCGGACCACCAAGCCCATCCCCAACAACTTTTCCGGCCGCCACAAAGTCAACTAACTCCGTTGACATCAATGTAGATCTGCTAGTGATTAGGTGGGTAGTCAAGTTCTTTTTTCTTTAACAAAAAATAAGATAGTTTATACTAAATTTATTTTATGAATCTAACTGAGTTAAACTCAAATCTATAGTTGAATGCATTTTTAAAATAATTGTAAATTATAAACAGAGTATTGAGTGCACAATTTGGGTTGATATATATAATTATCTTTGTAACATGCTAATATTAAATTTTGAATACCTAAGCTCAAAATGTTTAACTCGTAAATTGGCCACTTTTACATAATTCGAGATTAAATTGGCTAAAAAATTAGTTTAAAAGAGAATTTGACACTTACGTAATAATTCAAAAGGCAAAATGACAATTTACCCTAATCACAATATATCAACACCGAAAAATCAGTCGAGAGAATGCTTGATTGTTCTTCTGGTCCCCATTGATTTCACCAATGCACAAGAAACGCAATATTCGCGTCCTTTATTCAGTTATCGTAATGTTCGAGTCGTTGAGTTAATATATTTGCATGCCGCCGAAAAGTGTTTCTGTTCGGAGCTTTTGTAATCTGCATGTACAAGAAGCCAGAAGCACTTTTTATGACTTTTGCAGACAGAGGGGCCGGCTTTATTATCTCACGCGCTTGGAGAGTCGAGTACCTCAGCTGCCAAAAGTGGGCAATGCCATTATCAACCAAAGACCGCACGATGGACACTTTCTACACAACACATTCAACTTTGTTATGACTGAATTAGATATATAATTATCTTTTACAACATTCTTCAATTCAATCGGTTGTGACAAAACATGTCATTTCAAATCAATTGATTAATGGACAAGGATCGTCTGCCCTCTCTTTTTCCATGTCCTTCCATACTCTCTTGTTTGTGTGGTCACGGTTAAGCCACGTCAACATTTTATATTACTATTCATTTTTATCTTATTATCTTTATAACAAAAATAATATAAAATGTTGATGTGGCTTAACCGTAACCACACAAAACAGAAGGGTATGAAAAAAAGGAGGCCAGATCCTTGTCCTTGATTAATTATGGGTTGCTTAATTAAATAGCAAACTACTGTGTTAGGAACTTGAAATATTCAACCCTATCATTAGTAGGTAAGTTTAAATATTAAAGGTTTCGTATTGACACCTCTCTAAATGATTCCATTTGCTACTGTTTTTTTTTTGGAAGCCCATTTGCTACTGTTTTATAACTGTCAATAACTGTGTTTATATATGATGCGAAAATAAATTAACGCACAAATTAAACCCTATTTGTGACAATTGTAGTAATGATGTAAGTAGGGATCGTTCTAACCGGGGATTAACTAGGGATGCTAACCAAAGTAAAATTAAATTAAAAACGTAAAAACAAAATTTAAAACACTAAACTAGAATAACTCAAAATAAAACTAACAAATAATCTAAAACAAATCAAAAGACTCAAAATAATTCAAGACTCTAGAAAACACAAACTAAATTTATTTCTAACAAATCTAACACTTTAAAATAAATGGGGGATTGATTTTTGACGAGAAGTAAATTAAACTTAAATAAATTACAGAATTGACAAAAATATGAAATTAAGGTGAATGGATGGGCGACGGACTGGCTAGAGGATTCTTCTCCACACATGACACATATGCAACCTAAATTGATTTTCAGTTGTTCTTTCAATAAATTGTAAATCTCAATACTCCAAATTAACCGTGAATTGCACTAATTAACCCTCAGTTTTTCCACAAGTTATTGGGTTGGATGATTGCATACGACAACCCAAAACATTCCCTACAAGTTCCCTACATGAATTGCATAATAGAGATACAAGCAAGAATCATTAAGTTCTATGAAAAACATAAGCATTGACGAGGCATTCGTAACTATGAACAGCATGATACTTCTGCCAAGAATTCACTTAACACGATTGTGGATAGCAACCTTCACTACTCTTGAATATAAGTTCATAAAGATTAGGTGAAATTCACTTATATTCTAGCACCAAATTTATGCATGTAAATTAAGTATGCATTCTTAATCGACATACACAAATAAGTTATCAATCAAACAGTTAAGCAAATTAAATTCACAACTCAGAAATCACAACTGAAAGTAATCAATTCATATTACAAATATATCCATGGCTTTGAATTAACCTCTAGCCAAAACAAATTAATTACACATTATTCATAAATTAAAGTAAAAGTAAAATATGAGTTTGGAGGATTAAACCGAGAGAAATAGAGTGAAATTTTGCGCCACTGTGCTCAAGCTGCCTCGGGCAGCTTTGCTTCCTGTTCTTCTCGAACAAACTTTAGTTGCTGCATGCATTCGTTCAATGCATCACCTGAATGAGTTGATCTTTCATTTGTGGATATTCCCTTCTTCTTCCACGTCGTTCTGCACGAGGCAGCTCTGCTGCCCTCCTCGTCTTGCGTCCCCTTCAGCTCCTCTCCCTGTCTTCTCTCCTGCTGCCAAGGGCAGCACCTTCCCTCTATTTCTAGCTCACTGTCTCCCGTCCCCTTCTTTCCTCACTCACGCTGCCCAAAGGCAGCTTTTTATTAATCTCCCAGCTGGCAGCTACGCTGCTTTCTCTCCTTTTTCTCTCCAGCTGCGCTAGGCAGCTGTTGTCGTTCTTCTTTCAAGCTGCCAAATGAAGCTTTGTTTCTTTTCGCTGGTTCCTGTCAGTGCCTCCTCACCAGCTGTCTAAGGCAGCTTCCTTCCATTTTTATTTCTTTCTATTATTTCAGCTGTCCTCCCCCCCCCCCCACTGACCTGACTCCTCTTCTTTTCCATCATGCACTCCCACCTGTCTTCTTCTTTCCAGCTGCCAAGGGCAGCTTTCCTTATTTTTTTTCTTTCTGTCTAAGGCAGCGTGCTGCCTTCCTGTTGCGTCAGGGACTCTCCAGCTCTCATTTGCTGCTCACATGTGCTGCCAGTAAAGCAGTTTTAGTTATTTTATTTTTATTTTCTAAAGCTACAAAAATCAAATAAGTGAGCAAGATAATTTTTACGAATTTTTTCACTTAAAATCTTACTTGTGCTAATTTTATTTTCTTAGCTAGATAAATTCTATAAAATACAAAAACAAAGTAAAAAGCTTAAAAAATGAGGAACTAACTAAGAAAAGACACGTGAATTTGATGTAAAAATATATATAAATATGAGCTTATCAAATACCCCCACACTTAGCTTTTGCTAGTCCTCGAGCAAAACAGAGAAAATAGAAAAAGTAATAACATGAAAATTATTAGCTTCCCCCTATGTGACCCTCATAGAACTTCATTCGAGAACACAAATCATCAAGAACCATAGCTAACACCAAACAAGCTAATCTAAGTTCATCTTCCTTATTCAAATATTAGCAGTAATCTTTGAATCATCCTTGAAGTGTAGTGTGTGAGATAGCCATGCTAATGCAATTTCAATTTTTTATTTTTAAAATCACCATATGCAAACTAGCGACCTTCTCACTGGATATACACTTAATCACACATGTGTTTAGTATTAATGTGTTTCGCTTAGGGCTGGGCAAACGGGTACAGGAACCGCGGGTCGGGGCGGGTAATGGCGGTTCGGGGCGGGTACGGGCCGGTTCCTACTTTTAAAAAAAAGAAACGGGGCGGGCCGGGGCGGGTCTTTGTGAATTTCAGTCCGGGCCGGTTCCAGGGTATAGGAACCGCGGGTACCCGGACCGGCCCGTTTGTAATTAAAATGAACGGACCAGATTGATGAATAAGATACCATATCTAATCTGAACCGTTGTTTTAGTTTTACCCTAAGTTCTATCTCTCTCTCATCCCGATTCCCTCCCGTCCCGAGTCCTGACTCTCTCACTCTCCCACTCTCCCACTCTCTCAAACTTTCAGACCTTCCCTCGACTCCGATCCCCTCACCAACCGTCCTTCCCTCGACTCCGATCCCCTCACCAACCGTCGTTTCTCCTCGGCGAATACAACGGGACCACCCGCCATCGACAACATCCCAGAGAACCCAGGCCATCACCCTTGCCGTCGATTCTCTCCTCTTCGATAGCAACCCCCGCCGTCGTGACTCCATCACCCCATCACCGTCGTGACCGCCAGAGAACCCAGGCCATCATCCCTCTAAAATTTAGGTAATTTTGAATTAGGGTTTTGTTATTAATTTGAATTTTGGGTGTAGGGATTTTAGGGTTTTTAAATTGGAATTTGGGATTTTAGGGTTTTCGAACTAGGTTACTACTAGAGTTAATTTTCCATTTGCATGTTGATTTGTAAGAGGCTGTGTTTAACTTTAACCCTCTATTTCGGAAAACATGGTTGCATTTTATAGCTGTGCCTGTGCATTTATTCAGGTATAACTGTGCCAAACAATGTAAAGTTTCTGATTTGAGAGGCATGATCTGTTGGACTGGATGAGTAGAGATTTCTGTTGATTTTTTGTATGAAAGTGACCAGCTTTAACCGCTGAATTGAACGAAATGTTTGCTCCGTTTACCCGTAATCCCAAACTGCGTGAAATGCAGCAAATGCTTCAGTGCAAAACTTGGAATGTTATAAGAGTAGTATATTGTGATCGTGAATAGTTGTTTGTTTGTCTTGAGTTTATGTGTGTGTATGCATCTAATTGGAATGATTTTATTTCACATTGAGATGTCATAGTTTGTGAACCTTATAGTTAGCTAACGTACAGTTGTAAATTTTAAACTAGGCAACATCCAAAACCAGTTCAACTGTTGTTGGTTCAGAATCACCGGCAGATCAAGCTGAAATTCATAGATTGAAATTCAGGGTTGTGAGATGGATATTTGTTGCAGATTAAGAATGGTGTTTGTAGCAATAATGTGTTAGCAAAAGGTGTTGTGGTTTTTTTAAGTTTTCGAGCTTCTTTTCGGTTTTTGTTTTTTTTAAATTAGAACACCAAATTTACCAGTATTATTGAACCATTCGTCTATGTTATGAATGTAGAATGCTGAGGTTATGGTCCAAGAGTGACGGTTAGGAGCATCAAGAGAATCAAGAAAGGCGAAGAAGTGACTGTTACTTATACTGATTTGTTGCAGCCAAGGGTATCTGCATTTTATCTATATACACATTATACATGGATCAGCGATTGGAATTTTGAATTCATATAATCCACATCTGTTTTGTCAAGTTAACTGAGCGATGTGTCGATGACTGTGAGATGAGAATTTGCTAGTGTCATTTTATGCTTATTGTCCCTGTCTTAGGAAACTAAACTTGATGAGACAATGCAAGGCAATCCGACTTCTTTCCACTTTAGGGATTAGCTAAATCTTGCCCCATTTGACTTTTCTTTTACTTATTTCCAATTTTAATTGTGTTGATGTTATATTTTAATCGCTTTCTTTTAACGTCACATTTTCTTTTCTTCTCATGAGCACCTCCAGGCAATGAGGCAGTCAGAGCTATGGTCAAGGTATCGGTTTATCTGCTCTTGTACGCGATGTAGTGCATCACCCCTAACCTACGTGGATCAAGCTTTGGAGGTGGCAATTCATGAAAACTTTTTTCTTTCTTGATATTCTCAATTAAATACTGATTCTTAAGTCTATTTGGAGTTCTTCCCTAATATCTTTATACTATTGATTTTACAGAAATTATAAATGCACTAGGATATTTGTACTTCTAGATTCTTGTTTTTGTATCCCCCCTGTATATAGTTTGGCCTTCACTTTGAACAAAAGCTCTTTTTCAACTTGAACATGAATTACCTCCTAACCATTTTTCTTCCTCTCTGGCAGTCAACTTTATTTCCTAGGATGTAGCTAATGTTCTTATTGGTGTTTTTTGAATAATCATTAACCTTCGGTTTCAAAACTCAGGAAATATTTCCTAGGATTTTTTAGGAAGCTCTTTCCTGTTTGAAATTTGAATTGATTATTTACTTTGTTCACTCGGTTCAGGTGGTTTTTAACAAGAAGAAGTAGTTTAAGCTGTGCACTGCTTAAACTCCTGCTGATTCTGTAAGTATAAAAATTTCATCTTTTTACACTTGAGTTTGGTACCCTTTTACTTTTTTGCTTGCACCCTTTTAGATTTTTCTTTTAGGCATCACTTTCCCTTGGATTATTTCATTGTTAATGATATCTGTGGAATGCTATCTCTGTGTTTCAGATCGCACCAAGATCGTGTCAGCTGCAGAGCTAACTTGGTTTAGCTGCTGATTTGGTAAATATATCTATATATATGTAGTCTTCAAGCTGTCCTTACCTGGGTGTCTCTAACTATCTGGGTTTTTGATTTCTTATAGTGCTGATTGTTGCTCAGTGAGTGTGTATCTGGTTTGATTCTTCTATCCGAGGTATCGAATTTTTTTTTTCAAACAATTTGTGCAGTTTGCAAATCTGTGCGGATTGTGTACAATTTTTGTAATATGAGGCATCAAATTTCATGTAAAGTTTTGTGATTTACAGTTCAGTTGAGAAGGCGCATTTGAGGCTTGCTTCTGCAAAGGCGGTTCTTCGTCTCTCCAAGCACTGGAATCATAAGATACCTGTTGATATCTTCTACTTAACCTTGAAGACTTCGGAGGTGGAGTTTTTCCTCACAATATTTTCTGTATTGCTTGCTGTATTTTTGTTTTTGTTCTGTTTTTCGTAGTACAAGTACTTGATTGTCATATTCATACAACTAGATGTCTTTTGTTTGTCTTTTGTTTGTCTTTATTAATCTGTTTATTATTTTTGGTCTTGTAGATTGCAAACTGCACAATCTGCGCAGATTGCAAACTGCACAATCTGCACAGATTGCAACTGCACAGTCACACACTGCACAAATTAATAACATGATGATACTTCTCAGCCTTTTTGGTCTTTTGTTGGTCAACAATCTCTGTGTTGTGCTGCCTGCTTCTGTTTAATTGTGCTGCCTGCTTCTGTTTCCCATCCCATAGAGTAATTATTTCAAACTGCACAATCTGTTTAATAGTTCCATTATTTGATTTGCACAGATTGCAAACTGCACAATCTGCACAGATTTGCACAGATTGCAATCTGCACAGATTGCAAACTGCACAATCTGCACAGATCTGCACAGATTGCAATCTGCACAGATTGCAACTGCACAGTCACACACTGCACAAATTAATAACATGATGATACTTCTCAGCCTTTTTGGTCTTTTGTTGGTCAACAATCTGTGTGTTGTGCTGCCTGCTTCTGTTTGATTAATGAATATAGTTCCATTATTTGATTTTTACAGATTTTTACATAATGTCTCAATCTCAAAGTCAAAGTACCCCTAGCAGTACTAATGTAGCATCATCTACGGCTACATCACCATGTCCTCCACAACCAACACAAGCACAACCCGTACAACCATCAATGCCTCCCCCAAACCCCTCATCCTCTAGAAAAAGAAAAGCACCACCTATTCCAAAGACAAAACAACCAACTATAATAGCTTCACTAGGGAGATCTTCTTCTGAGAGATCTTGGGTTTGGGATCATTTCACTAAGTGTACCGTCTCGGAAATGCAAGAAGTAGAAAAGGATGGAAAGAAATAGAAGGTGGAGGTACAAGTATTGAAGGCTAAGTGTAACCATTGTAGGTCCTTTTTTGCATGTGATACTAGTGGGGGTGGAACTAGTACTTACATTAAACATATCAATAAACATTGCAAGTCATATAAACCAACTGATGAGTTGCAAAAGGTTCTAGGCAGTTCTGGACCTTCTGGGGATGGGAATGTCAAAAACATGCTTGTTGCTAAAGGGTGGAGCCAAGAAGAAAGTGAGGAAGGTATTATTGAGTTTATTGTGCTCGAGGAGGTACCTTTTAGTATTGTGGAGAGTGAAGGGTTTAGGCGGATGATGTGCAAAGTCCAGCCTAGATTGCATGTTCCATCTCGGAGAACTATGATGAGGGGGTTATTCAATATGTATGATAGCATGAAAAATCAGTTAAAAAAGGAGATACAGAATCATAGAGTGAGCTTGACTACTGATACATGGACAAGTGTGCAAAATTTGAACTACATGGTGCTAACTGCTCATTTTGTGGATGATGATTGGAATATGCACAAAAGGATTCTAAACTTTTGTTTGATTCCAAGTCATGAAGGCAAAGAAATAGGGAAGATGATTGAGCAATGTTTGGTTGAGTGGGGGATTGAAAAGGTAATGTGTATCTCAGTTGACAATGCATCGGCTAATAAGGTGGCAATTGAGTATGTTGTTCGTAAAATGCAAAAATGGCCTAATAGTAAAATGATTATGAATGGCAAGTTTATGCATGTGAGGTGCTTAGCTCATATTATCAACTTGGTAGTGAAACATGGGTTGAAAAGATTAGATACAACTGTGGATGCGATTAGAAATGCCGTGCGGTTTGTGAGATCAAGTCCTCGAAGGTTGAGTTATTTCAAGAAATGTGTGGAGAATGAGAAGTTGGATAGTAGGGGTCTAGTTGTTATGGATGTGCCTACTAGGTGGAATAGCACATACATGATGCTAGAATCTTGCTTGAAGTTTAAAAAAGCATTTGAAAGAATGACCGAAGATGATGAAGCCAATATATACACCACCTATTTCAGTGAAAAGGTGTTTAATGATGAAGGAGAAGAAGTGGCGGGTAAAGGGAGGGTTGGACCACCTAAGGAGGAAGATTGGGATAGTGCATAAGTGTTTGTGGAATTTTTGAAGGCCTTCTATCTTATAACTTTGAAAGTTAGTGCAAGTAATTATCCGACATCTAATACAGCTGTTCATGATGTCATTGTTGTGGAAAATGAGATTGAAAAGCTTTTTTTGCCTGAATATATGCAAACTGGAAGAACTGTAGAGTTGGTGCTACGTGATATGGCATTCAACATGAGAGCCAAATATCGAAAGTATTTTGGTTCAATTGAGTCCCTTAATCAAATATTTGTAGTTGCTCTTGTCTTAGACCCAAGGTTCAAATTGAGGCACTACATGCACCTGTGTAGAAAGCAATTACAACTTTCTGAAGAAGAGATTGAACAGAAAAGTAATCTAGTGAAGACATTGTTGAAGGCGATGTGTGATGAATATGCTTACCAAGCTTTCGGTTCACAAACACAACAAAAGGGTAGAGAAGATTTAGTTCTTGACACTTCTTCTTCAAGGGTAAAAGAATCATCTTCTAGTGTGCCAACAGAAAATCCAATGATATTTAGTCAAATCATGGATGATTGGGAGAAAGAACTAGAATACACCGAGGATATTGCGCTTGCACATGAGGTGGATAGATATCTCCTTGACACTGTAGAGAAAGCACAACATGGTTCACAATTTGACGTTTTGAAATGGTGGAAGTTGAAAGGGAGGAGCACATATCCCACACTTGCTTTGATAGCGAAAGATGTCTTGCCAATTCAAGTGTCAACAGTTGCCAGTGAGAGTGCATTTAGTGGAGGAAAGAGATTAATTCACCCTTGTAGATCATGTCTCCTTCCTCAAACAGTGGAGTCATTGATGTGCCTCCGAAACTGGATAAAAAGTGAACCAATTGGCATTGAGTATGAAGCAAGTTGTGCGGAGCTTGAATTTTATCAAGAGTGTGAAGAAGGTAATTATTTTGTTTTTTATAGTTTGGTTTATAAAATTAATTGGTTTACAATTAACGTTTGTTCTTTGTTGTAGAATATAAAAGAAAAAGAGCAAATACTATATCTACAAGTTCAACCATCTCACCAAGTGATCCTGAAATTGAAGCTCCACAAACAACTCGAACGAATAAAGGAAAAGGAATTTCGGTAATATTTTCAACTCAAATGAATAAACTTTAAATTTCAATGAGCATAATATGATGTTGGACTTTAAAAATGACATGTTTATATTGTATTTTGCTTACAGATTCAATAAGGATTGTTGTTGGAACTTGGGCGTTGGAATTTGAAATTTATTGCGGATGTGTGCAATTTGTGCACTGCAAAATGCACTGCAATCTGTGAAATCTGTGTATGTGCAAACTGCAATCTGTATTCTGTGCTATTTTTTTCAAACTGCAATCTGTGCTATTTTTTTTTTCAATCTGTGCAATCTGTGCACTGCAAAATGCAAACTGCAATCTGTGCAGTTTTTTCAAACTGCAATCTGTGCAGTTTTTTCAAACTGCAATTTGTGGAATCTGTGAAATTTGTGGAATCTGTGAAATCTGTGGAAATCTGTGAAATTTGTGGAATTTGTCTGTGTGCAGCAATCTGCAGTTTGTCTCTGTGCAGCAAAAACTGCAATCTGTGCAGTTTGTATGTGTGCATCAAAAACTGCAATCTGTGCAGTTTGTATGTGTTTGTATGTGTGCAGCAATCTGTGCAGTTTGTATGTGTACAGCAAAAACTGCAATCTGTGCAGTTTGTATGTGTTTGTATGTGTGCAGCAAAAAACTGCAATTTGGGCAGTTTGTATGTGTTTGTAATTTGTATGTGTGCAGCAAAAACTGCAATCTGTGCAGTTTGTATGTGTGCAGCAATCTGTGCAGTTTGTATGTGTGCAGCAAAAACTGCAATATGTGCAGTTTGTATGTGTTTGTATGTGTGCAGCAAAAACTGCAATCTGTGCAGTTTGTTTGTGTGCAGCACAAACTGCAATCTGTGCAGTTTGTATGTGTTTGTCTGTGTGCAGCAAAAACTGCAATCTGTGCAGTTTGTATGTGTGCAGCAAAAACTGCAATCTGTGTGAAGCAAACATGTTTAAACAGGAAGAAAACAAAAAACAAAAAACAAAAAACAAAAAACAAAAAAAAAAGGACCCGTGGACCCGGACCGAACCGGCCCGTTTCAATCAGGCCGGGTAAGGTTCGGTTCCTATTTTCAAAATTGTAGTGCCCGGCCCGGCCCGCCCCGTCTCCTTTAATTCCGGGTCCGGTCCGGTCCCTTCAAAAATGGGCCCGGCCCGGCCCGTGCCCAGCCCTAGTTTCGCTCAAAGAATCAAATGTGAAAGTTCTACCATAAGCTTGCATAAAGATCACTTCTCCACAATCATAATTACAAAACTTAAATCAAGAGGACTTTTATTGGACGTAATGAGGTTTAGGGCGAGGGTTATTGAAACGAAAGAATAGGTAAACACAAGTTCCAAGCTACATTGCAAGCAATTCTTTTGTTTAGATTTATAAGAACTCAAGCTTTCCAGCTATTCTTCAAGTCACCTCCAACCACAACCTTAAACTGAAACTTTAAACTCTTTTTATTTTCTTCGTAAACAAACTTTCTTTCTTTCTCTCTTGTTTTTTTTTTTTTTTTTTTTTTTTTTTTTTTTCAAGCAGAAACAAATATGAAAAACCCCCACACTTATTCTTTTGCCAAACTCCCTCCAAGTACTTCACAAACACTTCTCATAAGACAATTTCACATTACTCATTAGCTCGCTTGGAAAGGGTAAGAAAAAAAAAATTCAGGCATAAGGGTAGACATATTTGGTGATAAGAAATAAAAGGCTCACAAATACGGCTCAAATTGGCAATCTAATGATATCATTTTTCTTTGGGAAACAAGGTTATTTGGGCCATGGTGGTAAACCTAATGCCTCTATCATTTTCAAGTTCATGCAATCAATGAAAAATATTTCGAAAGATCGTTATGCAAGTTCTAGAGAAGTATCTCACATAAGTTCATCACACATGAAAGAATAGGAGTGTATGAAAAATGCACACACTTTCAATAGGCTCAAAAACTCACATAGGATGAATATGGTCACTAAATTCACATATGGAGCTTAAAATCATGCTTGAGTTTCACATCAACAAGGCTATGTGCGTTTAGTTTTTCAAAGATGATCAAATATGTACAAAACTAACACGAGAATTAGGAATTTCACACAACACATGTTAACTAAGTTCTTGATCATCACGGTTCAAATTTTATCCAATTATATCATTGGGTCGGGAAACTAACAAAAATCTAATTCAAAACAATAAGGAAAACAAGGAAATCTTTTTTGGATTTTTTTTTTTTAAATTTTCCGATTTTTTTTTTTTTTTTAAAACAACAACTTAATTAAGAAAATACAAAGCAATAACATGGAAACAAATGAAACCAGTTCAAAGTCGAAGGTACAAAAATTTTCAATTTGGTCATTTTTATACTCTTTACCCCCACACTTAAACTAGACATTGTCCCCAATGTCAGAAAATATAATAAAATGCAAATAAAAATAAAATAAATATAAAGAAACAAAATAAAGCAATAGGACTGAAAACTTCCCTAATTTGCAGTAAAATCAAGCGATGACCCCCCAAGCTAAAATTCTGCAATCAACTTCAAGGGTGGAAATAACCAAAAGTTCCTGCAAAGAAAAGAAATAATTCAGTTAAGTAACACAAGAAAATGTAGAAAATGCAAACGAAAAATTGAAAATGACGATAAAAGACAATGAATATAACTAATAAGTGATCATTGGTCGTGCTTGTTGACTTTCCACAGCTTTGAACTTGAACTGGCCTAGGGATCTTCTTAGCAAGGAAAAGGAGACTTGATTGGTGGTGGTGATTTGATGTCTTTGTACATCGAGGTTGTGCTCTTTGGCGACTGATGCGTCCATTTGTTGTTGAAGCTTCTCGAGCTCTTGGTTTCAACTCGGACTCCTTCTGCCGGGTTGATTGAGTCTGCAGGCTGCATTCTTCTCTGCTTGTTTCTTCTGCATGGCAGGTAGGCACGAGGTAGAGGTGGTGGTCTGTTTCTTTGTTCAATCTGTCCAAGTGCCGACCGATTGCCTTCTTTCTCCTTGTCTCGCAGGCAATAGCAAGGGTAAAGGAAAAACATGCCATGAGATATCTTTGCCTTTGACTCTGATGATATGAGATACTTTTGCTTTTGAAGAAGTATCGTTCCACAGGTTTATTCTTGAACTGGGCTGGGGAACTTCTTAGCAAGGAAAATGAGACTTGATCTTGAAGATGAATCAGCACGTTGTCTCCACATGCTTCAAGTAAACATTTTCACTTGCCTTATCTGTTCTCCAGGCAGATGTGGCGTCTTCTTCGGAAGTACATCAACAGTTGAAGATGAGCACTCGAGAGCAATGCTAGGTAAGCAATCAGGAAGGATTTCCAGGCAGTCGGTTCTTAGATCGGAAGATTGACACCAAGTGCTGCCTGATTGCTCGCTTTCTCCTTGTCACAAAGACAAGGAAAAGGACAGGGAGAAAGCATGATATGAGATACTCTTGCTTTCAACCTTCATGATATGAAATACTCTAGCTCTTGATGACTTGTTTGCAAAGGTATCCCAGGGAATGAGAAACACAGAGTAACTCGAGAGGCTTCGTTGGGAATGCATTTTCGGAGATGAAGAAGTGCTGAGGGGGTGTGCCTTTACTGTGGAAGGCGAAGGTAGACGTTTATAGGAATGATTCTTCACAACCGAAACTGTTCCTTTACCCCTGTCGGCAGCCGGTGGATGGATGAACAGTACATGTTACGCGCTTTCTGAAAAAGCTACCCGTAATTTGCGCAAAGCTGACAGCGCGCGTGACGAGAGACGACAATTCTGGAAAAACTGTTCGCCTCGTGATTCCTGACCGCTCCGTCTTTTGAGAGAGGCGCCCGACTTTTGAGAACGGCGTCCGACTTTTGAGACGGAGTCCGTCTTTTGAGAAAGGAACCCGGCTATTTGATTTGTGAGATTTGCTTCTTCGACTTCTGAGGAGCGCCTCTTTGATTTCTTCTTTTTATAGAGGCGCTAATTTTGTTCCACAACACACTTGAGCTCCCTCCTGTAAACACTCCCTCCGAGTACTTTTTTAATCTTGATCAGTTCGACCTCTTCTTTTTCTTCACATCTTCAAATATGTCTTGCCCTTCTGACCGTCGCCTTAACTTGAATGTTGGGGAAGATATTGATATGTCTTCTCCAACCAACATTTGGCAGCCGTCCTTCATATCCCCAAATGGTCCTCTTACAGTTGGGGATTCCATGATGATGAATGAAACAATCGCTTCGGTGGTGGCCAGAAATCTGCTCACTCCTAGAGACACTAGGATACTTTCCAGGCGGTCCGACGAACTGGCTGTTCAGGACTCTCTGGCTTACAGCGTCCGATGCGCAGGCTCAGTATCAAACATGGGCCAGCGCCTTCTTGCTCGATCTCGTCAGGTTGAATCGTTGATGGCTGAAGTGGCTAGTCTTCGGCAAGAGGACAGAGTGCTTAGGCATGAGAATAAGGAGTTGCACATGCTCGCAACTAATTACTCAACAAGCTTGAAGAGGAAGCTTGATCAGCTGCAGGAGTCCGAAGTGCGGATTCAGAGTGATCATCATCGGTTTATGGCGTTACTCCCGAGGTTTATGTTGCCTTCGTCCTCGGGAGCTGCACCAAGTATTGAGGCTCCGAATGATCCAACTCTGGCGCTTCGTCTTTCTGGGGCTCCGTCGACCTCCGAGGCACCACCTACCAATGACCAATGAAAGCTATTAGTTCACATTATTGTAAAATATTTATGCTTTTAAGTTTATTTAATTATATATATAAATATAAGTATTTTTTTATTTTTTTTTAAATTATATGGATGTTTATTATTATTATTATTATTATTATTATATATATTTTTTAAATATCAATGTAAAATAAGTAAATCAAAGTAAAAAGACTATGTTTAATCTCCCAAACAAAAATCACAACTAAATAAACAAAACAAAATGAAAGCAGTAAAGAGAAGGGATTAGGAATGCAAATCTGATTGTGGGTGATTCCTAGGCCTCCCTTCATTATTCAAATGCATGGGTTTATCCTTGAACGGACGGTGGTACTTGAAATGATCCGACAACGGTCTAAGTTCTAATGACGGTGCCTGAATCATCAAAATTAGATTGTTAGTATAAATTAAAATTAAAATTGGAGAAGATGGCTTACTTTCTTTTTCCGACACAAACTCAATGACAAACACCACATCTTTGAACATTTCCGGGACTTTGAACTTGGCCAGGTTTACTATGATGGTTGTGGCTTGTCCCGTTTCATCAAACTCAACTGCTTTGGGCCTGATTGTCTCATGCACAGCCTCTTGGATGTATTCTTGATATGCTTCAATCACTTCATTCTCTTGAATCCTTCTTCTTGGTGTACAAGGTTCTTTGAACACTTCAACACAATCTGGAACTTGATTTGGTGTGCCAAGAATTGGGATATCACTTTGCACCTTTGGAATGGCTTCCAGAATTTCTTTTTCACTCTCATCTTTCATGGGAATTAAAAACCTGCGAGGAAAAGGAATGGGGACACATGAGTTAAATGAATTTTGAATTTCTTTACTTACCGTATTAGAATCTTTTTTGTTCAATTCAACTGCTTTAGGAGACTTTTCAATTTCTGTTGAAGCTTCATCTTGCTCAAGATTTTTGGTTTGTAACTCCCCTTGTTGCATCCTTGGCTGCTCAAAAACTTCTTTTCCACTCCTTAAAGTCATAGCATTTAACTGCTCCGCATTTGGATTTGCCACAATTTGGCTAGGTAACTTTCCTGGTTGGTGTTGTTGCCCCATCAAACTTGCTAACTGACTCATTTGGTGCTCAAGGTTTTCAATTGCTTTGTCTGTTTTCTGTTGATGAGATTGAGTAGAGTTAGCTAAAGAAGCAATTAAATCCTCAAGAGACTTACTTGGAGCTTGTTGTTGTTGAGGCTGAAATGGTTCATATGGCCACTGATAGAATTCTTCCGATGGCGGCAATTGTTCTTCTTTTTGTGAACCCGGCGTCAAAGAAATTAGTCCTTCAAGAATTTCATTATAATTCACGGGCATACTTTGATTTGATTGGAATTGTTGTGGGGGATGCTGTGGTGGCTGCATAGGTCTTGAATAGAACTCGTCTTGCTGCCAATATCCACCTTGTTGAAATTGTTGAGGTTCATCCCACATATAATCTGAATTACCTCTCCAATCTGAATTGCAAGCGTTGGAAAACATGTTGCCCCTTGATTGGTTATGGCCTTGATATCCCCAAACATCTTCATTTGCAGAAAATTGAGGACTATGATATCCTTGCCCATAGGGCACATCAAATGTAGAGGCACTTTGCATTGTAGTCCTTTCGGCATATTGTGACAATTGAGAAGTAAGATTTGCCAATTGAGCGTGAATGCTATTAAAATCCATGTCTTACTTCTCTAGTACCTAAAATCAAAGAAAGAGAACTAAATCAAATATCCAAAGTAAAAGACATAACAAAAATAAAAAAAAATAAAAATAAATAAATAAATAAAACACTAACTAAGAAAAGACACGTGAATTTGATGTAAAAATATATATAAATATGAGCTTATCAATATACACATCAATAAGTCCTCTTTAGCAATGGAGGCAACGCAACTACAAATAACAGATCTGTTTGTTCGGTTGGGGATAGGGATGGGCAACGGTTATGGCGAGCGGGTAACCGCGGTTATTTACCCATAACCGTTTAAGCTTTTACCCGCATAACCGTTTACCCATTGGGTATTTATATAAACTGGTATACCCATACCCATAACCGTTTATAAATGGTTAACCATACTCATAACCACATACCCATTTAAGCATAACCGCGTACCCGTTTACCCGTTTACTTTTTTTTTTTTTACTCGTCTACCTATTTTTTTAACAACTTGAAAATTAAAAAGAAATTTGTCATAATTTTCTTTTTTCTAACTTAAAATACCGTTGTAAGTATATTTAACATGTATTTTTATATTAACGGCAATATTATTTATGAATATATGTGATGTCTCCCAATTATTTGATGGTCAATCCATTACAAGAATCATGCATGGTTGTAAATTAATTAATATTCTTGTATATATATATATATATGTAAGTACGCATCAGTCTACTAATAAGCTAATTTGATAAATATTTGGATTTTTATTTAGAAACATATGTTCATCGATCCAAGCCATTTAATCGATTTCTAATTTTGGGGTCAAATATTTATTGAAAACTCGAGGGCAATTAAATAAATATATATATATATATATATGTACCCATCATCTGATAATAACATGTTTCTAAATGCTCAAGCTAATCATTATCTTGAATTGGTCAAAACTCCAAAAGACTCCAAAACAAAATTGTCGAACACTCTAATGTTTTAGCATATTCAATCACATATATTAAACATTAGCCCGTTCTATCAACTATATTTTTCTCTCAAGTGAGGCATATATATTATGGGCCTTTATTACCAAATATATCTCGGGATACTAAACCTAGTTAGAAACTATTTTTTTGTTTTTTTGTTTTACATATATTAAAATAAATGGTTAAATGGGTACCCGTTTATAACCGCGGGTAATACCCATAACCGTCCATTTAAATTTCACAGGTAAACGGTTATACCCATAACCGTTTATTTATCTAAACGGTTACCCATAAATGTCACATCCCGGCCCGAGGCGGACCACTTCCCGGGCCCGTTCCACCACTGTAGCACGATATTGTCCGCTTTGGGCTTACCATTCCCTCACGGTTTTGTTTTTGGAAACTCACGAGCAACTTCCCAGTGGGTCACCCATCATAAGATTGTTCTCGCACGCTACTCGCTTAACTTCGGAGTTCCGATGGAACCCGAAGCCAGTGAGATCCCAAAATGCCTCATGCTAGGTAGGGATGGGAATATACATTTAAGGATCACCTTCAGGTTTCGTAGGAACTCCGAAGTTAAGCGAGAAGGAGGCCAGAGCACTCCCAGGATGGGTGACCCACTGGGAAGTTGCTCATGAGTTCCCAAAAACAAAACCGTGAGGGAATGGTAAGCCCAAAGCGGACAATATCGTGATACGGTGGTGGAACGGGCCCGAGATGTGGTGGACCCGGGCCGGGATGTGAAAATAACCGTAACCGTCAAATTTAAATGGGCGGATAACCGCGGTTACCCATAACCAATGGGTATTTGCCCTAGTTGGGGAGCATATCATGATCAAAGTATTACATATCTAGTGCCGAAGAAAAGAAACTATCATAGTCCATTACAAACAGTATGGGGAGCATGTGAGGCTATAAGACTCAACATATAGATAGTTGGATTTGGTATCATGTTAAAATAGAGCATCTAACTCAAAACTAATTGTACGTGAAAAGACTCAAGACCAATTTTAATGGCTTTCAGTCTTCTATTTCCAGTGTGATCATCTCCTAAATTCCTAACAGAGAAAATGATTAAATCACAATTTAAACTTATATGTGGATGTATTACAGAGGAAATAAATTCACAATTATTATTTTTGAGAGAAATAGAATCACAATTGAAACACACATTCAGTACAAATTTTTTGAGTAAATACAAGACGAGAAAGTAACTGTGCCGCTTACTTATAACTTAATACTTTTTCTGGTATGAGCTTACAACAATTAACGTGGTTTTAGCAGGATACTGAAACCACTACAACTTATGGAAGTGATCAAACTTATAAAATATCATTAGCTATTTTTACTTATCCGAGAAATAAATTTTTTGAATACATATAGGAACATAATTTATCTCCTATATACTATGAGACAAAGATAAATGTTTCTTAGTTAAGAATTTGCCAATTAAACAAATGTTAAGAGTTATAATTACCCATGTGACGAAAAAAAATTGCTTACATTGAAGAGACAATGTATGCTATAGTAAAATAAACTGTTATTGGCACTCCAGAAATCTAATTGTGCACTCTAAATTAGAAATTGATTTAGTGCATTAGTCTAATAATTGCTTACATTGAAGAGACAATGTATGCTATAGTAAAATAAACCCTAATTCCACCCTTGAATCCTTAAATCTAGAGAGAGAAAGACAACTAATAGTTCTAATAAAACACAACGTAAAGTTTTCTTGAGAGAGGAAGAAGACAGAGTCCATTTGAGGAAAGCAACAGCTGCTTTGTAGATGTTAGGAGTGGAGCTCCAATCAAGAGCTACAATAATGGCTTGGGAGACGTTGGTAGCCGCATTGTTGCTATTCCTGCTCCTCAATTGTTTTTGTCCATTGTTCTAAAAATACCGGCCTAGCGCCGCCTATGCCCTTTCAAGGCTGCCGTGATTAATCCCTAGGCGTTTGAAAATTAAGAAGAACGCCTAAAACTGCCTAGGCGCCCACCTAGACTTACTAAGGCACCCGTCTAAATCGCAACTCTCACTTAGACAGAAAATAGATAACTTTCGTTTTGCATTTTATTTTTCATTAATTTGTAACATACTTATTGATACTTGGATGAACACTCATTATATGATTGTTTCCCATGCTTTCAATATGTTTTAATACTTTATAATCTATATATTATTCTATTTATATGTTACATAATAAATTAATTATAATCATAAAATCTTCTAGGCGGGGCCCGACTAGCCCCTAGCTCTTTTTTGGAACCTTGTTTTTGCCTTCTAGTTTCTATGGTTTTAGCCCCCGAGGGTTTTCCTTGGTTTCTAGAGAGAGAAGTGAGATGATGATCGAGCGTTTTCTGCAACGAAAAGAAAGAACCCACTGTGTGTGGAGGAGAGAGAGAAGAGAGAGATCGGGGATTCGAGGTTCAAGGTTAGGCAGAAGAGTAGAGAGAGTGATCTGAGAGAGAGAGAGAGAGAGAGAGAGAGAGAGAGAGAGAGAGAGAGAGAGAAAGAAAGAAAGAAAGGTTAACTTTGATTGAACGGTTGAGATTAAATCTCAACCAAATCTGGAAATTTTTTAGTATTGACGATTTGAGATTTGTTCGGTTTGGTTTCGTTACGGAACTGAATAACATTTATAATGCACAATAGTAACTATAGTAAAAGGAATTGAATAACATTTACTATGAATGAATAATTTGATGATCTTAAGAATTACATAAAATCGCAAATGACGCTTTACCTCAATGGAGAAAATCAATCATGTTTATGCATTCTAGTGTGGGTTTGATCTCCACCGATTCTCCTCTCCCCTAACAATTAATTAATTAACCCACTAAAGCTATATATATATATTTATAAATAAACACAGGCCCTTTAATAAGAGGGATCCCCATTTTTCTAAAAAAATTGGGACACCCTCTTGATCGTTGGATTGACTTTAATGAAATTGTATGATTGAGATTAAATCACAGGCCACACAATTTCATTAAAGTCAAATCCAACGGTTAAGAGGGTTTCCCCATTATATATATATATATATATATATATATATATATATATATATATATATTATTGCATTTATATCTAAATTCACGTCATTTCAATTTGAAATTATATTTTTGTATGATTTGATGGGAATTGTTTTGAGCATAAAAAATATTTTATACTAATTTACACTGAAAGAGATGAAGGGTTTAAATTAAGTACGTAGTGAGTTGAAAAACAAGACGCTAACCACTAAGATTATTCACCACTTATTTTAACTTGATATCGCATGAATTACAGTGTTTGACTCACCTCACATAATTAATTACATATATGAAAGAGCGTTCAAATATAAATAAATTCATTTAACTATAATCAAATAAATAGACAAACACAATACAAATTCAATAGCCAATTGGTTTTCCAATTTTTGTCATTTTTTTCAGAAATAATCGTTAGTGCGTTTATCAAAATTCCTCGTATTTTGATGGGAAACTTAATGATTAATAAGGAATTAATTATAGTGAAAAAAAACAGAAAGAAATTTCAATGGACATTCCAAGAAAGGCAAATTCCGAAAACAAATGGGTGTAATAAAAGGTGCACAGAATCCGGAGTCAATATGGACTTATGGTAAATGCATTGTTACCTTGAAATCCATATTGACCATGCATTCACACACACATTGCACACATTGTTTGAATAAATTCCTACGCTCTCGTCTCGTGTGCAAGAGGCAACTACGTTCTTCAAATCAATTCCAAGTTGTCGTAGTAGCGTCGGGATCGAGAGAGACAGACACAAGCAGATATACGTTTTTGTTGGTAATTTAGATTCCCGCAAGCTCCTGCGTCAACAGTTTCAAATTCAAACAGGTATATACACCCGATCCAGTTAAGTTTCAGCCGACCATTAACAAGGCTATAGAAATTTTTTATAATATCAGCCTTGAAAACCTCTCACTCAGATCATCAACCTCTTTCCCTATATATATACACCCTCTCACCCTCTCTCTCTCTTTCTCCTCTCTCTCTCTCTCTCTCTCTCTCTCTCTCTAAAACGATGGCTTTCCAAACTCCACTACAGTACTTTTCACTGAAACCCAAAAGAGCCAACCTTTATTACATGACGGTAGCAGCAGTCCTCTGCACGATCTGCTACCTTGTCGGAATTTGGCAGCACTCAACCAGCCGCGCCGTAATTAACACACCTGTCTCCGCCGTCGCCTCATGTTCTCCAATCACCACAAACACAACAATCACTCTCGACTTCAACGCCCACCACCGCGCCGAGGACCTCCCCCTACCTCCCGTGGCTGCGCGTGTGGCTCACCTGCCGGCCTGCGACGCCAAGCACAGCGAGTACACCCCGTGCGAGGACGTCACGAGATCGCTCAAGTTCGACAGGGATAGGTTGGTGTACAGGGAGAGGCATTGCCCGGACAAGGAGGAGCTCCTGAAGTGTCGGATTCCAGCGCCTCACGGCTACTCGGTGCCGTTTCGGTGGCCGGAGAGCCGAGAATCGGTTTGGTATGCAAATGTGCCGCACAAGGAGTTGACCGTGGAGAAGAAGATGCAGAATTGGGTTCATTACGAAGGAGATCGGTTTAGATTCCCTGGTGGCGGGACCATGTTTCCTCGCGGTGCAGATGCGTATATTGATGATATCGGAAAGTTGATTAATCTCAGAGATGGGTCTATACGGACCGCCATCGATACCGGTTGCGGGGTAAGCAAGTTTTATTTACTTTTTATTTATTTATTATTTTGGTTTGAAAAGCTATCATGGTTACGGTTACGAGTTTGGTGAATGGTAGTTTGGCTATGGCCGCAATGTTCATGTGTAAATGCATATGTTCGTTAGGAGTAGGTAGGTTGGTTCTTTGTCAAAGAGTACGACATTTTTACAATGTTATGGGTGTTAGACTGTCAACTGAAACGATAATGAGTTGTATTTTGGGTTGAGTATTTGACATTCTTTCTTTGGATATGTGCTTTGATTATCTGACAAGAAAACGTTTAGCATGAATAAGTCCATTGGTGCTTGAATTATGGGTGTGTTTATGCTGCATAATTTTGTCGAAACTGTGATCTGCCAGCCGGAATGGCCGAATCCGCCAATATGTGACACTTTGGTCTGTTTTTTTTTTTCTTTTCTTTTTTTTCTTTTTGATTGCGGATTGTTTGAGTAGAAAGTAAGCGTGTTAAAGGTCATAGGGTACGAGGGAATTTTCTTTCTATTTGTTTCCCTTTGTTTTTGATAACTTGAGTAATTCAAGGAAAGAGAAATCCTAAGGAAAACTTCAGAAATTTCCACCTTTTATGGGCAGAAACTTAATACTCAAAAAAAAAAAAAAAAAAAAAAAAAAAGGAAGTTGCAGCTCTGTTTTTTTTTTTTTTTTTTTTTTTTTAAACAATTTTAAGAATATTAATTCTCATTGTCTAAATAGAGGCATATAAGGTTGAGTTGTCTTTGTGGACCCAGAAAGGTAAGTTGTAGAAATCAAAATTAAGAATTAAACAAAAAATATATTTCCTGTTTAGCATGATATTATGGAAATAAATTAGCAAAAATGTGGGTTGGCAGGGTGGTGGGTAGGATTATTCTACATTATTTTGGGAAAAACCAAATTGGAAAATCGTTTTTGAAAACCATGTTGTCTTAATTAAGTAGTGAAAAGTTATATAGTTAAATATCAATTTCAGCCCATTCTTTTCCTATCGTTTGTTCAAAAAAATAAAAAATAAAAAATAAAAAATAAAAAATATAAATATAAAAAATAAAAATATCCATTTCAGCAAATGATAAAATTTCTGGAAAACAATTGTCTAGTAGAAATTAGACAACAAATGAAAATAATTTGAAAATCTTTTTTATATATGAACCCTTGGCACTGAAGCAAAGTGCATAAAAGATATCGATGAACATGATGCGTTTATTTTACTATTAATTACCATTGACTTGTGGGAAAAGCGATTCTATATATCTTGCAATGTACTTATTTATAATGTTAGTTACTTAATCTGCTTTTAATGCTAAATTAAATGTAGATATGTTTACATAATATTTGTTCATAGACTTTCCAACCTTCCTCAATTATACCAACTATCTCCTTAATTATTTAGTACAAGTCACTCTCTAACAGTTCAACAGAATTCTTTGTCAATAACTTTTATTTAATTGAAAGTTTATTTACAAAGGGAAGTGCTTTTGACATGCCTGATTTAGCTTCTCACACACTACTCTTTATACTGATACAGTTGCTATAACTAAACAAGGGTAAAAGGTGTATAGGAGACCAAAAAATGTGTGTGAAAATCACTTCCCTTCATGAAAAAATAAGTTAGACTAGTCAATTGCTCGTTATGTTACCTGTTCATATTTCTTTAACATTCAATATTTGTGGTGCAGTCACGTAATAGTGACAAAAACCATGGAAAATGTAACCGCTTGAAATGAAGATTTTCTCATGCTGATATTTGTCATGTGTAATTAGAGTGACGATTATTCTTATAATTTTCCTTTTAGGTTGCAAGTTGGGGAGCTTACCTTTTGTCCAGGGACATTCTAACAGTGTCATTTGCACCAAGAGACACACATGAAGCACAAGTTCAATTTGCTCTTGAAAGAGGAGTTCCTGCATTGATTGGCATTCTTGCTTCCAAAAGACTTCCTTACCCCTCAAGAGCTTTTGACATGGCTCACTGCTCTCGATGCCTCATCCCCTGGGGCCAATATGGTAAATTCACTGTAAACCCTGATCAACTTTAGGTTAAAACATTTTCTTTGCTCTATTATATATGATGCTTGAAAATGAAGATGTTTAACTTAGGATTTTGATCATGCAGATGGACTTTACTTGATCGAAGTTGATCGAGTTTTACGCCCCGGTGGGTACTGGATTCTTTCCGGGCCACCAATAAACTGGGAGAATCACTGGAAAGGATGGGAAAGAACAGCTGAAGATCTTAAAGCTGAGCAGACAACGATTGAGAATGTAGCAAAAAGCTTGTGTTGGAAGAAACTGAAGCAGAAGGGTGACCTTGCAATTTGGCAAAAACCCACTAACCATGTTCACTGTAAGGTCACCAGAAAGCTCTTCAAGAAACCATCCTTCTGCCAAGCTCAAGATCCTGACACTGCATGGTAATGTGCTTTTCCTTTCTTAAATTGTCTAGTCTCTGCAATTTCTGAAATAATTTTTCTTTTAGATTTTCGTAGATTTTTGGTTATTGAGTGGATTAGAATTTTGTTTTATCTTTTTGTGCTCTCGAACAATAATACTAGAGACATGAACTTACTATACTAAAATTTGGTTACCAATAAATGTGACTATTTCTTATTTGCTTTGAACAAATAAGGCCTAGCATGAAACACTAACACATCAGCTGATATCTTAAAATTTGGCGTCTATAGTACTAGAACGTACCTACACCGAACATGTCTCTGATGATGATATTCCATACCTAGAATGCAATTTAACTTTTCCATGTAGTAATACGTTATTAGTTTGAGATACCGTCACAGTAGCATTCCTGGTATAGTTAAGACAAGTTTTCCAGCTGTTAAAGAATGTACACTTTGGCAGTGATCCAAAACCAACCTGATAGCAAAGGCGGGTAGAGTAGTTAAACTGTCCAAGTCGAACCATCCATACACTCGTGTTTTGTTGCTGCTTTTTTGTTCTTTACTCGAATGTTTTTTTAATCTTTTTTTTGTTTAAGTTTTACTCAACATCCTTGCATCTTTTTTTTGGTAGGTATACGAAAATGGAGGATTGTTTGACCCCACTTCCTGGAGTGAACAACATAAAAGAAATTGCAGGAGGGCAATTGGCCAAATGGCCAGAGAGGCTAAACACAGTCCCTCCAAGAATCAGCAGTGGGAGTTTGACAGGGATCACAGCTGAGACCTTCAGAGAAAACACAGAGCTATGGAAGAAAAGAGTGGAATATTACAAGACCGTGGATTATCAGTTGGCAGAGCCCGGGAGGTACCGGAATCTGCTCGATATGAACGCTTACTTGGGCGGTTTTGCAGCTGTACTTGTTCATGACCCTGTGTGGGTTATGAACATTGTCCCTGTTGAGGCTGAGGTTAACACCCTTGGAGCCATTTTTGAACGAGGATTGATTGGAACTTATCAGAATTGGTATGCTCTTTGCCCATGCAATAACGATAAAACTATTTGAACCGCATTTACGAATCATGCTATGAACCACGTCTCCAATCGAGGTGGGACCTATGTATACAAGTGGGTTCCGCATCAATTAGAGATATGGTACGGAATACCGTTTGTCATATGCAATACTATGCATTGCTTTGTTAGTGCTAATGACTTGTTACTTGGCAGGTGTGAAGCTATGTCTACTTACCCAAGAACCTATGACTTGATTCACTCTGATTCAGTTTTTACCCTCTACAAGGACAGGTGACTTCCTCAGCCTTGCACTCTTGAACACTGAGTTAGTTTACTTTAATATGATTTCAACTATTATTCCAGCATCAATCGTTCATGCGCACAAACCTTCTTGATACTTGGAGTGATTGCGTCTCATCGATGCTTTTAATCCCACAATACGTCAAATGTGCACGAACTACTGATGCTAACATTGCACTAACAATACTTGGATCAGTCGCACGAACAAACCATCCCTAAAAAATCATCAAAAGCATTTAAAATTACTAACTTGGACATGATTCATTTGTGTTGCAGATGTGAAGCGGAAGATATTCTTTTAGAAATGGATAGGATTTTAAGGCCAGAGGGCAGTATAATCTTCCGTGATGACGTGGACGTGTTGGTGAAAGTCAAGAGCATCTTGGATGCAATGCAATACGATGCCCGAATCGTCGACCATGAAAACGGACCAAAGGTGAGAGAGAAGATTTTGTTGGCGGTCAAGCAGTACTGGACTGCCCCAGCTCCTGCCCTAGAAAATCAAGAACAAAGCAAATCGAATTCATAGGCCTCCACCTTTAGGGCTTTCCCCTTTTTTATTTTACTTCAAATTATTCCAATTTTTATGTCGATAATTTTGAAATTTAATGATTTTTTTTTTCCATGCGCTCAAGATTTGGGGAGTGAAACTTGGATTGAGAATTCTATACCAATGAAAAGAAGCAGTTTAAATGCAATTTTTCTACAACAAAAACATCGTTTTGTGTCGGTAATCGAAGTTCCACCAACAGAGCATGCTACAAGATCGAACATGTCGTATAAACTCACAAGGCATGCAACATGAAGAAGGTAAATTATATACACACCGGCATTATCCTGATGAATGCATGTCACTTTTCTTTGGTTTACAAGGTTTGAGGTACGGCAGGTTGTTTGAGACATTACCTCCCATGAGAAGGATTACTAACAGCATTAACGGAGCCACATCGATATTTAAAATGAAGCAATCAACCAGTTCAAACGTCCACTACCTTCCGAGGACATGATCTAGGTTCCAAACCTGGCCCGGGTCATGTCCCTTTAGCTCCCTAGTAAAATGAATCAACCGTAGACAGAGACTATACCTTTCATCTTGTGTCAAGTTGTATGATCAGAGACGAAACTTCGAAGGAGGAGCTGTACTCTAAATCAATTCCAGAAACAGAGCTTCTTGTTTATTTGTCAAGCCAAGTTCACTCAACGATAGTATGCTGTCACCAACAGTAAAAGCACGCCGAGGATATGACCTCACCTGTTCACAGAAATAAAAAACCTCAACCAGAATGCCAACCATGTCATGTCTACAAGAAAGTAGATGTGCAGCATCGTCCTATTTAGATGACGAAAAACAACCAAACTTTTGCTGGACAGTATGCCAACCATGTCACCGCATGTGATTTAGAGTCTATGGCATTGTCCCCGTCTTAAATTACCACATTCGGGGTCAAATATTCCATTTTAACAGCCCATGATTCTGTTATTGAATCCTGCAACTGGATATAACAGCCCATGCCTTAACAGTTCGCTAATGCCCCAATCTGAAAACCAATTAAAAGTGTTCTACTATTTTCTACTTTTTTATTTTATGAATTTCATCCAATTTCGTTAAAAAAAATAATAAAAATAAACAAACAAAAAACAAAAGGCCAAAGAAAAGAGGAGTGTTTACCACTCTG
This sequence comes from Malus fusca, assembly GCA_035220775.1. Lineage (NCBI taxonomy): Eukaryota > Viridiplantae > Streptophyta > Magnoliopsida > Rosales > Rosaceae > Malus > Malus fusca. The sequence goes on along the minus strand of CM069059.1, from coordinate 17,477,324 downwards.
TAAGTTCCAGGCTTCACCTCTCTACCAACATCTATGAAGTCGAACAGAACCTAAATTGGAGCAAGATTTTTGGTCAGTTGAGACAAAGAGACGTTCTTTTAAACTTATAAAGATTTTAAAATTGTACCTGAAGCTTGTCGGACTTGTTAAAGCGGCGACTAAGGCGAGTTCCATTTGGCATCCTAACAAGAAGAGTCACAGCATTCTGATCATCTATTGCTGGTTCACAAGGAAGCGAAGCCCCTTTCGCAGCAAGCCTACTCTCCAGTTCCTGCCATCAGTGAGACAATTAGACTGTAGGGAAAAGAATTATAACATTAAGCCATTGAAAAAATCAAAATGGTAATCATTCCATCATAAACCTCAACCTCATTGACTGATAAACTGTTAAACAATATTGGGAAAGAGGAAAGCTAAGTAAATTGAGGGTGCAAAGACAGTCATAGAAGTCACTGGAATCTAATTCTATTTCCTTGATACAATCATGAAACACATTGAAAACTACCAAACAACAAAAAGGAATACTCATATTCAAGGTGACCAAAGCCTGTGCAACAAAATTTACAGCTTCGTATTGGCAGATGCAGACAGCACTACACATTTTAGTTATCATATGCAGTCGTGAAGTCAGCGGCCTGCGTCTTTGACTATACATTTGTCTTTATTCGAACTCTCAGGTTCTTCAGATCAATAACTCCACCATGAGTTCTGAACTACATGAACTTAAGCACTAAAAACAGATGAATATCAAAGAACCATTCTTATAGAGATACACTAATAAACTTCTTCAACATGTAGGACATCGGGAACAAATTAGACAATCAAGAATTACACTTGTTTCCTAGTATCTCTTGCAACACTTAAAAGTTGAGGAAAACATCACAATATCAAGTTTTTTGCAGAGAAGTGGAATCCAAAAACCAATTGTAAACAATAGCATAAAACAATTCAACAATATTGACAGATACCAATGGATCAATCTTTTTGTTGTCAGAGCCAACATCCTTTATGTCACAAGTTCCAACTTCATTAACACCATTCATTTCCTTTTCTTTATCAGCCAAGAGGGATGCGAGATACTCACAATCCTGCAAGCAATATTTCTAGCAGTCAAGAGTTGGACAACTGGAATACCAACACTCACGATAGTGATTTCGAGAAGGATTTTAAAACCTGTTGTTCTCTAAGCAATTGTCTTGTTGTTAGAGCGGATGATGAAGGACCATGAACAGGCTGCAAATTAGGATCCAAATTTCTACTTTGACCACTTGGAAAATTAGGTGCATACGAGGGTTCACCAAAAAGTGCATTCTCAAGCAGTATAGCTTCGTCAAGCTCTTTGGAAGAAATGCCGCCTAACTACAAGGATATGTAAACAATTGCATTAGTATAGCAGTCCATGTTCTTTAAATGGGCTAAATAAAAAACATTTAGAACAAGAAAATGATACCTCTTCAGAATTAATGGCAAGGTTACCCTGCTGAAGATTGTTACCAGAAACATGCTTCAACTCTTGACTCGCTTGTTTTCTTTCTACAGTTCCATCTCCATCTTGGTGCATTGAGGTTTCCCACTATAAATTAGGAACAACCATTTTAGAAGAAACAAAACCTTTTCCTTCAGAATGGGAAGAAACTGATATTTCTATTTACGATTTAGAATGTATAATACTCAGAAGTTCGGCAAGAATACTAATCACATTTTTGGCCAGAAAAACTGCCTAAAATTTATCTGAAACAATTTCTGTGAAAGGTTCTAACGTGTATGGCGCAAAAGCCTACAATTTCCATTCCCAGAGCATATAACCTGTAGTGAAAATGTCTGAATGAAAATTCCTATACAATTCTTATTCAAAAGTCTTTTTCTTCCTTAAATTCCTTAAATTTCTCACTGTATGTGCACACTAATATATATATACAACATAAGTAGAGGCCATACCTTTGATGTACTATAAGTTCCTGGTACTTGATTCTTATCTTTCATTTGTTGCTCACGCATCGCTTTCTCTCGTTCTGCTGTCTGAACTCAATTCAATTTTAAATAGATCAATACCCTCTAAGATATGGAAGCAACCCCCCAAAACAAAGCAAAGCATTCAAGATTAGGAACCTTCAGGGACAGTGAAACTGCACGATTAAAATCACTGTTATCTAGGTGAATTTGATTATCTGGAAGCCCATTAACAGGAGACACCTGCATGAAAAAATCTGACAAGAGTCATAACTTAAGAATGACAAAACTTCAGTTAAATTGGCAGTAGCATACATTTTGAGCCCTGCTTTGCATATTCAGAAGATAAGCCTTTTGAGCGTCTTGTTTTGAAGCCTCAATAGCAGCTCGAATCATTTCCTCCTCCACATCATTTCCATGTAGATTTCCTGTCATGTCCTGAATGGGAGGCCTCTGTCCTGAGAGATGAGGCTGATCATTCCCTCTGTTAAACTCCACAGGAACCCCAGGTACCGCTCCTGGCTGTGAAATTAATGGTGCACGACCAGTAATTCGATTAAAGAGATCTCTACTGTAATTAGGATCAAATAGTAACGAGGGCCTGAAACTCCTAGCAGCAGAGAGAAGTGGTCCAAGTCCTTGTGGTGCAACTTGATTCTGAGCACTCATATTATTGTATTGCGGGTAAGCATGTGGTGCAACTTGATTCTGACCATCCATATGAAAGAAATTGTACTGGGGGTTAGCAGCCGACCCCGGATTTGTACTGCAGCCGGAAGAACAGAAGTAAAGCAATTATCAAATAGTGAAGAAAAACCAGTGTAGAATGTTAAAATTTACTACTAAGTTGAGCACAAAGATAACGAGGAGTAAGATGAACTCAAGATGCAATACAAGTCTCTATATCCTCCCCCAAAATGTGCATTCACGGCTTCACTGAGATTTCCTCCGTATTCCTGTTTACCAGCCAAGACGCACCAGACAACTCAGAAAACATACAAGTCCAACATAAAGAAAATACAATTCACATTACAGGGTGCAAAAAATTAAATACCACTTTTGAGCAGGATAGCACGGTGGCAATAGATAATCCACATTCAATCAATCCTAATGAACTAATCCCACCTCGGCTCAGCTTCCAACCTCACAACCAAGGCCACCAAAGCCTTAGCAGTAGCACTTGGTGAAAAAGGCCTGAGGTATGAATAACTGATAAACTTATGGTGCTGAGGAATAGATTTTTCAAACCATATATTCAAAAATAAAACACGAAGACTCTTACACGCTCAACACACGAGTTATCCTAGAAGACAAAGATTAGAGCAGCTCATCAAATGCTGCAATGCCAGCCAGACAGAGAGCAAATTCAGTTAAGAATCCAATCCACTAAGGCTCTATTCTTCGTGATCGACGAATACTTGTGCATCTCCCTTAACATTGCACACTAAACCTTTTTAATTTGCAGAAAGAAGTACCAAATCTTAGACATCTAACCGGAAATAATGTACGATCCCGAATTCAAGAACTTATGCATGACACAACATTTTACCAAGAATTCAAGAAACTGCACAAGCTTTCTACTAAGAAAAAAGGGGAAATAAATAGCATATAAACTTGGAATTCAACAACTTAAGCATGACTACCTACATTTCATCAACAAGTCAAGAAATTGCACAATCTTGCACTAAAGAGAATGGATCAAGAAACCCTAGGCAGAAAAGCGGCACTGTTTTTGCTAATTTTGAAAAAATTAAAAACAAAAACTAATAATAATCTTACAAAACAAAAATTCAAAGAACGCAATGAAAGCTTGCACAGCGACTCAACAATATGCTAAGTCACTGAAAATTAAGAGAGAGGGAGAGAGAGAGGGAGAGAGGGAGAGAGAGAGGGAGAGAGAGAATCGAACCTCCAGCTTTCGAATCGCGAGTGAGTGAGACGCGCCGGTGATGCTCATGTACGTGTTGATCATGTCCTGAGTTGGACTCGCCATTGCCGTTCGATTTCAGAGAGAAGTTGCAGAGAGAGAGATAGAGATTTCTGGAATCCAATGTTGGATGTTATTGGGAGTAGTGCAGAATGTGTGTGTGTAAAGAAATGAGGAGAAGGGCCAAAGGAACAGACCGACGGCTTTTGCGCGCCTTTTTCACCAGGGACACGCGTCTTAAAGCAAAATGCAATGATTGTCCGGTCACGTGACATGCGTCCAAATTATGCAGAACCAGAGTCACTTGTTCTTCTTGAATAATTTAATTTTAGTAGATTTTTTTTTCTTTTTTGAACCAAACAATATTATTTACATAAAAAACATAGGAGAGTAAGTTAAGATTCATAATAGGCTAATAATAATGTGATTTAAATTCGCTTTTTACAAGAATCGAACCTAAAACTTCTAGGGCCCGTTTGTTTGATCAGATTAGGAAGGATTGGACTGGACTAGACTGTAGTCCCTTGTTTGGTCTGCACCAGGATTAGGTTTAATGACCTTAGGTCGGACTCGCTCGGATTATACACCTCCTTACGAGTTCTTAACGAGGATCCCCAATTTCAGGCGGACTCGTAAGCCCACCACGAGAGAGTCACTCGTCCAAGAACCCCCCAACGTCGCTCGTCCTACTTGTCATCATCTCTGCGTCTTCCCTCATCGCCGTCCTTGCCTTGCTCCCTCATCGTCGTCCACGAAAAGACTTGGACTGGAGTGTGAGCTTGTAAAGACAAGGAAGAAGAAGATGACGTTGGGTCTGATCAATGCCACCCCCGAGGTCCACGCTAAGAAGGAAAGGGTTGCTCGCACCGAAGATCTCCACACCGACGACGCCGTCGATCCTCTCGATATCTATGATATCCTTTCCCAATCCATCTCTTACCGCCTTTCTTTTCTTTTCTTTTTTCATTTTTTTATTTAATTACGTGAAATTTTGCTAAAATTTGCCATCTTTGACTGGAAATTGCAAATTTCGTGAGGGATATTAGAGATCCGGAGCACCCCTACTCGTTAGAGTAGCTCAGCGTGCTTTCGGAAGAGTCGATTACAGTGGATGACAAGCTCGGGCGTATTCTGTGAGTATCATTTCTCAATTTTGAGCTTTAATTTTGCATTTTTCTGGTAATTTGGATTCTGGGTTTTTAAAGAAATTACCAAAGTTTTGATCTTTGTTAATTTTTTTTTTTAATTTTTTTTTTGAAATTTGATTGAAGGATAACTTTTACGCCGACGATTCAGCATTGCAGTATGGCAACAGTGATAGGTCTGTGCCTGAGAGTTAAACTGAAACATTGCTTCCCTCCTCATTACAAGGTCCGTCAATTTGCTATGTTAGAGATTTTGGTGCAAAAATATGTTCCAATTAACCCAGATCATGAGATTTGTAGCATTACTCTATTACACAATGGCAAAAATTTTAGGGCGTTGGGCACAGGTATTGGAGCTATTAAAATAGAACAATAATGTAGTCCTAGTCTAAGCAAACACAAATCTGTTGAACAGTAATGTTTTCATTATCCTGCTTCTTAGTCCGACACTGCACCAAACGCTTCACTAAGTTAGTCCAGCTTAGTCTAGTCTAAGCCAGTCCAGTTTCGTCCCTGCAGCTAGTCCAGTCCGAGACAGTCCGGTGCAACAAACGCATATCTAACTTACAAATAAAAGAGAATATCAGGCTGTAGTACCAAGTGTAATTTTATTATTATTAATTTTTTTTATCAAAATGATAGAAGGAAGCCCAACAAAAACACTAAAAATAAGTGGGCCTAAACCCCCACATTAAAAGGAGGGACGTCTATGACATTACAACTACTCTAAATTTGGATCAAGCTCATCTAACTTATTGGTCACAAAACTCTCCTTTTTGTTTGTTAAACAAAGAGTGTAATAGCCTTACAAAATAGGGAATAGCAAGATAATGTCACGATAGATCTCAGCATTGCGTGCAATAAAAGGGTTGAGCGCATCTTGGTGACATGGGACTCGCTGGTGGTGACATGGGAGGTGGCTGGTGGTGACATGGGAGGTGGCTGGTGGTGAAGCGATGACATTGGGGTAAGAGGTGGGAAAGATAGAGGAGTAGGAGATGGACACAATAAAAAAAGAAAAACTGAAATAATAAAAGTTTTTACTAAAAAAAAAAAAATCTCTCTTGTAAAAAACAAAAAAAATGAAAGAATAAAAGTTTTATTAAAAGTAAGACGAAAAAGTTTTATGGATGAAAGTTGGAATTTCACGATACTTGAGGGCTACTCTAAAATTAATGAGTAATACTACACTTACCACATTTTTCATCACATTTTGTATTATCTTTCTAATAAAAGTAGAGTACACCTGACACACCCCGACCCGAGATGTCCATTAGGACTCCGAATCGAGCTGTGATGGCCGACACCTGAAGAGTGACGAAGCCATAAAGTATGATGATGTGGAAAAATGTGAATAAATTTAAACCTAAGAGTGCCTAAATACCAGAATGCGCTGGTGAGCGGGAATGAACTCACTTCACACGTGACGTTAGAGCATAAGCAAGTACAGTAGAGTGAATTAAGAATCATACCCTCGAAATAATCTCAAATACTAAGAATCGCCACGTATCTTCGACGATAAGAAAGCTCAGCTAAAAAAGCCTGGAGGGTGAAGACAAAACAAGGGTGAGTGGCCCTGGAAATAAAATTTTAATAGAAACCATATAAAACATTATAACCCCTCGCTACAACACCTGTATAGTTTTCAGAAAAATCATAAATCTACCACAACACAGCATCTCATCAGCAATATCATTAATCATGTGATTAATAACTCGTACTAGCACGCAAGTCGGAGTCACCTGTGGTGACCTGTACGACTTAACCATATCTCATCACATATGCTAGCTTATCACATATTTCATCACATATGCTAGCTCATCACATATTTCATCACATATGCTAGCTCATCACATATCTCATCACATAGCTCATCACATATCTCATCACATATGCTAGCTCATCACATATCTCATCACATATGCTAGCTCATCACATATTTCATCTCATATGCCAGCTCATCACATATCTCATCACACATCACATATTTCATCTCATATGCCAGTTCATCACATATCTCATCATATATGTCAGCTCATCACATATGCTAGCTCATCACATATTTCATCACATATGCTAGCTCATCACATATTTCATCACATATCTCATCACATATGCTAGCTCATCACATATCTCATCACATATGCTAGCTCATCACATATCTCATCACATATGCTAGCTCATCACATATCTCATTACATATGCTAGCTCATCACATATCTCATCACATATGCTAGCTCATCACATATTCCATCACATATGCTAGCTCATCACATATTTCATCACATATGCTAGTTCATCACATAAGTCGGAGTCACCTCTAGTGACCTGTACGACTTATCCATAGCTCAATAAGTATACATGCACACGAGTCGGAACCACCTAAAGTGGAACGTACGACAGGACTGGTGTAAATAAATATGCTCAAGTGCTACGATCACGTGAAGACTGTGCGAATAATCGCGGGTCACCTATGAGTCGGAACCACCTATAGTGGTCTGTATGACAGGACCGTGCATCTACCTTGGATCCAAGGTAAGCGTAAGGTGCGGGAGGTGAACATCACGTGAAGGACTGTGCCCTGGCCACGGGCGAGAGCACTAACACCGGGGTGCAGGTTTATGAGCTCTAACTGTATCTATTATAACATATACGATTCGTGGGCAACCGGTACGACAGTGTCGAAGTTGCCTATCATTGCAACCTATATGACAAGGTCGGAGTGGCCTAAACATACATGTAGTCATACATAACCCCGTCATTTCAAACTAATACCATAAACTCACCTGAACTTACCTGGGTGTCCTGCGTTCACCTTTGCACTTCAAAGCATTCATAATAATTGTGTGTAGGTAATATACATATAGATAAACTGTGATGAAATCTGATACTCAACCACTTTATAGCATTTCCAATTATATATATACTAGCCTCTCTGCACGCACTAACGTGCGTGCGAGAGACATTTTTGCATCACGGGCGCTACGCGCCCCTAAATGTGTATTGTGTTAGTTTTTTTCCATTGTAATTGTCAATGTATATGCTTTAGAAAAGTATGATATGGTTGCACATAACCGGAAGCAATAAATTTGAAGTTGTTGACGTGGATACTCTCTCACACACAGTAGTGCCTATTACAGTGTCCTCATGCGATTGGGAAAGACACTTTTTTAATTACGGCGCACTACGCGCGACTTACACATTTTAGATGTATTTATATGCGAGGATTGATTCAATGTATAGAAACATAAAATAAAGATGATTATCATCTCTAATACTATAGGCAGGAATTTAAAGTAGTTTGTCTAGAATATGTAAAAAAAAAAAGTAATAAATAACCGAGAAGATCGTTATAATTTAGTTGCAACTAAAAGCTAAATAAAAAGTATAAAAACAATCCAAGAACTTCAATTGACCATGATACACTTGACAGCAAAACATATCATGAACTCATATCGTTCCGTCTTGTTGAAAATTTAATGTGTTTGGTTAAAATCAAATATTAGCATTATTTGTAATTGAATTGCATTAAAAGTTGAAAAAGGGAATTAAACATTAAAAGAAAGAATAACCTTATGTTGAGGGAAGCAAAATACCTTTGATTAAAAGTGTTGCGTGCCCCTAAAAATATTTTAAGTAACGACGTTTATTTGTAATCTTGCTCTAAGTCCCTCTATCTTTTACTTTAGATTAATCCATAATGTTTAATTTCTTTGCCGATTTCTTCTTTTATTAGACCTTTTATTTCTCACGGGCGCTACGCACCCTTAAAAATCTTTTAAATATACGACGTTTATTTGTAATCTTGCTCTATGTCCCTCTATCTTTTACTATATATTAATCCATAATACGTAATTTCTCTACCGATTTCTTCTTTTGTTAAAGGTCTTTTATTTACCTAAAGATATATATTTGGTTGAGAGGGCTGTAAAAAAAAATTCACATGATTGAGATCATTAGGGCATTAGGGTTGTCAATGAACATGGCATATCATCAATATCATCATACTACATTTTTATTTATCACGGACGCTATGGGCCTCTAAAGTTTTTCTAAATGTGTTGGATAATGTATAAACAAAAATTGCGTGAACTTTTAATTATAGGGTACATGTCATATTTTTTCAAGTTGTCTTGACCAAATAATAATGATATGTTTTGATACATTTATCTAAAACAAAAGATTAACAATATATACATACAAAAACATAAAGTCTAATTGTAACATGATGGTGTCATTACCAAATCATGGTATCTTTAATCACGAATGCTAATTTTCAAATACGATGAATTTTATTCTTACCTTTTACCCACAACATCATCTGATATACCATGAATTTTAATCTTACTTTTACCCACAACATCTTCCGTATCGTTTTTGTGTGTTCTCATCTTTTGCTTTTATTATCTAATCCCAGTAATATTAATATTGGTGTACCAACACGATTTGTGGCCCTTAAAACCTATATAAGGTGCATTTGAAGAGGGTGGCTGTCAATTAAACGAAATGTTTAGAAGTCAGTGTTTCGATATCGATGAATCCACATTTTCTAAAGTAATTTTATTGTATTTGTTGCCTCAAATCCATCTTGTTGGTTGAGAAGCTCTAGCGTAAGGAGAAGGATGATAAAAAATCATATTAGAAACCTTAAATCTATGCAACCAGAAGTCGAATCATTGAGGGATCCACAATCAAGATCTTTGCGGCACATAAACGTAAAACATGTATTCAAAAGTTCCAGGACACTCCAAAAAGCTATTGTTCCTTTGTTTCTTCTAGATTCCATTCCCAAGAGCACCGGATTTGCACACACGCCTTAGACCATCCAATAGTATGAATATATTTCCAAACTCTATGAAGAACAAACCGAACTAAAATATAGCAATAAATTGACTAATCCAAATGAAAGAAAAACTCGATAAAGCGAAGTATAACAATCCAAAATAATTAAGAGTTATACCTGATTAGTTGCATTGCACCAACAACATCAAAGGTCGATAATTCTCTTAAAATTGAAAGCTCAAATCTGCTTAAAATAAAACAAAATGACATCACATGCCATAAGAAGATTGAAGCCAAGTCAGGGCTTGTCGATAATTCTCTTATAAGTGTGTGCTTGAACTTTGCTGTTGATAATTCTCTTAGGTGGAGTGGTATAACTTGCCAGGATGACTGTTTCGGCAAAGCTCCATAGAGTCGAAGATAGAGCAAACCTACATCTAATTAGACAAATAATACAATAAAAAAAATTAGTTCAAGCACACACTCTTATAAACAAAGTAGCAAAAGCTTGATGATAGGCGAGTGTTACTGTTCATGGTTGCGATGGCTGTAGTTGCTTGAGCTGGTGATAGTACTGAATCGTAATGTCTTCCGTTACATGTGGTTGGTCTGTATACTTTGGTTACCCCTACGTTTACATTTGAAACAAAATTCAATGAGAAAAACGTAGGAATAGTAAGTATGAAATTCTTCAATGGAAATTTAAATTGCAGAAAAAACCTTGAATTTTCCAAATTGGTGGAGTGAAGAAAGAGAAAGGAGAAGTCACCGAGAATTATCGTTTCGTTGATCCGTTTAAGGTTTCAGAGAGCGAGGGAGGTCTTCATCGCAATAATTTTATTGCCGTACTATAAATCGAAGCATAAACCCTACAGACTTCCATTACACGTAGGAGGGATTACATACTAATTTGTGCCCTGAAAAATTTGTCAGTGAAATTTTTTTCCCGTAAAAATTGATAGGAAAACAGGTGAATGAATGGAAGAAAGAAAAAAGGGCAATCACATATTCAAAAGGAACACGACATTAACGTACCTTCGTCAACCTTCTCATCTTTGAGCTTCAGGATTTGGAATTGCATTTACTTTAAAACCGAACTGCAATGAAAACCCAATGAGGGGAATCACTGACCAAAACCTTTTTTTGATGGACGAAGATCAGAATATTGCATCGGACTAAATGCAGTCGGATAATTTATGATAAAAAGTTGTGGGAGTTTAAAAACTGAACGGAAACCAAATGGAAGCAAAACTTTGATAAACAAAGTAAGACAAAGAGAAAAGGCTACCTGGTTGAATCCGCTAATCAAGCAACAATATACTGCTCCACCTACCTCTTCCTCCACCTGCAATATGTTTGTATATGTTTCAAAATCAAAATGAAAGATAAAAGAGGAGAAGTAGACAAAAAAAAAAAAGAGAAGATAAAAAAGTAAAAAAACACAATACAGAATACCCGATAGGCTGAGACAATTCAGTTTATAAGCGGTGGAGAAAGAAATAAACCAAATGATAACTGCTTATAGCAATTTCAAAGTGGGGAGTTTAAAACTGACGACAACTGCAAACAGTTTTCTCTATCTCTACCCTTCTTCTCCCACGTTGTCTTCTTATTTTCTTATTTTTTATATATTTTTGTATCATTATCTGTCTCCTAAAATGGAGGAGTTTGAGCACGTTCCCTTTTTATTATCTATTTTTTTTACAAAATTGCCCTTGCATTTTTTTATGTATCAAATTTCATCAGTTTTAGATTTTTTTGTTTGAGGGGTGTTTTAGTCCAGAAATTTTTGGTGAAGCTTTGAGACACCAAAGTAGTGTTCTGGCTTTCTAATATTAAAGATTAAAGATATATATATATATATATGTAATGTGGCATAAAAATGCATAAGCTGTAACGCCCTACTCCCGAATTATTCATTTTCAGAAATAATTATAGGTGACAAACCCAACTAGACACTAGTTTAATTAATTATTATTACTTACGTTTCCTTACTTCAGATTCTTGATTCTTTACACATTGATTTATGACCAATATTTAACACCAATTCATAAGGTTAAATCTCACATTTTTACCAAATTCCTTTACCTTGCCCAGTTCCACAAACAAGGCTTTGTCTCAATTTTTTAATCTCAATTATTGTATGGCTGCATCTAACGTCTCATTAGACTGCCTACGTACCCTAAACAAGGATCAAGCCATTCGTAGTTCGCATAAGTACTTCAAAGTATTCGCAGTAGTTATATGCAATAATCAATTTATAAACGTTTGTGGAATTGTCAATCATATATATATCTGATAAGAAGGAAAAAATCAACTCACCTGGAGTCTGTGCTACAATTTCCTAGCACAACCATCGAGGCGTCCCAAACGATCGGTGCCTAAGACAATTATCAAACCACATCTCAGAATTCTTATCAATAGATCATGTAATTTACATAAAACACATCCCTAAAAACGTTTTAGAGTGATTTAAGCCCCATTGACCAAAAGTCGATCGTCAGTCAACGATCGACGGTAGGGTCCACAACCCTACGTAATTCAATTCGGAAGATCTGCATCATGAATTTCCGATCAGTTACTTCCAAGGATCCACATTATGTTTCTAGAACAACGTCCTAAGGTTTCATCATGATCCAACGGTCGGATCTCCGCCAATTGCCAAAACCAAGTGGCGGTCAACATTTTATTATAAGAACTTACAAATCCAATTCGGGAAGATCCGTATGTCGGATTCCCAATCCGTAAGTTTCTATGGTTCTCAAATATTATGTACTATAATGTATTAAAGTTTGGTGACGATCCAACGGTCGGATCGTCGATTCATACAATGACCTATTAACGTATCGTAGAGAATTTAGGTTCCAACCATCAACCTATGTCATACAATTACCAAAACTGAACTCAAGGCATTTAATTTAGCCTAAAAATGACATCGACGGTCCCCTGGCCATGCGCCGCCGTGGGTGGTGGTCGACCGCCTTGACTCGTCGGAAAATCCAACTATTTCTAAAAATTACCAAATTTTACAGAATTGTAGGTCTCAACGAGAAGAGTAAACTTTATACATGTGGCCAAGTCCAATTTGACCTGAAAAAGGCTCCAATTTTGCTAAAACTGTACGAAACCCTAGAATTTGGGTGTTTGTGATTCGTCCTCAAATCGACTCCGACGCTCCAACCACTAATTGGGCTTTGTTCCTGACCTCTTAAGGAATGCTTTGGTGGTGGTAATTGAAGGTAGGTGTTTCAGAATGGGTGGATTGCCTGCGAAGGGTGTACGGACCCGTGAGTGTGTTCTTCACAAAATGGGGATTAAATCCCGTCAAACTAAAGTGGAAATTTGAAGAAGGAAGGTTGGGAAATTGTTTGGAAGTGGTGGGCGATCGTGAAACACCGGTGAGATGGACGGAATTCCGTAGGAACTAGCATGGAGTCCGAGTCAGGTCACGTAAGAGAAATGGGTCATAGAGAAAGGGGTTTCTAATCCCCTGTTCACTCCTTCCCTTCTTGATCTTCTCCTTATTCTTCCTGATTGGTCCTTGTCTTTCCTCTCTCTCTTCCCCATTCGCTAAGCCTTCCTCCTCATTCTCCTTTCTTCCTTCCTTTCTTTTCTTTTTTCCCGATTGGGCAGCATGCCCTTCTTTTTTCCTTTTTTCTTCCTGCCACTTTTTCTCTTTTACAAAATAACCTCCAACCCATATAATAATACTTATGAGAATATATATAATAAATGGAAATCCTTAGAAACGTAGTTTTCAGATTTGTAGCTCTGTAAAACTTCAACCGTAGCTCCAAATTCACTTTCTCTTGCGTTTATGCGTTCGTATCACCAGATACTACGCAAATACGCTAAAAGTATAAGTCGTATGTCTCACTAAACGTTGGTCAACGAAAGTCAATACCCTCACCTCTAGGGCATTTTCGTAAAACAACGTTTTTAAAATTTGTAAAAACATAAAATTAGGGACGGGTCGTCACAACACCAATACATATGGGTTCCATCTCTATTAGAGAAGTGATACAAATGTGATAAGAATAACATTTTTGAAAATTAAGATGCAGGTATTAATTAGATTTTTAGGGCAAAAATGCTACTCTTCCACATATTTGTATCATCTCTCTAATAGATATAGGACGCACATGTGTTGGTAGACCCTACCTGTATTAAAATTATAATACAAATAATGGTACAAATATGTGATATAGTATACACTTTTTAGGGTGCATTATGATTCCCTTGCATGTATGCTTCTTAATTCAAACTGGGTTCAAAGGCTCAAAAGCCTTAAACAAAAGCCCGCCCAATACGAAAGCCCAGGAAAAGGAACAGTCCGGTCGGCCCACGATTCGTTTCGTTCTCCTAAGAAGTAGAAAGAGGAAGAGTGAAGAGGGAGCGAGAGAGCGGAGCAGCACTGTAGCACTACCCGTACAACGTACCCAACAATTCCCCCCAAATTTCTGCCCTAGGGTTTCAGACTTTCCCCAAATGGAAAGCGATGACGAGACATCGGGACCAATGATCGACGACGAGATCTACGCCAATGGCGTCTACGGCGATGACGAGAAGCGCAGCCGACCGATCATCAGCAGCGAGCAACTCGATATCGAGGCCTACGCGAGCCTGTACAGCGGCCGTACCAAGATCATGCGCCTCCTTTTCATCGCCGAGAGGAGCCAGAGCAACCAGGCCATGGAGTTGGAGGCTCTCCGCATGGCCTACGACGAAATCAAGAAGGGGGAGAACACCCAGTTGCACAGAGAGGTCGTGCAGAAGATCGGTGGTCGATTGGGGCCCGAGTATGGGATGGACGTGGCTTGGTGCGACGCGGTGGATAGGAGGGCCGAGCAGAAGAAGGAGAAGCTCGAGAACGAGCTCAATGCCTACAGGGTATGTAGTTTTATGACTCTGGAATTTCTAGGATTTATGTGATTAAATAGTATATAGGTTTTTGTGGTGATTTCTGCTGGGTTTCTTGTAATTTGTGTTTAATTGTTCATGTTGTTATATATTTGATATCTTTGTTTTGAGAAGAAACCGATAGAATTTTATAAAAACAATAGAACGAATCACAACAAGCGGAAAAGAAATCCACCAAATAAAAAAATTAGCTAATTCCATTTGTTCATGTTGTTATAACTGATATGGTGTGCCTATAGTCTGTTTGCTGGGTTTATTGTAATAAGACTGTTTTATTGTATGGTTTGTCATAGTATATCGTTTTCGGAGTATGATATGTATACACTGACCATAGCAAACTCCCTCTCGCTGTACCGAAATAGAGATCTGATTTAAACGATCAGGTACAGCATCGCATTTGACACCTGACGAAGGAATGTGGTTATGGATGAGATGTTGTATTCAGGATACAGGGTAGTGATGGTCCTTTGGTTTGTATTTTAGGCAGTGTTGGGTAGTAAGCAAACAGCTTGTTCACCTCTCAACTTTAACTTGCTTTCAGATGCTTTGGTGGATGAGTGAACTTGATTTCAGACGCTTTGGTGGATGAGTGAACTTGATTTCAGACGCTTTGGTCGATGAGTGAAAAGATGTTAAAGGGACAGAATAGATTTCATTTTTTTTTTTTGGGTATAGGAGAAGTAAAGGAGATGGTGGACTACAGTTTTGTACAAGTAAATGAATACGGGGTTTTGATGATTAGTTAATTGAAATGGACAGTGGTCATTATTCTCGTCAACCTAGTGAATCTGTCGGGTAATAATCAACTTTGGGCTCAAAATGGAGGTTTCCAAGTGCAACATTGTCATTGGTTAATGCATCACAGATTTTTTCAGACACATTTAACTTATACGTGTTGCATGTTTTTCAACTGTTTATCCTCTTAGAACTTCTTTTTTGTAACTTCTTATTGGGCTCTAATCAGTTTTCATATGCAATGATTAGGGTTCTGCTATCTCTAATGGTGGGAAAAAACCTACATTTGGGATTTCTCTCTCTGAGGGTTGTTATGCATATTTCCTTGCTCATGTTCATAAATGGTGAAATAAGTGCAATATATGTGATTGAATCTTCTTTGGCTCCCATTATCTCGTACCATGATCTCTCATTCTTCCTTCAAATGCTTTTGTGCAGACAAATCTGATCAAAGAAAGCATAAGAATGGGTTACAATGATTTTGGAGATTTTTATTATGCTCATGGTCAACTTGGGGATGCTTTTAAAAATTACGTTCGGACTCGTGATTATTGCACTACGTCAAAGCATATTGTTCACATGTGCATGAGTTCAACTTTGGTCAGCATTGAGATGGGTCAATTTACTCATGTCACAAGCTATATTACCAAAGCAGAACAAATACCAGAAGCCCTTGACCCAGTCACTGTTGCTAAACTTCGTTGTGCTGCTGGCTTGGCTCAATTGGAATCTAAAAAGTACAAACTTGCTGCTCGTAAGGTTTGGTGGATGTTTCTTATTGTTTATTTTTTATTTTTTATCGTATTGTCATTTTATATTTTTGAAATGGATATAAAATCTTGTAGCTTTGTGCTTTAACATAAAGTACTTGTGAGTTTATGATCTCTGTGTTTTTCCTTTATTTGGTTAGGCATGTTATGCTTGGTATGCTAATATGATTTACAGATGTTCAGAAGGTCAATTAACAATTTAACAGTCAATGATTTCATGCACTAAATTTGTTTCAACTGCAAGCTAAGAGGATGTGAATGAGTTAATGATGACTTTATATGTCTGTGTTTGTGTGTGTTATCTTTAAAGATATAAGTGCAGACCGTGAGGGAGTGTTTGGATGCTCAGCATTTGGTGTTCACACTTCACACAATGAACTTTTTCATGTACATGCTCAGTATATAATGACATCTTTCGTTTTTTATCTGATTTTCTGGATCATTTTTAATATGCCTTATGAGAACCTTCATAGTGTAATTATTTGTTTACAACTCGCTTTAATTGTACTATGTTGTCATTTTGTAATCTTATTTCAGTTGTAATCTATATGCTCTTGTTGGGCAGAATATATGACAGATACTCGGATAATATTGAACTTATGCCTTTAAAATCAAAGGAAACAGTTGGTCTTTAATTATTGCTAATTTAGTTTTTCTTGGTCTCTAAGTTTTAAGATTGTCCCTGGTTCCCTAAATTTTGTGTCTATCCAACTTGAAGAGTGTTATTACCCCCATTACCTTGTAAAATCAATCAACTGCAGTGTTTTGTCAATGTAGTAGTCTATGCCTTTTCTTTATCTGTTGCTCTTGTGAGACATCTAATGTTTTTATCATTCTCATTCATTGTGACATTACAGTTCTTGGAAACCGGGCCTGAATTGGGAAATCACTACAATGAAGTGATTGCTCCTCAAGATGTAGCAACATATGGTGGGCTTTGTGCACTTGCAACTTTTGACCGCATGGAACTGAAGGCATATATTCTTTCTTTCCTTTCAACTATCTCTCCCTTTGATCTTTTGGGTTTTTTTGTTCAGAAGTACAACACTCTTTCTCAGTAAATGATTTTATATTACAGAACAAAGTTATAGACAACCTGAATTTCAGGAATTTTTTAGAGTTGGTACCTGAAGTCAGGGAGCTTATCAATGATTTTTACACAAGGTAATCTATTGTAATGTGATCTTTTTAGTTGTTGACTTGCTTTATCAGTGTGTTAATTTTGGCAATGGTGCTTTGACATGCACAATGGATATGGTGGGGGAAGGTCAAGTTATACTAAGAAATAGTCTGAAAGATTTATAGGTTTCAATCATGTGAGGTTCTTAATATTAGTTGTTCTTTTTAAACAATCTTATCAAGTGACATTAAACATTACTTTGCAATGGCATTAAACATTGCTTACTCGTAGTTTCAGTTGCAATGAGTTAATGTTTTCCAATTCCTTGTTTGGATTGAATATGAAAAGTTGAAGGTGCTTGTGCAATTGCTGTTATCGGTTGGCACTTGGCAGTGTAGAATACTTGTTATCTGATGATGCTCAGAGATTCAGTTTTAGTACCATTGATCTTCTCATCTTTTATAGCCATTATGCTTCATGCCTGGATTACCTTGGGAATCTCAAAGCAAATCTGCTGCTTGACATCCATTTACATGATCACCTTGAGACACTCTATGGCCAGATCCGCCACAAGGCCCTCATCCAGTATACGCACCCCTTTGTGTCGGTAGATTTAAACATGATGGCCAATGCGTTCAAAACTGATGTTGCAGGGCTGGAGAAAGAACTTGAAGCTTTGATCACTGACAACCAAGTCCAGGTGTGCTTTTCAATGATATCTGCTGTATCTACTTATATGGGATATTTACCTAGCTTGTAGCGTTACAAAATCTTGGTAACTCACTCCATACCCAATTGTCAAATGGACCTCATATATATTGGTTCACTTAAGTGTGGAACCCAATAGGTTAATTGAGGTATTATGCACAATGAATCAGCATTTGTGGTAGGATTTGGAGGGTCGGGTTGAAGTGAAGTGAAACTTCAGAGTCTGTTTTTCATGTGTAGTATTTTGGGCATGGAGTTTGGAACCCAATCGGTTAATTGTGGTATGATGCATAATGAATCAGAATCAATTTTTGTGGTAGGGTTTGGGGTGGTGGGTTTGAAGTGAAACTTGAGGGTCTGTTGTTTTTCACGTTTAGTATTTTGTTCTTTATTGACCCAATTCATGACAACACTGCAGGCTAGAATTGACTCGCACAACAAAATCCTCTATGCACGGCATGCGGATCAAAGGAATGCAACTTTTCAACGGGTGCTACAGACAGGGAATGAGTTTGATCGGGATGTTAAGTCGATGCTGCTTAGGGTAAATCTCATAAAGCACGAGTACAATCTCAGGGCAGCGAGGAAGCACTGAATTTATTTTTGGACAATGTGTAAATCTGGCAGTCTGGCCAAGGTTTGCGTCTGTACTTTTTATTTTTGACGTTCATCAGCTTGGTCAAGTAGCATGGTGGAGGATTGGACACATGTAGAAAACCAGGGTGCAAATATATGCGAAAATTACGCTATGAAATGGTTACTGTCTTGTATATCCAGAGTTTTATTTTGATTCTGATTATTGTGTCGTCTGTTGCTTCTGCTATTCTTCAGTTTCTTGATTTCACTCACACAAGCAAGTGTCTTGAAATGTTTCACTCTTTTACTCGTACACGTTTAAATTTGGAGGCTTTAACTTCATAAATGTTGTGAAAAAGATGACATGTGTAGTGGTGTATAAAGTAAATAAAGCACAATATTTACAAGGTTCAGCAAGTGTCCTTACGTCTTGTGGGCAGCAATAGTGGCTTTTTCATTATTTGAAATAATAGGAGTATAAAGATAACTTTCACGACTTTTCTCTCCTCTCTAGCCTTGGCATAACTTCTGGCTTTCTCATGGAGATGATGAGAATTGGTGTGTTTACAAATGAGCTCGCCACACTTATTTGGTGTGAAGTACAAACAAAATGACTTTACTAGTGGTTTGTGAATTATCCACCACTTTGTTAGCACTTTTACGACTCATGCTTTTATGTTTACACTATTCATGCTTTGGTGTTTTCACATGGATGAATCAATATCATTAGAGTTGGTCATCCACGGTTACAACAATCCCCTTTGGATGGCCACAAGTCTTTGATGTACAGTCTCATTAGAACTTCTCCAATAATAACTCATGATATGAATGGATTGTCTAAAGGAAACAAAAAAAAAAAAACTTTTCTCATATGGCCAATATAGCATACTCTTAGATGCTTTCCCTGATTGACGCCTCTCCCTGATTACAATAAACTTGGATTAACTAGCTTGTTATCAAGTTGATGCGAGTTGATACAATTTTTGAACTTCAAAAATAAAAACTTTGAAGACATGAGTCTAGTCTTGTCCTTTTTCACAAAACATTCCTTTTTGGAGTCTTTGTTTCTAAAGGTATATCACATGCACTCCGAATACGAGTGGACCACTCGCCTTAACAAAACACATTAATGACTAGCTTCATAGAGATATGTATTTTTGAGAGACATGAAGATGTAGCAACAAATGTTTGCTTAGTTAAGCGTTGTAAGATCAATCTATTTTTATATGTAAATACAAATCCTTTATGTGAGTTATCTTCCGCATGCTAGATAGATTCAGATTTTGCATACCCAATAAGACTATGACTATTAGAGTTTACTTGAATAAAACAAACACTTGTATTAAGAAAACTATCAAGTACCGTACGTATTTATACGCACTATACTCATCCAGCGTTTTACTATCTATGACCTCACGTAAGAGTATCTCCAAAGGAGATGTCAAAAAATTTACATGGATTGTCTTGACAAAAGAAGGTGGTTTTTTGGGTCCTAAGGAGATGTCAAAGCCCTACATGGATTGCATTTTCCACTTTGCTGCCAAATTTGAAGGCAAGGTCAAAAAAAAAATTATGACAAAATCCTATCGGGTTGTGTAACACCGCATGTATCTTCCCGACGCGTCGTCGAGAACAGATGAACCGAATTGATTCCTCGGTTTATTTGTTTGGAGTGGAGGAATACGTGATGGGGTGCCACTAAATCTGTTGATGCACAAAATCAGTGAGACCTTGGAACAACGTAAAGTGTCAAGTTTGTGACCTTTGCTCGGTTGCTCCGATCACCTAGTGAGGATAATATGTAAAGAGATAGAAATAGGAAAGCAAACACAAGATGTACGTGGTTCACCCTAAGTTTGGCTACGTCCACGGAGTAGAGGAGTTCTCATTAATAGTAAAGGGTTTACACAAATACATAGGTTCAAGCATAATCATCATTAGTGGATTCTAATGACTAGTTTAAGTACAATAATGACATTCCCCCTAATTGTAGGAGAATGGTCTTCGTTTATAGTGGAGGAGAGTTTTCGGCTTTCATCCGTTGTCGATGTGGGACTCTAGGAGCTTTATTCTGACGTTGACACGTGACGTATTGTGATTGACCTCCTAGGTGGAGGGAATGACACGCCCCAACCTCGATATCCCCAAATACCAGGGTAGACACGTGCTGGCCGACACCCGAGGGTGATGAAGCCATTAAAAACATGCATACTGATACAATATTTAATTAGAAAGATATATACCGATGCAGAATCGTGTTCAGAGCATACAACTACTAAGAATAATATGGAAGGAATTATTATGAAAAGGTACGAACAAAGAAATGATACTTATACTGAGAAAACTCGAGAATATCTATGTTGTAGAGTCCTGACGCCGGGATCATGTGCCTCGATCCTAACTCCTGAGGGGGCGGAAAACCAGAAAAGGTGAGTGGACCAAAGTTTATAATAATAATACTAGTAATAGGAAAACCATTTTCTTTGTGAACATATTAACCCCCTGTTTTTTAAAACATATATAATACTACATAATAGGTTTTATAAAAATCTTAGCATGCCATGAAAAACATGTGTGAAACATCGTAAATCATATCCATGCTGTACTCAACTAGGGGTATCATAGTCGCCCGAAGGCAATACATGTCCATCACCCGAAGGTGAAGCTGTATAACCTGTCCATCACCCGAATGTGAAGCTGAATAACTTATCCATCTCCCACAGGTGAAGCTGAATCAAATAGCATAACATCCACACTGACACTAGCCGTGGCTAGTGAAGTTGTCCGACACCGCTTTCGGCGGTGAAGCTGGGGGTATATAATATATAATATCTCACTCCTCCATCATCTGTATCCTATGGCCATAGACATAATACCCATGGTGTGTGGATGTGCCGTATGATAACCCACTAGATAAGCACTAAAAACATGTCTCAAAAACTCATATTAAATCTCGGAGTTCAAATGCTCAAAGCATCATCTCATAAAATTATATAACTTTCTAGTCCAAACCATCATCATCACCATAATAAATCCATATCCGTAAATCCACCATATTTCATAAATCCGTAATATAAATTATATTCGAAAACCATGCAAAGCCAATAATTCATATCCGCTCGTAAAAACGTAATTTCAATAAATCATAATATTTAGTAAAGCAATTTAATTAAATCATGACTTTTATATAACCCATAATCATAGAAATCCGAAATGCATAATATAAAACATATTCGATGCATGAATATGAAATGCATGCTAGGTTAATATTTTATAAAAACATATAAGTTTAGAAGGGGTCAACTCACTAGTTTTCCATTGCCCGAAAGCCGCTCGAACTGTTAAGAATAACATCGCTTCCCGCCAACGCGCCTAAACACAATTAGGGACCTTTTAGCAAAACTCTACTAAAACGTTATAATTTTGTAAAACGGATGGCGGATTCAGATTCGGCAGGTCGAGGAACCTCGGGTTTTTCCTCCACGTGCCACCGTGCGTGGTGGTCGGCCCCCCCGACTCGCCGGAAAATCCAACAACTTCAAAAATTCCCAAATTTTACAAGAATGAAGATCTTAATGAGAGGAACAACTTCCATGCCTACGACCAAGGCCAATTTGGCCGGGAAAAGCCCCAATTTCACTAAAATCCGTCGGAACCTTAGATTTGGGTGTGCTTTGATTTGTCCTCCATACTCGCTCTGACGCATCAACCAATGCATGGGTTTTGTTCCTGGGGTAGAGGGTAGCTTATTGGTGGTGGTAATTGGTTGAGTTAGCTTCACAATCGTTGAATTTCGGCCGTGGCACCCCCGGAACCCATGAGTTTCGTTCTTCACGAATTCAAAGCTAAAACTAGTGAAATTTGATTGGAAATGGAAGATAGGAGGTCATGGAAGATTTTCCAAGTAGTGGATGACTGCGATTTGACAAAAAAACTGATGGAAACCACCGGAGAAGACGGCGGAACCGGGTCGGGTCGGGAAAAGGAAAACGGGTTGGTGATCTCGTGCTTCACCTTTCCTTCCTTTCCCCTCATTTCATGCTCTCCCTATTGGTCACTCTCTCTTTCTCTTCTTTTTAATTGGGCGTCCCGCCCCTCATTTATCTTTCATCTCCACCGCCTATCTTTTCTTCCCTTTAATCTGGGCCACACACGTGGCTTTCCAGATTTTGTTCCAAAAATATGGAGCATTCTAGAAAATAATAAATTTACAATTTTTCCCTCGACTTCATTAGTTAATAACTCCTTCGTTATAACTCCAAATTATGTTTCATTTGCGCTCACTCGTTCATAGCAACGAGTACTACGAGGATACGCCAAGAAAATGAACCTTACGTGACTTAACAAGGCGGTCAACATAAGTCAATGTATTTGCCTCGAAGCGCATTTTCGTAATTTCACATATTAAAATTATAAAAATCATAATTTTGGGGACAAGTCGTTACAGGGAAACTCTTATGCTTCGGCAAGTGTCACATCCCGGCCCGGGCCCCCACCACATCCCTGGCTCGACTCCACCGTAGCACGATATTGTCCGCTTTGGGCCCCGACCACGCCCTCACGGTTTTATTTCTGGGAACTCACACGAAAACTTCCCAGTGGGTCACGCATCATAGAATTGCTCTCGAGCAAACCCGCTTAACTTCGGAGTTCCGATAGAACCCGAAGCCAATGAGCTCCTAAAATGTCTCGTGCTAGGTAGATATGAGAATATACATATAAGGCTTAGAGGATCCACTCCCCTGGGCGATGTGGGATGTTACAATTCACCCTTCTTAGGGGCCCGACGTCCTCGTCGGCACACTTCCGACCAGGAATTGACTATGATACCAGCAGGGGTGCCTCAGCCTGAGCCCTTTAGTGGGTCCTTGAAGATATGAAGTTAACCAGTGCTTAGTAATTTTGGGATTGGTCAAGTATGGTACAAACACTCTGAGTTCCCGAGTGATGAAAGTTTCTCGGTTGGGGACTTGAAAAATTCAAGTCACTGAGTAAACACGAAACTTCTGAGTGCCGAAGTGTAGTAACATATAGTGGGAGTCCCCCAAGTTTCCAAGCGAAGAGCATAGCCGAAGAAGGTTGCTTGATATTCTTCTTGAGTCATTGAAGAAAAAAGACTTAAAAATTCTCTCCTCCTTTTCTTTTTTTTTTGGATGTAGCCCAAGTATAAATATTTTTTCTTAAACCCAATTCCTTCTTTCTTTTCGGTGAGAAAAGAAAATGTGGTTGAAGCTTTTTCCTTTGGGCACATAGCTTGAGTGGTTGAAGATTTGTAGGTGAAGCTTTTTGGTTGAAACTTTGTAGGTGAAGCTTTTGTAGGTGAAGCTTTTTTGAACCACATAAATAGACCTTGCTTTCACACTCTTGAGCAAGAGTTTGCAAGGCTTCCATTTTTTTTCTTTCTAGTTAGGCAAACCGTGAAGCTTCATCTTTCAAGGTGTGGGAAGCTATACCCTTCAAAGTGTGGGAAGCTCAACCCTTCAAAGTGTAGGAAGCTTTCTCCCTTCAAAGTGTGGGAAGCTTCATTCCCTCAAAGTGTGGGAAGCTCCCTCCCTTCAAGGGTGTGGGAAGCTCTACCTTCAAAGTGTGGGAAACATTTTATAGGACTCCATAAATTGATTTTGCTTCCACACTTTTGAGCAAGAGTGTGGAAGACAATCTACATGTTGTAGTTATCTCCTATGTGTTGAAGCTTTGTTGGCCTTCTCCACATGTCATAATTAATAATTAATTAATTGCTTGATTAATAATTAACAATTAATGAAATAATTATTAATTATCAAAATAATTATTAATTAATTAATTTCATATTATTATTATTATTTTTTGGCAGTTTCTTTTTTTTGACATTTTTTTAACTAGTAAAAAATGTGGAAGAGACCACATAAATAGATTTTGCTTCCACACTCTTGAGCAAGAGTGTGGAAGGCAATCTATATGTTGTAGTAGTTGAAAGTTTGGAGGAACTATATAAATAGATTTTGCTTCCACACTGTAACATCATGAAAATTTTAAGTATATGAATTTGATATTCATAATTATGAATATGTGGGGAAAAATCGAAAATAAATCTATTTATGGTTATGAAAATTTAATTGGGGGATTTTAAAATTTTGTTACCAGAAATTATTATAATTTACGTCGTAAAATTTATTGTTAAGAGAAAAAGATGAAAATGCCCTAGTTGGTTTAACGTAATTATACGAGGACGTATTTTATCCTCATATATATATTATTTTATTTCTTGATATATTTGGATAGAGCTCGACCCTACGAAAACGTAGGCGAAAACCGTTTGTAAATCGAAGTTAAAACGAATAAATCAGAGGTTAAAAAATAAAAAATAAAAAAGGAGGAGTCTGGAAGCTGCGACGCTGGCAGTGTGAAAGTGGAGGAAAGGAGAGTTGCGGGAGAGAACAAGGGGGAGGGGGCCAATCAGGAGAGGAGGAAGGGAGAGGAAATGAAAGAAGTGGGAAAGAGGGGAAGCCTTTGACCCGTTCCCTTTTTGTGACCCGACCGAATAGAAACAAGGGTTTCTGATGCACTTTCGGGCCAAATTGGTGCAAATTGCACCGAATTATCACTTGGAATCAAATCCCTGACCTTCCCTCTTCCATTTTCACCCAAAAATCGATGGAAATAGGCCTCAAGTTTGGGTAAACGGCACTGAAGGGTTTCGTGGCTGCACGGCGGCGATCAGCCGATTCCGAAAGCTTCATCATCAACCACCACCATGGTTTAACTTCTTTTGAGCTCAGGAACAAAGCCCAAACAAGTTTGGGAGCGTCAGAGTTCGTTTTGAGGTCGAATCGAGCACATCAATTTCAAGGGTTTCCGGCGGATCGAGACTGTTTTCAGGTGTTTCCCGATCGAATTGGTCTTCAGCCCAGGTATCAAAGTTGCTCCCCTTGACTTGTTCTACATTTCTGCAAAATTTGGTAATTTTTTGAAATAGTTGAATTTTCTGGCGAGTCAGGGCGGCAGACCGCAGCGTGCGGGGGCGCGTGGGCCGAGACCCCCAACTGAACTTCATAGGATAAATTGGATGCCCCGATTCCATATGTGACATCCGATTGACAGAATTCCTTCGTTTGGGTATAATTTTGTTAAGGTCCGACACTTAAATATTATAAGAATTGATGATCCGACCGTTGGATCGTCATTAAACTTTAATACGTTATAGTATGGAATATTTGAGGACATTAGGAACTTATGGATCAGAAATCCAACGTACGGATCTTCCCAAATTGGATTTGTAAGTTCGTAAAATAAAACGTTGACCACCACTTGAATTCGTGATTGGCGGAGATCCGACAGTCGAATCGTGGTGAGATTTTAGTATGTTATTTTAGAAGCGTAATGTGGACGTTGAGAAGTTACGGATCAGAAATCTGATAGGCAGATCTTCCGATTTAGATTTCTAGGGTTTTGAACCCTATCCTCGATCTTGATCGATGGTTGACTTTTTATAGTCGACTAAACAGAGTTTCTAGCGTGCCGTCTATCTTAGAATGTTGTTGACATTTCTTGAAGCTTAGTGGGCTCATTGCGACAACGGTTGTCTTAATTTATGTACGAGTGAAAATAATATAGGTGATTTATATTGAATTGTTATTTTATTTTATTGTTATTGATCTACGGTTGTGAATTGTGAACTACGATTGGCTTGATCCCTCCAAAGGGTACGTAGGCAGTCTAACGAGAAGTTAGATGCAACTATAAAATAAACGAGATTAAATTGTAGTGGAAAATCATCAAAGAAAGAAATGTTAGAATGGTTGTTAACCTAAAGGGTAACAATGACATTTTTTTGGCCTACCATTAAATGTATTTCCGAAAAAAAATTGGCGAGGCGGGGCGTTACACGCACTCTTAAGAAAAAGTGTGGAAGGCAATCTACATGTAGTTGTTCAAGGTTTGTTGAACCATATGACACAATTTTGCTTCCACACTCTTGAGCAAGAGTGTGGAAGGCAATCTACATGTTGTAGTAGTTGAAAGTTCGGAGGAACCATATAATACGATTTTACTTCCACACTCTTGAGCAAGAGTGTGGAAGGCTTTGTTGAGTTTTTATATGCCTTTTCCGAGTTGTAAGGCTTGAAAATTTTGACTTGAAAATTTTCGACTGCTTATAAATGCTAAGAATCCACAGGTGTAGGTTGTACTGTTCTTCCCTAGCTGGTGAAAGAAGGTAAGTTCTTTCATCACTCAGTTGGTAAGAAAAGTAGCGAGTTGCCGAGGCAAAAATGTTTATTAAAGTACTAGTTGTATCTTCCACCACCTGGTTGGTGATATGAAGGTGAGTTCCTTTATCACCTAGTTGGTAAGAAGAGTGGCAAGTTGCTGAATCTCAACATTGTTTATTAAAGTATTGGTTGTGCTCTTCATCACCTAGTTAGTGATACAAATGTGAGTTCCTTCATAACCTGGTTGATAAGAAAAGTGGCAAGTTGCCGAAACACAAAATTGTTTATTAGAGTATTGGTTGTGCTCTTCACCACCTGGTTGGTGATATGAAGGTGAGTTCTTTCATCACCTGGTTGGTAAGAAGAGTGGCAAGTTGTCAAAACTCAAAATTGTTTCTTAGAGTACTAGTTGTACTCTTCATCACCTGGTTGGTGATACAAAGATGAGTGTCTTCATCACCTGGTTAGTGGAAAGAACAATAAGTTGCCGAGGCACATTGTAGCACGTGCCGAAAAGAAAAAAGGTATGTTGACACCCTTTCGTAACTCAGTTGGCTTATGTATGAATGTTTTGAAAGGTATGAAGTTTATGCTGATTGACATGAGTGATGCTTATGACATGAGGGATGTTCATGACATGCATGTTGTTTATGAATGTTTTGCTATGCATAAAGGAATCCATTGTTTGGATATGTGAACTGTGTTGGTTATACCACTTAGTTTCACTTGGTGTTGAAGTACGTATGTTGAAGCTCTAAGTTAGAGTATAGAGGTAGGTCAGAATTAGACCAAGTGTTCGAGTGTTAAGAATGCAAAAGACTTAGACGAAGTTGTCTGAATTGCCTTTTCATTAAATATTTGCTAAATGGCTTATGTTACAAAGCATGCTAAACAATTAAAGGTCGAAACATTTGTAATGCGTATGCCTTTCTATGATAGCCTTTTCTTCAGTACCCAGTCCTTCACTTTGAAAAAGTGATGCTTGACCCCATCGTCATAACAGTTGAAGGTATGTTCACCCCTGATTGTCTTGATACGAACCTTTATTCCTTTTGCCAAAAGGCGAATAAGCTTGGTCACCTGACAGGTTGCTAAGTGGGGCAGAAGGGGATGCAACGAGTGTTTGGATGGCCAAAACCTTCTCACTTGGTAGAACTTGACATTCGTTCCCCGCTTCAAAGTGTTAGCATTGATCATGTACTTGAAGAAGCATTCACGGATGCCTATCGTGAAGGCCCTGAGTACTGTTTTGTCATTTGCCTCACTGCAATGAGAGTATTCGTGGTTGAATCGACCAACATATTCACGCAATGACTCGTCTGATTTCTGACGAATGGTGTATAACTCATCAGTAGAGTGTAAGAGATCAACTTAGAAGATGTGTTGAGCCACAAAGAGTCACATTCGCTCAGTGAAGGAATTTATCGTATCAAGTTGAAGATGACAATACCAATTAAGAGCTCCACCAGAAAGAGTGGAGGGAAAAATGAGACATCATTCTTTATCACTATGTCTTCGGTATGCCATGGTGGATTCAAAGAGGTGGATATGTTCAATTGGATCTTCCCTCCCAGTATACGATTGCAAGCCAAGCTTCTATTTCGTTTCTCTTTGTAGATGGGTGCAGATGATCCTCATTGTCAAATGGCCTGGCCTTGGCTAATTCCAGTCAGGTATCCTAGCCTGACGCTCGGCCTTCACCTTGTTCATTTCCATAAGGAGCTGCAAGATAATGGGATTCAAAGTGAAGTCAGGCACAATTAGAAGCTTTCTTTTGTAAGTTTCCATCATTTCTTGAAAGTAGGGAAGATCGGTCAATGACATGTGGTATTTTCTTGGACTCAACATACTGGCTGTCAGAATGTGCCTGTTGAAAGTCCCTTGAGTCTTTGCCTTTTTATTGCCCTAAGGCTTATCCGTTCATTTCCTGGATTGGGGGCTGGCCTGGGTTACGGTAAGGGAACAAGTCATTCGATGATCTTTAGGTCATTGATCCTTGAGCCTATATGGATATGTTTTTGTTGACATTGCCTCAAGAAGTCTTGACAGTCACGGTACACAGTTTTTGACCTTTCCATTCATTTTGCAAAGAAATGTCTTTATCCGCTTATCTTGCTTCGATTTGAAACAGATGGGTTGAGAGAAGTCTTGTGTTGATCAATATCTTGGTGAGAAGGTTGTTCCGCATTAAGGGGGCCCATGTTAAAGACATGTGAACCTTCGTGTTGGAGGGTGGCCATGTGGTGATCTATAGTCACGGAGGTGAAGAGCTCATGAAATTGAGTCTGTCTAGCCTCATGGAGCATATCGAAGAGCTTCTTATACTGTTCTTGGAGGATCTCGTTCTAATCGTTATTTTGTTGTTTTGAGCTTCAAGCTTTTCAACCTTAGCTTGAAGAGGAAACTTCTTTCTTTCCTTCCTTCGCTGCTTCACATTAAGCACGAAAAGGGTGTTGTTGTGCTTGTTGTGGCTTCATTCGCTCCCCATGTTGGAAAGGGATGCCTGACCAAAAGAGAGTGTACGAACAATGGAAACCAGCTTGACGAAGCTGGTGAGAGTATGAATAAATGTCGTTCCCACAGACGGCGCCAAATGTTGATGCGCAAAATCAGCGAGACTTTGGAACAACGTAAAGTGTCAAGTTTGTGACCTTCGCTTAGTTGCTCCGGTCACCTAGTGAAGAATGTAAAGAGATCGAGATAGGGAAGCAAACAAAAGATGTATGTGGTTCACCCTAAATTTGGCTACGTCCACGGAATAGATGAGTTCTCATTAATAGTAAATGGTTTACACAAATACATAGGTTCAAGCATAATCATCATTAGTAGATTCTAATGACTAGTTTAAGTACGATAATGACATTCCCCCTAATTGTAGGAGAATGGTCTTCTTTTATAGTGAAGAAGAGTCTCTGGCTTTCATCCGCTGTCAATGTGGGACTCTAGGAGCTTTATTCTGATGTCGACACGTGCCGTATTGTGATTGACCTCCTGGGTGGAGGGAAACTCGTGTGCTTTGGCAGGGGTGCCTCAGCATGAACCCTTCAGTGAGTTCTTGAATGTATGAAGTTGACCGGTATGAAATTGATCGGTACTTCGTAGTTTCGGGATTAATCAAGTATGGTACAAACAAAATCTAATATGAGTACTCAATACAGTAGATATGAATCTAGTTACAAGCCAACAATCTAGTAGACAGCATTGGAAACAAAATATAAATGGATCCGTACACGTAAGATTTGGGGACGACACAGAGATAAGAAATCATGGGAATCAAGCAAGCAAGAATCCGTTATTCTTTAATCAGTTCACAGGCTATATTTTGTTTAGATATAATGGAGATATTTTAAACTCATAAATTTATTTACCCTTAGATTAATCTACAAATTTACATGAAATAAATCATTACAGGTCCTTAAAATAAGAACTTAGGTGATAAAATTTGACATTTTAATTTAAGTTGTAAGATGTTGGTACAATGACTTGTATTCATTACATAAATACATAATATAAGCACAAAAGTAAATCCTGCCTCAGATTAGATGCCAATAATAATCAATTATTTTCTTGTGACAAAAGATTACAATGTTCAACATAGTCCCACTACAACTACGAGCTGGTGGCCCAGTGGCAAATGACAGATTGTGAGGTTTCCTTCAAATTAAAAACTGGAGATTTTGGATTCGAAACCCGCTGCTGGTGTGGAAGCCAGACTTGGTGCCAAAGGAATGTTAAAATGCCTCTGTGAGTCTTCCCGACCTCCAGAATGAGTGGATAACCGTAGCTTGACACCATACTTGTGGCCAGGAGGGAGGCTGAAATGTCTTTGTGAGTCTTTCGGCTCCCGAGAATGATGGATAACCGTAACCTGACATCAGTTGTCCCTCTTTTTAAAAAAATAAAAAAAATAAAACATAGTCCCACTACTAGTTGACTACCAATCTACCTCCATAAACGCGTGTGGGTGAAATTTGTATCCATCATTTTCTTTTCTTTTTGGGGCTTGAAAAATTTAATGCTAATTTTTTTTAGAGAGTTTTAACGAAAAGCCCACGGTACTGTCCATTTTAACGAAAAACCACATTTTTACACTAAAAAGTCAAACCTGCTACTATTCACTTTACCATTTATTTTGTCATTATCATTAAAACTCAAAATTTTCAAGCTATTTTCATTAGTATTTTTTTTCTCTTAAATTATACGCACTTGTTAATTATTAAATGATTCTCTAAAAACCTCCTCTAATATTCCTTTGGAAAGCAGACAACTCCAATATTATTATATTTTTCGTGAGTTTTTTTTTTAATTATATTTTTGTGAGTTCCTCGAGTTTTTTTTTATACCGAGAGGAGCTTGACTTCTTAAGATCAAGGAAGAGATTTTCCTCAACTTACTTTATGTTCGATTTACTAAACTTCATGTCTATTATTGAAATCATTTATATTATAATTTACTTTGTACATAATATCTTTATAAAAAATTAGTTAAAATTAAATTTGTTTAGATAATCAATAGTAGCAAAAAGATAGACGGTTCATAATCTTTTTACCATATTCGTCCATTTGTTGTTTTTATAGTCTCACGATTAAATGATCTCATATTTTAATAATTTCTTGCAGAGATTAATCTTTATAAAATGATTTGAAATATTAACGATTTCGACCATAAGCTCTAAATTTTATAAATTAATTACGAAGTGAACTAAGGAGGAACTCTACAAATATTGAAAAGGCAAGTTAATTCATTTTCCATCACCTCCACACCAGCTGTCCATCACATGCTACTTGCTTCAAGTTCAAGTTTCAAGCCTCGCAGCCTTATAGTTGTTACGAAGTTTCATGTCCTTCTCCTGAATAAATCTATCAAATCATAAAAAAGAAGGGAAAAAGAAAAATCTTTCGGGGAATAATTTCCCATATTCATTAATTTATTGGTGCTTGCTAGATTTAATTGGTTTAATTTAAATTAAATAAATTGGTTTAATTAAATTAAAATTGAAATGGAGAGCCACCGGTAAGCAACACAGAAGAGTTGGTCACACTCCATCTTCATCATCTACAGTCCCACTCTCTTTCTCCTCCCATCGCCACTCTCTCACCACCAACACATAAACCCTAACAATCCACCGACGTAATTCTGCCCATCCCTATTCAAAATCCCTTCTTTTTCAAAACCCAGAAGCCAAATCCGTCCAACTTTCCGACCCGGATGCCAATTTGATCGGATCCGAACCCCCTTGATCCGAACCCTAATGGGTCACCTGAACCTGCCCGCATCGAAGCGGAGCCCGCGGCAGTGGCGCCTCCTGGACCTTATCACGGCGGCCTTCTTCGGCATAGTGATTGTCTTCTTCCTCTTAGTCTTCACTCCCTTGGGCGACTCGCTCGCCGCCTCAGGTCGCCAGGCTCTTCTCTTATCGACCAACGCCGATCCGAAGCAACGGCACCGTCTAGTGGCGTTGGTGGAGCTCGGACAGCACCACCAGCCCATTGAAGCCTGCCCGGCCAATGCCGTCGACCACATGCCCTGTGAGGACCCCCGGCGCAACAGCCAGTTGAGTCGGGAAATGAACTTTTACAGAGAGAGGCATTGCCCTTTGCCTGAGGAGACCCCGCTCTGCTTGATCCCACCTCCCAATGGCTACAAGATTCCGGTCCGGTGGCCCGACAGCTTGACCAAGGTTCGTGTGATTTTGGGTTCGTTCAATTCATCAATTTAGTTCTTGGGTTAATCCATGATTTAGTATTCGAAAGATTGAAACTTGTGTCTTGAGTGATGGAAAGTTTGGAACTTTGGACTGGGATTTGTAGCTGTTATATGATTTGAATATTTCAATGGATGGTTGGTTTGAGGATCTGTTGATGAGAGATTGAGAGGTGGTGCAGCAAGTTTGATCTGTTGAGTCTGCAACCGAGCTTGTCGATAAGCGTGGTCTGTGAGATTTGTTAATTGTTTCAATGCATGCTCTTGAACTGAGAATAGCAATGCAAACAACTTGAGTTAAAAGTTGTGTTACTTGTGTAATACGTAGATTTGTAAGTAGGATATGTGCATTGTAGTTAAAGAACATTTTTATATGCTAGAAGAATTCAAATATCACTTGCTCATTGTTGATGAGATTTAGCACTGCACTTAACTCGCGGCATACACACTCTTCATTCTCTCTCTGGTTACTACAACTGCTTAAAAACCCTGTGACTTTTACAATTAAGCCTTGTATTATTCATTCTTGGTTTTGTATTCCCGAATTTTGATTTTAAGATCCATCTAGCTCAGAAATAACTGGTAATAGCTAACCAAATAAGTGAAACTTGGACGCTTACGTGAGGCTTTTCTTTTCTTTTGCCCAATGTAATTGCCAATTACTTTCAAATGTGATTTTATTTTTAGTCCTTCTTTATGAAAAATTCAGAATGAAGAGATAACTCCCTTTGTGATGTTGAGTAATCTTCTTGTCGAATATATGTCCAGTGTCGTCTTAAGGAGATAGAATGACTTTCATTATATGATATATCAAAGCATCACCATTAGTTCTGTATCAACATATCTTAAAATACTATAACTGTGTACAGATATGGCATGACAACATGCCGCACAACAAAATAGCAGACAGGAAAGGTCATCAGGGATGGATGAAACTGGAAGGCCCACACTTCATTTTCCCTGGTGGTGGCACTATGTTTCCCGATGGAGCTATACAATATATCGATAAACTTGGACAGTACATCCCTATAAGTGATGGTGTTCTGAGAACTGCTCTCGATATGGGTTGTGGGGTAAGAGCAATGTTCCTCTTTTCATTGAGACAACATTAATTTTTTCTTTCAAATCTCACAACTTTTGATTCTTTACAGGTTGCCAGTTTTGGGGGTTATCTTCTATCCAAAGACATTTTGGCAATGTCTTTTGCCCCAAGAGATTCACACAAGTCACAGATACAATTTGCACTTGAAAGAGGAATTCCAGCATTTGTTGCCATGCTTGGCACTCGCAGACTTCCATTTCCTGCTTTCTCATTTGATTTGATGCATTGCTCTCGATGTTTGATCCCTTTTACTGCCTATAGTGAGTTCTTGTCACTGTAGCATCTGACACTGCTATAATTTTTCCACCCCTGAAACTTGCTCTAATCATAAAGGAATATGAACTTTGCAGATGCCACATATTTCCTTGAAGTGGATCGGTTACTCCGCCCAGGAGGATACCTAGTAATCTCTGGCCCTCCCGTGCAATGGGCTAATCAAGACAAGGAATGGGCAGATCTCCAAGCTGTCGCAAGAGCATTGTGTTACGAGCTGATTGCTGTGGATGGAAACACAGCTGTCTGGAAAAAGCCTGCTGGTGATTCATGCCTTCCTAACCAAAATGAATTTGGTCTTGAATTGTGTGATGAATCAGATGACGCAAGTGATGCATGGTAATTGTCTCAGAATCTGTTCTTGGTTTCTTAGTGTTTCTTACCCCTTCCCTAAAATGGAACCTTTATGTTGGTATGAAGTGATTGTTTTCCAAATCTTTTTATAAATCTTATTGTGTCATTGTATTTCAAACTCTTGTATGTATCAGGCCAAAAATTAGCTCTTGTAGTGTAACCATTATAGCACCTTGGATAAACAACCTTAGTATCAACAAACCTCGTATTCAAAGAAGTTATGAGATCAGTACCAATAAACTCCATCATTATGCAGGTACTACACGTTAAAGAAATGTGTGAGTAGGACGTCTTCTGTCAAGGGAGAATTTGCTGTTGGGATGATTCCAAAGTGGCCAGAGAGGCTGACAAAAGCTCCTGCAAGAGCCACACTCATGAGAAATGGCATCGACGTGTTTGAGGCTGACACACGGCGATGGGCAAGAAGAGTTGCTTACTATAAGAACACCCTAAACCTGAAGCTTGGAACTCCAGCTGTACGCAATGTCATGGACATGAATGCATTTTTTGGAGGCTTTGCTGCTGCACTGAAATCTGACGCTGTGTGGGTGATGAATGTTGTTCCAGCCCGCAAGTCCTCAACGCTTTCTGTAATCTTTGACAGAGGTCTTATTGGAGTCTACCATGACTGGTGAGTGTTGTATTTTCACCCCAAGTTCTCCAAACACAAGTCTTGTGATGGAACCGACCAATGCATTGTTCCACTTCGAGTTGGTCCTTTGAAGAGTGCACCTTTGATGTCATCCTGTTTTTATGCCTGATTTAGTATCATACTATCGCATCAACAAGTCTTTCTTGTATGTGTTCCTTCAGTTGCTTTATATGCTAGAAAACATTAAACCTGCTACATCACATCATATCTATTCCGTGTCCTAATTTGTAAATTGTGGATCAAGCAGTGATAATTGAGGCACAAAAGATAGCCAAAACTTTTACTCGGTTTGCTGTTATTATAATTGATGTTAGTCCCGGTCTTCTATCCATGCTTGGTTTTTTCTGATTAGTCCTCTTTTGCTCATGATATGCTTTGCTAAATTTTATGGAATTATTATACTTTTGAGGGAACTTCTACTGATGTCCTGATGTTTTTGCTTGATTGCCCTAGGTGTGAGCCTTTCTCAACATACCCTCGTTCTTATGATTTCATCCATGTAACGGGCATCGAATCACTCATAAAACATCCAGGTTCAACCAAGAACAGGTACTTCTACCTAAAAAGGCAACCCTGAGTTCTAGTTTCTCAGCCGTTTTTTTTTTTTAACCTACAGATTCCGACATTCTTATAGAAGTATTAAACTGTTGCACGTGTTTCATTGTAACCTTATGCTCATGACTTGATTTTTCTGCAGATGTAACATAGTTGATTTGATGGTGGAGATGGATCGAATGTTGCGGCCCCAAGGAACCGTTGTGGTCAGAGACTCCCCTGAAGTTATTGAAAAAATAGCTCGGATAGCTCATGCCGTAAGGTGGACTGCTACCATACATGAAAAAGAAGCAGAATCGCACGGGAGAGAAAAAGTTCTCGTTGCAACGAAAATCTTTTGGCAGTTGCCTTCGGCGTCCAACTGACAGCCGTTTT
This sequence comes from Malus fusca, assembly GCA_035220775.1. Classification (NCBI taxonomy): domain Eukaryota; kingdom Viridiplantae; phylum Streptophyta; class Magnoliopsida; order Rosales; family Rosaceae; genus Malus; species Malus fusca. The sequence continues at coordinate 17,441,488 of CM069059.1, read as the reverse complement.
CCATTAAAATGTTGTTATAAATCCCTATTCTCCATTTAATCTTTTATCCGATGTGAAACTCATCTCCATGCATCAAAGGATGCAGTTTCTTTCTTATCATCCACCATTTCCTATTGTGTAAGGAGTTAATAGGTTGAGAATAGGGAGTGCTTGAAAGATGGGAAGACATGCACTTCTTTTTTGTTAGATTACACAGGAAAAAAAATGAAAGAGAAAAAAAACAAAAAAAAGGCAACCTATATGTTTAGTTTCCAAGGATAATGTAATTTTATTTTATTTCTTCAGTAAATTTGATTTTTTTTTTGTTGTAATATTTTTTTTAGAATGTTTTATTGCATTTGTCTTCAGAATAATTTTTCTTCTTAACAAACGATATTATATGTAATAAGGGAGTCGGGTTGGCTAAAGCCTCATAATGAGCTAGCAATAATGTAGTTCAAATTTATCTCTGATGAGAATCAAACCTAAGGTCTATCACTTACAAGTGAAGAGGAATACCATTAGATTGTAGTATTATGTGGCGTCTTCAAAATATTTTAGCCCTCCCACATATGCTCCTCCTGTCAACCGTTTCAGGCTACTAAATGCAATGCTATAATTACAAAATTTGAGTTGTCTATTCACAAGGAAAACAACAATGGTAGGTTAGGTTGGCAAGTTTCAAAATCTGGAACCATTCTATTTGAATAAGTCAATTTTCGTCATCCCATTCGCAAACCTTCCCTAAAATAAAGAATCCTAGGTGAACTCGGTTTCATACGCTAGTTCAACAGATGGATTGATGGAAGGTAAATACAAACGTATTTTTTAATTAAGGAGAAGGCAAGAGCCGAACTCTAACCTATGAGATAACCCCTTCATTTTTTGTGACTTTTCTTGCCGTCCAAGCAACGTAAACTCATCTTCAATCCCAGTTACATGATGCCGTATATAGTTAGGAAGTGATTTCTGCATACTTTTTTTCTTTCTACTTACCCTTGTCTTTAGTCATTAGATTGAACAAATCAACGAACAATCAAGGACTAAAAAGAAATGTGCAAAAGATGAAAAATGATGTGTAGAAATTAGTTCGTTCTAGAAAGTCTAGTATTTAAGGATATTTGAAACTCAAAGGTGAGATGATGGGTCATGTGGGAAAGAGACTCATGCATGTAGAAGTATGAAGCAAGTGGGTGTTGGTGTAGTTGGCAAACTGACAACCGGCGTCTAACTATTCCATTCGATTCCATTGTCATTGGATTGGGAGGGAACATTTCATTTCATTGATGAGAAAGTTTGAGAAAAGAAACAAACAGATGATAGCAACAGCAGCAGCAGCAGAAACCTACCTCTCTCTCTCTCTCTCTCTCTCTCTCTCTCTCTCTCTCTCTCTCATCTGAGTCTGACAACACCCATGAAGTTTATAATTCTGCTTTCACTTGGGTCATCTGCCTGCCCCCACACCACGTCTGGACCCCCTGCTACTGCTAAACATTTCATTAAGATGGTGATGCAGCTAAAGTCAATAACATAGCAAGAACTTCATCTTCAAACTATCATCCAATCAGAGCTTCAACTGCTCCAATTGGGGTTTTCCCAAAGGCCTGGTGTGAAAAAAGGAGTGATTAGAATGGATGCTTGTGGAACAAGTAACGAAGGGACCAGTATTTGGGGCAAAAGAAAATTAATGGCTTGTTAATTAAGTAGGCACGTATTTGATTTCTAACCGTTGATTTATGTGAATTCTAGTGCGAGAGCCACTGTTTGTGTTAAAAGCTTTCCACATTTATTAATAGTTTAAAACAAATGGAGATTGCGGAACTCACATGCACCTTTAGCCAGAAATCTCTCATTCACCGCAATTCAAGTTAAACTCACAATGGATAAAACATTTTGATGACATTTACATGATTTGTTTCCAAGCATCATTTGTCTAATTCCGGTGAGAAAAGGAAAGAAATATTCAAAGGGTGCATGAAATTTTGTATAGGATTTATGTAGTTGTCAAATGTCAATGGTGATGTTAAATTGATAATGATTGAAGACTAAGGCAATACCTCTTCAATTTATGCACATTAATTGTCTGCATTGCTGTTGGCGGCATCAACCTTGCAGTCAGTCCTTGTTGCTTTCCTTTCACACTTTGAGCAAGGAATTAGGGTTTTGGGAGGTCAAAGATTTATCACACTGCAATTAAAGCTTAATTGAGAAAAAATAACAATGCAGGAGAGAATTATATGACTTTGTAGGATTATAGCCAGAGGTTGACATCACAGTAATTAATTAATTAATTAATTAGTTAACTAATTAATTATAAAAAGTCATTCTTTTGGAATGTTGAAAGGGAATACACAAATAAAAGTGAAATGATTGTTCCTCTGTTGAGCATGCATAGATAGATATAAATGGGATATGTATGTATATGTTTTGTCTGTCACCAAACAATAGCATGTGCATACCCATTGGTAAACAAAAGCTAAATTCATCGTAAGTTTTAGAAATAACATTGAATGTCCGAGATTGAAAATAAAAAATTTAAAGAGTTGTTGGAATCAAATTTAACAACTAAAACATCTGTAAAGTTGAATGATACATAGCATTTGATCCACTCTCCAAGTTCTTATACAAGTCTAGGTGAGCAAATTAAAGTTAAATTGAAGTTACAATGTGATTGTTGATGCGCAAAATTAAGAGTGCGACTTCAATGCTACGTAGCATTCAGTGTTACGGGTGTTTTAAATCTTAAATTAATTTCCATTTTGTTGTTTTTCAACCCTCTTATTTGAAAACGTAGAAATATTTAAGTATTTAACTATACCTGTCCTTAGTTACAACAAAAGTTTTTAAGTCTCCTCAAGTCAAATAACCTCAAGTCATATACAAAAAGGTTTTCGGTCTAAACCATATGATTGGCAAAATTATTGTTGATCAATTAAAAAAGCTAGTACCATTTTGAGTTTATTTACACATTTCTTGGTAGATTCATAAATACTTGTTCGTTTTCTAAAGAAAGTAGTGTGTCATACTCCATTACTTATTATTTTCTTTTATCATTTATTGTAATCAAGCGAATTTTGAACTTGATAGCTTTTTAAAGCGTGTGTCACATCCCGGTCCGGGCCCCCACCACCTTCTGGGCTCGACTCCACCGTAGCACGATATTGTTCGCTTTGAGCCCCTAGCACGCCCTCACAATTTTGTTTCTGGGAACTCACACGAGAACTTCCCAGTGAGTCACCCATCATGGGATTGCTCTCGTGTGAAGTTCCGATGGAACCCGAAGCAGTGAGCTCCCAAAAGGCCTCGTGCTAGGTAGAGTTGGGAACATACATATAAGGCTTAGAGGATCCACTCCTCTGGACGATGTGTGATATTACAATTCACCCCCTTTGGGGGCCCGACGTCCTCGTCGGCACACTTCTGACCAGGGATCAGCTCTGATACCAAATTGTCACATCTCGGCCCGAGCCCCCAGCACCTCCCAGGCTTGACTCCACTGTAGCATGATATTGTCCGCTTTGGGCCCCGACCACACTCTCACGGTTTTGTTTCTGGGAACTCACACGAGAACTTCCCAGTGGGTCACCCATCATAGGATTGCTCTCGCTCGAATTCGCTTAACTTCGGAGTTCTGATGGAACTCGAAGCCAGTGAGCTCCCAAAATGCATCGTGCTAGGTAGAGATGAGAATATACATATAAGGCTTAGAGGATCCACTCCCCTGGACGATGTGGGATGTTACAGCGTGATAGTGCAACTCCTAAATATAAAATTTTAGGAGATGCTGCCACTTAGTACTACGGTTCAGTGGTATTCGTCTTCACCATTAAGATGCTAAGCTCCAACTCTCTCTCCCTTAGTGTAAATAATATCTTTTGTTAAAAGAAAATTTGGAAAATGCTCTATGAAAGGTGATAAGGCTAGTCTTTTGAAGATACTCTAAAAAACTACTGCAAGAAATAATTAAGCCAATGATATTACTCATGTCTAGCTTGAATCTTTTTACTTAATGATCTTGAGTGTTCTAAACGTAAATTGAGAGTTTTATAAATTTATACATAAACTAGATTAACCAACTAGTTAATAATATTTCTTTGCCAAAACTAGAGGCTTCGAGACCTCCTTCCTACTCCCAGTACACCCCCATACGAGATTGGACAAACTTAAGCTCATTAACTTATAGATCCCACTTACGTATCATTGGTGATTTTTACACACTCGTTTCTTTCTTACATAACTCTAATTATTTCAAAGTTGGACACAATAATACATGGTAATGCTAGAGAGACCAATTTTTTAAACTAAATTTTGTAAATTATATGACGTGGTTGTTGATGATTGGATTATTTTTAAGTGTTAATTAACGTGTTTATTTTTTACAAGTGACACATCATAAGATTTGTAAATTTGGTAAATTTGGTCTAAAAAATGTATCTTTCTAGCATTACTCATTAATTAAAGTAGAACCGAAGACAAAAAATGAACAATATATGCATAAAAAGAAAATGGTAAATTACATAAAATTACCTCAACTATTGGGTCAGTCACAGTTTCATACCCCTTCTTTAAAAAATTTCAATGTCATACCTTATCTTCGAATTTGTTGCATCATACATTCTGTCAGTTGTCTGTCAATTCCTCTGTTAAATGCTGACGTGGCTTGAGGCGGAGCCTACTTTCTATTAAAAATAATAATAATAATAATTTACCCTAAAAAAAAAAAAAAAAACCCAAACACCCATCTTCCCCAACCCCTTCCCCTTCCCGGCAACCCCCGACCCCTTTCCCACCTACGCCAACATCTCCCCCTCAGACCCACCTCCTTCTCTGTCGCCCACCCATCTCCCCGAAATGGACCGACCTAGATTCGTAATCGAAGCCTCTGATGCCGAATCAATGGCCAAGTAGTCAAACCTCACCGTCCTCTAGCTCATCCCATCATTCGTCAAGTCCGCCCAGGCCCTAATGGGCTTTATAACTCCTCTGCCAGGTCCACCACCTCTTCTCTCCCGCCACCACCGCCAAAACTCGAACCCCATTGCTCACCTGACACGATGTTCCCTCCTCCTTTCCACCCTTCTATCCCTAGCCCTAAAGCCTTTGCCCTCTTATGCCTCTCCCCCATCTCCCCCGCCGCCCGACACTACCATCACCATCGCGTCTTCATGGACTTTAGCCTCTGTGCCACCTACTTCTGCCCCTTATCCTCACCCGACTCGAAACCCAACCTTTGCCCATACTCCATCCCTCTCGGCCGCCTCGTCCTCGTCCTCTACGGCCACCTCGTCCCCCTCACCGTCGCCAATTTCAAGTCCATATGCACTTCCTCCGTCTACAAGGGCACTCTCGTCCACAAGATGTTCCTCTGCCAATTCTTCCTGGCCGCCCACCAAGGCGACAAGCCCAGTGAAGGGGAAGAGATCTGGGTTTTGGATTTGGGTTACAGGGAATGGGAAGGGGTCAGGGAAGATGGGTGTTTAGGTTTTTTTTTTTTAAGAGTAAATTATTATTTTTTAATATTTTACTAATTTTGTTAAGAAAAAGTGGGCCCCGCCTCAAGCCACGTCAGCATTTAACAAAGGAATTAACAAACAACTGACGAAAGGTATGACATTGAAACAAATTCGAAGATAAGGTATAACATTGAATTTTTTTAAAGAAGGGGTATGAAACTATGACTAACTCAATAGTTGAGGTAATTTTATGTAATTTACCCAAAGAAAAATGATTTGAGAAAATCATATCTGGTAACTAAATTACGCTCTATACTATTTTGTATATATACAGTACCATAATTACCTGATTTAGTGATTTGTTAGCTACAATTAAACCAATTAGACGTTATCCTTAAGTGGATAACCACAAAATATGAATATTGAGTGCTTTAGATTGATGTATAGAATCTGCCATCATAACAATGATAAGTAGTGGATAGCCATAATCTCCAAAAGGTTGTGACTATATACAAATTTGTATAAATTATGGGGCTTAAAAATTAAATAATTAAACTATTATTTCACTGCATAAACAATCTTAATCTGATGGTGGATATTATGCTCATAGTTATGATATTACTAAATGTAATGCAATTGTCACTCAGTACTACAGTCTTGTGGTATTCCTCTTCACTTAAAAGTGAGAGGTCTTAGGTTCGAATCTCGTGGATGACAAATTCGATACCAAATTAGGCTACCCATTGTGTGGCTTTGCCAAACTCCCTCTTCCCTTAATGTAAAACTATCAGGGGGCGTTTGTTTGGGCTCGTTAACCCTCACTGGACTGGACTGGACTACACATTAGTGTAGTCCTGTGTTTGTTACTTACACGGACTAAGTTTAATAGGATAAAGCCGGACTCGCGTGGACTAACTCCTTCACTATAAGGTCTTAGCGAGACCCCCCGAATATCATGGGATTGCTAAGACCTCGTCTGCTCGCTTCGCCAACATCACCTACACCCACCCAGAACCGCAGAGAACCTAGAATCCAGAATCAAGTCATCTCGTTTCGAATTGTGGAGAACCCAAAATCGCCAGATCTTCGTCTGCTCATTTCGAATCGCGGAGAACCCAAAGCCCATAACCCAGAATCACCAACTCTTCGGATAAACGCCACGTCGCGCTCTCCATTACCACTCTCTAAATTCTGATGAGCTTGGCTCTTCCTTTTTCTAGAAATGGACGGTTTCTCTCTTCCCTCACCACCAACTTTACCCCTTTCTTTCTCACTCGCACTCGTCTTCTTCCTTCACTTTCTTGCACAACCCAAAATTTCCCTTTGAGGCTCAAGAAATGGGTCGTTTTCAGTTCCAGGGAGGAGCCAAAGCTTGACCCTTTGGACCAAATGGAGCTCAAGTTCGTCGATTTGCAGATCCGATGATCGACAAAGCCTCTGCAAATTGAAAAAAAAAAGGGGATTTTTCTGGGTTTGATTTGAAGAGAAAAGTAAATTAAAAGAAGATAAATATGAGTTTGAATTCAAGAGAAAGCAAATGAAAAGAAGAGAAAATATGGGTTTTATTTTTTTTGGTTTGAGTTTAGCAAATCTGGGCGTGAAGAACCGAAGCAAATGTATGAAGAAAATAGAGAGACAGGGGAGAGAGAGTAAAATAAAAATAGTTGTAATTTGTTTTTTTTTTTAAGATAAAAAAGGTGTATTAATAATAGTAAAATATTTTAGTCCATAATTTAGTCTGGCACTGTATCAAACACTTCACTATTCTTATCCTGCTTAGTCCAAGCCAAGCCTGTCCAGCTTAGTCCCTGAAGCTAGTCCAGTCCGAGATAGTCCAACACAACAAACACACCCTCAATGTACTAAAAAAAATAATGTAATGCAATCGGATGTCTTCAAAAAGATTATCGGAGTTTCTTGTCTTTGATTTGGGACATTGATGTATACATGGATACTAATTAATACGCTAATTATTGTTTTTTTTTATATAGAAAGGAATGCACAATACCACTTAGTATTACAGTCTAGTGGTATTTCTCTTCACATGTAAGTGAGATGTTTTATATTCGATTATAGTCAAATGCGAATTTGAACTACATTTGCTAGTTTAATAGAAATTGAAAAGATGAAAAAAAAAAAAGAAATTGATTAACCTGGCACACCCGAATCAAATATATATAAGAAATTAATAGATCTAAGGCAATGTTGAACGAATTTTGAGTTTTATAGAGACGACTTTCAAGTTTTAGGGCGCAAAATGGGATCAAAATTGAGTTCCAAGGGGCAAAATGAAGCGAACTTTGAGTTTCTGAGAGTAAAGTGATGATTTTTGAGTTATAGAGAGCAAAATTAGATTAAATGGTAAAAAAAAAGCAGTAGAATGGTAAAACTCTGGTTAAAGAGACGTTACTACAATGGTAAAACTCTGGTTGAAAAAGTGGTAGAATTTTGGAAGACTTATCTATGAATTTTCCTTTTCTCTTTTGACGATGAAGAAATTGAAGTAATGGTCCATCAATTTCAACTCAATTGGAGCAATGGTCAAGCAACTCAAAATCCATGAACAATTGTCCCTTAACTCCTCAAAACATGCATCTTGGTCATTTTTGTCAACTAATTTAGAACTTCCGTAAAAAAAAGTCGTGTTGGAAGAATCATTGTTACAATTGAGTTAAAGTTGATGGACCATTGCTCCAATTGAGTTCAAGTTGAGGAATTATTTCTCCAATTGGGTTAAAGTTCTATAATTTTTTCATTTAGTTTCTCATATTTGCCCATTGAAATTGACCTCACGTGCATGGCACGTGACTTACGAAGGTTTTAACAGAGTTGACGAAAAATATTATAGCTACTTGCTTTGATAAGTTAAGAGATCAATGGTCACATATTTTTAATTAAAAAAATTATTACTCCAATTAAATTAAAGTTAAATGATCATTATTATAATTCTCTCTTTGCCGACTGAGTATATGTACGAATTATTTACATCATTTGAAAGACTAGTCAGATGAATGTTTGACAAGTTATACTAAATTGGAGTTTCAATTGGTCATGTAAACCTGCATGTTTTACAACCGCATCATTGACATGTCTTGGTACATGGTGATTTTTTTATGTAAAACGACACAGTTCTCTATGGATATTTATTATTAAGATGATGTTATCCACACACATATTTTTATTTCTCATATATTTCTTTTAATTTTCATTTATCTTATTGAAATTCAATAGACAAAAATTAATAACAATGTGTAAAATATTAAAAAAAAAATGTGTGAACAGTACACCCCAATATGAGCATCTTTTGCCAATAGAGACATTTTTGTGAGGTAAAACTTTAATAGCATGCTTATGTACATATAATCAGAATCAAAACAATGAGTTGAATTCCGATTACGGAGTATTGTTGAACCGTTTACTAATTTTGGAGGAATCAAAAGCGTGGTGGGGCCCACACGAAAGAGGGAATCCAACTCTCCAAATTGGAGGAATTGAACTCCCTATATGGATGTGGTATTTGAGTTCTGGGAGAGTGAGGTAATGGGAATGCATTTTTCCTGCCTATTATGCCCTCTAATTATTTTTAAAATTTCAAGTCTGCCACTCAACTCATTGCTCCCCACCGCTTCCTGCGCCAGGGCCGGCCTTGAGGGGGGTGCGAGGAGTGCGACCGCACAGGGCCCCCCTTTTTTTGGGGCCCCTAAATTTAATAACCTTTGAAATATACAAGATATATACCATAAATGTGAGCAAATTAAAAAAAGTAGTCATAGCTGATTTGGCAGGTGTTGCTTTTGCTATCTATACGTGCACGGGTTTGAGTCCTTGCCTGCCTATATTTACAATTATGAATTTTTTCAGCTGTGTTTATTTCATATTGGGCTTTTTCTGGGGTTTTTTTTTCTTCCTCCAAAGCTAGATAAGTATTATTAAATACAAACGGATACATTTATTTTTAATTATGAACTTAACCATTTATTTTTAATTATGAATTTAACCATTTATCTTCTAGTCACTATTTGATGGTCATCTAATTTTCAAAACCATTTTGTCATCCATATATCAATGATCTGTTTAACACATAAATTTTTCTTGAGATGAACTCTGGATGATAATAAAGATAAAAAATGGTTCTAAGTATAATATTTGAACGATGATATGATAAGTACATATCCACCATACCATGCTTTTTCTATTAAAAAGCAAGGAGTTTCAAACCCAAAAACATAAGGGATGCATATAGATACACAAACCCAACACACCATGTTTCATTTTTATTTATTTTCTTGTGCATTATATCAATTTGTACACATAAAAAATAAAAACTATAAAAGAAAATATAGCAACCAAAATTTTAGGCCATGTAAGGCCATCTCCAACCGAAGGGTCCAGAGGGCCAGAGGGCCGAAAATAGCCCTAAAACCGTCTCCAACCGAGGGCTAGGCCAGAGGGCTCTGGAATCTGGGAGGGCCCCACGGGATCGGAGAGGGCTGGAGGGCTGGCTATTTTTTTTTTTAATGATTTCCTATTGCTGTCGGTTAAAACCGACAGCATTAAAGACCTTTTTTTTTTTTAAATAGTTCTGCTATTAGTGTCGGTTATAACCGACACTAATAGTTTGAAATGTTTTTTAATATAACGGCTAGCTCAGCTAGCCGTTGGTTGTTTTTTTTTTTTTTTTTTTTTTTAAATTTGTTTTAAACATTACTAGCCGTTGGTTTTTTTTTTTTAATTTATTTTAAACATTTTTTTCTTCTATAAATATAGTGAAGTTCTTTCAATTCTTCACTTCATTTGCAATATTTCCTTCTTCAATATTTTTCAATATTTCCTTCAATATATTTCTCAATATTTCTCAATATTTCCTTCAATATATTTCCTTTAAGTTGTTGTAGTTTTTAAATTTAAATAATAAATTATGTTTGGTCCTATGGCCTTTTGGCCCTCGGTTGGAGACGGTTTTTTGTGACAAGGCTAAAACGAGCCCTTTGGCCCTCTGGCCCTCGGTTGGAGACGGAGGCAAATATGGCCCTGTACTGTTCATTAAAATATTAATATCTTGGGGAATCTTTGAGGGCTAGAGGGCTCAAACAAGCCCTCTGGCCAGCCCTCGGTTGGAGATGGCCTAAGGGCCCCCGTTTGGATCTTGCACATGGCCTATAAAATCTCAGGACCAGCCCTGCCCTGCGCACTCTGCCTTCATGAGGCACACCTCACCTTCCAATTCCACCTCCCTGTGCGACCTTCACTACCCAACCCACCAGCGCAAGAACCCCATCCATGTATCCTGAAACCAGATTCAAAATCAATCACCCAAACCCTGAAAATAAACAATTCAAACAAGACTCAAACTCACAAATTCGAAAAACCCAAAAAATTATGAAATACTTTGCAGGGAGAAGAGGTGGTGGCCATGGGGTAGGGTGAGTGGGGAAGATGGAGGTGAGGGTAGGGATAAAAAATACTAATAATTGCAGGGAGAGAGGAGTGTTCTATTCAACTGGGTTTGAATAAGGGCATTATTGATATCATGGGTCTCCTTGAGGAAGAAAAGAGAATCATGGCTCTGGTGAAGAGCACTGGTACTTCCACGAGAAGCAGGGAAGGATGAGATTTGCAGAGATTTTCTAATAAATTTGTATACAAATTTAATTTTTTTGAAGAAGGGCATTATAGTAATCACATTGATTTTCATTTCGATTCAGGTGAATTAGTAAACAACTTATATGAATTCAGTACTATTTTTATTCCGATTCCAGAATATTTAAGTAAACAACTTCAACATGAATGTGATTCTGATTCCTCCTCAATTCAATTTCTTTTCAATTCAATTCCTCCTGTTTTGATTCCGGTTACGTAAATGAGCCAGAGGAAGACCGATACTGTGAATTTTACTGGTGTGACAAGGAAAATTGGTAATTATTGGTTGTGGGTAATGATGGTATTCAACTTAAAATAGAAAATGCTAAGGAGATAATATTTTTAAACTATATTTTGTATACCACATTATGTGATTGTTAATGAGTGAATTACCTCCTTAATGATTTAAAGAAGGAGTCAAACCATCAACTGTCACATCATGTAGTTTACAAAATATAATTCAAATAGATGATCTCTCTAGCATACGACTCTGATTGAGAAATGAATAGTGGATATAATTGTCAGTTGACCAAACCCCAGGAGAGAGACGCACATATCAAACAAGTGGAATTTGCATTTTGGAGATAAAAGAGCTAAGAGTTACTCTAAATCAACACACACACCCACATATATATATATATATATATATATATATTTATTTATTTATTTATTTATTTATCAACGCTATGGGAATTCGGATTTGGGACATCTTTTAATACAATAGATTTTTACGCATAAATATTAAGACAATCTAATATCTAAGTGAGTCACTAAGGGCCAGTTTGGGATTAATGCATTTTTTTTAAACTGTTTCTGTTATGCTTTAAGAATAATCAACTGTAAAGTAAAATGGCTGAGCGTTTGGTAAATTGCATATTTAAAATTGTTGTAAGTATGCGATATAAAAACGTTTGGTAAATATTAATACAAAAACATTGTATCTTTGTATCATGACACAAATGAGCATGATGTCAATTTTTTTTTTTTAAACAAAAACTATTTTTTAAGCTTACCATCAACGATGACAATAAATAACATGATTGTTGCTCTGTTATGTTTTTACTGAACTACTATGTTACATATTGCTAGAGTGCCCAAAAATACAAGCAAAAATATGGTAAAAGATTACTGCAAAATCAAAGAACTTATGCTGTTGTAACTTTTCTCCCAACTTCAAACTAATAAATTAAAGAGAACTTTAACGAAAAGCCCCGATATTGTTCACTTAACGAAAAATCACATTTTAACACTAAAAAGTCAATATTGGTACTATTCACTTTACCCTTTATTTTGTCCTTATTGTTAAAACTCAAAGTTTTCAAGCTATTTTCATTAGTTTTCCTTAATTTAAAAGGATAAATTACACAAAACTACCTCAACTATGAGTTGAACCACAATTTCATACCTCATGTTTTAAACATTACAATGTCATACCTCATTTTACAAATTTGTTGCAATGTCAGACATTCGTTAAAAAATCCGTCAATATTTTGTTAACTGCTGACATGGTAGACGTTGAACCCACTACCTCGCCAATTAGATTGAGAAATTAATTAAATAGCAATAAATTAATATTTTTTTTCTAAATTAAAAAAAAAGAAATATATAACCCTTTAACGGATGTTTGACATTGCAATGAACTCATAAATTGAGTTATGGCATTACATTGTTTAAAACATGAGGTATGAAATTGTGATTCGACCTATAGTTAAGGTAATTTTGTGTAATTTACCCAAATTAAAATTATTAGCTTTATTAGGATTAATAGACCAATATTTATCAAACCCATGAGTTATTTTGTAGAATAAACATCCCAACAAGAAAAATGAATTCTTTAGTAAGAAAACCATAAAATCCAAAAATTGTGTTCGTACCTTCAAAGAGGCCAAAGAGATATGGATTTGAGGCTGTGCAAAAGTTTACAGATTAGTCTAGGGTTTTTGGTATGTGTAAATAGCGTGTAAAAAAAGTTGGGTAGATGAAGTCATGTAGAAAAATAAAAGGAGCATCGAAGTTATAGAGAAACTTTTTTAATCCTTCTGTTTTTATATTTTTGGGAACTTTAACGAAAAGCTCTCGGTACTGTTCACTTTAACGAAAAACCACATTTTTACTCTAAAAAGTCAATCTTGGTACTATTCACTTACAACACATTTTTGTCATTTTCGTTAAAATTCAAAACTTTCAAGCCCTTTTAATTAGTTTTTCTTACATTTTTCTATTTTTTTTAAAGTGGTTTTGAATTTGACCAAAAAAAAATAAGTGGTTTTGAAAGGAAAGGGATCATCTCCGGATCCCTTCCACCAAGTCCTCGTAACCCATCAATCAGGGCCCTTGAAATTTGATTCAACTAAATTTATTATAACTTTTAATGAGACCCCCTATTTTTAGCTGTTGGATCAAATTTCAAATGTCTGGATTGATGAGTCATGAGGATTTGGTGGAATGGATCCGGAGAGGATAGTAACTTTTAAAAGCTATTGTGAAAAGGCTCAAACTTTAAAAGTAAGCTGGTCTATAAATATTAACCAAACAAATTTTAGGTCCTTCACTTTAAAGCGAAGCGGTTTTTAAAGAAAATAAAACAATTTCAAACGGGGCCTAAGAGTATTCAATAATGTTGTTTAGACCAAGGTATTAAATATCGGTAATATCGGAAATATCGGTAGTCCGAAAACACGGAAATATCGACGGAAATATCGATAAAATATCGATATCGATAAAAATTACATGGAAACCACGGAAATTGTAAGAAAAACTTGGAAATTTTTATTGAAACTTTGCAGGATGTTTATTTAGTCAATTATCTATTAGTTTATCACAAAAAATTGGAAGGAAATGCATTGCATGATGGATTTAACATTATCAAGTTGATTATATAGCGAGCTGACAAACATTGTGAGTGTAGAAAATATGTAGTAATTAATCATTTATATATGTAGTAATTAATGAAAGAAATTTAAACACACCATAATCATTTATATATAATGAATTAGTACAATATTTTACACTTTATATATTGCATGGTAAGATACATGAGTGACTTATTCTTATAACGGGTACATATCAATTTTTTTTTATAAAAATTAATGGGTACAAACTTATTCTTATTTTATTTTTTATATATTTGAAATGTTTGAATTGAAAATTAATTAGGAGTTTAATAAGGATGTGAGTATTAAAACTCTAAATAAATTACTAATTATTGTTCATATGTGCTAGTTTGGTTTCCCTCGTTAGCCCACAAATAAATCGAATGATAAAATGTAAAAAGAATATCCAACCAATCTAAAATTTAAAAATACATTAAGTCATATAACTTAAGATATTTTGAATGGTTATATTTAACTTTTTAAAATTAAAAGTAAAAATCATGGTTGGGTGGGTGGTTGAAATTGAAACTTTGAAAAGGTGCAGCATGCTTCCCCCATTTCAGCACCACGTGTGTGGTGTGACCTCCCCTCCATCCCGATTCCCCATCCTTCACATCTATCTTCTCTCTCAGTCCTCTCTTTCTCTCCACTTTCCCAGGCTCTCCCTCTCTCTGCTTCTCTCCCTCAGTCTCTTCTTCTCTGCAAAACACGCACACACCACACACGCAGTCTCTCCTTCTCTCCCTCAGTCTCTCCGTCGTCCGTCCATCCTTCTCCCTCAGCCTCGATCTCGATCCTTCTCTCCCTCAGTCTCTCCGTTCGTCTATCCTTCTCCCTCAGCCTCGATCTCGATCCTTCTCCCTCAGTCTCTCCGTCCATCCTTCTCCCTCAGTCTCTCCATCCTTCTTCTTCTCCCTCAGTCGTCTCTGGTGGTGCGCCGCTGAGCAAGGAGTTGGCCCAGTCATCGATATTTCAGGTGAGATTCCATTGAAACCCTAAGCCCTAAACCGATATCACATATGTTGAATCGTTGATGCATGCGTGAAATTTGGAGTATATATGTGAAATTTAAGTTAAAATTCGTGTTTTTGCAAGGTTTTTGGGACGAAATGGGCTCGGGAACAGGCACACCATCTCCGGCGTTCTTCTCCGGCGTCCGATATCGGAATCCGATTGCACCGTTCAACGAAATTTCTCGATATTTCCAAAATATCGCGATATTATCGATAATATCGATAATATCGCGATATTTGGACGAAAACTACACGGAAACCAGTTTAAATATCCATTACCCGAAAAATCGATATTATCGGCGATATTTCGCCGATAATATCGATATTTAAATCCATGGTTTAGACATACCAAAGTGATACAATTGCTGACACACTCAAGACATTTGAACTTCTTTTTTTTTTTTTTTGTGAATTTAAGTGTAAAATATGACATGTTGTATAAAAAATGTACAATATGGAAAAGGGTCAAGAATTCGAAATTTTTTTGGTCACATAGCATTACGGTTTAATGATTTCTTATCCACTTGTAATCAAGAGACTTTAGGTTCAACTCCCGTGAATGGTGAGTTTGATACAAAATTATTACGATTGACCTATTTTGTCGCTTAACCAAAATCTCTCACCCCCTTAATATAAATATATCGTTGTATTAAAAATTATCTGGCACTTTCACACTTTTTTTCTTTTAGAAAATAATGAATCTAAATGGAAAAGAGTTCATTATTTGAATTTGTGTTCACAATTCTTCCCTTTCAAACAATTAAAACTTTATAAAGGTATTTTCTTCACTTTCTTTTGGAAAAATTTGATTAAAATCTTTTTACAACATTAAAGAATATCAATGACCCAAAATTAATAAAGATGTGTGAAAGGTAAAAATAGGTTTGTGGATAACATTATCCTAACTTGAAAGGCAAAACTAAAACATACGAAAACTGCAAAAACAACTAAAGAGCATGTTTTGTATTTTTATTGGATCTAACTTTTTGTTTTTGTAACGAATAAGTAGTACGTAGTTTATTTACAATCATCACTTTCGAAATTATTCACATCACTTTAGAAACTATTTGCTTCATTTGTCACCCCTCACTTGTATTCCTTAGATGCGCGTGTTTATCTATTTATTCTTTTGGGAAGTTGCGCGCCAAATTTTAATAACGAGCAACCGCGCTTTGGCAGTTAAATTATCTTCAACGACTCAAACTGATTCTTGATGAAATATATATGGATTAGATTCGATCCAATTACTTAAGTAACACGGATGTTCAAGCGCTCACTTCTACGAAGTTTCCGCTATAATCAACTGTCAAAAATATATTATCTCTTAGCATGAAATATTTATTTCTTTTTAAAGAAGATTTCTTAGCATCAAAGTTAATTAGGCCTCCTTTGTAGAAACCAAACATTGTTGTAGGTATAATTTACTGAACAATTATGAAGGCCGGAGATAAAGGGTGCGGCAATAGTAGAGAGAAAGAGAGAGATGTGTAATTGTGATGTGTGTGTTATCTTACCCCATTGTGCCTTTATTTATAATAGTAGAGAAGGTTAAATCCTTACCCTAATAGAATTACAACTCTAACAGGATAATATATAATCCTAGATAATATTCCAAGATATCCCTAGATACACTAGGATTTACACAATCACATTCATAATCTAATAGGACTGTAACACTCCCCCTTGAGTGTGTAAATACTCAAACAAATGGCGCATAAGGTCTTCATCGATGAAGTAAATACAGTTGATGAAGTCGTTGACATAATGAGCGAATGCGAGTCTCAAATCAACAGAAGAAATGCATAAAAGGTAAAACTCACAAAACTTTGCTATGGTACAACCCAAGGTGGGAGAAAAACCCATAGACTGAGGAGAAAAGTGAGAATTTGCATTAAGTCAAAACTATACGTCTTATGGACACAAGTAGAAGAGCTCACAAGGGTATGACCAGCCCAGGATGGGTGCCTCATCAAAACCTAGTTAGGTAGCAAAAACCTAGTGGGAAAAATGCTCATAATCGTAGGGAAAAAGATTACATTAAGATCAAGCGAAAATACTTCTGGATACTCCCCCTAAGTTTGATAGAACTTCCAAAATAGAACTACAAGGATTGCATATGAATAGTTAGGCATACCAATTCCTTGGACAAGCTTCTGGAAGGTTGACTTCGGCAGTGACGTCGTGTAGAGGTTGGTAAGGTTGTTTGGGATCGGCTTGCATGACTTCAATCTCCTTATGCTTTGCTGATATGATGTAGACATAATATGTCTTGGTGTTGGCTTTGTTGATGTATCATGTCTTGGTCGGGTTGATACATTCGGCATAGTCTCTATGAATCATCGTTGAGACTCAACGATGGATGAAAACAGCGCATGTACTTCAAATATGCTTAACAAGAGCTCTCAACCATCACATGTGGCGTAGTGAAGTGAGGTGAGTCTTGGAACGTTTCAAAGATTTCGTAACTAAGGTCATATCTTGGATCTCCAAGACATTGCGATATCCCTAAAGGTAAAGACGTAACCATTCGGGGATGTGCCTTGTGCGGGTTTGATAAGTAACCAACGTCAGCATAACAAACAAGGCAAGCATCGTTCCAAGGATCAAGGGGGTTGGATCTGCTCAGGATGCGTTGGGATTTGCCCAAATCCGTAGTACATTCAGGGTGGCGGAAAACTTCTTTAATATCAATTCAGTGGTTGTGTGTATGTGCGGTGCTGCATCTTTACCAATAGATCAACAACAAATGAGATGTCATATCTAATACAATGAGCTAAGTACAACAAAGCGCAAAGTTGAACTCAGATATCGAATTTCCGATTCCATAACCTCTTCAAGGGTTTCATTTGCATATAACGTATGAAAGATCATAGATATACTCAAAGATAACACCTTCGGGGTGTAGTTTGACTAGTAGACCAAAGTACCGTCAAAACAATGTTTCAACTTCAGGTCAAGGCATAAATGAGTTTTCCCAAGATCATTCATCTCAAATTCCATCTTCAGGTGCGATTTTAGTAAGATTCATGTCATTTTACATATATAAACTGTAACTCTGTCAATTTGAAATAAGACATCATAGTTTAACATGCAAGGGCATAATTCATATCCCTAACTAATCAAATAATCACTTAGACGGGTACACTACATCCTCCAGATTGCTTTAATCTGTAAGTAAATGCCTCAAAAAGAGTTGAGAGGGTGTTTCGTTGTTTGGAACTATATGAATCAGTCCATTAAATTCTTCGGGAACTTACATGGAAATCTCTATATTAATATCCCCATGGAGAAACACTAACCACATTTCATAATGCTACAATTAATCACAGGGCGTCTGAGAGAAACCTTGCGCCATAAGGCGTGCATTACATCTCACTATTTCATTCATCTCATTACACTTCATTTCCCACTTGTAACACAGTAGGGTTACCTTGGGCAGTGTAGGAACGATAGGTCCAAACACACTTTGGTAAGGAATTTAACCTGGATTGTAATTTCGGTTGTCCAATCAGTTTTATGTTGTCACTAATCAACGGAACACAGTTCGATATCATCGCTTTTCATTTATGTTGGTAGCTACCATATAAGTGAAAACATCATCGATGATAATCTCATTCCAATTCCATTATCTCATCCAAACTAGTATACTGGACCAAGAACTTCAAGTCTCGGGAGTAATCCGGATTAATCTCATGAGATGGAAATGACTTGAGACAGCGATCAAGTATAGATTCATTTTGTGACGTGATCTTGCTCTTCTAGGGAAGTGAATCTTATGGACCGAGTGATCTATCATGCTTTAGGCCGAGACAGATTGATTGGTTATCCATTGGTGTACCGGACCGTCCAATAGGAGAGGCCAAACCATCCAACAGAGGCGACACACCCTTCGGGGATATTAACTCGATGTCCTTTAAGTACGTATATCCTTACAGGCATGTTTGCAGCTGGTATATGATCTCATCACTTTAGCTAGATAAGAGGAACACGTCTGGAACAACATTCTGAAAGCTAGAGTTCATCGCACTTACTTATCACACTTATGCGGGCAACGTCCATTCAAATTCACGTCATTCTACATGAATATTGACTTTCTTATCTCCCCCTAAAGGCGGGAAGACTGCCTCATTGAAGTGAGAATCTACAAATGGGCGGTAAAAAGATTGTTTGCAAGGGGCTCTAAGGGAGTTAGTGTGAAGGAGAATCATGATCGACAAAGATTCACATCATTATTTGAGGACCCATGTTGGTACGTTGCGACAACGCAGGTTGGGTGGCAATAGGCCTCAAGGTGAACCGTCAATATGAAGCGTCAGGTTGGGCGACATACCTAAAATACATAAATACGAAGCATCAGGTTCGTACCCAGTAACCAACTGTAACGTCAAAAAGGTTGGGTGGCAATGGGTCTTAAGGCGAACCAACATAGCTACGTACAATATTGCATTACCCTAGGCAGAAACCAAAAGCTTGGTGCGTTCACCAAGGTTTGGGCGATCAATTAAACTACGCTTTATGATCGCTCTGCAAGGCTGTTTTGTGGTGAACATGGGAATTTGATGTTAAAAGACGTGCAATACTTATCTAAAACCTTCGATATAAACTCTTTGGCATTATCCAGTCTTCCAGACTTTATAGGATAATTAACCTGTGGTGAACACTTTAAAATTGGCCAGGAAGTTTAGTAGCAATGTGTGTGGACAAACATGTGATCAGTTTGTTGATTCATCAACCAAAACCATAAATATTATATGGTCCACATTTTGGTTGGATTAGTCCATATATATTCCCTTGAATTCATTGTGAAAAAAGGGTCGTTTCGTATCCTTGCTAGGGATGATATAGAAAATCAATTTTCCTAATGAGCAGGCTTGGCAAAGTGTGCTTGTTAGCACAAGATCATTACTTCGTGTAAGGGAGATGCGTCGTGGCATCATTGTTCAACCTAAGTGTCCTAAATGGTCATACCAAGGCAAGTAAACTGCTCGAATTACCAGGCTCTAGGTCGGCCACATGTGGCGTGTTCCCAGTTCGGGGACAACCCATTGGCCCCAAAGCAATGGGTGATTTGGAGGTGGTGCAAAGATATTTCACTTTATTTTCCATTAGTGGTTTCATTCATGATCATTTTTCTCTCGAATATTTTTAAGCTCAACGACGTTCTTCCGGAACAGGGAGAATGTAAGGTTTATGAAATGGTAATTTAGTACCATTCATACAACGAGAAGTGTGCCAATGATCTTAATCATGTTGGATAGACCTGAAGTCATTGCTAAAGAGGTGATTTAGGTATAAAGTTAGTGTGTGTAGTATCACATTCATCCAGACAACTAACTTTCCCACATTCGTACCTAATTACGTATTTAATTGAATTCGGTCACATGTTTTAAGAAACATGATTCAATTAACTCATATTTGAGGACAATATCAATAAGATTATCCATAACTAAAACAAACACCAAACTGGAACCCAAGAACATAGAAAAATGTTCACAAAGTAAATCAAAATTACTAAGGGGATTCAGCCAACAAGGTCATTCATGTTAAAATTCTGCTATTCCAGCGGTGTTCGGTGGAGCAAAATTAGTTTCACATATTGACTATGAGAATGGTACTCCTCAACGACATTGGTAGAGGCACGAACATGTGCATAACCATTGATCTATTCCATCGAGACGAAAGTAGATTGAGGTTCGGGAATATTATCCCTTATTTTTTAAGTTTTAGGTCTTAGGTGCCAATGATCACGCTTCGGGCATGATGCTACACCTTGGCAGGCCCTGATTCTACCATATGTTGTAAAAACAAACTCGAAATTGGATTGTGAAAGAGACAGACCCAAACTTGGGTTTGGTAGGCTCCAGTTAAAGTTGGAGGGGTCTGTTCAGTAGGCCTCTGCCAAAGCAGAGCAATACCGTTCGGTGTATCCCTGTTGAAGCAGGGCATCACCATTTGGTAGACTCTAGCCGAAACTAGGTCTATACCTTCCGGTTGAATTGCTGGGGTACCTTTCTCTCACAAGTGTGGTAGTAAACAGATCTGAAAATTTTGGCAAACTTCCGTTCTTTACACTATTACTTCAAGAGTGAGTTAGAAACATGGAAAGACGAGAGAAATATTTTCTAGTCAAAATTCAATTGGATTTATAAACTTCAGAATTGTACTCATTCATGAACGTAATCATGGTGTGCTTCAGGCAATATCTTTCATGATTAAACAGTCCGTAGAGGCGAGCCAAATAGCCATGGAATCCTCATTCAAGAGGTATTTTTGTTTGTAATGCTTCAAGCATAAGTCTTCATATGAAGATTATGGCGGAGGCTTATTCAACTCTTCCATGCCATTGTTGGTTAAAATGGTTTCTTAGCTTCTTGATAGTCAAATGGAGATTCACGTCTTATACCCACATAAAGTGGTTTTTGTTAGAAACGTCTAAATCAGTGAGATCGAACTTGTGACAGTTCAACAATCCATTGAATGGAGGGAACAAGATTGTGATTGGTGCTATGGGAATGAATCATCCATAAGCATCAAAGTTAGAACATTCGAGTTCTAAGACATAGTTTTCATGAAAAAAGTCAAGTTTTCATGGGTGTAAACAGGTTAAATTTAGTTTATGAACGGTTAGTGGTTCCTGCAAGAACACATAATACAATATGTTGATTTAAGTATAGTGGATTTGAGTTGCTTCAGGAACTCAAGTGTGAGTGTTTCGGGACTACGAAAGGATGACAACAGTTCAAAGAAGAAAAATAAATTATGGACCATACGGGGTCGATCGTGGAAGTAAAATAATGACATTCGGGTCATATTCACCTTAGATAGCTTCGTGCCAAACAATTAAGAAAAAAATAGCCTAAATAAGGCTTGGCCGTAGGCACCCCAACCTATTTAGGTGCGGGCTAGAAGCAGTATAGGCCAAAAAATTATTTTGCGTCAGCAGTGGGCTTGGGTCGAGGGAACAAAAAGGGCACCCCCAATAGTAGTTGGGCGCATGCCAAAACAAATAGAAGCCCAAGTGGGCTATTAGGAAAAGGTAACCCATCGTGCTGACTGCAATCTGCAACAAAGCACTGGTCATGAGAGAGAAAAAATAAGTCCACAACAGCATGCAAAGTGGGTTGAGGAAAAAATTAAAGGGACAAGCCTAGTCAGCTCCTGGAGGCTTGAGTATGGGTTGGAGGCGCTGCATGGCCCAACGATAGGAATCCAGGCATGTGGCCTGGTTTGTTAAGCAGCAAGCTAGATGGCTGCTGCTTTCACAAGACGTCGAAACGATGTCGTCCCAAGTATGGCTTGGCTACAGGCCAGCTAGCGTGGTTTAACTCGGTCACTGCGGCTTCAAGCAGAGGCTTCGGCGTGACTGCTTATATATATATATTTATTTTTTTTCTTCGAATTCTAGGGTTTTGAAAAACCCTAATTGCTTCAAATTTATTTCGTTGCTTTGACTCACAAATTCCACATAGCAAAAAAAATTATATATATATATATATATATATATTGACAAATATATGAAACATATACAATATATATCGGAAGGTAAATATAAATGTATGGGGTTCATGCATCATGGGGAATGTTTTCATGCTTCATGGTTGTTTCAAATATCTTCCTTTATTTTAAGTGTACCTGATAGGCAGAAAACAACAAAAGCCTTTGAATTTGTAAAAGATCATTCTCGAAAAGTCGGAAATGCATCTCTAATACATTGTATCATGTTCAACACAGAAAAATTAAATTGAATCAATAACATGTAGATCATTTCAAAATAATAAATTAATCATAAAAAGAATGATTAAAAAGTAATACTTTCCTGAACAATTATGAAGGCCAGAGAGAGAGAGGGGTGTGGCAATAGTAGAGAGAAAGAGAGAGATGTGTAATTGTGAGGTGTGTTATCTCACCCATTGTACCGTTGTTTATAGTAGTAGGAAATGTTAAATATTTACCCTAATAGAATTACAACTCTAATAAGATAATATCTAACCCTAGAGAATATTCCAAGATATCTCTAGATACACTAGGATTTACACAATTACATTCCTAATCTAATATGACTGCAACAAATACCATATTTTCTATATTTATTTGATTTCTATATTGACACACCCCGACCCGAAATGTCCACAAGGACTCCGAATTGAGCTGTGATGGCCGACACCTGGAAGGTGACGGAGCCATAAAGTGTAAAGATGTAGAAAACTATGAATAAATTTGAACCTAAGAGTGCCTAAATACCAGAGTGCGCTAGTGAGCGGAAATAAACTCACTTCACACGTGACGTTAGAGCATAAGTAAGTATAGTATAACATATAAGGATTATACCCTCAGAAGTAGCCTTCTATCCTGAGATTGCCAAGAATCCTCGTCGATACGAACATTTAGCAATTAAAACCTGGAGGGGTGCAAAACAGAATATGTGAGTGGGTAAAAACAAAACGTTTGAGACCATAATTATCTTTGTAATAACCCCTCTTTGTAAAACTGTATAATTTCTGAGAATTCACCATGTATAAGTGTTATATCAAATGTACGCTAACATTAAATCCAGAAGTATACCACAACACAGCAGCTCAACAGTAATATAAATAATCATGTGCTTAATAATCCATACTAGTACATAAGTCGAAATCACCTATAGTGACCTATACGACTTATCCATGTCTCATCCCATATGGTAACTCATAAGTCGGAGTCACCTCTTATGACCTGTACGACTGAATCTATATCTTATCACATATGCTAGCTCATAAGTCGAAGTCGCCTCTTGTGACCTGTACGACTGAATCTATATCTCATCACATATGCTAGCTCATAAGTCAAAGTCACATCTTGTGACTTGTACGACTGAATCTATATCTCATCACACATACTAGCTCATAATTCGGAGTCACCTCTTATGACCTGTACGACTGAATCTATAGCTCAATAAGTATACCTGCACATTTTCGGAACCACCTAAAATGGTCTGTACGACAAGACTGGGTGTAAATAAATAAATACGCTCTAGTGCTACGACCACGTAAAGACTGTGCGAATAATCGCGGGTCACCTATGAGTCGGAACCACCTAAAGTCGTCTGTACAACAGGACTGTGCACCTACCTTGGATCCAAGGTGAGCGTAAGGTGCGGGAGGTGAACATCACGTGAAGGATTGTGCCTTGGCCACGGGCGGGAGCATTAACACCAGGGTGCAGGTTTATGAGCTCTCAATGCATCTCAACATAACATGTACAATTCATGGGCAACCCGTACGACAATGTCGGAGTTGCTTAAAACATTATATAGTCATGCCATAACTCCATTATTTCAACTAATACCATAAATTCACCTGAACTTACCTGGTGTCCTGTGTTCACCTTTGCAGTTCAAGCGTACACAATAATTATGTGCAGGTAATATACATATAGATAAACCATGATGCAATCTAATACTCAACCATGTTATAGCATTTTCAATTATACATACATACATATATATATATATATATATAATATGGCATAAAATGCATAAGATGTAACGCCCTACTCCCGAACTATTTATTTTCGGAAATAATTATCGGTGATAAACCCAACTAGACACTAATTTAATTAACTATCATTAATTACGTTTCCGTACTTCAAATGCTTGATTCTTCACACATTGATTTATGACTAACATTTAACCACTAATTCATAAGGTTAAATCTCATAATTTCCACCAATGTTCCTCACATTACTCAATCCCCTAAACAAGGCTATTGTCTCAATTATTTAGTCTCATTTATTGTATGGCTGCATCTAACGTCTCGTTAGACTGCCTATGTACCCTAAATAGGGATCAAGTCATTCGTAGTTCACAATAATTACTTTAAAACATTCACATTAATTGTGAGCAATAATCAATTTATAAACGTTTTATGGAATTATCAATCATATATATATATATAATATGCGAGAGAAGGAAAAAGACTCACGCACCTGGAGTTTACGCTACAACTCCCTAGCACACACATAGAGACGTCACGAACGATCGACGCCTGTGACCAATTATCAAACCACATCTCAGAATTCTTATCGATAGAATACATAATTTACATAAAACACACCCGTAAGATTCGATCCGGAAGATCCGCATCACGGATTTCCAATCTGTTACTTCCAAAGATACACATTATGCTTTTAGAACAACATCCTAAAATTTCATTACGATCCAACGGTCGGATCTCCGCCAATTGCCAAAAACCAAGTGGCGATCAACATTTTATTTTATGAACTTACAAATCCAATTCGGGAAGATCCGTCCGTCGGATTCCCGATCCATAAGTTTCTATGGTCTTTAAATATTATGTACTATAATGTATTAAAGTTTGGTGACGGTCCAACGGTCGGATCGTCGATTCACATTTTACCAAGTAACGTATCGTAAGGGATTTAGGTTCAAACTATCAACCTACGTTATACAATTACCAAAACTGAACTCAAGGCATCTAATTTAACCTACGGCAGTCGACCGTCCCTATTCGCCGGAAAATCCAACTATTTCCAAAAATTACCAAACTTTACAGGAATGAAGATCTTTATGAGTAGAGTAAGTTTCATATCTGTGACCAAGGTTAATTTGGCCAAGAAACACCTCAATTTTACATAAATCCGTGGGAAACCCTAAAGAGGGTGTGCTTCGATTTGACCTCTATGCTCACTCCGACGCATCCACAAGTGTTTGGGTTTTGTTCCTGAGGTTGAGGGGAGTCTATTGGTGGTGGTAATTGGAGGAGGTAGCTTCAAATCGTGTCGGAATAGAACCCAACCCGTGCGCCCCTTCTTGTACGGTTTTGCCCAAAATTCACCAATTTTCCACCCAATTTTCACATGAAAATGGAAGAGGGATCGGTTGGCCTCGTGGTAAGGGTCATTATGACACTAACCTTGTCATCCAAGGTGGCCGGAGATGGGAGAATTCACCGGGTCGGGTCACAGGTTGAGGGAAACCCGGTTCCCCCACCCCTTTTTCTTTTCTCCCTCCTTTCCCTTCCTTTCCTTCCTCTGATTGGTCACCTTCACTCTCTCTCTTCCTACGCTTGGCCGAAGCTCTCTCTCCCTTCCTCTCTCATTGGGTAGCCAATAGCCCTTTTTTTTTTTTTTTCTCCTTTCTCCCCTCGTTTCTTCTTCTCCTTCCCCCCATTCTTATCAAAGTTAATCTTAAAAATAATGTAATGGTACTTTAAAAAAATATATAAAATAATAAATGGTAATATCAATACCCCAATCTGCTTCTGCTTGCACTTACGCGGCCGTATCGTCGAGTACTACAGAAATATGCTAAAGGAGTATTTCATACGTCTCACTATACGTTGGTCAACGTAAGTCAATACCCTCACCTCTCAGGGCATTTTTGTAAATTCACACCTTTAAAATTTATACAATTCTAGAACTAGGGACGGGTTGTCACATATATTTTATGCATACCATTTTCTTTTACAAATACTAAATACCATATCAAATGAACTATTATTGTTTTATTTAAGGAACTATCTATCATCTTTATATTGTCTGAACAAAGGAAAAGTAAGGCCATCTTCAACCGAATGGTCTAGAGGGTCGAAAATAGCCTGAAAACCGTCTCCAATCGAGGGCTAGGCTAGATGGCTCGTGGGCCCAACGGAATCTGAAAGGGCCAAAAGGCCAACTGGCTAGCCCAATCCAGCCAGCCAGCCAGCCCGGGGTTGGGCTAGAAATTCTAGCATTCCTGTCGGATATAACCGACAGGAATTCTAGGGCAAATTTCAAATGCAACGGCTAGCTGACGTCAGTTAGCCGTTATTTTTTAATTTAAAAAAAATATATTTTACATTTTTTTATATTTATTTTTATTTTTTACACAATTTTTTTCTTATAACTTCTATTTTTTCTATTTTACAAAATTTGTTTCATAAATTATGTTTAGCTGTTGGATTTGAATTTAAATTGTAGTTTTTAAATAATAAATTATGTTTGGCCCTATGACTTTTTGATCCTCGGTTGGAGACGGTTTTTTTGTGACAGGGCTAAAACGAGCTCTATGGCCCTTTGACCCTCGGTTGAAGATGAAGACAAATATGACCCTGTACTGTTTATTAAAATATTAATTTCTTGAAGAGTCAGATGATTTAAACCAGCCATCTGACCAACCTTTGGTTGGAGATACCCTAAGAAAGTTCAAATCTCCAGCACATATCTAGATTTTAGCTGGAAAATCCAGACCTCCCGTAAAGAAACAAACTTGAGTACAAAATCCCATTTACCAGTACCAAGTTGAGAGAAAGATGATAGAGGAGAGAGAAAGTCATAGATATGATAATTCAGAAGAAAAAGTTCGAAAAGGTTAGAAATTTTTTACTGTTTTTTCACAGACTTTCAGAGAGAGTGGAGAGTCAACCGGTCCTTTTTGGAGCTTTGTATTTTGTAAGGCTTCGAAGAGTCCACATACTGCGTTTTATCTTCAGCTCTCTCTCTCTTCTTCCTCCTTCTTCTCTCTCTTGCTTTTTCTTTTCCTTCCTCTCTCTGCTACAAATCTTGGAAAAAAAAAGCTTTTTCCTTTACTTTCTCTAATTTTTTTTTATAAATTTTCTCAGACCTTTTTAGCATAGTCAAGCATGCAGTGGAACCAAAGAAACACTCTCACCTAAAAACTAGGGTTCCCCCATTTAGATGTCCTCCAAACGAAATAGCAGTCATTTAAGTCCCCTTCTGGTGCTTAGCTGTTTTGGTGAGTTTTTGGAGAGAGAAAGTTAGAGAGAGAGAGAGAGAGAGAGGGATAGAGAACGAAGAGCTAAGCAGCTGGAGTGTACCAAAAAAGGGTTTGCTTGCCTTCTTTCTCTTTCTTTCTCTCCAAAACCAAACTTTTCTCATTCGCAAGAGAGGGATTTG
This sequence comes from Malus fusca, assembly GCA_035220775.1. Lineage (NCBI taxonomy): Eukaryota > Viridiplantae > Streptophyta > Magnoliopsida > Rosales > Rosaceae > Malus > Malus fusca. Next base: position 17,413,639 of record CM069059.1, on the reverse strand, counting down.
GAGACATTTGGGTTATCTCTAAACCGTTTGTCTTCTTTGCCTCTCTTAAATATTTTTTCTGTCCAAATATTTTTAAGGTAGAGAGGGGAATTTAAGCTGTAAATTTGTAAAGAAATAGGAGGAAAATCTGGAAAGGAGCTTGCTTTGACAGGGTTGAAGAACCAAAGTAAAAAATAAAGTCTTGGGGTTATTTTTGATGAGTTTTGGGGGTTTTCTTGACAACAGTACCGGCAGTAGTGGCGGTGCGAGAATCGTGGCTGATATTCCTTACACCAATAGCAACAACAACATGCCATCGAGTGCAATCGCTCAGCCACACCTTGTCACTCAGTCTCTCACTAAATCTATGTTCAACTCTCCGGGACTCTCACTTGCCCTAGTAAAAATCTCTTATTTTTTTTCATTTTTCCTATCGATTTTTCTTTGTTTCTGATGAAGTGGTCTGAAATCTGATCTGGGTTTTTGTTATTTTTTGGTTCTGATTTGTGTTATTTATTATCAGCAGACAAATGTGGATGGGCAAGGAGATGTGACGAGAGTGGCCGAGAGTTATGAGGCAAACAACGGCGGGAGAAGGAGCAGAGAGGAAGAACACGAAAGCAGATCTGGGAGTGATAACATGGATGGTGCTTCTGGGGACGATCAAGATGCCGCTGACAACAACCCTCGTAAGAAGAAGCGTTACCACCGACACACCCCTCAGCAAATCCAAGAACTTGAAGCGTATTTTATTAAAAACCCCCATTTTCTGGTTTATTCATTTATATTGTTGCATGATAACTTTTTGAGTTCTTAATTATTAATTTTTATTTTTATATGTTTGGTTTTTTGTGGTTTTTAGGCTGTTCAAAGAGTGCCCTCATCCTGATGAGAAGCAAAGATTGGAGCTCAGCAGAAGGCTTAACTTGGAGACCAGACAAGTCAAATTCTGGTTCCAAAATCGCCGAACCCAGATGAAGGTAAATATGTTCATCTCCTGTTTTTTTTTTTTTTTTTTTTTTTTTTGGGTTTCGCTTTCAGTGTTAATTTTATTTTTTGCTTTGATGTGGATGGAGTTTTGGTTGTTGGATTTTTAGACGCAACTGGAACGCCATGAGAACTCGTTGCTGAGGCAAGAGAACGATAAGCTCCGAGCGGAGAACATGTCGATTCGTGACGCTATGAGGAACCCAATTTGCTCAAACTGTGGTGGTCCGGCAATTATTGGAGATATATCACTAGACGAGCAGCATCTCAGGATCGAAAATGCTCGATTGAAGGACGAGTTGGACCGAGTTTGTGCACTGGCCGGAAAGTTTCTAGGCCGACCCATTTCATCCCTGGCTACATCCATGGGGCCTCCGCTTCCGAGCTCCACTTTGGAGCTCGGAGTTGGGAGCAATGGGTTTGGTGGGATGAGCAATGTGGCTACATCAATATCCATGGGACCTGATTTTGGAGGTGGGATTGGGAGTGCTATGTCAATTGTGTCTCATGGTAGGAGTGTGACGGGGCTAGACAGGTCGATAGAGAGATCGATGTTTCTAGAGCTTGCTTTGGCTGCCATGGATGAATTGGTTAAGATGGCTCAGACAGATGAGCCCCTTTGGCTGAGGAGTTTGGAGGGTGGAAGGGAGGTTTTGAACCATGAGGAATACATGAGAAGTTTCACTCCTTGCATCGGATTGAAACCGAATGGTTTTGTCTCCGAGGCTTCTAGGGAGTCTGGAATGGTCATCATCAACAGCTTAACTCTTGTTGAAACTTTGATGGATTCGGTAATAATACAAACACTTGTTTGAGATCTGAGTCAATTAATTGTTATAGCAATTGATGATGATGTTTTGCTTTTTTGGTATTTGTTGGTGCTTCCGATGCTTGTTATTTTTTTGCTTATTTTATGTTCAAATTTTCAAATTTAGTTGTCATCTTGTTTGAATTTGTTTTTCCACAGAATCGATGGTTGGAGATGTTTCCTGGTGTGATTGCAAGAACATCAACCACAGATGTGATTTCCAGTGGCATGGGAGGAACTAGAAATGGTGCACTTCAACTGGTAAATACGATCGTCAGTCCTAAGGAAAAAAAATTAAATTAAAACATATACTTTGTTTTTCTGCATTTGATCTGAATTAATCACATTTCAGATGCATGCTGAGTTGCAAGTCCTATCACCTTTGGTTCCGGTTCGTGAGGTCAATTTCCTCCGTTTCTGCAAGCAGCTCGCAGAGGGCGTGTGGGCTGTGGTTGACGTGTCGGTTGACGTCATTCGCGACACCTCCGGTGCACCAACATTTATGAACTGCAGGAGGCTCCCTTCTGGCTGTGTTGTGCAAGACATGCCCAATGGGTACTCTAGGGTAAATCTAGTACTAATATCCTTTGCCAGTCTCTCATTAGCTTCTTTGGTACTTTACATATATTTATGCCTTGCCAATTAATTTAGTTTCCCTACTGGTAAAATAGAAAACCAATTTACTAGCCTCGACTTCACATGCATCAACTGTTGGAAATCATCACGTAAAAGTCATCCATGCCCTCGTGATGCGGGCATGGATGATTAACCGTGGCACAACTCAAGTGCACACTTTCAGTTACATTACATGGTTCACATTTGTTTGCTTCACATTTATTGTGCTTTTCACAATAATTATAGCCGTTAGATAAAAATTCAACGGTCCACAGTCCTTGATCAGGAGGATCCTCTCCTTGGGCTCAGGAGAGGATCCAAATCCATAATGAGTCTGTTGAAGTAACTGCAACATTGGAGCTTTGTTGAAATTAATTAGAGTGACACTAAGAGGATTCTCTCAAAAGTGAGACTGTCGACAAACTCTCTTACACCTCACAGTTTAACATCAATTCTTGTGCTAATATTATAAAATATTGTATAAAAAACATGAGGTAATAGAGTCTATGGAGAATCTCACTTTTAAGAGAGTCCCCGACATTTCTCAATTATTTAAGTCCAAATATCATGCATTTTTTTTTTCATTCCCAAAGCCACCACTTAATCAATTCTTAATTATATGATTAATTTAATGAATTAAGAAAAAGCTCATGCATCAAAGAACAATGTTTGTCTAGTGATTACTCACTACATCACCACACTGTCTCAGTTTTTTTGATGGTTTTCACCAACCCAATATTTTATGCCCTCCAAGAATCGGAACCTTCTTCAAAATCTTATCATCTGCCCTCAAATCTCATTCTAAAATATTAAACAATTCCAATTCTATTTTTGAATGACACTAAATTATTATTATTTTTAATTTATCACACTCCCCAAGGATTTGAGCCTTCAATTTTTTATTCATCAGAAGCCTCCATTACCCAAATTTCTGTACCTTGAACACATTAATTGTCGTATAAATATAATCCTCAATAAACCCTAACTGCCTTGCAAATCTTCAAATTAGGTAAAATTAATTATTTATCCATTTGATGTTTCTATTCCAATCTTTGATGCTTGTCATTTGGCCCTATATTCCAGCCCTTTCCTAATCCAAGACCTCCTACTCAAACTCCCAAGACTGCCTTTTTTTGTTTCTGTATGGCTCCCCTTCTCCCCTCTCTAGGGTTCTGTTAATAAATAAACATATATACAATATATATATATATATATATATATATATATATATATATCTGTGTGTGTATATAATTGTGTTGTATTATATACACCAACATCATTTACAAATCTCGATGTCACCGTCTTCCCCTTCAAATGTTGCGCAACTTTACCTACACCCAAATATTTTAAGCTCTTTTTTTAGCTCGATGGCTGTGTGATTGATTCCATGTCTATTATTATTATTTGCTCGACTTGCTGTATTTGCATTTTCACATTCCGCAACTATCCTGCAATAAAATTTTCGTATCGAAGAAAATCGCTATGTATGTGTTATGTGTCATTGACCCCAAAATGCTGCAACCACTAAGGATGCACCAATAACTATTTTTGGAACAACTTCAATTTTGTTAGCTGGCTTCTGCCTACCTTGGCTGTAAACTGTTCCTGCTTTGTTATTAAATTTCCCACATTTTTGGTTTTTGTTAGGTGGGTTCAAGTTTCCCAAGTGTGCAAATCTGTAGCACACTCTGTGTTATTATGTTAAGCTAATTAACCTAATTGCTAATGATGTACTAATGTGATCGGTAACAAAACGATGCAGGTTACATGGGTTGAGCATGTGGAGTATGATGAAAGCCAAGTCCACCAGCTATACCGACCCTTGTTAAGTTCCGGCATGGGCTTCGGCGCTCAACGGTGGGTCGCCACCCTTCAACGCCAATCCGAGTGCCAGGCCATTCTCATGTCCTCCTCCGTCCCATCCCGCGACCACACTGGTAATTTATCAATAAGTCAATCAACATTATTTAGTGGATTGATTAATATGGATAATGTTTCTTAATCGAGTATTTTTCGTAAAAGCTATCACTGCCAGCGGAAGGAGGAGCATGCTGAAGCTGGCGCAGCGGATGACAGACAACTTCTGTGCCGGAGTATGTGCATCGACTGTGCATAAATGGACCAAGCTTAACGCCGGGAACGTCGACGAGGACGTCCGGGTCATGACTCGGGAAAGCCTCGACGACCCCGGCGAGCCACCGGGTGTGGTGCTCAGCGCTGCCACTTCGGTCTGGCTGCCGGTCTCTCCGCAGAGGCTATTTGATTTCTTGCGTGATGAGCGACTGAGGAGCGAGTGGGACATACTCTCCAACGGCGGGCCCATGCAGGAGATGGCCCACATCGCCAAGGGCCAGGACCCCGGCAACTGCGTTTCCCTCCTCCGCGCCAGAGTACCTTTTTTCCGCCCTCTGAAATTGTCATTTATTTATTTTATTTTTGGATAATTGGTGGGGAGGCGTGAGGTCAATTTACTTAAAAATCAGAAATGTGTCTTTTTGCCGGGGGTGAAAAAGGTAAATGCGGAAAGGACAAGTCTGGAATTTGGAAGTATGTGTAGGGACGTTTTGGGGTGACAGTGTTTGTTTCGTTAGTCTCCAAAAAAGTCAAAGTTCTGTACGATTGTCAACTTCTGGTGCAGTTACTTTCTGACGTCACCTTTTCTATTTATTTATTTAATTTTATTCAATCGGACAAAAAAGTACAGGGTTTGACTTAAATCATATAGTGGCATGAGTGTAAATTAATTGGAAACTGAGGGTCTTGTTTTTGTGATGGTACAGGCGAACGCAAACCAAGGCAGCATGCTGATCCTACAAGAGACACGCATAGACGCTGCGGGGTCGCTAGTGGTGTACGCGCCGGTTGACATTCCGGCCATGCACGTGGTCATGAACGGCGGGGACTCCGCCTACGTTGCTCTCCTGCCATCCGGGTTCGCAATCGTCCCTGATGGCCCAGGCTCTCGCGGGCCCATGTCCGGCAAAGGCGCCACTCACGGCAGCAGCAATGGCGGCGGGTGCGGTGACGACGGTGGCAATAGAGTGAGCGGGTCCCTCCTGACAATGACGTTTCAGATCCTTGTGAACAGCCTGCCGGCGGGGAAGCTGACCGTGGAGTCGGTGGAGACGGTGAACCACCTCATATCCTGCACGGTCCAGAAGATCAAGGCGTCCCTCCATTGTGAGAGCTGATGATCCATGTATCCGATCGTACTGGCATCACGTGATCCAACCTCACCTTGTAGCTTTTTTTTTTTTTTTTTTGTCTAGCTCTTGTGCTTTTGTTAGGAGACTTTATTGACGGTTGTTGTGCATGTGATGTGCATGGCGGTGGCGGAGGGCGGTGGCGTAAGTTATTTAGGTGGTGGTAGTTTTGTTTTGTTGGGTGGGAGAGCGGTTGGGGGGGAATGATGAGTAAATGTGGTGGGGGTATTGAGTCAAGAACGAACCGCACGTGGAGAGTCCTCGCATGGTGATAAGGATATACAGACATGGAACTTGCACGTGCGTGTGAAGTTGCACACGTGTGTGTTCTTAGCACAAGGCAAGGGTGGTGGTTCGGGCATTGACTCAGGTCCACCCCTGTTTAATTCCAGAAAGTGAGTCTGGCTCAACATAGATTGTGAAAAGGAAAAAGTGTTGGAGAAATTGACCCTTTTTCGGAGTTATCGATTTTATTTCAAGTTTTCTGAATTTAATATCTGTGTTAATGTGATGTTCATGACATGGTTTCAGTATTCATGTTCGGTTTTATAATTTCCGTACATTAGAGTAAATTAGAATAATGTAATCTTAAAAAAAATCTAAATTGTTATTAAAAATATCATAAAATGAAATTCGCTTACTTTGTTTTTATTCTTTTTAACAAATAATGGTATCTAAGGAAGTGGGTCAAGTTTTACAATGAGCGAGTAATAATATGGGTCTAAATTCACCTTTGACGACAATCAAACTTAAGATTGTTCACTTAAAAATGAAAATGAATCTTACTAAATAATAAGATTAAGAGATACTTAAATTTTTTATTTTGAACAACAGAATTGATAGAAAAATAATGAACATAATCTATATGCATAAAAAGAAAGGAGATGTGCATATATGTGTTTGTGGTAGCTGTAGAGATTTATTCTAGTTGTTTGTTTGTCAAAATCATATTTATTTGTTCTCCTTTGTTTGTAAATTTTGTTGGGCAAACAGTGAAATGTTGTGGTGAAAATGTTTGTTGCGGTGGTGGTGGTGATGGGTGAGTGAATGTGGTGGAGGAATTATACGAGGGGCAGAAGGTGACGGGGAGGAGAGAGGATTCTCGCCGGATCCTCTTTGTGAGGATCCTGAGGATTCTCCAATCACATTCGTTCATCGTACATCGTGCGTTCAGTTTTCATATAGTACTGTTTATATTCAATTTTAAATAAAAAAATTTACAATGATTTCTGACCACATGATGTACGATGAACATATGTGATTTGAAAATCCCTTGGATCCTCACAAAGAGGATCCGACAAGGATCCTCTCGCGACGGGGAGAACTGGTTGTTGTCAATTAATGCTTGTTTTTTGGCGTTGTCGCCAGTTAAATGCTGACATGTGTGTACGTACGTTTGTGAAGCGTTATTTGATCATCTCACAACTACTCAAAAGGCACGGATGACAGTTGACTGAGAGTGTAACGCTGTTTTGGCATCAGAGAGAGAATAATAAGACTATCTCAAACCGATCCGGCAAGAGGGCCGAAAATAACCCAAAATGACACGAAAAACATCTTCAACCAAGGAATAGGCCAAAAAGCTCGTAAGCCCCACTGAACCAAAAAAAAGGACTCAGGCCAATCGGCTGGCCCAAAGGAGCCAGCCAGCTAGCAGGGCCGGCCCAGGCCCAGTGCAAGCAGGGCAATCGTCCAGGGCCCAAAAAAATTAGGGGCACCAAAATTATTAGGGCGGTATATTTATATATAAGAGTATAAATTTATAAAATTTAGTTCGAAGACACATAAATTTAACTAGAAGTGGTGGTTTGTCATTTGAAAATGATGAGGAGGTCTTGGGTTCAAAACACCATGTGTGCTTATTTACTTTCAATTTTTTACAAATTTCTTTTTATAAGAGTATAAATTTATAAAATTTGGTTAAAGGATCAAGAAGTTTAATTATAAACAATGATTTTTGTTGTTTAAAATTAACAAGAGGTCCTAAGTTCGAAATGCTATGTGCATGTTTATTCTTTTCAATTTTTACAAGTTTTTGTTTGGTTGTTAATTTATTTTTAGTTACTATCTAGTAGCTATGTAGGTTGTTATTTTTAAATATTCGTTTTAATTCAAGTCTAATCTTCAACAAAGAATAATACGTAGACCAAATTTGCAAATTATATGACGTGTCATCAAAATTTTTAATTTAGTGCCCATTCATTAATAATACATATCAATTAAAGACTCGAAAACATCATTATTTTTTAGTCCCATATTGACAAGGTTAGTAAATAAGAAAAAAAACCCTCACGATTTATTCAAAAACACATTCAAAGTTCAGATGGAAAACCAAACTCATCATCTATCTACTTGTAAGCCCGAAGTTTTTTTGTTTCCCTCTTTCAATACAAAATAAATTAGTCTTTCTGTGTTTCTAAATTATTGAGTTTGAAGTGTTTTTCTAAGTATATTTTTTTCGATGTCTTATGTGTGAAAATAAATAATTTTCTTGCATGAAGTTATGGCACTTTTTTTTACGCCGCCCCGGGCCTCAAAAATCTTTGGACCGGCCATGCCAGCTAGCCACGGGCCATATGCAGAATGGCTTGCAAGCGGAAGGCGAAGGCGGGAACCTCTTCAGGTTCTCCCCTGGAATCGAAGAAGCTGAGGCAAACCGAGGGTTTTGGAAAAACCCCAAAACGTAGTCCTCCCCATCTCTTTAGGTGATTCCCTCTCTCTCTGCTCTTCTTTCTCCCCATTATTTATGCTTTAATCTGACTGTCATTTCCAGATATTTTGTCTTATTTTTTGTAATTTAATCGTTGGAATTTAGGCATAATTAAGTGCATGGCAGCTGTAAGTTGTTGAGTTGTGTAAAATCCATGTTTTGATTGTTGGGTTTTGTTGATATAGATGTTTCTCATGTGGGTTATGTAAGAAGTAATTCGAAAATCAACAAGTTACTAGAATCACAGATAAAACCAAAATAATTACAATAAACCAATCAAACAATTAAAGGGAAATAAACTTATCTTCCGGAGTGGAGGAAGAAGAAGAAGCCATGACTGCTCGGGTTTCACAAGGAGTCTTCTACTTCCAGTACTTCAATATGTCTCTACTGTGAATAGGGTTTGGCTTGATTGAGAGTATAAACATATGGAAGCAGGGACTTAACCATAATATTTATATCATTAGGGTTTAATCACAACCAGCCTATTATTGGTTGTGAAAGTCGAACCCTATCACTTAAGTATTTAAGTCCCACCATGATACTGTATCTTTGTAGTGAAATCCATCATATTTCTTTTAGGTCAATTGCAAAGGATAAGACTCCATAATCCTTATTTCATTTGGACTATCAGATTACTAAGTTGTTAACAACTCAATAAACAAGTGGCCTACAACATAATTAATCTAATACATCATTCATTGTCATTCACAACCTTACAGGTTATTCTTGGATTTTGGTTGATTTTTCCTCTTCAAAATGCGACCCTTTTGTACACATATATACAGGTACACACAACACACTTCTAGTGTATGTTTTTCACACTCAATTTCTTCACCTAGTTACTCAAAGCTCACCGTATTTACTCGCAGCGGCCGGTTGATCGAAGAAAATATCTGTTCCCCATTTTACCTCTGCTGGCTGTCTATTTTTCGAACCCCAGAAAGATAATTCAGTAACCCTTGAAATTTGGAAAGAGGAACTTACACTTGTATTGAAATTTCTTTATGATCTTGTTTTGAATTCCGATATTAATTTAATTAAAATAATAAATTATGTTTGGTCCTATGGTCTTCTGACTCCCTTGATTGGAGATGATTTTTTGTTACAGGAATATATTTGGCTTATGACCCTCCGACCCTCGGTTGGAGATGGTAAGAAATACGGCATGGTACTGTTCATTAAAATAATAATTTCTTAGAGGGCTATAGGGCTAAAAGGAGCCCTCTGACCCTCCTTCGTTGGAGATGGCCTAAGCATGAATGGATCGGATCTTGTTGGGTTTGGTCAGCTGGAACCATTGAACGGTGGGATTTTGAGATTGAGAGTTAACGATGTGTTTTTGGTGCGCCAATGTGTTCATACCAAAGTTTTGGAGGCCGTCGGATTTCATCCTGCGGCTAAGATTGAATACCTGGTGACCTCCTATAAACTATTTTATGTCGAAAATAGTGGAAATCGCAAAGTTTAGTAGACGGGGAACAAAAGCAAACTGGACGGCTTGTCGAAAATACGAAATGCCCGGATCGTTGGTATCCGTCGGCTTCTTGAGCTTGTCGTTGAAAACCTCCATTGTTATAGTCAGGGGCGGATGGAAATAAGGACTAAGGCGGTTCCAAGACCATTCGAAGTCGAAAAATATATACGTGAAGGTCTTCCCCTTACTCTCCAGATGTTTGGTACGGGTTCATTTTTTGCTTAATAAATATTTGATATAAAGCATGCTAGGCATATTTGACATGTTGCATCGACAACACTCGACAAATTCTCTTTATATCGTTAATCAAATTGCTTCAAAATATGCTGGTATCTATTGACGTATGGACAACAAGCCGACCAAGTAAATAAACTGATTTTTTTGCACACTTCATGCTTTGTTCCCATCTTAAAAACTTATATTTAATACTGGGACCCCCAAGGTTCAAATCATGCATAGATCCACCATGGTTATAGCGTTCTCCGTCCGCATATTTTGTGCGATTTGATCAGTTCGATTTAAATTACGAAATCTCTACCTATCTTGTTTTTGGAATGAGTTATATTCAATTTTGCAAATTATCGTTTGACGAAAGTGTAAAAGTAGATCATTAAAAATATAATTTACAGTATACGTAAAAGTAAAATGCAAGGGTTAGTTACATGGTGGGTAAGTGTGTTTTTCTTTTTAATATTTGATTCTTAAAAAGTTTTAATAGTATTCATCTTCACTTATAAGTGAAATGTCTTAAATTTGAATATCGTAAATGAAAAGTTCGAATCAATTTAAAAATATAATATTGTGTAAAAACAATTATATATATTTAACTCTTGAAGTGCATTTCTCTAACATTATGTGTTCTTAGGATGACTTTATTCCTACATGCACGACCAAATACTTGAAACTAGAGCATGTAGGTTGGCATTTTAAAGTTGTAAAACAAGCACATTTTTCAAAATTACTTCAGAAACTCTTATCATCGGACTCCATATTATTACTGCTAAATTTGAAAAAAAAGTGCTAGCTCTGCAATTTGATCGTGAAATGTGCATATAAACTAGTGTTACACGAAGGAACTTAGGATATACATTCACAACAAAACCCTAGGTGTGACGGACGAAGGCAACAAAGTCAAGAAAATGAAAGTCTTCCTCAAAGAGAGAAATTTTTATGTATACCAGAACACAATCTGATACGTTATGTATTATATTTTAAGAGAACAGCACATTTACTTATATTATGACACATGATATACTACATTTTGTTTTGGATAAACAGAAAAATCTCCCGAAAGAGGGAATTACATTACATTAGGCCGTGATAGTCAAATGGTCATGGAGGACGTTGCCTTTTGGACCTTCATTTGTACCGAGCACTTCTATTCGACCATCTCAAATCTATCCATCCTCCAAAGTCCTTCTTTACGCTTTACAAACACGATCTCCTCGTCCTTCTGCTGCAGCTGCTGAGTCCATCAGTTACCTGCATATACTGTTAATGTGGGGTCCACCATACCAAATCACATGCAAGAGTGGGCTCCAACGTAGTCGGATCTTGAAGCCGTGATGGGTACGTCAACCTTCCACAGTAGTCCGGATGTATTATTTCTGGCCGTGGGCCATAACATGCTGCTGTGGATCACAGTGTGGAGGAGGAGGAGGAGGAGGAGGCGGGACCATTGCCGTGTAGTAACCCTCTCACAGGCGAGGCGACGTTCCTCCTCAAGTCATTGGAAAACGACTTTTACTTTGTCTCAACAGAAAGCTTGTCCTACTACTCCTATACTCAGCCATTTCAATTAACAAATTTATGCCAGAAAAATTCAAGAGTTCAACATAATTCTGAAAGAAGATGGACAAAATTGTGTTAACATCCCCACGTGAGTGATATAGGGGCTCACTCCGTAAGATATAGATTGTTCGAATCGTTAAAATACATTGCGAAATAAATCCTACAAAATAGGTGTAAACAACACGTGTTCCTGAATTCTAACCCTATATATATAGCTATACGCTTAATGTTTACATTTTCAAAAGAGAGACTTTCGTGGCGTCCCCGGTTCACAACATTCCTCATTTCCATAATTTCTATAAGTCTCGATCCATATCTCATTGTGTGAAACAAACTACATGATTCAATGTGATGGCGCCTAATTCAATACCCTAGGTTATACATGTATAAGTCAATCCTAAATTCCTAATATTAATTCCCAAACTCATGAAAAATGTTTGGGGTTAGTTGGCTTTTTCTAATTATCATGGAAACATGTATGTGTTTTTAGATACACGCAACTTTTCTTGGCTGCTCATTTGCCCTAATTGGAGTCCGCAGGCCAACTCACTTTCATGATATCGATTGCCTATTTATACAGATAATGCACTCCATCTTCATCATTGGCGCCGCATCAGATGGGGCTGGCTGCATGTTGCCAATATTCAATCAATCATATTTGTTCACTTTGTCGATAATGTTCTGAGTTCAAATCTTATGCACAACATTTGTTGAAAAATGATTGATGAATACAATCACTATGCAGACATAATAACATGTATTAGAGCAAAGTATGTTTGGATCATATGTTTACATTCAAAACTACGTCGTTTCAACTGTACATTTTAGTTTTATTCCATAAATCTCAAATTTTAGACCTTAAACTATAACACTGATATACTTCTTAGAAAGTGTAAAAGTTACTGAGAGCAATGTGAGGATTTATGAACTCTTCATTCATCATTGTTTAAAATTAAACCCTAAACCCAAAATTCCTAATAATAAACCAAAATTCCCAATACGATTAGTTACAAATGCTTTTTTGACAAGCATTCGCGGCACTGGGTCTCATGTGAACCAAAAACCTATTAGCGATTAGGTTACATACACCTAGTTGGACCGACCCCCCCCCCCTCTTTTCCTTCCTTTTTTTCTCCGCTAAACTGTAACCAAACAAATGTTTATATTGTCAAACTTTTGACGGCATAAAATCATGATTTATATTATGTTTTCAGGCCATGTATATAGTCAATGTGTGTTGAATTTTCATTTAAACATTGAATGCAGTGTTGGGTACATGGATGATAATACAAGGAAACCTTTTTTTTTTTTCTTTGGTCCTCTTAAGCTTTGAATGAGAACGTGAGAGGTGGGTGTGCGAGACACGAACATGATGCAGCTTAGAGGATGGAGATTTGCAATTTAAGCACACAGAAGTTTGGTGCATTTAAATTAGTAGGACCAATGCCAGGAGAGCAAGGCCCTCGAGTTTTTGTTGGAAATAAATAAATAAATGCCACTTAGTACTACAATATAGCCGTATTCTTTTTTCACTTGTAAGTGAGAGAGATGTTCGATTCTTGTCAAATGCGAATTTGAACCATATTATTACTAGCCAATTGTGAGGCTTAGCCACTCCCTAAATATCAGTTATTCAAAAAATATATACATATAAATATAAAAAAATCCCTTTTTTTTCGTATAATATATTTATGCCAATTGTGCATGGGATCCAAGTGTAGATTGCAGCAGACATTAATTTAGTGAGTAGGAGTGGGAGGAATATATTTTCAAGGTTTCAAGATCTCCTCCAAATTCCATTAATCACATTATCAATATGGAAACTTTATAGATTGAATTAAATTGCTTGGAAACAAAAGGAGCTCAAAGGGGACGTTTTCATGTTACTTTTGAGTTTATGTGCCAAAAATTTGATTTAATTTCTGAATATAAACAGAAACTTTGTCAAAATGACTTCTTATGTTGACTTGCTTTTAGAGCTCGAATTTCACACTCAAGTGAGTTAACGTATCAATGAGTGCTGGTGAATTTTTCTGTTTGAAATTTCATCATCACATGATAATAATTTCACACTTATACTATAACATGTATACCAATTTTTTAATCGTGCACTTTGAGTCGATAAGAAAAAAATCATGTATACTATTAATATAATAGTATATTAGTATATAAATTAGTAATACCAGTAAGTAGTACACCCAAAAATTTCGTGGAAAACATTGTTTATAGTGTAATTTCAAATTACTTGTTGCTATTTCGGAATGCGTTGTTGAATATTGTGTTAATACGAATTATGAAATTCTATGACATGATATTTCAATCACCCATATTTTGGGAAGAAATGCAATGCAACCTTCCTCTTGGGACTTGGCACATGATGTTCCAATGGGCTCTGATCTTTCCGATGGTCCAAGAATATGCCGACCCATTTTTCTTGTGCCCATTAGCTAGGTAGAACCCAAAAGTGCAAAGCTCCTAAAAGAAGGCCATAACGGCAAAAATGTAGAGCCCAATGGTGCATGGCAGAACTGGACATAGTAGAACCCAAAAGTGCAACAGCTCCTAAAAGAAGGCCGTAACGGCAAAAATGTAGAGCCCAATGGTGCATGGCAGAACTGGACATAGCACATAGGGCCGTTTGGTGCGGGATTGAACATTTTTATTTTTAGAGGATTATCGTGGAATTAATATAATCATTTTGATGGGATTAGAATGAATTAGAAACATGTTTACTTATAAGGAATGAACTTGTAAATAATGTGTATCATTTTCATTTCTTATATTACGATATGTTTACACTAAGGGGTGAAAGAATAAATTCACGAGATTCGTACCTAAGACGTCTTACTTACAAGTGAAGATGACTATTGTGGACGTAAATTTCCGCTTTCTTTTTCTTGGATGAAAATGCACCTGCAAAACAATTAACACCTAAGATCACAAGAGCCTCATGCACCCATGATGAATAGTGGGGCTTTGGCCGAAAAATCTCCAATGCCAAAGTTAGAATTTGAGAGAGTTTAGAGAATTTTAGGAGAAGAATGAACTTAGGTTTTTGGAGAAATGAGGGGCTATATATAGGGGTGTGGCCGGTCCTATTTGGGGAAATAGGGACCGACCACTTATGGTGGTAATTTGGCTCTAATTGCAAGATATTAAACTACATAATATCTTGCAATCAATTAGGTAATTAATCAATTAATTTTGTCAATTAATCCCAATTTGAAAAGAATAGTTGGGAGTTACCTTGTGGGTGAAGATTTGATGAGGAGTGATAAGAGGGTTTAAAAGAATACCATTTTGATCACTTTTGACCTTGATTGAGCCGTTATTGTTCGTTGCATGAGCGTGTGAATCCTGATGTGCCTTAAGGGTTTGTCATTTTTACCCAAAAAATCCACGTGTTGCCTCCATAATTTTCTTGATTATTTTTTGCTCCACAAATGCCCCTACACCTATTGGGCTGCTTGCAGGAAAGGGCAGCATATGTAAAGATCTTCTCTTGTTTTAGGAAACATAGGGTTGTTTCCTATTTTGATGTAGATTATCTCTTTAATTGGAAATTAGATCCTTCTAGGAAAGGGAAATAATAAGTCTACCTTAAGTAGATTATTAAATCAACTTCAGAGAGTAATTTATTCTACCCTATAAGAGAGAGAAAACTAAAGAATATTTGTTCCCCTCCCCTAGTAATCTTCTACACTTGCCCATGCAAATGATTGTCTTTCGTTGCTTTCTTCGTCTTTACGCTGCACCAAGGTAAGAAAAAATTAATTGTTCCTCATCTTTGTAATTTTTGGGAGCCTCGGGGCTTCAAATTTGGCTCGACGGTGGTTGAGAATGTGTTAAAAAGTGGCTGTAGAGGGTCACGGTATGGTTGCTGTGGGCAGCTCGATGCGGCGCCGTGGGCCAGGTGCGTGAGGCACTGGGGTGCTAAGTTTGGGCTGCTTGGTTGGGGCCCGTGTGGGAAAAGAGAAAGAGGCACGGGGGCGCTAGCCCCCCTCCATTTGGATTAGGCTGTTCGGCTTGGGCCCATGCCGCCGTGATGGTTGGGCCGATGAGGCGTGGGCCTCATTTTCTTCTTCATTTTTTATAATGGGCTCGGACTTGTGTGCGAGAGAAGAGAGAGAGAGAAAGAAGGGTCTTTGGGCCATTGGGCTTGGCCCGTCCGCATGTGAGACCATGGGAGGCGCGGGGCGCCTGCCCTCTTCTTTGCTCTTGGCTCATGGGCTCCTACGGTCTTGGATGTGACTTGGTTCTTGGGCTGTGGGGCCCCAATGCATTCCTTTTTTTTTTATTTTTTTTATTTTTATGTGTGCAGCGGTTTAACGAATCTTGCGTCTTTGTAGAATTTCTTCGAGCATGTCTTCTTTAAGCCACAAGAGTGATGATGGTGTACCGCCATTGTATCGCCAAGGCGGGGTTTTGAGTAAGGTGGGTTACTTCAAGGTTGCTCACTTCAAAATTAGCTCCGATGACTCGTTTAGAGACTGTCTTGAGGCATATAGGCACGCCATTCCGTCGGGGGTGCGTGTGAAGCGCGTCAAGGAAAATAGCAGCCGTGAACCATGTAATGGGGCTCAGAGAGCCATCAAGTTTCATCCCTACTACTTCGTGTTGAAATTTTCTTTTCCCATGCCGCGTTTTTTCCAAGAAGTGCTTTGCTTCATGAAGTGTGCCCCCACTCAATGTTCTCCCAATGAGGTCCATGTGATGGTGGGATTTCACAATCTAAGTCAATTCTTTAACTTGAATTTGACCGCCAATGAATTATGGTACTTCTTTGATATAAGCCGCATTGAAGGAGTCAGGCAGCTGCGATCTCCCCACAAATTCTTTGACCACTCGAGCAAGGGTGATCATGACTGGGACAAGGAGACTTTGCAGATAAGTGGAGAATGAGAGTCTGATCCTTCCCCCGAGCTGCGCATTCCGACGGTTTTCATCTTTGGTAAGTAGACTGCTTAGTCTCTAGGCTGCTTTGTACTTTCGCTAAGCTGTTTTCTGATATACTGATTGTTCTCCTCTGCTCCTGTAGATTTTGAATTCGGCTCAACTCCTAAGACTTCTCTAGATATGAAGAAGTGCATGTTGCACTAGGTATCCCTTCTGAGTACCGTGAGTGGCGTTGGCTGTTTATTCCTCTTCGCCAGGGGAAATATGGCCTGCCCCCGAGAGAAGAGATAAAACGGATCAAGGAGGAGGCACTAGCTCGTCCGATCGCCGTTGTGGAGCCCGCTGTAAGTGAAGGTGGGAAAAATAGATCTTCCTCGCTTGCTCAAGAGATGGCGATTAAGAAAAAGCCAATGATTTCTTCCGCTGCTCGCGAGGGTTCGCCGACTGCCCCCAGGCTTGTGATTGACTTGGCTTGCTCCAAGAGTGAGAAAGACAAGGCTGCTAGATCTGCACCAGTGACGCATGTCGTTCCAAAGGTGGTTAGTTTGATTGCTGATAGGAATGCTCAGCGTAGAAGTTCCGCCGTGCCCATAGTGCCGAAATTTATGCCAAAACGTCTGTCGAGTGCTAAGTCTAGTTCACCTTTAGAGAGACTTACTACTATGAAAAACAATAAGATGGACTCTACTGCTAAAGTGGCGCCAAAACCCACTCCCCTCACTGCTGGGACTGATTCGCTTGCTGAGAAAAGGGAGACTGCTCGTGTGGGCAGTTGTGAGAAATCCACCAAGCCCATTTCCATGGAGGCTGCTGAGATTTGTGCGCTCTTGAAACCGGATCTACTTGAAGACATGGACGCGTGTGCCAAGTTTGTTGATGGCGTTAAAGGAGTTGTCTGCCTAAGTTCTTTTGTGAAGCATACAACCAAATATAGGAGGAATGCTCTGCTTGTTATGATGCATATGACGACGATTCTGGTAGCCGAGTCTATGCTCCTTGACTAAGAGGATACCAAGGCTGCCAAGGGGGTGGCAAAGACTATGGCAGCCGAAGCTTACTCTTCGGCCGAGAAGATCAAGAAGTTGGAGTTTGAGCTCACTTTGAAAGGGTCTAACATTTCTGCCCCCACTTCTCTGTAGCTTGAGACTGCTCACCAAGAGATCGTTGATTTAAAGACTAGGCTTAACGCGATCCAAGTTAAGTATGAAAATGCAGAGAAGGAGATTGGATGTTACATACCTTAAATTCAAGATCTTGAGCGTGCCGTCTCTGAGCTTCGTTCCCCTGTTTATGCAAAGGATGAAAAACTGATTGCTGCTTATAATCAAGTGATCCACTTCAAAAAGGTCATTAATAGGCTTGAACCCCAAGTGTTGGAACTCCAAGGTGCACTGAAGATCAACCAAAGTCTGAAGAAGGAAGTGGATGAGCAGCTGAAGGGTGAGAAGGCTGGGCTTGAGACTTTGCTTGTTTAGAGTCAAGCCGATTTCTACAAGCTGGGTTATATAGACCATCTCTTTAGGAAGCCGTCTGACTTTGGGTTTGCTGGGAAAGACTTCGAGACCTTCTCTATTTCTCCGGAAGACTTGCTTGCTTTTACTTCTGAGGCTTCCATTGGTGAAGTATTTAGAGAAGTTGGTGCCCAGGCTGAAGCAACCGGGGGTGAATCGTCGGATGGTGCCACTGCTGAGAGTGTCACGGCTGCTGAAGGTGTGGGGACTTAGTAGTTATAAGATGTCCAAGCTGTTGAAGAGTAGTCTTCTAGGTAGTCCCTAGGATTTTCTTTGTTTTCCTTGATACTTTTTGCTTTACTTGAATTCATTCGGCCTTTGTTAAGGAATTTCTTGACTTTTTATACGAAAACTGGTCCAATGGGGGAAAACCGTAGTAACATATTTGTCTTGCTATGAAAAGAATGCCTTACCGGACACTTAAAGAAGTTAAATGGCAGTACTAAAGGAAAGAAAGATATATTATATCCTCCGCTCTGGGCCTAGCATAAGCGATGATTGCCTTTTAATAGAATTCGTCTTCGGGGGATATTTCTTTGAGAATAGTGCAATTTCAATAGTTATATCTAAGGTTTAGGGTTTAGGGTCTTGCTTATCAATTTTACTAGAAAATTTAATAAACTTGCTTCCTTCGTTTCAGCTGTGGGTATTGGTATAAAACTTTGCAAAGTTATTAGCCATAGGGTCGACAGCCGGACACCTTACTTACAAAAGCAGACAAGTCCGCGTGACCACTTGGCTATTAACCTTGGCTTTTTTCAATCCTTTGAGCTGTATGGAATTTCGTAAGTAAAGGTTAGAGAGAACTCCTTGATTTTATGTAACCAATTATGTGGGTTGCGTAGCAAGTATCACAACACTTTAGGAATCAGTGTAGATCTTAAGTGAGCATTTCATGTTTTGGTAGAGGTGAAGCTTAGTGGCTGTGTAACATGTCGGCAGCGAATAAAGCTTTGTATATGCGCGCTAACTTGTTTAACCTTTCACAAAAATGTGCGGTTGTATAAGTTTAACACGGCTCACTGCTCGAATGGCAAGTCGTAGGCAGTTTTCTGGAAACCATTGGCTACCTTAGTGCACTCCGTAGAAGTTTTAAGGTTCCAGGGCAGCCGTACATAGGGCGTACTGCATAATGTGCCTCATCCGTCTCTAAGGCCTGGTTCCCCACGGATTAGGCCAAGAGATCTAAAATCCTTCAGTTAGCTAAGCCTTGAAAAATACCATTGTGGCTATTTCTAGGAATCCCGGCTCAAGCCATCGTGCACCTAGTTATACCAGGGCAGCCGAACTCATCCATGTCTGGATATTCAGAGTGTAAAGTTTATCCTTGGTGTGATATAAACTAGCACTCAAACTTAAACCCTCTTTTTGACAATTGTAGTATGGATAAATAGGGATCGTTCTAGGCCGGGCCTTAGGAGGGACTGCTAATCGACTCAAATTAGACTCAATTACACTTAACTAGACTTAAAAACACTAAACTAGACTTAAAAACACTAAACTAGACTTTTATGACTCAAGACTGACTCAAACTACTCAAAACTACACAAAACAAACAAATTGACTCAAAACTAACACTAAGGATGACTTTGGACGAAATATGAACTAAAAAGACTCAAAACAATGAAAAGAAACCAGTTTGGACAAATTCTAACTAAAAGACACGAAATATAAAGGGGGGGAGTGGTTTTTGACGAATTTAAAGTAAAAGCAAACAGATTTAAAGACTCTAAACAACTTTGGACGAAACTGGGTGTTTTAATGGGTGAATGGCTAGCTAGAGGGTCTTTCTCCACACATGACACTTATGCATACGAATCGATTTCTAGTTATTCTTCCTATAAACTATGAATGACAACACCCTAGATTAACCATGAACAACACTAATTAACCATCAGATTTTCCTAAGTTCATTGAATTGGACTCAGTGTCGCAACCAAATTATTCTTATCAAGTTCCCTACACGAACATCATGATAGAGATACATATCAAAGATCATTAAGTTCTATGAAAATCATAAGCATTGACAAGACATTCGTAACTATGAATAACATGATACTCCTGCCAGGAATTTTACTTAACACGATCATGACCAGTGACCTCCACTACTTATAAATATAAGTTCATAACTATTAGGTGAAACTCCCTTATATTTTAGCATCAAATTCATGCATGCAAACCAAGTGTGCACCCTTAATCAGCATACACAAATAAGTTCTGAATTAAACAGTTAAGCAAATTGCATTCAAGATTCATGAAATAATAACTGAACGTAATCAATTCATATGCAATATATGTTCATGGCTTTGAATTCGCCTCTAGCCAAGATGAGTTTAGTTCCTCATGTTCGCACTTAAACAAAGATAACATAAATTAAACTTTGAAAACAAAAGATAGAAAACACCTAGGAATGTTCCAGCAATCTAAGCTTGAATGGCAGGGCATGGCAAAGGGTCTCCTCTCCTTTCTTCTTGCAAGGTTGCGGCACAAGAGAGATTTCTGTGTATGATGGATGTGTGGTGCGATTTTGTGGTGAGAGATGGGTGATTTTCAATTGTTGCGGCACAATGTATTTATAGGGAGAAGGGAAGACACGACAAAGGCTGAGAATGAGGGGAATCAGGACTCCAAATCAACAAGGAATAAGGACACTTCTCATCAGATTCCAGGGAGGAAAATGAGTAGTCCTTGCAGCAGGAAACATAGCTTCTAGAAGGGCTAGGTGCGGCACACTTTTAAGGATAAGGCTTAGCTTCTAGAAACCTAATTTGTAGGTATCCTAATGTCATTTAGATGCCCTCATTGCAGCTAGAAATTAGGTAGATTAGGATAAGATAAGATAAGGTTTTGGATAATGTTGGATAAGATAAGGTTGGTTTGGATAATGTTCATTCTTTTTAGCTGATTCCTTATCTTCCAAGTCTTGACTTTATTTTCTTTATCTTTTCAGCATATTCCTAGCCTCTTGATATTCAAAAACGTCAATCCACCTTGCTCCATGCATGTGTTATCCATTCTTGGCCCAAAACTGCTTCAAAATGCTCCAAATTGCATTTTCTTGCCAACTTTGTCATTTGAAACTGAAAACACAAGAAAATAGCTTAAACCACTTTAATAAATAGAAATTAGCTATGAAAATGCACGAAAACAAGCTAACTAAGTCGCATAAATATGCTCCTATCAATCATCCCCAAGGTATAAAATATCGATGATATCGGAAATATCGGTAGTCCAAAAACACGGAAATTTCGATGGAAATATTGGGATATTATCGATATCGATAAAAATTGAATAAAAACCACGGAAATTGTAAGAAAAACTTGGAAATTTTTATTGAAACTTTGCAGGATGTTTATTTAGTCAATTATCTATTAGTTTATCACAAAAAATTGGAAGGAAATGCATTGCATGATAGATATAACTTATTTAAGTTGATTATATAGCGAGTTGGCAAACATTGTGAGTGTAGAAAATATGTAGTAATTAATGAAAGAAGTTTAAACATACCATAATCATTTATATATAATGAATTAGTACAATATTTTACACTTTATACATTGCATGGTAAGATACATGAGTGACTTAGCAAGGTCTAAAATATCGATGATATCAGAAATATCGGTAGTCCAAAAAAATATCGGTAGTCCAAAAACACGGAAATTTCGATGGAAATATCGGGATATTATGGATATTTTAGACCATGATCATCCCGCATTGGAGAGTAGACCCATGTAAGTGTCGGGGAATTGGTTTACCCTCTCGCATTGGAGAGTATGGTTGGTCCCTAGGGGGCGCATTTCCTGCGATAAGTCCCTAAGAATGGCGCGATCCTCTTTTCAAGTGCAGGTGTGATCAGTTGTTGTAAGCATGCAGTCGAGCCAAACGAACGAAAACTTAGCTGTAAAGTAGAAACTGCATAATAACTGGATAGTCCTTAGCTTGCGAGGTGGTGGGCGTCGAGCTGCTTGAGTCTTCGGGCTTTGATGTAGCGGTAGGTCACACATGGTACTTCCTCAGATTGTAGGCGTTCCACTGCTTTTCGATCTTTTTGTCGTTCATGGTGGTGAGGATGTATCTACCCTTGTCGCCAACTCTGCTGATCTTGTACGGACATTCCCATATATGAGCCATCTTCTTGAAGCCTTCTTTGCGGGCAATGATGAAGGCTTTTCTTAGGACTAGATCTCCGGGCTGGAATTGCCGGATCTTGGCCCTTTTGTTATAGTTGGATAGAAGTTGTTGCTGGTAGGCTACGATGCGGGTGATGACCTTCTCACGTTCCTCATCTGCCAAATCTAGATTTGTGGCCATCTCCTTTCCATTTTGCTTGATGCTTCACAGTAGAGTGTTGATACTTGGCACGATAACATTGGGATGAATGATTGCTTCTGAACTAAATGCCAAAGAGAAAAGAGTTTCACCAGTTGCTCATTGTTTGGTTGTGCGATATGCCCACATACATCCAGGAAGTTCGTCTAGCCATTTTCCCTTCTTTTCGGAAAGAGATTTCTTGAGGCAGTCGATGATCGTCTTGTTAGATGCTTCGGCCTTCCCATTACCTTAGGGATACCTCGGCGTGGACATGTGCTGCTTGATACCATATTTCTGGAATAACTTCATCAAATCTTTGCCTATGAATTGCAGGCCGTTGTCCGTGATGATGGATTGAGTGATGCCAAATCGGCAAATGATGTTCCTTCATATGAAGCGTTCTATGTCTGTTTGAGTTGTGGTTGTTATGGGCTCTGCTTCCACCTATTTGGTGAAGTAATCAGTTACCACGATCATCATACCTCTACCCCCAGTAGCAGGTGGCATTGGCCCTACCAAGTTGATTACCCATTACATGAACGGCCAATGACTCGTCTGCGGCTGTAGTTAAATTGGCAGGCAGTGCTAGTACCGGCTTGTAACATTGGTAGTTGTTGTATTTTTTTACTAACTCCTTAGCATCTTGATGCATAGTTGGCCAATAATAACCTATGTTAAAAGCCTTATGTGTTAAGGATCGGCATCTGGAATGATTTCCACAAACGCCTTCGTGGATTGAGCTTATAACCTTTAGTTCGTCGGGAGACGTTAGGCAGTGGAGATGTGGTCCAGTGTAGGATCTTCTAACGAGAATTTCGTTCCACATGCAGTAGCATGCTACCTTTATTTAGAGCTTTCTAGACTCCAACCTTTCCGTGGGGAGTGTGCCATTAACCAAGTAGTCTATAATGGAACTTTACCAATTTGGAGTTGTACTAACCTGTGATACCTCGGTTGTTGGCTCTGCCTCTATGCTTAGCTTGTCTATATACTCCACCGGAATAGAGCGTTTGAGTTGGTGGTCGAGGGCGGAGCCTAATCCGGCTAGCGCGTCCGCGTGAGCGTTGTCTGCTCGCGGAACTTGAGTGAGGGTGTAAGTCTGAAATGCCTCAAGTTGCTTTCGTACCTTCTCTAGGTATTACACCATTCTTGGATGTTTTTTCGTGTACTCCCCAGTAGTATGGCTGGTGATTAGCTGAGAATCAGAATGAATTGCAAGCTTTTTCACCGCCAAGTCTTTTACCATTCAGAGGCTTGCTAGTAGGGCCTCGTACTCCGCTTTGTTATTTGATGCTTTGAAGCCTAGAATGATCGCCTGCTAGAGCATCGACCCGTCTGGGGTGACAAGAACTACACCTGATCCCGAGCCTTTGTAGTGAGATGCGTCATCGACATGCAAATGCTAGAAGTCTACATTGAGTGGAGCAGGTGCGGCTAAGGTGTGCTTGGCTGCCTCCAGGGTGTCGTTGGGCTGCTTTATTGCATCGTCTAGGCTAGATGTGAATTCTGCTATGAAGTCTACCAAGGCTTGGGCCTTTGTTACCGTGCGGGGTCAAAAAACTAAACAGTATCGACCAAGTTCTAATGTCCATTTCATTACTCGTTGAGAAATGTTTGGACCATGTAGGATTGATACGTACAGGATATTGAGTCACGACGATGACTATGTGAGCTTGAAAGTATGGTTTGAACTTCCGAGCCGCAACAACTAGTGCCAAAATTAATTTCTCGATCTTCGGGTATCTAGTTTCCTCATCGAGAAGAGCTTTAGAAGTGTAAAATATGCACACATACACACACATATTTATACCATTACTTTCTGGGCTCTGACTCCTCCTATTAGTAACCTGAAATTATCATCAGTTCATTGTCCTAGTAGCATACTAATACAAGCCAAGACCCACAATCTAGATAACAAAAACTACTCGTTCAGTCATTAATGTAATGACTCCAATGTCACTTTCTCTATATAAAAATCAAAATGTAATTAGTTCAAAATCATAAATCATAAAATTTAAGCTAATTTGACAAACATAGTAATCATCACAAGTTCAATCCTAGAGTATCTAATCCCCAAGCTCTGATACCATTTTGTCACGCCCCGACCCGCGAATAAAGACTATTCACGAGTTAGGGTGTGAGCTATATCGTAGTTATATAAATAAATTCTACAACCAAGATATTGTGGAAAAATTAAAATAAAATTGGTTAATAACTGAAACACAATACATTCTATAACACTAGTTAACAACTTTTACATACTAAATGCTTGAGTTTATTATATAAAATTTATTGAATACGTAGCGGAATAACTATAGTGCACAAATTAATTCACAACACAAAGTACCAACAAAATAATAATTAAATTGTAATAATTCTTTCAAATGCATAAAATCTATGCAAGTGAGATGCATGAACGTACTCACTCCCTTCTAATCTCGTCAACACATACCTAAGGCACCCAAGCCTGCACGTCCTATACCATGCTTATACCACTTGGCTCCGAATACCTTAGAATATGAGTTAACTCCTGCTCATTCCTTAAACCCAATTTTTGTAATTAAATTCTCAGTTTCCACTTTATTATACAGGCACTTCCCCCAACGCCCAATTGTATATTCAAGCCCTTCCCCCAACACCTGACATATACAAAATTTCATTATTTTATAACCAATCGGTTGTATACTCAAGCCCTTCCCCCGACGCCTGACATATACAAGGTTCATTATTTTATATTCAAGGCAAATTTCAGCCCTTGAATATTCTCACAACTTAGACACTTTACACAAGTGAGCACTTGACACAACACAACTCTTTTTCTTGCTTTGCAATGCATATGTATATGTACTGCACATAAAGATTAATAATTACTTACTCACCATATATAAATATGAGCATAGATTAAACTAACTAGTAACCAATGTAATAATGTTTGATACTATCATTTAAAATATTGATCATTTACCACTCTATAGAATTACAATCGTCTTGTTCACTCTCGCCTGGCCGTTACCTGTTATTATTTAGACAAGAATTAGATGTCCATGTTAGTAAAGAAAATTGAAAGTGAAATATCTCAAAAGCAACAAGGCATGAAACTCTACTTCTAGCTTTTCCCCTTCCAAACCTCTCATCTTTTATTTTTATTTCAACCCACCACTTATACTTCTTCTTATCTCATTTCCTTTATTTTCTCACCCACAAACTTGATCATTTTCTTCCACCCGACTCTCATCTTCCTCCCACACAACACTCTACCACTTAATGTCTTTTTATCATCTTTTTGCTTCTCCTTTTTATTCCCTCAAGAACCACTGCTTAATCATTTTCTTTCAAATTTCTATCTCCTTTCTTTTCTACAAATCGACCCCCCTCCTCCTCATCATCTCTCTCCCCACAAAACATCATCATCTCTCTCTGCCAACTCCACAGTTAAAGGTGTGGTAATAGACACTTTGGATGGAACGGATGATGCACATGGAGTGGTCTCATGAGAGCTTAGCCACAACGACATCATCCATCATCTTGTTCATCATGGCTACCATTGGTGAGTGTGACTGGCCAAGTGTAGCAGTTGTTGCATTGTGGTGGTGGTCAAACAAAGGTGAAAAGATGGAGAAGGCGGATGTTGGATGCCTGGATTGTTTATGTATAAAGTTGTAGTTCATTTTGAAACTCAGTATTGTTCTATTAATACTGGTTTGTCAGAATTTTGGTTTGGAATTTGAAGTGAAGAATTGTCTTCGAGATTAAGATGAAAGCTTGCAAATATTGTAATAATGAACACAAAGATTTAAGTGGTTCACCAAATTGGCTACGTCCACTAGAGTTGCATATGCATTTGTGTTTTCACTATGTAGGAGAGATTTACAAAATACAATGAAGATGGCCTAGAGCCTTTGCATAAGGTAAAAGAAAGGGATGGTGGGGAGAGTGGTCTGAAAATGAGAGATTTTTCTTGTTGTTGCTAGGTTCTTGCTGGTGTGTCCTCTTCCTCCCGTGTTCTTTCCTCCCGTGTTCTTTCCTCCCTCTGCCTTTATGGAGAAAGAAATGGAATCCTCAATTAAGCCTTTGTTATGCTCGTAAATTTGCTATTATATATAATAATAATTCTCCTTGTTTACACCTTTGTTTTACTCTTCTATATAGGTTTTACATTATATTTGTGTTTTGTAGGTTGTAATAAGCAAAGAGTGAAAAATGAGCTAAAAAGGGCTTTTACAATCCTATGTCGTCAGCACAGCCTGTGCAGATCAGCTGAGTTCGTGGATTAAACTGTATTGACTCGGGAAGAACCAGGAGATGTGCCATATATGTTTGGAAAGCCACAGATGTATTTTCCGTAGAATTTTACGGTTCGTGAATATCATTTTTCTAGAGGGAGTTATGGCAGTTTTAGTACATGAAGGTCGGGCTACGCGCGAATACAAAGTTTTATAGAAACGTGTATCAATGTGGCAGATTAAAGGAAGATTAAAATTCCTATTTATTAGGAGTTTTAACCAATTGAAGAAAGCCAAAAAGTCTAAGAGAAAGTAAATAAAAAGTCTTTAATATAATGAGACTTTAAAGCTCATTAAGCTTGATAAGGAAAAGAAGGCTAATTGCCTTGTCGGTTACAACTAGAAAGGGAGTGAAGGAGGATCCCTAATAAGACCAGCAGAGGGGGCGTGTGATATAAAAAGTAGAAAAACAAAAGAGAAAAAGGAAGGACCAGAGCACCGTTCTGCAATTTGTCATCAAAGAGTTTCTTCTTCTCCTTTTACTTTCTGTTTTGTTTGTCTTTGCTGACCATTTACATTATGAGTAACTAATTTTCATAGTTGGGACTTGGTTGAAGTCCTAATCATGTTTCCTTGAGTATTTTCGATACACTTTTGTTACAAGACAATTTGTTGATGCTTTAGTGATTAATTCCAGTTTTAATTCCAATCTTATTGAGTTATTTTATGATTGATCACCATAGAATAGCTTTGTAATTGAGTTTGTTACATGGGTAAATTTGGATGATCGAGTCTTGTACCTATGCCAAGTAACAAGAGAACTAGTTACGGCTCTTGGAATTCATTATCACGGATAACCGGAATAGATACCATGTTCTAGGATTCTTGTGTTTGTCGATTTCCATTGTATTATGTTTTCTCGGAGTGCAACTTAGTAGATACCATGCTAAATACTTCGAGAATGAAAAGAGTTAGTATAGACACCCATGCCTAATTCGTTGTTTAGGGAAATCAATAGCTTAAAGAGTAGATACCATGCCTTTAGGTTGACAAACGTAAGGCATCAAAAATTTGTTTTGTATCATAGTGTGTATCGGTTGCATAAGCGAAAAAGGTTAGAGATGGAAGTCAAAGTCCTAACCGTTCAAACATCGTTTTCAAAACCCTTATTGCCAATTACTTTTATGTGCCTATGTTCTTTATAATGTGTTTTTATACTTAAACTTAAGACATCTCAAACTATTTTGTTAAACCTTTACTTGCATATTTGCTAGTTTTGTGAATTAATTAATTTAAATTGTTAGGAATCATACTCTAGATACATATTAGTGCAATCCTCGTGGGAATGATCTCGTACTTGCTTTCTATACTATGTGTTTGATCTTGTGCACTTGCGAGTTTAAAACGTGCAATTAGTAGCTTAATATTTAGGTTGCTAAATGCATAACAGCCTTTAAGGACACGTTTCCATTGTTTTGCAACACTTGGACATCAATCATTGGAAACATTAGTAATTGATCATCATTACAATGCATGTGGACAAATACAAAAAGGCCACATCCAAACTCTAAGGGATATAGAATCCCACCTCTCCAAATTTGGGGGATGAATCATCACCAATCATTAACCATGATATGTGGTCCAATAGAAAGAAAACAAATGTTATGCTAATCATTAGCCCTAATATGTTTTCCAATAGAAACACACCAAATGTTAACCTAATCATTGATAATGGTATGTGTTCAAATGGCAAAGAGACATGTGTTAAGTTAATCAATATCATGCAAGGTGGATACAAGCATCTAAGGCCACTTTTAGCTTTAGCTTAAGTTTTATTCCTAGATCAAAACACAAGGGTAAGTCTACAATCAATAGGCATACAAATGGAGTTTGGTAAAAGCTCCAATTTTCTCTCATAAAACTTCACTAAAAACTACTTACAAGTACACTAGTAGGCACAAAGACATGTTTCCAAGCTTTGACAACACCTCCCATTCTATTAGTAGTTAGGTGTTTATGTAAAGTGATTTTAAACCAAAATAGAGAAATACAAGTACATAAGAATAGAGTTTCATAAAAAAAATATTACAAAAATTTTGTAACATAGAAATACTAATCATGTATACATACATATGCACATATATATACTTTTTTTTTTTAAATATGGGGTATTACATGGTTGTAGTCGGAGTATGCGTCCAACAAACTGAGCAGCTGGTTCCTAGAAGTTGAATCTACTGGTAGATCGATTCGGGGAAGTGGATAAGGATCATTTGGGCATGCTTTGTTGAGGTCGGTGTAGTCTACGCAAACCCTTCATTTGCCATTCTCTTTTTTCTTCACTAGTACAATGTTGGCAAGCCATGTTGAGTGTGCTACCTCTTCTATGAATCCAGCCTCCAATAACTTGTCAATGTCTGCCTCGATGATCGCCACTCGCTCGGGTGTAAAATGCCTTCTTTTTTGGATCACCGGTTTGGCAGCGGGGTTAACGTGCAGCTTATGGCAAGCTATCTTGGGGTCGATGCTAAGCATGTCAGAAGGTGACCACACGAAGACGTCACTATTTTCCCTAAGGAAAGCCGTGAGTTCATTCTTTTCTTTCAGGCTCAAATATGAGCCAATTTTTAGCAGTCTTCTCCAGCTGCTGGGGATTAAGAATGAATGCATCGTCGAGATACGGCCTGGTCAGACTTGATTTCTCCGACTCTTCTTTCTGGGATGCGAAATCAGATTTTTGATACTTGACGGAAGTGACGACGTCCAGCTTTATCAGCCAATGTCGCCTTAGAATCCCATTGTAGGAAGACGAGTCGCTTACTATTGTGAACGTCTATTTTAAGACAACTGGCGGTGTTTTCACGTCAAGTGTGATGTGGCCGATGGTAGTCGAGGTGTGTCATTTGAATCCAGTGAGTACCTTCGCTCAACGTATGATTGTGCTTTCCAGGCCCATCTTTTGAATTACTGAGAGTTGAAGTAGGTTGACTGCACTTCCGTTATCAACCATCATCCTATCATCTATAGCGTGGGCTAGTTGGACATATACCACCAATGCGTCGACGTGCAGGAAGTCGATGCCTTTGGCATCCTTGCTCGGTGAAGCCAACAATGGGTTCAGGTTGGGTGTTGACTGCCTGGACCTGCAAGACCAGTAGAGCTTGCTGGATCTTCCTCTTCTTAGAATTGTTAGTGGCCCCAAGTGCTCAGATTCGGCGAAGATTCATTAATCTGAATCGTCTTGTTGGGCAACTTTTCGTCTACATCTGAGTTCCTTCTAGGCTGCGTAGCTGGCTTGTCCAAGTACCTATCGACCTTGCCTTCCTTCACGAGTTTTTCTAGGTAATTCTTCCAAGTATAGTAGTCGTCGATTGTGTGACCGAAACCTCGGTCAAATGCGCAATACTTGGTGTGATCCATCTTGGAAGTATCTTCCTTCAATTGTTTCGGCAACTTGAACCATTGATGTCGCGAAGGATTTGGTGGATTGGAATCGAGAACTTTGAGTAGTTATTGGGCATCGGGCCTCCTTTAGTCGAGGATCGGTCCCTACACTTGGCCCCCTACCTGCTTTTGTTGTTGTACTATTTTTCGTCTTTCTTCTTTTGAGTTAATGCTGACTCTTTTCGAGGCTGCTCGAGTGCCTTGTCTGCTCGCCGAGCCTCGTCCCAAAGTGCATGCGTATTTGCCAGAGCGAAAGAGTCTGCCAGAGTTAGATCTTTTTTCATGATCAATTCTCCAAACAGCGGGTGGTCTGCTTTGAGTCATTTTTGGAAGGCTGCACTTGCTATCGAGTCATCGCATTAGATTATCTTTTGCCTTCTCTGCTTTGAACCTCTTCACGTAGTCCCAGAGCGACTCATTTGGATTCTTCTTCACATTGAACAAATGGTCGAACTTCTTCTTGATCGAGAGGTAAAATGAGTATTCTTTGGTGAAAACCAAGGAAAACTCATCAAAACTCCGGATGGATTGTGGCGGTAGGGTGTGGAACCAATCTTGCACCTCGTCTTGCAAAGTGGTGGCAAATATTTTGCACATAAGGGCATTGTTGTTTCGATAAAAGACCATCGTGCTTTAGTAGTGATTCAAGTGTCTCTCCGGATCTCTATCTCTTTTGAAAGATGTGAAATGTGGCATGCTAAACTTGCGTAGAGGCTCTGCCTGCTCCATGTCGTCCGTGAAGGGTGACCTGCTCATGTTGGTCATGTCCCGTCGTAATGCCTCATCGGTGACCTCGTTGCATTGGAAGTCATCAATCGCTTGGTCAATAGCCTTTCTACTTCTTCTTGAATTTGCCTTTATTGGGGTAGCGAAGCTCTTGGCTGCTCCCGATCTTGACCTGCTAGTATAGGCTGCTCTTTTATGTGCTCGGCTCATCTATGCAGCGACAACGGTGCGTGTGACACATCCTTAGCAAGAGAGTGGATTCCTCGCGGGCTGTCGGTTGAACTTGAGCCGGATTGAGTAACTACTTCTCTTCGTTCGTCGTGCTACCTACTTCGATGTAAGGTTGAGGATGCTCATTGCAGGCCTAGCCACAAATGAACACTTCGCCTGGAAGGTTGCTTATGTTGATTATCGGAATGCAGTCCCAATTGTTAATGTATGCTCGTCTGTGGGCCTAACCAAGAGTGCACGCTCCTCCGCGAGCTAAGACAAGTGTATACGTTATCTCGGGGGCCCAGTACTGGAGTGTACACTGCTGGAACGCTCGGTTCGCGGCTGGTCGAATGGCTGCTTGCCAGGACGCTGCTAGATAGGTACTTCGTCTGCTCTTGTCCTATTTCGGGACACCACGTCAGGGGCACATTGCATCTCAGTGAGCTACAAAAGCTGATTCACCAAGGTCGTTTGCTGTGCGAGGGTGCTCGTTAACTTTATGACTTGTCGAGACAAGTGTTGTTCACCATTTGGGTTGGAAGAGCTTGGAAGAAATACGTCTCCTTAAGTAGTGGAAGTGTGGTAGACTCCGGGCGCGAGGTTTGAGGTTGGAAATGTCAAATCCGCGGAGAAATGTGGTGAAAATTCCCCTGGTTCAATTGTCGGCCCATAATTTTGAAGCCGGGATAGTTAAACCGTTCTTGGGACGATTTGGGCTGTTTGGGAAGCCACGGGAGTGGGCTGGGCCAATGAAGTGGGCTGGGCCACGGGAGTGGGTTGCTCCACGTGCGGCATGTGTGGGACTTAGGCTTGGGCTCAACTCGGGTGCGCGTTGGGCTCGCACAGGGTCGTGGCTCAGGTCAGCTCATCCTGGGCTTGGGCCCTTGAAGCTTGAAATGGCACGACTTAGGCCATCTGGTCTTGGGCTCGGCCTTGGAGTGGACTGGGCTTGTGATGGCCTTGGGCCAACGAGGTTTGGGCCACTACTCCTGCAGTAGCTGCCTGATTCTGGGCTTGCTCACCTTGGGCATTCTTGCGCTGAGCTGAGCTAGGTTCCTTTGTGGCGTGGGCCTGGGCTCGTTGCTACAAGGTGGCATAGGTCTAGGTTTGTAGCTGCAAGGTGAGGCTTGCTCCTTGGGCTGGGATCTCGCCGTGAGTTACCACGGTGGCTACTGTTGTGGTGGATGCCATGGTGGTTCCCCATGGGGGTGGTGTCGTTCCACTCGCCGTTGCGTTGAGCCTCGTGGATCGTCGTGGTCCAAATCCTTGAACGTAGGAAGTTCCGTTCGTCGTGGTTTCTGAATTTCTTGTCATTGTACTTTTCTTTTATGTTTATTCAAAGAATTAGAAACCTTGAATGCGAGAGTCTTCTTCGAGCGTGTTAATCAAGACTTTCAATGAAAGCACCAATTTGTGGATGCAAATTTCCGTCTTCTTCTTCTTGGACAAAAATGCACCTACAAAACAATTAACACCTAAGATCAAGGCCAAGAGTCTCACGCGCCCACGATGAATGGGGGGCTTTGGCCGAAGAATCTCCGATGCCAAAGTTAGAATTTGAGAGAGTCTGTTTAGAGAATTTTAAGAGAAGAAAGAACTTAGGTTTTTGGAGAAATAAGGGGCTATATATAGGGGTGTGGCCATCCCTATTTGGGAAAATAGGGACCGGCCACTTATGGTGGTAATTTGGCTCTAATTGCAAGATATTATGCTACATAATATCTTGCAATCAATTAGGTAATTAATCAATTAATTTTTGCAATTAATACCCAATTTGAAAAGAATAATTGGAAGTTACCTTGTGCGTGAAGATTTGATGAGGAGTGATGAGAGGGTTTAAAAGAATAGCATTTTGATCACTTTTGACCTTGATTGAGCCATTATTGTCTGTTGCGTGCACATAGGAATCCCAGTGTGCCTCAAGGGTATTTTTGTCATTTTCATCCAAAAATTCACGTGTCGCCTCCATAATTTTCTTGATTATTTTTGGCTCCACAACTATCAATGGATTATGGTACTAAATGGGCATTCTTGTGTTTACTAATAGTAAAATTTTTGAAAGGAATGAGTATCATTCTCATTCTTAGTATATACAAACAATCAATTCATGTTACTCAGTACTACGGTCTTATAGAATTCCTCTTCATTTGTAAGTGAGAGATCTTAGGTTCGAATCTCGTAGATGGTGAATTCGATACCAAATTAGGTTGCCCATAATGTGGCTTAGTAGAACTCTCTCTTTCTCTTAGTGTAAATAAAAAAACAACCAATTAATGAAGAAAAATAAATGCATATGAGTATCTCATACCTGAAAAGTCAAGGTATGAGATTACCATAGGTTTTATTTTTTATTTTTTTAATCTCATACTTAATTCTTTCATATTCTCATTCTTTCACATTATAAGTAAAAATGCCATAGTTTTCTCAATAAAAAATTTACCATTTTTCGTTCATCTTCTACTTTTAAGTTGGACACAATTTTCTCATTTCTTCCCCTAATGCTCTAACATATTTATAATATAGTGAGTAATTCAATCTAATTCAATCTTAAAACCCAAATCAGCTCATAGGTTAAGAAAAAGGCATTATATTCCCTATCATAGTTGGAGATAGTTGGACAATTTTTATTAAATTCGAAAACCAGAGTGTCAATGGTGAGTTAGAAAAACCTTCAACTACAAGTTGAATTTAAGTTGAGAAGTTAGCAATCAGATCACATTGGGTTGAAGATTGTGGGTTGGCTCACCTAAGCTTACACAAGATTTTCATATCATAATTCGCCCTTATAACTCAAACTTGTAATATCTAGTATATTAATCTGGATAATCGACAAAAATTATGTTTAGTAAAACTTATTGCGAATAAAAATATGCAGTTAGTACACCCACTTATAAACTTGTGATATCCAAGGGGTTAGGTTGGTTGGCAAGTGGCAACTTGAAAATGTTGTAACGGCGCTAATGAAGTTTGGTTGGTAGAATGACCATAGAAATTATAGACTCATACATTTCTTAACAATTGTTCAGTTCTTTATCACTGTTGCACGAGTTATGCGGCTAATTCATGCGATTGTGATTTGTCTTATTTCCTTCAAAGTGTACACCAACTTTAAATAGACGGTTATTTAATCCTTAAAGCTAGCATACCGTGTGTTTTTTTTTTTTATCACTGTTGCGCGAGTTACGCGGCTAACACGTGAACTTTTCTAAATATAATTCACTTTTAAATACTAAATTTACTAAACTGCTCATTCAATTATTACACCAACAACGCCCTTCCCTTCAAATGACCCCCATCATTGCCTAAACACCTCATTACCTCTCGCAAATTGGTTTACAACTAAAATTAACTAATTTTTAATAATTTTTTTTCCAATGCTCTTTTTTACTCAATATTTTTTAGGCAATGCCCTCCATTTTCCAATTCTTTTTTCTTAAAAATAATATTTTTTAAAAACAATTTCGCATTTAAAAGGAAAATAGACCGATTCCTACGGTAAACGTGGCCAGCACAATTAATTAAGTCCTAAGCATAAAATTCCAAAGCCTTTGAAAACTTGACCGCAAAAACAAACCGTCCAATGACCAGTCAAAAAGGCACCTCAACGCGAATATTCCGTCACGGGCATTTCCGTAAATTTAATATGTCATCTTTATCCGGAAAATCCGCAAACACGCGCCGTTTGATCCCCCATCAACGGCCGGAATTTAACCTTTGACCGAGGTACGATAAAGAACTGGTGCAAGGCTGGAACGAATGATTTTCTTCGGTCCAAGTTTGACCGCGGAATCAAAATTCCAAAAAAAAAAAAAACAGCTAACAGACAGAGATAAATTCTAGAGAGAGAAGAATACAAAAGCAATTCTAGAGAGAGAAAGCCTGAAAATTTTTAAAGAGAGAGAGAGAGGGGGAAGAAGGGGAGCTTGTGGTTTTTTTCTTCCTTCCTTTCTTTTCGTGTGATTCTTCTCTTTGGGGGATTTGCAGGGTCTGATTTGAATCAGGGGAGGAGAGAGAGAGAGAGACGGAGAGAGGAGAGGAGAGAGAAAGCTTGGCATTTCTCTCTCTTCTTTGATTTTTGTTCATTGGGAGGACATTCGAATTAGGGTTTTGGGTTGTTGAATCAGAACAAGGAACGAAGATGAATATGATGCGCCGGCTCAAGAGCATTGCTTCGGGTCGGACCTCTGTTTCGTCGGACCCTGTAAGTTTTTGTTTCTTGTTTGTTTGCGTGTGTGTGTATTATTTTCATGTTTTGGTTTGGAGGATTTGAGCTTGTTTTGGCAGCTCGGAAATGGAGGAAAATAAGGCAAAAATGTTGAATGTTTTGGTTTAGGGCGCTTTGGTTATGTGCAAAAACATGGTGGAGGGTTTGTATGTAATTATTGATAACATCTATATATGTGTATTGTGGGGATTTGAAGGATCATTTGGTTTCCGTTGATTCGCGTTTGTATTTTGTAGAAACTCCTTCGCCGCAGGGGCGTATGGATTTGCAATCTTATGCATATATTTGATCAAAGTTGAAAGGAGATTTTGATTGTTGTTTTGTTACTTGTATATGGCTAAGGTGTTTAATGTTGGTTACTAGTTTTGATTGTCCTAGCGTTTTTATCATGCATTGTGAGTGTAATTATCTGTGAGCGTCGGATTTTGTTTGTGTTACCACGGATACTAGTGTTTTAAAACAGCATCCTTGTTCGGATTGGTGACGGAACAAATGACTACTTTTGGTTTTTCTACGAGGCATCACATGTAATGCCCACTTTGTGTATATGTATACAAAGTTGGAGGAAAATGCTTTTCTACGTCATGAATGCCGTCGCTGTTTGGGTTTGCACATCAATGCGTCAGAATGTTTTTGTAGACAAGTATATTGGATTTCTTCTTATTTCCGGGGCAATGTTCAACTGAAGCATACCGCTAACCTTGAGGAATGTGTTTCAATTTGAGTTGTGGGATTTAATCAAGTGTGTTTTTGCCTCATACGTACTGCGTATGGTTTTGCATGGCTTTTAATGCGCCCAGTTAGCGATGAGTTTTTTTTTTTTTTGAACCTTTTTCTGGAATATGGATCTTCCGTGTTTATGTTAATGTTTAGTACTTTCCTAATTTTCTTGTGATGAAAGGATCACTATGCAATTAGGCTAATAGGTAATTTTCTTGTGATGAAAGGATCACTATTTAGGGAATTGATTCTAATAAAGCAAAGTTTATTTATTTTTTCTAGGGAATTGATTCTAATCTAGCAAAGTTTAATTTTTTAGGGAATTGATTCTGCCACAAAGAGAGCTAAGATGGATCAAGACAACGAGAAGAAGGCCAATAAACAGCCAAATACTGTTGAAAGAAGTGCCACTGGTCTAGAGCAGCATATGGCTTCAACATCAGTGGAAACTGCTGCAAGCACATCCAGTGTATCGTCAGTAGCTAAGACCGAGACCAAAGAAGTTAAATCTAGTTACGATCAGCTTCCCAAAGAAATGCATGAAATGAAAATTAGAGATGAGAAGGCCAACCACCATGATGACAAGGTATTTTTTTTGTTGACGTTGATTTTGTTTCTGTGATCTTTTCTTCCTCCATATGTGGCTTTATAAAAAAGGCATGTTTTAAACAAGCGAATATCGGTTGCGGAATAAATGGTGTAAATTTTCCCTGTGCAGGATATGGAAGAAACTATTATTAATGGTAATGGAACAGAAACAGGTCATATAATTGCAACGACAGTAGGTGGTCAAAACGGGCAACCTAAACAGGTGTGCTTAGTAATTCTGCATTTTTTATGTTGTCTCCTAGGAAGCCCTAATGATTATTCTTTTTTTGAATTTCTCTCTGCATGACCTCGTTTTCTGCTGGTTTTACTAATTTTTCATTTTCGGTTACAGACTATCTCTTACATGGCGGAGCGTGTAGTTGGTACTGGTTCATTTGGAGTTGTCTTTCAGGTAGTTGGAGTTATTTGCATTTGTTCATTATTTTGGTCTCTTTGGTTCCTGTTCCACTGATACAGATTTCAGGGTCATTTTGTTACCTTGCTTACGATAATTTATTCTGCAGGCTAAGTGTCTGGAATCAGGTGAAGCAGTTGCGATAAAAAAGGTGTTGCAGGATAAAAGATATAAAAACAGAGAACTTCAAATTATGCGCTTACTTGACCATCCTAACGTTGTTCAATTGAAGCACTGTTTCTTTTCAACTACCGACAAAGACGAGCTGTACCTCAATCTTGTCCTCGAGTATATATCTGAAACAGTTTACCGGGTTTCAAAGCACTATATCAGGATGAACCAACATATTCCCATTATTTATGTGCAATTATATACGTACCAGGTAATTTTGGAATCCATCTATTTTTTCTTCCACATTGTCAGGTTGTTCTGATTCCTATTATGGCTAAAGAGTTGAATTGTTTTCTATTTTGTAGATTTGTCGCGCATTAAATTACTTGCACCATGTTATTGGTGTGTGTCATCGTGACATTAAGCCACAAAATTTGCTGGTAAGGTTTTCTTACAATTTATATCAATTTGGTTTGTGTTGATCATGTATGAACAAGAGTTAAATTTCTCGTAGTAGTCCGACTTTAATTGATCTGAGATTGTATCTTCAGTCATCGTACTGACGCTGAGGTTCTGATGCATATGCAGGTCAATCCTCACACGCATCAGCTGAAGATATGTGATTTTGGGAGTGCAAAGATGTTGGTATGTTTTGTATTCTGTGAATCTGGAGGTGCTTTGATGATATTTGGAATTGACGGTCTTGGAACTAATGAATTCTTTTATTTCTCATCCTTAGGTGCCAGGTGAAGCTAACATATCATATATTTGCTCACGATATTATAGGGCTCCAGAACTTATATTTGGGGCTACAGAATATACCACTGCAATTGATATGTGGTCTGTTGGTTGTGTATTTGCTGAGCTTCTTCTTGGACAGGTACGTGTATAGCGTGTCATATTGTTATTTAATTTGTATGAGTTAGGGTTTGTTTTATTCTCATGGCTATTTCTGATATCTTTGCAGCCACTGTTTCCTGGGGAGAGTGGTGTTGATCAGCTGGTGGAGATTATAAAGGTAGGTTAGATGTAAACCATTTGTTTCTTGTCATGGTGATATTTGTGCTATTTTGTTTTCTCATCTTTCTTTTGGGTATTATTCTAGATTCTAGGGACGCCAACCAGAGAAGAAATAAAGTGCATGAATCCCAATTACACCGAATTCAAGTTTCCTCAGATCAAAGCTCACCCATGGCACAAGGTCCGTTCAATATTTTAATTCAGTATTTATGGTCAATTGGATATATTTGTGCTAGTCGAAATCTTAATTGTGTTTGTAATCTTTAGATATTTCACAAGCGAATGCCCCCGGAAGCAGTGGATCTTGTGTCAAGACTGCTCCAGTACTCACCAAATCTACGTTGCACTGCTGTAAGAAAATGAACTTGCGTTCGATAAGTTTCGATTAAAATATGTGAAATATATAATTCTAACACTAAATTGTTTCCTTGTTTTTAGTTGGAGGCATGTGCTCACCCCTTCTTTGATGATTTGAGAGACCCAAACGTAAGCTTGCCTAATGGACGAGCATTGCCTCCTCTGTTCAATTTCACAGCTCAGGGTAAGATATTTCACCATTCGATGTCCTGGTTGTAGCTGTTGTGACCTCTAGTCTTTATCTTGATGTCGATCTCCCTGCAGAATTGGCTGGAGCACCCACTGAACTCCGACATCGTCTAATCCCGGAGCATGCTAGGAATTGATATACAAACCTGAGGGGGTCACATAAGTTAACGAGGTAAATGCAGTTTTGATTGCTTGGATGCTCAGATGAGCCATGCTGCCTTGAACCCCAAGGGTCTGCTGTCTCTCGATCCTTTCAGTTCAGTCATGGAAGAAGTAGGCACTGGAGACTTTTTGTTCGAATGGATTTTGCGGGTGGAATTTTCAGGTGGATGGGAGTGGGGACTGCTTCGGCTTATTAGAGATTCCAAGACCAAATTTTTACAATGTATGTTGTATGCGTTGGCTGTGAAAGATGAGCTCATACATATAATGTTAAATCGTGCTGTGATATTTAGTGTTTTGTGAGTAATGTGGAGACTGACTGAATTTGGATCATTTAGATGAAATTAGGTTCTCATTGTATACTCTTCCCTATTACACAGAAATTCAGAAATTCGACTTCATTTTCCGGTTTGCCTTTTCTTCTATTGCTCCTCTTGCAGTTGGTGTCCACTTGACTGTTATAGGATTGAGGGCGTCGATGGCCGCCCTCAACCTCTGAAGTGTTGCAAGTGGACGGGTCATGATCTTTAGGAAGAGGAAGAGCACCGCTCTTTGTATAGAGTCGAAAACTCTATTTGCGTCTTCTATGCACCCGCTCTTTGCATGCATCGCTACAAAGGAATTATCTACTCATACGGATGTTTGGAGACAGGACTTAATAAAGTTTGCATGAATTTGTTGGCCAAATTCCAAAACTGTCGCAGGCACTCAAAACACTGGCCATTACAAATTGGTCGGGATGGATCCCTCCAGTTCTCATCTCACAGAACAATCTAAGTGCCTTTTCATGAGAGCCATTTTGTCATAGCCTGTGACCAGGGAGGTCCATGAGATAAACATCCTTGTCTGACATATGCGTAAACAGCTCAAGCGCGGCACCTATGTTCCCCTTGTTAGAATTGTAAGGGAGAAGTATGGTTCAAGATTTGAACAAAAAACCGAAAGAATTCAAAGGAATTTCAGTCTGCAAAACATAGCAGCAGCACTGAGCATTTCATTCATAAATTCATCATAAAAAAAACATACATTCATATCTGCAGGAATTGCAGATAGTACATGTCCTTGAATTCACAGCTGAATTTGTAAATCTCAGCCTTTCACTTGTTCTAATCCTAGCCTTGCATCTGTTCTAAGTGACTAGGACTTCACCTACTACCCTTATATAAAAAACTAGCCGTTATACTTCAAAGGGTAAATTACATAGTAGCCCCTCAGGTTTGAGGTCTATTACAACCTCATACAACGTCTTTGAAACATTTCACTTTCATACAACATGTACCATTTTATTTCAAAATAATACCTCCGTTAGATTTTCCGTCCATTAATCTGTTAAGTGATGACGTGGCTGCCACATTTATGCCACGTGGCTGCCAAATGTGTGCCACGTGGCAAATTTTTTTTTTTTTTTTTTTAAAAAAAAAAACCCTAAACTTCAACAAAAAAAAAACACAAAAAACTTAGAAAATCCAGATCCCATCACCCCACCCCTTCCCCCCGCCCGCCGAAACCCCATCCCCTTCATCATCTTCCCCATCCGTCGTCCCTCCCTGCAACCCAAATCCAAAACCACTCCCACCCATCCTCCTCCACCTCCTCCGCGCACCCATCTTCCATCTCTCCCCCCCAACACACCCGAGCCCAACCTACAACCCAGAGAGGAAAAAAAAAAAAAACCACCACGAGAGCTGCTTCAATGGTTGCCGCAAAGAAGCATGGTTGGGAAAATCAGCGAACTTTTAGAAGGAGACCACCACGAGAATATGCAAATCCGAGTTATCCGACTCGGGCGAGCTGGGAATCGGGACCGGACTGGTGGGCCCGGAGAAGCACCTGGAAAGCGTCATGCTTTGAGCGACGCCGCGAGAATAGGAGACCGGAATCTTATTGGGGTTGAAAAACGACTGAGGAGGTCGATTGGAGGGCGGCGAAACTAAAGAGGCGGGATGCGATCTAGGGTTAGGGTTTACGGAGTGCAGTGGAGGAAACCATAGCATCCTCAGCGACAGTGATGGAGGTAAGGTTCGCATACGGCGCTGCGTTCGTTAGGTTTCTGTATTGCTCTCGACGTGTGAATTGCAGGGAAGAAAGGAGTGGGTTGTAGGATGGACGGGGAAGACTTTTCTGGGTTCGGTTTTGTTGGGGAGGGGAGAGAGGTGTTGCGGCGGGGTGGGGGAAGGTTTCCAGGGATTCTTCAGTTTTCGTGTTTTTTTTTTTTTTGAAGATATAGGGTTTTTTTTTAAATAAATTTTTTTTTTGCCACGTGGCATAAATGTGGCAGCCACGTCATCACTTAACAAATTAATGGACGGAAAATCTAACGGAGGTATTATTTTGAAATAAAATGGTACATGATGTATGAAAGTGAAATATTTTAAAGACGTTGTATGAGGTTGTAATAGACCTCAAACCTGAGGGGCTACTATGTAATTTACCCTACTTCAAATGGAAACTAGCCGTTGGAACCAATAGCAACACTTGGACTTCTTGGTTCTGCTGTCGAACCCTCAAGGCTGCAAAACAGCTTACATTTAAACACCCAAGCTTGGCATACATATCAACAAGAGCATTTCCCACGAGTTGATAAGCCTCAAACCGGCCTTGACTATCAGACAATGAGTAGACATTGCATTTTGCATGTCCTTCAAAGCGGCAAGGGAGTTTAGAACAGATAGGTACGTAAAGTGATCAATCTTCATTTCTTCTGCGAACCCCTGCCTTAGACACCCCACAATCATGGAGTTCCAAGAAACAACATCGTCAGCCTCCATGCTTCTTAATGCCTTCTTTGCGCCACTACGATCTCCACATTTGACATACATGTCAACCAAGGAACTTTGGACAAACACATTAGCCCCGAAACCACTCTGAACAATGTATCCGTGAACCTGAGCCCCAAAACTGTGCGCTAAGACTAACGCAGAAGCTGTCAATACGCGAGGGAACATAAACTGATTGGATTCAACCCCTTTTGTTCGCATGTCTCGAAAACATTTCATCGATTTAAAGCCATCACCATTTTGAGAGTACCCAGTAAGCATGACAGTCCACAAAACGTGGTTTTTCCTATCCGGCAGAGTCTCCGAGAGACAATGATCAGCTTCTGAATTGCGCTTGCACTTTGCATATATGCTTGTCCACCAAACCCGTGACAACGAAAACATTAGCGTCAAATTGGACCTTTGTCGTATAAGCATGAACAAGTTTACCTGTTTGGAGCAAACCCAATGTTGAACACAACCTTGAGACACTGACTAGTCTAAACTGTATGAAACACAGCACATTAGTTTATCAAATGCGCGTACGCTCACGGGAAAATTTTCGGGGCTTCGGCACTTATGCCAGGTGATGTTCCCACCAATGGGAATTTGACACCTAAAGCTTTTAAGAATTTATTTAATTAGAAAAAAGAAAAGAATATCTAATCGAGTACCCCGAAAAATTTCTCCTACGCTCACGTTCACTTTGTATACCGAACTTTCAAAAGAACAAAAAAAGTTCTACATTTGTGTAAAAAGAGAAAACAAGGTTTCGGTTGTTTCTTCTTGCCTACAAAACAACTTGATAATTCTTTTGAGAAAGAGAGTGGTGTTCTTGACACTTGAGAATGTCATCTACACCAGCTTTATAAAATCATGTTTTGTCTTTAGGTTAATGCTAAGAAGGTAAAATTTGTAAATTAAATGATGTGTCATCAATAGAAATGAAAGCGTTTATTAACGTTTAAGTGCTAAACCAATCATCAACTTCCATGTCCTTTAATTTTTAAAATTTTATCTACAAATTTAATTTTCCTAGCATTACCTTTTTATTCGAATACTTGACTCACATAAGTAAAATTCTTATACTTTGAACCAAAAAAATTAAAGTGCTTTATACAATAAGAAAGAGATTTCCACTTGCGCTCATTTCTCGTTATGCATACTCATTTTCCTTTTCATGTTTGGACTGAATATATCCCTTAAGGAGCGATCTCCATTTATTAAAAGAAATGGAGACGAGTTCTGGAGCCCACTCACCATTCTTCTTCAATGATATGAACTGATCATTTAATTTTAAAAAATATTAGTAAAATTGGAAATGATTAAGAAATCTAATTGTGATGATCAAAATTAATGAACGTAGCGTTCTAAAAAAATATCGAAATTTCACGATGAGAATTATATGAGTAAATGATTTGGATTAAAATGAAATTTTTGCAAGAATGATCTTTTTGAATAGACTTACAACTTAGACAGTACAGGTTATTGTAAAAGAAAATGAGGATCCATCTCCTTAAAGGATAAAATCAAAGATCAACGTTTAAAAAGAATAAAAATGTGTATGATAATCATTTATCATCCTATCCGTTTCAATATTCTTATTTTGGAAAAGAGATTGTTGTTAATTAAAATGAATTAATTACTTAAACAATTTGATTCAACTTTTGATTCCACGCTTAAGGGTGAGAAGGATGTTGATATTATGATTGATAACATTATATTGGATATACGTGGTGTAAACTTGCAAGTGCACAAGATAGTCGTAATATAGCGTTTTGCAAGTCCAAGTATCGTTCCCACGAGGATTCTAATTAAATCTCCAATTTGATAAACCAAACCAAATCTAATAATATTAATGACACACAACCCCAAACAACGAACTAGACTCGATCTTAATTAATAAATCAATCAAGGATGTGAAGAATTTGTTGTGATGATTTTATAAACGAACAAAAACAGAACCTTAAGTAAAAACTGAAATTAAAGAAAAGAAAACGTTGTGTTTTAAGGCAAGTGATGAAAATCTAGGGATTCGGAATCAACCACAAGCAATCTAGTTTAGGTTTCAATGCATTCAATGGATCTTTCGATTCTTTAGATGATAATTCCCGTATCTAAGTCCTTGTCAGGCACATTAGACCATAGTTTTCCTTAAGGGAATGATTCTCTCCTAGTTCAGGCAGGGGTCGTATATCCTAACATGCAGTCTATCCGGGTTAAGGCATAAATTTAACAAGTAGGACTCTTTACGCTCTAGAAAACAAGGGAACCAAGCAAACCATTATTCTTTGTCAAGCAATAATGTAATTTACCACACTTTACCACAAGAAGCTAATTGAATTATATTGCTAGTTCAGCCTCAAATTCATCTTCCAATCTTACTAGATGCAAAGCCCTAAGGTGATCAATCAAAGAACTCATACAAAGAGTAACAATTCAAACAGTGATTAAACATTCATCTAAAAGAATCTAGAAATCCAATGAATAACATTAAAAACCATAAACATTCATGCTAGGGCATCATCCTAACCCTAGAAAAAGAGTTTAGTTACTCATAGAATAAGAAAACATAATTAAAAATCTTAAGAACATGAAAAACTTCGGAAGGATGGAAAGCGGCTGCTGCTCTTCTTTTGGCTCCTTGCTGCGACCCCCCCTAAAGCACGTTCCCAAAAACCCCCCTTTTATATGGTAGACAAGTCCTAACATAATTAAGTCTTGTGATATCCTTTGTATTGCATAACTGAATGATGTGGCAAGTAAACTTCCCAAATAATGGACCAGGAGTGTCTCCTGAGCATTTCCCTAGGGATCCTAGGGATCCCGCAATCTTGTCCGTTCATCGTATATCGTGCGGTCAGAAATCATTTAAAATTTAAATTTTAAAATTCAAATATAAATAGTACTTAACGAAAACTGACCGCACGATATAAAATGAACGGACAAGATTGCGGGATCCCTAGGATCCCTAGGGAAAGATCCGGAGACACTCATGGTCCCCAAATAATTACTTCAAACCCATTCGAAATAGGATTAAAGTCAGCTCAGAACGTTCTATCTTGGGCTTTGGACTTCGACTGAATTATGACTCGAAAAACCCAACAGACTTTACAATTTCCGCATAGACTCGGCTGACCGACGTCTTGTACGAAAACCTTCAT
This sequence comes from Malus fusca, assembly GCA_035220775.1. NCBI lineage: Eukaryota > Viridiplantae > Streptophyta > Magnoliopsida > Rosales > Rosaceae > Malus > Malus fusca. The sequence continues at coordinate 17,369,038 of CM069059.1, read as the reverse complement.
AACATCGTCTAGAAAACTCGAAATCACAGTCCGTAAAATTCCTCTGAAAGCTAACATCCATATCTTTCCAATGTTATAAGGCTCAACAGCTGTTTCATTCTGAGGAAGTACAGTTTAATCCGTAAAGTTGACTGATATGCACAAACAGCTTCTGCTTCCAGCATGCCAATTCATTTTAATCGCAAAAGTGCTCATTTTTCTTCTTTCTTCATCTTCACTCTTCAAATCTAAGAAAAACATAAAACTAAGTGAAACAAACTAAATTCACTCAAAAACATAACAAGAATCGAAACTAAAGGGCGTTAAAATGTATGCAATATTGGTCGTATCAATATGACAGCTAGCTATGCAAATGGAGTGACACATCCCGACCTGGGAGGGTCGAAGCATGTTGGCCATCATCGTGAAGTGACGTAACCATAAGGGTAAGTGATGTAAAAAGTGAATAAATTTAAAACTAATTAGAACTAATTATACTAAACAGTGAAAGAGTGCGCAATCGTGGGATGAACCCACTACAATTATTCAGAGCGTAATAGACAGTGAGACTACAGAAGAGTAGTCAAAGTAACTAAAATACACTTATTACACAACAGTGATAAGTTCGTATGTCTAAACAGAAAGGAACGTTAGAACTGCCGAGATTCCTCGAGTGCCACAAAGAATACAGTTATCTAGGTCCTGGAGGGGCGAAAAACAAAGTTGAGTGGGTCAGCAAAACAATGCTTATACGAAATCTTTTATTTTCGAATATACTAACCCCTCGCCGTAAAACAAGTATAGTTTCCTTAAAACATACTACGTAGATATGTAAACAATAAATCAACAGCATTGAAATATTATTATAACCAGAAATATGCCAAGTCATGATGTATCAAATGCCACAATAATATAATCATGTGATAGTCAAGTATAGCTAAGTGCTCATCCATCTAGGCTGACACACGAGTTCGAACAGATAATTTCTGACACGAACAGGACTGGGTGTAATCAATATGCTCTAGTACTACGATCACATGAAGGCTGGTGCAGAAGCACGGTCACATACAAGTCGGATTGCCTAATGCAATCTACCCGACAGGACTGGCACCTAACTTGGATCCAAGGCGAGCGAACGGTGCGATGTGAACATACACGTGAAGGACTGGCCCTGGCCCTGGCCCTGAGGCAAGTACTAACACCGGTGCAGCAAGATGAGCATGTACAAATTTGTATGACGGTTATGATAGTAATATCTCAACCATATAGCAACATATATCACAATTAAATCGCAGTTATCAATTATTTGGCAATATAAACGTACAGTGATGTATTTATGCAATTCTGGAAACTATAAATACGTATAGATATAAAAATAAACTGCTCACTCACAAGTACGTCGCTGGGTCATAGCCCCCGAGCCTAACTTGGCCTCGAACATCCTCGGGATACGTTTCCCCTATATGTGAAATAACTAATTTCAAATTAATTAAAGCACATATACGTAAACCTAAATAAAACCTCCATAGTTTGCTCAAACCTAGGGTTTAAATATACCACTGTGACCTACTCGACGTCACGAATATCCCCATATTTTTAGAAAAAAATTTGGACCCTTCACGCGCCCCCACGCGCCGACAATGGCACGGCCAGACGAGCCCCCACGAGCAGGCCGGTGCCGTTAGCCTGACGCCGTCAGGAATATTCCGTTAAATGCTAACAGAGATTAAAGGCGTTACCTGACGCCGTCAGGAATATTCCGTCAACTTTGACAGAATATTTGGTCACCTTCTCCGATTGCCTCGTCGTCGTCGCCGTCTGCAACTCGATTTTTGCCAGGTTTCTGGAAAATTTTCAAATGAGCATAACTTCTTCATTTCTCATCCATTTTCAACCTACTTTATATGGATTTTAAGTTCATGAAGAGTAGAATCGCGTTATACCTGTTTGGAGTCCAAAAAGTGGACGGAGGTCGCCGGAAAATGCCTCGAAAGTTCTGGCCAAAAGTGAACTCCTCGAAACTCGGTTGTTTCGACGTCCAAGCTTCTTCAAAAATGTCCTAGAGGCCTCGGGAGTTGTGGGAAGGCTTCATTTACCTTCAAAACTCCTTAACTCGGCCTGAAATCTGATGAACTCAGATCACTGAGTTTGGACCTCACGAGTTCGACGTTGAAAACTCGTCCATTTCGGGTTTCAAGAACATGGTTGTGTTCGTGAAAATGAGAGGAGTACAATGGAGTAGTTTTTGGGTTCGATCTGTGAGGTTTAGGGTTCAAGGGGTTTGCAGAGAAAGAGAGTACACGGGAGAGAAAGAGAGAGAGATAAGGAAGAGAGAGAGTCCCTTTTTTTTCTTTTTCTGATTGGAGGACAGAAATGAGGGAATGGATGAGATTGATGGAGTGCATGGGATGGCCTAAATAGAAGGCTAGGGATAGGGTTTTAGATTTTGTACATAAAGAAAATCGAAAATCTATCCGGAATAGTGTTTTCACACTGATAAAATCTACACAGTCTAGTAATAACGTGCACAATTTATTTACGATAAAATAAATAAGGAGGAAATAAACACGCCAAAGTTTATGGTGGTGAGCAAAAATATTCCTAAGTAAGAATAGCACTTTGGCATTTATTACCAAAGTGCACGTTATTTACGATACAATAAATAAGGAGGAAAATTTCAAAATAGATTGTGTAACGTTATCCCTAGTGAGAAAAAATATTTACGATAATTAAAAGTGATTTTTTTTTAACAAAAATGCTATTCTTACTTTGGAATATTTTTGCTCACCACCATAAACTTTGGCGTATGCTTACCATACACTTAATCATTTGTCATGTGTCATTTCACGTAATTTTGATTTATTTTTTATTATCTATTTGTACCATAATCTAAATATATATAATACCTACATGTGTTAGTGGACCATATCCCTTTTAAATCGATGATACAGATAGATAGTAAGTTTAGCGTTTCTCTTTTTAAGGATGAGAATGAAATTTTTGAAAAATAATTAAAATAAAATTATATTATAATATAGAAGCTACTAGCTAGTGTGGAGTTGATGAAAAACATTTGGGCGGGAAGTTTAGGGAACAAGGAGTTGGCGGCAGCAGGGCAGGAAACAAGGCAGTTGGAGCGGGCGTGTGTCGTACAATCTTTAATCTTATCCCAACTCATGAAAAGCATTTCGAGTTCGGACAATTACACTTACATCACTATCCATAACGTAAAACTACTAAACTTGTACTCTTGTACACACACATCACACCTTTAATTACCTTTTAAGTTACGAGAAATGCAAAGGATATGTTTTTTATTGAATTTTAACGAAAAACTCTCGGTACTGTTCATTTTAACGAAAAATCATATTTTTACACTAAAAAGTCAATCATGTACTATTTACTTTACCCTTTATTTTGTCCTTATCGTTAAAACTCAAAGTTTTCAAACCTTTTTCATTAGTTTTTCTTATTTTTTATGATTTTTCTTTCACCTCATGCTTTTGGCATAATATTTTATAATATTGGTATGAAAATCGATTTGAAACTATGAGATGACAGAAAATTCTTAAAGATTCTCACTTTGAGAGAATCTCGTTGACATTTCTCTTAATTTATTGTGTTATAATAATTAGCTAAAGTTTTAACATAATGGCCAAAACAAGGTGATAAAAAGTAGGATTTCTAACTCAGAGTATAATACTGTAAAACCTCATACAGCGGTTCTCTATATTATGAATAATCTCCATTTAGTTATAAAAAAAAAATTTAAAAAAAATTGGTCTTAACTTTCTTTCCATTGTAAACAGAAGTCTTAAATTCAATTTTTTATTTTTTTTTCATATTGATAAAAGTTAGATATGAAATTTGAACTATTACATGTTACAAAACGTGCGAGTTTAATTTGAAATTTGTCTTAAATTTGTGCACTCTTTACATTGTTAAAATTTAAATACATTATTTGAACAATTGCATTTACAAAAAACATGCGTTAAGTTTACGTGGCATTTTAAGTTTGAATGTGTTTGACCGTTAAAACAATATCAACGCGGACGATTGATTGCAATATTCAACTGTTCAATAAAATGCGCGAATTTACATAGCGCCAAAAATTTGAATACATATGACCGTTAGAGCCATATCAACGCGAGCGATTGATTGCAGTGCTCAAATATTCAATAAAACACGCGAATTTATATAGCGCCAGAAATTTGAACACATATGACTCAATGGATCAATGAAAGGGGTGAGGATTTTCTTTCTTGCCAACAAATGCTAGGAAATTTATTTGCCAAATAAGTATTGCTTGGGAATTGCTCTCAAAGGAAATATGAAGTGAAACGCACAAAGCCAACCAGCATGACTAGAACTGCAAATTTGAAAGAAACAGAAGCTTACAGACTTCAAATTTGAAAAGAACAAGAGATAAGAACAAAGGCAGTTTTAGTCCCAAACAAAACCTCCATCAATTCAGCCTGAAAAATTCCAAAATCCTACTGCAGAAACCCAACTCAGCTGCCACTCTGCACCAGTAACTCCCCTTTAAAACCTCTCCCTCTCTCTCTCTCTCTCTCTCTCTCTCTCTCTCTCTCTCTCCCCTCGAATGCTTCATTTTAAACCTTCAGCTATCTCTCTCTAGACTCCAGAACCCATTTTGATTCCCCCAAACCGAATTTCCAGCTCCCAAAAAGCTCTTACCTTTACCCTTCAAATCGTTCAATCCAATGAATCACAACAACCCAAATAAATAAATTTGAGTCCGACCCCTTGAAAATCACAAACCCAATTCCCGAAATCAAACCCGTTTCGAAAGCCATTTGCTTTATCGTGATGAATTCTGTAGACACTCACCCACTCATCGGCTACTCATTAGGCGACGAGCTCTTCCAAAACCGGCGGCTCATGCGCCACGGCCCGCCACCGTTGCGGGGCGCGATGCGAATCCTTTCGCGCGTAAGCGGGCGCCGAATGAGGCTGCGCGAGCCGTCGGTTCGGGTCCGGGAGAACGCGGTGGAGGAGCTGGAAGAGCGGCAGAACTTCTGGGCTTACTCGAAGCCCGCCATAATTCTGGACCTACTGTGGAATTTGGTTTTCGTGATTGTTGGGTTCACTGTGCTGGGGCTGAGCGTGGAGGAGAAGCCATTGGTGCCTATAAGGGTTTGGGTTGTTGGGTACATTTTGCTGTGTGTTGTTCATGTTGGGTGTGTGGTTGCGCAGTATTGGAGGAGGCGCGAGGAGGGCGAGGCGGGTTCGGGTGAGGTGGGTTGGGGGAGTATTTGGAGTGAGAGTTCGGGGTCAGGGGGTAATGTTGAGGGTTATTGGGGTGAGCATGGTTTGGCTGATGATGATACAAGGTAAACAATTTTGGAGATTATAATTATTATTCTCAACTGATTGTAGAAATTAGGATTAAAAGTACACACATCAATGATTTTATGATGTAAAAGTTTGATTTTTGATTCAAATGTTGCATGTATGATCAATTTTTTTTGAAGTATGCATTTATGCATGTGTTGTGACAATGTTATATGGAATAGTGGATAGGAAATTTCGTGTTCATCGGTTTAGTTCAACGGACATGGGAAGTATGGTTTCTAAGTCAGTAAAAGAGGGTTAGCATTTTTCGAATTGTGGAGTAATATTGCTGTTCATATATAGTTGCTCATTTGGCAAGCTTTTTTTTTTTTTTTTTTTTAATTAGTTCAATTCTGTTCTCTATTTAGATACGTACAATCGAGACGGGTGTGCATTCTACGATGTCCTTTATCTGATAGCTAAAGTCAGTCTGTTTTCAATTTTGCGGTGCATTTGTTGTGAATGTGATATTCTCCACTTAGAACTAATCTTGTGTGGCTCTATGCCATGAAGTATATTTAACTATCTTCATTTTTTGTGCAACAGTGTCACCACGAGTCTGGAGCCAGCCATTAGCATGTTTTCATTTATATGGTGGAGCATTGGCTTTTACTGGGTGCTTAATGGCGGCCAGACTTTGCTATCCAATTCACCTCGCCTTTACTGGTTAGGATTGAACTGTTTTTACTCTGAAGTGGTTTCTTTTGATTGATTGTCTTGAATGTGTGTGCGTGTGTGCGCGCACGTGTTTTAACTGTTTACACTCTGCTCTTTTCTTGCAGGCTATGTGTTTCATTTCTAGTTTTTGACGTCACCTTCATCATTGTATATGTTGCTGCTTCATGTCTTGTTGGAATTGCAATCTGCTGCTTCCTTCCATGCATAATTGGAATCTTATGTGCTGTGACAGATCAGGTAGACCTCCATAAGGATTGTATGCAAGCTTTAGTTTATTGTCTAGAAAGAGTCAGCTTCATATAATCTTTCCTCTGATCATGTGACTTGAGCTAATTAAAAAATTTTTGCTCTCATCTAAGCTTAAAATTCACGCTGTACGTGATTATATGACATACCTCTACATAGAGAATAAACAAAATGATATAGTATATTCAGTAATAATAGCAAGTTAATAGATCTCGTCAATGCACGTGTCATGCACATTATGCACACATATGGAAATATGTGAATGGAAACCAATGATACTTGACTATGCGGCGATTGGCCAATAGGATAATAGATTTGCTGGTCATTGTTGTGTTTTGTATGTTTGTGGTTTCTTATATTATTAGACAAAGTGTGAGAGCATCTCCAGTACTAAATGGAGATGTATAGGCACATTTAGACCTCTTGCTCGAATGGGAGTTGTATTTGGGCTATAAAACCAGCAACTAGCCGACAAATGTGTAAATAGTTGCAAATTAGCATCTGTTTTGCGTCGTACTTTGGAGGGCCCCACGAATGAAAACAATTTCAAGAATGAGTGAAACGTGTGAAGCCAAGAGAAAGGAAAAATAAGGGGCAGTAATTACTTTCTTGATTTGACACCAAACGGCTGGGATTAAATTCCCAATATTACATCCCGTAAGTGCATCCAACCCACTGGAGTAAAATCCTCTATACATCCACTAGAGATGCAATTTTGGATGTAAAATGTGTTTTTACATCCCAAATTTGCATCTCCCCATTGGACATGCTCTGATACATGTGAAGGCTGCTAACTCATAATCTCATTCAATATTTATAAGGAATTCTTACCTGTTGATGACTTCAGTTCTCTCCTTGAATTTTGTCACGGAACCAGATGTGAACTCCCTATTTAAGTTGAAGCATTAGATCTCATGCTTTCTATTTTATGCCAATGTTTGAGTTTGAGTTTTCTGTAGACAATTAATTTGAATGAGGTGTCATTACACTTTCTTATCTTGCACTAGTGAATTAATTCGATTCTACTCAATCATATATGTAGTTATATGACTTCATACGACTTCTGGATGAAACAGGATGGGGCAACAGAAGAAGAGATTGATGGATTGCCAAAGTTCAAATTCAGAAGGGTAGGTGACTCGGAGAAAGTTAATGGTGAGGTCCAAGCTTTTGAAGGATTCATGATCGAATGTGACACCAATGCACCAACTGACGTCCTATTTCCCTGGTTGATGCTGTAAGTTTCCTTGTGCCCTCATATCAGATCCTACCGCTTCCTAATTGCTTATACTTATAGTTGTATTCTGTTATGTAATTTTGGCAGCTCATGCACCATAGCTACCATAGCTGGTCCAGTAATAGGATTGTTGTTGCTATAGCTTTTCGTACCAAACTTATTTTGGATTTTGTTGATAGTCCTTCCCTTACAATCCCCCTCCCTTTCCGATTTCTTATAAAAGAGCATTTCACTAATTTTTCTCCCTTAATCTGCTACTGATTTTACCCCTTGAAACCCCACCGCCGATTTTCACCCCAAACTTTTATATCGGCCAGTCCCCGTCCCCCCTACCTTCATGTTTACCCACATTCCATCCCCATTTTTTGTCCAAAAATGTCACATGCCGGTCATTTTATGTGAAAGTTTCAATAAAAAGTTAGATGAAATGCGGGGAACATGTTCAATGGGGAGAAGCTGGCCATGTACAATAGATTTGAATGAAACCATACAATCTTGTGTTTGGATATCTACTATTCTCCCAAGTGATCATTTGACGTTCGATTTGGCAATTCATCACTGTGAAGAAGTATATGACTAGACGGCCCTTGTGACACGAATATTTTTCGTAAATTGCAGGAATGCTGCATCTGCCTTTCTGTCTACGAGAATGGAGCAGAACTACGCGAGCTTCCTTGCCTTCATCACTTTCACTGCACTTGCATAGACAAATGGTTATATATCAATGCTACCTGCCCCATGTGTAAGTTCAACATTTTGAAGCCTCATGACCGACGTGAAATCGGGCAAGTGTAAACGGGATCAATTATATCGATATTAGGGAAACCGAAATCGATATATTATGCGTATTAAGTTAGTGTAAACTAACTTGTTATAATGCTAAATAAGAAAATAAAATATATGGTGCTCTTAATTAATGCGTGGGGGATTATTTTTCATGAAGGATTAGGCATTAAACAAAAAGATTTGGGTAAACTAGACATTTTTAATTTTAAAAGAAAATTGGATCGGTCCCTAAATTTTAGTGGAATTAGAGCTTTGGCCCATTAATTAAAACTTAATGAGTATTGGTCTTTGAACTTGTCACATTGTAAAGCAATGGGTTTTTTGGGTAAATCTATTAAAACTTTCATTTCCTATTTAAACTCTATATTCTGAATGGAAGTTTTAATGGTTTTACTCGAAAGAACAATTATTCATGAAATTTTAGATCATGGACCACAAATTTTGACAAGGTAACTAGTAAATAAACAACCAATGGGAGAGCATCACTAGAAAGTGGTAGATTGCTCTGCTGGTTAAGGGCGTCTTCTTCAACTAATTGCAATATGGGTTCAAACCCTCTCTTATCCCCACTAGTATAGATGAGTATTTTGTTTGGTCAAACATAGTGTAGGTTAGTATAGAACATAGTGTACGTTAGTTTAGAATATATTTTGTATTCAAAAACATAGTGTAGGTTAGTATAGAATATATAAGCTTGGAATATCTGTGACGACCTGTCCCAAATTATATATTTATTTATCCCTGAGTATGTAAAGTGACGATAATGCCCTCAAGGCTTAGTGACGTGGATGTACATATATAGTTTTAAATTATTTTTCTCGTTGACGTAATTAAATTGTACGAGTCGTCACAAGCATGTCGACGCAAGTTAGAGCCGAATCGGGTTCGTAACGGAAATGTTACGAATGAATAAGTGGAATTGGGGTTGGTTTTATTTCCATTTGGACTCAATTGCTTAAGCCCTAAATTCTATAGCCCAATTAGGGCATGAGATTTGTTCTTCTTTTGGTCAATCCGTGACCACACACACACAGACACACGTGCAACCCCCCTCTCTCCTTCCTTCTTGAACTCTCTTTCTCGTCCGTACGACCCAAGCCCTCTAATCTTCAAACACCATCAAAACCTCACAGATCGAACTTCTAAGGACCACCTTCGAGTTCCTTGCAAGCCTGCGAGCCTAACCATACCCTTTGTTCAAAGAAATGACGTTGGAATCGTGAAGAACCATAAGCTCCGGTGAGGTACTATGTTACTCCGACATGATTGTGGACATTTCACGAGATTTTTAAGGCTTAAAAAGGGGTCCTAATCGACTCTATAAGGATCCTAGGCCAGTTTTGGAGTGGTTTGAACATCAATATACTCTAGTTTGTTGAGTTCCAATTTTGGCCGATTGTGTTGAGCTATTTTTCGACCAGTTCCTGAAGGTTTTAGGTCCCCAAATAGGTAAGATTATGTTCTCCTTGTTGAGAGCTTCAAATCTATATAAGATTTGTGAATTTTGGTTGAAAAACGAAGTAGAAACTAAGGTTTTAAGATTTTCCAGAATTCGGCGTTGTAGACTGAGCTGGTAGCGGCTCTGGCGAAACCACCGAAGAAGACAGAGAATATTCCATCAACTTTGACGGAATATACTGATGGTGTTAGGTAACTCCGTTAGTTTTTAAACGAAATATTCTAATATTTAACGGAATATTACCTAACGATGTTTGGGATTTCGTCAGTGTGCCAGGCACGTGCCTAAACGTGGCTAGCGGGTGTGGCCGTGCCTTGGCAAGCGCATGAGGGCGCTTGAAACATCAGAATTTTTTTCTAAAAATATAGGGATGCTCGTGGTGTTGAGTAGGCCACGATGGTATATTCAAACACCTCAATTGAGCAACGTATGAGAAGTTATTACACGGTTTTGGTTATGTGCTTAAAATTAACGTTAAAGTAGTTGTTTCGCATATAGGTGAGACATTTCCGGAGGACGAGCGTATCCAGACGAGACTCGGGGGTTACGACCTTGCTACATACCAGTGAGTGGGCTTTTGATTTTCTATATATACGTATATGTGTTTTCCATTTTCCCATAAATTGTTTTAAATGGATTTACGTTTTTAAATGCCATGTCAATTGCATTACATTTTAGTATATGCATTAGTATAGATATGCATGTTATTGCATGACGTTGCGGACGCCAGGTAAGCTTCATGTGAGTGCATATTGATGATAATGATTGCAGTGTGTATGGTTATGTTTAGATGCATTTAGTGCTCATTATCCTGCACCCTGGTGTTAGTGCTTTGCCCAAGGTCAGGGCCTAGCCTTCACGTGATCGTTCACCTCATGCACCACATGCTCACCTTGGATCCAAGGCAGGTGCCAGCCTGTCGTACATACATACCACATTAGGTGGTTCCAACTCGTATGTGACTTGCGATACTTCGCACAGTCTTCACGTGATCGTAGCACTTGAGTGTATTTATTTACACCGAGCCTGTCGTACAAACCACATTAGGTGGTTCCGACTCGTGTGCAGGAATTGGTAGATGAGTTATAGGCTCAGCCGTACAGGTTATGTTAGGTGACTCCGGCTGACATATCAGTTTACATTGATTTATTTCACCTGACTGACTCATTTCATTGCTGAGATACTTGACATGGCATATACTTGGTTTTCACTACTCTCGAGCATGATTTCTACATACGTATGTATTACTATTTTCTAGGAAATTATACAGGTTTTACGGTGAGGGGTTATTATTTTTTGGAAAGAGAAATGGTTGTAAAAAAGCTTTGTTTTTGCCTACTGACTTTTTTTTTGTTTTGCGCCCCTACAGGTTCTAGTTAGACATACACCGAGCATGTCGTACATACCACATTAGGTGGTTCCGACTCGTGTGCAGAATTGGTAGATGAGCTATAGGCTCAGCCGTACAGGTCATGTTAGGTGACTCCGGCTGACATATCAGTTTACATTGATTTATTTCACCTTGCTTACTCATTTCATTGCTGAGATACTTAACATGGCATATACTTGGTTTTCACTACTCTCGAGCATGATTTCTACATACGTATGTATTACTATTTTCTAGGAAATTATACGGGTTTTACGGTGAGAGGTTATTATTTTTTGGAAAGAGAAATGGTTTTAAAAAGCTTTGTTTTTGCCCACTGACTTTTTTGTTTTTGTTTTGTGCCCCTACAAGTTCTAGTTAGACATTCGTGTTGGTGGCTTACGAGAACTTTACGGCGGTTCTGACAGACTTCAATTAATGTAGGAATTTCTTTCATGTCTTGTATAATTAATACTTAGCCTGCTGGACTGCATCTAGGTTACCTATGCTCTGAATATGTGTATCTACACCTTAAGTACCTCCACTCGCACTTATATATATTTATCTAGTGTAAGTTAGCTAGTTGGTTTTTATTTACTCACATTTTCATATCACTATCACTTCCGATCTGCGCTCATGGTTACGTCACCCTCACGTGACGGCCAACATGCCTCGATTCCGGTCGGGGTGTGTCAATATCATTATCTTGACGTTGTGCCGTTTCCAGTGACATGTTTCTCCTAACCACTGGTGTTTGCTTCTTGGAGAGTTCTCTCTCTAGGAAGGGCAATTCAAACCGTTAAACTCGACAACCGTAAATAATTGTTTGAATGGAACGGATTTGGGGTTGAAAATTTGGTTATATTTCGGATATGGGGAAAAATCGGAAATATTATTTGATTATGGTTTTGGATATGGTTATAGAGGTCTTCGATCCATATCCGTCCCCGAAACTGACCCGAATAGTACATATTATATACATATAATATATTCATAAAGTTGAGAATTATAAAGTTGCATTTAATTTGTTGGAAAGTTCAAAAGTTTTGAATCAAAACCAATGAGAATTCAATGGTGCTTATGAGAGAGATCAAAGATCAGTCAACATCGTCAATGTATCTATTATCTTATAATGATAAAATTAGTATCTATTATATTATAATTCGTCAATTAAACGAATATATTTTTAGTATTGACGAACATGGATATAACCGTTAATCGATAAGAAATCCGTTTCTTAGTGAATATGATTATGGATCATCCCAATAGTTAATTTACGATTATAAATATAGTTAATTTTTTGTGGTTATGAAAATAAATATAGCATTTTTGTCTTCAAATAGAACCGTTGCTATCCCTATCTCTCTCCCTCTTGTTTACTTAACAATGACGCAAAGCATATGACTTTTCTGAAGGCCAACCGTTAATAAAGTCCAAGGTGGTCTGCGTTACTCGACAGTCGCCGCTGGCGGCTGACTGTTTCAACTTTCAACGGTAAAAGCTTGTTGATTCCTCCGCCTTGTTAATAGTATATATTATATATATACATACTTCCGGCTGTGGCCTGCTGCCACATTGTAAATGTGTTGTGTAAGCATAAAAATAGAGGAAAAGGTGGACGGTGATATTGTAATTTACGTGTCAATTTTCAAGGCTAGATAACTTAAGACTGCTCGAAATTTGCATCGACCAGGTCATCACAGAACTGCCTATACCTTAAGTCAATCGCGATAGGGTTTTTTTTTTTTTTTTTTTTTTTTTAATATTCTATTATTTAGAAAGATAAAGTTTGAAATTGAGATATCTTTCAATAACTTCAACGAGAAATACTACCTGACCAAATTAATTCATTGATGACTAGTTTGATTTGATTAAGCGGCTTAAAAGATATTCTTCTGTTTTCAAACATGTTCCAAACAAATTTCATATTACTACTAATAATCAATGTTTACGTAGAGTAAAGAGAAGTAATGAGGAAATTAGGAGAGAGAACCAGTATGAGATGAGATCAATCTAATTTATCATTTTCAAGTATTAGACTACACATTAAGATTATAGTAGGAAATTTACGTACTCTTCTATTTCATTCATGAGAAAAATAATAATGGTCTAATTGAATTCGATGCGGTGTAAGCCCCCACAATTTCCTATTTTTCTAAAAAATTGTGAATTTCTTCCTTTAAAGGCTCTATATATATTGATGGAAATAAATTTCTTTTAGTCCAAAGAAAAACAATCAAGTATTGTAATTTGTAACAATGAATTCAATGGTTGCAGAAAATTTTCTTCAAGAACACAAGTCATTGAGTTTGTATTCTCCTTAACCAAAGAGTAAAACTAGGTAGAACAATTTTTTAGATTACATTTGCAAACTGTTATGCGTTATTAATAAAAATAAGCACGTTAATCAACAACCACAAAATATAATTTATAAAATATAATTTAAATAGATGCTCTCCCAAACATAACTCTTAACGAGAAAAGTCTAAATCCTCTAATATTTACACACAAAATTGTGAGTGGGACTCAAAATAAAAAGAAGCTTGCACAGAACTAAGCGTAACATTGTAGATTTCATACGGACTATACTTAGTAAGATAAAGCTTTGTTGTTGTTGATTTCTGCAGGTGAATCTTCAATAATTTTTCTGATAAGCACCGTACCAAACGGGAACTCCTATCGCAACGCCGCCGCCAGAATTATTATTCCCAGCCGCCGGAAACCCCATTTTCGAGTGAGATGACGTCGTTGAACTTGAGCAAGCGCACATCTCCGGAACCTTCATTCTCACAGAAATATTAATAATCCCATTCCTCTCCCCCATGTGATCCCTCAGCCTGTAACTCAAAAAATGCAGGTAGCCCTCCGGCACGTACCCACCTACAAAATCCGACGCCGGAATCGACGCCGTCCCGATCGTCCTGACGCCGTACGACGTCTTGCATTGGACCTCCACCGTGATGGACCTCGAGTGTGTTGGCATGTCGAGCACGAGCTTCTCGTTCCATCGAGGGTAGGAGCCGCCTTCAGTGTCCATTTCAGTGGTGCGAAACTGACTGTTGGTGTCGGTCCGGACGGTGACGGAGGCGTTTTTCTTGATGGGTTTTCGATCTAATTTCAGATTCTCGGAGGAGATGACCGTGATCTCGAGCGTCCGGGAACTGGGTGCCATGGTGGATGAAGAGTGCGCGTTGAGAGGAACTAGGTATATAGGAGCGTTGAGGGAAATGTGCGAGAAAGGAGAGAGCAACAGCCACGTTTCTTCTGTGGAATCCGAACTGGACTTTTATATAAAAATACGCGCCGTATTTTGAATGAATGAGAAAGTGAGTGGGACAAGTGTAATTTACATTCCTATTTGGGTGGTTTCCAAGTTGACTTTTGGGGATCAGGATCATCTCTTGAATTAAGGGTGAAGATCCTCCTGAGTAAGCCCATCGAGCTGTTGAAATTTTATTCAACAGTTACAATTATTATAACTTTCAGAAATGTTCCCTGTTTGTAGCTGTTGGATAAAATTTTAACTGTTCAATGAACTTGCTCAGAAGGATACTCACCCCTTAACTCAGGAGAGGATCCTGATCCGACTTTTGGGCCTTTAAATGGGTAAACTTTTTGGTAATCGGTGCTTTTTATTGCGGGAGAGAAACTTCAGTCTATTCTAATATATTTTAGAGGAAATTGTAGCTATGGTCCCTTAACTTTAACTCAATTGGAGCAATGGTCCCTCAACTAAAAATCCATTACCTTTGGTCCCTCAACTTATCAAAACGTGCAGCTATGGTCTCTCAACTAAAAATCCATTACCATTGGCCCCTGAACTTTAATTCAAGTTGAGAAATGGTCCTTTAACTTTAACCCAATTGTAGCAATGGTCCTTCCAATATAACTCGTTTTGACAAATTTTTTGACATAGTTGACGAAAAGAACCATAATTATACACTTTGATGAGTTGAGGGACTCTAATTATATAAATGGTCATTCCAACATAGCTTATTTTGACAAAATTTTGACAAAATTGATGAAAAGGACTATAGCTACACATTTTGATAAGTTGAGGGACCAATGGTAATGGATTTTTAGTTGAGGGACCATTGCTCCAATTTGATTAAAGTTGAGGGACCATTTGTACAATTTACTCTATATTTTATACAATCTTAATATATCGATATTAGGGAAACCAAAATCGATCTATGTATTTATATATGTACGTATAAGTTAGTGTAAATTAATTAACTTGTTGTAACTGCTAAATAAGAAAGTATAGTAGATGGTAACAATGCTCAATGTGTGGAGGATTATGTTTCATCAAGTATTAGGCATAAGTAAATAAATAAACGAACTAGGGTAAACTTTTTAGTAGACAATTTTTTAAAAAGAGTTATATTAGGAGTAGTCGCTCACTTGTGTTGGTGTGAGTATCAACGTGATATTTTTTTTTCGAATAATTTTGTTAGAGACATTTGTCCACGCATCATTGGTGTAGGTTTCATGGCAAGGCTGGTACAAATCTACAACATTTTGACAAAGAACATGATCCTAACTGTATCCTCTTTGTGAGGATCCTAAGGATCAGTTCATCTTTACCGTTTACCAATCATCATGTGATTGGAAATCATTTTAAATTTTTTATTTAAAATTAAACACAAGCAATTAAGATGAATCTATAATATCCAAACAAAGAAAATCCGGAGCAGATTCTCATCCTTTGACAAAGGATTATGCCGGGGACATGTCGACTAAAAGAGTATTTTATTTATATTCGGTGGGTGCGGGGCGGCCTGTGCCGCACATCGTAAATGTCTTGTGTAAGCATACAAGTAGAGAAAAAGGTGTGGGCGTCGCTATATATGTCATTTTCAAGATTTCGGCTGCATGAGATCTGCATTGACCATATTATCAGAGAGAAAGAGAGTTGCCTGGTGTCGTGTTTCAGACAACGTGAGCTTTTTTGGTTCCTGTTGTTGTCCTCACTTTGGATTCGTGAAAAACAAGCGACTATGCACAAACTTGCGGCTTCACTTTGGATTGTTTTTCAACAACTTCATAATTCTTATGACTTGATAATATAAATTATATGGGATAATAAGATATTACATTCTCGTATGACAAAATAAATATGCGAGAGAGATTTTATTTTTAAAAATTTATCGAGACTTTGTGTAATAAAATTTAATGTTTACGAAGAAGTAATTAAGGGCATCTCCAAAGAGAAAATACAAATTTGAGATGCAAAAATTATATTTATATTTCATTTTACATTTTTTGCATATGCAAATGAAGAATCTACTTCAATGAGAATGTAAATTTGAGATCCCATTTAATTTTCTTTCTTTGATTAGTGGGGGACCTACACTAAAAAATGTATAAATGAATGTAAATTTAAGTTTTTTTTTCTTTTTAAACAAACGATATTATTTACATCAAGGGAAAATAGTGGGCTTAGCCTTACAATGTGCAAGTAATAATGTGGTTCAACTTCGCATTTGGCAAAATCTAACCTAAGACTTCTCACTTACGAGTAAAGATGAATACCACTAACTATAGAACTCACTAGAAAATGTAAATTTAAGTTTTATTTACATATTTCGGCGAAGGCGGATAATTTCCATTTCACAATTGGAATTTTCTGGCCAAAAAAAGGTGTAAAATGCCCAATCTTTCTCCAGGTTAATTTAAGAACAACTTCTCGGATAATTAAATGGTCCTTATGGCCGATCAAAAAGATTTTTACACTTGAACAGCCGCAATGAACTCAAAGCGTTGGATAATTGAGAGGAGGAAGGAGGTTCTTTATACACGTTTGTGTCTGATTTTGCAAGGTGCTTACTCATCAACTTTTTCACTCATATAAATTCGTATAGTCATGATTGGATTGCATCTACGTTTTGTTTGAAAGATTTTCACGAAACAAAGTAGATAAATGAAGACCCAAAAAAAATCAAGAGCTTTTTTTACAAAGATATTTTATTATATTTATGTATAGTATATTAATTATAAATTAAATCACATTTCATTAATTTTTTATTGGGTTAACCTCAGTTTACTGCTCTGAAGTTTCTTGGTTTTCAACATTTGGTACATGAAGTTTTTTCGTCCCAGAGTGGTACCTAAGGTACCGTTTGGTACGTGGGATGAGACAGAACGGAGTGGGACGGGGCGTTCCGTCCCACGTTTGGTGCGCCTAAAACGGGTGGAACGCGCTGTTCCACGGGACGAGTTTTGGGTGAATTTTCGTTCCACCTCACCCTCCTGGAACAACTCGTTCCACATCCGTGGAACACAAAATTATAATCTCTCCGTCTCCTTCTTCTTCCTCCTTGTTTCCATCTGAGGGCATCTTTGCTCCCTGTCCCGTTCCGTCCCGTCTCATTCCGTTCTGTCCCGTTCTGTCTGCATACTAAACGATACCTAAAGTCATAATTTTAGGACACTTTCATACATCCGTTAAGTTTTCCGTCAGAACTTCCGTTAACTGGTGATGTGACACTCATGAGGACAATGATTGGGTGCCACGTGTCAATATGGTGCCACATGGATATTAAAAAAATTAAACAAACTAAAAAATTTTAAAAATCAAAAAATTAAAAATGGAAAAGTTAAAAACTAGGATAAATCTCAGTTTACTACCCTGAAATTTTTGTTTCAACATTTCATACATAATTTTTTTTCAACATTTCATACATAATTTTTTTTTCATCCCAGTCTGGTACTTAAAGTGATAATCCTTGGACGTTATCATACATCCTTTTAGCTCTTTGTTAAAACAACAGTTAACCTGTGATGTGGTGCCCAAATGAAAAATGATTGGCGCCACATGTCAATCTAGGGCCCATGTGAATATTAAAGAATTAAAAATAAATAAATAAAAAATAAAAGTGAACGGATTAAAAACACCAAGTTCCCAGCGAGTTTAAACCCCAACCTGGGTAGACTCGGCCTTGCTGCCCCCGACACGTTAACGCAAAGATCGAAGCCAGGTGTCGAATTCGAAACAACCGCGCTGAAAGAGCCGCCTCCGAATTTGTGTTTTCAATCCTTTCATTTTTATTTTTATTTTTAAATTTTTTAAAATTTTAATATCCACTCAGGCCCAATCATTGTGAACGTGGGCGCCACATCACAGATTAACTGATGTTTTAACAGAAAGCTTAACGCATGTATGAAACTATTCAAGAATTATCACTTTAGGTACCAGATTGGGACGAAAACAAACTTTATGTTTGAAATATTGAAAACCAAGAAACTTCTGGGTAATAAAAGAAGTTTTACCCTATTTTTTTATTTTTAATGTTTTTAATTTTAATATCCACGTGGCGCCATATTGACACGCGGCGCCAAGTCATTGTCCATGTGGTTGCCACGTCACTAGTTAACGGAGGTTCTGATGTAAAACTTAACGGATGTATGAAAGTGTCCAAAAATTATGACTTTAGGTACCACTCTAGGATGAAAAAAACTTCATGTACCAAATGTTGAAAACCAATAAACTTCAAGATAATAAACTAAGATTAACCCTTTTTTATTTGTCATATTTTTTGTGCATTGAATCTCTTCGGAAAATGAATGTAAGAGTTAATTCGTGAAGATTTCTTTCAATATCTAGTAATTAATCTAAAGATAAGGATGGATCATTTCAAACATGTCTAAATAAACAACACTAGATAAGGTGTATCAAAACTAAATACCGCACACATATTTATGCCCACTGTATTTTAAAAAACGCCTCTATATCTTTCCTCTTCACTATAAAAGGGACTCAAGGATGATTTAAAATTTTGTACATGATCACAAACAAGGCATATCATAATCTTTAATTGTTTTAGATTTTGATTTATGTAGAGAAAATGATGCAAAGTTTTGAGACATTTGATGACCAGGATGAAGTGCAGTATGATGATAGCTTTAAAGAGCTTGAATCATATGCAGTTCTAAAGAATTGTATCCATGATTTACCAGAGGTATATACTTTATCACTCTTTCATTCACTTTTAATTTTAATCTATTTAACTTTGATTTTCAATTTCTCAAAAACGTTGATTTTCAAGGTTTATCAATTAACATTCATAACTCTTCTATTCACTTTTGTTTTTCAAGTTTTATCCATCTGTAAAACTAACACACTTATTGACATATTCACTAATACAAGTAAATCTCACATACAATAGCACGTATCAATATTAGATTGTGTGTTAGCAAGTATGTACCTATATTAAAGGGTGTGTCAACAAACATGTTAGTTTTAACGGGCAAATCAATAGATAAGCCTTCTTCCAATCAATAAAAACCAATTTGATACATATTTGAAGTCCATAGATTGGGAGGGCGAAGACCCTAAATGGGTTGTGGGCCTGCCCTATGCAGACTTACATAGCCAAAAAAGGTTGATTATGTTGTGGATTTGATTTTTTTTTTTTAATTTTTTTTCTTTTACATTGATGTTTGATTGTTTCTAGAATTTTAAAGGATTATGATGGGAATCTTCTAAAACTAAAGGATTTTGAAGGGATTTTTCCGAAATTAAAGGATTGCGAACGGAACTTGTAAAATACGTAGCTTGCGTGGTTACTCTATTTAATTTATCTTCTCTCGATAAAGTTTAGTATATTCTCTTTAAGAAGTGGCTTTATCTATGTGTTCTTTAATTAAATACTTTATGGCAGGCCGCCAATTATCCGTCCGGAAAACCCTGGACCAAGAAGCATGAAGTGCTTCATATTTGGTGCTAGATGGGTATTGTTTTGATTAAGGCCAATATTAGTTGTTGTTAGTGTTAACTGGACTTTTGTCCCGTTTGTAACCAAAAGAAAGAAGAACAATGACGAGCATATTGTTGCTGTTGGCAACTTGGCACATCAAAAAGTGAGCACATTGCTTCTTCTTCTTTCTTTATGTTTTTAGGATAACTGTATATTGTTGAGGATCCTGGAAAAGTAGGTGCTGATGGAAAAAAAAAAACAGATAGAAGTAGCATTGGTGCACGACGAATATAACCCAATTAGTGTTGTAATAAAGAGACACAAAATCTAGACAATCCTCTTTAACCACCCGACTAGGGCGAGTGTGATGTTTTTCATCACTTTCCTTCGTTTCGTTGTTGTTCTCTTCACTCTACGAATTGAGATTCATCATAATCCTTACAGATTGAAAAACAATTGTTTGAAGGGCAGCTTAAAAGCATGTATCTGTTCGGGCAAAGATTTATCTAAAGAAGGTCTCTGGACCTTAGCACAACTCCCTAAGGGATTGGCACTTTGGACATGTATATTTGGTAGTCGGGCTTTTGCTTGCCTTGTGTGCTACAATAAGAGCTTGAAGTTAGTTCTGAAAGGTGCCTTTGTGGGGCCTTAGGTATAGGCCTTGAGGCTCGCAATCAAAACTAACTAAATACTTAGGCGTGCCACTGCTATCTCAGTATAGCAGATGTAGAACAAGTGTGTTTCAAGTCGATTACTTGCACCCCAAGTTACTCAAACTTCTTGTTATTAAAGGATTGTCACATATGGGTTAAGTCTATATTAAGTTCTTTTCTTGCCTTGTAAACAAGGACTTTTAGTTCATGATCTTGTATGTTTGAATGGAGGGAGTCCAGAGCCTCTTAAGTCATTTGTTTGTTTCCAAATTGCTCTTAATGAAAACATATCCATTAAGTTAACCAGATCCAGATGCAAATGGAACTTTTAAAATAGGAAAACAGGTAGAAATAACTAGAATACATGTTGGAGAATGCATTAAGTAATAGATCTACTAATTCAGAGAACAAACAAAGAGATTCGGGTAAGATTTCACCTTGTCTGGCAAGGTTGAACTTCTTGCAGTCAGTTCTCTTTAAGTTTACAGGGTTTGAATGCTAAAAGGGATGGATGGTAAACAGTTTACACAAAGGAATCGATACTACAACACTAAGGGAGGTAGCAGAGCTTTTATACTAGACAAAAGATAACTTTTATGAGAAGGCTATTGCTAAAGAGACTGAATCTGAGTTGATTTCAGGCTTGAAGAGTACGAACTGGCTTAAGAGCAGAGTTGGTATGCTTGTTTGTTTGATTGGTTGAATGTCCTTGTCTCTGTTGTCTCTTATTCCTTTTATAGGCGATTTGGCCCGAGGGTCAGGGCATTGCTCTTACCCGAAAGTTCTTGGAGGGTAGTGAATCATCAGCTTTTTACTTGTATTGCCACTAGAAAGTGCTTTTTGACTGATAGTAAGTTAGTCTCCATCACTTGTCACTTCCATCATAGACACGTGACTTATGTTTTGGTTGAGAATGCTTTAGTTTGCTTCTGGGCTCGATGCTGGGTTTCGAGAAAATCTTCCTTTAATTTGGCATTCTTGGGCTTTCCTTTATTCAAGCCCAATATTCAAATATTAACTCAAACAGTATCATTATATTCTTTCTCCAAAGCAATTGCATGCAAGATTTGATAATTTAGAATTTACAATGACTGTAATATATTGAGGGAATAGACAAATATATCTTGTTCGAATATAAATTTTTTTTAATAAAAAAAAATGATCAAGTTTTGTAAATGGTTGCATACAATTTCCTTCAAGAACACAAAAGTCATTGAGTTTGCATTTTCCTTAACCAAAAGTCTAAATCCTCTTACAACTTCTTGAGTTAAACTTCCTAGAAATATGGATATATCTCTATTTCTTATTTCTCAATAATTGCGTGGAGAAATTATTGGGCACGACTGCTACACGAGAGTGCACAATACATATAGGACCGTATTTTTTATTTATTTTTTATTTATTTTAATTTTTTTTTAATTTAAGTGTAGTGTGAATAAATTCTATTTCTGCATAATTGAGTACATGGATCATCTCACAAATGATCAATTTTCATGGCACAAATACACTGTTGCCGTAACAATTATATGAAATGTGACAAGCACGATTACACATCTCTCCTAACCACCATACTTATCACTTGGTGAATAAGAGTTTTGAAGTTGAACTCATTGTAGAGGAAATTCAAATTAATGTTGTAGCATAAAACAAAATTAAAGAAAAAAATCTCGATGTGGTAGACAGCATGGACAACTAGAAGCTTATCCAAATTGATTTCTATTTGTATAAATCAAATATAAGGAGTGTGCCGGAGCAAATATAGATTTAAAGTGTGTTTAAAATATATTATATTTTTAAAAAGAAAACTAATGAAAATGATTACAAAATTTTGCATTTTAATAAAAAAAATCTATCAAGAAAAAGAGAAAGAAAAGTTAAAAAAAAAAAAAAACCTTACCAGACGCGTGTTTCCACGCTTTGCGAGAGTGGACAGAACAATGGACTGTGCCCAAGTTTTCATTGGTGGAAACCACAACGGTAGATGCGACAAAAACACTGTTATTGCAACTTCTTGCTTTTTTTAAACGTCACTTGCATTTCTTTTGCTTTTTAATCACTACATCCATTCCTTTTGTTTTTTTTTTCTAACCTCCGTGAAATAGGGTTATCTCTTTTCTTTTTTTCCTTGTATTTCCTTTCTTTCTATTTGAAAGATTACGGTTAAATCTCGTCAACATCTTATATTTATACTATTATTAAGAGAACACTTTTTTCCTCATTTATTCTTATTTTACCCTCACTTTTGATACACAATACTTACATAATGAGGGCAAAAATAGTAATTTTATATCTTTTGAGAAAATGACAATCATATCCCTATTTTTCCTATTTTACCCTCACTTTTGATACATAATATTTACATAAGGAGGACAAAACAGTAATTATGTAATATTAAGATAAAATATGCACTTATTAAGAGAAATTGTCCCACCATTATTTTTTCATACTTTTTTTAAAATTTTAAAAACTAATCACACTCCTTAATAAAAAAACAAAAAATAAAATGAAATTGTTTACACACACAATGACACACCCTGACCGAGATCAAGGCATGTTGGCCGTCACGTGAGAGTGACGTAGCCATGTGCACAGTGCGGAAGCGATAATGATAAGAATTATACGAATAATTGAAAACCAAATTACTAGAGTGCACTACTAAACAGAAAGTGATATGAGTTAGTTACAACAGTAAACACTCCTAATCAGAGCATAAAGTCTAGGTGCAGTCCAGTATGACAAGTACTAGTTATACAGTACCATGAATGTCCTACTATTATTTAGATAAGTCAGAATTGCCAACGTCCTCAAGCCACCAACAGCAAGCTTACTTAAAACCTGGAGGGGCGTAAAACAGAAAACGTGAGTGGGCAAAATAATTGTTTTACAAAATCATTTCATTTATCAACATATCTAACCCCTCGCTGTAAAACATGTAAAAGTTTCCCAAAATCAAAATATAAGCATATATATATATATATATATATATATATCTGAAATCATAACAATTCAATTCATGCTTCACATAATCATATTCATATGTATGTCATGCCAAAATATAACAAAGTAAACATTCCAGGTAAGAATGATTTCATAGAAATATGATATGTTAGCCGGAACCTCTGTGGTAGTATGTATGGCTGAATTCATAGCTCAAAAGTCAATCTAGCCGGAGTCACTACAATGACATATACGGCAATATACTGCACATAAGTCGGAACCACTAAAAAGGTCTGTACGACAAGATTGGGTGTAATATAATTATACTCAATTCTATTCTCTCATAATAGCCGGGCGATAAATCGCTAGTCACCTACGAGTCGGAACCATAAATAAGGTCTGTACGACAAGACTGTGCACTTAAGTTCGATCCAATATGAGCATATAATGCGGGAGGTGACGTAAATAAACAGGCCTGTACTTCACATCTCTGGCTAAATCACAATCACCCTAGGTGCAGTTTTATGAGCTCAACATTATTCAATCACATATCACATCATCGATGATTCACATAATCAAACATAACTTACCTGAACTTACATGTGCCTCCACAGCACCACATTTATATATATATATGCAACCATGAAATGCATATTTAGAATATAAAAGCATTTGGCATATTATTTCAAGCATACTTTCCTTAAAAATGCATTTTCTGGGAAATATATCAAGTATATAAATATATACTGAAAACAAAAGCCCACTCACTGGTATGTCGACGGGTCGTAGCCCCCGAGTTGCCCGTGGATACGTTCGTCCTCCGGATAAGCCTCACCTATATGCGAATTAACTATAAAAACGTTATTTTAAAGCACATAGGCAAAACTAGCTAATAACTTCTCATACATAACTCAAAATGGGTATATGAATATACCACAGTGATATACACAACTCCACGAACATCCCCATATTTTTAGAATATTTTTCCAAGCTCCCACGCGCTACCACGTGCAGGCAAGGGCACAGCAAAACGCGCCGGTTACGCGCGGCCACGTGCCTGACATGTGTAACAGAATAGAAACAGTGTTAGGAATATTCCCCGGAATATTCCGTTAAAACCCAACGGTAACCGTCCAAACAAACTGACGGCGTCAGCATATTCCATCCAAACTGACGGAATATTCCGTCTTCGTCCCCAGCGAGTCGCCGGTCGCCGAAAAACTGGGTAAAACTTTAAACTCACTATTCTCACTCGTTTTTTAACCATTTTTCATGAAATTTGAACCATATGAAAGCTTAGAGTGAGAATAATGGCGTTATACCTATTTGAAGCTTCCAATCTCACGAAATCAAGTCGGGGAAGCTTCGAAATTCCGACCAAAACTGCAACTTGACGTTTCTCGTGATCCCGAAGTCCAAATTCCTCAAACGAACTACCCCGAGACTTGTGAGGACCTCATTAAGCTTCCTATGAGCTTAGATTTCCCTAAAACACAAGGTTTTACGTGAGTATGAACAGTGCATGAAAATTGGGTTACGGGTTCACGACTTTTCGAAAGATTCCTTACCTGAAATTGGTGTCAAACGATTCGTAGCATTACAAGGAACACAATGGTGACAATTACACCCTCGATCTGCAAGGTTTGGGGTGAGTTGAAGCTTGTTCGTACGAAAGAGGGAAGAGAGAGAGTGAAAACCGAGAGAGAGAGAGTACGGGAGTGAGAGAGAGAATGGAGGAGTAATGTGTGTGGTCCAAAACTAGCCAACAACCCAATCACAACCAAAGTTTCTTAGTTCCTAAGTGGTTCCAAAAACTTAGGAGAAGCTTAATTAATCCATCTCAAAACAACTCACACACCACACATTTTAACGTCTAAGGGTAAACTAGTCCTTTCACATCATCGAAACTAATCTTCCGAGACGGGTTGTGACACACAGAGTGTGTGCTCATCGGCTAATTAATTTTTTATACAAAGAGAAAAACAAAATAAAAAATATGAGAGGAAATGATGGAAGAAGATAGAAAAGGAAGGGCGAATCCTAGTCCAACCTCCACTCCCCTATTCCCTATGTTCATTTTTCTTCCTCCTTGTGCAATCATCACTCTGCCATTTTTTCTTTGCCCTCATCTCTATCACACCCAATTCTCCATCTCTCTCAACTCTAAAAAATGCGTTGGCACAAACGATCTCCACCCCTACAAAATGCTTTGGCACATAGCCCATTTAAAATATTATAATTTTTTTATAAAATTAAAAAAATAGTTTTAATTTCGGATATGATTTTTAACCAATCTTATTGTCACATCCCGGCCCGGGCCCCCATCACATCCCAGGCTCGACTCCACCGTAGCACGATATTGTCCGCTTTGGGCCCCGACTACGGCCTCACGGTTTTGTTTCTGAGAACTCACACAAGATCTTCTCAGTGGGTCACCCATCCTGGGATTGCTCTTGCACGAACTCGCTTAACTTCGGAGTTCCGATGGAACCCGAAGCCAGTGAGCTCCCAAAAGGCCTCGTGCTAGGTAGAGATAGGAATATACATATAAGGCTTACATGATCCACTCCCCTGGGCGATGTAGGATGTTACACTTGTCGCGCCACGTGTCATTATCCGAAAGTGCTATTTTGGTTGAAAGTGTTGAAAATATTGAAATGTGGTGTAAGGTGGAAGATGATGGTTAGGTATTTATAGAATTTTTTTTTTAATTTTTTAAAATTTTTAATAATTTTTAACAACTTTTTATTAAGATAATTAATCTGGACCGTTGGATTTGAAAAAGATTCAAATCCAATAGCCTAGATCGCGTCACATGGCTAGGTGTTGGATTTGAATTTCAAAATTTTTTTACTGTTGGAAATCCAACGGTCTAGAATGAGCCATGTGGCATCTGGGTCCTCTCTGTCGCGCATGCACATGTAGGGGTGGAATTTTTTCCCGAAAATCCCAAATCGTCCCGAACCCGTCCCGAAATTTGACCGAAAAATACCCGAACCGAATTTCCTGAAACACTCGTTACCCAAAATCGAACTCAACCTGAAAGTTTCGGTTTGGGATTCGGCCACAAGTTTGAATGCGTTCGGTAATCCCGAACCGAACCGAATGTTATATATATATTTATTTATTTTTAATGGATAATTAGAAATTACTTGGGTCGTTGGATTGGTTAAGATCTAATCCAACCGTCCATTGAGTTAGGTAATTTTGCTATCCTTCTTCCTACAATCTCCCGAACGCTCACACTCTCACTTAATCTCTCGAACGGCTTTCGTGCTCCCGCCGCTCCGCTCCTCCATCAATTGGAGTCATGGTGTTCCTCTATCGAGTCACGGCACTCCTCCCGTCCTCCGTCCACTTCAACGGCGCTCCTCCCGCCCTCCGTCCCCTTCATTCAACGACAAGAATCTGACACCAATCGAGTCCCAAAATTCAGGTAAGGGATTCTGAATTTCTGAAATCTATGCATATTGATGGGAGAGTGAGAGGTTAATTAATGGAA
This sequence comes from Malus fusca, assembly GCA_035220775.1. Lineage (NCBI taxonomy): Eukaryota > Viridiplantae > Streptophyta > Magnoliopsida > Rosales > Rosaceae > Malus > Malus fusca. Next base: position 17,342,141 of record CM069059.1, on the reverse strand, counting down.
CGTAATCATCCTTTTTTTTTTGCTTGAATCTTGTTTTCTCTCTCTTTTAGGATTTGATTTCGAATTAGGGTGGGTGCAGTGCAGTGCAGGACCTACATGCCTTTGGAAGGGTAGGTGCACGAATTTGTGGGTTCATTCAGATTAAGATTAGGGTGGGTTGGTGCACGAATTTGTAGAATAAAATTATAGGGGAAGGGGAAATAGGACCTGCACAAATTGCAGGGGGTTTCGAATTAGGGTGGGTGCAGTGCAGGACTGCAGGCCTTTGGGACTTCGGAGGTGGGTCACGGTGCACAAAATTGTAAGGAATGGTGGAAGTTTATGGGTATATGCAGGATTTGATTATGTTTATGTTTATGTTTATGTTTATGTGAATGAATCAGTGAAACTTTGATCTGTCTGTGCATGATTTTTTTGGCTTCAAGGCCCAATCCCGAAGTGTCACGAAAATCTCGAAACAGTTTCGGGAATCCCGAATTTTGGGAAGTGAATAGTTTCGGGATATAAAATCTCATCCCAAAATGTTTTGGTTTGGGATTCGGGTTGGGGATTTCGGTTCGGAATCCCGACTCGAACCAGCCCTATGCACATGCGAGCCCTGCCCATTTTTCTTGTCGGAACGCGCGACCACTCGTCCGTGTTTCACACACGCCTGGCCCAAAAAAAAAAATTAAACTGGCTTGTGACGTCACATAGGCCAGGCCTTGGCTCATCATATTCTGGGCCGGCCTAGAAGCCCGCTTGGGCTGGGCTGGAGCACTTTTGGGGGGTGTTGGGCTGTTTTGTTGCTGTGAGCCGGCCTACCCACGTGGGGTGGACTTGCTCTTAGCAAATAGACCATGTCACAATATATTACTAAGGGCAAGATTGAAAACAATTTTGTTTATAAGATACTTATGGGCAAGTTAACAATGTACACATTTAAACAAATTGGAGGTCTGTTTAAATATATATGTTGTATTTTTTTTTTATAAGGTCCATGGTCGCTTTAGATTAAAATAGCGACCATGGACAAACTTGCGGTTTCAGTTTTGGATGCTTCAGACTTCTCACTCAATCCTTGGGGAATGAAGTTCATCGTAATCCTTACGTACGTCGGATTGAAAAGAGTTGCCGACGACCTCGATTCGCCGCCTTATGCCTTGATAATATGAATATTCCACTCCAATCCTTGTGGATTGGAAACAAAGGGTTTGAGAAAGAAGTAGGTTCTTTATACATGTTCTTGTGTCTGATTTGCAAGGTGGTTGCTTACTAATCAACTTCTTCACTCATACAACGTTTAATCATGTAATGCGAAATGCATCTAAGAATTGTTCGAAAGATGTTATAGAATGAAGCAGACAAAGCGAAGATCCACATAAATTTTTTACTAGGATATTTTATTTTATACATTTGTGTATAGTATGTTAATTATAAATTATGTGGAATTTCATTATTTTTTTATTTGTTTTATTTTTTTCATACATTGAATCTCTTCACAGAAAATGTGTGTAAGAGTTAATTCGTAAAGATTTCTTTCAATGTCTAATAATTAATATAAAGATAAGAATGGACCGTTTCCAAACGAGTCTGAAAAAACAAAACTAGACAAGACGTATCAAAAATCAATACCAAACACAGATTTATGCTCGGTGTGTTTTCAAAAATTATATTCTAGATTTTTCCTCTTAACTATGAAAGGGCCCCATGTTTGGTGTCCTCAATTTCGTGTCTTCTTCATGGCTCCTCTCCGTTTGATCGACATGTGTCCTTCTACTTAACAAAGCTTTGGAAGAGGATCCTCTCTTGAGCTCAGGATGGGGATCCTCCTGACCATGAAATCTGGGCCGTTCAAATTTAATCCAACGGCTCCAAACAGGAGGATCCTCTAAAAATTATAATAATTGCAACCGTTGTATTAAATTTAAACGGTCCGGATTTCGTGATTAAGAGGATCCCCATCCTGAGCTCAAGAGATGATCCTCTTCCCAAAGCTTTAACCATGTTAAGTCTTACAATTTTGTTTTACAAAATAAAAGAATAATAAATTAAATAAAATAATAAACCACAAGATGGGAGTTTGGGAGAACATGACGATGACATACCCTCAAATCTAGCTGGCAACCGCAACAACGACCCTACCTGGCCGTCAGAAGCCCATCGCTTTCCTCTTTGCTACTGCCAGCCCTCCTTCTCTCTCTCCCCCTCCCTCTTCAAACTCGCACAACAAATCCAGGAATCATGGTCGTCGTCGGCGAGTATATACACCAATCGTAGCGTTTTAGTAATTATTGGTAAAAAAATTAAATCAAATTGGAGTCGACGAATCGAATTGAACACGAGTCTCCCATTCAAATATAGCCGAGAGTTGGAATCTCCTTGAACAATAATTGTTCTGTCTCTATTACAAGGTTGAAGAGAGAGTAGAGAGAGAGAATGAGTTTCGTTGGCGAAGAGGAGGGGTGGTGGTTGCGGTTGTGTTACTGGGGAGTTTTGGCTCTATCAATTTTCAATTTTTTTCTGGCAGTTAAAAAAGGGAAAAGGATTCTCTCCTGAGCATATGCTCAGGATCCTGCTGAGCAGGGCACGAGGACCGTTGGATGAAAATCCAACGGCTATAAAAAAGTGGAGCCCTTTAAAGTTATAATATCCTGAGCATATGCTCAGGAGAGAATCCTTTTCCTTAAAAAAGCTTCATTAAGTAGGAAGACACGTGTTGATCAAACGGAAATGAGACTTGAAGGACTAAATTGCGACCCTATAAAAGGGAAACAAGGCTGGTTTGTTTTGTACTTGATTACAAACAAGACATATCATGATCTATAATTGCTCTAGGGTTTTTGATTTATGTAGAGAAAATGATATAAAGTTTCAAGACATTTGATGACCAAGATGAAGAGAAGTATGGTGTAGCTTTGAAGAACTTGAATCATGTGCGGTTGTAAATAATCATATCTATGATTGACCAAAGATAGATACTAACTTTTATTGCTCTTCTATCCACTTTTCAATTTATGTATGATTTTCAAGTTTCATTATTTTCGTGTACATATCTGCCTATATAGGACGGTGCGTTAACTAATATGTCAGTTCAAAGAATTAAATCAATAAATAAGCCTTCTTTCTTTCACCAAAAATCAATTTGATGGATATATGAAACACAAAGTATGGGACGTCGAAGCCCCTATATAGGTCGCGGGTCTGCCCTATACAGATTTACGTAGCCAAGAAAGGTTGAGTGTGTTGTGGAACTGATATTTTTGTTATTTTATTGTTTTTTTTTAGTAGAGCGACAACGTTGGTGGATTATATAGTTGTTAGGTGAGTGGGGAATCAGTGTAGATCGAACCGCACAAGAGCAACGTTAGTGGATTATATAGTTGTTAGACTTAACCATGACCGTTCAAATAAGGGAAGGGGAGAGAGATTAGGAGGAGAGAGAATCCTCCTTCTTATAAAATATGATCTAAAATGACGTCTCTTTAGCATCACCCTTTTATTTATTTTATTTTTTAATATTTCATTATTTGGAAGAGATAATTTTCAAACTTAAAACATCTTTCAATGATTTTGGAGAGAAATACCACCAAAACAAATCAATTCATTAATGACTAGTTTGCTTTGGTTTGTTCGGTTAAGCAGTTTAGCAAATATTCTTTTGGCCTGGTATCCTATTAAAAAAAATTCATCATTTCTCAAAACATTTTTTTAAGAACATCTCTTGAATTTTTTTTTTAAGACTCAAAAACTTTGTTTGGTATGAAATTTATAATTGTTTTAAATCATAAAACTTAAACTGGTGTTTTTAGTGAATAGGTTTTTTTTTTTTAAGTTAGTCTCCAGATCATTTTTTTAAAATAGTTCAATCAAACAAGTTTTTAAAGCCTAAAACTTCAAAAGTATGTTTCAGTTAAAAAAGTTGGATTCAAATAGAGTATCAAACACAACTTAGTTTTCCAACATGTTCCAAATAAAATTTCATACTACCACGAACGAATGTTTACTTAGACTAAAGAGAAGTTAGAAAAATATAGGAGATAGAGAACGGGTATGAGATCAATCTAATTCCGGCATGTTTAGGTATTAGACTACAAGATTAAGATTATAGTGGGAATTCTACGTACTCTTTTAATCAAGGGACTCTTTAATCAAAACAAAAACAATCAAGTAATGTAATTTGTAACAATGAATTCAATTGTAGCATAAAGATTACCAAAAAAAAGTGGGCATAAAATTTTGTTCAAGAACACATTAGTCATTGATTTGGCATTCTCCTTAACCAAGAGTCTAAATCCTCTAACATTTACGGGAGTATTTTTTCTCATCACTCTCAAGTGATGATGATGCTCACTTCTTTTGGATGATTTTAAATTTAAAGGTCCGTGTAGTTAATATACACAAAATCTAAAAATTTAAACTCATTGGTGGTGAGCAAAAATGCACCCGATATTTACGTACAAAAATTCGTGAGCAGAACCCAAAAGAAAAAGAAGTTACAATTTTCTTGTATTTTGTTCTTGTTCCTTCTGCAGGTGGATCTTCAATAATGTTTTTTCTGGTAAGCACCATACCAAACCGGAACTCCTGTCGCAACGCCGCCACCAAAATTATTGTTCTCAGCCACCGGAAACCCCATTCTCGAGTGAGACGACGTCGTTGAACTTGAGCAAGCGTACATCTCCGGAACCTTCATTCTCACAGAAATATTAATAATCCCATTCCTCTCCCCCCTGTGATCCCTCAGCCTGTAACTCAAAAAATGCAGGTAACCCTCCGGCACGTACCCACCTACAAAATCCGACGCCGGAATCGTCGCCGTCCCGACCGTCCTGACGCCGTACGACGTCTTGCATTGGACCTCCACCGTGAGGTACCTCGAGTGCTCTGGCAAATCGAGCACGAGCTTCTCGTTCCATCGAGGGTAGGAGCCGCCATCGGTGTCCATATCCGTGGTGCGAAACTGACAGTTGGTGTCGGTCCGGACGGTCACAGAGGAGTTTTTCTTGATGGGTTTTCGATCTAATTTCAGATTCTCGGCAGAGATGACCGTGATCTCGAGCGTCCGGGAATTGGCTGCCATGGTGGATGAATTGGTTGTGTTAGGTTAGGGGAATTGTAAGAGCCGTCGAGAAGAAATAGGTGTGGGTGGGGTTATATATAGGAACGGAGTGTTGAGGGAAGTGTGTGAGAAAGGAGAGAGCAACAGCCACGTGGTTTCTTCTGTGGAATTGAAAATTAGACTATGAAATAAATACGCGCGGAAATAGGGAGAAGTGTAATTTGGTTTCTTAGTTGACTTTGGGCCTTTTTCTGAGTTTTTGAGATTTTTGAGGAGAGAAATTTCCATGTAACTAACAAGCTCATGCCTTTTACATCCCAAAGAAACTTTTCCAAGTAATTCCTTCTTTCAACTTATTGCGGAGAGATTTTAGTGTGATCAAATAAAATTTTCCATTACTTAAATAAAAACACATGGTGTACCATTCATGTTCCAGTCACAATGAAAATTTTCTCCTTATTGTAGGGCTAATTTTTTTTGGAAATAGGGATGTATCTCTGTTTTTTATTTCTCGAAAATAACATTGAGAAATTCTTAAGTACGGTTGATACATATAAACATGCTCACACAATACATGTATGCCCTATTCTTTATTTACTAGTTCTCATGTGGATAAACTAAGCGATAATATTTTTATTTACGTTGATAGGCACGTTCACACTTCTCCTAACTTAACTTATTGCGCGCTGATAAGAGTTGGAAACTTGCAACATTTTGTGGAGGAAATCCAATTATGGCGTGTTGCGTGGGTAGAGAGTTATTTCGAGTCATGCTTGTAATTGAATCTTCATGATTTGTTAAGAAAATCCAAACTCTTTTTGCTTTGTTGGGTGAAGCTTTCATAATCTCAAAAGTGCCATTTTCTTAATTATTTTAAATTATAATAAAAAATTGTAGATTATTATTCAAAATAAAATAAAATATTCAACAAAAAATAAAGAATAAAACAAACAAGAGGCTATAGTATTATATAAATTGAAAAGTAAACTGCTTATTCTTTATGTAAACATTGAATGGAAATTGGCGGGGGATGTGATAGAAGTTTCTATGAGTAAAATAATGTTAGGCAAATCTAATCTAACAGTCAAAGTAAAATTATCATCTTGTTCACGCTTCTAACGCTACTCCATCTTTACATCATGATCCTATCACATTCTATTAATTTCTTGTTAACCATTATCCCAAGATTATACTATATTTAACTCGAATACTCTATAATTAATCTTGCTTATTGACTTGGGAGAAACTATTGTCCAAACAATATAACACGCAAAAAGATAATGCTTAATCACAATTGCTAAAGACATCAATTTTAGAAAAGACGTGATGTTGAATATGAGTATAAACTCATCAAGTGACCAATCTCAAAATTACGTTTGTTAGAAACCCAAACATAAAGCTAAAATGACGAGAAGAGAATCACGTACAAACCAAAGCATTTTCATCATAAAATTCCAAATCTCGATTGGCTTATTCAATTACCTCTTGTAGTTGTGAACTGAATGTTCGTGACTCATTTTCTTTGCATTAGGAGTATGACTTACTGTTGACCCTAAAAACTATCAAGCCTACGTGGCGCGTAGGCCGAGTAATCTATAAGCTAACTACGTCCTTCGGTGAATGCGGGGCGTGCCAACTCGTCGGCCAAGCTCGGCTGAGGAGTAAATTTGTTGATGTTACGTTAGGTGCGCGGCTAACTTCTGCGTCTTGCGATTGCGGTCGAGAAAGGAACACGTCTCGGTCTCTTGGGCTCTCGAACCTGAAGACAAGGTTACTATCTTACGAAGTTCACGAATCGCCGTCGTTGGATTCGGTCACAGTGATGTTATTCGTTAGAGTAAACTCTCGCCGAATCGACACCAAAGTGTAAGGGCACAAATACTCAAAGCGAATATAAGTCTTAATAGTGAACGTGGTTCGGCCGTCTGAATGCCGAACTCTAAATCCCACTTGAGAGTATCCAATCATAAAATAACTCGGCGTGCAATGCGCCGAGCTCAGTAAACTGTAACACCTCACTTCGCCGAGAAGGCTAATGAGATGACCTTAATCAATAAGGATTCGGAAATCCTTCTCGACCGAGACTTGGATAGGTAACCAACCGTCCTCGCCGCAGTGTTGTTGATGCCAACGGAAGATACTGCGAGACCAGCTGATTCTACGATGACAGAGCTATCTATGCCAACTTAAGATATCACCGGTTGCTTTCACAGTGTTGTTGATGCCAACGGAAGATGTGTCAACGAAAAGAGAAAATAAAAATCTCAAATTGTTGAGAGAGTTTGCGCAGGGCAGTTGTGTGTTGAAATGGAGGGGCTTTTTACGTTGCACAGCGCCTTATATTTATAGGACTGAAGAATTTGGCTTGCACGGTCATATAATGTTGCAGAGTCTGACTGCAACTCTACCTCGCAGAATGAAATCTAATCCGTGGCATAAGCTGGCTGACATTTCAAATAAAATATAAAAACTATCTAGGCTTGTCCCATCATGACCAAAGACCTAGCTTACCTAGGCTTCTCTCTCCACCATCAAATCCTTGCTTTATCTCATTAAGACTCCCAATGCAACTAAAGCCTTCTTTTTCCATGACGGATGTCCAGGTGCAACCACACATGCAAATTAAATTATAATTTAATTGCAATATCATCCAATCACTTGAGATACCATCTTCCATCAAATACCACTTTGTATCAGGAGTCACGTGGCCACAAGAATATCACAAAAGAAACATATTCTCCAGTATCCTATTTTGCATGCCTACCCGATGTGCTTCGAGATAACTGTATAAATAATTTTAAATTATCATCTAAGAGATAAATATATGATTAAAAAAATCATAATGTTATCCTTTAAATAATAATTAAAAAATTATCTTAGTAAATCCAACAGTTTAGAATTCGCCCATTCAACGATCTCTGCCGATTGTGTAATTTTGGGTCCAAACACTTACACATAACGAATTCACAGTAACTGTGACAGTCAGTTTCATTAAAACAACAATATGTATGTAAGTTTCTCAACACATAATAATATACTATTGAATCAAAACCATACACAACGATGAATCTGTTCACGTAAGTTGTTATTCTTGTATGGTTCATGGCATGTGTCATGTCTTAGAAATGGTTACCGCTTTTTAAAACAGAGTTTCTTATCACCAGTATTGGCCATCCTAGTCCAATGCGCCTCCATAATACTTTGTTTTGTTGACGAAGACCAAGTTTTAAATTTTAAGGAAAACGGTGTGCCTTTAACATATAGGTGTATCGCACAATCATATCATGTCAGAACACGCACATTTACATGGTACTTTGAAATTTCTCCGGCAGATGTGACTGCGTTTGTTGAGGATGGTGACGAGTAGAAGTTTGGTGGACAACTCTTTGACTATGTCATTACATAAACTTACTTTCCAATGAGCTTTGCCTCCAACTTACATATTCCATATGTCGTCAGCTTCATTGCGTAATCATCTTGACGATTGAAACACCCCTAATTAGATCATGCCCCACATCAACACATTGATCTTGTATGAACTACTTTCTTTAGTGGTAAGTAATACATCCTCCTTATGCCAACAGGATATGAAATTGTTTGAGTAAATTGCTTTAGCCAATTTGACTGAGTTTAAGTTTTCCTTGTACTCGTTTTATTTTCAAGATAGTTGCTTGTACTTATAGTTGTCATTAATGAAATAATTTTTATGTGGTCCGTATAATTTCTTCGAATTTAAACTTTTTAAGTTAAAATTTCTGAAAAATAAAACAAGTTGTACACAAAAAAATGAAGTTAACCTCAGGTTGTAACAATGAACAAGCGTGTCGTATTAAATTTTGAGATTGCATGGTTGGATGAATTTTTTTTGTATGACTTGGGTATGGATGAACTGGTGTATTAGGGAGTATAAATTTGGGTTCAAAACTTTTGGGTTGAAGATGGTTTAACCTACGGGCGGATCCAATATAGGCTAACAGTGGTCAACTGACCCTTGTGGACTTCATATTTTTTTCATAAAGTTATGTTTAAATATTTCGTAAAAACTTATTATGTACAATGTGCTTGTAATTGACCATTCTGGTCACTAAAATTCCTAACCCCTGAACATTAATTATGTACAATATGCTTACAATTTTATTACTTCAAAATTTTACCATATTTAGAATTACCAAATACTATATCTAAACAAATCAATTAGCAATTCAACTCTTAAACTCTACCTTCTATTTAGGTTGTCCTATGACATTCCGTCCCGAAATTTAATGTATTTTATTTCTAGTAGCAATGAAATTCTAAAATGCCACTAAGATGCCAAGTAAGTTTTTCACGTGGACCTCAAATTTCCTTTCACTTTCCCACTCTTCTTTTACTAATTCTGAACAATACTTATTTTTACGAACACGTGGCCGCAAACAGCATTCAATTTGGAGTTATAATATGTTCGAAATTGTGTAAAAATACCTGAGACAAATTCAAAACTTGGAATTTTCTCCTTGTGCAACGTGCACCACTGCATGGGTTCTTTTTTGGGACAAGAAATCAGTATTCGTGTAGTGTAAAAGCCTGCACTTGTTTCTGATGGGAATTCCTCCCCCTCCCCCCTCCCCACTTAGCCGGTTTTCTTTCTCTCTCTCTTTCTTCTCTCTCTCTCTCTCTCCCTCTCTCTCTCTCTCTATTTTCCAGCTCTCAAACCCCAGGTGATGTTTCTATCACTATCTTTCTGTTCTTAAGTTTTTCTGTGTAGTTTACTAGCACGCATGCAAGTTTCCACGCGTTTCGAGGGGTTTTCTAACCCATCATGTTTTCTGCCAAGTTGTAGGTTATTCCAAGCTAAACCTGACGAAACCTTGTTGTTGTGGTTGAGTTTGAAGTTGTAGAATGACTTCCCACTACCTCTAGGCCACGGGTTTGAGCTTGCATGCCCAAATCTACTTCGGAACTAATGAAAACAAAGAACTCGAACTCGGGCCGTCACTTTCAAGCCATTTTCCAATGGTCTCTGACCAACTTTTGGCCTTTAAATAGGTATAATCTTATTCCTCTCGTCCTAAGCTTTGTTTTGATATATTATGGGTAAAATTTGGTTGTAAAATGGCTCCGAACGGAGCGTTTGAATCTTACCCAGATTTTCCTACGAAAATCTGCAACAAACCAAAAAAAAAATAAAAATAAAAAAGCCCAAAACCCGATCCATAAATTAGCCCAAAACCCATGACCCGCTAACCCTAACCCGGATCCGCGAAACTTGCCCAGATCTTTTTTCTAAAAAAAAAAGCGCCTAAGCCCAAACCTGCCCCAAACCTTTGGGCCTTTGTTCCAGCCCATGCCCATTTCTGAAATTGGAGGGAATATTCCATTTGGAATATGTTGTTAACCCATAGTGAACTTTAACAGAATATTCCTTCTGAGGAGAGAATATTCCGTTAATTGTTGACTGTTAGTTTACTTTTTTGAAATTTTCTTGGAAAGCCTCCCAGGCTAATTTCGATGCGCTGATTCCATTTCCGCACTCTGTTTTTCCAAATTCAGTACCAATTGTCTCCAAATTCTATTTTTTGAGCAAACTAAGGGGAAATTAGGTGTTTTGTATCAATTATTATTAGTTTAATGATTAGTATAGTAATTTTCCATATAGAAGAGGAGTACCGCGGGCAGAATAGGTTGGGACCAGTGAGTGGGTCCTTTGGTTTTAAATATATATATATATATGATTTTTTTACATAATTGTTTCTTTACATAATTGATGTGACATGCTATGTTTATCTTCTTACTAGATTTTCTACACTTTATATTTTTATTAACTGCGAGTATAAAATGTGGCATGACATCTTTATTCATTATACCTGCTCATTGTTACATGTCTGCATGGTGTTTATTAGTTAGTTGTACTATCCTGGGCCAAGGACTAGCTTCACGTGTATGTTCACATGCACTGTTTATGTTCGCTTTAGATCCAGAGTTAGGTGCCAGCCTATCCCTAGGTTTGTTGTTTGGACTTGTATGTGATGCGCGTAGCGCCAACTTCACGTGATGTAGTACTATAACGTAAAACCTACACCCAACCTGTTCATGCAGCGACTTTCTGTATGACTTATGTGCCTACATAGATAATGAGCAGTGATTTTCATAGCAATGAATTTTTAATGATTTTCAGGATTTGCGATTTTACGATAGCTATTTGAGTTTTGATGATAAGATATTTCGTAGTAGCACCCTATATCCTTTAACTCATTTATGTTGCAGGGTTCCCTACTACCTATTATTATATTATTACTTTGGGAAATCATATACTTGTTTTACAACGAGGGGTTACACATTTTCAAAAAGGTTTTAGAAAACTTTAATTTCTAGGCCCATTCACCTTTGTTTTTCGCCCCTCCAGGACGTAAAGATTGATCTTGTGGGAGTACGAGGTTCTAGTGGAAGTAGTTGATTGTCCTTCAGTCAAAGTAAGTTGCTTATGTATTAAATAATCATCTTTTACGGATGAGACAACTTTTATCTTTCTGCATTATACTCTGAACTTCATATTTTGTAATAAGGGTTACCACCCAATCACGTTGTGCACTTTGGTTTATTTATTTAAAGTTTAAATTTATCCTCACTTTTACGCATCAACCCTACTTTATGGCTTCATCATCCTTCGGGTGATGGCCAGCACATGACAATTTGGATGGACACATGGAAATTCTGGGTTGGGATGTGTCAATTTGGTATTAGAGCATGGTTGTAGTTGATCTTGCACTCATCATAGACTTGATGTTAAGCACTAATCTTTGTTGAAATCTCCGATGCCAGAATATGCCTTCTTGTCGAGCTCGTACAAATGTTGTATTTCCAGACTTCGCGGATATTGGAGCAGCCATCCCCAGCGCCTTACAAAATGTTTTTCGTCCCTCAAACAAAAGTCTCATTGAGATCGTCGGGGGTCTCAAGGTGAAAGAATTCTTTGGCTCTGAGGCACTTGAGAAGGCAAAAACATGGTTTAAGCACGTATAGAAGACTTTTTTGGCCATGTAGCGCCAAGGTAATTTTCCGGAAAAGTAATGGGCACATACGGCTACATTGTTCTTACGGGAAGAACCCGAGGCTTGGTGGGCCTATAAGAAGGATCAATTACAAGAAGCCAAAAAGCAGGATTGGAAAGTCTTTAAGGCCCGCTTTGAGATCAAGTACTTGCCGCCGGAGTACCAAGCCTGAAGGAGAAACGAATTCATAGAGTTGAGGCAAGGTAACATGATGGTGACAGAGTACCACAGGAAGTTTACTGACATTTCCCGCTACTGTCCTGCCATCGCCAACGATCCCTCTGAGATGCTACTTCAGTTCAAAAAGGGGACACGGAAACAACTTCGATCCTTAGCGTCGAGCATTCCATGCACTACCTACCAGGAATTTTACGAGGCTTTGCTACGAATCGAGGAATCTGAGAATGGCCCGAGCGACATAATTAATGAGGCAGGTGGAAGTTCTCAGAAGAAGCATAACCGTGGTCAGTCTTTTTTTGGCCCCCACCAGAACCAGTCATTCAAGAGGAGTGGCTATAATTCTGGATCGTCTAGTAGATGGTCTAACTCCAGCTCATCTCGCTTTAAGGGTAGATCTGGCAGGAGTTCCTGAGTCCGTTCGCAGGAGAGCTCTAACAATTCTGGTCTTCAGAACTACTTTCGGTGTAACACCTGTCACTATGGTGAGTGTAAGCAAGGAAGTAATGCATGTTACACTTGTGGGCAGCGAAGACACAGAGCCAACTAGTGTCCACAGAGACAACAGAAGCAACTCCCAAGTTTTGAGTCAAGGGCCTCAGTGACAGCCTGCATATAGTGAAACCATCAATTACTAAAGGGAAGTAGCCTATTATCCAACCACTAGTCAACCAGTATCCCGCTTCTATGGTTCCTTACACCAGGAATGTTATGAAATATCCACGGAATATGCCACAATACCAGGAGGTTGGACACCAGTGGTACGGTAGAGGCCAATACTAGGACTTTGGAGATTCGTTTAATAGTGGTGGAACAAATAGACAGAATAACCAAGGCTGAGGCAATAGGGGAGCAGGCCACGGAAGAGCACAACAGATTCATGGTCGTGTCAACAACATCACCTATCAAGACGTGCATAACAACCCTGACTTGATCATGGGTACGTTAAATGTTCTTGGCCACTTTGCTATAATACTTATTGATCCGGGTGCTACTCACTTGATAATATCCCATATGTTTGTTCAACTGACCCAACCCCAAGGTACTTCTATTGGGTACGACATGTGCATCGCTATGCTGAGTGGCGATTTGTGCTTTGTTTAGTAGGAGTATAAGGGATGCCTTATCATCATTGCAAATCAAATCAAGCCAGTTAACTTCATTCCCTTAGAGCTCGTAGATTTTGACGTGATTCTAGGAATGGATTGGCTAAGTCAAAACTATGCCATGGTGGATTGTTGAAATAAAGTAGTCACTTTTCAACGACCGAGTTTTCCAATGGTCACTTTCGTTGGTGAACACTGGAAGTTGAAGCATGGACTTATCTCTACCATGAAGGCAAAAATAATGTTGAAGAAGGGTTGTGAATGATACTTGGCGAACGTTGTGGTAGAGGAAGATAACTCTGTACGACTCGAGGATGTCGACGTGGTCAACCAGTTTCCTGATGTTTTCCCAGAAAATCTACCTGGATTGCCACCTGATTGGGAGATAAAATTCAATATCTATCTAATTCTAGGTACTAACCCAATTTCCTTATCACCTTACATAATGGCTCCTGCAGAGTTAAGAGAACTTAAGGCTCAGTTACAATAAATCGTAGATAAGGGTTTCATCTGTCCTAGTACTTCCCCGTGGGGAGCTCCAGTCTTATTTGTTAGGAAGAAGGATGAGACGTTGAGACTTTGCATTGATTATAGGCAGCTCAATCGAGTAGTGATTAAAAACCATTATCTTTTACCTTGAATCGATGACCTCTTAGATCAAATACATGGTGCTCGAATATTTTCCAAAATTGATCTTAGATCTGGCTATTACCAATTGAAGATCAAAAGTGATGATGTTCACAAGACGGCGTTTCGAACTCGATATGGTCATTATGAGTTCCTTGCGATGCCATTCGGGTTAACGAATGCCCCAGTTGTTTCTATGGATTTGATGAACCAGATATTTCGCTCGTACGTCGATAGATTTGTCAGTGTTTTTATTGATGACATACGAATCTATTCTAAAAGCAAGGATGCGCATGTTAAACATTTGTGCTTAGTTTTGAAGAAGCTCAGTTGTACGCGAAGTTTAGCAAGTGCCAATTCTGATTGAATCAAGTATCTTTCCCTGGGCACATAATTTCAGTTGTTGGTATTCTTGTTGATCACCAAAAGGTTGTAGCAGTTGAGAACTCGGGACGTCCGCAAAATGTCACTGAGATATGAAGTTTCCTTGATCTTTCCAGTTATTATCGACACTTTGTGAACAATTTCTCCACCATAGCTCTACCTCTCACAAAGTTGACCAGGAAAGGCGTCAAATTTGAATGGAATGATGACTGTGAAAATAATTTCCAGCAGTTAAAGTATACCTTACTCATGCACATGTACTTACTCTTCCCGACGATAGTAGTAACTTCAAAATCTATAGTGATGTTTCACTAAATGGTTTGGGTTGTGTGTTGATGCAGCATATTAAAATCATGGTTTATGCCTCCCGTCAGCTGAAACCACATGAGATGAATTATCCTACACATGACTTAGAGCTAGCTGCAGTTGTCTTTGCCTTAAAAATCTGGCGACACTACCTCTATGGGGAAACATGCCGAATCTTTACTGACCATAAGAGCCTCAAATACATTTTCACTCAGAAGGAACTGAACCTCTGACATCGGCGATGGATGAAGTTAATAAGTGACTATGATTGCACCATGAAAGAGTAAGCATCTTTCGAGCTATTCACCTTCCAATTCTAACAGAGCACAGGTGTGAGCCTAGACACCGACCATCAAGGAGCATTACTTGCTCATTTCCAGGTCCGACCAGTTCTTGTGGATTGAGTTCGAGCTACATAATTTAGTGATGCATAGTGTTTGGAGCTAATGTAGGCCGTTGCCAGTGGAAAAATAAGAGATTAGAGACTTCGACGGTTAGACGGGATGCTGATGCAAGGTGACCGAATGTTTGTGCCTAGTAAAAAAGAGCTGAAAAAGGAGATTCTTGATGAAGCGCACATATCAGCTTATGCTATGCACCTAGGGAGCACGCAGATGTATCATACAATTCGACCTTTCTACCACTGGCCTGGCATGAAAAGAGAAATTGTTGAGTATGTAAGCATGTGCTTGATTTGTTAGCAGGTTAAGGCAGAAAAAGAAGAAACCATTTGGGTTAATGCAACCTCTTCCCATCCCTTAGTGGAAATGGGAAAATATCACCATGGACTTCCTGTACAAGCTACCTCGTACATGTGGAGGATATGATGGTATTTGGGTGATCGTTGACTGACTCACAAAGATCGCTCATTTTCTACCCGTTTGAGAAAACTACACATTGGATCGCCTAGTTGAACTCTTCATCTTTGAAATTGTGAAGTACTATGAAGTTCCGATTAGCATCATCTTTGATTGTGACCCCAGGTTTACTTCTAAATTTTGGACAGCTTTTCATTGGGCTTTGGGTACAGACTTACTTTATAGTACAACCTATCACCTTCAGACCAATGGATAATATGAGAAAAACATCCAAACACTAGAGGATATGCTTCAATCCTCAGTTCTTTAGTTCGGTAATGATTGGCATAAGCGTCTACCACTGATGGAGTTTTCCTACAACAACAGTTATCACTTGAGTATCGGTATGGCACCATTCGAGGCTTTGTATGGTAAACTGTGTCGAACGCCACTATGTTGGTCAGAAGTTAGAGAGCGTGCCCTATTAGGTCCAGATTTGGTGGACGAGATGACTCAAAACATATAGACGATTAAGAGCAACCTGAAGACGACACATGACAGACAGAAGAGCATTGCAGATGGGCATTCCACCAAGCGAGTTTACGCAGTTGGTGATTGGGCATTTTTTAAAGTTATCACCATGGAAGGGCGTCGTGCGCTTTGGGAAGAAAGGAAAACTAAGTCCCGAATATATTGGTCCTTACCAGATTACTGAACAAGTTGGGCAGATGGCTTATTGACTCGACTTACCACCAAAGTTGGCTAAAGTGCACAATGTCTTCCATGTGTCTATGCTTCGAAGATATGTCGCTGATATTTTACATGTCATCCTGATTCAGCCAATAGAGATCAACCCAGACTTGACTTACGATGAGACACCAGTGACCATCCTAGATTGGAAAGAGAAAACTTTGCGCAACAAGACTGTCACTCTAGTGAAAGTTCTTTGGAGAAACCAATATGTCGAATAGGCTACTTGCGAAACGGAGAAACGCATGAGAGACTTGTATCCATACCTGTTTTTCAATTAAACTCCGTTGTAGTTAATTTCAAGGACAAAATTTTCTTTAAGGAGGGTAGATTGGGACATCCCATCCCGAAATTTAATGTATTTTATTCTCCGTAGCAATGAAATTATAAAATGCCACTGAGATGCCACGTAAGCTTTCCACGTGGACCTCAATTTTCCTTTCACTTTCCCATTCTTCTTTTGCTAATTCTGAACAGTACTTATTTTTACGAACACGTGGCCGCAAACGGCATTCAATTTGGAGTTATAACGAACAAGTTACATTCGAAATTGTGTAAAGATACCTGCTACAAATTCAAGACTTGGAATTTTCTCCTTGTGCAGCGTGCACCACTGCATGGGTTCTTTTTTGGAATAGGAAATCAACCTTCGTGCAATGTAAAAGCCTGCACTTGTTTCTTATGGGAATTCAAAGGCATGCAAGTGGCATTAAAATAATGGTTTTATTAATTTTTAAAAAGCGTTTTTCCTCTCAAAATCCATCAAACATCATCTCCCCATCACTTTTCCTTCCCCCCCCACTTAGCCGGTTTTCTTTTTCTCTCTCTTTTTTCTTTCTTTCTTTCTCTCTCTCTTTTCCAGCTCTCTTCTGTCATTCTCTCTCTCTAGAGCTCCGTGAGCTCTCTTTCTCCTTCCTCTTCAAACCTTCAACAAATCAAGCTCAAAAATATTATTTTTGGAATCCTTGGAGCTCAAGGAACCCAACCATGGCCTTGCATGCGGCATCAGTGCATGGTGCGAGGTTCTACCATTGAAGCTGAGAGCTTGAGCTCTCAATCTTGAACCCAGGTGATATTTCTGTCACTATCTTTGTGTTCATGAGTTTTTTTTTTTTTTTTTTTTTTGTAGTTTACTAGCATGCATGCATGTTTCCACCCGTTTCGAAGTATGGTTCCTAACCCACCATGTTTTCCGACGATTTGTAGGTTCTTCCAAGCTAAACCCGACGAAACCTTGTTGTTGTGGTTGAGTTTGAAGGTGTAGGATGACTTCCCACTACCCCTAGGCCACGGGTTTGGCCTTGCATGCCTAAATCCACTTCGGAACCGACGAAAACGAAGAACTCGAACTCAGGCCGTCACTTTCAGGCCATTTTCTGATGATCTCCTACCAAATTTTGGCCTTGAAATAGGTATAATCTTATTCCTTTTGTCCTAAGCTTTGTTTTGATATATTATGGGCCAAATTTGGTTTTAAAATGGCTCCGAACGGAGCATTTGAATCTTCCCCAGATTTTCTGACAAACCAGGAAAAAAAAAAGCCCAAAACTTGATCCATGAACCGGCCAAAACCCATGACCCGTTAACCCTAACCCGGATATGCAAAACTGGCCCAGATCCTTTTTAGGGCGTATGCCTAAACTCGACCCAAACCTTTGGGCCTTTGTTCCAACCCATGCCCATTTTTGAAATTGGAGGGAATATTTCGTTAACTCCCTGTTAACTTTAACAGAATATTCCTTATGAGGAGGGAATATTTCCTTTGGAATATTTCGTTAAAACCTACCTCCAGCCTATTCATGCAACTACTTTTTATATGACTTGTGTGCCTACATAGATAATGAGCAGTGATTTTCATAGCAGTGAATTTTTAATGATTTTTAGGATTTGCAATTTTATGATAGCTATTTGAGTTTTGATGATGAGATATTTCGTAGTAGCACACTATATCCTTTAACTCATTTGTGCTACAGGGTTTCCTGCTACATATTATTATATTATTACTTTGGAAAATCATGTACTTGTTTTACAGCGAGGGGTTACATATTTTCAAAAAGGTTTCAGAAAACTTTAATTTCTAGGCCCACTCACCTTTGTTTTTTGCCCCTCCGGGACGTAGAGATTGAGCTCGTGGGTGTACTAGGTTGCTTATGTATTAAATAATCATCATTTACGGATGAGACAACTTTTATCTTTCTGCACTATGCTCTGAACTTTACGCTTTGTAATAAGGGTTACCACCCAATCACGTTGTGCACTCTGGTTTATTTATTTAAAGTTTAAATTTATCCTCACTTTTACACATCAACCCTACTTTATGGCTTCGTCACCCTCCGGGTGATGGTCAGCACATCATGATTCGGATGAACACGTGAACATTCTGGGGTGGGATGTGTCATGTCCCCTCTTTGCCCATTGCTTTTGGCATCTCCAAGATGGCTCCCTCTTTTTAATTCTTCTTTGAATCAAATGAATCATTTAATTAGGTAATCACTTAACTTCGACACAAAAAGAAGAAGAAAGGAATCACTTAACTCTAACTTTGCAATTGTCTATGGACAAAACACCATGAATTAGCTGATATCATTTTTTTGTTTGTTTATAAGTTGTTTATTGGGGTGATACTGTTTCTTGTTAAAGGATTTGGATTTTTATATGATTTTTTGTTATTATACTCTCTCCTTATAGTTATTTAAGATTGATCCTCCTTGGAATAATTTCTGGCTTTGGTTTAACTGTTAAATGCAAATGAACACTACTTGACTACTAAAGATTTTGAAGAAAGTCATTCTCAGAACACTTTGTAGCCGACTCACAAAACTCTGTGTTTATGAGTAGATCCCTTCATATTATATGTCATTATGTAAAGATTATCTTTGCAAAAAAAAAAAAAAAAATCAATTTAAACTTAGATTGTTAGTCATAACTGTAATAAATCGATAGACGCTACATAATACTTTTACCGATTCCGACAATATGTTTATATGTTCTTATATAGAATTACAAGTAAAAAACCTCATTTTTTTTTTGGTTGAGAAATTTCATTTGAACCCATATAATCACACTCTAGACCCAACTTAAACTTTAGATGCGAATTGTCTTTTTACTCTATTGTAATTACCATCAAGTACAAAATAAAATTAACAATAAAAATAAAATTTATCAATAAAGGCATACTTGATAATCAAACCCTTACCATTTTTCTTCTACGTTATATTTCAACTAAAACTCTAAGACGCTCTCATAAAAAAAAATAAAAAATAAACAAACTCTTTTGGCAAATATTGGGCTCATATGTTTCTGTCTTTTTAGTAATTTTGTACACATGACTTGGTTTTATCAATATTATAAGGCTTCTATTAAAATAATGTCATGAAAGATATTCACGAGGAGCCTGCAGGCTACAGCAGGAGAAGCAAGCAACAGCAAGCTTCTTCCCTCTTTGAAAACTATGTCCCTCAAAGATGAGAACTTTGCTCCCAATATTCTTAATTTAGTTCCTAACCCGTTACTGGCCTTCTTCCTAGCCTCGTGGATTAGTGGAAGCATGATTCCATATGGTTCCACGTTCGAATGTGAGTGACGATGATCACTGCATTATATACCGACTGTCAGTCCTGACGTTGCTGCCTCTAACAGTATTTGAGCTTCAAGTCCATGTCAAAATCGTACCCCCAACCCTATCGACTGTATGGCAGCTTCCGCCTCCACCCACACCCCCACCCCCACCCCTTTCTTCCCGCTCGTCCGACTGCTCATCCTTGTCTCTCTGTTTTCCTCTCACTTTCCCATCCACCAAGCACCTTAACCTGCATGATGGATTGCCAACTGCTATGAATTGTGTGGAGCCAAAAATATTCACAAGGCGACACGTTGATTTTTGACAAAAGAAGACAAAACTACCCTTGGGGCATACCGAGATTCTTACGCGCAAGCAACGGGCAATTATCCCTCAACCAAGTCAAAAGTGCCCAAAATAGGTATCAACTTAAAACCTAATTTATTCTTATATTTCCTATTTCATTATTTAGCTAATCAATTAGCTAAATACTAAACTTATTCCATAACCTCCAAAAACCTCCCAAAACATTTCTTTATTATGATAATTAGCCAATTAATATATTTTTACCTAATTAATATATTAATTGCTAATTGAATCACCAAATAACTCCTAAATTCAACCTAAATCAAGAACCCTATCCTATAAATAGGCTCCCATTCTCACCAAAAACCTAAGTCTTCACTCTTGCTAAAATTCTCCAAAGCTCTCAAACACTTTTCTCTCAAAATTCTAACTTTGGCATCGGAGGTTCTTCGGCCAAAACCCCCCCCATTCATCGTGGGCGCGTGAGGCTTTTGGCCTTGACCTAAGGTGTTATTTGTTTTGTAGGTGCAATTTTGTCCAAGATCAAGGAGGAAGAAATTTGCATCCACAAATTGGTGCTTTCATTGAGAGTTGAAATCCATACTCGTAGAAGACTCTCGCACAAAAAGGTTTTTTCTTTATTTTCTAGTCCATTTGAATATTTTTCATACGTTCTTATTATTAGAATTTTTTACTTGCAAAGGTTCTTTGATAAAACGTATAAGCAAAATATAATGGCTAGAAATTTAGAAAAATCCACAAGTGAAAATTCTAATGTTCAAGAAATGGGATTGCGGAGATCCGTGAGGCTAAATGCGACAATAAGTGGAGCAGCACCACCACCACGAGTTTCCACCACGGGAACCACCACGGTGGCTACCTCGGTAGCCACTCGTGGCGAGGTCCATGGTGCATTCACCACGGCCCGAATTGTGCCATCCAAGGCTCACGACACCAAGGCCATGGCCCAAGCCATGCCATCCAAGTTTCCACGGGCCCGAGCCCAAGCCTCGCATTCGCATGCATCACATACCAAGCAGCCTGCTTCTGTCGAGCAGCCCATTCCCGTGGCCCAGCCTGCTCTCGTGACCTAGTCTGCTCCCGACGAGCAGCCCACTCATGTGGCCCAGCCTGCTCCCGCCAAGCAAACTGCTCTCGCGGCCCAGCATGCTCCTGCCGAGCAGCCTGCTCTTGTGACCCAGCCTGCTCCCGAGGAGCAGCCCACTCCTGTGGCCCAACCTGCTCCCGACGAGCAGCCCACTCCCGTGGCCCAGCCTGCTCCCGCCGAGCAACCTACTCTCGCGGCCCAGCCTGCTCTCGTGACCCAGCCTGCTCCCGACGAGCAGCCCACTCCCGTGGCCCAACCTGCTTCCGTCGAGCAGCCCACTCATGTAGCCCAACCTGCTCCCGTCAAGCAGCCCACTTTCACCGCCCAACCTGCTCCTGCCGAGCAGCCTGCTCTCGTGACCCAGCCTGCTCCCGACGAGCAGCCCACTCCCGTGGTCCAGCCTGCTTCCGTCGAGCAGCCCACTCCTGTAGCCCAGTCTGCTCCCGTCGAGCAACCTACTTTCACCGCCCAACTTGCTCCTGCCGAGCAGCATACTCTCGTGACCCAGCTTGCTCCCGACGAGCAGCCCACTTCCGTGGCCCAGCCTACTCCCGCCGAGCAACCTACTCTCGCGGCCCAGCCTGCTCTCGTGACCCAGCCTGCTCCCGATGAGCAGCCCACTCTCGTGGCCCAACCTGCTTCCGTCGAACAGCCCACTCCTGTAGCCCAACCTGCTCCCGTCGAGCAGCCGGCCCAACCTGCTCCTGCCGAGCAGCCTGCTCTCGTGACCCAGCCTGCTCTCGTCGAGCAGCCTACTTTCACCGCCCAACTTGCTTCTGCCGAGCAGCCTGCTCTCGTGACCCAGCCTGCTCTCGTGACCCAGCCTGCTCCAGACGAGCAGCCCACTCTCACGGCCCAGCCTGTTCTCGTGGCCCAGCCTGCTCCCGTGGCTTTCTAAGCAGCCCAAGTCGGCCCAAGACTATCTCAACCATCTGAACCTACCATCGAGCCGGGGACATTCTCACCACATTTTTTTCCGGATTTGACATTTCCCAACTCAAATCTCGCGCCCGGAATCTACCACTCTTCCACTGCCCAAGGAGGCGCATTCCTTCCAAGCTCTTCCAATCCAAATGGCGAACAACACTTGTCTCGACAAGTCATAGAGTTGACGAGCGCCCTTGCACAACAAACAACCTTGGTGAATCAACTTTTGCAACGCATCGGAATCCAACGTTCCCCGAACGAGGTATCCCGAAGTAGGACAAGGGCAGACGAACCTTTCCAGCAGCGTCCTGGCAAGCAGCCACTTGACCAGCCACGAGCCGAACGTTCGGGCAGTGTACATTCCCGATTGGGCCCCCGAGATAGCGTATACTGTCGTATTAGCGCGCGGAAGATCGTGCACTCTCGACTAGGCCCACGGATGAGCATACATTCATGGTTAGGGTCACACTCCGATAGTCAACATGAGCAACCTTCCGGACAAAGTGTCCATTCGCGGCTAAGCCCGCAAGGAGCATCTTTCACCTCACATCAGAGTAGGCAGCACGACGGACGGAGATAAGCAGTCACTCAATCCAGCTCAAGTTCAACCAGCAGTCTGTGAAGAACTCGCTCGCCTGCTATGAACGTACCACATACACTGCATCCGCGGCATAGACGAGCCAAACACATGGAAGAGCAGCCTAGACCAGCAAGTCATGGCTGGGGGCAGCCGAGAGCTCCGCTACCCCAACAAAGGCAAATTCAGGAAGAAGTAGAGAGACTCTTGACCAAGCGATTGCATGATTTCCAACGCAACGAGGTCACCGACGAGGCACTACGACGGAACATGACCAACATAAGCAGGCCACCCTTCACGGACGAGATCGAGCAGGAAGAGCCTCCACAAGAGTTCAGCATGCCACATTTCACATCTTTCAAAGGGGATGAAGACCCGGAGAGACACTTAAAGCGCTACCGAAGCGCAATGATCCTTTATCGAAACAACGATGATCTCATGTGCAAGATATTCGCCACTACTCTACAAGGCAAGGCGTAAGATTGGTTCTACGCCCTGTCGCCACAATCCATCCGGAATTTCTACGAACTTTCTTTGGTTTTCACCAAAGAATATTCATCATATCGCTCGATCAAAAAGAAGTCTGATCATTTGTTCGACGTCAAGAAGAACCCAAAGGAGTCGTTTCGCGACTATGTGAGGAGGTTCAAAGTAGAGAAGGCAAAAATAGTCGGATGCAACGACTCGATAGCTAGAGCAGCCTTCCAAAAAGGACTTCCAGCATACCACCCGCTATTCGAAAAATTGATCATGAAAGAAAATCTAACTCTGGCAGACTCTTTTGCTTTGGCAGAGAAGTATGCACTTTGGGATGAGGTTCACCAATGCACATTCAAGGACTTGAAGAAGTACCCGACATCACCTCCCTAGAAGCAGCGTAGGACTTATTCACATGTTTGACGATATCTAAAGTAGCAATAAGCTCTACCATCATGCGAGAAGAGATGGGGGCCCGACTACCTGTATTCCACAGTTACCTGTATTCTACAGTTCAAAAGCTCTCCTCGATGCTATTAAAAATTCAAAAGCTAACTTTGGCGATAGTTGTTGCAACCCGGAAGCACAAGTTTTACTTTCAAACGCATGTAGTCATCCTCATGACGTACTATTCTGCCCAATCCAGACGCGTGATGATAAAGGCGTAGACCCTGGCGGATTTAAAGTTTTCTGACAAACGCAACATTGGAAGGACACACTCGGAAGCAAGTTTTGTCCTCGTCACCCTAAAAGATTCTACATAGGAGCAACATGTACCGGTAGTTGAATACCACTTCATGCTGCGCACCACACGACCTTCGCCGACCCTTGCTTAATGATTCAACTCTAGAGTGGCCCAATACCGGCAGTTAAGCATCTCCTGCTACGTATGACATGGCCCCATTTCCACAGCTCCCTGCTGCGCCTTCACGCCGAGCCTAGGTGACGCAACAGAGCGGCCCAATGATGCCTCAGAAGTAGCCGAGCACACTCTAGCCACGCCTACTCCACCCGATGGAGACTTCTGGCATTTGCATGTCGACGGCGCAGAAAAACCTTCATCATTGCCGGCAGAGAAAGCTCTAAAAAGATGGATCCCATCTGGGAAGGTCCGTACAAGATCAGCAGAGTAGGTGGCAAAAGTAATTACACCCTCGCCACCATGAAACGACAAAAAGATTGAAAAGCAATGGATGGCCTACAATCTGAAGAAGTACCATGTGTGACATCCGGCTACAGCAAAACCCGAAGACTCAAGAAGCTCGACGGGCACCACCTCACAAGCCGAGGACTATCCAGTTGTTATGCAGTTCCTACCTTATAGCTAAGTTCTCGTTCGTTTCACTCGTTTTTTTAATGAGGAATTCAGAAGTAATCACAACTTGGCTCGGCTGCATGCTTACAACAACTGATCATTCCTGCACTTCAAAAGAAGACTGCGCCATACTTAGGGACTTATCGCAGGAATTGCGCCCCCAGAGGGACCAACCATGCTCTCCAGTGCGAGAGGGTAAACTAATTGCTCTCCAGTGCGAGAGGGTAAACCAATTCCCCGACACCCATATGGGTCAGCTCTCCAAGACGGGAGGATAAACTTTACACTCCGAATATCCAGACGTGGATGAGCCTGGCTGCCCTAGTATAACTAGATGCACGATGGCTTGTGCCGGGATTCCTAGAAGTAGCCACAATGGTCTTTTTCAAGGCTTAGCTAACTGAAGGATTTTGGGTCTCTTGGCCTAATCCGTGGGGAACCGGGCCCTAGAGACGGAGAGGGCACATTACTCAGTACATCCGATGGACAGCTGCCCTGGAATCCTAAAGCTGCAACCGAGTGCACTAAGGTAGCCTACGGATTCCGGAAGACTGCATGCGGCTTGCCCTTCGAGCAGTAAAGCCGCACTAGACTTATACAACCGCACATTCTTGTGAAAAGGTTAAACAAGCTAGCACGCATATACGAAGTTTAATCCATTGCCGACATGCTACGTAGTCGATAAGCTTCACCTCTGCCAAGCGTGGAACAACCTACACCAAGTCCTAAAGTGTTGTGATACTTGCTACGCAACCTACGGAATTGGAGAAAGTCAAGGTTAACAGCCTAGTGGTTACGCGGACTTGTCTGCTTCTGTAAGTAAGGCATCCGGCTGCCAACCCAATGGCTAACAACTTTGCAAAGTTCTACACCAACACCTACGGCTGCATAGGCTACGCGAGCTTGTCTGCTTATAAAAAAGTAGCATGTTTGCCACTGGTCTATCAAGTCTAAAGGTTAGGGCATGAACAAAAGAAGCAAAAATGAAGAAAAACGAAGGAAAACATGTTTATAAACAACTAGCAAAGGCCGAAGGAGTTCAAGCAAAACAAGAGCTACAAGAAAAAACAAATAAAATCCTAAAGGCTACCTAGAAGACTATAGCAGCTTGGACATCCCACGACTACTCGGTTGCCACACTTTCAGCACCCGCGACGTTCTTAGCAGCGATATCATCCGGTGCATCACCCCCGACTCCTTCAGCCTGGGCACCAACTTCTCCAACTATTTCACCAATACCAACATGGACGCGCTGCAGCTCATCCACT
The DNA here is from genome assembly GCA_035220775.1 of Malus fusca. NCBI lineage: Eukaryota > Viridiplantae > Streptophyta > Magnoliopsida > Rosales > Rosaceae > Malus > Malus fusca. The sequence goes on along the minus strand of CM069059.1, from coordinate 17,316,388 downwards.
TCTTTCTTCAAACTTTCGTTGATCTTCAGTACACCTTGAAGTTCCAACACTTGGGGTTCAAGCATATCGACGATTCTCTTGAAGTGGATCACTTGATTATAAGCAACAATCAACTTTTCATCCTTTACATAAGCAGCGAAAGAAGTCTTTGGTTTTTTCTCAGCCGACATCTCTTAAGTAAGCAGGGAAGATCCCTTTTCCCACCTTCACTTGCAGCAGGATCCACAATGATGATTGGACGAGCCAATGCATCCGCCTTGATCCTATTCACCTCTTCTTTTGGGAGCAGCCCACATTTCTCCTGACGAATAGAGTTAAAGTAGCCAACACTATACGTGGTACTCAGCAGGGGAGTTCAACCCAACATTCCAACAACTCATGAGGCCCGCAACCTCTTCATTTCTCTCAATCACCTGCCTAGCTCGCGTCATGTCCAAAAGTCTAAAAGGACATGAGCCATGTGACTCGCCTAGCACTGCGCCACAGCGCCACAATCCGTGGCCCCAGCCATACAAGCTGCCCTTGGTTCTAGCCAAGTCGAGCAGCTTAAAGCAGTGGTCCCTGCCACAATACCTCATCGGCCCATGCCGAGTCGACTCCTGGCCCATGCCAGCCGACGTGCCGCATCACCCCGACGGCTGCCCCGCGGTAGCACCATCCAAGAAGAAGACAAGGAAAATTAATTTTTTCGTACCTCAGTGCGGCACGTAGAAGACGAAGAAAGCAACGAAAGACGGTCCTTTGCACGGGCAAGATGTAGAATATTACTAGAGGAGGGGGAACAAATATCCTCTAAGCTATCTCTCTCTTGTAGGGTAGAATAAATCGCTCTCCAAAGTTGATTAATAACCCACTTAAGGTGGACTTAAATAGGCTTTGAGAGAAATTTATTTCCCTTTCCTAGAAGGATCTAATTTCCTATTAAAGAGAGAATCTACATCAAAATAGGAAGCAGTCCTAAGTTTCCTAAAGCAAGAAGATCTCTACACCTGTTGCCCTTTTCTGCAAGCAGCCCAACAGATGTGGGGGCATTTGTGGAGCAAAAAATATTCACAAGGCGACACGTTGATTTTTGACAAAAGAAGACAAAACTACCCTTGGGGCATACCGGGATTCCTACGCGCAAGCAACGGGCAATTATCCCTCAACCAAGTCAAAAGTGCCCAAAATAGGTATCAACTTAAAACCTAATTTATTCTTATATTTCCTATTTCATTATTTAGCTAATCAATTAGCTAAATACTAAACTTATTCCATAACCTCCAAAAACCTCCCAAAACATTTCTTTTATTATGATAATTAGCCAATTAATATATTTTTACCTAATTAATATATTAATTGCTAATTGAATCACCAAATAACTCCTAAATTCAACCTAAATCAAGAACCCTATCCTATAAATAGGCTCCCATTCTCACCAAAAACCTAAGTCTTCACTCTTGCTAAAATTCTCCAAAGCTCTCAAACACTTTTCTCTCAAAATTCTAACTTTGGCATCGGAGGTTCTTCGGCCAAACCCCCCCCCCCCATTCATCGTGGGCGCGTGGGGCTCTTGGCCTTGACCTAATGTGTTATTTGTTTTGTAGGTGCAATTTTGTCCAAGATCTAAGGAGGAAGAAATTTGCATCCACAAATTGGGTTTAAAGATATATATATAAATTGAATTATGCTTTTGTGAGAGTAGTTTAGGTTTAGGTTTAAGCGATATTAATTGTTTAAATAAAAATAATATGGGTGTAAATAGTAAGTTGGATGCAGAATGAGGTTTTATGGGTTCAATTAAACAACATCGAATAGTTCAGCCAAACACCTGCAAAATATGTCTACAATCCAAATATTTTTGTGAAAGTCCCTATAGTCTCTTTGGGTCCAGACGGAGTGTATAATTGTGGCTTGCCACCACTTTTCCTCATTTTTTAATAAAAAAAAGTATATATATTTATGTGACATTTATATAATTTGGAGTAAACTGCCGATTTGCCCCCTGAACTATCACACAACTTTCGATTTGCCCCCTGAACTTTTTAATTAGAAAATTAAGGACTTAAACTAATTTTTTTGGCCGATTTCCCCCCTACCGTTAGTTTTTCATAAATTTCATCCAAATTAACGTTAACTATTATCATGTGCAAACCACGTAACTCTCATTTGTGGACAAAAACGTCATTTCACTAGACCTTCAGACATAAAAGCTATAGAATCACACATATTTGCATATATTTATATTTTAGAAATCTAAGGTTTTCAATTATTTTAAAGAATGAAGTGACCGAACTACCCACACATGTTGTGCATATGCTTCCATTTAACAGAAATTTGGATGGAATGAATGAAAAATTAACAGCAGGGGCAAATTGGCCAAAAAAATTAGTTTAAGTCCTTAATTTTCCAATTAAAAAGTTCAGGGGGCAAATCGAAAGTTGGGTGATAGTTCAGGGGGCAAATCGGCAGTTTACTCTATAATTTGATATATTAAAATTAGTTCCTTCCCGCCTAGTACGACGACGTTTCCAAAGGCGCCAACACAGAAGACCCACTGCAAAATTTACCACATTATCCGATATCCGAAAGACACTCCAATCTCAGCTCCGAGAGCTCAACAGCGATGGCGTCGCCCTTGCCTTCCTCTCTCCCTCATCGTCTCTTACTCCTCTCCAAAACTTCACCGCCTCAGCACCACTGCCTCCTGCTAGCCCCTTCCCGACCCGATCATTCCCGGTTCAAATGCCGGGCGGGGGAGACCGGGTTCTTCACCCGGCTCGGAAGGCTTATCAAGGAGAAGGCCAAGAGCGACGTGGATAAGCTCTTCTCGGGATTCTCAAAGACTCGCGATAATCTCGCCGTCGTCGACGAGCTCTTGCTCTACTGGAACCTCGCCGACACTGATCGAGTCCTCGACGAACTCGAAGAGGTTTTCTATCTATCCCTGTTTGTTTCTTGAGAAAATATATTACCATCAATTTTCCGGGAAAATGTAATTAAGTCTGTTGTTTTCGGTTTCAGGCTCTGCTGGTATCCGATTTCGGGCCGAAAATTACGATTAAGATTGTGGAGAGCCTGAGGGAGGATATAGCTGCTGGGAAGCTTAAATCTGGAAGCGAAATTAAGGTAAATCCAAACAGTTGACAAGAACTTTAACATTGCCTTTTAGCATTCGAATGTTATTTGTATGATTTGTCTTGCTTTTATTTCTCCGAAGAGTAATTGAATTTGCCCCATTATATAAGATTTAGGTATATAAATTTGTCTGAGGAATCGATTGGAATGTTTTTAAGTTAATTGGTATGCACGTGAAATGTAATAATGTGGTATCGCAATCGGGATGTTTGTAGGATGCGTTGAAGAAAAGTGTGCTGGACTTGTTAACTATTAAAGGGAAAACTGAACTTCAACTCGGATACAGGTCACGAGCTTTTTCGAGTTTTAGAGATTCTGTTGGTTTTTTAGACGTTGTCTTCAATTTTGGAGTGCATGTTTTGTAATGCAGGAAGCCGGCTGTGGTTATGATTGTTGGCGTTAATGGAGGTGGGAAGACAACATCTCTTGGTAAGAATAGAACTTAGTTTGTATCATGCGGTGTGCTGAGGTTTTAACAGACATTTTGATATCCAACCGGTTTAATCTAATGGCATGCATTTTTGGGGAAAATTTACTGGACATGAGAGCCGACCTTAAGTTGAGAAAGCTTTAATACGAACACAGTAGTGACATATCCACTACATAAATCCTGCTTGCGGTCTGTTTTCTTATTGTATTGTGGTTTAAGTGGTTAAGGGCCCATTAAGATTGATAATGATCTGATCACCTATCCTCATGCAGGAAAGCTCGCTTATAGATTGAAGAATGGAGGGGCAAAGGTGAGAAGTTTTCATCTGTTGATTGTCCTGGCTGCAGTGAATGGGCTTTGTCTTGCGAGTAAAACATGTTGTGGACTAAATCCCTTTGCGTTTTTTAATTGGCCAGGTATTAATGGCAGCAGGGGATACCTTTCGAGCAGCTGCCGGTGACCAACTGGAGATATGGGCCGAGAGGACTGGGTGTGAGATTGTTGTGGCTGAAAAAGAGAAGGCCAAAGCAGCATCAGGTAGGTAGACAACTTTGATTGGACAGAGAGATGAGCTTATATTTTCTTTTCCTTTCTAGAATTTTTGTCTGTGGAATTCATTTAACGTGGTATAACTACTGACATACAGTCTTTAAGTGCTTTCTGAATAGTTATTTCTCAGGCTGTGAAGACAGGGAAAGAACAAGGTTACGATGTTGTCTTATGTGACACCTCCGGACGTAAGTTTGTCGGAGAACCTTTCATACTCCTCTTGAACTGTTTACGTAATTTTGTGAGCTTAGCAGATTCTCTGCACTTAATGTATATAATTTCAGGTCTCCACACTAATTACAGCTTGATGGAAGAGTTGATTGCATGCAAGAAAGCTGTGACGAAAGTCATGCCTGGCGCTCCTAATGTAAGCTCGGCTGTTGGACACTTTTATCATATTTTTATTATCAAATTCGAAAATCTAGGCATGTGATACTTCCAGTGTATTAAAAGAGTGAGGCGTGGGCGAGGCGTCCGAGGGATAGCCCGGCCTAGGCGTAGGCAAAGCCTCACAGGATCTAAATTTTTTTAATATATACACTGAGCGTACACATATATTATATTAAAAAAAAGAAGATTATTAATTAATAATCACCCTAAGCACACACATATATTATAAATATATATACACACATATATACATATATTATGTTATATATATATATATTAAATAGAGGATGAAAAGCACAATGAGCACACATAACAATGCACACAGCACACACATCCATTATATAAAAAAATAAAAATCAGAAAAAAAAGGCAGAGAGATGATAGTGCAAGGAAGAGGTATGAGGTAGTTAAAACCCTACCCAAAATTTGGGTATAGGAGTAATAAAAAAAAAAAAGAAGAAAAAAAGAAAGCAGCCAAACAGAGTCGACTAGACACCCTGAGGCCCGCCTCTGCTGCCTCGGCGACGCCTTCCGCCCACTCCCTCAAAACAGAGGCAGCAACCCTCACGCCCAGCCTCAGAGGCCGCCTAGGCGCGCCCTGAGGCGAGCCTTTTAAAACATTGGACTTCCCATTGAACAGAATATTTGTGAGTAGACTATGTTCTTTGATAGTGTATCATGTATCGAGAAATAGCTCTTGCAAGATGTTGCATTTAGGTCCATGGAACCAATACGGTCCATGAATGAGATTTACGGTGAATGGAAAAATCAAGTTTAGTAAAGTGATAGGTGAGGGAAATTTTAGATATATTTTTTTCCAGAAACCTTCTATTGGATTAAACCAAGGAACACCTTTCAACTACTTTCTCATGCTCTCAAGCCTTCCAGCTAGTGTTCGTTGCAGATGTTTAATTGTATCTCTATGATAATCATAGCTTTCACAGAGAGTAATAAGTTGCAACTCATGACACATGCTACAGGTTTCATTGCTGAATTCACCTGTATGTCTTTCCTTTTTTATGCCATATTTCAAATAACCTCTTTATGCTGTACCTGGCACCTGGGCCTTTCAATTGTTTGATATGTGAATCAATCTATTCATGCCTTCCATTACCATACTCATCAGTTTTGTCTGGTGTATTCTTTGATTTGTATGTACCCATTTTGTTTGTTGAGATATCTAGTAACTTCTCCAAATTCATACAATCTGTCTAGTGTACCATGTTTCTAAATGTGCCTATCAATATTTCTTTTAATACATGCAGGAGATCCTACTAGTTCTGGATGGGACCACGGGTTTAAACATGCTTCCACAAGCAAGAGAATTCAACGAAGTAATGTTCTTATCCTTTACCTTCTGGATTAAGATGGTTGGCTATTCCTCGCATGATCTTGTTTGTCTCACCTCTCAAGAATGTTTAAGTTTGTTCCTTTCGTGTTCGTGTTTAGGTGCAGCATGTTATATTCCAATTTTGTCAGTTAGAGTAGAACTTGGATATTTGATTGAATATCTTGGCCATAATTTGTACTCTAATTCTTTGTGCCACTTCATTCGTGTTTTGATTGTTTGCCTTGTAAATATTTGACAGATTGTTGGTATAACTGGTTTGATTTTGACAAAACTTGACGGTTCTGCTAGAGGAGGCTGTGTGGTATGTTCAAATCTTCTGTCCCGTATAGTTTTCGATCTATTATTGAATTGAGATATTGATGTAGCTTCTGTTGTTTCAAGACTTAATTCTCAAGTTTTTTTAGCCTTCACTAATCATAAGATTGCGTCTTATTTTAGGTCAGCGTGGTGAATGAGCTCGGCATCCCTGTAAAGTTTGTGGGTGTTGGTGAAGGCGTAGAAGACCTCCAACCATTTGATGCAGAGGCCTTTGTCAATGCCATATTTTCATAGTCCGAATGTAGGTGAGTGTGCCAGTCTCATATGTCAAGTGACTGTGACTACTCTTCTGATCTCAGATGTTATTATTTTTTTTCAATGCAAGTAGATGTTAGTGATTTTTATCAGATGTTTTTTCTCTCACTGTATAGAACTCCCGAATCCCCATATATATGCGTGCTGGAGGTCGGTGTTTATCCCTGTACTGAGCCAATAACAGCAACCATTTAATCCGATCGGGGAAAAACGGGGTTAGGATGAGACTTCCAAGTTGAAACTCACACGTTTGGTTTTGAGATGATCATTACTGCACATGAAGTGCTGCTACTTTCTGCAATATTGGTGATGTAGGATGAAAGGTAAGGCTTAGAGTTGATGCAGAGTTGTGAAGCCTTAGGCTGCTGGGCGGTTGTATCTTCTCATCCACTCGAATGTATTTTCTCTTCCGATGTTTTGTCAGTGTATATTATTTTGGTGCAACTCTGTGATATCACTTTGTTGATAAGATGATCATGTGTTACACAATTTTAATCTCTGAATTCATAATTTTGCAACCGGCGTGTGATAGAAGGTAGCACGAGCAGTGTAAGCCAACTGTTGAGTTTCCTTGAGTTTGAAATCAACTGCTATCACGCTCAGATTTCTTCCACTCTTCACAACAGATCCTTCACCTATCAGCTCCGCCTGTAGCGTAATGTCGATGTTCTTTTCAGATGAAATACTGGTCAATCCGAAAAAAAGAAACGACTGGGGATTATGGGGGACTAACTCACATTCTTTGGTGCAGCAGAGAGGTAGGAGATGCTAAGTTCCCCTAGGAAAATCTCCTTATCCTCAGCCACTACCGTTCTTGCACAAGCTATCGACACTGTCTCAGCTACAGCAGCAATAGCTCCCCCGTGAAATCCTCCGCGGATATTCTGCACATTCATGACAAAATGAAAAGCAAAAGTTGAAATAAAGAAGGGAGAGAATAAGCAGCGAAATATTACAGCAACAGCAGGTTTTACGGAGACAAGGCAAGTGACGCGGCCTTTTCGGATGTGCAAAGGCTTGAGGATGCCGTGAATCAAGGTGGAGTGGTAGTCTTTTGTATTGCAACGATCCGGGATAGGGTCAGAAATCCCGACTCTATGAAGAAAACACACAACTTGGTTCAAGTGTTGTGGAGGAAAGTCCTCAGAAATTATTGCTGTGGAAGAGAAAGCAGCGGAAGGTTTTGCCATCTTTGTGTTCATGTCGCGTCGAAACACCAAACCCATCAATAAATATATCCCCCTCTCTAGTTTCTGTGGATCTAACTGCGGTTAGCTGTCTTGTTTCTTTGCAGAGTATGTCAAGTTAAATTTTGGGCAGGACCGAATCCCAAAAAAATCAAACCGAATTTGAAAAATCGAACCAAATCGATTGAAACCGAACCCAACCCTATCACTGCCACACCAAATCAATGCGGACAAGGAAGGCCATCCTTGTTCAACACATGCACCAACGAAGATGGGGGTCTTGCAACCCAAACCCGATCACACATCTCAGGAAAACCAACCGACGCAAGAAAATCCGCCGTAGAATTGGTTGATCATGGAACCCAAGACCAGCGACAGAACTGGAAAGCTTCACTCAAATGCTTGACTCTTGCCAAGATAGGGAAAGCCTCCCAACTGCCGGAATCCAAAGCACCAGAAAGACAAGAAATCGATTCACGAGAATCCGATTCCAAAATGACCGAGCTACACCCCAAAGAGGTGCCCAATTCACAGCCACACTAACGCAAAAGCTTCAGCCACAACAACATTTGGGGACTAAATAGCATACCTCGCAGCCGCCACAAAACTCCCTCCCTCCGCACGCATGACCACCCCAACAAAGCCCCTTTTAGAAACCTTAGACCAGCTAGCATCAACATTAATTTTAATAAAAGGAGATGTTGGAGGGATCCACCGAGGAACCACCAAGCCCCCCCTGTCTTCGTGAAACCCCCCGCTTCCCAGAAAGACCCAGCCGCAAAAGATAACCCCAGCAGAACCGAAATAGGATTAATGGGAACCTGATTAAAAACAAAATTACATCGAGCTTTCCAAATACACCAACAAGTAAAAGCAACATAAGAATGAACCCATTGCATATCGTCCGAAGACCCAATGTTAAGAGTGAAAACAGCCTGCAACCAGCTCGCCCACGAATAAATACCATCCCTATCAACCCAATAATTAAGAGCACCTCCAAACCAAATATCCATGCAGATGGCAGCAAATTGACAAGATGTGCTATAGAAATGTGTCCCAGAGGTACGAATTTGGGTAAACAAATAGAGAGAGAGTTAATACTTAATATGCGAAATCATAATTTTGCAACAGGCGTGTGGTAGAAGGTAGCACGAGCAGTGTAAACCAAACGCCCAGTTTTCTTGAGTTTCCATTCAAGAGCTATCACGCTGAGGTTTCTTCCACTCCGCACAACAGATGCGTCAACTATCACCTCTTCCTGTAAAAGTCCCATTGGTAAGTAAAAATCAAAACAGCAAGAAACGAACAGCATGAACAACGCAAATTATAAACAAGATTCATGAGTGTAAACTTCAGTTTACTGAATTGCCAATACTGGATAACGTAGATATTTCTCTTATGATGTCTCGGTTAGCTGATTGCACCTTAACCGATGCCCAATGACAAATTGAATACCTGATTAAATTTTCAATATCTTCATCAGAGTCTGGAACCATTGCGTGCAAGTAGGGCAGTTATTCTTGGAACCCATACCTAAACAGAGTTTGTGGGGTTCAAAACCACCATCAGCCTGAGTCAATCAAGTATCAGACGGCCAAACTCGGAAACTTAGCACCGTCTGTATATCCCACTTTTTGGCCCATTCAGTTGGTATCACATTCTGTGATAAGGCAATTCCACATTGCCATCTTCAGAAAATGGATTCAAAGTACAGCGAGCAACCTCTTTATTTTTTTTATAGTAAGAGATTCTATAAATAAAAAGAACAAATGACTCAAGAAGGCCGGAATTATAAGTTCTCTGCACCAAGACGCACGAAAGGCAGACCTTTGACATTCAAGGAATTGCACACAGAAGGTACAAATCCCTCATCACAATTTACAAATTTAAAGTGCCAACAAAATCCTAATCCCTAATTTCTTCCTTTAGTCATTCTACACCAATACCATTACCATTTGAAATGCCTCAGACGACCTTTCGATTTCCAATGAAGACAGCTAAACAATCACAGTAAAGCTTTGAATTCATTTCAATTCTATTTTGGCATGTGCATCAAACTTTATATATCTACATTTAAAGCAACAAATGTACATCCTAAGGGCCTTACATTCTTTGTTGCACTAGAGAGGTAAGAAATGCTTAGTTCCCCCAGAAAAAGCTCCTTATCCTTAGCCACGATAGTTCTTGCACAAGCCATGGACACAGCCTCAGCTACAGCAGCAATAGCTCCTCCATGAAATCCGGAATAGAAATTCTGCAGATTCATGAACAAAACATCTTTACATTTGTTAGGTAACTTTGGTTTCAAAGACGACGAAAACATACGAAAATTAACCCGACGTTCAGTGGCATCTTCTTTTCTCCCAAATACAAGAACAATTGAAACACTCAAATACAAGAACAATTGAAACAGACATCAAATTGAAATACAAGTACACATTAGTGGGCAAAATGTTAATAGCTTTGAAATGGGGTCTAACAAAGCATCTTACTTTGCTTTGTATAAGATCAAAGTCCCAATCATACAAGCTAATAGAATGGGCCTCCATCAATATTAATTTTGAACTGGTTATAAAAGTAACCATTAAATCAAGCAATTTTCTCAGCAAGCAAGCAAGAACACAGCTCAATTTAGTCAAACCCAGATAGAAAAACACAATGAAAACCCAATTCAAATCAAACACATCCCGAAAGGGTCCAATCCTATTCCTCCAATTTCCCCACTTTGTGTATAAATAACCCATACCTAGAATTTTCTCAGCAACCAAACAGAACCACTGAAAATTACAAATTGAAACAGAAAAATACAGAGGGGAAGATAGATTACAGTGACAGCAGGCTTCACAGATACGAGGCAGGTGACACGGCCTGGGGAGATGTGAAGGGGCTTGAGGAGGTCACGAATGATGTCGGAGTAGGTATCCTTTTTAGCATCGAACTCATCTGGGACAGGGTCCGAGATTCCAACTCCTCGGAGAAATTTCAGAACTCTGATTACATCTTCCCCAGGAATGTCGTCTGCAATTTTTGCTTCGGAAGCGAAGCTCTCAGTGATTGCAATGGAGGGCTTCGCCATCTTTGTTTTCTTTCTAAATAGCTACGCTCCTCTTGCTCCTGTAAGTTTGGAACTATTGAACCAACTGTTAGAGCAACTCCACCCTTATGGATTGCTCGGGGGACAGGCACCAGAAAAGGGCCCGAGGCCACGTGGATTTGCTCCAGCGTGAAGGAGCCTGAGCGGAGGTGGAGGCCCGAGCTCCGGGCCTGTGAAGAGTTGACAGCCCGCGAGCCCGAGCTCCAGCCCTTTTTTTATTTTTTTTCTGTCAGGCGCATGCACCCCACCCGAGCGTGGGGGCGCGTCGCCCGACAACTTTTCAGAAAAAACAGAAACCTTTTCAGATTTCAAAGTTACCGTTGGGAAGCCACGTGGCTTCCCACGGTTCGTTCGATCTCAACGGCTATTTAACTTGGACCATTCGATCTCAACGGTAAAAAAAATAAAAAAAGCTTATTTAATATCAACCGTTCGATCTGAGATCAAATGTCAATATTAATAAGCTTTATAAATAAATAAAAAAACGAAAAAATGGTTTTAAAATTAAGAAAAGTTACCGTTGTGACACGTGGCACAATCTGGAGTGTTGAAATTCAATTTTTTTTTTAAAATCCAACGGCAGAGATTAATTATTTGAATAAAAAATTAAAAAAAAATTGTAAAAAAATCCGAAAAAATATCTGAAATTTAAAAAAAAATGTTTCTACTTTTCTATAAATACCTTCTCATTATCATCTACCTTACACCACAATTTCATATGTTCTCAACTACTTTCAATCACATTCCTATCTTTCTCTCAGAGTTTCAATCCAATTTTTTTTCAACAAAATGACTACTGATGCAGGTACAAATTGGACGTCTCTTGAAGATGTTGCATTGTGTACTAGCTGGGTTGAAGTTACTCATAGTTCGCGTACGGGTAATGAGATGCAGTTGCGAGAAATGTGGAGTCTTATTCATACCAATTATCTTGAGAAAATGGGTGGGAGTAGAACCAAAGAATCGATGTCTAGTCGTTGGAAATTACTTAGCCAATCGTTTACTATTTGGAGAGACTCCTTGGCACAAGCTAGTAGTAATCTTCGAAGTGGGGAAAATTACACGGATCAGGTAACAATATATTATTTATTTGTTTGTACTATACCCAAATTTACATTGTAATTATTTGTTTGTATTATTTATTTGTTACCTACTTTAATTATAATTATTTGTTTGTATTATTTATTTGTTACCACTAATTTGTTACCTACTTTAATTATAATTATTTGTTTGTATTATTTATTTGTTACCTACTTTGATTATAATTATTTCTTCTCCCCCATTGTGTAGCTAATTCAAGCACAAGCTTGGTATGGTGCCAAAACCAAAACCAAAAATAAATCATTCAACCGGTGAGAATGTTGGAATATTGTCAAAGATTGTCCTAAATTCAGAGTTGTGCCTTCCGGTCCAGAAGTTGTCATGAACAGCACCCCGCTATACTCTACACCTGATAATGGCTCGCATGAAGATGATGCAGAAGAAGTGCCCGAAACGCCCATCCCTGAACAAGCGTCGGGTTCGACCCGTTATCCAATTAGGCATCAAGGTAAGAAGGCTTCAAAGAGAAAAGGAAGTGCTTCCAAGCATGATTATGCAAAGTACATGGAAGAACTTACTCGCCATAGTGAATTGACTTTGGCGCTGGAAATGGCGAAATTTGAGGCTGATAAGGCTAGAGAGGAGGCAAAAGCTGCAGCTGTTTAGAGAGAATTTCAAGCTAATCAGAGAGAAAGAGAGCTACTTAGGCAAGAAAGGGAACTGGTTAGAGAAGAAAGAATGGCTCAACGAGATCGTGAGATTATGAACACGCCTTTAGAAGGGAAGTCTCCAAATTCTAAATATTTTTGGAAGTCGGAGAAAGAGGATGTGGTGCGTAGGAGGCGTGCAAGAGAAGCGAGAGCAAGAGGAGATGGTCCTAGCAGCACAAATTGGTTAAGTGATGATGAATAGAGTACTTTTTGTAATCGGAGCCCATAGTTTTCCAATCACCTTGGGTTGTAATTTATTATTTATTTAATCGAGTATTTTATGTTGTTTCCAATTTATTGAATTTAGTACTTTATTTAAACCTCACTAAATTTATTTAATATGGTAATATATTTATACTATAAGAGAATCTTTATTCAAATGACATAAACACACCAAATAAAAAAATCACGAAATGACCACCAAATAAAACGTACCAAATAAAATTACATAAACACATCAAATAATAAAAACCTCCCTCAAATAAAACACACCAAATAAAATTACATAAACACACCAAATAATAAAAACCTCACTAAATGAACTAAAATAAAACACACCAAATAAAATTACATAAACATACCAAATAATAAAAACCTCACTAAATGAACTAAAATAAAACACACCAAATAAAATTACATAAACATACCAAATAATAAAAATCACACTAAATGAACTTAATTATCTTCAGCTTGTTTCAATGCCCATTGGTGTTCTATCAAGTCATGTTGCCTGGCATTGTGCATGTCTGGCCTTTGAAATGCAGTATATCGTTGAATGACCATTTCATTGTAACGTCGATCCCTTTCTAATGGCTCATGTTGCACGGGCTCATCGGTGGCGTCATGAGCACAATATATACGTGTTCTTGAATTGTTCATCGTGTCTGGCTCATATTCATCAACGAGCTTGAAGGATACCGAAACAACGCTCCACATCCTTCCTGCACCCCTCTTGACACCTTGCAAAGTGTTTTTCCTTTGCACTTCGCGGACGTGGCACTGTTTTGACAAATGTTGACCACCTTGGGTAAATGCCGTCAGTTAGGTAGTATGGCCCGTCGTACATACGTCCGTTGACTTCATATGTGACTTTTAGTGCCTTTCCTTGCAGGACATCGTTGAACACTGGGGATTGGGCAAGGACGTTGAGGTCATTTTGAGCTCCCGGAACCCCGAAAAAGGCGTGCCAAATCCATGTATCAAAGGATGCCACCGCCGCCAAAATGATACTTTTTGCTCATTTTCTGTCTCCATAAGCGTCTTGCCATGCACTTGGACAATTTTTCCACGTCTAATGCATACAATCAATGCTCCCAATCATCCCAGGAGAACCTCACATCTCGGCCTTCTTCAGAAGTCTTTCCAAGTCCATGTGAGTAGGTTTCCGGAGGTACTCTGCGGTGTAGATAGATTCGATTGCTTCGTAAAACCTTATCAAGGACTCAAGAATGGTTGATTTCCCCATCCTCGCTATCTCATCCACTTGGTCTGCAGATGCTCCATACGCAAGCATCCGCATCCCAGCAGTAATTTTTTGCTCGGGAAGGAGACCCATAGCACCACAAGCATCATTCTTTTGCTGAAAGTAAGAATCATGTTTGCAAACAGCAATCATGATTTTGTTGAACAAATGTCGTTCCATTCTAAAACGACGTCTGAAGTACGTATCAGGAAATGCACTATTATGGACAAAATAATCGTCCAACAGTTCCACACCTCGTTGTTGCCTCCTTCTATCAAGGTTTCCGGAACGGGTGGGCCTGCATATCTGAGCCACAACTTGGATGACTCGATGGGAATGTGAGTCTCTAGCCATTCTTGATTCGTCATCTTTCCTTCTCCATTCCTCATCCTCTTCTTTCTCATTTTGGGTTATATGGAGATTGAACATTCCTTCAGGTTGGTTAAACAATTCTTCCTCTTCTTGATCGATTTCCCACATCATGCTTGAAGAAGAAGACATTGTAAGTAGAAACTATGAATAATGATACAGATTTTGATTTGGTGAAGAAGGAAGCAGAAACTATGAATAATGATAGAGATATTGAGAAAATTGGTGTGAGATTTAAAAGGATGGATGATGGATTATATGGAGGATTCTGAAATGATTAGTTTGTAGATAGTGCCACGTGGCATGCCGTCATTCATTAAAAATCTCATCGAAATCTATCCTAAAAGATTCTGAAAAGATAACGACACGTGGCACGACGGCATTGGATAAAAATCTTATCGAAATTCATCACCAATAATGATCTTTTCGGATAATGACACATGGCACAACGAGAACGATTTAAAATCTGATCGAAATCTATCCTCAAAGATTCTGAAAAGATAACGACACGTGGCACAATGACATTGGATAAAAATCTTATCGAAATCTATGACCAATAATAGTCGTTTTGGGTAAATGACACGTGGCGCAACGAGAATGATTTAAAATATCTTATCCGAAATTACAAAAAAAAATATTTAGTATTATTTTGTAAAAAAAAAATTTAATAAATATTTTATTGCCTATTGCTAGGGTTATTCAAGTGCAAGGGTGGAGATACAAAAGGCAGTTACTGTTCACAAGGTGGATTGAATAGTGGATTGCCCGGGGGGAGGGCTCCAAGGGTGGAGTTGCTCTTACTCTTTTTATGCAAGTATTTATCTTCACTGATAAGTCCGATAGACAAAAGAGATTTTGAACCATATTATTACTAGTATATTATGAGACTTAATTCACTTTTCCAGTCCTCCACTCATTTAGTTTAGCTCGAGTTTTACTTAATTTCTTAAAAGTTTAAATTCAGTATAATACCCTAAGATTTAGATGTGTGTCATAAGTGCCACATGGCTAAAAAAATTAATAAAAATAAAAAAACGTTTTAATTCAAAATTTTCTTTGCATAATTTTTTTAAAAGAAACCAAAAAAAAAAAAAAAAAAAAACAATGGTCCAATGTATGTCATGTACGTTGTGGCCTATAAATTAACTAAGAGACAGAGAGGTGCGGCAATAGAGAGAAAGAGATGGAGAATATGATTGAGGAATGTTGTGTGTTATTCTTCAGATCTTGTGCCTTTATTTATAGTAATAAGGAGGAAAAAAATTTGCTCTCCAAGTAAAACAAAGTATAATAGGAAAGATCTTCTAGATCTCAAAGGATTCCTAATTTATCTCTACTTAGGATTTATTCAAAAAGAATTTTACTCTATTTTCTATAGTGGTTCCAGTATAGTAACTCGAATATCCTTAAAGCTCAAAAGCGGTTTCCCTTAAAGTTAAATCATTGGACAACATAATATGGGCAGTGCCATGCCTCATAATCTGGTTGGATAAGCCTGAAAAGGGTTGTCAGGAAGGTGATTAGGTATGAAGTTAGCACATAGAACTAGACAGTTAACTGCCCCACAAAATATACCTAAGCATGAGTTAATTGGATTAGTCGCATGTATTAACTTTTGTCAACTAACTCGAATTCGAGAATAGTAATGATATCCAAACACCAAACTTAAATCTGGGGACATAAGAAATTGTTCACAAAGTAAACCAAATGTACTAAGGGGTTCGGCCAACGTGGCCTTCCATGTAGGGGTGGGCATAAAAACCGTCAAACCGCATCGAACTGTATGAAAAAAAACCGAAAAGAACCGTGTTGACCATAAAAGTCAACTTTGAGTCAAAAACCGAACCGGACCGTTTCAAACCGGTTCGGTTCCGGTTTCAAATGAACGGGAACCGGCGGGAACCGAACCGAACCGAACCGTTTTATTAATAATAAATTAATTAAGTATATATATACACACATGTCATGATATAATAGGTTAGGTTGAAAAATTAGTTTCACAAGTTGCAAAGCAGTGAATCCCACCCTCATCCTCACTCACGTCCTCATCAGTCATCGCCCATTTCACACTTTTAGATTTCCATTCCTGTAGGCTTCTTCACTCTGCCGAGTCGCCGCCCACTTCACTCGTGGCTCTCTGCGATGACCCTCGTCATCCATCCTCCGCGACAGCTTCATCCTCCGTCCTCCCTCCTTGGTATTTTCTCTATCTTTTCTCATATTCTCTCTCTACACCCATTCGTCAAGTCTCTGAAGCATTCGCTTCTTTGCGTGCTGCGGAGGACCTCTTGCTTCACTCACCTTCCCCACTTCAGTCCCCACCGAATCGCATCTGAATTATCAGGTTTGATCTTTTGCTCACTTTCCCCAATCGATTGTGTGAATTTCTTGAAACTTTGTTTTCTGATTGATGAATGGTGATTGATTGCGTTGTCGATTCAGGTGCTCCCATGGCTTCCACGCAGAGTGATATCTTAGCTTCTCGCGAAAGGATCTTCGAGAACGGTATGGCTCATGGAGCTTTTGTTTTTCAAGGTTTGGGTTTTTTATTGCTTTTTTTTTTTAAGCTTTCATGACCCCGTGTAATATTGGCATATGCTTCCTCAGAACTATAATTACTTTGATTTTGAAAAGAATTTATTTTATTTCCTTGGTTTGGGTTGTAAGAAGTGTTAACATCTGAGGAGTGGGAGGGCAGGAACACGATTTTCTTAAGAAATCTGGTTTGGGACTTGGAGTAGACATGGAACTGGAAAATAGAAAGGTTGTAGGGGTTGTGTATCAGCATTTCTGGTCAATCAACACTTGGATGTGTGCAGATGTTTGATTATGATTTTTTATTGCTTCTTTTTTCTGTGCTTATCGAACGAACACTTGGGTTTCATAGGATTTATGTTTATGGTTTTGGACCTTGGTTTTTGTTTTTCTCTTGTGGTTGATATCTTGTATTTTATTTTTTACGAGCTCTATTTGGTAATAAGTTCTTGTTTCCTACTAAAAGGACAAAAGATTATGTATTTCTCATCTCCACATTGGAGATGGGCACCTCTCTCGACATTGTTCTTTCATAAGACATAGTCTTGGTTTTGAGGATGTTTGGTATTTTCAGGCTTGCCCTTGAGATTATTATCTTTTGTTGGAATATAATGCTCTGTTCTTGGGGCAAGAAAGTTGTGGCTCTCTGGAGGTGTATGATATTGGCTCTTACATGAAGTCATGGACTGTATGGTTGAACTGAAATAAGTGATGTTATTTTTTTCTATTATAATGCAAATTGAGGAAGCTGAGAACTAAAAGTACCCCCACAACAGAAATAATATAAAATGAAAAGTAGTATAACGTAATTGTCTAATTGGGGTCATTTTGATTTAATGGATGTCCTCCCTGTACAGTGGCATTGAGGCATATACATTACTTAGCCCATTCGCAAATAGACGATTGAGACCTAATTTATTGTTTCATCTTGGGAGGGCGTATCATGCTTAAACCTTCTGTCCTTTTAAGTAAAGATTTTGTGTCCACTTTCAATTTGAAGCGTACAGATGTTTGATTAATTATCTTCTATTGTTTCCCATTTGAAGCTTTTCGTGAAATTTTGGAGCGGAGGGCATCTGCACACTCTTGTCTTCTACTGTTTGATTAATTATCTTCTACAGTTCCAGGTTAGTTGAACTTAATTGTACTTGATTAATTATCTTGTCTCATATTTAGCATATATAGTAGTTTGGAGATGTATTTGAATGCATGATGATTTGGTGTTCAAATAATTTAGTATTCGGAACCGTAAACTGGCAAGAACCGAATCGGAACCGGTGTAGACCGAACCGTAAGGTTCTATTAATAAATTTAAGCGGAACCGCACCGAACCGAACCGTTGATATTTTCCGATTCCGGTTCCGGTTTAGGGGTGGAACCGCACCGAACCGCACCGTGCCCACCCCTACTTCCATGTCAAAATTTCGCTTTTCCAAATGTCTTAGGTAGAGCAAACTTAGTCTCATGATTAACTACGGAAAGGTGCATAACCAATGATCTTTTTTGTCAAAACGGAAGTAGATACTGTAGGGTTGAGGTTCTGAATATTGTCCCTTATTCTTGAAATTTTAGGTCATAGGTACCAAGGAATCACGTTTTGGGTGTGATGTCACCCCTTGGCAGGCCCTGATTCTACCATATATTAAAAACAAACTTGACTGTGAGTGTGAGAGAAAGACAGACCCATACGTGGTTTCGTGAGGTTCCAGCCGAAACTGGAGGGGTGTGTTTGTTGTACCAGACTATCTCGGACTGGACTAGCTTTAGGGACTAACCTGGACTGGCTTGGACTAGATTAAGCTGGACTAACTTAGTGAAGCGTTTGGTGCAGTGTCAGACTAAAAAGCTGGATAATAACAAATTCTAATATTATATTATTCAATTCATATTTATTAATATTTTATATTATTTAATACATATTTAGTAATATTTTATTACTACTACTGTCTGGTTTTTTCATTCGAGAAACCTCCCATCTCTATTCCCAATTCTTTTCCGCTAATCCCCCATTTTCTTCCTTATTTTGCTCCGTCCCTCTTCCTCTGTTTCTTCCAAATTTTTATTCGTCCATCTCCCTCTTCATCTCCATCATTTTCTTCGTATTTCTCTCCATTCATCTTCCTCTTTTCTTCCTAATTTTTCTGGGACACAATTGGCGAATCAGAACCCAAATCAGAGTCTAAGTCATTTGGGTATTCATGGGTCTACTTCTCCGACGTCAATGGCGAAGGTCTGCGATTAGGGAGTCTGGACTAGGTGCAGTGTGATTAGAGTAACTGCTATGCGTTTCAGACGCACAACGATTTTTGTAAATTTTTTGGCCTTTTTGTTTAGAATTTTGGATTTTGATCTAGTTTTGAAAGTGGAAATATTGCAGAATTTTTTGCCTATTTTGCTTCGAATTTTGTGGGACTTGGATTTGGAAATGGTCGATGAAAGGGGCGAACCAGGGCATAGTTTATATATTGGATCTGGGTTCTGAATCTTGTGAGGGACAAGTAGATGGGATGGGCGAAGCGAGGAGGGATGAAGCAGGGAGGAGTTGGCTTAGCAATCCAGCCGATTTTGGGGGGTCTCGCTAAGACCCTTTAGCGAAGTGCTTAGTCCCATTTAGTTGGGACGAGTCTCATTAAAGCTTGTCCCGGTTTGTATCAAACACAGGACTAGACTACCACTTAGTCCAGTCCAATCTAGTGAATGCTAGTGAGTGCAAACAAACGCACCCGAGGAGTCTGTTCGACCTCTGCCGAAGCAAAGCATACCCTTCGGTGCAACTATGCTGAAGCAGAACATGCATGTCGGTGTATCCCTCCCGAAGTAGGGTACCATCATTCAGTAGTCTTCAGCAGAAGTTGAGTCTATACCGTTCGGTATCTCCTAGTCGAATCGCTGGGGTACCATTTTCTCACAGGTGTGGTGGTAATCAAATCAGATAATTTTCCAAACTTTTGCTCTCTGCACTGCTGCTGCAGGAGCAAGTTAGAGACATAGAAAGACGAGGACATTTTTCTCTAGTCAAAATTCAATTGGATATAAACTTCAAAATTACCTATTCATGGACATAAAGGTTTCAATCATGTCTTGCTTAGGGTAAGAGATCATCTTTTCATGATTGGAACGGTCCGTATGAGCGAGTCAAAGAGTCATGGAATCCTCCTCAATGAGGTACTTCCATTTATAATGCTTCAGGCATAAATCTTTGAATAAAGAGCGTGGCGGAGGCTTATTCAGCTCTTCCATGCCATAGTTGGCTTCAATGGTTTCGCAGCTTTTTGTAGTCAAGTGGAGCATCAAATCTTATATCCACATAAAATAGTTTTTGTTTGAAACGTCCAAATCAGCGAAATCAAACTTGTTATGGTTCGACATTTCGCTGAATGTAGGGAACAAGATTGTGATTGGTGCTATGGAAAATAAAATCATCATAAACATCCAAATTAGAACATTTATGTTCTACGACAAGTTTTGGTTTAAACGGATTAATCATGGAGAACTTTGAATCTCAACATGACTGGTGCGTGTTAAGAAACTTCAAGTTTCTATGACATTTTTCCAAACTTCGAGTTCGAAATTATGAACTTTGCCTACAAACACACGCAATATATACAAGACAATATATATAAAGCAATTGAAAACAAATAATAAAAATGGGTAGCTTCGGGAACTTTTGTGTGAAAGTTTAGGAAACTGCCTTAAAAAGTATGGAGCTTTAGGTTAAAAAATAAATTATTATTTTAATCAGCTAGGCTGCGGACCAACAAGAGAGAAGTGGGGTTTATAGAATCTGGGCCCAAATATTAGGAAAGAAAGAAAATGTGAAAATCAATTCCCGTTATATGGAGCAGTTTTTCATGGGGCCCAAAAGAAAAAAAAAAAAACTTACCATACCGAGTTTAAAATTAAAGAGGGCTGGTCATGGTGGGATGAAAATAGCAACTCTTCTAATATTTTTTCTCAATTATCATGGAAGAATATAATAATAATAATTTTTTTTAAATTTTTGATTGATAAATAGTGTTTTATTAATAGATACTATAGATAAAGATTGAGAATTTGGAATGAGAAATGAAGAGTGGCAGTCAACCTCTAGTCAAACGGGGGTCTTGGGAAGTTGGTAAGAAACGTCAATAAATAAATAAATGGAAATCCAGCCAAGGTTTCGTCATGCATTGGAGGAGTCAGAAATGCAAGTACAATTGTCACATGAAACTTGAAAACTGCACCATTCCTTCACTACTTTAACACCCTCACTGCTTCACTCTCTTTCCATCCAACAAATTCCAAACTCCAAAGAAACCAACCAAAGAAAGATGCCTCTCGGAACCCTTGAAGTCCTTCTTGTTGAAGCCAAAGGCCTCAAGAACAAAGATTTTCTCTGTAACTCTCTCTCTCTCTCTCTCTCTCTCTCATGTTTGAATCTTTGATTTAATCATCTGAAATGATTTTTGGTGAACATGGTTTGGTTTTTAATTTATGCTTCTCACCATCTGCAGATCTGAATTGTTTGGTTCTTCTATCAGCTGGATGCTGTTAATTTCAAGGCTTTATGAGCTATTTTGTTGTTGTTCATGTATGCATTTGTGTACGCATATTTGCAAAATTAGTTTAATATTCGATTGAATACCCCAAACAAAAAATCATCAATTTTTTAAAATCCCTTTTCACTGATTCTTGGTAATATCAAGTGATGCAGAAAAGATATGATTTTATTTCTGGTGTTTGTTTTCTCCTCACTAGCATGATCTTTATGTCTAATCCATTTGTTTGTATTTTGCTTATATGTTGGTAGATGCGTTTCATTTTCCTGTAATCGGCAAAAGATGAACATACATTTCCCAAAACAAAAGAGAATAAAGATACCCAAATGACAAGCACACACCTTTTTCAATATTACCATTGTTTTTGTTTGATTAATTCAATCCGATGGCCAGAACGAGGAAAAGGGGTGAACAAAAGGAGAAAAATGTTGCGCATAAATCATTTTCTTAACGGTTTTTTAAGCAATTTTTCGTCTATATATATGATATGTTATTTTGATTTCTGATTTGAACACACCGCTCAGTTAAATTTGTTTGCATTTGATTTCTGAATAGTGCTAATTAATGTATGTATGTCATGGGTTGAATACTTTGTAGCAGTTAATAAGATGGATCCCTATGTTATTTTCACTGTGAAGACCCAAGAGAAGAAAAGCACCGTGGCTAAAGGTATACAGTTGTAGCTACCCCTTGTATAAATATATATATATTGTTTGTGCACATTCCGATCGGATCCATCTGGTTTTGTCTCCGATTAACTGTGATTAAAAATCATACATGCAGGGAAAGGATGTGACCCCGAATGGAGTGAAAGTTTTTTGTTCACAGTTACGGATGATGTTTCTGAGTTTCGTTTGAAAATAATGGACAAAGATACCTTTACCAAGGATGACTTTGTTGGCGAAGCAATGTGAGTACTCAATAATTTGTCATCTTTTTTCATTTCCATCTTTATAAGGTCACTCAAAAGTTATTTGCACCCTGTTATAGTGTTCTATCTCTGGTGAAGCTATGTAAAACGTGTATGGTTCGATGTCTAATTTATCTATGGCCAATGCAGCATTCCTTTGGAGCCATTGTTCGCTGATGGAAGGCTTCCTCCGACTGCCTACAAAGTTGTCAACAAGGACCAGGAATATCGTGGGGAGATCATAATTGGACTTACTTTCACTCCCGAGCCTCAGGTATTATTGTTTATAGCTTACCAAACTTAACTAGAACCTCCGTTTTTGACTAGATTTGAGGTAGTGTGTGGTGAATTGACTATTTGTTTTTGCAGAGAAGCAGCTTCTAGAAGATATGATGAGGAGAACTATGGTGGATGGAAAGAATTATCTTTCTAGGAATGACCTTGTGATTTAAAATGCAATGTATGATGCTCATTTAGCTGCTAGGTATTCAAATAAAGAGCATTAGTCATGTTGAGGTTCCCTTTTGGTGTACTTTTGCGTTTAGACTGATATCTATGTGCTTCAACTTATTTGGCAGAATCGAACATTCAGTAAATTTTATATCCACCGGGCGTTCACTTTTTTTTTTTTTTTTTTCCTGAAAGCTACGGCATTAATTCGTTGATAAAAGATGAGTAACAGATCAGTACAGTGGGCTGGTAAAACCAGAAAATCTAGGCAGTACAATCAGAGAGAAACATCCATGAGAATCTCGGGATGCTCCTCGAACCAAAGACATTCAAATGCTCCTTAACGGGCAAGACGGTGAGCAGCTTCATTATGTTGGCGGTGTGTATGAGTAATAGAAGCTCCAGTAATCACAGATAGCATAACATAGGAATCCTCGATAATGTGCCCGATGAGGGACGAATTCGGAGGACCCTTTTGCATGGCAGAGACGATCTGGAGAGAATTGCTCTCAATAATAATGTTATGTAAGCCCATTTGAACCGCCAGCAAAACTGCAAAAGCCCTTCTCTAACCGTAAAGGCGTCGATTAGGAGAGGTGAGGTAGACGCAGCATCAAAATTACCGTGCTCATCACAGACTACAGCACCAACTCCACCAGATTTGAGTGACTCCATCCAAGCACCATCGACATTTACTTTGAGGAATCCCGGTGGAGTTTTAGTCTAAGCAGAGGCAAGAGCTTGGGCCCGAGAGGGGCGGTCCACCTTAAGAGCTTTCTGAAAATCGAGCCACCAACTTGTGGCCCTGGCCATGAGAGCATCAGGTTTCTCAACCGTGCCCTTCCATAACATATCGTTTCTTTCCCCCCACAACGCCCACCACACCATCAAGCACAATTCGAAATTTTGATGATTGAGAGAGGAAGCCAGGGATATGCCCCCAATAAAAAACAAAGAGGACATGTGAATCAGAAAGGGGTTTGCCAATGGAAGTGGAAAGCCAAGAACATGAGGCAAAACAACAATCCCGCAGAAGATGGAAGGGCGATTCCACATGGTTGTTGCAGAGCACACACATTAGATCAGTATGCACATGGCGTCTGTCAAGGGCAGATTTGGTGGGGATGATGTCCCGACAAAATCCTTGGCTTCAGATATGCTAAAAAGTCTTTATGATTAGTACCTAATTCTTTTTTATATAAATAGAGACTTGAGGTGGTGAAGGTTCCATTGGTGAGATTGATGACAAGTAAGTTAGTCCACAAAAGTGAGGCAGCAGCCCGTAGGTTTGGGTGAGAAAATTTGGAACTGAGAAGGGGAAGGTAACCATCGGTCCTCCCAAATTTTGGTAGTGCAACCGAATCGATCAACCAACGGGAACCCCCTTCAATAATGAGCCTACCAGCACATATACTTTTCCAAACAAAAGATGCATTGCATCGAACAATACTTAAATGAAGTTGCTGGTAGGATAATACTTTGCCTTGGGTTTGAGCCACCAAAGAGTGGGGTTTGTGGATGAGTCTCCACCCTTGTTTGGCGATCAAGCCGAGATTGAACGCATACATATTTTTGAAACCCAAGCCCCCCTCCGATTTCGGGGCACAAAGTTTGTCCCAGGAGATCCAACGAATCTTTTTGGAATCGTCGACGTCGTTCCACCAAAATGCCGCAACCATGCGGTTAAGATCATCATAGAAGCTTTTGGGGAGGAGAAAGCAATTCATGGTATAAAGAGGAATAGCTTGGGTGATGACTTTGACAAGCAATTCGCGACCCTTAGAGCTAAAAAGCCTGCCCTTCCAACCCTGCAACCATTTCCAAAGCCTTTCCTTGATATGGCTGAAACATACCTGCTTATTCCGGCCAACTAGAGTAGGAAGCCCAATATATTTCTCGTGTGTCCACCATGGTCTAAAATATCCATAATATCCCGATATTTCCATTGAAATTTCCGTGTTTTTGGACTACCGATATTTCGATATCATCGATATTTTAGACATTGCTAAGTCACTCATGTATCTTACCATGCAATGTATAAAATGTAAAATATTGTACTAATTCATTATATATAAATGATTATGGTGTGTTTAGACTTCTTTCATTAATTACTACATATTTTCTACACTCACAATGTTTGCCAGCTCGCTATATAATCAACTTAAATCAGTTAAATCTATCATGCAATGCATTTCTTTCCAATTTTTTGTGATAAACTAATAGATAATTGACTAAATAAACATCCTGCAAAGTTTCAGTAAAAATTTCCAAGTTTTTCTTACAATTTCCGTGGTTTTTATTCAATTTTTATCGATATCGATAATATCCCTATATTTCCATCGAAATTTCCGTGTTTTTGGACTACCGATATTTCCGATATCATCGATATTTTATACCTCCACTCTATCCACCCCTAGTAGACAATTGAGCCCATCCCATCCTAATCGACACGCTTGATATTGCGGCTGAAACAAATAGCACTTTTCATAAAGTTAATAGATTGACCCGAGGCCTCTTCATAAGTTTTTAGAACTTTTGCAATATGGAGGCAATTGTCAACATCTGCTTTGGCGAAGAGCAGGCAATCATTTGCAAAACATGAGGTGATTGATTGACGGAGTGCCACGACAAATGGAGATCCCCTAAATTATCTCGTCACGGTTGAACTTGGTGAGCAGAGCCGAGAGGCCTTCTGCACACATGAGGAATAAGTAAGGGGAGAAGGGGGTCGTCTTGCTGGAGCCCCCTAGCTAGGTGGAGGTAACCGCGAGAAGACCTGTTGATAAAGGAATATGAAACAATGCTCACACATTGCATCAACAGATTGGTCCAGTATGGAGGGAAGCCCATAGCTTCCAAAATACCTCTTAGAAACCCCCAATCCACACGATCGTACGCCTTACTGATGTCATGTTTCATAGCCATGAAGCCTTTTTTGCCTCATTTATGCTTGAAAAGGAAGTGGGCAATCTTTGTGGCAAGGATGGTGTTGTCTGAAATCAAGCGTCGAGGAACAAAAGCGCTTTGACGGTGGGAAATAATCTTAGGGAGGATTAGCTTGAGACGATTGGTTAAGACCTTGGAGGCAATTTTGTAGACGACATTGCAAAGGCTAATAGGGCGAAGGTGGGACATCTCGCTGGGATTTGCTTGTTTCGGGGATGAAAGAGACGTAAGTGTAGTTGATTTTCTTGAGCATTTTCCCGGATTCCATGAATGAGAGAACTGCCTTGGAGACATCAGAGTCGATAACGTTCCAAAATTGTTGGTAGAATAATGGTGGGAGTCCATCTGGGCCTGGCGTAGTCAAGGCATCCATTTGGAACAAGGCAGCTTTGACTTCCTCATCAGTGAAACCAGCATTGAGAGTCGGAAGCATCTCCTCATCGAGTTGTTGACCCACAACCTCAAATAATTATGTTGCCTCATTCCCACCAGGTTGACACTTGAAGATGTTGGAAAAGTAATCCAGCATAATGTTTTCAATATTTACTTCACCCTTAGTCCAGTTCTTCGAAGCATCCAACAAGCTGCAAATTTGATTTTTCACCTTTCTACCATGTGCGTCGGGAACGTTGTTGCCAGTAAGACTCATCGAGGGAGAGGAGACCATCTAGTTGGGGTAGTAGATTAGCTCTCTCAACGATGAGATTCTCGGCTAGCAGCTGATCAAGAAGGAAGCCTAACTTTGACCATATGCGCTCTATTTCCAGTTGTCGCGAGCGAAACGTCTCATGATGCCATTTTAGGAGAGCCACACGATCCACCTTGATTTTCTCACAATATGGAACATAGGAATGCCCGTCACTAAGGTACTCCAAGCCTGGCAGACGACATCCTCACACCCCTTGTGCTTGTCCACATCTATTTGAAGCGAAAGAGAGAACGATTTTTCCAAGTTGACATAGGTTGGTGCCCGACTTCCAGGAGTAGTGATATATGATCAAATTTGCTAGGTAAGAGGTGGTGCACCACAAAGAAATGGTATTTAGATTTCCAGTCAAACGTCATGATGAATCGATCGAGGCGCTCCTTAATGCCACCATGGCGATTGGTCATCCAGGTAAACTTTCCCATAGAGAAACCCAAGTCGCCCAAGTTGCAGTTGCCAATAGCTTGTCGGAAATTCAGAATCTGGTGGATGAGCCTGGTCCCCTTACCCTCATTTCATCTAGGTGCATAAGTTCATTGAAATCCCCACCATAGATCCAGAGAAGCAATGATTGGGCAGCCAGATAACAGAGCAACGACCAGGATTCAGAACGATGACTAGTTTGAGGGTGACCATAAAAACCGATTAGGCGCCAGTGATCAATGTCGCCATAACCATCAATTTTTGAGTCGATATGGTTAGGGGAAGATGAAAGGATCCGTAATGGGGTCGCCAGATTCCACAACAAGACCAGAACCCCATACATCCCCACCGAATTAACACAAAAAGCCAAATCGAAACCAAGTTTAACTTTGAGAGCCATGATAGCAGGACCATTGCATTTGGACTCACAGAAAAATGCAATGGTGGGAGCTTACTGTTGGATAAGCCCTGTTAGGGCTAGAATTGTCTGATGGTTCCCAAGCCTCCAACAGTTCTAAAACAATACTCTCATTGCTATCAGTGAGGCTGAGTAGGCTCAACCGCCACCGATTTACCATAGAAACAATCATAGTTTATCTTCCTTCCCAGCCAACTGGATGTCTCAGCTTCCTCAAGTTCCTTAGAAGGGCCGATGCAAACCTTACAAATATTTTTATATGAAGGGACCGCCGACCTGACCATTGACCCATGAAAGCCCATAGAGCCACCCTTTCCCCTTAGATGTTGTTTATTTCCCCTGATTGCAGTGTTAGAAAGACAAAGAAGCTTCCCTTGTTTGGGATTGTAGGATACCCGAGCTTTCTTAGGAGATAAGCCCGTCAGGACATCAAATTCCGTCACATGATGGATTGGATTCGCTAGGGATTTGGGTTGAGTTGAAGGTAACACGTGGTGGGTTTGGTCCACATCCTAAGGTAGCAAGTTGGGCTCAACCCCAGCCTCGGGTTTAGGCCCAAAGAATTGGGGCTCACAGAGTAGCATATTCGACTTCAAAAGGGCCCAATATGGTACCTTGTCTGGATCACACCACACTTTGTCCTTTGAAAGTCCATTCACATCAATGGTTAGAAAGCTATTAGAGAATTGGGGTCCTGAAACTGTCTGGGTGCCACACGTGGTCGAGGTCCATGAGGGATGCTCAACACATGTACACAACAACCTGTGCCAAGCTCTAATAGGTCGCAAAGGTGTCGCACCCAGCGTCAGTGTCATGCCAACTGTGGTAGACGCTGTTCCCGACATATGGAATTGTCGTTTATCTTTATCGATCCAAGTGGTTGATCGTTTGACATCTTCCTAATACTTCATCCTCGCCATGAATTGTCTGGCCGACTCTTCCCATGCTTCGTCTGGGAGGCCATAGAAGCTGCCCTCAGAGTTCCATTTACGCCGCCAGTGGCGTTCGTTGGCACTCGTTGCAGCTGGACGTCGGGAAGAAGGGGGAAGAATGTGGGAAAAGGAAAGTCGTGGCCAGTGAGGTGTAGGAGGCACATAGCTAAGCAAAGAACTGGCTATCGCCAGACCAACCCACCAACGCTTTCCATGGGCAGCCCCTAGAATTGCCCAATTGGCCACATGAGAAGTAGAGCTACAAGAAACCTTCGTATTTGAGCCTAATGACTTAGGTACCCGAAGTGGGGCACAATAAGAGAACACGAGTATGCAGAGGCTTAATGGCGTCGAAATCAATGTGCATGTGCAGGAATCCACAAAAACCCTCATCCACTAGGTCATCCACTTCCACGACGGCCCCGAGTTTCTCCCCAAGCCAATGGGCATTCTTTTTGGTGCAAAGGTTGTGAGGAATCCTGTGGGCTTGAACCCAATAGATTGCCCGGTCGGCTTTTATGTCGTCTAGTGAGTGGTAAAGTGGCCAAGGGTTGATCGAGAATGTGTAACCCTTGACAAACCAAAGGGTTACCTTCAAGTGTTCGACGAGCCACTGATTTGTCCTCCACCGTAATGGAATAGATGTTGGGTTTTGCCTTGAGGACTTTGACAACTCTGAATCCGTTCCAGACCACTAGGTATTCACTTCAAATTAAAATTAAGTTACAAATTGCAAGGGTTTGTAGCTCAGCTAGTTAATAGTATTAGAAAAACAAGATTAAAATTACAGATTTAAAAGCTCTTTTTACAAACCACTCCTAGGAGTGATGTCAGGGTTAGAGTTACTCAGCAAATCATGGAAATCTTAAGCCACCAATTTATCAAATGCAAAAAATTATCTGGCATTTGGAAACAATTTATATCAATTAATTGTTTTTTTCTTATTAGCAGATATTTGTCTTTTAATTCCGAGTCCAAATACATGCATATGTTAAAAACGTCACCAGCCAGAATAGGTTAGAAACATATACGCTTGGTTGTCACCATGTGATTGTTGACGGAGAGATTAAAACGACATGTAGTTTTATATATGGGAACAGAAGTATCTCATGAACCTGTCAACCCCTAATTAGCCGGGCTTGGTAAGAAATGTAACAACATCGGAGACTTTCACTGTCTTAATATATAAATGAATTGATTGTCTGTTGTATTGTGTTGTGTTGTTTTAGGTGTGTTGATAATTTCATCTCATCGGAATCTCATCGGAAAGATGCCTCACGGAACGCTTGAAGTTCTTCTTGTCAGTGCCAAAGGCCTCGACAACAATGATTTTCTCGGTAAATTTTGATTAATCCTTTTTTATTTTCAATATTATTTGTAGAAAACAAATATATATGCATAAGAGAAATGATTTCTGGGTTGCACTTGCATTGTTGATTTCTGCTCCATCTTCTGTGGATCTCAAATCTGAATTCATAAATTTTTGGCTGTCCATATACCTAATGCTAGCTAGCTGTTACAGATTTTTCCAGGCCAGATGAACATGTTTTAATTTAATTTCATGTGTCGTGTCTGTGTATCGAATACATGTACATGTACGTATATATATTTATGTCTTCGAATGTCAAAGGTTGGATTATAGATTCAGTATCCCAAAAATAATCTCTTCACATCGAGCCGTGGTAAATTTTAAATGATGATATATAAATTCTCTCTATTTCCCCATGTTCCTGTTTTTCTGTATTTATGTGATCTAATTGTTTTATTATCTGTTTGATATTCGGGTATTTGGATTTAATTATCCTGCAATCAATCTACAATTGCAGTCAGTAACAAATCAGATGATCTGCTAACATAATTATATTATGGAGGTGTTTGTACGCGGAGATTCTTACATATACACGTTAATATAACCTACTTTTCATATATCTCTCATTACGTGACTACATAATCCATCCCTGGGCCAGCTACAAATCTCCTGCTTATTTGTAATCATTGAAATTATTACGATTTTTTCTTTTCGATTTGTCTCCCCATATAGTTTCTGAATGCTAATTAAGTTGCTAACTATATGTATGCCTGTATGGATGATGGGGTTGAATGTTTTCTATGAGCAGGTAACATGGATCCCTATGTTATTTTAACTGTAAGGACCCAAGACAAGAAAAGCACTGTCGTCTCAGGTAATTTCCATATATCTCTTTCACCGTCTAGGGTTACATTGGTGTGCAGAATACAGTTATCAATTGATTGTGCAACAAAAACAAATCTGTACATGCATGCATGCTGCAGGGCAAGGATCTGAACCAGAATGGAACGAAACTTTTTCCTTTACAGTCTCCGACGATGTTGATGAACTTCGCTTGAAAATAATGGACAAAGATACCTTTAGCTCTGATGATTTTATTGGAGAAGCAACGTGAGTACTTCTCATTTTCGTCCCTTAATTATGATTCAAAAGCACTTCTAAATTTTTTTCTATCAAGTGTTAGTCTGATCAAGCTAAGACTAGTGCTCGACAATTATCCTTGTAAAAATAAATGTACTTGTAGAAATAACTTAGCACAGTATAATGTGACACATGTGTGCTACTTTAAATGTTTAATTAGCTAACCTTTGGCCTACGCCTAATTAATGTAGGGTTGCTTTAGAGCCGTTGTTCGCTGAAGGAAGCCTACCACCAACTCCATACAATGTTGTCAATCAGGACAAGGAATATAGTGGAGAGATTAAAGTTGGACTCACTTTTACTCCTGAGGTAATTTTACACAGCAATCAAAAGTTGTTGAGACACTTGTAACTTATTAATTTTGTGATACGACTAAAAGTAAGTCTTGATTTAATTGGGACTTGATTGGATCAACATCTCACATTTATAAGAAAAGATGGATGCCCTTTTTTCTACTTTAAGTCATTTTTGGTCATCATTTTCTTTTAATTTTGTCACAACTTTTATCTTTGATGTGGAAAGGCACTACTACTATCCCATGACCCACTGCATATTTTCTTTGTTGTTATTGCAGAGAAGCGGCCACGGCGACAGTTCTGGAGACTATGGTGACTCGGAGGGCTATGGTGGTGGGAGGAAAGGATCACATAAAGGTGAGGAAAGGTATGGTGGTGGTGGTGGTGGCGGCAGTGACTACCGTGGAAGTGGCGGCGGCTATGGTGGAGGTGGAGGTGGCTATGATGGAGGTGGTGGTGGCGGCTATGGCAATAGTGGTGGTGGTGGGAGGAAAGGATCACATAAAGGTGAGGAAAGGTATGGTGGTGGTGGTGGTGGCGGCGGTGATTATGGTGGAAGTGACGGTGGCTATGGTGGAGGCGGAGGTGGCTATGGTGATAGCGGTGGTGGCTATGGTGGAGGTGGTGGTGGCTATGGCAATAGTGGCGGTGGCTATGGTGGAGGTGGCGGTGGCTATGGCGATCATGGTGGTGGCCATGGCGGTGGTAATGGTGGCTATGATGGTGGCGGCGGTGGCCTCGGTGGTGGTGGTAGTGGTTATGGCGATCGTGGTGGTGACTATGGTGGCGGTGGTGGTGGATGGAAAGAATCATCTAAATCTGAGGACAGCTCTGGTGGATGGAAAGAATCCTCCGCATACAGAGGATGAGTTTATTATTATAATTGACAGTACTGTAATGTATGATTGATCATCATTTAGATGCCTGGTCTTATTGGACAATAAAAGAATAAAGTGCTTTAATCTTGTTCGAGGTTCCTTTCTACATGTGGGCCGAAAATTTTACTATGTTACGATGTATGACATTATCGAATAATTAAAGTGTGAGATGTGCATCTATGAAGTTGTATTATCGTATTCCATGTTATTATTGTCGGTGCATTACAAGTGAAAGGCTTTAAGTTCAAAATTTGTAGATGACGAATTCGATACTAAATTAGGTTGTCCATTGTGTGGCTTAGTCGAACTTTCACTCCTCTTAGACCATCTCCAACCCTTGGCTAAAACCTAAAATTTTTAGCCTAGAAAATTTAGGTTTTAACCCAGAAACTTTTTTGCTCAAACCCTTATGAGTTAAAATTTTAGCCCAAATCATTAAAGAATGAATTTAGGCTAATTTTTTTTTCTTAAAATAACTTTTTTAAAAGAAAAAAAAATGATGTAGACTATCCTAATTTAATTTTATGAACATTTTAATCTAAAAATATTTAGATTCCAACAAATATTGAAAAATCACTAACAGACATCATGAAACTCGTGAAACACTATGAAAGAATATGAAACACATAAAAGAAATCTTTTAATTACTTTAGCTGTTGGATTTAAATTTGGACCGTTAGATATTTTTTTACTGTTGTATTTCATCTAATTAGATCTTAACTGTTGGATTCAATTAATTTATAAATATAAAACTAAAAATAATATACATATATAGTGGACCAGCCCCACTAACCCAGGAGGAATCCTGAGCTAAATTTGGCCCATAATTGAGTTTTGAGTTTTAACTCATATTTGCCTCAAAGGTTGGAGCAAGTTTGGGTAAGACTGAATTTAGGCTAATTTGGGTAAGAATCATATTTGCTCAAACCCTTATGAGTTAAAATTTTAGCCCAAATCATTAAAGAATGAATTTAGGCTAATTTTTTTTTCTTAAAATAACTTTTTTAAAAGAAAAAAAAAATGATGTAGACTATCCTAATTTAATTTTATGAACATTTTAATCTAAAAATATTTAGATTCCGAAAAATATTGAAAAATTACTAACAGACATCATGAAACTCGTGAAACACTATGAAAGAATATGAAACACATAAAAGAATTCTTTTAATTACTTTAGCCGTTGGATTTAAATTTGGACCGTTAGATATTTTTTTTACTGTTGTATTTCATCTAATTAGATCTTAACTGTTGGATTCAATTAATTTATAAATATAAAACTAAAAATAATATACATATATAGTGGACCAGCCCCACTAACCCATGAGGAATCCTGGACTAAATTTGGCCCATAATTGAGTTTTGAGTTTTAACTCATATTTGCCTCAAAGGTTGGAGCAAGTTTGGGTAAGTTTAGAACCTAAAATTTGAGTTTTATTTTAAGGATTAAAGTAGGCCTTAGTGTAAAGTACTTAAAAAAAAGGGGTGAAAAAAAACAGACCATACTTGAAGGTCTCTTGTAAGAGCATCCAATGAAGTATTTTATGTTTGGCACTACCGAGATTTTCAAGGTATGACCTTCACGGGCATGTGCTTTTGACATTTTTGTTTACTCTTAACACAATTCTCTGCATCATACACCAAATCATTCATGTATTAGGCCCACTGGCAACCAATCCCTTAAGGCTTAAGCTATTCTAAATCTTTTAATTAAAAAAAAATTGTCAGGACGATAGTTGAAATTCTTATCACGAGTGTAACGGTAAATGTTCTAACTAGTTAAGCTATAAGTCTAAAATTATTCAAAGATAACATTTTTGAGTCAAATCTTCTCAGTTAGCTTGAATAGTCCCATTACAAGATTTTAAATTGCACACAACAAATAGATATCAACCTTTTGTTGATAGAATTTGAACATGAAGCTTTTTCGAAACGAAATTAGTTGTCATGTGACATCCAAACGTTCATTCACCAGGTTCATGCTATCGTCAATTCATTCTAAAATTTTCAGTGAACAAGTGTAATAACTAAACACAAAGAAATAAATTTCAGTTGAGGTTACTTAAGAGTTGAAAACAGGAAGCCATATTTTGTAGAAACCGATCCAAGTGAACAAAGTCAGCTCCTATTCAGATTCAGACAGGCTTGGTAAATTGGTAAACTGGTAACTGATGGTAACTAGTAACTCCTGAAAGCTCTTTAAATAGCTGACAAACCAATGACTCAATGAGTTGCTCTTCCTAAAGCAATTGCAGCTTATAAAACTGCAAAAACCAAACTTGCAAACAACTCGGTCTTGTCTCTTTCTGTTGATTTCAATCTTCATCCGATCCAAACATGCCTCTCGGAACGCTTGAAGTTCTTCTTGTCGAAGCCAAGGGTCTCGACAACAATGATTTTATGGGTAATTATTTTCTATCCCCACTCTGTCTCTGTATGTGTAATATTTATTCATGAACCTTAGATCTTCAACATTAGTTTATGCTGATCATCTTTCTGTATGTAATTGTATAAAATCATTTCAGGGTTGCTTTCTGACCCATCTGTGGATCTCTACTTAATTGTATAAAATCATTTTTCTGTAATTTTTCCAGTCTATATTGATGTGTGTGTGTGTGTGTATTTGTGAGAGTAAAAAGTTGAGTCTTTGATGCAGTAACCCAAAATAATGAATCCCATGAAAGTTCTTGATCCCTTTTCATGGATCCATACTAATGCAAAGTGAAGTAGAAAATAAACTTTTTGATACAAGCGATAGTAAGGAAGGGATCGTAAAAATTCGGGACGTCAGGTGTAAGGGTGATTGCTCTTAACCAACGATCTATAAGTCCCTTTACAGTAAAGTAGAAAAGTTTTCTCATCAGTATTACTTTTGTGTTTTGACATGTTTATTTGGATTTACTTAAAATTGATCCACTCTTAGCATAGCGAAAGACCCGATCAACATTTCCTTATGAGTTTATGATCCTTGAGTGCTAATGTCCATATCATTAGGACATATATCCGGCTGAATTCCGGTTAATTTGAATAGACATTTTTGTAGATTGTTTCATAATTTGATCTGAACATGATGATGCCTTCTAAAATCTGTCTGCATTGAATTTATGAATATGCTAATTATGTGTATACTCATGGGGTTGAATACTATATGAGCAGCTGACATGGATCCTTATGTCATCTTAACTGTAAAAACCCAAGAGAAGAACAGCAATGTGGTCTCAGGTAAAGTTCTAGCCATCTTCATCATTCCGGCGCATTTGCTGCAATAAAAATTGTGTTGCTTAAAACTTGTGCATGCTGCAGGGCAAGGATCTACACCAGAATGGAATGAAACCTTTCTATTCACCGTCTCAGATGATGTTTCCGAACTTAATTTGAAAATCATGGAGAAGGATAACTTCAGTGCGGATGATTTTGTGGGAGAAGCAACGTGAGTGTTTCATTATGATTCTTTAGTATGCGGTCACTCGAAAGAAAATTGCACCCTGTTCTGTCTGGTGCTGCCTTGGTCTGATTAACTTATGTGTGGCCTATATGCAGCATTTGTTTAGAGCCAGTGTTCACTGAAGGAAGCCTTCCTCCAGCTGCATACAATGTTGTCAACAAGGACAAAGAATTTTGCGGAGAGATCAAAATCGGACTCACATTCACTCCCGAGCCTGAGGTATTACTTCTCGAAAGTTCGCTGCTCAGTCTGCTAAATTTCGTCTGGTTGTTTTGTTTCTGCATTCGTGTTCAGTATTTTCAGACACTGGAACTTGACTGTATTCATTGTTGCAGAGAAGCGACAACATTCCTTCTGGAGGATATGGAGAGTCCGAGGAGAGCTATGGCGGATGGAAACAATCCTCTTACGGGGAGGAGTAGAGCTATATCGGATGAGGATGGAGGAGCTTCAATCATGTTGGAGGTTTCTAATTTGGTGTGTTTCAGTGTGTAAACCTACATATTTATATGTGCCTCAACTTGTTTGATGGACCGAAATAATCAGTCAAGTTTATGTAGTTTGATTTCGATTGTTTTTGTAGTTTCTTTGTTTGATGGCGTTCGAATTTTATCTTTCGTTTTCAATCCAACATTCTTGCTCAACACAAGACAAAATTCTTAACAAATAAGTTGTCAAACATTCTTAACAAATAACTTGTTTGAAAGTTAATCCCAAAACACCTTGGATCGAATCAGATCGAAACAACAATCTGTCCCTTCTATTCGTTTTTATAACGCATCGTTGGCCTCTCATGCCATAATGCATACAAGACTAAAATTAAAATACCAAAACCAAAGTAAATTCAGGAATTAACCAAACTGGAAATGCATTATTCCGAAGAAACCGGAGAAAAGAGCAATCCGACAATCAACAGAAAGGTGAATACTCCGCACCCTGCAGAGACAAATGGATAACCTCGGAGCCTTATTCTTTCATAGCTTCTGATGCTTCAAGGTCACCAGCTTGAATGCTCTTCCCAGCCTCACCAGCTTCAGTGTCCTTCCCAGTATCATTGCTTTCCATAGGGTTGGCGGTTTCCTCTCTTTCTTTACCTGAAGAAGATGGTGCAATTAATAAATCATGACAAGGTAACACAAAACACTACTAAGCGAACCAGCGGCAATGCATTCCAGATAAAAGATTTTCTTTTCTGTAGAAATTAAAAGACACCAATATAATGCGTAATGTACAAGCGAAAGCTAGCATTTTTTTAATGTTATCACATGATCTTCAAGTTTGAGTGCAAGAGAAAGACAACTTTGACGATATGATACGTGCAAAGCTTCGGAACAAATCAAAGGGTCCTTGCAGTTCAATCCTATTAAAAACAAACTATTTCTTATAACTTACTACAGAGAAAGAAAAGGAGGTGTCAAACACTTTGTAGTTCAGAAATTTACCCAGATTCACAGGCAGCGGCCTTGAGCTTTGACCGCCAGAGTTTTTCCTGGTTAAAGAGATAGGTTTGTTCTTCCTGCGTTTCCTCTTCAGTTTGTTGATCTTACAATCCTACAAGAGGATATATGAGTAAGACAACGTCTGACAGTATAGCATGTCTGAGAGGGCTTCTACATAATTTCATGTAGTACAATTAGAGGGTCCCATAAGTACAACAACAACAAACAACAACAACAACAAAGCCTTTTCCCACTAAGTGGGGTCGGCTATATGAATCCTAGAACGTCATTGCGCTTAGTTCTGTGTTATGTCCTCCGTTAGATCCAAGTACTCTAAATCTTTTCTTAAGAGTCTCTTCCAAAGTTTTCCTAGGTCTTCCTCTACCCCTTCAGCCCTGGACCTAAATCCCGTAGTCGCATCTTCTAACCGGAGCGTCAGTAGGCCTTCTTTGCACATATCCAAACCACCGTAACCGATTTTCTCTCATCTTTCATTCAATTTCGGCTACTCCTACTTTACCTTGGATATCCTCATTCCTAATCTTATCCTTTCTTGTGTGCTCACACATCCAACGAAGCATCCTCATCTCCGCTACACCCATTTTATGTACGTGTTGATGCTTCACCGCCCAACATTCCGTGCCATACAGCATCGCCTGCCTTATTGCCGTCCTATAAAATTTTCCCTTGAGCTTCAGTGGCATACGGTGGTCACACAACACGTCGGATGCACTCTTCCACTTCATCCATCAAGCTTGTATTCTATGGTTGAGGTCTCCATCTAATTCTCCGTTCTTTTGCAAGATAGATCCTAGGTAGCGAAAACGGTCGCTCTTTGGTACTTCCTGATCTCTGATCCTCACCCCTAACTCATTTTGGCCTCCATTTGCACTGAAGTTGCACTCCATATATTTTGTCTTTGATCGGCTTAGGCGAAGACCTTTAGATTCCAACACTTCTCTCCAAAGGTTAAGCTTCGCATTTACCCCTTCCTGAGTTTCATCTATCAACACTATATCGTCTGCGAAAAGCATACACCAAGGAATATCATCTTGAATATGTCCCGTTAACTCATCCATTACCAAGTCCATCAAGTCTCCCAGATGTATTATGAACAGTAATGTGAAGATTCTCAAGGTAGCGATCATTACAATGTATGAGACATGAAAATATGAACGAAGAAGACTACATGTTTATAGAAGCAAAGCAACAACGATAAAACTCACCGGTGCATATATTGAAAGCTTGTTCTCCTTTGCATAGTTCACATATCGCATAAGATCTTCATATGTTGAAAAATGCTGACCAGTTGCAGGACACAAGTAGTGCTATAACATCGAAACATTAAAACAAGCAATCACTCAGTTCTGAAACCAGTTGAAACATCGGGGGGAACACAAACATTTAAAGTCTCATAAATTTTGCTTTCAGAAAAATAGCATGCCATTCTAAGTAAGGTAATTTTATATTTTAAGCCAAGAAAGTGGAAAGTTGTGTACTGCCATTTCATGATGGAGAAAACATGCCACAATCAAAGTACTGATCAGGCTAAATATGCCAAATCAATTATTGATTACATAAACCGGTAAAGATAGCGCAAATAACTTGACAAAAATATTTATTTGTATCATCAAAGTTAAGAAACGGGCCTGCAAGCTACATAAATGTTCATCTATTCGCAAGCACAAGCACACAAGATGACAAAGAAAGAAATATCAAAACAATTATGCTCACTTATGGAAAATGCTTGACTAAGGACTCCTTTAACATGGATTAAAGGTCTTGGATATTTATATGAAAACAGTAACAGAAAGCTTCTGTTCAAACTGTCAAAAATTGATGGCTTAGAACCCTAGCATCATATGACTAAGGGTACGTTTCTTGAAACTCCACAAAACGCTACTCTGAAGAGTGAAATTAGTGCACAGAGGCAAGAGGTATCAAAGAAGAAACCACCAAATACAGCGCCATCAAACATTCAAGAAGCAATCCAACATGTATGTTTTAACTAAAGAAAAAAGTATTGTGCAGTAAGATTTAAACCAAATTTGCTAAGTTGATCTAACACCAAATACAAAATTCACTTCCCAATTTACTAATCTTATGCAGATGAAAATTCTATGCTAAATCACAAGAAGATTGAGATTAGAGAAATAAATGAGATTTTTTTTAAGTAAAAAAACCAAATGCATTTTCGGTTTAATAGAAAATTAAATTAAATTTCAACTACTAGGAGTTCATACAAAAGGAGAATTACATCAGCTGTCAATCTACTACCAAAACTGAAACATATTACAGCAGTAATGGAACTCATGCATGTGTAGAGCATAAGATTGGTTAAAAATTCAGATCTAGAACCGAATAAAATCAGTAGACATAAATGAGAGCCTGGGAATCAGGTGTTTAATTACCAAGGTTTTGGAGCCTTCGTCCTTCAACTCCCACCCTTCAGGAATTGGCTTTTCCAAATTCTTATCTTCCATTGATGTTTCCGCTCGTGCGCTCTGAATAAACTCCCTTCTATTTCCACTCCGCTTGAGGGTCCTTTTAAACTTAAATTTTGATGACAACGAGGCATTGCGATGGCAATTCGATAAACACAAAAGATGCCTCCGAGTCCACGTGTTCCCATCTTCTCAGTGTGTTTGGACGAGGGGCCAAAACGTAACTGAAAATAGAGAGAATTAATTTTTCCGTAAGAATATAGTAGAACAACTGGAAATGACAAACCAAACAGCGCACCATTCACAAGAAAATTCAAACATTCAAAAGGGGGATGAATGCAAGATAGAGGCGAAAGTGTTACCAAAAACGAATAACCAAAAAAATTCAAACATTCAAAAGGGGGATGAATACAAGATAGAGGCGAAAGTGCTACCAAAAACGAATAACCAAAGCTTTGGAACATTCACATTTCAGCCCTTATGATATTTGACTTTAGAAATCCGCAAACTTATGTGTTGCATACCAAATAAGCATATGAAGAAAATAATGCACATTTCTGACCTTAAACTGGAAATGACAAACTAAACAGCGCACCATTCACAAGAAAATTCAAACATTCAAAAGGGGCGATGAATGGAAGATAGTGGCGAAAGTACTACCAAAAACGAATAACCAAAGCTTTGAAACATTCACATTTTGGCCCTTATGATATTTTAGAAATCCGAAAACTTATGTGTTGCATACCAAATAAGTATATAAAGAAAACAATGCACATTTCTGGTCTTAAACTGGTTAACAACCACGAAAGGAATCAATAGGCAACACTTTGAGCCCAGTAGAAAATTATAAGATATGAGTAGCTTAACTGGGGTACATAAAAACAGTAGAATCCATCAATGTCAAAACACATTTGATTTCTTATACGCCCACTTGTTAAATTCTTTCACACACACACACACACTTGAATTAACAATTTCCAAATTCTGCATTCAAGATAGCTAGTAGCCAACCAAGTGAGATACAAAACCCGAAACCCTTAACATTCATGAAGTTCTTAATAAAAATTTCCATTAGTCTTAACAGCTGAATTCCAAAGCCCAAAAAAGCAATAATCACTTCATAAAAGCTGAATTGCTACGAATTGCCACAACATACACTAGATTTTCTTGTCCCATGAAATAAAAATGAGTTGAACAACACCAAATAATGATCGGAATCTGGAATCCGGATTAAATTCAAATACCTCTTGCCTCCAATTGGACTAATATATATATGTATACACACACACACACACACAATCATGCAATCAAACAGAATGAAAAATCAATTCAATTCCATAACAATTCCATATATGCAAATATGTTCTAACAATACACACCAAAACTAGAAAGTAGTATCTGATAACTTTCTACACAACTTTTTTCTAGGAGCACTACTAAGTTTCATAAAACATTAAAAATTTAAAAACCAAACAAAGCAATATGGGAGAGAGTAATTAAATTTTCTCTTCCCGATCAATTAGAAACCGTTGGCCAACATTTTCTCGGCAACCAAACAGAAAGAGTAACAACTACACTAAGACAAATACAATTGAGAGGGTTCGGTTCTACCTTCGGATTTCGTCTTCTTCTTCTTCCTCATGATCCGCGAGCTTACAGAGATGAGAGATTGCTCCGTAGCTTTGCTGTGTTGACAGTTGAACGGCACAGCTCAAGTGTTGGGTCGGTGGGAATTAAAACCCCTACATCAAAACGCCACGTAACGACACCGTTGGATCGGCCTCCGGAAAGGTGCGTGGGCCACATTTTGTAAAAATGCCTCGTGTCAGACGGAGTTTGAACTCACGCTGTAGTGCAAGGAGAACACTCTGACCACTTGCACTTAAATTTTGCGTAGTTGCATGACTTATTTCGGCCTTCAAAATAATCGGTGTAATTTCCACTCCTAGTAGTTGAAAAGGCCAGTGGATGTGGGGTTTATAGATCTAGGTTTTTGAGGAAGGAGGAAGAGCTTTACGTAGAGAGTCACGAGAAAGTTTATATTTTTGTGTTTGATTCAGTCGCCATAAAAGTTGGAGTTGCAGGAACTAGATTACCCAAATGTAAGCCCATGTTACGTTGACATCTATGCCCCAAATGGGTTGTCATAAGTTTGCTAGGGTTTCTTTGGGATCACGCTTAGTTTGAGTGATGCGGGGTTTATAGTTGTTTATGCGACTTTTGTCCGCTTTAGTTTAGTATTTGGCTGTAACTACATTTTCTTTTTACCTTGTCCTTGGAAAAGCAGGATAGAGCGAGCAATACAGCCTATAGGACGCAGTTAGAGCACCGGTCCAAATATTGTTGCTGCATAAACAGTCTAGCGTGATGAAAAATACCAAGTAACCACATGCATTAAACGTAAATGGTATCCACAACAATGTATACGTACATTGCAGTTATAATTACAAATGCAAATTCTCCCTCCCTCTTGTCCAGAAAGACTAACAATGACAAATTAAACACGACGTTATACGCAACAATGAACATGAACATAATTCGACTCGTGTATTTTGTATAAATTATCCCTCGATTCCCACCCAATTCTCAATTTCGTTTACCTGCAGGCATGGCAAACCCAAGCTCTTTACATTGTTCCTCATCTGGTTGCAAACTCTTCGGGATTGCACCGAATATCTTCCGTGTTGTTTCAAAACCAGAAGCCACATGATGCACATATGCTGATGCATCCTCCATTGTACTCCAAGCACCTAATGAGGTAGACATAAAGCTTTTTGAAGGATTTTTTGATAGCTTCCTGGTAAAAGCCTGGTCTAGCTCAGCAACCCTTAGAAATCGTTCCGTGGCAGTTTCCCATGAAAGCTCATGCCTCTGTGCATCAGTCAGCTGGGCAGGCTCTTCAGCAAGCGCCTGCTGTGTGAGCTTAACAAACCCATCAGCATTGTCATATGTTCGACAATTTGGGAATTGCTTGAAGAATTCATTTGAGGGGTGATTGGCACATACAACGATTTTACCCATTGCCAATGCTTCTGCTGTGGTTGTGCAAACCACATCCGTGGTGCTTGGATTGAGGAATACTTTATAACTGAAAAAGTACAAGGATAATCTGTCAATATCCAACCAGGCCGATCATCTCTATGAGAGAACATCTCAAATGAATAGAGGTATTTTTGGAAAGAGAAAGGTACAAATTGGTAATAAAACTGCCCTTGAACAGCCCACTGATAACCATGAGACTAATTCAATTTCAACCCCCAGAATAAATACAGTACTTGTATAATAAGGGTGAGCCATCCTATCATTTCAGTATCCAGAAAAAGAAACGATTGGTCAAGGACAACCATTTTCCACAAGAATTATTGATCGTGTGTAATGCAATGTTGACAACTAAACTTTCTTTTTCTGAATGTCATTAAAAATTTAGACAAAATGAATTTGATCTTATGAGGAAGCTGGACAGATAGCAAGGAAGCTTACTCGTGAAATTCAAGATCAGCATGGTCACGACCAGGGTGGACTCTAACGGCCAGTTCCAATCTTTTGGCAGCTTCCTGAACTTGATCAGAGTCCTCCCCGCTTCCATATAAATCCACTTCAAGTCCATTTAATTCCTTTTGATGATCCTGCAGAAGCTTGAGTAGCTCCTTGTAGCCTTTGCTCCATACCATCTTCCCAATGTAATAGGCACCTTTGGTGAAGGCCTGTACTCCATTTTGTTGTTGCTCTAGCTTTTTCTTGCCTATCTCCAGAAATTTTGGGTTGACTCCATGAACATTGCAAACAATGGATTTAGGATAATCCTGGGTGGCGGCAGATAACCGGATTACCTACATTACGGCATAGGTGAGATCTGGTTAGCATGTATAGCAAGACAATGACAATGATATCCGCATTCATCTCTCTCAAACTTCATCATCATCAATCGTAAGCAGACTTATAAAAAGGATACAACAAACTAACAGCACAGCTTTGTTCTCAGACGGTAACAACTTGAAAAGCATATTTACCAAGTCTAATGCAAAAGCTAGAAGAGGCTAGATAAAATAAATGAAGGAAAGCAAAAGATATATTACTATTCACTATCAAAAATAATTTATACAAGGAAAACTAATATTTATCAAGATGTACCTTATGACAATATATTCCGACAACCCAATTATTTATATTTTTAAGAAGAAATGCTTGCATTCTTCCATTCCTCTCCCTTCTCACATATTCCAAATAATTGGTGTGGATGATTCCTACAACCAGCCGGAACTTAATCTTCCATCTCTTCCCGTGATGAAACCATGTAAGGTGCTCAGGCTCCTCAAGGATGGCAACATCTGCATTTTCATCAGGGACTACTTCTGAAATATCTCCAGCAGCGAGGATGCTCCTTTTATCTAAGGAAAACTGCGATAGAATTGATGTCACAAGTTGGTACTACTACACAAGGAATGGAAACAAAACAGCAGACATCCTTGAAGGTACCAAAGTAAGAAAAAGGAGAATATTGGATAGGTCACGGTAAGATGGGTCAACTTGGATGTCCACCCAGGTTGACTCACGCCATGGGCTTCCACCATCAGATAGACTAATAGTTATTAAACTCATAATGTATTGGACTGAACAGAACATGAAAGATCAAAAACGGAAATTAAATAAACATGACACTTTTTTTTTTCTCAAAACATCATAGGTTTCAATAATAAGAAAAATGGACGGCCACGCAGCCTCCCCTTAAAGGCATACACAGTTATTCCTTTTATATTATGAAACCCTTGACTAGCAAGTAAACTGGCTTG
Source organism: Malus fusca (assembly GCA_035220775.1). Classification (NCBI taxonomy): domain Eukaryota; kingdom Viridiplantae; phylum Streptophyta; class Magnoliopsida; order Rosales; family Rosaceae; genus Malus; species Malus fusca. Next base: position 17,272,519 of record CM069059.1, on the reverse strand, counting down.
TACTTGTATTAAATCTTTGGGTATATATACCTTTCCAGGATAAAAAAGTATACTGAAATCAGATTTGAACCCAATCCTCTCGTCAACCCAGTGACGGACATAAGCCTCCTGCTCCGTAGGTCTGCTGAATGTGATATTGTTAGGATATACTAGTTTTTGATCTTTCAACGATAACCAAGGGATAACCAAAGAGACAAGTCTCTCCCCATCTTTTGCAAGATAGGCTGCACGGAATAGAGGGTTGACGGCAGTTCCAGTCATCCATGGAAGGCTTGCAGTAGTAAATATCGCAATATGTCGCTTTTGATCCATCCAATCATCAGGAACGCATGCGAAAACCAATCAGCTTTGTACACTACTTCAGCACTCTCTAACAATTTGACCAAACAGATTGTAAACTGCAGTAAGTAAAAAAAACATGAACTATCACTCAAATTGCATAACGAACAATGACCGTTGCAACACATTAAAAATCGAAGCAGCCCAGGTAATTTTCAGCATAGTTTGTATTCTTTGCTGCGAATTCGATACTAATTTCCAATCACACCGCTATATGATTCTTTTACACACAAAAGGGACAATTAAACATTGATTATAAGTATGATTTACGGTTAATACTTGATTAAATTTTATCGAGATGGATAAAATTAGACAAGAATTCGGCGATATCCTCAAAATTTCTATGATCCAACACGCAATATCAAAGCGACCTAATTCGAACGGTACAGCACAAACAGGTACAGAAATTTCATAAATTAAATTAAAAGCGTAAAAAGTATATAAAATTAAAAAGTTTCTGGGAAAATATTACCTTATAAATTTTCAGGGAAAAAGGGAGGAATTGAAGCTCAAGTTTTGAAGGAATTCAGGCAGAGAGAGAGGGGGGAAGGGGACAGGAAAGTTGGTTGCCTGGTTGGATACGTTAAGTGGAGGAGGCGGAGAGGGAATAAACGGTATCCGTCGGTGGAATTTTACGCGGTTTGACCCAAAGACATCAGATATTTTTCTATGTGTAAGTGATGTACTATTGTTCACCAGTCAGATTGAAAAATCTATCCAAAGACATGCCCCAATATTAAAACACCTGTCATTTAAACTTTCCCTAGACATTTGTTGTCGCGTTGGACTCGTTGCTGCTTCTTGATCTTGCAACTGCGGCCGAGGAAGGAACACATCTCGGCCTTCGGGTTTTAGAGCCTGAAGACAAGGCTCCTAGTTTTGCGAAGTTCAATATCAAATTCGGCTTTCAATGTGCCGAGCGTAGTAACCTGCAACACCTCACTTCGCTGAGAAGGCTAATGAGATGACCTCTATCAACAAAGACTCGAAAATCCTTGTCGACCGAGACTTGGATAAATAACCAGTCGGTCTCGAAGCAGTGCTGTTTATCCAAACTGAAGGTGCTTCGTGGTCGGCTGATTCTACGGCTCCAGTGCTGTTTATCTAAACTGAAGATGTCGACGGTTGCCTGCACAGTGCTATTTATCCAAATTGAAGATGTGTTGGCTGAAAAAGAAAATAAAAATCTCAAGGTGTTTGAGCGGTTTGTGCAGGGCAATTTGTGTGTTGAATTGGAGTGGGCCTTGAATGATGCACTCCCTTCCTTATTTATAGCAGCAAACCCTCTCATGGCCGAGCTAGAACCATACTCAGATTAGAACTCCTCAACCCAATCTAATTACGTCTCGGTCAATCCTAATTCCATTAGGACTTCAAACCAACCTCCTTTAACAAACCAAGTTCATTTCCTGAGTCTCAACATCCTTAGCCTATTAAGACTCCTTATTGCATTAGGTCTTGACTGCTCTATCTTTATCTAAACCAATCCGTCTTGCAATAGGACTCGACCAGTCCTGATTGGACTGCCCACGATAACTAGACGGCCCACGATAATTCTAGAAAAAGACTACTAGGCCAAGAACAACCCCAAACTCGGCCCAAAACAATATTTTGGGCCCAAACATTGCCCCCTTGCTTCTGAGGTCCTCGACCTACAATCCTTGGCCGAGTTTCGACCTTGAAGAAGCAAAATCAAACCCTTGGCATATCTCTGAAAGGCACCAAAACGCCTCGAATTTCTCAACCACTCACGCGCATTTATGAAGCACAGTTACACGATCCTAATTTTGTCAGATGTCCTACCACGTGGCAATTCATCAGCTCACTCGTCAATTTTTAATAATGACATTCGAATCGTGTAACTATCGAAACATCTCTTCGCCATTAATTTCACCGTCACACACAAACGTGCATCCTCAATCCAGGAGTTCTTCGGTCCCTTCACCTGGATTCTTTGATTATCCGTCATGATTACCAAATCCTCCGGTCGATTTTACCCCCCATTATTCAAAAACCAAACTGTTGATCTTTCTCCCAAAACGCCTATAAATACTCAACTTTCCTTCATCCAAACTTTACACTTTCAAAATTCTCGAATCTCTTGCCATTTGCCCTCAAAACCCAGAAAAGAAACCATACCTTAAAATCCAGAAAAAACCATCTTCATCAATGGCGTCCAATACCTTTATCAATAAACTCATCGAAGAATGCAACAGATGCCGAAACATCACCTACTAGAACAATACCAAAATCATCCGATTTGACCAAACTCTTGGCCTACTTTTCAAGGATGATGTCCTATAAGCCATCACCGAGATGTTGCAGGCTCATTGCCTGAAACCCTTGTTCTAAGGGTATGATTGGTAGAAATGGGAATCGGCTAAACCCCAAGGTGCATGGCCCTCGACCACTGCGTCCTGGGCCTCCTGGGTCACTTGAATAGAGTTATACTTTGGCAACAAGTGGAAATCTCTCGGCATTTTCGATGCCATCAAACTCTCAACCATCAAGATGAACTTGGACCGAGAACTTGTGACGGCTGCCTTAAGTTTCTGGTGCTCAACCACCAACACGATGGTCATTCCTCTCGGCCCCATTGGCCCAACGGTGCTGGATATCATGTCCATACTCGGCACTTCCCCCTTCGGCCTTCCAATCGATACTGCTATGTCCGGGTCTAAATTCGACCTGGATCTGAAAACAACCTTCGAGGAATGCGCCATCGAGGCCTTGACGAAAGAAGACCAAAGGCAGTCGAAATAAGATGTGTAGAAACTACACAAGATTTTTTTCAACAACAACACCCTGATCACCCACTTCGCCGATTCAAAAAACGAAGATCTTAAGAAGGGAGAACACGAGGCCTTCTTATTCTATTGGTACAACAAATACATTTTTTGTGCCAAGTCAAATAAGTGTTTGGCTGAGAACATGCCAGTTGTCGAGGCCCTGGCAAGTGGTCGTGTCCTAGACCTTAGTTCGGCCATCCGCGTTAATCTCAATCAGTGCCTAGCTGATGCTTTCGTGGGGAAAATCGACCCTCACCAAAATGGCCCGCTCTGGGTCTTCCAGCTCTGGCTGCATGTGTATTTCTCGACATTGAGACCAAAAGTCCCAAGCTTCAATTCTTTCGAAGCAATGGGTCTTGATCTGGCCTCACGCCCCATTCCTCTTCACTCGGCCGAAAAAATCTTCAAATATTTCTTCAGCCTAGAGGACATGTCAGACGACGAATTCATAGTCTCGTTGTCAGCCCTCATTCTATCATTCTTCCCCAATCAATGTGGGAAGAGGCCAAGGAAGCCGATCTTTAACAATCCTACGGGTCATTCATCATTACTCGCGACCTACCTTATGGTTACGAAGCTCGACGAGGAAGCTGGGAAGTTTACCATCCCAACATCCCGGCTCGATAATTGGGCTATCTCCAAGGGTGCCCTATGCTGCTAATTGCTTATCGCTCACTTTTGAGTCGAGAACGTCTCTCTGGCTCTTCGGATATAGAATGTAAGATGGTCGAGGATAAGTTCAAGGGGCAGTGCACCAAATTCTACCTTCGACTAAACACTCCAAAAACCCAATGTGCCAACATCTTTGTCGAATGGTGGGATACTTACACCAAGGATTTCTTTAGTACTTCGGTCGAGGAAATCTCACAAAAACTTTTTGGCGACCGCCCCAAAAAAACTCTTGCTCCAAAATCCAAAGAAACGCCCCAAGGTATACATTTATGTCTACTATTTTCCCTTGATCGTTCATTTAAGACTTTATTCTGACTCAACCTCAGTTTTTTTAGGTAGCCGTACACTAAAGCGGGATGATGTGGTAGCAATGGCCGCGGCCAAGAAAAAACTTGCCCCTTCTTTGAAGAAGACTGTAAGCGCTACGCCGACCCTACCGAGCAAACGGCCTCGCCCAGAGACCGAGACAGCTGGTGATGCTCCACTTCTCAAAAAACATGTCAAGAAATTGGCAAAGAAAGGGGAACGTGAGATTCACATCATCTCTAGCCAAACCACAGGAGTAACTGCTCCTAGTGTTTCTCCCCTCACTCCTGTCGTCTAGGTCTGGACGGGAGTGCAGCAAAACCTTTTAACGGATCAAGCGCCTGAAGTTCTTTCCGTCCCTCAAGTCGTGGTCGAACCGGTTGTTGCTCCGTTGGTCGAGGGACCTGTAGCTCCGGGGCCGGCAGTTGCTCCTCTAGCCAGCCTAGTAGCTGCTGTCTTGGAGAAGGTGGCCACAACGGCCGGGAAAAGCCCTCCCCCAAATCCAATAAAGAGACCGATGATCGTTTTGGAAGAAGAAGTACGACTATTCCTGATGATAATTTTCTTATCTCTGATTGGATTTCCAAATATTAAAAAAAAAATTGTTTAAGAGGACGAGAGCGAGGGAATCTCGCTAATGAGGCGCCCTCGACCAGCTAAACTTCCATTCACCAATCCTCAACCAGTGGTCGAGGCGTCTAGCCAGGTCGATACTTCTGTAGCTGAAAAAAGCGCGGGATATGGAAAACACCTCTCGCTGAGCCCGAGATGGCGGCAGAGACACTGGTTCATCCATAGGACCAAGATCTCCGCATTCCTCCTTAATAAGCCAAGAAAAATCTCAAATGCCAAGTGCCCAACCGCTCATTTCACCGAAAATTTTATGTGGCGAATGGGGTTATTTATATTTCTTGGCCGCCCCAATGGTCATCAAACATAGATAACCTCTATCGATCACATGAACTAAACGGCTGCCTTAAGCACTAGGCTCCGCCATTAAGCTCTCTAGGTTTGAGCAACGAATTAGTAGACATGGTCGAAGTCTCTTCTCGGCAGGTCTAACACATCCCATTTTTTGCTACCTTGTAACTTACAACTTTTCCTAACAATTTCCTTCTTATGCAGCCTTCATGGGAGGTTGAGCTCGATGCCCTACTCTCAAGTACTTCCGGAGTAGCCAGGCCTTCTACCGCCACAACCAAGCCTTCCGTGACTGCAGCTGAATTCGATGCCTTTGTCAAGTTGCAGGAACTTTTATCGATTTTGGCCTCACAAGTCATTCAATGCAAATGCCTCGATTTTGTAGGAGAATGCTTGAACGACCTTGCAGCCGACAATCTACTGAGTAGCAAAAATGTTATTCATTTATCCAACGTCCTAGAGAGAACTCGAGAATATTTCATTATTTTTTAGCGGGCTCTTCGGGCAGAGGACGACCTCAAGGCTACAACGGCCACTCAAGAGGCCATCTGACTAGAACTCGAGGCTATAAAAGCGAAGAAAGAACGACTGGCTGACCTTGACCGTCAAATTGATGAACTTCAATGCCAAAGGTCGGTTGTTGCTTCCAAGCTTAAGAAGAATTTCGAGTCAAGGTGAGCTCGGCTGGCAGAGTATGCGGCGGGGGCGAAGAGGCTACAACAACTTCAGATTGACAAAATAACAAGACAAGCTGAGGTTACAATAGGCAAAGTAAGGTGGCTAGAACTGAAGGCCGCTCTTGAAGCATTCCTTCTTTCTTGTATCTCCTTTGCAAAATTAATGAAATGAACCTTTTATTCTTGCATCTCCCAAGTGATTGGATAATATTTCTTTAAGAATTTCCCGTTGATTGGTAACTTATGAATTAAACCAGTCTGATCCTTGATGTGGTATGCTCCCTTGCTGAGAACTTTATGGATAACGAACGGTCCTTCCCAATTTGGCGACCATTTCCCGAATCTAGGGTCTTTAATTCCCACGGGCAACACGGTTTGCCAAACTAACTCTCATTCACAGAACATTTTTTGTCTGACTAGTTGATTATAGGTCTGCTCAGCAATCTTTTTCTGCTCCACCAATAAATTATAAGCATCAAGCCGAACTTCCTCCAAGTCTTCTAACTCTTGTCTCATGGCCTGATTGTACTCTTCACTGAACAAACTACTTTGTTCAATTCTCGTAATGAGTTTATACTTAGCTCGACTGGTAGCATCGCGTCATGCCCATAAGTTAACGCATATGGGGTCGTCCCAATTACTGATCGGAGTGAAGTTGATAAGCCCATAATGCCTTATTTAACTTCAAATGCCACATGCCAGGCTTTTCTTCTATCATTTTTTCAAGAATACTGATTAAAACCTTATTACTTGCTTCGGCCTGTCCATTTGCCTGTGGGTAATATAGCGTAGATTGCTCGAGTTGAATTTTCAGTTTTGTCATGTACTCTTTGAATCTGTCGGATGTAAAGATCGTACCGTTGTCTGTTATGATTGTTTCTGGTACGCCGAATCTGGTTACGATATTTTCTTCCACAAAATTACAAACTTCTTTAGACGTTAACTCGGCGTATGACTTTGCTTCGACCTATTTGGTGAAGTAGTATGTTGTAACAAGTATGCACGCATGTTTTGCTGATCCGGAAGACGACATAATTTTGCCAATTACGTCCATGGCCCATGCTCTTAACGGCCAAGGTTTGGCGACCAAGTGAAGTAATTCGACCTGGACTTTCTGTATAGGCCTATGAATTTGACAATGTACACATCCTCGTGCATACTCGATACAATCCTTCAATATACTTGGCCAGAAATAGCTGTGTCGGTAAAGTAGCCAACGCATCCTGCGTCCAAATTGATGAGCTATGCAAATTCCTTCGTGTACCTCTGTAATTGCTTTGGCAGCCTTCTGAAGGCCTAGGCACAATAACAATAAACCGTCCTCACCTTTTCGATACAACTTATTCTGGTACAACACGTAATTTGTGGCATGAACCATTGTCCTGTGGTCGTGTTTGTCACTAGGGTTATTGAGATATTGCATGATTGACCTTCTTCAGTCGTCTGGTAATGTCTCGACTGCACACACGTTTACAGGATCTCCTCGTTCCAATAACGAAGGTAAGGACATCACTCGTGTACGGATCACGAGATCGTGTTGAGGAACTTGTTAATTAACCAAGGCCAGATGTGATTGTCGTACTACAGGTATTACCCGACCTAGCTTGCCCCCTAGGAGTTGTGCTCTGGAGGCTATTTGAGCCAGTTCGTTTGCGTAAATGTTTTGAACATGAGATATGTGTTTAAATGTGATACCGTCGAACGACTCGGCCAAATAGCTAACAACTATGTGATAGGGCGCCAGAGTACAACTCATGCAACGAAAAGTTCCATTGAGTTGGTTAATCACAAGTTATGAATTGTCGAGGACGAGTACGCATGCTGCCCTTAAGTCGTGAAGGACGTTAAGGCCGATGATAAGGGCTTTCTATTTGGCCTGATTATTCGTACAATCGAAATTGAGCTTGAGAGAAAAATACCAGCGGTGTTGATCTGGGGATTGAATGACGATTCCAACGCCAGCCGAGGCTAAAGTACTAGAGCCATCAAAATACATCGTCCAAGAATTATCACGTGTCTCCACCAAGCCAATTTCGACATCGTTGCCCCCAAAACCGTAGGGGATGGGTGTTGGGCTAACAAGTAGGCTAGTGTTTGGCCCTTGATGGCTTTCTAGGGCACATATTGCAGACTGAATTCAGATAGTGCCATTGTCCATTTCCCAATTTGGCCTTTTACTATTGGCCGAGTAAGCATGTAGCGAATAACATATGCCTGGGCGATGACCTGAGTGACCGATGGAAACATGTAATCCCTGAGTTTTGACGCGGCGAAAAACAATGCTAGGCAGAGCATCTCTACGGCTGAATAATTTATCTCAGGTGGGTTGAGATTCCGGCTAAGATAAAAAATAGCTTGCTCACGCCTGGTGTCGTTGTCTTGTCCAATAAGACAACCGATGTGTCACTCCCCAAAAAAGGGCATGTAACAGTGCCACGCTCTATTAGTAATGGAATATTATAGTGTTAAAATCCAACACTATAACACTACATTCCTAATATAACGTAAGGATATTTGAGGGGGATAAAATAATTTATTTTTAAGCAATACGAAAGTGGAAATCATTTTGGTAAAACGAAGAATAAAAGGGCAACTGGATTTTGATAAAAATTTTACATAGGAAAAGAACTTCACAATCTACAACAAAACCAAAGAGTTTAAGGTAATTATCATACTAAACCAACTCTTTAGTACCATTTGGAAAGTACAAAGTGCTGAGTTTGGCTACAAAAGATTCCTTCAAGACGGTGAGGCAATGAATGACCGAGAAGTTGACAAGTAACAAACAGCTCTAGTCCCGACTTTAGTCCAGATCGTATATTTATAGGTGCACCGGTCTTGTAATAAATTAGGGGTGAGCTTCACAAACGTTCATCGCTCCCACTTAGGGAATCCACCCAAACTAGGTTTGAAAATGGTATGCGACACTATATATACTATAGGAGAATGATTGATGCACAACAAAAGCTTTAGTTTCGAAAATAGATTGTATGTTCACACAATTTCCTTTTAAAAAGAAAATAGGGATCCCAATAAATCGCTACATGCCTGATGACTGGTCCAATGACCAACTACCCCCTTACATGGACCAACTTCGAATGAATATACTTATGGTAAGGTGTAACGAGAGTGCCCTTTAATGCTCTACCCTTAGATATCCAAGTACCTTTCCTAGAAAGGTAGTGGTACTAATCCCTTCGTAGTAGCCCTTCCAGAGGTTTAGGGGATCAAAACCCAAGGCGGTCGCTATGCCCCCTTCACTCTCAAGTCATCACTTTAATTTGTAGCATAAAACAACATGCATATCATGATATAAAACAAAACCATTTTTCCTCATAGTTCTATCACAACAAAATCTATGCAGCTTTCACAGGCATTTGTATATTCACATATACATACATGCACAAAATTCCATAACTAGGGTAAGTGATGATCCCCCTACTTGGTCTCCAAGCCAAGCAAGCAATAGTCCTCATCAATAACTCGATTAAACGTAAGCACCGCGAGTAATTGGAGTCCCTTGTTCAACAATTACAATATGTCACTATATGTCCATATATAATGACTAAACTTTATTCCCATAAAGACAACTACTTTCGCAGTTCAATCCCTGGTATAAAATCAGTAGCTTTGAGGTTTGTTTTCCCAGAAATTCAACATATCTTTCAAGCCAAAACACAATCCATCAATAGTACAACTCACTTCTTCCATACAACTTTAAAGACCAAATTTGATGAATTTCTAGTCAAACATCATATTTCTCTAAATCTCATCCATATGAAACTTGTACAAAATCCCAAAAATCTGATCATATGTAAATCTTTACCTTAATATCTCAGAAATCGTTGTCTAGTCATCAAATAGGCTTCAAAGCCCTCAAATTGTGCAAGAACAAGCTTGAATTGAAGATTTAAACCTAATTAGTCATAAACCCAATCTGAACGAATTATTCAAACCTAAATAATAATTCCTTGAAATTTACCTTAGAACGTTGAGTTCGTTCCTCAATCGGAATCCTGGATTGAAAGTTACGAATTTCAAAAGATTAATAGAAATTTTCTTCTCTACAAAGGCTTAACATGCATGCTTGCATGTAACCATGTATCTCACCACATGGTCCAACCCGAGCACCAGTTGGTAACCAAAACCAAAGGAATGAAGTCCCTATTTATAGGGAAAAAAAGGCGGCTACCAATGTAATTCGATTGGATAGTGTGACGGCAAGGATAAAACCAATGGACCTATCTAGCTCTTCAACAAGCTTGTGCGTGTAGGTTTGGGAGAAACTTATTCCATGCATGCAACACGTATTGAAATGGTTTATAGCTTAGTCATTAGCATGCCATGCAAAGTTGACAACAAGGCTTCTTGATAATTCTTATAAATTAGCAGCATGGTGGAGCTTATCAATATATAATCATGAATAAGCTACTAGGTTCTCTTGCGGAAGGCGGCTGTCAAATTGATCTACACGTGGCGAATTCCACCACTTATGGCTACCATATGTCCCTTACTCATTGGTCTAACATGTAAATCACCTTAAAAATTCATCTAAGTTCTAAAAGGTAATCCGAAAAATGCTACGAACTTTTAATGACGTCCACTTTCATCTTTTGACCTCAAAATAATCTTTGAACTCAAGTAAAATGATCACCCATTTAAAATGAACTATAAATTGTAAAATTCGTAGGCACTCCAAAGTTCATAAAAACACTTCTAAAATTTCAGGGTCTCACATGATGGATTCTTTGGCCGCCGAGATATATAGCTTGAGAGGTTTGCCGCGTTGAGGTGGCACCAGGACAAGTGAGGTCGTGAGAGAAACCTTGATTTTTGTGAAGGCATCTTGATGCTCTCCACGCCATTTGAAGGTGTCAGAGTCCTTGAGTTTCAAGAGTGAGGAAAATGCTTTCATTTTCCCCGCCGAATTAGCAATAAAGTGGCGGAGAAAATTGATTTTGCCTAGTAAAGACTATAGTTGTTTTTTGGTTGTTGGTGGTGGAGAGTCGATGATTGCTTGAGCCTTATTTTCGTCCACCTCGATACCACGATGATGTACAAGGAAACCCAAAAAGTTGCCGGTTGATATGCCGAATGTGCATTTGGCAGGGTTCATTTTAAGGTTATGTTGGCGCATACGAAGGAAAACCTGCCGAAGATCATCTAAATGTGTTCAGCGATGTTTCGATTTGACTACAACATCATCAATTTAAACTTCAACGATAGTACCAATTAAATCATGAAAAATAGTATTCATAGCTCGCTGGTATGTGGCACTGGCGTTTTTCAGGTCGAATGGCATAATGACCCATTCGTATGTTCCGAGTGAGCCAGGGCAACGAAAAGCGGTTTTGTGGACGTCGGCCTCAGCGATAAAAATTTGGTTGTAACCAGCATGACCATCCAAGAAGGATAATACCTTGTGGTTTGTTGCTGTGTCGATTAACAAATCTGAAATTGGCATTGGGTATTCATCTTTAGGGGTTGCCATATTCAAATTTTGAAAATCGATACAAATACGTAGAGCACCACTTTTCTTCAAAACTGAGATGATGTTCGCCAACCATTCGACATATCGAGCTGTCCGAATAAACCCAGCTTTTAAAAGTCGAATGAGTACATCCTTTATGCCGAGTTGTACTTCGTTTAAGAATCGTTAAGGTGGTTGACGGAACGGTTTACACCCAGGTTTGATGCATAATTCGTGCTCGACGAGCGTTCGGTCTAAAGCAGGCATTTCATGGTAACTCCAAGCAAAACAATCTTTAAATTCCTTGAGTAAATTACAAAGCTCGGTTTTCATATGTTGGGGTAACAAAGCACTAATAAATAAAAGTCATGGGTCTTCGGCCGTTCCAACATTTATTTCCTCTTAGGGGTTCTTGACTTTGGGCCGATTGTCTTCTAGCTCGGCCGGGGCAGCTTGGACTTTGTCGAGTGATAGGGCTGGACCGTTGTCTCATTCGACAAGAAATTATACTAAGTTTATGCCTAAATTCGGTTGTTTAGAAATAGCATACCAATAGGCCAGCAGTCGTTCTATGGTAGATGAAACTGCGACCCCGCATTTATCTTGTGTGATATTAGACATCAAGGTTGGTGATTAGGTTAGCCAACCCGAGTCTCGCCGAATCCTTGTGAACAGTCTCGGCGCTAACCTTGATGGCTTTTTGAACTGAGATTCGAGTTAGCCGTCTTTCATCATTGAATCCTTGTAAGGTGATGTAGCCAACATGGTCATCATAATAATGAGCCTAGATCATGTTAGCTTCGAATGGCCGATTGTCGATCGGATGAACCATAAACGATTTGCCGCCCCAAAAGATGAGGACTTGATATAACAATAAGGGGATGCAGCTTGTTTGATGGATCCAATCACGGCCGAGTAATGCATTATACTCGGTCTTCGAATCAATTATGAAAAACACGGTCATGTGATTACGACCTGCGATATTTACTTCTAGCGGGAGCACTCCCTTGGTTTGGGATTTGTCACCGACAAAGCTGTTTGTGGTGACCCCTGATGGAATAAGTTCGTCATTGGAGCGACGTAATGCCCTCATGATAGCCACAGGCATGATGTTGACAGTTGCCCCACAGTCGACGAAAATTTTGGAGACTGGATATCCTTCAATATGAGTCGTAACATACAACATCTTCAAATGATGGAGATTAACTGATGACGAGCGAGGAAACAATTCAGCAAGAGCTGCTTTGAGTTTATCTTCTTTCGTTGCTAGCTCGATTTCTTCTGCAGCCACAAAATTGACTTGTGTGGTTTCTTCTACAATTACGTCGTCGTCTAGGGAATTTGGTTGGGACGCGGTTGGTTGAAAACCGGCAGATAAAACATAAACCACATTGATTTCCATGTTGTCAAGGACCGAATGACCCATCGGGTCGCGATATTCGTCATCTTGATTTTCTAGCGAAATGCCTTGGGCAATATTCGCTTGCTTTTCTTCGACTGACGCTGGGGTATGTTCATGCGGTGAGTCCACTAAAGGCGTCTCATTTTGTACATTGACCTTGGGTTCGTCCAAAGTTAGAATTGGGTCTTAGTCTTGTGATGTTACACGAGTTTGTTCCTAATATGCAATACGGGCATCTCTCGTGTCGAGGTAAGCATCTAGTTGTGCTACGCATTCTTTTTCATCTTCCATAAGGTTGAAAAGGGAAACGACGGAAAAGACTTCAAAATGGTATCGCAAATATTGGAGATCCTTGGTAGAGAAGGGAAGTTCGGTCATGTCAATATCAGTGTACGGATCTACATCAAAATCGAGAACTCAAGCCTCACGTATATGCTGGAACCTGGCTTTCATCCATGGATCTGAGGTCTTTTGGATGATCCATTCAGCATTGGGGCAAGTTAGAACGAGATCGATAATGTCTTGGCATGCTTTTGGTAAGCTGTATAAATCGTTCACCGAATGTTTCTTGTGAAACTCCCGTAAATAGTTTAAAGCTTCACCGAGGAACGGTGGGTGGAGATTCCGTCTGACTCTGATTAACAGTTCTTGTGTAGGTAATGAGGGAAGTTTGCTCTCGGCTTCATTTTGGAAGTACTTGAGGAGAGCTTTCATTTCCCGAGGCCAAATGAGAAGTTTGATACGCTTCAGATTCTTCAATTGTGGTTTCAAAGTCTCGGTCGATCACCTTCTTTCCTTGAAGTAACTCAGCCATGATTGCTGGAGGTTGTCTATCATTTTCGTTGCCCGCTATTTCTTTCGGCTGCCATTTGGTAGCCAAGGTAGCATAGGCTGCTTGTCGGCAAACCATATAGTCTATTTGCTGGCGCTGGTGTTCTTGTGATTTAGACAATGCGGTATATACACCGGTAGGAGAATTATAACTATACCACTGTTGGTCGCGTGGCTCAGGTGGCTTGAAGGTTATCTGATTTACGGGTGAACTCGAACTACTAGAGTTGCGTGTATAATAATCCTCATTATAAAACGGTGCGTAGAAATCGAGTTACCGTTTGACTGAAGGTGACCTATCATTTTATCTTTGAAGGTCGAGCCTATAAAAAACTCTCTGATGTTGGCCTGCGCCGAGCACCTTTTGAGGTGCCTTTGCGGCCACAGATGACTGATGTGGTAATGTAGCTTGAAGTAGTTTCTTATTCGACTCGGTTAGGATAACGTTTGCTTTGCACCGACTACATAGAACCATCGGCATGTCCGCTTCCTCTGTGCTGGAGTCTGACATGGACTTGACGATAGCTGGTCCTTAAAAGTCTTTGGGTGGCTCATTGGAAAACAAATCAATTTTCAACCGTGGCCGAGAGTTTTGCTTTGGAACGAATTGCATTGGAATGAACTCGGCTTTCCCTTTTCCTTTGTTTTTGGGTAAATGAGCATCTACTATGCTTACCGTTGCCAAAGGAAAAGGATCGGCGTCAACTACCATTTGTTTTTCAGGAAATTTGAGCTTACCATTATCAATCTAGCTCTAAATGGCATCGCGAAATACGACACAATTGTTTGTCGTATGTTTGTTCGAGTTGTGATATTTACAATAAGTTTTTCCTTTTAAGTCTTTGACTTTAGGAATACTATGCCCTCGCCGAAGTTTGATAATTTTCGTGAGCAATAACTGGTCGAAGATGGCATCGGCCTTGGTGATGTCGAAGGTGTAGACTTTTGATGTTTTAATGGTAGTTTCCATAGGGGCCGAGCGGGTTTTGACATCTTTAGAGCTAGCGTGAGCCAACGCTTTGCATACGTATGGTTTGTCAATCATTATCTCGGTCGCATCTATGCTGGCGTATTAGGACTCTTCTCCGTCGGCCGATGCATAACTGACTGTAGGGTTCTTGTAGATTGTTCCTCGGGATGTGGATTTTGAGATCTTCTCTTCTTGGAGCAAATAATCATATTGCTCGACATGTTGTGCCAGTTCGTACATATCTTGGAAATATGCCCCCAAGAATTTCTTTTTGAACTTTACATCCATGATGTTTAAAATGAGTCTAACGAACTCAACTTCAGGGAGAGGTACTCGGCACCAGTTTCTAGCCGACTTAAACCTCTTAAGGTATTCCATTGGTGAATCGTCAGAGGCTTAACCCATCATGGCTAAAGAAGACACGGACACATCCATCCCTGGTCGACAGAATTGTTCATGAAACTTCTTAACCAATTCATCCCAACTTTGGATAGAGTTAGGTGGAAGGTTGATATACCATGCGAACGCTGAGCCCATTAACAAAAAGTTGAACAATCACAGCTTATGGAAATCGTTGTTGACGTCCCCACATTGAGCAGTGAATCAAGCCACGTGTTCTAATAACGATAGAGATGATTCTCTAGCGAAAAGATTGAAGTCCAGGATCTTGAATCCCTTGGGGCACTCGAATTTTTCCACATAAGCAGGATATGCGTGAATGAATTTTGGAAACTTCGGCCCCTTCTTCAAGGCTGAATCAATCATTCTCTAGACTTCAACCATATTAATAGATGTCGTTTCTGCCCTCTGATTGAAGCCGTCCAATCTGCTGGTTGACCCACCACTCTTTTCTAAGTCAATCATTTTGAAACGAGCGGATCCTATCTCAGCTTGTAGCGTTGGTAATGGGTTACTATTGAAAAAATGCTGCCTGATTTGATCGGCGGGTTTACTGTCCTAGACTTTAAGTAACATATCATGCATTTCTTAACGTATGTTCTTTATTTCTCGGCTGAATATCTGTTCAAACTGCCAAATTTGCTCTTCAAGTCACCGTCTATGAAATGATATGGTTGGTGGGTCGAAAGCATCACCATCGTCTTCATCACAATCCTTTACTATTCATTCGACAAAAATTCCTTTTGTTGCTCTGGTGGTGACCTCCGCTTCAAGAGGCTGTCCGCGTCCGGTGTGACGACAACAAGAGGATTTTGTGCCTGTGACAATCCATCATGACCTGGGTTTTAAACCGTAGATGGAAGATTAGTCGCTAATTTACCCATTCATGTTTTCTTTTTTACTGACCGTGTCTCAATGGTCATGAACTTCGTAGCTTTAGCACTGGGTCCTACTGGGCGTGCCAAAATGTTGACCCTAAAAACTACCAAGCCAACATGGTGTGCATGCTGAGTAATTAATAAGCTAACTACGTCATTCGGTTGTGTGCGGGGCGTGCCAACTCGTCAACCGAGCTCAATCGGGGAGTAAAATGTGTTGATGTCGCGTTGGGCGCGCTGTTGACTTCTTGATCTTGTGACTACGACTGACGAAAGAACACGTCTCGGCCTTCGAGTTCTAAAGTCTGAAGACAAGGCTGCTAGTTCTACGAAGTTCAATATCAAATTCGGCTTTCAATGTGCTGAACGCAGTAACCTGTAACACCTTACTTCACCGAGAAGGCTAATGAGATGACCTCTACCAACAAGGACTCGAAAATCCTTGTCGACCGAGACTTGGATAAATAACTAGTTGGTCTTGAAGTAGTGCTATTTATCCAAACTAAAGGTGCTCCTTGGTCGGCTGATTCTACGGCTCCAGTGCTATTTATCCAAACTAAAGATGTCGCTGGTTGCCTTCACAGTGCTGTTTATCCAAACTGAAGATGTATTGGTGGAAAAAGAAAATAAAAATCTCAAGGTGTTTGAGAGGTTTGCGCATGGCAATTTATGTGTTGAATTGGAGTGGGCCTTGAATGATGCACTCCCTTCCATATTTATAGCAGCAAACTCTCTCATGGCCGAGCTGGAACCATACTCGGATTAGAACTCCCCAACCCAATCTAATTAGGTCTTGGTTAATCCTAATTCCATTAGGACTTCGAACCAACCTCCTTTAACAAACCAAGTTCATTTCCTGAGTTTCAACATCCCTAGCCTATTAAGACTCCTTATTGCATTAGGTCTTGACTACTCTATCTTTATCTAAGCCAATTCGTCTGGCAATAGGACTTGGCCGGTCTTGACTGAACGACCCACGATAATTCTAGAAAAAGACTGCTAGGCCAAGAACAACTCCAAACTCGGCCTAAAACAATATTTTGGGCCCAAACAGTAGTACAAAGATCTATAGCCATAGAGGTTGGTAAGGTATGGATGGTGCGTATGGGCAACAAAGAGGAAGGTTCGAAACTTGGCTTCTGGGAGGAATGGCATGAAAGTGGTGGATGAATGGGTTTGTGTTTCTTCATCGTTGGTGTCAGAGAGAGGATAAATGTGTGGTTGCAAGAATAGTTGATACTTTTAGTATGTATTAATGATACTTGTGTTTTTTTGTTAGTGGCCCACGTCATAGTCAGAACACTTGTGGTATTGAACAATCAGTTGTTTGGGCGGATGGTTTGCCTATACGATGTCGTAAAATGGCACCTCAGGGGATTTTACGAGGTCAGGCTGCCCTTTTGGTCAGCTCGGTTGGTCCGGACGTTAACGTTAAACGTTAACTACGAAAAAATTTTAGTTGTGACGGGAACACGAATGGTATACTACGTGTTTTTATACAAGTGGTGGAAATTTTTAATTTTTAAGTTATTAATCTTTTAACACACATAACCCGCCATTTATATAAGGACACATGGTGTACCACCTAGTGTGACGGTCACACTGAAAAATCTCTCATTAACTACGACCGTGGAACCTCGTTGTCGTAGAACTTTGGTGTCATTTTTATATTGATTTCAACAGCTACATTGTTTGTTTGTTTTGATTCTCGAGTTGTTTTTTGTTTTCTGATAGTGGGGTATTTCTTGCAATTTCACTTTTATGTTATGTAATATTAAATATTTTAAGTGTTAAATTATTTGTATTTACGGAATTCTAATAAGAGTAATAATTTAAATAAATTTAAGTTATTTACTGCTGATGGCATTTAATATTACGCAACATAAAAAAATATTTCCGTAATTGTTGATATAGTAATGTTTCTTCCTTAAAAAATTTGATAAGATTGAGATTTTACCTACAAAGGTCGATAAAGTATTTATTTTTATTAAATAGTAGTATAGAAACATAAGGAAACCAAATTAAATAGTAGAATAGAAATATTAGGAAACTAATTGGCAAATGGGAGGGATAGACTTAGTCTCACAATGTGTTAACAATAATGTGGTTCAAATTCGTCTTTGAAGCGAATCGAACCCTAATACCACTAAAACGTATTACTAAGTGGCAACTATATTTACATTTTTAAGTTTAAAGCAATTTTCAAGTGAGTTACAAATTTCCAATTTTTCTACATTAAAATTTTGAAATAATTTATATGTCTTTGTAAGTGAGAGATCTTAGGTTCGATTCTCGCCAAACAAGAATTTGAACCATATTATTGCTAGTCCATTGTGAGGATAAACCCAACCCTCTCATCTTAATGTAGATAATATCGTTTGTTTAAAAAAAATCATATGTCTTTGAACGTCTAAACCTTTATTAACTATTCACCCATATTTTGAGGGAAAATTTTGAAAAGTAGCCAATTTTGAAAAATAGCTAACATATAAGTTATACAAGGCTGTAAGGTGCTCGTCATAAGCTCAAGGCCATTCTTCCTCTGATTATTTCACAGACACAAAGCGCCTTCGTTCTAGGTAAAACGATATCGAACAATACCATTCTTGCATATGAGATATCCAATTACATGTTTAGAAGAAGACGGGGAAAAAAATGGGTTCTTGTCTTTAAAGTTGGATATTAGCAAGGCATATGATAGGATCGAGTGGGGATACCTGCATGGAATTCTCACTAAATTGAGGTTCTCTTCCAAATAGATTAAGATGATTTTGACTTGTGTGACTACTGTTTCATATTCAATCATAATTAATGGACAATCACGGGGATACATCCATATGGAGCGAGGCCTGCGACAGGGGGGTCCTCTGTCACCCTACCTGTTTATACTTTATGCTGAGGTTCTATCAGCTTTGATTGCCAACAAGGAAATTGAGGGTCTAATTAAGGGCATTTCCGTTTGTCCGGAGGCACCATCAGTGCAGCATTTACTCTTTGTAGATGATAGCTTGCTCTTTTGCCGGGCTAAGGAATCTGAATGCCGCAAATTATGGATGTACTTTACTCGTATGAGTCTGCCTCGGGCCAAAAGGTCAATTTAACTAAAAGTGAGGTATGTTTCAGTCGTAATATCAAGAGGCCTTAGTAGTTAAAACTTGTTGCATTGTTGGGGGTGCATCGAGTTGATCGTCATGAGAAATACTTGGGCATGCCAACAATTGCTGGAAGGAATCGATAACTCTACTTCAATTATTTAAAAGATCGGGTGTGGAAAAGACTACAAACTTGGAAAGGTAAGATGCTCAGTGTAGCAGGCTAATAAGTCTTGGTAAAGGCTATTGCACAATCGATTCAAACTTATACCATGAGTTGTTTCCTGATGATATTAACATATTAGTTGTCATGTTTTGGTGGGGTGGAAATGATGGCGAAAGAAAGGTGTATTGGTACTCTTGGGACAAGCTCTACCTACCTAAATCTGAGGGTGGAATTGTGTTTCAGAATTTATATGCTTTTAACTTGGGTATGTTGGCTATGCAAGGGCGGAGGTCAATCACTGAGCCCTGTTCACTAGTTGCAAGAACTCTGAAAGCCAAGTATTTCCCCAATGGATCATTCATGGTTGCACCCTTAAAATTAAAAGCGTCGTATTGTTGGAAGAGTATATGCGCTGCCAGGAAAATACTCTTTCTTGGATCACGGTGGCAGGTGGGGGGGGTCAATAAGGATTTAGGAAGATCCATGGCTTCTAATTCATTCCCTATTTCGCCCCTTCTCATCTAAACTTGTGGGATGTACTTTGAGCATAGTTAATGAACTTATTAATCCTGCTACTACGACATGGAACTGTGATTTGCTAAGGACGCTCTTTACTAATGAAGAGACGAACCAAATCCGATCTATTCCACTGAGTCTTCGGTCCATTCCAGATTACTTGATATGGCATCATGAAAAAAAAAGAGTTAACGATTCACAATGCTTATCATGTGGCTAATGAGTGGATTCAGCCATCAAATAATGGGGCATCGTCTTCCTCTCATGCTAATTCGTATTTCAAATTGTGGCACCGAGTATGGGATGCGAATGTTCCACTAAAAGTAAAAGTGTGCATTTAGAGACTGTGCAACAACTTCGTGCCTACCATAGCTAATCTAGCTGGGCGTCATATCGACACTAATAAATGTTCTGTGATGTGTAACTCCTATGGTGAAATGGTTATACCCTTATTGAATGAGCGTCCATATGCTAAGCGTGCATGGCTTGCATCACACTTGGGTATTCTTTTGAGGGAGGCTCACCCACATTCTTTCTTAATATGGATAAGAGAGATTGCTGATTTGGTCCATGCAGACAGTTTTGATTCTTTCCTATTGATTTGTTGGGCATTATGGGGCATTAGGAATGAACAACTATGGGAGGATAAACACGATCCACCTGATATTTGTGTTGCTAGAGCCTTATTCTGGTGGTAGGAGTATGTAAACTAAGGCTAATACACTATCGGGGAACCAGAACTCGACATCATGGGATTCCCAAATGGACAGCACTACCTTGTGGAAGACTTAAGACGAATGTTGATGGATCGTGGAATGGGGAGAAAAAATTGGCAGGATTTGGAATTATTCTCAGGGGAGATGCTGAAAATTTTGTGGTAGCAAGATGTGGTAGCTTTGAGGATGTTTCCTCTTCTCTTCAAGCTGAAGCCATGGCTGTCAGAGAGGGCTTGGTTTGGGCAGTAAACATCGGCTTTCAAAACTCCAATGTGAGACTGCTTCGCTTCAAATTATGGAAGCGTCAAGAGATCACTATACTAACTTATCTGATATCTAGCAAATAGTAGAGGATATCAAGGCGTTACTCTCTACGGTCACTGAGGTTACTATTACCCATACTCGCCGCCAAGCTAATGGTGTTGCCCATAGACTTGCCCGTTTGGGTTTGTCCTTGAGTCAAGTTTGTGATTGGTACGACTCTCCTCCAAATTTAATTGTAGATTTACTTGTTGAAGAATGCTTGTCGCCTTGAATGGCTCTTTGTAATGGTTTTTCTCAATGAATCTACTATCGTTTCCTTAAAAAAAAAAACTGTATTTTTTTATCATTCTCAATTAGAATTCAGGTATAACTTATTTCATAAGATAAGGACTGTAGTGATTAACTGGGGAGTCTGTGTGGATGCAAATTTCTTCCTTCTTGATCTTGGACAATATTGCACCTACAAAACAATTAACACATTCGGGTCAAGGCCAAGTGCCTCACGTGCCCACAATGAATGGGGGGGGCTTTGGCCGAAGAACCTCTGATGCCAAAGTTAGAATATAGAGAGAAGTGTTTAGAGAATTTTTGGAGTTTTGAAAGAGTGTGGACTTAGTCTTTCAAAGAAAATAAAGTCCTATTTATAGAGCATTAGGGTGTAATGGTGATTAATTTGGTGATTAATGGATTAATTAAGAATTAATCCATTAATTAGCCTAATTAATTTAATTTATATGGAAGGTTTTGAAGGTTATGGAATGATTTCCTTGTAGAGGATATGGAGTAAAGATGGATGAGATAAATTCGAACTTGTTACCTATTTTGGGCACTCTTGACTCGGTTGATGGATGATTCTCCGCTGCTCGCGTGTAGGAAACCCAGTGTGTCTCGAGGGTAATTTTGTTCTCTTCACCTACAAATCCACGTGTCGCCTCTTGATTATTTTTTGGCTCCACAAATGCCCCCACACATGCTGGGCTGCTTGTAGGAAAGGGCAACAGGTGTAGAGATCTTCTTGCTATAGGAAACTTAGGACTGCTTCCTATTTTGAC
The DNA here is from genome assembly GCA_035220775.1 of Malus fusca. Taxonomy (NCBI): domain Eukaryota; kingdom Viridiplantae; phylum Streptophyta; class Magnoliopsida; order Rosales; family Rosaceae; genus Malus; species Malus fusca. The sequence goes on along the minus strand of CM069059.1, from coordinate 17,251,059 downwards.
GTAGATTCCCTCTTTAATATGAAATTAGATCCTTCTAGGAAAGGGAAATAAATTTCTCTCAAAGCCTATTTAAGTCCACCTTAAGTGGGTTGTTAAATCAACCTTGGAGAGCGATTTATTCTACCCTACAAGAGAGAGAAAATTTAAAGGATATTTGTTCCCCCTCCCTTAGCAATCTTCTACACTTTCCCCGTGCAAATGACCATCTTTCATTACTTTCTTCATCTTCTCCGCGCCGCACCGATGTAAGGAAAACTTAATTCTCCTTGTCTTCTTCTTGGGAGGTGCTGCCATGGGGCAACTGTCAGGGTGGTGCGGCACGTCAGCTGGCAGGGGCTAGGAGTTGGCTTGTCATGGGCCAAGGAGGTGGTGTGGCATGGGCCATTGCTTGTGCTGCTCGGCTTGATTGAAGCCAATGATTAGCTCGACATGGGCCGAGGAAGTGACGTGGCATAGGCAACGGTTTAGGCTGCCATGTCTGGGCTGCTTGCTAAAAATGAGGAAATTGCTTGAGTTTGATTTCTCAGCTGCCGTAGATGGTGTAGTCAAGGATAAAGCTGCCAAGATCGGAGCTGCTGAAGATGAAGTGTCGGATAAGTGAACTGTTAAGTGCAAAAGTGGTTGCTGCCCCCTGACCATTTGCTACCTAGTTGATCTTCAAGCATTCGATCTTTTAAGCTATGTGGCCTTCTCGCACTGAAGAGCTTACCCAGATGGGTGTCGGGGAATTAACTTACCATCTCGCACTGGAGAGGAATTAGTTTACCCTTTCGCACTGGAAAGCAATTAGTTTACCCTCTCGCGTTGGAGAGCAATTAATTTATCTTCTTGCACTGGAGAGTAGACCCATATGGGTGTCGGGGAATTAGTTTACCCTCTCGCACTGGAGAGCAATTAGTTTATCCTCTCGCACTGGAGAGCAGATCCATACGGGTGTCAGGGAATTGGTTTACCCTTTCGCACTGGAGAGCAATTAGTTTATCATCTCGCACTGGAGAGCAAACCTATACGGGTGTCGGGGAATTGGTTTACCGTCTCGCATTGGAGATCAATTAGTTTATCCTCTCGCACTGGAGAGTAGACCCATATGGGTGTCGGGGAATTAGTTTACCCTCTCGCACTGGAGAGCAATTAGTTTATCCTCTCGCACTGGAGAGCAGACCCATACGGGTGTCGGGGAATTGGTTTACCCTTTCGCACTGGAGAGCAATTAGTTTATCCTCTCGCATTGGAGAGCAGACCCATACGGGTGTTGGGGAATTGGTTTACCCTCTCGCACTGGAAAGCAATTAGTTTATCCTCTCGCACTGGATATGGTTTAGCAGTTGAGCCAGAAAGGGTTTTTAGCAGTTGTTGTGGACAACAGTTGAGCCAGGCTTATGAGTAACTTCTTGAATCTTCATTGAGAAGAAAGAAATAAATCAACTGTGCTGGAAGGTAGGAACTGCATAACAAACTGGATAATCTTTGGCTTGCGAGGCCTTGTTCGTCGAGCTGCTTGAGACTTCGAACTTATTTGGAAAAGCCCAAACGGGGTTCAGGGGGTGATGGAGACTTCCCCTGCTTGTGTAGGCTGTTTCGTTGACATATCAAGATACTCATCGCATCGACCCTCATTTGTTAGCTTCTCAAGGTACTGCTTCCACTTTAGGCATCTGTTGGCAGTGTGGCCTGGTCCTTGATGGAATGCGCAATACTTAGTTTGATCCAGCATGGTAAGATCGCATTTCATAGATGGCGGCAGTTCGAACCAAGGTTCGTTCTTGAGCTTGCGGAGAATTTGGCCGATTGGAACTGTGAACTTGGTGAATGTTTCAGGCCCTGAGTCTTTTTTGGTTGAGGAACGTTCCATGTGCTTCTTTTCCGACTCGTTTTTGTTAGACTGTTTGGCCTCATCCCATAATGCATGCTTTTCTTCCAAAGCATACGAAGCTGCTAGGGTCAGTTCTTCTCCCATGATTAGTTTTCCGAATAAAGGATGTTCGGTGGGAAACCCATATCTGAATGATGCCGTTGTTATTTCCTTATTGCAGCCAACAATCTTGGCCTTCTCAGATTTGAACCTTTTGACATAGTCGCGAATTGTTTCCCTAGGGTCTTTTACGATGCTGAAGAGATGGTCGGATGTCCTTTTGATTGAGCGGTTAGACGAATACTCCTTAATGAAAACAAAGGAAAGTTCATTGAAACTCCAGATCGACTGCGGTGGTAGAGTGTGAAACCAATCTTGCGCCTCGCCTTGTAGAGTTATGGCAAAAATTTTTCACATAAGCGCGTCGTTGTTCCTGTAGAGGATCATGGTACCATGGTAGTGCTTGAGATGTCGATCCAGATCTTCGTCTCCCTTGTACAGAGTGAAGTGAGGCATAGTGAACCCGCGAGGTAGATCTGTCCGCTCGATCTCATTCGTGAATGGTGACATGCTTATGTTGGTCATGTCTCGTCGAAGCGCATCATCAGCAGGCTCGTTACGTTGGAAATTACGTAATCGTTCAATTATGAGCCTTTCAACTTCTTCTTGAATTTGCCTCTGCTAGGGCAGTGGAACTTTCGGCTGCTGCCGGTCGTGACCTATGGGTTTGGGCCACTCTTCCCTATGATCGACTCGTCTATGTCTCGGCTGCGGTGCATGTGGCATGTTCCTGACAGGCAAACAGGCTGCTCGCATGCTGTCGGTTGAACTTGAGTCGGATTGAGTGACTGTTTCTCTCTGTCTACCGTGCTGCCTACTCCAATGTGAGGTGGATAATACTTTTTGCGAGCCTACTTGTGAATGAACACTTCACCTGGAAGGTTGTCCATATTGATAATCAGAGTGTGACTTCAATCGTGATCGTATGCTCGTCCATGTGCTTGATCGGGAATGCACGCTCATCCGCGCGCTAAGACGAGAGTATATGTTATCCTAAGGATCCAGGCGGGAGTGTAAACTGCCAGAACGCTCGGATCGTGGCTGGTTGATGGGCTGCTTGCCGGGACGCTGGTGGAGAGGTTCATCTGCCATTGTTCTACTTCGGGACACCTCGTCTGAGGCACGTTGGATCTCGGTGCATTGTAAGAGTTGATTCACCAAAGTTGTCTGTTGTGCAAGGACGCTCGTCAACTCTATGACTTGTCGAGACAAGTGTTGTTCGCCATTTAGATTGGAAGAGCTTGGAAGGAATGTGCCTCATTGAGCAGTGGAAGTGTGGTAGGCTCCAGGCGTGAGATTTGAGTTGGGAAATGTCAAATCCGCGAAGAAATGTGGTGAAAATACCCCCGGCTTGATGGTAGGTCCAGATGGTTGAGATAGTCTACTTGGGGTGCTTGGGAGGCCACGGGGGCAGGCTGGGCTGCGGGAGTAAGTTGGGCCATGGGAGTGGGCTGCTCGGCGGAAGCAGGCTGGGCCGCAAGAGTGGGCTGCTCGGTGCGTGATGCAAGCGAGTGCGAGGCTTGGACTCGGCTTGGCAACGCATTGGGCTCGCGTTGGGCTTGCTTTGGTAGCACGACTTGGGTCGTGGTAGTGGTGACACCATGGACCTCGCCACGGGTGGCTATCGTGGTAGCCACCGCGGTGGTTCCCATGGTGGAACCTTGTGGTGGTGGTGCCGCTCCCCCTAAGATCACATTTAGTCTTGTGGATTGCCACGGTCCCATTTCTTGAATATTGGAATTTTCACTCATGAAATTTTTTAAATTTTTAGCCATTGTATTTCTCTTTTATGTTTTATCAAAGAATCTTTGCAAATAAAAAATTCTAATAATAAGAACCTACAAAAAAATGCAAGTGGACTAGAAAATAGAGAAAAACCTTTTTATGCGAGAGTCTTCTACGAGTGTGTGACTCTTGATCTTGGACAATATTGCACCTACAAAACAATTAACACCTTCAGGTCAAGGCCAAGAGCCTCACGCGCCCACGATGAATGGGGGGCTTTGGCCGAAGAACCTCTGATGCCAAAGTTAGAATTTAGAGAGAAAAGTGTTTAGAGAGTTTTTAGAGTTTTGCAAGAGTGTGGACTTAGTCTTTCAAAGAAAATGGAGTCTTATTTATAGAGCATTGGGGTGTAATGGTGATTAATCCATTAATTAGCCTAATTAATTTAATTTATATGGAAGATTTTGAAGGTTATGGAATGATTTCCTTGTAGAGGATATGGAGTAAAGATGAATGAGATAAATTTGAACTTGTTACCTATTTTGGGCACTCTTGACTCGGTTGATGGATGATTCTCCATTGCTCACGTGTAGGAAACCCGGTGTGTCTCGAGAGTAATTTTGTTCTCTTCACCTAAAAATCCACGTGTCGCCTCTTGATTATTTTTTGGCTCCACAGTCTGTATTCAAAGCAGAGCAATCCATGATGATCAACACGTGGACAACATGGGCAATTTGATAATTTAACTGTTCCAAGTTGAAAAAGGAACGGGACATGGAGAAGAATTTTTAACTGTTAGTGAACAGTTCTTATTAACTGGGTTTTACTATAGAAGAATTTGCAGAATTTGGGCAAACTACGTGTGTAGTTGTTGTAAGTATGAGGTATCGATTTAAGAGAAACCATTACATGATAAGTTTTTTGTTTAGACGGTGGAGAAATCTTTTTATGTACTGTAAACACAAATCAATACACTATGTATCATAATAATTAATATAAAGTTTGTTTTTTAAATATGATGTAAAAACTTGTCTTATGACGCATGATGTTGAGCTTGCGTTTCAAGTATACTACAAAATCTCTTTGGGCGGTGCACATAACATCGTTTCCCATAGCCGGGAATCTTTTTTTAATTGTGTAGTAATTGATAATTTTGTTATGGTTATTATTATTTTTTAAGTAAATGGTATTATCTACAATAATGGATTGGAAAAGTGAGTTTAACCTTACAATATTCTAATTATAATGTGGTTCAAATTCGGCCTAGGCAAAAATCAAATCCCTCCCTTAATAAGTGAAGAGACCAAGCTGTGAAGAAACTTCCTACCCAAAAAGCAACAGAGCGGTCGGACCGGTTGTTTTGGCTGATGCTTTGATGAGCACCCCAACTCCGTCTTAAATTACCAAAACACCCCCCAAAAATCCAACATAAAATCCTCTAAATCCCCAGATTCAGGCAGGACCGACCTCTGAAAATCGAAAATTTTCCAGGTAATACTATCCCTTTTCGTTTTCCTCTCCCCCCCCCCCCCCCCCACATTTTACTTATTTATATTTCCCTTTCTATCTTGGTCTCGGTTTTTTGATTCGGTAATGTTTATCCGGGAGCTGCTTTGTACTCTCCTTCTTGTTTGGTTACCCAGAAAATCGACGGAAAATGATGCCCTTTTCCTTGTTGCCGTTGTTTCAATCATCACAAAGTTTAATACTTTAGCTTAAGTTACTTAGATGATTAATCATTAGGTGTTGTAATCAAGCTATTTACTTTGTAGTGGAAGCTAATTACTTGGTCTAAAACGAAATCTTGAAAAAACTGCACGCTTGATCTGGAAGTTATAATTTCAAACTCGATTTTAAGAAAGCACTTTTTAAAAAGTGCTTTTTTTTATTATGCTTTTTCTTTGAGTTAGAAGAAATTTCCTCAGGCAAATAATTTCAGTGTCTTATACTGCATTGCAAGTTTGCAACCCTTTTATCTCATTATTTGTCCCAATTTGTCATCATTTGTCAGTTCAGATTCTCATAAACCATTTTGGGCTTTCAGCAATTATGGTGTTAAGAAAGAAACATTGCATCCAAATGAAAAAGTTGACATCCTTTGGAATTTTAGTGCTAATAATGATGCTGTATGTTTCTGATTGCTAGTTTTGAGTTGGAAGAGATGTTGATGGGTCATGCAGACGGTACATCTGAGCCTCGGTCATCCAAGGATCGGTTACTTCCTTATGCTGAATCATCCGAGTTAGATGATGTTGACACTGCAGACTGTTCTGAGCAAATTCTTCACACGGCCTCCTTCGAAGAGCTTGCAAAGAATATCGTTAAGTATGACACTGTTATATGGCTTTCTATATCGCTGTTGCTGGTTTTAGCTTGGGGAGTTGGCATCATCATGCTTTTATATATGCCCTTTAAGAGATATGTTCTTCAGAAGGATGTTTCCTCACGAAAACTATATGTTACGCCAAGTGAAGTAGTTTACAAGGTGCACACCTTACTTGAATTCTTCCCATGTTTCTAATTGTCTTTAAACTAAATGGAATTATTCTATTTTCGCATCGTTGGTCACACGAAAGAAAAACAATGCATCGAGGTAATACTTCCTTCTCTTTCTCGTCCTTTTTCCACAAAGGTTTCGAGGCCATCTTTCATACCCTTCTGGGGCATCACTACAATTGAGAAGCATGTACCCCTTTCCCTGGTGATTGACATCATTATAGAACAAGGTAATGATACTGGCCTTACTGTGCTCTATAACCTACTTCCGTTGATTCATATGCCTGCATGTATTACATGATTAATCTTTGTAATTGTTGATGTTAGTTTGCAATTTGAATTCATGCATATAATTTTGTTTCCAAGTCATCAGTGTTATAGCGTGAAACTATTATATTTCCAAAGCTGCATTGTCGAACAAGATAGATGCAGGGAGTAAGTAGTCCTGTCAAAAGGTGGCGGATAAGGATTTGGCATGCAAAACCAGGTTTATTAAGTGCATAATGGATATTTAATGCAGAAATAAATGAAGTTACCACAGCTAGAAGTAGAATTCCAGAGAGCACAAGGTCTCTCAGTGCCTAACACTGTATAAAAGTTTGATAATGTGAACTATAATGGATGGAAAGTTGCACATTGGTTTGGAACTTTGCATCATACATCTCCACATTAGCACGTTGATTATAAATTTGATATCAATATTCTTTTGGGTTAGCAAAACTACATGACATAGCCAGAACAAGTGAAAGTTTAAAGACTCATGGTATCTTCTGTTGCATTATGCATAGGTTGCTTGCAGTCAAGGTATGGAATTCATACCTTTAGAATTGAAAGTATAGCATGTGGAAAAGCCGCAGCTGTAGATGAACTACAGGTTCAAGGGGTTTCTAACCCTAGTGGTTTGAGGAAGGTGACTAAAACTGCCTTTTTAGTTGTGTTCTAATTTGAATCAGCAAAATTAATCAGATTCTTTTTTATATGTGTTTTGGTGGCGTGCTATTGTTTAGTCTTACAACCGTTGAAAAACTTGTGATGTTAAAGTGGGTGACTAAAACTGCCTTTTAGTTGTGTTCTAATTTGAATCAGCAAAATTAATCAGATTCTTTTTTATATGTGTTTTGGTGGCGTACTATTGTTTAGTCTTACAACCGTTGAAAAACTTGTGATGTTAAAGTATAAATTGGGTGTTTGTTGTTGTATGACTAGTAGGTAATCATAACAGAAGCTTCAAAAGCCATACGAGAAAGTGGTGTAAGTTGGAAGCCTACTGCCACCACTGCTGAAGGGGAAAGCATGGCTCGTACTGGATCATTGACCGAGGGACCTCTTGTTTTGAGATCGCCATCTAAAAGCTTAAAGGTATATGTTGATGAAACTGCTGCAATAAGAACTTTTTTCCGTCTTTGTCAAACTTGTTTCAGTTCTAATTTTATTGACAACGCACACAATCCCTGTCCAGTTTTGTAAAGTAGATCTATGGTGTATTGATTAAACATGTTTTTGCCCATATGATGCAGATGTCAGCATCACCACGCTATGCTTCAATAGAACGCAGAGGCATAGTACCTGGGGATTTACTACTTAATAAACTTGACGATGTCAATAAATCTGTGAAGGTATCTTCTCCCTCCCTTTATTTTATTTTTCTCTGTGGAGCGGACAAAAATAAAATGATTTCATCTCGATAGCTGCTTGATTAATGATTTGCAAACTTCAAATTATTTAATTATAGGTGGTCAATTATTTATTTTCTGAAACTACTCATCTTCCTAACAGAGAATCGAGTTGTTAATTGAGAAGTCCCGTGCACACCCCGAGTCCTCAACTGAAATGAAGTCAGATGTACGCTAGGCCTGTGGATGTACCTTTAACAAACAACAAACAGCAGTGAAAGAAGAGAGATGTATAAATATTTCTGCATGTGTCTGTAACTATTGGAATGGGTTACAAATGGCTCCCCAGTTGCCTCGGTTGTAGCTGTACAAGATGTTGCAACCTAATAAAAGCGTTTTGAACAGCGGCTCATCACGATTCCCTTTTGTTTATCTTATGGTAGAGATTTGCAGTTTCTTACGATCTTTGTAGTTTCTCATTGACTGATATTGCATAGATATAATTCACTGTATGAAATTTCAGTTTTTAAGATGCATTCGTTTATGTTTCGAAAGGGAAGAAACCTCAAAGATTTCGGGTTCTGATTACGAATTGGTCATGAATATTGTTTCATAGGGCCATGTTATATCATGATATGCAAAGGACCTCTGAGGATATTTTTCTTAGCCTTTGCCAAAGAGATGAAGGTCCACTGAGTGAAAGGGCCAATTCATCATCCACTTCTACCGACGGAATCCTAACTTAATACATTTAGTCAGTATTCTCCAATGCTCAAATTAGTCTATTTGACTAAGTTAATCAGTATATTTACGGGACCATAAAGAAATTAAATAGAGAAATGAACATATAAAGCAGAAAAGCTCTTGTTGAGCATTTTCAAAGTATATGTTGTTTTCTTCCATTGTTGAGTCCCGACGACGATCTATGAAGATTATGCCGCATGTACCAGACCAACACATAATACATCAACGAAGTCAATGCATTGACATATTGCATTTAGATCACATCAGCAAAGCATCAAAAGATTGAAGTCAAGCAATCCGAAGAACCTTGCCGACCTCTATACGACGTCCCTGCCAAAGTCTACCTTCCATAAGCTTGTTCAAGGAATTGGTACACATAACTATCTCATTAGCAATGCTTGTAGTTCTCAGTTGGAAGTTTTGTCTAAGTCAAGGGGAATATCCCGAAGTATACTCATTTGACCTTAATGTACTTTTTTTTCCGTACAATTATGTCTCTACCTTACTAGGTTTTAACGAGACATTCATCCTGGCCTGGTCATACTCTTGTGACCGTTCTACTTGTGTACCGAAGACGTATAGTTTTGACTTAAGACAACTTCTCATGTTTCTTCTTAAGCTGAGTTTTTATTCTATCTTGGGTTTTACCATAGCGAGGTTTTGTGAGTTTTACTACCTATGTATTCTTCCGTTTGTTTTGAGACTCGCATTGGCTACTTGTGCTGACTAGACGAGATGAGTTCATCAACTGTTTCTACATTTGCCTGAAGACCTGATACGCTATCCATTTGAGTATTTACACACTCAAGGAAAGTGTTGTAAATATACTTCTAGCACATGTGTGATTGTGTAAATCATTAGTTGATTGTACTTAGAATAATAGAAGATCATTTCCCTTTAGAATTGTATTACTTGCAAGGCAAGAAATCCTCTTTGGTTTACTATAAACTAGTATATGCCCACATACAAAGTATGTGAAATTTTTTACGTTTATTTTAAAATTGAAAGAGAGAGAAAGAGAGTGAGAGAGAATGTGGAAGTGGGGAGGGAGGGAGAAATGTTTGTTTTTTATTTATTTTTTACTTTTTGTAAATGAGAAATGATAAAATTACCTGTAGGTGAGGTTTAAAAAGAACAGCAAAATTTTGTTTTGTGAAATTACATTATTGTCCTTAACTTTTTTTTTTTTTGTGATAGAAGACAAAAATGTATTTTCACTCTCTTTTAGTTGACAAAAAGGGTTTTATTTATATATAGTTTAGATAAAGACACAATGCATGGGGAATAACACACAGAATTCCTCAAGCCTATTCTCCATCTCTCTTAGATAAAATAAGTCATAACAATTAGGTTATTTTGTTAAGAAAGAGTTTAGGGAAGCCATTTTCATTAAAGCTCTCAAAATTTTTATGAGTGTGTTGTAGGCCTACTTAACTGAGCTATTCTAGGGGAATAGAGAGAGGGAGGCCGGTGGTAGTGAGAGAGAGAAGATAGAGATTTAATTGTGAGGTGTGTGTTGTATCACCCCATTATGCCTTTATTTATAGTAGTAGGATAGGTTAAATCCTTACCCTTTTAGGATTACAACTCTAATAGGAATTAGACTACTAAAAGGAATATAAAAGATATCCCTAGATACACTAGGATTTACATAATCACATTCCTATTCTAAATATGACTGTAACACTCCCTCTTGAGTGTGTAAATACTCAAACAAAACATCGCATCAGATCTTTAGCAGATAAGGTAGAACAATTGATGAAGTCGGCAGCATAACGGGCGAGTGCGAGTCTCAAATTTAAAGAAAGTATGCATTGGTAGTAAAACTCACAAAATCTCGCTATGGTAAAACCCAAGGTGGGAGAAAAACCCATAGACTAAGGAGAAAAGTGAAAAGTATGCACAATGTCTAAAACAAACGTCAAACATGGCGAAAGTCGTGAACTCAACGGAGTATGATCATCCTAGGATGGGTGCCTCATTGTAATGACCCGTCCTAAAAAATTACGGATTTTATAATTTTAAAATGTGGAATTATGAAAATGCCCTTCGAGGAAAATATGTTGACTTTTGTGGACCGCCTTGTCCTATCATGTAAGATCTGTTTTCTTGGCGTATCCTCGTAGTACTCATCACTACGAACACGTGGGTGCAAGCGGAATCAAATTTGGAGTTATAACGAAGAAGTTATTAACGAACGAAGTTGAGGGCAAAATGGTCATTTGACCATAAATCTGGAAGGCTCCAGATTTTGCTGGAGCAATCAATTGATGCCACATGTGTGGCTGAGATGGAAAAGAAATGAGAGAAAATGAGGAACTGGACCAATCAGAAAAAAAAGGGGAGGTGATAAGTGACCAATGAGAAGATAGAGCAATGAGGGAAATGAGGGAGGAGAGAAGGAGGGGAACCGGCCGAGTTCCCCTTGACCCGTGTGACCCAACCCTGTTCCCTTGGAATTTTCCAATGGTTTTCCGTTGATTTCTCTGGCAAACCATGTCAAACAATCACTTGGGAACCACTCCACGTCCTTCCCTCTACCAATCCCACCCCAAAATGGAAGAAATTGGACCCGATTTCAAGAAGAACAACACCGATGGGTGCGGTGGTTCCATGGCGGCGATCCGTCCTTTTCTGAAGCCAACTCCATTGATCACCACCACCAATAGACTCCCCTCAACCTCAGGAACAAAGCCCAATGCATTGGTTGTGGCGTCGGAGCTTGTTTGGAGTCGAATCAAGAACACCTAATTCTAGGATTTCCAGCGGTTCGAGGGTGATTTGAGGTGTATCCTAGCCTAATTGGACTTCGGCCCAGGTATGAAAGTTGTTCCCCTCATTGAGATCTTCATTCCTGTAAAATTTGGGAATTTTTTAGTTGAATTTTCCTACGAGTCGGGGCTGTCGGCCTTTGCGTGGCCCTTTGGCCGCTGTCCCATGGTCCCTCCTTAGGTTTTCAACGTGCCGGATTTGAATTCGCCATCCGTTTTCCCAAATTCTAACATTTTAGTATAGTTTTACTAAATGGTCCCCAATTTTGTTTAGGCGCGTTGGCGGGAAGCGACGTCATCCTAGCTAGCTCAAGCAGCTATCGGGCAATAAAATATCTGTCAATGGACCCCTTCTTAACTATTGTGTTTTATAAAATATTAGCCTAGCATGCATTGCATATTCTATGATTTGAATATGTTTTATATTATGCATTATGAACTTTTATAATCATGGTTTACGAAATAGTTTGATTTATCAAAATCACGTTTTATTAAAGGTTATGAAATATTGAATTTGCAATTATGGATTTCTATGGATTTATTATGGTTATGAAGATGGTTTAAGCTAGAAAGTTATATGATTTTATGAGATGATGCTTTGAGCATTTGTACTTCGAGATTTAATATGAGTTTTTGAGACATGTTTTCGGTACTTATCTAATGGGTTATCATACGGCACATCTACACACCACGGGTACAGATGTCTATGGCCATATGACACAATTGATGAGGAGAAGTGAGATATGATATATGATATACCCCCAGCTTCACTGCCGAAAGCAGTGTCGGATAGCTTCACTAGCCACGGCTAGTGTCGGTGTGGATGTATGCTATTTTATACAGCTTCACCTTTGGGTGATGGACAGGTTATTCAGCTTCACCTTCGGATGATGGATAGGTACTGCCTTCGGGTGACTATGATATCCCTAGTTGAGTACTTCATTGATGAGATTTAAGGAATTGCCTTCGGGTGGCGTTTTTAGCATTAATGAGCATGGTTTTACACATGCATGTTTTACGAATGTTTTGCATGGCATGCTAGGGTTTTTCATAAAACCTATATGTAGTATTATATATGTGTTTTCAAAATAGGGGGTTATTATGGTTAGAAATAAAAATGTTTTCCTATTATTAGTATATTATTATAAACTTTGGTCCACTCACCTTTTTGGTTTTTGTGCCCCCTCAGGAGTTGGGATCGAGGCATATGATCCTGGCGTCAAGGCACTTCGGCTTAGGTATCTTCGAACCTCTTCTGTGTGAGCCTCATTCCTTGGTTCGTACCTTTCTATAATAATTCTTTCACATTATTCTTGCTTAGTTGTATGCTTTGAACACGATTTTACTTTGGTTTAACCTGTTCTAATTACATCTTTTAGTTATATGCATGTTTAAAATGGCTTCATCACCCTTGGGGCGTGTAACTCATCAAAACCTCATTAGGTAGCAAAAACCCAATGGGAAAAATGCTCCTAATCGTAGGAAAAAGAGTACATTAATATCAAGTGAGTATGCTCTAGGATACTCCCCTTGAGTTAGACATAACTTCCAAATAAGAGAACTACAAGCAATTCAATTCAGATAATTTATGCATACTGATTCCTTGGACGAGCTTCTGAAAAGTCGACATGTGCAATGACTTGGTAAAAAGATCGGCCAGGTTGTCCTAGGAACAAATTTGCTTGACTTCAATGTTATGATGCTATTGTTGCTGATGAGAATAAAATAACTTCGGTGCTATGTGCTTGGTGTTGTCTCCCTTGATGTATCATTTCTTTAACTGCTCGATACATGCTGCATTGTCTTCAAAGATCGTCGTAGGAAGGTTAACGACGGAAGTAAGACCATTAGTGCTTCGAATATGTTCCATAACTGTTCTTAACCAAAAACACTCACGCGATGCTTCATATAGGGCTCTCAACATGGTTCGTAAAAGTTGCAACTAGCGTTTTCTTGGTATACCTCCAAGATATAACGGTGTCTCCAACGGTAAAGACATAGCCCGTTTGAGAACGTGCCCTATATGGGTCAGACAGATATCCAGCATCTGCGTAACCAACAAGGCAGGAATCAATTCGAGAATCGAGGGGGGCGGCAACTCTCAAAGATTCGCAGGTATAGAACAAGCCCAAATCCGTCGTACCCTTAAGGTAGCGGAAAATGTCTTTAACACCATTCCAGTGTCTGCGTGTGGGAGCATTGTTGTATCTAGCCAAAAGATTAACAGCGAATGAGATGTCAGGTCTAGTGCATTAAGCCAAGTACAATAAAGCCCCAATTGCACTTAGGTATGGAAGTTCGGGTTTCAAAATCTCTTCCTCATCCTCTTTTGGACGGAAGGGATCTCGTTTAGCATCTAGAGTACGAACGACCATAGGAGTACTCGAAGGCTTCGTTTTATCCTCATTAAAACGTCACAACACCTTTTGGGTGTAGTTTGATTGATGTACTAAGATTCCATCCAAATAATGCTCGATCTCTAAGCCGAGGCAATATTGAGTTTTTCCAATATCTTTCATCTCAAATTTCGATTTCAAGTGCACGACAATTTCCTCAAGCTCTATGGGAGTTCCGATGAGGTTCATGTCGTCGAAATAAATTGCAACGATTGCAAATCTGGAATGTGACTTCTTTATGAACACGCATGGGCATAATTCGTTGTTCACATAACCCTAACTTGTCAAATATTCACTCAGACGGTTATACCATATCCACCCGGATTGTTTCAATCCGTATAGTGATCTCCTCAATCTAATAGAGAGAGTGTTCTATGGTCTAGAACTATTTGAACCAGTCAATGGAAGTCCTTCTGGAACTTTCATGTAGATTTCTATATCTAGATCCCCATAGAGATACGCAGTTACCATGTTCATAAGCTACATATTCAGTTTTTCAGAAACTACCTAACTGATGAGGCAGTGGAATGTTATAATGTCCATTACGGGGGAATACGTATCCTCGTAATCAATCCAGGGCGCTGAGAGAAGCCTTGTGCTACGAGGCGTGCTTTGTATCATACTATTTCATTCTTTTCATTACGCTTCTTCATAAAAACCCACTTGTAAGCCACGGGCTTCACTTGTGGTGGAGTAGGAGCTATAAGTCCAACTACCTTACATTTCGCAAGCAAATCGAGTTTGGCCTGGATTGCTTGTTTCTATTTTGACCAATCCGTTCTACGTTGGCATTCATCAACGAAACGTGGTTCAATCTCATCGCTAAGCATGATGTCAGTAGCTACTGTGTACGCAAATGCATGTCCACGATCATCTCATTCCGATTCCAAACCTCATCCAATACTGCGTAGTGGACCAAAATCTCGTGATTCTCGGGAGGTCTGGTTGTCTCGTCTAAGACATAACCATAATCTAGAATATTCTCATACGTTGGAACAAATGAGTGAGTGATGGTTAGATTCAAACTAGGGTCACTAATTGGTGTTGATTTCCTCTTCCAGGGTTGTGAATCCTTTGAACCAAGAGGTCTGCCACGCTTCAGGGTCGGAGTAGATGATTGGATAGCCGCCAATGTAGCAAGCCTCGTGGAAGGTGCGGCCTCTCCACCTTCGGGGACGGTCTGGCCTTCCCAGGCGGGATTGTGATGTACGCGGGGTACATCTATCCTTATAGGTGCATTTGTAGTAGGTATATGTGATATTATCACCTTAGCTAGATCATTAAAAGCATCCAACATGCTCTGAACATAGGGTACAAGATGTTCCACTTCAATCCTTACTGATATGCAATAATCGTCAAAAGTCTGCGACTTAAACTCTCCAACGTTATCTAGTTGAATCGACTTGATCGAATAATCAGGGTGGTGAGCTCTTAGCTTAACAGCATTGCGTGTGGACAACATGCAAACATGTGACCATCGTGTCGATGCATTAACCAACACCATAAAATATCAAAATGGTTCGTATATTAGTTGGATAGGTCCACAAATATCCCTTTGAATCGTTTGAAGAAACTTAGGAGGGTTGTGAATAATCTTTGTAATCGAGGGTTGAGATTCAACTTCCCTAAAAAACACGATTTGCATGGCGTGAATCCAACATAGGGAGGTAAATGATGCCCATGTGATGATTTGAGGATACGGCGCATCATGTCACATTTGGGATGTCCCATACAGTCATGCCAAAGTAGCAAAGTGCTCTGGGTCACATGGCCGGCCACATGGTGGGCTTCTATGCCGTGAATGGTTGTTATGTACAACCCAATCGGGAGACGTTCCAACTTCTTGTGAATATGC
This sequence comes from Malus fusca, assembly GCA_035220775.1. NCBI lineage: Eukaryota > Viridiplantae > Streptophyta > Magnoliopsida > Rosales > Rosaceae > Malus > Malus fusca. The sequence goes on along the minus strand of CM069059.1, from coordinate 17,235,547 downwards.
TTTTGGCCATATTCGTGCGAATTGATGCAAAGAAATTCAGATCCATTATCTTCATTGGTTTCAATATGATATTGATTATCTCGAATATATTTAAAACTCAGTAACGTTCTTCTGGAATGTGGAGAATAGAGGGCCTCTTTAATGGTTAAGACAATACCATTGGACAACATGATACGAGCCTCTCTGTATCCTTCAATTAGGTACAAAGTTAGTAAACTAGTGTCACTCACGCAAAATGGTGTGCGTGATAGTACTATCAGCCAGACAACTAACTTCCCCACTAGACATACCTAGAAATAAATTGATTGAATTGGTCACATGCATAAAATATAATTCCATTCATTCAATTAATCAATTCGAGAAATAATATCCTGATATGATTAAAAGCACACCACAAAGTAGCACACAAATATCCTATTGATTTTCCTTATTAACACTAAGATTTGTCAATTGTAGCATATGAAAATAAGGGTCTTTCCCGCATAAGATTGTTTTATCTAACTACTTAAAATGTCACAAAAACTGGTTGCTGTCCCTACTGACCAGCCACCGAAAAATAATTATATGAAGACACTAGACACACAGAGCTACACTTCTACAAATTTTTGGGATTTTTGGAGTTGATTTGCTATTTAAATTAAATCGAACAAAAACAGGACAGAAATAAATTTTAAGGAGTTCACAAATTAAGAAAAACAAGTTAGGGGAATTGCTATCCACCACCAAATAATCATGCAAACATGTTATGTTTCATTCAAATTCCTTTTATTTCCGGATGAAGATGCTCAAGTTGGATCAATGTTAGAACTCAACCTATTACTCTTTCTTATGTAGTATGTTAAGAGAATGGCGTTTTCAACTTAACTTAGTCCCTAGCATGCAATCTAGAATGACTTGTTCATAGATTTAACAAGTAGAAATCATTAAGAACGAAAAGAGTTTGAGTCATCACACGGCATCGTAAGTACTGGCGTTGTCTTACTTATCTTAGAAATTGGTTCACATGTTAATCGCAATTAACAAGTACTACTCTAGAACATATGTAGGTCCTCATTCAACAAGGGCAGGCACACACATATTCATAGCATTAGAATCCTATATATGCTTACTAAGTATGCATCCGTAGAAAACACATAAAGAATTCATCAATGAGACAAGTAGTGAACCAATTTTCATCCATTCATAAAAGTAATTCACACGAAATGTCATAACAAAGTTGCAATCATATTTGGGGCTTCAAAACAGCCCCTAACTACTAAAAATTTAGTTACACAGAATCCTTAAGTAAAAACAAAAGATAGACATGAGTTTGAGAAGATAGAACCAAAAGAAATCGACTGAGGCCTCCTCATCCTTCCTTCCTTCCCCAACGCTGCTTTTAAACCAATTCTTGCTGCATCATTTTCTTCTCCTTAACTCACCCACTAATAGCCATTTAGTGATGACAATAAGTGAGAGGAAATGGTAAAACAATTGTAACTCTTTGGGTAGCCTTTATGCCAATTACTCCCTCTTAATCCTCATCTTTAATTCCATTCCCTTTTATATTTGAATAAGTGTCCGCTGACTTGTTCTTGGCTGCATCAGTTTTGGCTGCTAGATTTATTGGATTTATTGCTTTCATTTCAGTCTTGTCAGTTACAAACTGCTCAGCCTCTTGGTAACCTTTTAGTGTTAAAACGGCCATAACTTCTTCTAGACAAATGATATTAACAATTGATGAAATGCTCCAGAAAATAGACATCTGTAGCTTTCCAAGCATATAAGGCTCATTCTCTAATTCATTCTGAGCTATTCGCAACTTGCTTCCAAAGTCAGCTGATCTGCACAGGTAGTTTTGACGAATTTGTTACTTAAAATCCCACTTGTGCTATATTTCTTTTCTTTGCTTGACAAATCCTAGAAAACACAAAAACAAAGTAAATAACTCAAAAATATAAGGAACTAACTAAGAAAAGACAAGTGAATTTGATGTAAAATATATATAAATATGAGCTTATCATATCCATAAAACAATTATCCATAATTCAAAACAAACCAAACCAAAACCAAACAAATTATTCCAAATACTTAGAAAAATTGTCCAAAATTAAACCATAATTCTAGAAAAATAGGGGGGCTCCGGCCACTAGGGGTAAAACACCCTAAAACATGTCTAAAATTGATTCGTCCATAAGAACCAATGCCTCCTGAAAATCTGATATCTCCATGTATGTAGTAGCATCTTTCGGATGTTCCACATGTGCAAAGTTAGACTCAAGAAGAGAATGATACTTGGCAATAGCCTCGAGGGTAGCTCAGCATACACATGACCAATGATCCTTTGATCCACAGCAGTAGCATATGTCTATTTCAGTGGAAACCGATTAAACGGTAGCTTTTCCCTTGTTCTTGAAGTTTGGGGCCTTAGGGGCAAAGGGTTGGTGCTTCTGGGTCACATTTCTTCCCTTGGGTGGGCCTTGATTCTGTTGACCTTGGGTCCGTGGTGGGGCTTGTTGCCCATTGCCACGGCCACGACGATTCTTGTATTGTTTATGGCTGCTAGAATTGGTCGCATGCTCTTCAGGCACGACGTTCGAGCTAGTGGGTCGAGCTTGATGATTATTCATCAAAAGCTGGTTTTGCTTTTCAGTGAGAAGTAAAACAGAGATCAAATCTGAAAATTTGGTGTACTTTTGTGCCCTATATTGTTGCTGCAGGACAATATTGGTGACATGGAAGGTCGAATAGGTCTTCTCCAGGAGATCTGATTCGGTTAATTCCACTTTATATAACTTCAGCAGTGATCGGATTCTACAAACTTCAGAGTTATATTCATTCATGGACTTAAAGTCTTTGAAGCAAAGATGCTGCCAATATTGTCTTGCTTTAGGCAAGTAAATGTATTTTTGGTGATCGAAATGGTCGGCCAGAGTAAGCCAGAAGGTGTGTGGGTCCTCTTCAGCGAGGTACTTAGTCTGCAGAGCATCATGGATGTGTCTTCGAATGAAGATCATTGCAGTAGCTTTCTGAGCTTCGTTGACAGGGTTGTCGTCGGTAGGTGCCTCAATGGTGGCTCTAATACCCTTTGCAGTAAGATGAAGCTTCACGTCTTAAACCCACTTCAGGTAGTTTCTTCCAGATACTTCTAGAGCGGTGAAATCTAGCTTGTTTAAGTTCGACATGTCCCTAAAACGGAGAGTACAACAAAACGTGGTTAGTCATATGGTAATCCATAAACATACATTGTAGAACATTCGGGTTCTATAGACATGTATTGGTTTAATTTATGCATGAAAGCTATAGGTTTCATGTGGTAAGTTTTGAATGAAAACTTCTGGTTTTAAAGGCACCAAATATGAAACTACAGGTTCAATTTAGTTTTATGAACGATTAGTTCATAAAGGAGAGGTTCCTACAAGAAACATAGAATGCAATATGCTGATTTAAGTGTAGTGGATTTGAGTTTCTTCGGGAACTCAAGTGTGAGAGCTTCGAGACTACGAAAGGATGTCAACGGTTCAAAGTATACAAATAAATTATTGAATCGATAATGTCCAAAAGTGATATTCAGGTCAATAATTTTGGATTAATTATCAGATTAATGAACTGCATGTCACTTTTAATTAATTCAAGGGATGTGATATCCACACACCCCTTTTTACTTCTCCCACACCTCTTGTTAATTTCTGTCATTTGATCTTCTTTAATTCATCCGATCCGACGACCGAAAATTAAAAGGGTGTGAGAGAAATAAAAAGGGGTGTGTGGATATCACATCCCTTAATTCAATAGATCGGGACCAAACAGGGTCGATCGTGGAAGCAAAAATAATAATAGCATTGGGTTAAAATGATTTAAAATGCCAAAAATTAGCATTGGATTCGAAAAACCCTAGCCCAATAACATCATGGGGAATGTTTTCATGCTTTGTGGACGTTTCAAATATATTCCTTTATTTTAAGCATACCTGATTGGTAGAAAACAAATAAAAGCCTTTGAATTTGGTAGAAGAGAGCCTCCTTCTACGATCCTTAGTTCCTTAGCTTCTGGCAAAAGTGTGTTGATAACATGTTGTAGGCCTATTTAACTGAGCTATTCTAAGGGAATAGATAGGGAGGTCGGCAGTAGTGAGAGAGAGAAGAGAGAGATTTAATTGTGAGGTGTGTGTTGTATCACCCCATTGTGCCTTTAAGGTTAAATCCTTACCCCTTTAGGATTACAACTTTAATAGGAATTAGACTACTAAAAGGAATATAAAAGATATCCCTAGATACGCTAGGATGTACACAATCACATTCCTATTATAAATATAACTGTAACAGAGTGTAGTTTTTAGTTTTAATTTTTGTGATTTTTGGATTTTAAATTTTGTGTTTATGATTAAAAATACGGTTAAAAGTTCTGAAATATTAGATACTCCGAAACATCATAATATTGAGTGTGTGGCAATTGTGTAGTGGCTAATGATATTGAATTAATTAATATTGTCGTCACACCACAAGATAAGTGTGTGGCAGAAGTATCAATGTGATCAATTTTTGAGAATACAATCGTCAGAAGAAAATATCGATATTATCGGCGAAATATCGCCGATAATATCGTTATTTTTACATAGCGATATTTTCAACGTTTACACTTAATTATCGTAATAATATCGCGATAATATCGCTAATATCGATAATATCGCGATATTAGCGATATTATCGCGATATTAGCGATATTATCGCGATATTAGCCATAATATCGCCGAGGATCCTCCGTCGTCATCGCAACGGCAGCCGAAGAAGAAATGGGGGGATACCCGAAGAAGAAACAAGGAGAGACTGAGGGAGAAGGTGAGTTGCAGAGAAGAGATAGGGGGGAGAACCGAATAAGAAACAAGGAGAGACTGAGAGAGAAGGATGGAGAAGGATCGATCGAGAGACTGAGGGTGGAGAGACTGAGGGAGAAGGATAGGCCTTGGGAAGGTGAGTTGCAGAGAAGAGATGGGGGGGAGAACCGAAGAAGAAACAAGGAGAGACTGAGGGAAGAATGATGGAGAAGGATCGATCGAGAGACTGAGGGTGGAGAGACTGAGGGAGAAGGATAGACTGAGGGTATGCGTGTGTGTGTGTGTGTGGTCTGCTTGTGTGTGTGTGTGTTGCGTGTGTGAGAAAAAAGGTGTGTGTGTGTGTGTGTGAAAAAAACATTGACAAGACAAAAAGTGTGCTGCATGTGTGTGTTATCTATCCGAGAGAAAAAGGTCTGTGTGTGTGTGTGAAAAAAACATTGACAAGATAAAAAGTAATGGTGGAGTGGTTTTTACTGTCAAAACTCTGTGTGTGTGTGTGAAAAAAAGATTGACAAGACAAAAAGGTGGAGTGGTTTCATAATGCCAAAGTTCAAAACCGTGTGCGTGTGTTATCCCAGAGGTGGAGTATCAGATCATCACACATTGTATAAAGTGTAAAATATTGTACTAATTCATTATATATAAATGATTATGGTGTGTTTAGACTTCTTTCATTAATTACTACATATTTTCTACACTCACAATGTTTGTCAGCTCGCTATATAATCAACTTGATAATGTTAAATCCATCATGCAATGCATTTCCTTCCAATTTTTTGTGATAAACTAATAGATAATTGACTAAATAAACATCCTGCAAAGTTTCAATAAAAATTTCCAAGTTTTTCTTACAATTTCCGTGGTTTCCATGTAATTTTTATCTATATCGATATTATCCCGATATTTCCATCGATATTTTCGTGTTTTCGAACTACCGATATTTCCGATATTACCGATATTACCGATATTTTCTTCCTTGGTCATACCACAAGATAAGTGTGTGGCACAAGTATCAATGTGATCAATTTTTGAGGGTCCTTCTGAATGTACCGATGTAGATCTAGAATCTTATATGCTCCACAAAATCAAATATGCTGGACTTCGAACAATTCAATTCGTTTGAGAGGCTTCCGTGCTTATCTATCAATATCCAATACAATATACATAGTGCTTTCACATCACTATAATGTGCAAGAAAATTTTCAAATCTGTAGTCAATAAATAGTATACTCTGGAAAAATGGCTTGTAATTATAATTCTTTATTACATATTTAACTACTCTAAGTTGTGCGAAAGTGATGCTTTGAACATAAAACGCAGTGATTGAAGAAAAAATATCTTATTCTGCATGTTTTAATTGTTGCTTGCGTGGTCTGCACTAGCTACATGCATTCCATTTAACTAACCACTTTATTACCAAATAATGACTTAATTATACTTGATTCATGTGATCTTCATAATATTGGCATGTTTCCCCGAATCAATTTTACATGATTTATGTGACCCTTGTGCTATATTTTACATGATTTATGTGACCTTTGTTCTTAATTACACTTTTAATAAATATTTTTACACTCTTTACTAGCCTGTAGATCTTGTAACATCCAAATTAAGGTCCTAATTATAATTCACGTTATCATCTATGTCGCTTACTGATTAAAAGCAATTTACATCACTCTTAAATAAAACCCTTGGATGTTATAATATCTACATGCTAGGAAGTTGTGGAGTAATATTTGTCAAAAGTTTACCTATTGATCCTAACCCATATTTAGTATGTTCCTAGTTGTGCTGCAACGACCAAGTAATGCTATTTCTCTAATAATATTATTATATATTACTTGTCATTTGAGGATAATACTTAGCTACTCACACGTAAAAAAAATATTTTTCTTGTATCATTCATTTTTTAAACGTTATAGTCGGAATTGTTTATTTTCTTTACCATCTGCTAAAGGGGTGGGCACTTGGAACCGAAAACCAAAACTGAAACACGAACCAAACCGAACTGCAAAATGGAAAAATTGTTTGGTTTCGGGTTTGAACATATAAAACCACACCGAAACCGAATTGCACCTTAAAATTAAATAAATATTTAACTCAATACCAATATTAGGTAATTTATATTGTAGGCTTTCTTTATTTTTTTTTCATTGTGTTTTGTTACTTTTTTAGGCTTTTTAAAGTTTATAACAACTAATGGAATTTATACGGTTTATGTTTCTGTATTGTATAGAGTTGGCCAACTTGAATTCAAGTATCGACTCTCTTACTCTTAACCACAACAATAAGCTCCAACCAATCTCAAGCTTCTAGTTCACAAAGGTTCAATAGATTCTCATCCAAAGGTTTCACTTACACAAAGACCAAGATCTTCCTAAGTATTGCCTTCTCAAGCCCGTTCATAAGCTCAAAGGCCTCCTAAACATTTGAAGAGTAAGTGTCCAAAAGGTTGAGGAAAGATAAAGGGTTGAACGATGCAAAGTAGCAACTTGAAAGTTCAAATATCTTTGGTTGTACTACTATTGCCATAAGGCATTTTGATGTTGAAGTTTGTTTGAATTTTAGTTTTAGTATGATAAACTAAACTTTTTTCAATTGGGTTGTACTAAAGTAATGCAATAAGGCATTTTGATGTCGAACTTTATTTCAAGCTGAATTTTAGTGTGGTGATCATGAATGTTTTATTTATTTATTTATTATTATTATTTTTTTTTCCCAATTGGGTTGTATTAATACCATAGTGCTTTTAGTTTGCAAATGGGTTGAAACCGATCAAAACCGCAACCTAATGGTTTGGTTCTATTTTGGTTCAAGTTTCAGAACCGCACCAATCGCACCGACCAAACCGTATCCACCCTTACTAAAGATCATTTATGGATAAGTTATTCAATTTAAAGACCCCTTCCCCTTCCATATGTGTCAAACAAACCGATGTAACAAATAATACCTCATGATGGACTATCAATTTGTTTGATTCATATGAATGACTAAAAGCTTTCCAAATCGAATCATTTTTCTCAAGATAATCTGTAAATGATAACAAAGAAATCAAACAATGTACTTTAGCCATAGTTATCCATGAAAACATTACAATTGAGATTTCATAAAATCTTAGATATAATAGCTAAATTCGCAGTTTCCGTTTGGCACGATCTATACGAATCTATATATACAATCTTCATCCGTTATCTTCCAAATCTTTAATCATCCTACAGATCCCATCCCTCCCCACCTTTTTTTTCTTTTTATTTTATTATTATTATTATTATTTTTTTTTTTTTTATAAATTAGAAAGCATGCTTAACCTGTGCATGGAAGATGAAACGTCAGTAGACTCAGTACTATCGGAACTGTGTCGAATATTATATATTTTTCTCATATTTGTGTATGTGAGCTGTGCTATATAAACTGATCCAACCTATCCATTTTTTCAAACTTAATATAGCAAGAGAAGAATCAATCATCTCGAAGCTGTATACTTGATACTTACACACACATGGGTTTGAATAATGGTGAAGTGGGTGCTATTAGCCATGAGCTTCTTGGAGCTCAAGCACATGTTTGGAACCACATGTTCCAGTTCATAAACTCCATGTCACTCAAATGTGCAGTTCAACTAGGCATCCCAGACGTGATTCACAACCACGGCCAACCCATCTCTCTTTCCGAGCTCGTCGCCAGGCTCAATGTCCACCCTTCGAAAGCTCATTTCATCTCACGCCTCATGCGGATCCTCGTTCACTCCGATTTCTTTGCACAACATGATCATGTTCATCATGATCGTGACGATGCGGAGGAAGAAGTAGCTGTTGTGTTGTATAGCCTAACACCAGCTTCCGGGCTTTTTCTCAAAGACGGACCATTAAACACCACACCGTTTTTGCTCATGATACTTGATCAGGTAATTACAGACCCATTTCACTCAATGGGTAATTGGTTACAGATGAATTGTGGCGATGATCTAGTTCAATGTACACCATTTGAGGTGGCAAATGGAATGCCTTTTTGGGAATTGAGTGCCAAGAAACCGAGGTTTGGTGACTTGTTCAATGAAGCAATGGAGGCGGACTCCAAGCTTATCGCTGGGGTGGTGGTAGAAGAGTGTGGAGGAGTCTTTGAGGGTTTGAAATCCCTGGTGGATGTTGGAGGGGGTACAGGAACAATGGCCAAGGCCATTGCCAATGCATTTCCCAACATCAACTGCACTGTGTTTGACCAGCCACATGTGGTGGCTGACTTGGAAGGGATGACCCACAATTTGGGATTTGTGGGAGGAGACATGTTTGAGGAAATACCTCCAGCCAATGCAATTCTGCTCAAGGTAATATATCTAACGCGCACAATTATTTATCTTAATCTTTGTTGTTCCATAACCAATTTCCTAATCAATACATTGTTGCTAGTAAACTATCTCATCCTTGGTTGTCTTTGGAATTTCTAGCTAGCTAGTTCAAATCACTTGTTAAAGTCCCAGCTAGATCAAATTGTTACCTGTAAGATGGTAGTGGATTATATTTAATCAGACATACAAAACTAACACATTTGCTAATACAATCTAATCAGGTGGAACCCCATAACAATGGGATCCTAATAGAGTATGTTCCAAATTTTGCATGTATGCATTATTGATGTAGTTTTGTTTCCATATCCTCTATATTAATTTGGGTAAATGTTGTGACTAATTGAATAATATATGTGATTCATGATCTATATTTGTTTAGTGGATTTTGCATGATTGGAATGATGAAGAAAGCGTGAAGATATTGAAGAAATGTAGAGAAGCAATATTTCTGAACAAAAATGAGGGAAGGAAGAAGAAGATTATCATCATAGACATAGTTGTGGGGTATGCCGATAACAAGACGAAGGTGGACAAGAAATCAATTGAAACGCAACTCATGTTCGATATGTTGATGATGTCCACCATCACTGGCAAAGAGCGTAGCGAATCAGAATGGGAGAAGATCTTTTTGGCTGCTGGATTCTCTCATTATAACATCACTCATATGCTCGGTTTGAGGTCTCTTATTGAAGTTTACCCCTGAAATTAGATCATCATGCTAGACTTCTAGTACTGTATTATGTGTGGATTGTATTGTGCAAATAAAGAATGCCCAAAAAGCAGCAGGGTACCTTTTTTTTTTTTAAGTAGAGTGTGTCTGAAACTATGATTCAACGATTGTTACTTCCGTTGTGGTTGCAAACTTTAGGTGATCAATGAATGTTAAGTTTTGATGCTTGATAGGAGTTTCCCTGTTGAAGCTTTTCATAAACTTCATCTGATATGATCCTCTTACTGGATCCTGCAAGAAAAACAAAGACATTTCTCATTGTCATTAGCCAAATTGACAAAATTAATTTAACAAACTAATTTGCTCTGATAATACGTTCACAATTAATTGAAGCAAAATCAATATGAATCCCAACAACTAGTCAATTGTAGATAATTACAAACAAAACTAGCTTAGCGTAGTTAATTTCCCAATTACATTTGCTGACCGAACAAGCTATAAAATGCTCATCTTTCTCAAAAATTTTACACATAGCGACTTGTACTGCCACTTCCTCCATTAGTACTAGTACTAGTAGTAGCCGGATTCCCTTTGTTACCGTCTTCCTCCAGAATATGATGGCCTCTCTTAACCAAGACATGAGCTAGGGATTAGAAGAAACCACTTTTTAAAAATCGTTAAGTATGACACTGTTATATGGCTTTCTATATCCCTATTGCTGGTTAGCTTGGGGAGTTGGCATCATCATGCTTTTGTATCTGCCCTTTAAAAGATATGTTCTTCAGAAGAACGTTTCCTCACGAAAATTATATGTTATGCCAAGTGAAATAGTTTACAAGGTGCACGCCTTACTTGAATTCTTCCCATGTTTCTAATTTTGTCTTTAAACTGAATGGAATTGTTCTATTTTCGCATCTTTGCTTATACGAAAGAAAAACAATGCATCGAGGTAATTCTTCTTCTCTCTCTCGTCCTTTTTCCACAAGGGTTTCGAGGCCATCTTTCATACCCTTCTGCGGCATCACTACAATTGAGAAGCATGTACCCCTTTCCCTGGTGATTGACATCATTATAGAACAAGGTACTGATACTGGCCTTACTGTGCTCTATAACCTACTTCTTTTTTCGGTAACATGGAAGAAGAAAAAAAAAAAACACTAAGAAACAACTAATCTAGCTGTAGCAACTCTAGAGCAGTCATCCGAAAGAGTTTGAACTAAACAAGGAGGAGGCTCCGCAAGCTCTTGAAACTCCATCTTGCTACCCAATGTGGCTAACCCATTAGCTGCAAAACTACGCTCTATATGAACATGTTGCACATTACAACTCCAATTCTCTATGATCAAACTTCTGCATTCCAAGACAAGACCATAGAGAAGATGATTAATAAGGCTGGGTGAACCATGAATGAGAGAGACTGCCAAAGCAGAATCAGCATCCACAATAAGATGAGAGAAATTTCTAGCTTTAGCTATCTTCAACCCATAAAACAAAACCCAAAGCTTAGCATGGAGAACTTCCCCAACTCCTTTTTTAGCAATAAAGCAATGATCCAGTTACCGTGCCAGTCTCTAATTGGTCCTCCACTTCCAATCACCCCATTAGAACCAAGCCTAGCACCATCCACATTTAACTTAAAAGTCCCAAACAGAGGAGGAACCCAAGCCAAGAGAACCTGCACACGGTTGTGTTTACTAGAGATGCTAACATTAGCTTTGAGCCATTTAGTAGAATACTCCAAGATGCATTTCTTTGGATCAGGAGGTTTAATAAAATTAGGACAAAATATAGCACAACACCTCCACTTCCATATGAACCATAAGGCTACAGCAAAAACAAGATTCCAAGGTAACCCAAACTTATGCGGATCATTGCATTTTAAATTTGCCCCCACACAACCAAGGAAGGAATCAAATTGGTTTCAATGAAGATGATGTGGAACATAAATATTTCTCCAGACCCATATAGCAGCATGTAGACCTGGCAGTTTTTGACACGACACGAAAACGACACGAAAATAACGGGTTTCGGGTCAACACGATAACTTATCGGGTCACTATCGGGTGACCCATTACTAACGGGTTCTTAACAGGTATACACGCGGGTAACACGTGGGTAACCCGTTTCGACCCGTTAAGAAAAAAATTATTTTAATAATTTTAAAGTTTAATTACTAAAAGATTTATTATAAAATACAATAGTCATATTAATATATACAATATATTCTATATTAAATATATAGTTTTGTATTATTGTTCTATATAAATTATAAAAAAGAAAAAAAAGTTTTAGTCATTATTTATTTTTATTATGAGAGTTCCTTATTATCATTACTAGGATAAATTTTACATAACATATTCTTGTCCAAAATTAAAATATACGAGTATAGTATTTGTATATGCAAGAACTAAGAAGACATACATACAAGTATGAAAAATGTGAAAGAATATATAAACACTCGGGATTTATCATTATTCCTTTACGAATAGATAATTGTTACACTTATATTATCGTTTAGATTTTTAAAATCCTTCAAACCCTCATGAATAATGTTTTTTATTTGAGGGCAAAATTAATAAAATTAATAATAATTATTGTAGAAGTGTAAAAAATGTAAAAATATATATATACAATCACTCATATATAAAAAAATGTAAATGCTTTAAATTAAAGATCAAATTTATTCATTACATTCTTATAGGGTCGAGGAGTGTATATGTATAAAATCATCAAAATCGAAGCTAAAATAACCGTTAAATTGTGATTTTTCGTTTATAACCGTCGAAAACTTTTGTTCCGTTACGTAATCTCTGAATGTTTGTTTTTTACGATTTTTTAAGTTTGCAATCTCGGAATGTGTACAAATAAGTTTGACGGTTGGATTGTTGAAAAACGTTTCGTAGAATGCATATTGCGTCAAAACGGTATATTCAACAAACACTTAAAGTTAATATTATACTTCTATTAAGTATAAAATAAGTGTTTGTGGTATCCACTAGTGTAAATACTTTAAATTAAAGATCAAATTTATTCATTACATTCTTATAGGGCCGACGAGTGTATCTGTAAAAAATCATCAAAATCGGAGCTAAAATAACCGTTAAATTGTGATTTTTCGTTTATAATCGTCGAAAACTTTTGTTCCATTACGTAATATCTGAATGTTTTTTTTTTACGATTTTTTACGTATGCGATCTTGGAATGTGTACAAATAAGTTTGACGGTTGGATCATTGAAAAAAGTTTTGTAGAATGCATATTGCGTCAAAACGATAGATTAAACAAACACTTGGAGTTACTATTATACTTTTATTAAGTATAAAATAAGTTGTTGTGGTATCCACTAGTGTAAATACTTTAAATTAAAGATCAAATTTATTCATTACATTCTTATATGGTCGAGGAGTGTATCTGTAAAAAAATCATCAAAATCGGAGTTAAAATAACCGTTAAATTGTGATTTTTCGTTTATAACCGTCGAAAACTTTTGTTCCGTTACGTAATCTCTGAATGTTTATTTTTTACGATTTTTTACGTATGCAATCTCGAAATGTGTACAAATAAGTTTGATGGTTGGATCGTTAAAAAAAGTTTCGTAGAATGCATATTGCGTCAAAATAGTAGATTAAACACACACTTAAAGTTAATATTATACTTCAATTAACTATAAAAAACGTTTTTGTGGTATCCACTAGTGTAAATACTTTAAATTAAAGATCAAATTTATTCATTACATTCTTATAGGGTCGAGGAGTTTGTCTGTAAAAAATCATCAAAATCGGAACTCAAATAACCGTTAAATTGTGATTTTTCGTTTATAACCGTCGAAAACTTTTGTTCTGTTACGTAATCTCTGAATGTTTGTTTTTTATGATTTTTTACGTATGCGATCTCGGAATGTGTACAAATAAGTTTGATGGTTGGATCATTGAAAAAAGTTTTGTAGAATGCATATTGCATCAAAACAGTAGATTAAACAAACACTTAGAGTTAATATTATACTTCTATTAAGTATAAAATAAGTTTTTGTGGTATCCACTAGTGTAAATACTTTAAATTAAAGATCAAATTTATTCATTACATTCTTATAGGTCGAGGAGTCTATCTGTAAAAAATCATCAAAATCGGAGATAAAATAACCGTTAAATTGTGATTTTTCGTTTATAACCGTCGAAAACTTTTGTTCCATTACGTAATCTCTGAATGTTTGTTTTTTACGATGTTTTACGTATGCGATCTCGGAATGTGTACAAATAAGTTTGACGGTTGGATCGTTGAAAAAAGTTTCGTAGAATGCATATTGAGTCAAAACGGTAGATTAAACAAACACTTGAGTTAATATTATACTTCTATTAAGTATAAAATAAGTTTTTGTGGTATCCACTAGTGTAAATACTTTAAATTAAAGATCAAATTTATTCATTAAATTCTTATAGGGTCGAGGAGTGTATATGTAAAAAAATCATCAAAATCGGAGTTAAAATAACCGTTAAATTGTGATTTTTCGTTTATAACCGTCGAAAACTTTTGTTCCGTTACGTAATCTCTGAATGTTTTTTTTTAATGATATTTTACGTATGCGATCTCGGAATGTGTACAAATAAGTTTGACGGTTGGAGCGTTGAAAAACATTTTGTAGAATGCATATTGCGTCAAATCAGTAGATTAAACAAACACTAAGAGTTAATATTATACTTCTATTAAGTATAAAATAAGTTTTTGTGGTATCGACTAGTGTAAATACTTTAAATTAAAGATCAAATTTATTCATTACATTCTTCTAGGGTCGAGGAGTCTATCTGTAAAAAATCATCAAAATCGGAGATAAAATAACCGTTAAATTGTGATTTTTCGTTTATAACCGTCGAAAACTTTTGTTCCATTACGTAATCTCTGAATGTTTGTTTTTTACGATTTTTTACGTATGCGATCTCGGAATGTGTAAAAATAAGTTTGACGGTTGGATCGTTGAAAAAAGTTTCGTAGAATGCATAATGCATCAAAACGGTAGATTAAACAAACACTTAGAGTTAATATTATACTTCTATTAAGTATAAAATAAGTTTTTGTGGTATCCACTATTGTAAATACTTTAAATTAAAGATCAAATGTATTCATTACATTCTTATAGGGTCGAGGAGTGTATTTGTAAAAAATCATCAAAATCGGAGCCCAAATAACCGTTAAATTGTGATTTTTCGTTTATAACCGTCGAAATTTTTTGTTCCGTTACGTAATCTCTGAATGTTTGTTTTTTTATGATTTTTTATGTATGCGATCTCGGAATGTGTACAAATAAGTTTGACAGTTGGATTGTTGAAAAAAGTTTTGTAGAATGCATATTGCGTCAAAACAGTAGATTAAACAAACACTTAGAGTTAATATTATACTTCTATTAAGTATAAAATAAGTTTTTGTGGTATCCACTAGTGTAAATAATTTAAATTAAAGATCAAATGTATTCATTACATTCTTATAGGCTGAGGAGTGTATCTGTAAAAAATCATCAAAATCGGAGATAAAATAACCGTTAAATTGTGATTTTTCGTTTATAACCGTCGAAAACTTTTGTTCCGTTACGTAATCTCTGAATGTTTGTTTTTTACGATTTTTTACATATCCGATCTCGGAATGTGTACAAATAAGTTTGACGGTTGGATCGTTGAAAAAAGTTTCGTAGAATGCATATTGCGTCAAAACGGTAGATTAAACAAACACTTAGAGTTAATATTATACTTCTATTAAGTATAAAATAAGTTTTTGTGGTATCCACTAGTGTAAATACTTTAAATTAAAGATCAAATTTATTCATTACATTCTTATAGGGTCGATGAGTGTATTTGTAAAAAATCATCAAAATCGGAGCTCAAATAACCGTTAAATTGTGATTTTTCGTTTATAACTGTCGAAAACTTTTGTTCTGTTACGTAATCTCTGAATATTTGTTTTTTATGATTTTTTACGTATGCGATCTCCGAATGTGTACAAATAAGTTTGACGGTTGGATCGTTGAAAAAGTTTTGTAGAATGCATATTGCGTCAAAACAATAGATTAAACAAACACTTAGAGTTAATATTATACTTCTATTAAGTATAAACAAGTGTAAATACTTTAAATTAAAGATCAAATTTATTCATTACATTCTTATAGGGTCGAGGAGTGTATCTGTAAAAAATCATCAAAATCGGAGCTGAAATAACCGTTAAATTGTGATTTTTCGTTTATAATCGTCGAAAACTTTTGTTCCGTTACGTAATCTCTGAATGCTTGTTTTTTTACGATTTTTGACGTATGGAATCTTGGAATGTGTACAAATAAGTTTGACGGTTGGATCGTTGAAAAAAGTTTTTGGACCGCCAGCAATAGATAATTTTATAGTAGTAAAACCTTAAATTTATTTAACCGTCGATTGTCATTTACGCTTTATTCTTCTTACTGAATTTCATTTTGAAAATTTTATTTTTTGAAAACATGATCATATGGCGGATGTAAGAAGATGATATCACGTTTCGATATTTACGGTTAACCGAAATATGAGTCAATGTCATATAATTTGTAGAAACTTTATAAACATCAAGCAATATTTTCACTAACCGTAAAACTCTAAATATAATATCAACGATCCAAACCGTTCATCTACCTACACCCTCTAATAGATCATGTTTTCAAAAAAGAAAATCTAAAAAAACGAAATTTGATGAGAACAATGAAGCATAAATGTAAACAACAATCAACGGTTAAATTTTGATCTATGATTTATATGATTATAGTGGCGAATTTCGAAGTTAAGCTCTGCATGAAAGTTATAAAGCTTGTCATTACGAGTGTTTATATATTTGTTTTCTATATTTTTTTACACTTCTACATTAATTAAAAAACTATTAAAGACTTTAGGTAAGCGAAAATATACTTAAAACAAAATAGCGTTTTTATGTTTTGGATGTGATAATATGGAATGTATATACTTATTTAGTATTATGTTTTTCATTTGATTATTTATTGGTTTAAAATATATTTTCCTTAACGGGTAACGGGTCGGGTCATATTACCTGTTAATATTATCGGGTCGATTTCGGGTCGGGTCATTTTACCCGTTTATTTTAACGGGTGTTACACGACACGACCCGTTAAGATATCGGGTATGACAAGAAAACGACACGAATACGGAAAACACGACACGAATGTCAGGTCTAGCCATGACATCTTGAGAAAACATGCGACATATTCTCCACTGCAAAACTACAAATCTGACAAAAAGTGTTGCTAGACATGTGTCTTTTAAAATGTTGCTCATTAGTCAGTAGCTTACCATGAGACAAAATCCAAAGAAAGCATTTAACTTTAGGAGGCAACTTGATTTTCCAAATGAAAGCCCAAGAACTGTCAGCAAATTCATGGTTAGGAAAATCCATAAGATAGCCACTTTTCACCCTAAACTGTCCATTATTGGTGCCACTCCAAATCATTGAGTCATTGCCACCACAAGATAAACAGCTAGAATACAAAGAATGTTCTGTATAACTTGAGGAGGTATCATAAGACTTAACTTATCAACATTCCAAGACCCATTCTCAATGAAGTCTGCAACTTTTAAATTTGGATCAAAACCATGAATTGAAGGCATAACATAATTAATCAAGGTATCATTTCCAACCCAAATATCAGTCCATAAATTTGTATTTTGACCATTTCCAATTCTCCATTTTAGGTCTTTATGTAAAGTCTCAACACCATGAGTAATGCTCCTCCAAGAAGAAGAAGCACCCTTCCAAACTTTAATTTTAAAAAGATCAGCCTCACCATGTTTGAGATACTTTTTCCTACACATTAGCCTATAGACCATTGTCCTTATTCAGTAACCTCCAACCTGATTTAGCAAGGAGGGCCCTATTCATCTGATTTTCTTTTTTAATGCCAAGACCCCCTTTAATCATAGGACAACAAACTTTATTCCAACTCACAAGGTGCGGTTTGGCTCTATCATCCACATTACCCAAAGAAAGTTTCTATTGATTTTATCAAGAGAATCACAAATACTGATAGGAATGCTAGCTGTTTGCATAGTATAGACCGGTATAGCAGAAGCAACATACTTAATTAAAGTAAGCCTACCTGCCATAGAAAGCATTTTACTCTTCCAAGAGACAACTTCATCTGAACTTTATCTACCACATATTGATAGGTTGCTTTATTGACCCTTTTATGCAATAAATGAACTCCAAGATATATCCCAAGCGAGCTAGCTACATTTGAGCCACATATCCTGCTGATTTTATGAGCCACTCTTCTCCCAGTATTCGGAGAAACAAAAAGCTTTCAGATCCTCTTGCCCTTCGTTCTAAACACCAGAGCCATCTTTAAGTCTTTCCAGCCTGTTTTTCCTCCTTCTAATAAGAGTAGACAAATGAAAAAAATTTGGTGTTCAAGTCGCCGTCCTTAAGCCAAGAAACTCTAGATTTTTGTTTCCAAAAACAAGCTTCCTGATTTAAGATAGAATAATAATCTTGGAGCAACTTATCTTCTAGATCAAAGAGAAATTGAGAAAAGATTTTTGAATACCTTGGAGCCGAACAAAGATTTTTTTCTTCTTATGAAAAATATTCCCAAGGATCTCCCAATTCCACTTTTGAAGAACCTCTTTAAACTCATTGACTTTAAAAGCAATATTATGATTACTGGTAGAATAGTTAGCCTGCACATGTTGCTTAAAACTCTCATGTTGCAGCCACATCGCCTCAAATCGAAAAGGTTTGAGAGTAGCTCTAGGAACTTTGTTTGACATTAAACTGATTAATAAAGAATTGTGATCAGAGTTAAGCTTGGGTAAATGCTTCACAAAAGCTTTAGGAAAAGCAACTCTCCAAAAAGGATTGCAAATAGCCTTGTCAATACGTTGCTTAATAAGCCCACCGAAGTACCTCTTGTCTACCCAAGTGTACTTATTGCCCATAAAACCCATATCAATCATACCAGCTTTATCAAACCAACAACAAAAATCTGTTTGGTTGCAAATTGCCCTCTATATCTTTTATCTACAGATAGAACACAATTAAATCTCCAGCCACGAGCCAAGGCAAAGTAGAATTAGCATATATAAGATCTAATGTTTTCCATAAGTATTGCCTTTTAGAGATATCTGAACTACCATACACAATGAGAAAATCCAGGAGTCAACACCATAGCCATCAACAAACATGGAAATCACTTGATCAGTTACAAGGATAGGAGTCAGAGAAACTCTTGAGTCATTCCAAAGAACCCAAATACCACCAGAAAAACCCATAGCTTCGGAGACAACAAAATTAGAAAATTTCAATTGTTTGATTACCTCAGCAGCTTTGTTATAACTAATTTTGGGCTCAACCACAACTAAGACATCAACATTGTTATGCTTAACTAAATCAATTGCAGTACTGACAAAATTCTCTTTGCCAGCCCATCTAACATTCCATACTAAAAAAAACATTAAAAATAATGGGAGAGAAGATCAGTGACTAAATCAGAACTTAAGAGTCCATAGAACATTCCTCTACAGAAGAGGCAATCATCTCATCAGCGGCGGCAATATTGCACTTATCATCAACCTTACCTTCACCAATCCCAACCGGACCCAGCTTCTCTGCCATCCCACTTCCCATACACTCTCATCCCCTCCTATTTTGTGCGGTCATGGTTAAGCACGTTAACATTTTATATTGATTTTTTTATAAAGATAATAAGACAAAAAGCAATAGTAATATAAAATGTTGACGTGGCTTAACCGTGACCACACAAATAGGAGGGGATGAGAGTGTATGGGAAGTGGGAGGGCAGAGAAGCTAGATCCTTATAAACCTTACCCTCACTAACTCCCATATCTCTCTGGTCTAGGCCTACATCCTGATCATGAATATTAGGAGGTACATGACCAAAGATACATGTTCCTTTAGTCATATTAGGACCGTAGTAGATATCAGTTTTGAAATGCTGACGAGTTTTAAAAGGATGCACGCTTGAAAGGGGGCTACCAACTGAATTATTAAGCATAGAACCCTTTCCACTCATGACAGAACTACCAGCAGGCCTTACTATAGTAGAAGAAGCCCCAAATTCTCTCATTTTCAAGCTAGAACCATTGGAAATATCAGGAAGCGCATCCCTAGACTTTGAACCATTATTCTTCTTATTAGCCCAAATTTTTCTCTCCGCTGTAACTTTGTGAGTGCTGACAACATGTCCACCAATATTAGAGTGAATGGACCTGTATCGTCCGAATTTTCAGGTTGTACATTCAAAATATCAAACCTGGTACCAACATTTTTCTCGGCAGTAGCTGAGACTTCTTCCTTAGTGTTTGCCTTCTTGGTCTACCCCTTGGCTTAACTTGCATCCAAGACCCAAGAATGGCAGAATTCTCAATAGGAACTTCCTTGACAATCTCATCTTGTTCCATGGCAGTGTTAGCATCATGATTAGAATCAACAACATTTTGTTTCTCAACATCATTATTAGAATCAACAACATTTTGTTTCTCAGCCCCAGAATCAACACTCCAAGTACAACTTTCCCTCTTATGACCATAGTGGCCACAAATAAAGCAGATTTCCCGCATACCCTCGTATTCCAAATTGTACCAACTATTATTGATTTGAATGAAAGCCTCCAATGGATTTGTAAGATCAATCTCCACACAAATTCTTGCAAATTTACCTCTGGCATGAGAATTAGTATTGATATCAATTTTCAACAACTTCCTCAACACACCACCAGTTTTCCTCATAGCCCATACATTAAAATATTCAATTGGAACTCCGCAAATTCTAACCCACACTGCCATTCGTTTCACAACTTCAACAGATGGAATGAAATCAGGCCTCCACATTTGAATTATCAAATATTGACCCGCAATAATCCAAGGACCTCCAGTTAAGACAAACATATAATCCTCCTCCAAGTCAAATTTCACAAATAGTAATCATTATCCAAGTCAATGAGTTGCAAATCTCCTTTGAGCCTCCACTTTTGATTTAGTCTGGTACGTAAAAAGTTATCGGAATGGGATCTACCCAATAGCTTAATAATCAGAACACCATTCCATTCTTTGCAAAAATTTCCAGTAGCCTTCTCAGAGAATAGAACACTAGGACCTTTTTCACCTCTGGAAAAGGCAACATCTTCGTCAGAAAGCTCTGACTCCTCCTCTAATTCAGGAACTGCCACAGATCCCAATTTCCTAGTTGACTTCATCAGCTTATCCCTGAAACTCATCTTTGGGTCAATTGAAAGCTTACCCAAGTCCTTCTCAGCAGCCAAACCAAGGCCATCGGTTGATCTGAGACGCTTTCCTGCGCGAGACGGTTCAGGAGATGCCGACCTAAACTCGAACGGCGAAGACATGGTTTCCCCACTTATCTTCGCTAGCACCGGAACCGCAACACAATCAGATGACTCCGTAGACGCCACCTGAGAAACAACCTTTACACCAAAGGGAGAGATTGAAAGAAGCGGCGGCGGCGGTGGCTCTCAGTTCAAGAACAAGTTGAATTCTCCTCTCTAACCTACTTCCGTTGATTCATATGCCTGCATGTATTGCATGATTAATCGTTGTATTCGTTGATGTTAGTTTGCGATTTGAATTCATGCATATAATTTTGTTTCAAGTCATCAGTGTTATAGCACGAAACTAGTATATTTCTAAAGCTGAATAACAAGGAGAAATTTTTCTAGGTATCCGGCACATATACTTACATGGAGTTCTCCACTAATAAATGTTTGACACCTGTACCAGTACTCTTTAAATAACAGTTAGGGTTAATGATTTTATTAAAATACCCATTTTATCCCTATATTTATTTTCAAAAAATAATTGAAAAAGAAAGAAAGAGGATGAGATTCTTCCGTCCGCCGTCACGCCCATCCCACCCCACCCATCCACCATGCGCTCACCTCTCTCTCTCCCTCTCTCTCTCTCTCTCTTTCTCTTCCCTTTTTATTTCTTCTGCACCAGAAAAAGAACACAAAGAATGCTAGCGATATCGAGTTTGGCAACTAGATCTGAGTTGGAGTCGTCGCTGACAATTTATGGGTTCATGTAGAAGTAAGAGTGGGAGAGAAAAAGTGGAAATAAAAAAGGAGAAAGTCGAAGAGAGAAGAGATGGATGAAGCTAGTAAAATCGCTGGCAGGTGATGGAGGTGGGTGCATTGGGTGGTTGATCGGTGTCGCAAGATTGACGGTAGTAGAGAGTTTCTGATTTTTTTTTTTGAGGTAATTTTGAAACAGATGGCATTTTTTTTCGATTTAAAAGAATAAAAATATAAAGGTGTTAAGTAATTATTGGTGGAACTCCATGTCAGCATATGTAATAACTGAAATACAGGTGTCAATTACTGATTGGTTAGAATGTAATAAGGAGAAATGTAGAGGATTGCCACATATGCAATTTAGTTAGAAATGTGGTATTATAAAAGCTGTTGTAAAATGTTTGCTATTCATTCAATACAGTTAGCTATCTCTTTTCCGCTGCTTATCTTTTTTTTCTCTCTCTAATCTCTCTCTCTCAAGCTTCCTTGAATTCTTTGATCTTCATTTTCTTTAAATCATTTGTTTATGTTATCATGGTATCAGGAGCCTGTGATCGTGTGTGGGTCGGTGCTCGTCAGAATCATTGATGGAAGTATGATGGTTTGCAGATTTTTCTGGTGATTTTGGGATTTTTTTTTTGGCGATTTGGGGATTTCTATATGCAATCAAGGTGGAATCAACATAATTTTTTCTTGAAATGTTTTTGGGCAATTTTGGTCTGTTTTTGTAGATTGTGGTTGGTAATTTGGTTAATAGTTTGTATTTGCAAAGATAGTAGTTTGTATATGAAGATTTGAAGGCCAATGCCATTATTAGTGGTTGTTATGCATTGGGTAGTTTGAGAAGGCCAATGCCATTACTCTGTGCTAAGAAGGAATCTGAAGGCCAATGCCATTGATTCGAGAAGTCTGATTTAGTTAGAAGTTTGATTCAAGAAAATTGTCAGGATTCAAAGATTTGTTAAAAAGTTAATTCTTGAAATATATAGTAGATATGACCTCGTCTGTGAAAATTGAAGGATTGTTGGGTATGTTGACGATTCGACTTGGTGAGCACTACGCCAAATGGTCTTTTCAATTCAAGTCTATGTTAAAAAGGTACAAATTGTTCGATCATTTTGATGGCTCTACCCCTTGTCCATCGAAATTTGTGGTTAGTGCAGAAACTGGGGTAACCAAAGAACTAACTGTTGCCTTTCAAGATTAGGAGACCACAAATTTGTCACTATTAAGTTTGTTGATAGCAACACTGACTGATGATGCTATAGAGTATGTTATAGGGTGTAAGACTGCTGCTGAAGCTTGGACAAATCTTGAAGAAAGGTATGCATCCATGTCTAGGACGGGTGTTAATCAACTGAAAACGGAATTACATACAGTTTAGAAAGGTGGGGATTCAATGGATACATACTTGTTAAAGATCAAGTCAATAAGGGACCAGTTGATGGCTGCTGGGGAATATGTATCAGATAATGATGTGATGATTGCTGCTCTTGCTGGATTACCTAAAGAATATGCAACTATTATACTTGCGAGAGACTCTAATGTCACTATGAAGGAGTTTAGGGCATTATTAATTGGAGCTGAAAGGGAAAATGATGTGATGATGAATTCATTGACTCAAAATATGGCTGCTCTGTATATGCAAGGAAATAATGGTGGTTCAAGTTGTTCTATGTATAACAGTGATGCATCCAGTTCAAATTCTTCTGCAAATGAGTCATTAAGTACAAGAGGTGTTATTACAACTACTCATTTACCACAACAAATGTAATTATTTCCACAGTCTCAAATAGGGCAATCTGCTTATTTTCCAGATCAGAGTTCTTGTGGCTCAGGTGGTGGTTTTGTTGGTAATATGGAGCAACATCCACAAGACAACTTGAGGCAATATCAATCTTCAACACAGTTCAATGGAAATCAACAAAGGTTTAACAATGGAGGACAATCAAGGGGAAATAATAATTACATATCAGGATTCAAAGGCAAATGGTCTAATTACAAGAACAATAATGGTTGGAATGGAAACACTAAGTCAACAACTACTTTACATCCAGAATATCAAATTTGTCAGAGAAGGGGGCACACTGCTCCTAACTGTTTTTATAGAACTGCTCAGAGTACTTCCCCACATTTTAATACTGAATGTCAGATTTGTGGTAAAAGGGGACATAGTGCACTTGAATGCTATCATAGGGGAAATTACTTCTACTAACCCTCTGGACCTCTTGCTTCTCTTGCACCTACATTTCCTGGTCAACCTTCTGGGATCCCTCAATCACAAGGTTTTGTTCAACAGCCTCAGAATTTTGCTGCTCATTATTTATATCAGTTGCATCCACCTACAATGCAAGGTATGAATGCTCAATAGAATATACCAATACCTGATATTTCATATCAAGTACAACCTGCAATGCAAGGGATGAATGTTCAAGGTTCAACATCATATTCCAATGCTGCAAATTGGACTGTGGACACAAGAGCATCACACCACATGACATTTGATCTTGCTAACTTACATCAAGTTTCTCCTTATAAAGGTTCAGAGAAAATTAAAATTGGCAATGGTCAAGGTTTGCCAATTCAAAATACTGGTTCTACAATTATTAAAACACCTTCTCACTATATTATAATGAAAAATGTGTTAGATGTTCCATCTCTTGCTGTGAATCTAATGTCTGTAAAGCAACAGTGCAAAGATAACAGATGCTGGTTTATCTATGATGACACAAATTTCTTTGTGCAGGACAAGGTGACAAGGGAGATCTTGTACAAAGGAAAGAGTATACCTCAAGAGTTGTTTCAGATTCATATGTCATCATGGACAGTTCAGAGTGCTTTTATTGGAAAGTTGATAAAGTCTTCTATCTGGCATCAACTGCTAGGCCATCTTACAAATGAAGTCGTGGCAGTTATGTTAGCTAAGTATCATATTCCAGTCTCTATAGATAATAAGCATAAGATGTGCACATATTGTATTCATGGGAAGATTACTCGAAAACCTTTTGATAATGAATCTTCTAGATGTATCTTACCTTTTGATAGAATCCATTCAGATGTTTGGGGATCCTTTTCAATTAAGTCTATAAAAGGGTATAGATTCTATGTTGTATTTGTTGATGATTGTACAAGATACATGTGGATTTTCCCACTATATAATAAATCAGAAGTGTTTTCAATATTTGTCAAGTTTTACAAGTATATTGAGGTTCAGTTTGGAGCACGAATAAAATGTTTGCAATCAGATGGGGGTGGTGAGTTTGTGAGTAATTTGTTCAAAGAATTTATGCAGTCAAAAGGAATGGTTCATAGGATTTCATGTCCATAAACTCCACAACAAAATGGCTTGGTTGAAAGAAGACATAGGCATGTAGTTGAAACAACAATAACTTTGATGAATGCTGTTGGGTTATCACATGAGTTTTGGTATCTGTCTTGTGTACATGCTGTGTATCTAATCAACAGAATGACTTCTAAGTCATTACAAATGAACTCACCTTATTTCTGTTTATATGATAAGCATCCATCTTTGCAGGATTTGAAAATATATGGCTCAGCTGTGTTTCCATACTTGAGACATTATAAGGATAGTAAATTCCAAGCTAGAACCTCAATGTGTATATTCTTAGGGTATGCTTCAGGATATAAAGGGGTTATTTGTTACAACTTACAAACTCAGAAATTGATCTTATCTAGGCTTGTAGTACATGATGAGTCTGTGTTTCCTGCAAAGTGTAAACCTTCAGTGCTGTCAAGTAGTGGATGTGTACCACACTCAGTTAGTTCCACTCCAATTATAGTTCAATTAAGAGATCCAAGTGGACATGACAGAAAATCCACAGAACAAGTTCAATCTACGACTTATACTACTTCATTGCAGCAAGATATTGATGTGCTTAAGTTTACTGATACATCACAGCCTATATCACAAAGATAGGAATATGAAACACAGGAATCTGAGTCATTAAGTTCATATCAGTTTACTCCTATACAAGATCTCAATCAACCCTTGTTACCTGTCCTAGATCCAGCACAACTTCAGGTATTACTTCCTATCTCTGTGCATGATTGGAATCAATCCTTTAGTTTTATTCCTACTGATAATGTTAGAACTCATTCTATGACAACGAGAATTCAAACTGGAGCAATTGAGAGAAGAGATTATGCTACTTTGTATGCTAGCTTACCTGAACTACAGTATTTGGAAATTGATGATGATTCTTTGTGTTATAATGGATTTTCTCTTCTGGCTGAAAGTGTTGATTATGAAGAACCAAAGAATTTTAAAGTAGCAGCTACAAATTCAAATTGGCAACAAGCTATGCAAGATGAGTTTGATGCTCTTAAAGGGCAAGAAACTTGGATTCTTGTACCTCTTCCTCATAACAGAGCTATTATTGGGAGTAAATGGGTATACAAATTGAAGAAGAATCTTGATGGTAGTATATCTAGGTACAAGGCACGTTTGGTGGCTCAAGGTTATACACAAGAACATGGTCTAGATTACTCTGAGACATTTAGTCCCGTGGTCCGGCACACTACAATGAGGCTAATCCTTGCATTTGCTACAAGTTACAAATGGGAACTTAGACAACTTGACATCAATAATGCATTCCTACATGGTGAATTACAGGAAGAAATATACATGAAGCAACCACAAGGTTTTGTAGATTCCAGAGCTTAAAAACATGTCTACAAACTCGTTAAATCGTTGTATGGACTCAAACAGGCTCCACGAGCCTGGAATGCTAAATTCACAGGTGTGTTACCATCTCTAGGGTTCACAGTTTCTCAGGCTGACACAAGTCTTTTTATTAAGACAGATGGCAAAGATATTATCATTCTACTCCTATATGTAGATGATATAATACTTACAAGTTCGAATATCACCAAAGTCCAGGTTGTCATTACTGCTTTCAGTGAGATATTCGATTTAAAAGACATGGGAAGGTTGACTTACTTCTTAGGGTTGCACATTTAGTACAAAAGCAATGGAGATATGTTTATTAGTCATACCAAATATGCAAAAGAACTTATAAAAAGAGTAGGAATGGAGAATTGTAGGCCTGCACCAACACCTTCAAAACCTCATACTCAGTTACTCATATCTGAGGGCGAACCTTTGACTGATATGAGTGTTTACAGAAGTATTGTTGGAGCACTTCAATATATGACACATTCAACTGATGCACACATGTTCTTAGTCAAAATGATACTAAGATATCTTCAGGGGACCATACATTGTGGAATTACATATCATTCAGATGCTGATATTCACATTTCAGCATATTCAGATGCTGATTGGGCTTTTGATATCAATACACGGAGGTCAGTTACCGGATATGTAGTCTTTCTTGGTTCTAATCCCATTTCGTGGTAGTCAAAGAAGCAGTCATCTGTGTCTCGAAGTTCAACAGAAGCTGAATATAAAGCACTTGCTAATTGCACAGTTGATGTGTGTT
Source organism: Malus fusca (assembly GCA_035220775.1). NCBI lineage: Eukaryota > Viridiplantae > Streptophyta > Magnoliopsida > Rosales > Rosaceae > Malus > Malus fusca. Next base: position 17,208,197 of record CM069059.1, on the reverse strand, counting down.
GGATAAGGTCACTAATGAAAGATCTCAATCAGTTCCTACATGCTCCCCCTGATTTGCACTGTGATAATATCTCAGCATTGTCCCTTAGCACAAATCTTGTCTTCCATTCCAGAATTAAACACCTTGACACTAATTATCATTTCATTCGAGAACGGGTGCAAAAGAAAGATATCGTGGTTCACTATATCTCCACAGATAATCAAGTTGTAGATATTCTTACTAAAGGACTTCACAGTCTTGTGTTTGTTAAGCACTGCATCAATCTCAACCTTGGTCTCTCTAGCTGCGATTGATGGGGGGTAATAACTGAAATACAGGTGTTAATTATTGATTGGTTAGAATGTAATAATAAGGACAAATGTATAGGATTGCCACATAGGCAAATTAGTTAGAAATATGGTATTATAAAAGTTGTTGTAAAACGTTTGTTATTAATTCAATACAGTTAGCTATCTCTTTTCCGCTGCTTATCTTCTTTTTCTCTCTCTAATCTCTCTCTCAAGCTTCCTTGAATTCTTTGATCTTCATTTTCTTGAAATCATTTGTTTCTGTTATCACCAGGTACTTAGAAAAATTTCTCCATAACAACATAGACGCAAGGAGTAAGTAGTCCTAAAAAAAGGTGGCGGATAAGGATTTTGCATGCAAAACCAGGTTTATTAAGCGCATAATGGATATTTAATGCCGAAATAAATGAAGTTACCACAGCTAGAAGTAGAATTCCAGAGTGCACAAGGTCTCTCAGTGCCTAACACCGTATAAAAGTTTGATAACGTGAACTGTAATGGATTGAAAGTTGCATTGGGTTGGAACTTTTCATCATACATCTCCACATTATCACGTTGATTATAATTTGATATCAATATTCTTTTGGGTTAGCAAAACTACATGACATAGCCAGAACAAGTGAAAGTTTAAAGACTAATTGTATATTCTGCTGCGTTATGTATAGGTTGCTTGCAGTCAAGGTATGGAATTCATATCTTTAGAATTGAAAGTATAACGTGTGGAAAAGCCGCAGCTGTAGATGACTACAGATTCAAGGTGTTTCTAACCCTAGTGGTTTGAGGAAGGTGACTAAAACTGCCTTTGAGTTGTGTTCTGATTAATCAGCAAAATTAATCAGATTCTTTGTGGATATGTGTTTTGGTGACTTACTATTGTTTAGGCTTACACCATTGAGAAACTCGTCATGGTAAAATATAAATTGGGTGTTTGTTGTTGTATTTCAAAAGCCATACAAGAAAGTGGTGTAAGTTGGAAGCCTACTGCCGCAACTGCTGAAGGGGAAAGCATGACTCGTACTGGATCATTGACCGATGGACCTCTTGTTTTGAGATCGTCATCTAAAAGCTTAAAGGTATATGTTGATGAAACTGCTGCATAAGTAGAACTTTTTTCCGTCTTTGTCAAACTTGTTTCAGTTCTAATTTTATTGACAATGTGCTCAATTCACAATCCTAGTCCAATTTTGTAAAGTAGGTCGATGGTGTATTGATTAAACATGTTTTTGCCCATATTGCGCAGATGTCCACATCACCACGCTATGCTTCAATAGAACGCAGAGGCATAGTACCTGGGGATTTGCTACTTAATAAACTTGACGAAGTCAATAAATCTGTGAAGGTATCTTCTTTTTCCCTTTATTTTATTTTTCTATGTGGAGCGGACAAAAATAAAATGATTTCAACTCAATAGCAGCTTGATTAATGATTTGCAAACTTCAAATTATTTAATCATCTGTCTTCATATATTTATTTTCTGATACAACTCATCTTCCTAACAGAGAATCGAGTTGTTAATTGAGAAGTCCCATGCACACCCCGAGTCAGCAACTGAAATGAAGTCAGATGTACGCTAGGCCTGGGGATGTACCTTTTACAAACAACAAACAAGCAGTGAAAGAAGAGAGATGTATAAATATTTATGCATATGTCTGTAACTATTTGAATGGGTGATTAATGGCTTCCCCAGTGGCTTCGGTTGTAGTTGTACAAGATGTTGCAAGCTAAAAACGTTTTGAACAACGGCTCATCATGTTCCCCCATGTTTATGTTATGGTAAAGATTTGCATTTTCTTACAATCTTTGTAGTTTCTCATTGACTCTGACATTGCTGAGATATAATTCACTAAATGAAATTTGAGTTTTTAAGATGCATTCGCTTCTGTTTCGAATGGGAAGAAACCTCAAAGATTTCGGGTTCTCATTACGATTGGTCATGAACGATGTTTCATATGGCCATGTTATATCATGACATTCAAAGGACCTCTGAGGATATTTTTAATAACTGATATAACAAAAATAACAGAAATGCCACATGGCATTATTCTAGTGGTTAAGTATAAGGGGTGGGCACGTTTTTGGTTCGGTGTGGTTTTGAGTGAAACCGAAACCGAAACCGAAATTTTTTGCGGTTCGGTTCGATGCGGTTTTGAAGTCAAAACCAAAATGAAACCAAACCGTTTGGTTTGGTTCGGTGCGGTTTCAACGGTTTCGGTTTGGTTTTTAAGAAAAAATGTACAATTTGCAATTTAACATATTAATAAGCATTTCCCAGTAGCAATAGGAAAAAGACATTTGTTATATAAACAATTAGCATGCTGCATGCAGTTGTGATGTTAAAACATGTTTGCGCAACAAAATGGTGTACATGTCCCGTACAAGGTATAACATAAAACAAGTTGAATAACTTTGAATTCATTAAATGTGAGCGAAACTTTCATATTAGAATATGTGATATCATGCTTCAAATGAGTGGACTTCATTAGATAATTGTTCGACTCTTGATAACAAGATTAGTCCACCCTTGTACATATATGTGTGTGTGTGTGTGATGGTATAAAATAACAAAGGTCCTTCAAGTTAATGAACGAAAGAAAGTGATGAATGATGATATTCTAGTGTGGTTGAGTCCATACTAAGTGCATGGATTCTAACAAACAACCAATTAAAACATGAAATTTAATATGGACATTTAATTAAATGTTTATTAATATTTGCGGTGCGTTTAGTTTTGGTGCGGTTTTCAAAAGCCAAAACCGAAACCAAACCGTTTTCTATGTTGCGGTTCGGTTTCAAAACCAAAACCGTTCAAAAACCACAAAACCAAACCGTTTGGTGCGGTTCGATTTGGTTCGTGTTTTGGTTTTGGTTTTGGTTTTCGGTTCTAAGTGCCCACCCCTAAGTATTGTTAGAGGGGTATTGTTGTAATTGAGATATATAGCTATATAAAGAACTCTATAGCTATCATTTCTTTAAGTTTGGTTAAATACATTTTCTCAAAGCTTTGAATATAATCTTCTTCTCCTTCATTGTTCTCTCTGAAATTCTTTGATCTTCAAGGTCCTAATATGGTATCATCGCTGGTACTGGCTCGTCGCCATTTCCGATCCAGAAGATGTTTTCCGCTGGCTTGTTAGATGCTTGGGTTGGAAGTTCGAAGGTCTGAGAAGTGGGTTGTTCATCTGAAGTTACGCAGTTCGAAGATTTGGGGGAAGTTTGTGCTGAAAATCAGGTGAATTCGTATTTGTTAATGATTCTGTAGTGTTTGTGATTGCTGGAGTTGTGATTTTCTTGAATTCTTGGCTTATAGAAAGTATAAGATTTGGGAATTTTTTTCTGGGTGCGAACTTTGATGTGTTGATATTGGAAAATGTCATTCTTTCGGTATATCTTGGAGTGTCATTCTCCAGGAGTTGGGTTTCTTAGTTGAAGATTAAGATTTGTGAATGCAAAGGCAGGAAGTGTATATCTTGGAGTGTCATTCTCTAGGAGTTAGGTCTCTTTGTTAAAGATTAAGATTTGTGGATGCGAAGGTAGAAAGTATCATTCTTTTTGTGAATCTTGGAGTATCATTCTCTCAAGATTGTTTTTTTTTCCTTGAAGTATTGTGAAGGCAGAAAGTATCATTCTTTCTGTGAATCTTGGAGTGTCATTCTCTCAAGATTGTATTTTTCTTGGAGCATTCCTCTCTGTGATTAGTGTAGTTGGTTGTGCATTGTATTGGTTGTATTCATCTTGATGGCATCTTCTTCATTCAAGATAGAGAATTTGTTGGCTATGTTGACTATCAAACTCAGGGATGACAACTTCGCCAAATGGGCATTTCAATTTCAGTCTGTTCATAAAGGGTATAAACTTTTTGGCCATTTTGATGGTACAATTGTGTGTCCATCGAAATTTGTAGTAAGTTCAGAAACTGGTATCACAAACAAAATTTCTGCAGAGTTTCTTGAATGGGAGTCGACTGATTTAGCTTTTATAATTTTGTTACTTGCTACTTTAACAGATGAAGCAATGGAATATGGATCTTCAAATGGTGCATCCTCATCCAATTCTTAGAGTCATGATCACATACCTTCTACTACAGGGGTTACTATCATTCAACAACCATATAATCTATCTCATCAAAGTTCTATTGTGCCTCAACCTATGCTACATCCTGAAATGTATGAGTATGGGTTTGTAGGACAGTCTAGTTCTAGACATCAACAAGGATTCAAATCTCAGAATTCTTGTTACAGTTTCAACAAAGGTAATCAATACAGGAATAACAACAACAATTATAGGGGAAACAACTTAAGAGGCAGGGGATATAACAATGGCAGCAACTCCTATTCTATAAGACCAAAACAAGCACAGAATGAAACTAGTTCATGGTCAGGCAATACAGAAACAAGAACAACTATTGCTATTAAGTGTCAAATCTAAAAGGGGTCACACAACTACAAATTATTTTCATAGAAACACAAATAATCATTCTGCAGGCCTTCTTGTGGAGTGTCAGATTTGTGGAAAAAATGGGTCACTCTGCACTAGAATGCTTTCATAGGGGAAATTATGCATTTCAAGGTCAGCCACCACCACCATCTTTGTCTGCAATGCATGCACAACAAACAACTCAAGTATTTCCTCAGGATTTTTGGGTTGTAGATTCAGGTGCTTTTCACCATATGACTATAGATGTCACTTCATTAAGCCAAGTTACTCCATTTCAAGGATTTGAGAACATAACCATTGGTAATGGTTCAAGTTTACCAATTCGAAATATTGGTTCCACTTCAATTCAAACAAACAACCATTCACTCATTCTCAGCAAAGTTCTTCATGTTCCAAATATTACCAGAAGTCTTCTTTCTATTAATTAAGCAATTATGTGCAGCTAATAATAGTTGGTTTATCTGTGATGAATGTGAATTTTTTGTGCAGGACAAGAAGACAAGGGAAGTTGTGTATCACGGAAAGAGTAAACAAGAAGAGCTGTTCCAAATACCTATGTTACATACATCAAAAGGGTTGCAGTCTACTACAAATGATCCAGTTGCTTATGTGGGACAAATGGTCAAGTATATGGCATCAAAGGTTGGGACATCTTGCCCATGATACTATGACTAATATGTTGAAATAGTATAGGGTTGTACACAAATTAGATGATGCAAATACTACTTGTATTTCTTGTATTCAAGGGAAAATGCCTAGGATACCTTTTCCTGTTAGAAATGACAAATGCTTGGTTCCTTTTGAGAAAGTTCATACTGATGTCTAGGGTCCAACTCATGTAAAATCCTTAGAAAGATACAGATATTATGTACTTTTCGTTGATGAATATACAAGATTTACTTGGATATTTCCCATGTGCAATAAGTCTGATGTGTATGAAATTTTTGTAAGCTCTACACCTTTATTCAAACTCAATTTGGGATTTCAATTAAAGGATTACAAACAGATGGTAAGAGGTGAATATATTAACAAGATATTTACATCTTTTCTGGCTACAAAGGGTATTAAGCAATTTATCTCATGTCCCTATACTCCTCAACATAATGGAATCTCTAAGATGAAGCATAGACATATTATAGACACTGCACTCACTTTATTACATGTTGCTGGGTTAAATAGTGAGTTATGGTATTTTGCATGTGCTCATGCAATTTTTCTGATCAACAAGATGTCATTCTATATAACTAGGTACCTGAATTACAGTCTTTAAGAATTTTTGGATCAGCAGTGTTTCCTTGGATCAGACCCTACAATAATCATAAGTTGCATTTAAGATCAAAGATGTGTATTTTCCTAGGCTTTGCAGTGGGGTATAAGGGAGTTATTTGTTATGATATACAGTCCAGGAAATGTATTATATCTAGACATGTTGTCTTTGAAGAGTCAATTTTTCCTGCAAAATTGGAACTGTCTCAGAAAAGGGATCAGGTTGTGAAGACACCATGCACTTTTACTTCTGTGATTATACCCTTTCCAATTCCAACAAGTCATACAAGATCTACTTATGAAAATGATCATATATCTACAAGACATCATGTATTGACTAATTCATCAATGGTTAGGACATCATTGTCTAGTTTTGGCACTCATGTCAGTAACACACCATAGAGTCAAAGTTCTAGGGTTTCATCAACAGAAAATCATGATTATACTCTTTCTCCAACTCGTGATACACCTCATTTGCTTCTTGTCCTATATACAGCACAACTCCAGAAAATATTGCCTATTTTTGAAATATCTTCTGCTAATGATTTTTTTGCATCTTCTATTCAACAACAAAGACCACATGCTATTCAGATAAGGCTGCAAACAGGTGCAATTGCAAGAAAGAACTATGCAGCCTAACTAGCTGCTTTACTTGAGTTAAGTTCACTCAAAATTCTGGATACTACCTTCAGTGATTGTTGTTCTAGTGTCAGTTCTGGCACATTATGTGGTGGGTTTTCCTTTCAAGCTGATATTACAAAAGTTGAAGAACCTAAGACATTTAAAGCTGCATCTTCTAAAGTTGAGTGGCAGTCAGCTATACAAGAGGAGTATGATGCATTGAAGACACAATGGATATGGGAGTTGGTCCCACCCCCATCCCACATGACCATTATAGGGAGTAAATTGGTGTACAAAGTCAAGAAACATCATGATGGTTCAATATCAAGATACAAGGCTAGGTTAGTAGCTCAGTGCTTCACTCAGGAACAGGGCTTGGATTATTTTAAGACCTTTAGTCCTGTTGTGAGACACACTTCTGTTAGAATTGTCTTAGCTCTTGCTGCACAATTTGGATGGAATCTGAGACAACTCGATATCAAGAATGCCTTTTTACATGGTGATCTTGAGGAGGAAGTCTATATGAAGTAGCCTCAAGGATTTGTAGATCCTACTTTACTAGGATATGTGTGTATGCTCATTAAATCTCTATATGGGCTTAAACAAGCACTAAGAGCTTGGAATTTAAAATTCACCAGTTATCTTCCTTCACTGGGTTTTAAAGCTTCCTTATCAGATATAAGCTTATTTGTTAAAGTGGATGAATGTGATATCATTCTTCTTCTACTATATGTAGATGATATCATACTCACTGGTTCTAATCCCACTAAGATTCAGGAAGTTATAAGTGATCTCGCTGGAGTGTTTGATCTTAAAGATATGGGGAAGCTGTCATTTTTTCTGGGATTGCACATTCAGTATAAGGAAGATGGTTCTTTGTTCATCAGCCAATCAAAGTATGCAAGAGAACTCTTGAAAAAGGTTGCTATGGAGACATGCAAACCGACCTCTACACCATCCAAACCACATACTCAGTTGCTTGAACAAGAAGGTGTAGCTCTTTTAGATCCAAGTCATTACAGGAGCTTAGTAGGGGCTCTTCAATACCTAAACTTCACTAGGCCAAACATTGCTCATGCTGTGAACATGGTCTGCCAGTTTATGACATCTCTAACTGATCTACATATGCATTTAGTTAAAAGAATTTTAAGATACTTAAAGGGGACATTGGAATATGGTTTGCATTACAAAAGGAGTCTGGATTTCAACTTGACTGCATACTCAGACTCAGATTGGGCAGCTGATATCAACACTTGAAGGTCAATAACTGGATTTGTCATTTACTTGGGAGATAATTGATGAGTCAATTTCATATTATATATTTTACCCTATTCTTAGTATATTTTGGTTAATATTTTGGAAGAAGTTTGATACTTTGAATTGTATTTTCAATATAGGACTTTCGACTTCCTCTAGAGCAAAATAGGACCAAATGGACGAATTTTAGAGTAATTCCAGTTGGAGGAGGTTCATGAGTCAATTAGCTTGATCATATCAAATTTTTCCACCAAGCGGTTATTTTCTGGCGATAAAATAAGGGAGCGATGTTCAGTGTTGAAATAGTGACGTTTTGGTCTTGACTTGCGTTTTTGGAGCCCAAGATGACCTTGGATGGTTTTGTGGCCTTCTGGAGATGTGTTCAAAACGTCATGATCTTTAAAACAAGCTATCTTGGGCTGGATTTAGAGGAGATTTGAGGCTAAAACGTGGTTGGGCAGTTTATGTAGACTTGGCATTCGTGTCGTGTTTTCCGTGTTCGTGCCGTTTTCTTGTCATACCCGATATCTTAACGGGTCGTGTCGTGTAACACCCGTTAAAATAAACGGGTAAAATGACCCGACCCGAAATCGACCCGATAATATTAACAGGTAATATGACCCGATCCGTTACCCTTTAAGGAAAATATATTTTAAACCAATAAATAATCAAATGAAAAACATACTACTAAATAAGTATATACATACCATATTGTCACATCCAAAATATAAAAACGCATTTTTCTTTTAAGTATATTTTCACTTACCTAAAGTCTTTAATAGTTTTTTAATTAATGTAGAAGTGTAAAAAAATATAGAAAAATATATAAACGCTCGTAATGACAAGCTTTACAACTTTCATGAAGAGCTTAACTTCGAAATTCGCCACTATAATCATATAAATCATAGATCAAAATTTAACCGTTGATTGTTGTTTACATTTACACTTCATTGTTCTCATCAAATTTTGTTTTTTTCATATTTTCTTTTTTGAAAACTTGATCTATTAGAGGATGCAGGAAGATGAACGGTTTGGATCATTGATATTATATATAGAGTTTTACGGTTAGTGAAAATATTGCTTGATGTTTATAAAGTTTCTACAAACTATATGACATCGACTCATATTTTAGTTAATTGTAAATATCAAAACGTGATATCAAAGATCTGAGCCGTTCATCTTCTTACATCCGCCAGATGATCATGTTTTCGAAAAAGAAAATTTAAAAAATGAAATTCAGTAAGAAAAATGAAGTGTAAATGGCAATCGACGGTTAAATATAAATTTAAGGTTTATGAATTATAGTGTTGGATTTCAAAGCTGACCCTTTCATGGAAGTTGTAAAGTTTGTCACTATGAGTGATTGTATATTTTTTTTACATTTTTTTTACACTTCTACAATAATGATTATTAATTTTATTAATTTTGCCTTCAAATAAAAAAAATTATTCATGAAGGTTTGGAGGATTTTAAAAATCTAAACGATAAGTAAGTGTAACCATTATCTACTCGTGGAGGAATAATGATGAATCGCGAGTGTTTATATATTCTTTCACATTTTTCATACTTGTATGTATGTCTTCTTAGTTCTTGCCTATACAAATACTATATTAGTTTATTTTAATTTTGGACAACAACATGTTAAGTAAAATTTATCATAATAATGATAATAAGGAACTCTCATAATAAAAATAAATAATGACTCAAACTTTTTTTTTTAAACTTCAATAGAATAATAATACAAAACTATATATTTAATATTGAATATATTGTATATATTAATATGGCTATTGTATTTTATAATAAATCTTTTAGTAATTAAACTTTAAAATTATCAAAATAATTTTTTTCTTAACGGGTCGAAACGGGATACCCATGTGTGACCCTCGTGTATACCCGTTAAGAACCCGTTATTAACGGGTTCTTAACGGGTCACCCGATAATGACCCGAAACCCGTTATTTTCGTGTCGTTTTCGTGTCGTGTCACCATGTCGTATCAGAAACTGCCGGGTCTAAGTTTATGTGCAGATTCTCCTAGCTTAAGTAGGAATCTATTTTCTAAGTTATTTTATTTTATTATTTAGTTTCCTAATTGGAGAAAAAGACTAAATTTTAGGGTTTGTGCTATAGCTAGAGGGGATTTTAAGGCTTTTGTTGTCCTTAGTTTTTCTCTACGCTTTTCTTTTATGCAACTTTGAAGATAGAGAGTAATTGCTAGGGTTCTTGGAGATTTTCTACTTTAAGGTGTTTTCATTCCTTTTATTCTTAATAATATTTTCTATGATTTCAATTATGAATATGCGTAGCTAATTCCTTTTGCTAGGGTGAGGCCACACGCCTTAGCAATAATATGTAGTTTCTCTTCAATTTGCTTATGATTATATGCATGCACGTTTTCGAGTTGTTAATCACTGATTTAAACTATCTAATTATCTTGATACTTGATACCATTAGGATATTTAGAAAAGTAATTTGATGCAATTTTGGTCGGAGGTCAGTCCTGAAATTGACGAAGGCTTCTTGTGATTAATATGTGCAAGTTCACTTAGGATGAATACCACGTCATAAGGGTTGCATGGTTTTTCAAAAGGTTTCACAGAACTTAATGAGTCATGCATGTTTAGATTTGATCTGAATACCACAGACGGATTGCATGTTTGATATACGCTCTATGTTGGGGGTCCAAGTAGGCATATATTAGGAAAACCTAACCTTCGAAATATGCATGTATAGATTATAAGTAATTGAGAGAACTATATAGGATTGTTAAGGTGACGGCGGATCCCTAGTGTTTTTTTAATTTAATTTCTCCAAAACTATTTTCTTTTTCTTCATCTTGCAAGTTAGTTTACTTTTATTAATTAAATTCGTTTTTAATTTAAGTAGGTTATAAAATCAATCATCTCAACTTTCTGCTTTACAACAATTAATTGGAATTTGATTTGCTTCGATTTATTTAATAATCCATGTGGAGAACGACATTGCGAGATCCGTTTATACTACAATAACCTTGTCATTCTTGCAAGTATTATAGGAGTTTTTAGCCCGTTTGCGTGTATTGTAAAATCCCTATCAATAATCCAATCTCATGGCAGTCTAAAAAGCAGTCTACTATATCTCGAAGTTCAACAGAAGCTGAGTACAAGGCCTTAGCACATTCTGCAGCAGATTTATGTTAGATTCGATCTCTGTTTAAAGATATGCATCAAGTGATTTTAGTTCCTCCATTACTTCACTGTGACAACTTAAGTGCATTAGCTTTAAGCTCAAATCCTATCTTTCATTCAAAAATCAAGCATCTTGACACGGATTACCATTTTGTTCGAGAAAGAGTACAGAAAGGGGACTTAATTGTTCAATATATACCCACTAAAGAACAAATTGTAGATGTTTTTACAAAAGGATTGCATAGTCGAAAGTTCTTGAAGCATTGCAGGCATCTCAATCTCACAGCTCCCGATCAGTTTCAAAAGCCTAGCTAGTTCAAACTTCACTTGGATACTCCAAGTTTAGTTTGAGGGGGGAGTAATAACTGATATAACAGAAATAACAGAAATATCACATGGCATTATTCTAGTGTTTAAGTATGTTAGTATTGTTAGAGGGGTATTGTTGTAATTGAGATATATAGCTATATAAAGAACTGTATAGCTATCATTTCTGTAAGTTTGGTTAAATACATTTTCTCAAAGCTTTGAATATAATCTTCTTCTCCTTCATTGTTCTCTCTGAAATTCTTTGATCTTCAAGGTCCTAATAATTTTTCTTAGTGTTTGCCAAAGAGATGAAGATCCACTCAGTGAGAGGGCCAATCCATCACCCACTTTTCTACCGAGGGAATCCTAACTTGATACATATAGTCAGTATTCTCAGATGCTCAAATTAGTCTATTAATTTGACTAAATTAACCAGTATAGTTCGACGAACTAAACGAGTCCATAAAGAAATTAAATAGAGAAATGAACATATAGAGCCAAAAAGCTAATGAGTCAACTAAATGCTAAGTTAAACATGTTCCTAAACAATGACAAATCAGGATATGTGACCAAATTAATATTCAATAATTGAAGTGATAATCGGGTTCAACTTCGAACATGTTTAGTGTTGAGTGCAAAACTAATTAAAAGGACTTCAAAAGTTTAAATTTTAACTAAAAGTAATCTAATAACTTTATCTAATAATAAGGACATAAAGAACAAATTTCACATATAACACGCTAGACACGCTCACGCCCGGGCACATATCTCTCTCTCTCTCCCTCTCTCTCTTTCTCTCTCGTGGGTTTGTCTTTTTTTTTGGGTTTTTATCACAAATTGTCCTTAAAATTAATCCATTGCATAAAGATGGTCCCTAAATTGAAAATTGACCAATGTCATTCTTGAATTTGAGCTTTGCAAATCAATGGCGTCCTTTCGTTTGCATTCCGTTACAAAATTTGTTAGTGTGCTAACATGACACATTGTGGGGCACTTCACTCCACTATTGTGATGCCCGTGTGGATTTGAAAAAAAAAGATTTCTTTATTATGTTTAAAATTAATTAGAAATTTAATCGAAAAAATAAAAAAGATATTTGAATAATTAAAATTTTAAGCAAGTGGCCCTTTACCAAAAGATGTTAAATTCTTGCATGACGACGTGAGTTCAAACTCCGTAGGTGGCTAATCTAACAAAATTTATCATTTGAAAAAAAAAATTAAAATTTTAAAAACTCTAAATACCAAGAACTTCCATTCCCCTTGGAAAATCCTCAGACCCTTCCTCGACCACCTAACTTGCCGCAGATTACCCCCACACCTCTATCTCATATTTGGTCGTTCCTGACCACCCTCGTCATCGGCCATACCCAAAACCCCTCCCGCCTTGCCACTCTAACACAACCCTAAGACCCTGTATAATTGGAAATGAAAGAAATATGGGGGAAGATGGGATTTGATGGTTGTTTGGTGTTCAACCAAGCAAAGTTTGGTGGTGGTGGTGGTGATTTGGTTGCACGAGAGGGAAATGGGAGAGAGAGTTCGAGAGTGACATGAGAGAGAGATGGAGAGACCAAGAAGAAAGAGAGAAAGAGTAAATTGTAACAATAGTCTCTCAACTTTAATCAAATTAGAGTAATGGTCCATCAACTAAAAATTCATCACTATTGGTCTCTAAACTCATCAAACGTGTAGATGTGGTCATTTTCGTCAACTCTGTCAGAATTCTATCAAAATGAGTTATGTTGGAAGGACCATTGCTATAATTGAGTTAAAGTTGAGGGACTGTTTCTCCTGTTGAATTAAAGTTGAGGGACCATTGATATAATTTTTTGTATTTGATTTTTTATATTTGCCCTTGATTTAGCCACACATGCATAGCACGTGACTCATTTTGGTGGAAGTTCTAACGGAGTTGACAAAAATGACCCTAGCTGCGCGTTTTGATGAGTTGATAGACGAATGGTAACGTATTTTTAGTTAAGGGACCATTGGTACAATTTACTCAAAGAGAAATGAAGAACAATCTGGAAAAATGAGACTGGGTCCTTGGGTCCCACACACACCAAAGCCAGGAAAGAGAAGGAAAAATTGCCCAATTAATGGTAAACCAAAATGCCCCTCGACTTCCAAGCTTCGTAGGATCTTCATTCTAGATTCAAATTTCGTTTCGCTTGCACCCACGCGTTGATAGCAACACGTACTATCCAAATATGTCAAGAAATGTAGCAAAACATGGAAGGATCTAAAATATTCACTTAAATCTCCGCATGTCGAACAAGGGCATTTTTATCTTTTTACAATTTCAAAAAATTATACGCCTAAAATGTAAACTCGTCGCAACACTATGAAATACGAAATTTAAATAGTGAAATTTGGGGACGAAATTTCACATTATCGTTTGTATTAATTGTTTGGGCCCAAAATAATATTTTGGGCCCAGTTGAGAGTCATTCTCGGCCCAATAACATTCATCTAGAATTTTGTCATGGGCTATCCATCCAAGGTCGGCCGAATCCTGTTGCGATAAAGATTGGTTTAGATAAAGGAGATGTAGCTGAACCCTAGTACAAGAAGGAGTCTTAAAGCTGAAGATGCTTAAAACTAGGCAATGAATATGGTTAATTAAAGAGCTTGGTTCAAAGTCCTATAGGAGTTAGGATTGGCCGAAACTTGATCAGATTGGGATGAGGAATTCTAATCCAAGTACATCTCTAGTTCGGCCATGGGGGGGTTCGCTGCTATAAATAGAGAAGGGAGTGCATTATTCAAGCCTCTCCAAATCAACACATATTGCCCTGCGCAAAGCTTCTCAACAACCTTAAGATTTTACCCTTTTCTCCTTTCTTCCCGCCAACACATCTTCAGTTTGGATAAACAGCACTGTGAAGGCAACCAGCGACATCTTCAGTTTGGATAGACAACACTGGAGTTGTAGAATCAACCGATCTAGGAACACCTTTAGTTTGGATAGACAACACTACTTCGAGGCCGAATGGTTATTATCCAAGTCTTAGTCGACAAGGATTTTCAAGTCCTTATTGGTAAAGGTCAGCTCATTAGCCTTTTTGGTGAAGTGAGGTGTTACCAGGTTACCATGCTCGGCATATTGAAAGCCGAGTTTTATTTTATGATTAGATATTCACAAGTACATTTTAGAGTTTGGCATTCCAACGGCCGAACCATATTTACGATGAAGACATTTATCTCTTTCGAGTATTTGTGTCTGTATAGTCTGGTACCAGTTCGGCGTACTTATACTCTCAAAAATATAATTACCGAGACCGAACCCGATGCTGACGATTTGTGAACTTCGCAGAAAACTAGCAGCTTTGTCTTCAGGCTCTAGAACCCGGAGGCTGAGACATGTTCCTTCCTCGACCGTAGTCGCAAGATGGAGAAGTCAGCAGTGCGCCCAACACCACATCAATATTTTTTACTCCCAGCCGACGAGTTGGCACGCCTCCTACACAGTCGAATGATGTAGTTAGCTTATTAATTACTTAGTCTACGCGCCACGTAGGCTTAGTAGTTTTTATGGTCAACATGTTGGCATGCCTGGTAGGACCCAATGCTAAAACTACGAAGTTCATGACCATTGAAACACGGTCAATAAAAAAGAAAACAGTCATGGGTAAGTCAACGACTAATCTTCCACCTACGGTCCAAAGCCCAGGTCAAGATGGCTTGCCACATGCACATAATCCTTCCGCTACCGTGACACCTGAAGCCATAAGTGCAATATGCCGAGAAAATGAAGTTAATCTCGGCAGTTAGACCCGTGATGTAGAAATCCCCACCAAAATGACAAAAGGCATTTTTGTCGAAGGATTAATGAAGGATTGTGATGAGGATGGTGATGAGGCATCCGATCCACCATCTGGATCTTTTCTCCAGGGATGATTTGAAAAGCAATCCCTGCAATTTGAGCAAATGTTCAACCGAGAATTAAAGAGCATACTTGAAGAAATGCGTGATAATAGCGCTATGCACAATAGATTGCTCGAAGTTTTGGTTAGTAAAGTCCATGACATTGGACCCACCGATCGATCCGGGCAGCCTCTTCTAAAGAATAACCCCTTGCCAGTGATACAGGTCGAGATAGGATATGCTCGGCCTAAAATGATTGACTTAGAGAAAAGTGGTGGATCAAGTAGCAGATTGGACAAATTTGACCAAGGAGCAGAAACAACATCTGTTGACATGGTTGAAGTCCAAAGGATAATTGATTCGGCCTTAAAAAAGGGGCCGAAGTTTCCAAAGTTTATTCACCCATACCCAGCCTTTGTAGAAAGGTTCAAGTATCCTAAAGGGTTCAAGATTCCAGACTTTAGCCTTTTCACTGGAGAATCATCCTTATCCTTATTAGAACACGTGGCTCGATTCACCATTCAATGTGGAGATGTCAACAATAACTTTCATAAACTACGACTGTTCAATTTCTCATTGACCAGCTCAGCATTAGCATAGTACATCAACCTCCCACCTAACTCCATCCAAAACTGGGAGAAATTAGTGGAGAAATTTCATGAGCAATTCTATCGGCCAGGGATGGAAATGTCAGTCTCTTCTTTGGCCAGGATGGCTTAATCATCTGACGAGTCACCAATTGACTATCTTACGAGATTTAAGTCGGCACGAAACTGGTGCTGAGTACCCCTCATTGAAGCCGAGTTTGTGAGGCTTGCCCTAAATGGCCTGGATATAGAGTACAAAAAGAAATTATTGGGGGTAAACTCTCGAGATAAGTACGAATTGGCTTAACATGTCGAGTAATATGATTACTTGCTCCGAGAAAAGAAGATCTCGAAGTCCCCAACTCGAGGGACAATCAACAAGAACCCAACGGTAATTAATGCATCTGCCGAAGGTGATGAGTCTCAATATGCCAGTATAGATGTAGCCAAGATAGTCATTGATAAACCATACGTGTACCAAGCATTAGGTCACGCCAACTCTAAAGATGTCAAAAACCGCTCGGCCTATACGGAAGCCACCGTTAAGACATCAAAGGTCTATATTTTCAACATCACCAAGGTCGACGTTATCTTTGACCAGTTGTTACTTGCAAAAATCGTCAAGCTTCAGCCAGGGCATAATATTCCCAAGGCCGAAGATTTGAAGGGAAAGATGTATTATCAGTACCATAACTCGAACAAGCATACGACAAATAGAGCTGGATCCAGAGCTGGATCAACAATGGTAAACTTAAGTTTCCCAAAAAATAAATGATCGTCGACGCCGATCATATCCCTTCGGTGACGGTAAGCATGGTCGATGCTCATTTACCCAGGGACAAGGGAAAAGGAAAAGCTGAGTTCATCCCAACGCGGTTCATCCTTAAGCGGAACTCTCGGCCACGATTGAAAATTGATCTATCTACCAACGAGCCACCTAAATGCTTTTCCAACCCAGCTTATGGCAAGTCAATGTCGAACTCCAGCGTAGAGGAAACTGACGGGCCGATGGTTTTATGTAATCGCTGTAAATCAAACATCATCTTAACTAAGCCAAATGAAAATCCACGTCTAGCTCAAACACCGCAACCAACACCTGGAGCTGCGACATCTCAAAAAGTGCTCGGTGCAGGCCAGCGCTAGAAAGTTTTCGACAGGCTCGACCCTCAAACACAGAATAGTAAGCCATCTTTGGCTAGACGGTAACTTAATTTCGACGCACCATTTTACAATGAAGAATATTATGCGCGTAACTCTAGCAGCTCATAATTACCAGCAAACCTTCAAGCCACTTGAGCCATGCGACCAGCGGATGTATAACTACAACTCTTTTACCGGTGTATATATTGCGTTGTCCAAATCATAGAAACGTCGGTGCCAAAGAATATACTGTATGGCTCTCTGATAAGCAGCTCAGGCCACCTCGGTTAACAAAAAACAGCCGAAAGAAATGGTAGGTAATGAAGATAACCGACAACCTCCGGCAATCATGGCTGAGTTGCTCCAAGGAAAGAAGGTGATCGATCACGATTTTGAAACCACAATTGAAGAATCCAAGAAGTGAATCAAACTCATTCTTGGGCCTGGGAAGATGAAAGCTCGCCTCGAGCACTTCCGGAAGAAAACCGAGAGCAAACTCCCTCCATTACCCCCACAAGAGCCATTAATTAAAGTCCGATGGAATCTCCACCCGCCGTTTCTCGGTGAAGCTTTGGAATACATGTAGGAGTTTCACAAGAAGCATTCGGCGAATAACCTGTACAGCTTGGCAAAAACATGCCAAGAGGCTCTTGATATAGAACTAACGTGCTCCGATGCAGAGTAGATCATCAAAAAAACCATAGATCCAGGAATGAAGGCTGAGTTCTAACATATACGCGAGGCCCGAGTTCTCGACATTGAGGTAGACCCATATACTGATATTGATGTTGCTAATCTCCCTTTCTCTCTTGAGGATCTCTAGTATTTGCGATATCATTTTGAAGTTTTCTCGGTCGTGTCCTTCTTCGGACTTACGGCCAATGAAAAAGAACACATGGCGTGATTAGACGCTTACCTAGACACGAAAGACGCCTACATCGCATATCAGGAGCGGACTCACAAGGTTTCACAAGAGAAAGAGCAAGTCCCAACGCCGAGCGAGCCCAAGATCGACATTCAGAACGAAACGGCTTTGGCGAACATGCCACAGGAACATATTCTCGCGACAACCGAAGAAAATCAAGCGAGTAATGTCCATAAATAAGATAACTGGCCCAAAAATCCAGAGGATGAAGATCACGAACCGATGGGCTTTTCGGTCCTCGACAACATGGAAATCAGCATGGTCCATGTCTTACCTATCGAGTTTCGGCCAACCAACCCCCAAGCAAATTTCCTGGACGGTGACATGGTTGCTGAGGAGGCCACGCAAGTAGATTTTGTGGCCACTGAAAAGATTGAACAAGAAAGCAAGGAGGATAAACTTAGAGAAGCTCTTGCCGAACTGTTTCCCCGTTCTTCATCCGTTAATCTCATTTGAAGCCGTTGTATGTCACATTCCATATTGAAGGATACCTAATTTCCAAGATTTTTGTCGACTGTGGAGCAACGGTTAACATCATGCATGTTTCTATCATGAAAACACTACGTCGCTCCAACGACAAACTTATTCCATCAGGGGTATTCATGAGTAGCTTTGTCAGCGACAAATCTCAGACTAATGGAGTGCTTCATTTAGAGGTGAATATAGTAGGTCGAAATCACATGACCGCATTTTTTATAGTCAATTCAAAGACTGAGTATATGGAAAATCAGTCGTAGTTCATTCGGCCGAAAATCAGCCGTTTGAAGCTAATATGATTCAAGCTTGCTATTATGATGACATCGAGGTGGATGAGAATAAAGCTCGAGCAATCATTAATGATCCACCCCTGACAACCAAGAAGCAATTACAATCCTTACTCGATAAAATCAATTTCCTCCGCCATTTCATTTCTAACTCGGCGGGGAAAATGAAAGCCTTCTCCACACTCTTGAAACTTAAGGATTCTGACATATTTGAATGGCGTGAAGAGCATCAGGATGCTTTCACACAAATCAAGGTCTCCCTTACTACCCCACCTGTCCTTGTGCCACCTTTCCGCGGTAAACCTCTTAAGTTGTATATCTCGACTGCCGAAGAGTCCATTAGCTGTCTTCTTGCGCAAGACAACGACACTGGGCAGGAGCAAGCCATTTTTTATCATAACCAAAATCTTAACTTAGTTGAGATAAATTATTCAGCAGTCGAGAAACTCTGTTGGCCTTGTTCTTCACTGCGTATAAGCTCAAGCATTTCATGCTCCCTTCAGTTACCAGGTCATCGCCCAGACAGATGTTATTCACTATATGCTCACTCGGCTGATAGTAAAAGGTCGAATTGGGAAATGAACAATGGCATTGTCCGAATTAAGTTTGCAATACATGCCCCAAAAAGCTGTCAAAGGACAGGCGCCGGCCGATTTCTTAGCTCAACATCCCTCCCTATACGGTTTTGGGGGCAACGACGTCGCAATTGGCATGGTGGAAACATGTGATAATTATTGGACACTGTATTTTGATGGCTCTAGTACCTTGACCTCGGCCAGCGTTGGAATCATCATCTAGTCCCCTGATCATTATCGATGGTATTTTTTTCTCAAGTTGGATTTTGACTGTACAAATAATCAGGCCAAATATAAAGCCCTCATCATCGGCCTTAATGTCCTTAATGACTTGAGGGCAGCCCGCGTGCTCATCCTTGGTGATTAGGAACTTGTGATTAACTAGCTTAATGAGACTTTTCGTTGCATGAGTTGTACTCTAGCACCCTACCATATGGTTGCCAGCTATGTAGCCGAATGGTTTGCAGGCATTATATTCAAACCTATCTCACGAGTTTGAAATACCGATGCAGACGAGTTGGCTCAAATAGCCTCTGAAGCACAACTCTTGGGGGGCGAACTAGGCCGAGTCATACCAGTAATGTGATGACCACACTCAGCCTTAGTTAATCAACAAGTTCTCTAACACGACCGCATAATTTGTACACAAGTTATGTCCCTACCTTCGTTGTTGGTGAAGGAAAAATTTTGTCCTAGCTAAGAACATGTAAGAACATTTGAATACATATGCAAACTATTAACTCTTTAAAGTAGGCATGCATCAAAAAACAATTCATAAAACCCATGACTTTCAAAGCCTAGTATATGGTGAACCAAAAGACTCTTTAATAACATTAAAGAGAATGAAGAATTTAGAGATTCTTTACCCTTGAAGCTCATCCTTGTTTACACAAGGGATTCACCCAAGTGGAGGGCCTTCAAGTCACCTCCTTGCTCCTTGGATCTTCCTTGTGATTTTCCTCCTTTTAGTGCTCCTTTGCTTCTTTGAGGATTTGAGGATTAGTTCTCCAAAACACCAAAAGTTTGATGTCTCTAAGTCTCTTCACCAAGGATGTATCTTGTGAGGATGAAATGGATGACTTAGGGAAGTAGAAATTGCTAGACCTCTCTCCCTAGGTGGCCGGCCTCTTGGAGAAATTAGAGAGAAAAATGTTTCACACAATTTCCACAAGAAAACCCTAATTGAAAACAAAGCTATAAAGTTGAATTTATACTTCATTTCTTAGGTGAGTGGCAAACTTGCAATTAAGCAAGTTTTGACACTCCTCACCCTAAATGGCCGGCCATATATTGTTATTGGGCTTATTGCCCATTTTGTTTTAGTTGTCATACAACTTAAACATAATGGGCCTTGTGGACCAAAACACTTTTGGGCCCCGAAGCCCTAAAACCAACTTAAAAGCCCAATACGAACATTTCGTATAATTAATTAACTAATTAATTAATCTTGACCATTCTTCAATTAAACCATTTAATTGCTTATCCATTTCATTTAATTTCTTCACATACATCCTTACTCGGTGTGCGATCCATTAGGTTCCAATTAGCGAGGCAGTGGGCGATGTTACTCTTAACGATCGATTGTGAATTGAAACCACATTTCAATTCTCCCTTTGATGATTAGTGTTTGCTAATCATTAGGGCTTCCACAAACCATGAGTGACACCTAGCAGTATGTCATGGTTACCCAAGCTAAGTAGAATTGGTTGGAGAACCTATCCAGTTACAATTACAATGCAATACGGTCCTTCTCTAATACAATACTCTTAATCACATTGTTTAAAACATCTCTCGCTTATCAACTTAATATTCGTTTATCAACTTAATATTCGTTTGAGGGAGTAGTTTTGGGCTACATCAAAACATTTTAATCACATTAAAAGGACTTGGGCCTATCACAACCATTGGTCCAAGTTTATATGAATTAGTAGTATATAATACTCCCACTGTTTCGTTGAAACAAGCGAGACTATATGGAACTACTAACGAATGCCTTGCATCCTCATATGGACTATATAGTCATATTAGGTTTTAGGATGATTATGAACCGTTTGATTTGATCCAACACGAGCCTTGTGTTGGACCTTGGGTCTAAGGTAGGTAGTTGTTGATTTTAGTTACGTGTTTAATCCAATTAAACCGTTATTTCCTATTGGGCGTTGGACCCAACTATTCCATTTTGCATACATTTAAACAAAAGGAATACATGAAATAATAATAAGGGCTTATGCCCTTTTACAACACAAATGATGGACTTATGTCCATTTACAACAATCTTGAACTAATCAAATTACATTCAAATTCTACACTACCAAGCCCAAACATTCATAATGTAAAGCGGCCAATCACATAGCTCAATTATCGAGGCCTTTGGTTCATAATCACCCTTCTCTTAATCAAACACATTTAACTAAGAAAACAACTTTAAAACAATTGGTTTTCGGATCCATAGAATTGATTTAAATGGAACTAAATAAAATGAAAATCCAATTCTCATTTAAAGAGACAAAACCATTTTGTTCTCATCTAATTTGGGCCAAAAAACAATGACCACAACTTTTGGGCCATTTTCTAAAACAAAAAACTTTTGGGGTCACTTTGTAAAAACACAAGAGTCCACAACTTCATGTAATCACAACTTAGGACCCAAACATTTTTAATAATGTCAAAACATCATTAAAGGAGCAAAACAATTTGTCCTTTAGAGTTTTTGGACCTTAACGTAAAAACGTAAACTTTTGGGCCAAAATGCAAATACACAAAAGTATCAAAACTTTATGTAAGTGCACAAAAGGCCCAAAAATACCCTATTCTATAGGGTGGCCGGCCATTAGTGATGAAAATTCAAATTTTATACAAAGTTTTGTAAGTGGGTTTTGTTAGGTGAGGTAAAGATGAAATAAAATTTTGTAAGAAATGATTTATGTCACATCTTTAAAACAAAGTTTGTCTCCCATTAAAATACTTAATCATTAACCATCACCCACTAAATTAAATCAAAACTTTATGTAAAAACATAAAACTTTTTGAATCAAAACTTCAAAACTTTTTGTTCTTGGCAAGAACTCCAAGAACATTGAAGAACACTCATGAAAACTCAAAATACATGGCACCAAATTTTAGTTCCAATATTCATGCTTAAATGAAATACATCTACAACATTTGAGATGCAAAATTTTCTAGCAAAATTTATATTCAAAGCAAGAACAAAGCTTGTAACATTTACAACATTTAAATCATAAAACATGAAAATCACAAAACCCAAAAGGATCCACCATACACTAGACCTAGGCTCTGATACCACTTGAAGGAAAAATTTTGTCCTAGCTAAGAACATGTAAGAACATTTGAATACATATGCAAACTATTAACTCTTTAAAGTAGGCATGCATCCAAAAACAATTCATAAAACCCATGACTTTCAAAGCCTAGTATATGGTGAACCAAAAGACTCTTTAATAACATTAAAGAGAATGAAGAATTTAGAGATTCTTTACCCTTGAAGCTCATCCTTGTTTACACAAGGGATTCACCCAAGTGGAGGGCCTTCAAGTCACCTCCTTGCTCCTTGGATCTTCCTTGTGATTTTCCTCCTTTTAGTGCTCCTTTGCTTCTTTGAGGATTTGAGGATTAGTTCTCCAAAACACCAAAAGTTTGATGTCTCTAAGTCTCTTCACCAAGGATGTATCTTGTGAGGATGAAATGGATGACTTAGGGAAGTAGAAATTGCTAGACCTCTCTCCCTAGGTGGCCGGCCTCTTGGAGAAATTAGAGAGAAAAATGTTTCACACAATTTCCACAAGAAAACCCTAATTGAAAACAAAGCTATAAAGTTGAATTTATACTTCATTTCTTAGGTGAGTGGCAAACTTGCAATTAAGCAAGTTTTGACACTCCTCACCCTAAATGGCCGGCCATATATTGTTATTGGGCTTATTGCCCATTTTGTTTTAGTTGTCATACAACTTAAACATAATGGGCCTTGTGGACCAAAACACTTTTGGGCCCCGAAGCCCTAAAACCAACTTAAAAGCCCAATACGAACATTTCGTATAATTAATTAACTAATTAATTAATCTTGACCATTCTTCAATTAAACCATTTAATTGCTTATCCATTTCATTTAATTTCTTCACATACATCCTTACTCGGTGTGCGATCCATTAGGTTCCAATTAGCGAGGCAGTGGGCGATGTTACTCTTAACGATCGATTGTGAATTGAAACCACATTTCAATTCTCCCTTTGATGATTAGTGTTTGCTAATCATTAGGGCTTCCACAAACCATGAGTGACACCTAGCAGTATGTCATGGTTACCCAAGCTAAGTAGAATTGGTTGGAGAACCTATCCAGTTACAATTACAATGCAATACGGTCCTTCTCTAATACAATACTCTTAATCACATTGTTTAAGTGATAGTTTGTTTCATGTCTACTATCCAATGTGATACTTTCCTATATGATTCCCTTGAATATGATTTGGAACATCTTCCTAAGTCATATTCATTTGCTTTGGCCAAAGACTTTAGAATCATATTTTAGAGTATTCTCATTCCACCATGGAAGGTTAGAGATCCCTTGTTGTGCATTCATATGCCTACATGACTAGATCGCATGACCCCAACAATGCCGTGGACAATCCAAAGGAATGCCGTTGTCATGATCAAAGATCAAGGACCTAACCATTAGACATCTATGATGCCTTAGGTCAAAGGACTACTTTGCATATTGTAACCTTAGAGTTCATACATGACATGTATGTTCGAACTCTCTTTTGATCGTAGTTCAGTGTACTCGATTACTCTTTCGAGCACCTATGTGTTTGTCTTAGTGTCCAACACCAAATGACTTGAGACTAGTTCATACTCACGTTTGAGTCAACATAACACATACTAACCTTAGCGGATTGTCAATGCCCAATTGGCAATCCTATGGCTAGGAACGTTTTAGGAATGAACATAAGAGAAAGGTCTCGTTAATCTAACTCATTAGATCACTTATCTCTTAGACCAAATACATCCCTTGGATTCTCTTATTGCTTAAACACATGATACAATAAATAGTGATTAACAATAAGTCTTGCCCTTCCATTAAACATATAAAAGTTTAACATATTAAGTATTCCAAAAAAGCTATTACATCAAATGAGTGGCTTTGTGGGCATACTTCCAACAGTTGGAACGAGAGAATCTTATAGATATCTGCATGATCAAGACATTACCAGACGACGGGAGAAGATTAATTATGTAGTATCTTAATAATCCCAGTGGCAAAAACGATCACAAGACGAGGGTACATGCCACGAATTACTTAATGTATCAGAATGAAGTATACCGAAAAGGTGTAGACGGTCTGTTGTTATTATGCCTCACCTCGGAAGAGGCCGCCTAAGCTATTACAGAAGTACACGTAGATTAATCTGGACGCAAAACACGATGGTTGCTCTGTTGACACAGTTATTTTTGGCCAAGCATGCTAAAAGATTGCATTGAATACTCGCGAGGTTGTGTACAATGTCAAATCCATGGACCCATACAGAGGGTCCCAGCCGACTTACTTCACTTATTTACCAAACCATGGCCGTTTAGAGGATGGGCTATGGATGTAATCGGCAAGATTACGCCGTCTTTCGGAGCAGCAAAGCATGCATGGATACTCGTGTTGGAAATGTGCCCTAAAACCAATCATATGATGATACTTTACGGATATTTCACATGTTAAACTAATCTAGTTTAATGTCAAGGGCAAAGGTTATTGTTTTAAGCCGTCTCATATAAATGTTATATGCTTAAACGATAAGTCCAAGGAATATGTAATTAGGAGAATGTAATTTAAACAAGTTAGATTAATGAGACCATTCTCTTTCGTATACATATCCTAAACATTCCTGATCATAGGATTGCCAATTGGGCATTGGCAGTCCGTTAAGATCAGTACGTGATGTGTCTTCTCTCAGGGAGAGTGACTGGTCTCGAGTCATTGATGTGATTGACACCAAGACAAGCATGTAGGTGCTCAATAGCGAATGAGTCCACTGAACACGATCAATGAGGAGTTCTCATACTCATGTCACATGAGAACTCATGGTTGGGATAATGCAAAGTAGTCATTTGACCTGAGGCATCATATTTGTCTTGTGGTTAGGTCCTTGATCTTTGACTATGTCAAAGTCACTCCGTCAGAGGGTGTCCACGGCATAGTTGGGGTTAAGCCACTTAGCCATGGAGGCAAGTAAATGCGTAACAAGGGATCTCTAACCTTTAAACCGTTTGAGGGAGAATACTCTATGATATGATTAAGAATCTCTGGCCAGAGTATGAATGAGATTTAGGAAGTGATTCCAAATCACATTCAAGGTAATCATATAAGTAAATGAATCACGTTGGATAGTAGACATGAATAAACTATCAATCCAAACAATGTGGTCAAGAGTATTGTATTAGAGAAAGACCGTATTGCATTGTAATCCTAAACTGAATAGGTTCTCCACCTCTTCTGATTAGCTTGGGTAACCATGACATACTGCTAGGTGTCACTCATGGTTTGTGGAAACCCTAAACGTGTATAATCACTAAGGGGAGAATTGAAAGTAAGTTTCAATTCACAATCGATTTGAAAGAGTTCTAATCGCCCACTGCCTCGCTAAAAGGAACCTAATGGATCGTACATCGTGTAAGGTAGAGATTGAAGAAACAATGGAGATGAGTAAGAATAATTAAATGGTTTAATTATTTATGGCAAGGATTAATTAATATGTTAATTAATCAAACGAATAAAGTTCGTTAAAATACCACGGGTTAGTTTTGAGCCTCAAGGCCCAATGGGCTTCGAACGTCAAGCCCATTAACTTAAGTTGTATGACAACTTAATGACTAATAATTCACAAAGGCCCAAAAAGGCCAATGAAACCCTATGGCCGGCCATAATGAGAGTGGAGTGGGTTTTGGACTTAATTACAAGTTTGCCACTCCAATGAACAAAGGTATAAATATGACTTTATAGCCTTTTCTTCATTAGGGTTTCTTTTGGAGAAAATTGATGAGAACATGTCTCTCCCTTTTCTCTCTAAGAGGCCGGCCACCCTAGAGGAATTTTAGCTAGCAATCTTACTTCCTCTAGGTCACTCATTTCTTCATCAATCTTTCCTTGGTGTGGAGACTTAGAGGTTCTCAACTTTGAGAACTTGGAGAAACCAATTCTTCCATCCAAATCCATGGAGCTAAGAAGCAAGGAATGAAGGCCCTATCTCTTGGGTGATTATCCTTTGCTTATGCAAAGAGGAATCAACAAAGGTATAAATTTCTCAACTCACTTTGTTTTGAGTTGAGTCTTGGTTCACCTAACTACTAGGCTTTGAATTTCATGGGTAATGTTTTGTTTTTGAGTGCATGCAAGCATGATTCCGCCTTTAATTTATTAATTGCATGTTATAGATGTTGCTCAAATGAACATGTTTTTCACAAAATTTCATTCAACTCGTAGCAATTGATTACTTCACCAAGTAGGTCGAAGTGAAATCATACGTTGAGTTAACATTTAAAGAAATTTGCAATTTTGTAGAAGAAAACATCTTGACGAGATTCGACGTACCGGAAACAATTATAACGAACAACGACATGATTTTTATAGCCAACAGGTTTAAAGAATATGCGGCGAGTTTGAAAATTCGGCTCGATCAGTCCACGCCGTATTATTCACAAGCAAACGGACAGGTTGAAGCAAGTAATAAAGTTTTAATCGGTATCCTTGAGAAAATGATAAAAGAAAAAGCCTAGTATGTGGCATTTGAAGTTAAACGAGGTATTATGGACATATCGAACTTCACTCTGATCAGCAACAGGGATGACCCCATATGCGCTAACTTACGGACACGACGTGATGCTACCAGTCAAGCTAAGCATAAACTTGTTACGAGTTATCGAACAAAGCAGTTTTTGCAGTGCTGAGTATAGTCAGGCCATGAGGCAAGGCTTGGAGGATCTGGAGAAAGCTTGGCTCGATGCCTATAACTTACTAGTGGCATAGAAAAAGATTGCCAAACGAGCTTATAATCGACGGGTTAGGCAAAAGATGTTCAGCGAAGGTGAATAGTATGGAAAACCGTGTTGCCAGCATGGATTAAAGATCCTAGATTTGGGAAATGGTCGCCCAATTGGGAATGACCATTCATTGTCCATAAAGTTCTCGACAAAATGGCATACCACCTTAAGGATCAGACTGGTTTTGTTCATAAATTACCGATCAATGGGAAATTCTTAAGGAAATATTATCCGATCACTTAGGAAATGTAAGAATAAAAATTTTACTTCATTGATTTTCAAAAAGTGTACAAGCAAAATTACAAAAGTCGACCAGCTTACAAATAAAGATAAAATCCTAGGGAGTCGAGGGAAGAAACGATTCAAAAGTAGCTTGCAGTTCTAACCAGTTCGCCTCACCCATTGTAACCTCAGCCTGTCGCTTTCTTTTGTCAAGCTTTAGTTGCTGTATTCGCTTCGCACCAACCACGTGCTCTGCTAGTCGAGGTTTGTTTGACTCGAAATCATTTTCAAGCTCAGAAGCAACGGTCGACCTGTGACGTTGAAGATCGACGATTTGATGGTCAAGCTCGCCCAGTCTTTCCTTCTTCACGTTTATTGCCTTGAGCTCTGGCTCTGCTCGGAGAGCCTTCTCGAAAATAATGAAATATTGTCAAGTTCTCTCCAGGACAGACGACAAATGAAAAACATACTCATTGCTCAGTAGGCCGTCGGAATGCAAGGTCATTCAAACACTCTCCCACAGAGTTGAGACCATTACATTGTAAGATTTGCGAGGCCGAGAGAGACAGAAGCTCCTGCAGCTTAGCGAGGGCTCTAGACTCAGTCGCGGTTGTAGAAGGCCCAACCGTCCAGAAGTGCTGGAGAGGAGGGTGTCGAGCTCGACCTCCCATAAGGGCTACACAAAAAGAGTTGTTAGAGAAGAGAAATCAAAAGGATGGCAGATAAGGAAGTTATGTTAAACCTGCCGAGAAGAGACTTCGACCATGTCTGCTGGTTCATTGCTTTAACCCAGAAAGCTTAATGGTCGAGCCTAGTGTTTAAGGCAACCTTTTAATTGATACGGCCGATAAAGGTTATCTATGTTTGATGGCCATTAGGGTGGCCAGGAAATATAAATAACGTTCTTCAACGCATAGAATTTTTGGGTGAAATGAGCGAATGGGCACCTAACATTTAATGTTTTTTCTTCGTTTAGAGTTCTAAGGCATGAAATTAATAAAAGAAAATGATGATGAGTCTTACAAAGGTAGAAGTAACCTCATGAGGAGGAATGCCGAGATTCTGGTCCTGGGGATGAACAGACCTATCTGCCGTCGTTTCTGGCTCGACATGAGGCGCCGCTTGATGTCCCGGACCTACTTCAGCCACATGAGGGTCGACCAGGCCAGTTGCCTCAACCGTCGATTGAGGATTGGTGGTTGGTAGTTCAGCCTGTCGAGAGCGCTTCACCAGCGAGGGTACTTCACTCTCGTTCTCCTGGACATAAAAAAAGATTGGTCGTTAGTCGAGAGATACAGTTAAAATGAAATAACATTAAAGGAAATTGTCATACCTCTTTTTCTAGGACGATCACTGAAGTTTTCTTTGGATTAGGGGGAGGCTTTTTCTTGGCCGTGGTTTTTCTTGGATTAGAAGAGTTGAAGCTTGGGATTTCTGGCCTCAGTGTGCAGAAGTACACCTACAGCCATAGTTGAAAGACTCAGAACGAGTCATTTTGGTAGGGATGTGTGCAGAAGCCTTAACCAATCACCGAGAAAGGTTGGTAAAGATGGCCGGGTTGAGGGCCAAGACGTGGGCACTAGCCAGAGCATCGGCCACTAGCATGTTCTCGGCCAAGCATTTGTTCAACTTGGTACAAAAAATAAATTTATTGTACCAGTAGAACAAGAAGGCCTTGTGTTCATCCTTCTTGAGAGCTTCACCCTCAGAGCCAGCGAAATGGGTAATCAGGGTGCTATAGTTGAAGAAGTTTTTGTACAGCTTGTGCACATCTTCTTTCAACTGCTCCTGATTGTCCTTTGTCAAAGTTTCGACGGCACGCTCGTTGAAGATCGCCTTCAGATCCAGGTCAAATTCATACTGAGAAAGAGCAGTATCAATTGGGAAACCTGAGGGGAAGGTGCCGAGTATGGCCATGATATCTAGCATGGTCGGACCAATGGGGCCAAGAGGGAGAACCATGGTGTTGGTGGCCGAACATCAAAAACTCAGGGCGGCCATTAAGAGTTCTCGGTCCATGTTGATCTCAATGGTCGAGAGTTTAATGGCTTCAAAGATGTCAAGAGTCTTCCATTAGCCTTCGAAGTATGGCTCCATTCGACTGACCCAAATGGCCTAGGTTGCGGGGGTCGAAGGCCAAACTCCTTGGGGTTTGGCCAATTCCCACTTCGACCAATCATACCCTTGGAATAAAGGTTCTAGGCAGTGGAACTTCAACATTTTGGTGATGGATTCTGGGACGTCGTCCTTGAAGAGTGGCTCCAGAATCTGGTGGGAAGCGCTCAAATCACCTTCGAATAAGAGGGTATTGATGGCGTTCCTATCAATAAAGTCTCGGCATTTGTCACATTCCTCGGCAAGCTTGGTAATGAAGATACTGGTAGCGATTGATGAAGGTTTGAAGGTTTCTGGATTTCGAAGTTTGGTTTCTTTTCTGGGCTGAGAGAAAATGACAAGAATTTTTGTAAGTTTGAAAGCATGACGGTTCAAATGAAGTTGGGCAGAGTATTTATAGGCGATTAAGAAAAAAGATCAAAGGTTTGGGTTTAAAGTGGTGAAGGGTAAATCCGATCGAAAGAATTTCATAATCATGACAGATCTTTTGAAATCTAGGTGAAGAGGCTGAAAAGCACGAGAATTAAGGTTGCACGATTGTGTGGAACGACGAAATTTATGACAAAGAGACGTTTCGGCGTCTACATGCCTCAAACATGGGGGCACACATGATTGAAGATGGACAGTCGCGAGGAGGAGCTGCCACGTGTCAAGTTGTGCAACATTTTTAGAAAATTGACAGAAGTGGAAAATCGTGGGAGCTGCCACATGTCAAGTTGTGCAACGTTTTTAGGAACTTGACAGACACTACCCTACGCAAAGCTTCTCAACAACCTTGAGATTTTACCCTCTTCCTCTTTCTTCCCGCCAACACATCTTCAATTTGGATAAACAGCACTGTGAAGGCAACCAGCGACATCTTTATTTTTGGATTGACACCACTGGAGCCGTAGAATTAGCCGATCGAGGAACACCTTCAGTTTGGATAGACAACACTACTTCGAGGCCGACTGGTTATTATCCAAGTCTCGGTTGACAAGGATTTTTGAGTCTTTGTTGGTAGAGGTCATCTCATCAGCCTTTTCGACGAAGTGAGATGTTACCAGGTTACCACGCTCGACACATTGAAAGTCGAGTTTTATTTTATGATTGGATATTCACAAGTACATTTAAGAGTTTGGCACTCCAACGGCAGAACCACATTTACGATCAAGACATTTATCTATTTCAAGTATTTGTGTCCATATAGTCTGGTACTAGTTCGACGTACTTATACTCTCACGAATATAATTACCGAGATTGAACTTGGCGCCGATGATTTGTGAACTTCGCAGAACTAGTAGCCTTGTTTTTAGGCTCTAGAACTCGAAGGGCGAGACGTGTTTCTTCCCCAGTCGCAGTCGCAAGATCAAAAAGTTAACAGTGCATCCAACGCCACATCAACATATTTTACTCCCTGGCCGAACTTGGCCGACGAGTTGGCAAGCCCCACACATAACCGAATGACGTAGTTAGCTTATTAATTACTTGGCTTGCGCGCCACGTAGACTTAGTAGTTTTTAGGGTCAATAATAATTTTTATGTAATATTTTGATTATCATTTGTTTTGTGCTTGTATGTTGTAAGATTGAAGTATAATAATCTACACACATATTTTTATCAGAATCAAAATTTATTAGTGATTTTTCAGTCTTTATTGGAATCTAACTATTTTTTGGTTAAAATGTTCATAAAAATAAATTAGGAGCCTAAATTCATTTTTTAATAATTTTTGGGCTAAAATTTTAACCCAAAAACATTGAAAAAAAATGTTTCTGAATTAAAACCTAAAATTTATGTGTTAAATTTTTTAAGTTTAACCTAATAATTGGAGATCGTCTTAAGTTATCTTTTGTTAAGAAAATGTTTAGAAAAGCCTTTTCCATTAAATCTCTAAAATATTTTATGATTTTCGGAGTATAAATAGTTTTTAGTTTTAATTTTTGTGATTTCGGGTTCTATGACAGTTGGATTTCAAAATTAACGTTAAAATTTTTGAAATAGGGGATACTCTGAAACACCATAAAATGTTATGGGTTGAGTGTGTGGCAATAGTCTAGTGGCTGATAATATAACGAATTAATTAATAGTATCATCACACCACAAGATAAGTGTGCGGCACAAGTGTCAATGTGCTTTCACATCACAATAATGTGCAAGAAAATCAAATATGTAGTCCAATAGTATACATCTGGAAAAATGGCTTGTATTATATTTCTTTACTACGTGTCATGATAGCTTAGAGGAATGTCATGCTTTGAACCCTAAACGCAGTGATTAAAAACAAAAATATTAGGCATGTTTTTACCGTTGCTTGCGTACTCTGCATTGTCGTTGCTTGCGTGGTCTGCACTAGCTAGCTACTTGCATTCTATTTAATCAACCACTTTATTACCAAATAATGATTTAATTACTTTTACATGATTCAGGGACCTTAGTATTGGCATGTTTTCCCGAATCGATTTTACATGATTCATTTGAGCTTTGTACTATATTTAGTGGGTTAAGATCAATGAACAAACTTTTTAACAAATATTTTTATATATTTTTTTAGCTTTTAGATCTTGTAACATCCAAGAGTCCTAATTAAGAATGCGCAATGGGGTCTTACTTTCGATCACAAACGAATTTGGTTTGAGGAACTTCCGTATGTAATTTGGACATCCTGATAGAGAATAGTTAACTATGTAATTTTATTGATGCAGGATGGTCTTTTTTCCTTCGACATGGTTGAAATTTCCGGTAAAATTTTTGTCGAGACCCATTAAATATGCACCCTATCCTACTATCTTGTATGTATTATATATCAATCTTAATGAGTATCATACTTTCTCTCAAAAAACTCAAAAAAAAAAAAAAAAAAAAAAAAAAAAAAAAAAAAAAAAAAAAAAAAAAACCTGAAGAATGGAAAAAGAAAAAAGCTGTAAAACCTGCAAACATGTAGGTAGGGACGAGACCTCCATTGCGACATGTTGAGAAGGAGGCGTTGGATTTCTCTCCATTGATATGGATACATTGAAATTTTCCCTCCATTCTACATCTTTTACATACATACATACTGTTAGATTATTTAATATCCAAAGTATGGGTGATAGGTATGGGTAGAATATCTAATATCTAAAGTATGGGTTATAGGTATGGGTTACTGTGTAAAGTATGGGTGTTAGAATATCTAATATCCAAAGTATGGGTCTATGCATGGTGTGTGATGTTCACCGGGTGACTCACGACATCTTTCTCCACTTGTATAAGTTCTCTTTCTTGTAACCTTACAGATTCTAATATACAAAACAATTCTTTCAAACTATCACATGGTATCAGAGCAGGCTTCCTAAAGAACCTGTTCTCTGAAATTCTTTGAAATGGAAGAAGAAAATATATTTGCTGCTCCATCCGAGAACATCCTTGGTTCTTCATCAGCTTCTTCAAGTGAAGCTGATAGAAATCCCAATCAACGTCTTTGTTCCATACTCCTAACTGAGTTTAATTATCTTCCTTGGTCAAGAGCTATTACTTTAGCTCTTGGAGGAAGATCTAAGCTTGGTTTCATCAACGGAACTGTCGTACCTCCTAAGGTTGGTGATTCCAAGTATGAAGAATGGTTCTGCAAGGATCAGCTCGTCATGTCCTGGTTGCTCAACTCAATGGGCTCAAAGGTATCAGAAATTTTCAGCTTTTCAGAATCAGCTTTTGATCTGTGGAAGGCTGTCAAGGAGATGTATGGAAATCAAAATAATGCAGCCAGGATATTTGAGCTGCAGAAGAGTCTTTCTGTTCTGAATCAAGATGGAAAGACTTTTATCGAGCACTTGGGAAGACTGAAGTCTATGTGGAATGAGTTGAATCTCTATCGGCCTCACACTACAGACCCATCAATCCTTCTTAAGCAGGCTGAAGAAGACAAGGTCTTTCAGCTCTTATCCAGTCTTGACTCTACCTATGAGGACCTGCGAAGCCACATATTGATGAGTGTTGAACTACCATCTCTCAATACTGTGTGCACTATCGTTCAACGAGAAGAAGCAAGAAGGAAAGTTATGAGTACTAAGGTTAGTGATCCTGAGTCCAGAGCTTTCGTTGCAAGTGACAGAAGGTTTGAAGGAAAAAATTTCAAAGGAAAGAAAGGAGAGATGCAATGCAGTCATTGTGGACAGAAGAATCATCTCAGAGACACTTGTTGGGTGTTGTATCCACACCTTAAGCCTAACTTTGCCAAACAAACCAAACCTGGTCGCAGTGCAAGTCAAGTCTCTCGCTTGCAGACTGCCTCAACTGTTGGGAACTTCACATCTAATCCATCAGCTCTCTTGAGTGAGTTCTCTTCCTTCACTCAGAAGAAAGATGAAAGCAATCTTCATAAGGGAAACAGTGAAGCCAGCACCACTGACTTATTTGAGCAGTTCGCAAAATTTCTTCAGACAAAGGTGTCATCTTCCGTTGATATGTCAGGTATTCTAAACTCATTTAGTGCTGCACTTGCTTCCAGAAAACTTGGAAATGTTTGGATAATAGACTCTGGAGCGACTGATCACATTACAAATATAAAAAGATATATGCATGAGTTTAAAGAGGCAGTTATTCCACAATTTGTCTCTGTTGCTAATGGAACTGGTGTATCAGTTTTGGGTGAAGGGAAAGTCAAGTTAATTGATACTAATGTTGAATCAACTGCTCTATATGTGCCATCCTTTCCATTTCAGCTTCTGTCAGTAGGAAGGTTGACAAATTCCTTAAACTGTGATGTTATATTCTCGCCATTCAATGTGGTTTTCCAGGATCGTATCACGAAGAAGAAGATTGGTGAAGGCATGTATAAAGATGGCCTCTATATGCTTTCATTGCAACCTGTTGAAGCTAGAGGTCTTCAAGTTGGTTTTTTGAAGAATCATCTATTATGGCATAGACGATTAGGGCATCCCTCTAATCTTGTGCAATCACATCTCTTCAAAACTTCAGAGAATGCGATGACTCAAGATTGTGAAGTTTGCCATTTTTCAAAACAGACGAGGTTGCCTTTTGATGTCTCATCAACCAAGTCATGTAAACCTTTTGAGATTGTGCACTCTGATGTTTGGGGACCTGCACCCTTGGTTTCTTTTGATGGTTTTAGATACTTTGTCACCTTTGTTGATGATTTCTCAAGATGTACCTGGTTGTATTTGTTGAAATCAAAAAATGAAGTTATTAATGTGTTCCAAGAATTTCACAGTCTTGTTACAAATCAGTTCTCAACCCAACTTAAAGTCTTAAGGTCAGACAATGGTACTGAGTATATGTCTAATGCTTTTACTCAATATCTAACTTGTCATGGAATAATTCATCAAACGAGCTGTGTTGGTACTCCGCAACAAAACGGAGTAGCAGAAAGGAAGAACCGTGATCTACTGGAGAAAACTCGATCACTTATGCTTCAAATGAGTGTACCCAAGAAATTCTGGTCACATGGGGTTCTTACTGCTGCATATGTAATTAATAGGCTTCCAAGC
This sequence comes from Malus fusca, assembly GCA_035220775.1. Lineage (NCBI taxonomy): Eukaryota > Viridiplantae > Streptophyta > Magnoliopsida > Rosales > Rosaceae > Malus > Malus fusca. The sequence continues at coordinate 17,173,153 of CM069059.1, read as the reverse complement.
AAGGTTCTCAAATTCAAGGCACCTCTTGAAACACTTAATGGCAGGAAAATTAACTTGTCTCACCTTCGAGTGTTTGGATGTGTTTGCTTTGTTCATATACAAACCTTGCATCGAGATAAATTGGACCCTAGAGCTGTAAGGTGTTTGTTCTTAGGGTACTCATCTGTTCAAAAGGGATATAAGTGCTATGACCCAAAGCGCAGGAAACTCTTGGTTTCTGGAGATGTGGTTTTTGACGAGAAAACTGCTTTTTTTGCTAGTACCAGGGGTGAAGATCTTCTGGGGGAGGAGGACTTTCTTGATCAAATCCTCACGCCAATTATGGAAATCAATGCACTGCCTCATCATTTTTCAGTTCCAGATCAACCAAGCAACAATGAAATTTCGATTGATCCAGTTGAGTGTAATTCATCATCTGACATACTTGTTGATAATGAATCAACTGAAGACACTGAACAAAATCAAATTTCGTCTGAGGAGAATCTTGCTATTACTCCTGAAGTGATCACTCCAAGGAGAAACCCTAGTAGAAATCGAGGTAAGCCAACTTGGTTTAAAGATTATGTAAGTTATACCTCAAGACATCCTATAGAAAAGTATCTTGAATACTCAAGAGTATCTTCGTCTCATGCTGCTTTCCTAAGCAAAATCTCAGCCTCATCTGAACCAAGCTCATTCCAAGAAGCTAACTCTCAATTGATCTGGCAAACAGCTATGGATGAGGAGCTTAGAGCTCTAAATGAAAACAAAACTTGGAGCATCACCAAGCTACCTAAGGGGATGAGAGCTGTGGGGTGTCGATGGGTTTACAAAACCAAATTTAAGAGTGATGGTTCAGTGGAGAGACACAAAGCTAGATTGGTGGCTAGAGGTTTTACTCAAACTTATGGCATTGATTACAAGGAAACCTTTGCTCCTGTGGCAAAGATGAACTCGGTAAGAGTGCTTCTCTCGGTTGTTGTCAACCATGATTGGCCCCTATTCCAAATGGATGTTAAGAATGCCTTCTTGCATGGAGAACTTAAAGAAGATGTGTACATGCAGTTGCCTCCGGGACATCCACAAGAAGGAGAGGGCATGGTTTGCAAGTTACACAAGGCCATTTATGGCCTCAAACAATCTCCTCTAGCTTGGTATGCCAAGTTAAGTTCTGTGTTAGAGAACATTGGTTTTAAAATGAGCAATGCAGATTCCTCACTATTTGTGCGAGATAGTTCAACTAGTAAACTTGTCGTTCTCATCTATGTCGATGATCTCATTGTGACTGGTGACAGTTTGACAGAAATTCAGCGACTTAAGGGCTTTCTTCACAGAAAGTTTGCAATTAAAGATCTAGGAACTCTGAAGTATTTTCTAGGAATTGAAGTTGCTTCATCTAGTAAAGGCTTGCTCTTGAATCAACGCAAGTACATACTCGATTTACTTCAAGAGTCCAAAATGCTTGAGGCAAAACCAGTGGCAACCCCAATAGCTTGCAAAGAGAAACTTGGATTAGATGGAGAATTGCTGACAGACGTTGGTTTATACCAGAGATTGGTAGGGAAACTTATTTACCTTACCATTACTCGTCCTGATATCATGCATGCCGTGAGCCTAGTCAGTCAGTTCATGCATGCTCCTCGATCAATTCACTTACAAGCTGTTCGAAGGATCTTGCGCTACTTGAAAGGCACCGTTGGAACTGGGATCGTGATGAGGAAGATCGGAAATGCTCACATTGTTGGCTACACAGATGCAGACTGGGGTGGCTCCAAAATTGATCGAAGATCTACTACTGGATATTGTACATTTGTTGGTGGAAATCTGGTGACATGGAAAAGCAAAAAACAAAGTGTGGTGGCTCGATCAAGTGCAGAAGCTGAATACCGTGCCATGGCATCTACTACCTGTGAGTTAATTTGGCTGCAAGGTTTGCTCAACGACTTAGGGTTCAAGAGAACACTGCCTATGCCTCTTTTATGTGATAACCAAGCTGCTATTTACATTGCATCTAATCCTGTATTTCATGAAAGAACCAAACACATTGAAATGGACTGTCATTTTGTTCGAGAAAAAACCCAATCTGATGTCATTCAACCTGTTTTTGTTCGGAGCACAGATCAACTAGCAGACATCTTCACCAAAGGATTGTCTCGTGTTCAATTCAACACTCTTTTGGTCCAACTTGGCTTGATGAATATACTAGCCTTCGTTTGAGGGGGAGTGTTAGATTATTTAATATCCAAAGTATGGGTGATAGGTATGGGTAGAATATCTAATATCTAAAGTATGGGTTATAGGTATGGGTTACTGTGTAAAGTATGGGTGTTAGAATATCTAATATCCAAAGTATGGGTCTATGCATGGTGTGTGATGTTCACCGGGTGACTCACGACATCTTTCTCCACTTGTATAAGTTCTCTTTCTTGTAACCTTACAGATTCTAATATACAAAACAATTCTTTCAAACTATCACACATACATACATACATACACACACACACACATATATATATTAGTTTGAATTTGTTTTGGTGACTTCATCAAATAAAAGCCTCCATCGCACATACAAATTAACTAGTTACGATGTGGTTAGTTTCTGATAGTGATGGTGCTTTCAGATTTATTTTCTTAGCCTCCGCGGATCCACAAATTTGACAATTTTTAAGAATCAGTTTTTACATGATCTAGTTCCATGTACACCATTTGAGGTTGCAAAATGGAATGCCTTTTTGGGAATTGAGTGCTAAGAAACAGACGTTTGGTGACTTGTTCAATGAAGCAATGGAGGCGAACTCCAAACTTATCGCAAGGGTGGCGGTGGAAGAGTGTGGAGGAGTTTTTGAGGGTTCGAAATCCCTGGTTGATGTTGAAGGGGGTACAGGAACAATGGCCAAAGCCATTGCCTATGGATTCCCCAACATCAACTGCACTGTGTTTGACCAGCCACATGTGGTGGCTGACTTGGAAGGGACGGCCCATAATTTGGGTTTTGTGGGAGGAGACATGTTTGATAAAATACCTCCAGCCAATGCAATTCTGCTCAAGATAAAATACCTCCATCTCATCCTTGATTGTCTTTGCAAAATTCTAGCTAGCTAGTTCAAATCGTTTGTTAAAGTCCTAGCTATTGGATTATATATTTAATCAGACACATAAAATTGACACATTTGTTAAGTACACTCTAATCAGGTGGAACCCCACAATGGAATCCTAATAGAGTATGTTCCAAATTTGGCATGTATACATTATTGATGTAGTTGTGTTTACATATCCTCTAGATTAATTTGTGTAAATGTTGTGACTAACTGAGTAACATATGCGATTCATGATCTATCTTAGTGGATTATGCATGATTGGAATAATGAAGAAAGCATGAAGATATTGAATAAGTGTAGAGAATCAATGCTTCTGAGCAAAAATGAAGGAAGGAAGAAGATTATCATCATAGATATAGTTGTGGGGTATGATAAGAAATCAATTGAAACCCAACTCATGTTCGATATGTTGATGATGTCCATCGTCACCAGCAAAGAGCGTAGCAAATCAGAATGGGAGAATATCTTTATGGCTGCTGGATTCATTCACTATAACATCACTCATACGCTTGGTTTGAGGTCTCTTATTGAAGTTTATCCCTGAAGTTAAATCATTAGGCTAGTATTGTATATGTGTGGATTGTACTATGCAAATAAAGAATACTTAAGAAGTAGCAGGGCACCTTATTTTTCAAGTAGAGTGTGTCTGCAACTATGATTCAATGGTTATTACTTCCGTTGTCGTTTCAAGCTTTAGATGATCAATGAATGTAAACTACACCCAGAACGTGTTGAGTCATTTTAATGAGCATAAAGCGAAGCCTTCAAGTACTTCAATGATCGTTCGACCGCTAGATGCAAAACGAGATCATTTTCTTCCTAAAGAGGACGAGGAAGAAGCTTTGGAGCCAGAAGTTCTATATCTAAGTACGATTTGCACTTTATTGTACTTAGCTCAGTGCATTAGACCATACATCTTCTTCGCTATTAATCTTTTGGCAAGATATAGCCACACACAAACACTGGACAGGTGTTAAAGACATTCCGCTACCTAAAAAATACGACAGATTTGGGTTTGTCCTATCCCTAAGAATCCTTGAGAAGAGCCGCACCCTTCCTCAGTTCTTGGCTTAATTCAATCCTTGTTGGTTATGCTGACGCAGAGCACTTATCTGGCCCGCATAAGGCACACTCTCAAACGGGTTACGTTTTTACTGTTGGATGCACTGCATCCAAACATACCTTAGTTGCCACTTCTTCGAACCATGCTTAAATTCTCGCCCTACGTGAAGCTACTAGGAAGTGTTTATGGTTGAGAGTAGTAATGGAACATATTGGAAGCACCTGCGGATTTTCGTTCGTCGTTGACATCCTTCCAACGATCTATGAAGATAGCACAACATGTATTGAACATCATAAGAAGGGATACATCAAAGAAGACAACACCAAGCAAATTACGTTGAAGTTCTTTTTCTCTCATCAGTAACAACATGAGAAGATTGAAGTCACGCAAATTTGTTCCTAGAACAACCTAGCCGACCTCTTCACCAAATCTTTGTTGAAGACTACTTTCCAGAAGTTTGTCAAGGAATTGTTATGCGTAAACTTTCTAAGTTGTAACATTGTTAGTTCTCTTTGGAAATATGTCAAACTTTGGGAGAATATCTTGAAGTATACTCGCTTGATCTTAATGTAATTTTTTTTTCCTACGATTAGGAGCATTTTTCCCTTTGGGTTTTTGCTACCTGACGAAGTTTTAACGAGGCACCCATCATGAGTTGGTCATACTCTTGTGTACAGCCCATAGATGTTTAATTGGCTTTGCATTAACTTACCTTTTTCCTTAGACTATGAGTTTTTGTCCCATATTGGGTTTTACCATAGCCAAGTTTTGTGAGACTTATTTCCATATGCAAGTTCCCTTGTTTGAGACTATCTTGCTCCCAAATCAGTGCTGACGAGTCGACTTCGCCAACTTTAACTGATGACGAATCTACTTGAGTATTTACACACTTAAGGGGGATTATTATGGATATTCTTTAATTGTGATTATGTAAATCCTAGTTATATTAGGGTCCTAGATTATCTATTACTCTAGTTATTCTTTCCCTATAGGATTGTATTTACTTGGAGGATAAGTTATCCTCTCCTCTTATTCTACTATAAATAAATGCACTTCTTAGGGAGGAATACACACACAATGATCCCTAAGCATTCTACAATATCTTCAGTCTCTCTTTGCCTCACCCCCTCTAATTCCCTCAGTTAATTATAGGCCACAACAAAAACCTAATTTTCTAGATTTAAATTTTAAGTTTTAACCTAAGGGTTTGAGATAGTCTTAAGTTATTTTTTGTTAAGAAAAAGTTTAGGAAATCCCTTTTCATTAAAGCTCTCAAAAAATTTAAGGAAAACTAATGAAATTGGCTTGAAAACTTTGAATTTTAGCGATAAGGACAAAATAAAAGGTAAAATGAATAATATCAAGATTGATTTTTTAGTGTAAAAATGTGGTTTTTTATTAAAGTGAACAGTACCAAAAAATTTATAGCGTCCCAGAGTACAACTTTTAGTTTTAATTTTTGTGATTTCGGAATTCGGATTTTATGGCCATTGGTTTTTAATTTTTATGTTAAAGATAAAAAAAAAATTAACAATTAAAAATTCCGGAATATTGGATATTCCGAAACGGACAAGGATTGTCTACCCTCCATTTTTCCATGCCCTTCCATGCCCTCCTGTTTATGTGGTCACGGTTAAACCACGTCAACATTTTATATTACTATTTATTTTTGTCTTATTATCTTTATAAAAAAAAAAAATATAAAATGTCGACTTGGCTTAACCTTGACCACACAAAACAAGAGGACATGAAAGAGAATGAAAAAAAGGAAGGGCAGACAATCCTTGTCCTTCCGAAACACTATAAAAAGTTTACTGGGTTTGTGACAATTGTTTAGTCGCTAATGACATATAGAATTAATTAATATTATCGTCACGCTACAAGATAAGGGCGTGGCACGGATATCAATGTATCCAGTGATCAGATGGTCCTTTTAGGTGTGCCGATTTAGATCTAGATTCTTATATGCTCCACAATATCATATGCTATCCAATACTGTATAGTGCTTTCACATCACTATAACGTGCAAGAAAAGTTTCAAATCTGTAGTCAATAGTGTACTTCTGGAATAATGGCTTGTTTTATATTTTCTTTATTGCATGTCATGTAATTACTCTATGCTATGCTTGGAGGAAAGTCATGCTATGAACTCGAAACGCAGTGATTGAAGACAAAAATATTATGCATGCTTTTATCGTTGCTTTCGTACTCTACATTATCGTTGCTTGTTTGGTCTGCACTAGCTAGCTACTTGCATTCCCTTTAAGGTTTGTTTTGTTTACATAATGAAGATTCAAGAGATCGATAATTTGATTTATTTTTATGTGCAACAAATTACATATGAATCAAATTAGAGCAATAAATAGTGAATTGTACGAGAACAATATATTTCTGCCTCCCTCTTGCGTTTTCGAACAGTCTCCCATCATAGATTTCACGTTGAATTAGTTTCTTCTTGTTTAATTTGTTTTATTAGGTGTTTCTTATTAATTTAGATTAGTATTTTTATTAATAATTATAATCCACATCTTCTATATATAAAGCCGGAGGCTAGTTTTGGTGTCATGTCTTCGACAAAAGATTAGGACAAAATTGCCCCTCAACCAAGAAAATTCAAAAGCAGTCCAATATAATATATCAAATAATGCAAGGGTAATTTGGTAATTTGGTCATCATAAAATATAAGAAAAACTAATGAAAATGACTTGAAAACTTTGAGTTTTAACGATAAGGACAAAATAAAGGGTAAAGTGAAAAATACCATGATTGACTTTTTAGTGTAAAAATGTGTTTTTTCGTTAAAGTGAACAATATTGGGAGTTTTTTGTTAAAGTTCCCTAAAATATTATATAAATATAAGTGGGAAGAGAGAAAAGAATAAAAAAAGGGGTGTGCTATCCACACACCCCATTTTACTTTTCACACACCCCTTGATGATTTCTGTCCGTTGATATTTTTCAATTCATCCGATCCGATGACCGAAAATTAAAAAGGTGTGTGAGAAGTAAAATGGGGTGTGTGGATATCACACCCCTAAAAAAATGGAAGGATGAGTGAAAGTTGATGGTGCCCACGTGAAAGGGAAAGAAAAATATAATAAAAAAATAAGAAAAATCATGAATATTGTGTTCAAACATCTTAAGAGGCATGTAATGTTGGTTATAAAAAAAGTATTTTGCACGCGGATAATAATGTGATTAAATAAGTTGTCAAATGATTTTTTTTTTTAACAAACGATATTATCTACACTAAGGGGAAGGGGGTAAGTTTAGCCTCACAATGGGCTAGCAATAATGTGATTCAATCACTTGTTTATTTAATATTATTTTCTTTATAAAAAAGGTTTTTCGCACGCGGATAATAATGTGATTAAATTAATTGTCAAATGATTGTTTTTTTTAACGAACGATATTATCTACACTAAGGGGGAAGGGGGTGGGCTTAGTGTCACATCCTGGCCCGGGCCCCCACCATTAGGGCTGGCATTTTGAATCCGACCCGAGCCGACTCGTTAAAACTAGTATTTGGGTGAGTGCTTAACGGGTTGGGTTGTTAACGGGTCAACCCGTTAGTCACCCGTTAAATAACGGGTCATTTTGGGTCAACCCGCGAAACCCGTTAGCACTCGTTAACACCCATTAGGGAGGACTTTTGTGTAATTTCATTGTTGGAATAGAAAAGCTAGCTCTGTCTGTTCTCTCACGTTCAAACTCGGACTGCACGTTCCTTTCCGGGGCTGCCGTTCTCTCCCTCATCTTCTTCCTAAAAAATCAAGGTTTCACTGAGTTCTGCCACCCTCTCTCCGGTAAGTTCTGATTCCCTTTCACCTCTTCTTCCATGGCGATTACTTTTTGTTTATGCAGATTATATTTTTAGCCTATTTTCTCAATTTTTGTTTGAGCTTCGAATTAGTTTGGAATTAGTTGATTTGTGTTTGATGATTTCAATTGCGATTGTGCTTTTTTTGTGCAATTGCGATTGTCCTTTGCAAGTTAGATAGAGAGAGATCTTCCCACTTCTCCATCCCGCACACACTCGATTCATACACACACACATACATATGTTATGCTTCTGTCTATCCATTTCTAGTTATACCATGGGTTCGATGGCGATTGAGGAGGAGAAGCAGGCGGCGGCCAAGCCTTTCGACGAAGAAGCCGCCTCTGCGGTCGTGAAGGAGCTGATATATATATATATATATATATATATATATATATGTTAGACTGTTAGTTAATGTTTGTAATTTTGGGTAAAAGATGTGTAATTTGTATTGGAATGCAAAATATATATAAAAAAAAAAATTGTTAACTGGTGTGGGTCACTTATTAAGCTTAACGGGTTGAGTTTGGGTGACCTGTTAGCTTAACGGGTTAGGTTCGGATGACCCGTTAGAACCCGACCCAAACCCAATAAACCATACCCGTTTACAGGTCTACCCACCACATCCCGTGCTCGACTCTGCTGTAAACACGATATTGTCCTTTTTAGGGCCCGACCACGCCCTTACAGTTTTGTTTCTAGGAACTCACACGAGAACTTCCCAGTGCGTCACCCATCATGGGATTGCTCTCGCGCGAACTCACTTAACTTCGGAGTTCCGATGGAACCCGAAGCTAGTGAGCTCCCAAAATGTCTTGTATTGGGTAGAGATGAGAATATACATATAAGGCTTACAAGATCCACTCCCCTGGGCGATGTGGGATGTTACAATCCACCCCCCTTAGGGGCCTGATGTCCTCGTTGGCACACTTCCGGCCAGGGATTGGCTTTGATACCAAATTGTCACATCCCGGCCCGGGCTCGACTCCGCGCGTAGCACGATATTGTCCGCTTTGGGCCCCGACCACGCCCTCACGGTTTTGTTTCTGGGAACTCACACGAGAACTTCTTAATGGGTCACCCATCTTGGGATTGTTCTCGTACGAACTCGCTTAACTTCGGAGGTCCGATGGAACTCGAAGCCGGTAAGCTCCCAAAAGGCCTCGTACTAGGTAGAGATGAGAATATACATATAAGGCTTACATGATCCACTCCCCTGGGCGATGTGGGATGTTACACTTAGCCTCACAATGGGCTAGCAATAATGTGATTCAATCAATTGCTTATTAAATATTATTTTCTATATTCTTAATGTAAATTCTATAGAAACCGATTTTATTATGTGAATTCAGCTGCTTTAATTGGTTTATGAGGGGTTTCTTCTAGCATGATCTAAAATTATTCATTTACTTCAAATATTTGACTTTCTTTTGTCAATTTACGCATATAAATACATTTAAAACGTGTAAGTCGTGCGTAGCATCGTTCATTCTATTTGTTATCATGTAAACCCAATTTACATTGAATAATTTTTTTTTGAGATAATTTTTAAATGATAATAAAAAAACGAACAATTTTGATTTTAATAAATTTTAATATTTGCTTAATAGCACATTGGCATGTAAAAAATAATAAATTGTAACATGTAAGAAGTTAAACAATGTACTTTAACCATAGTAATCTATGAACATTACAATTGAGATTTCGTAAAATCTTAGATATAATAGCTATATTTCGCAGTTGTCGGTTGGCACGATATATTGATAAGGATAAAATAGTACCTCATTGTAATGGTAACTCATAATAGTTACTATTTCAGTTAGATAGTTACTGTAGGGAATTTATTTGTTTTTACCCAAAGTGTAACTATATATACATGTGTAATATTAATTTGAGAATTAATGAGAAATAATCAGAAACATTATTCTCAATATGGTATCCTCTGCCAGAAGTCTACCGACTTCGATCCTTTAGCTTTCTCAGTACCCAAACAACTCTTTTCTTCTTATTTTCTTAGTGCCCAAACATATCTCTTCCGCTCTTTTCTTCTCTGATCTTGCGCATCCATGGCGGCAAATTCCTCCCATTCTTCTTCTCCGGTGATCGCGCAACCTACTTCTTCTCCTCAGGATGCTCCACCTCTTTCTTCCTCTCAGATCTCGATCAACTCCATCACGGTCCACAACATTGGCAGCATGGTCCAGACGAAGCTCAAACGCCACAATTATCTCGTCTGGAAGTCTCTCTTTGATCCGATCTTCCGCCGTTACAAGCTCGCTGGAATTGTTGATGGATCTGAACCTGCACCGCCTCAATTTCTCTGTGATTCTTCTGGCAATTTCACTTCTACTCCTAATCCTGCCTTCGAGTTATGGTATGAGAAAGATCAAAATATCATCATCTGGATTAACTCTACCCTATCTGAGGATTTAATTCCTTTCACCGTCGGTGTCCAATCTGCTCGGGAGTTATGGCAGAATCTTGAACGGTGATTTGGCGGTGTCTCGCGTTCTCACATTCATCAACTTCGATCAAATCTTCAATCTATGATCAAAGGCAATTCATCTATCTCTGAGTATCTCCAGCGAATCAAGGAAGTCACCGATGCTCTCGCGGCTGCTGGCGTGCCTGTCAATGATCATGATCTTCTTCTGATAATTCTCAATGGACTTCCTGATGATTATGATTCGTTTCTTGACTCTGTGCAATTCCGTCTTGCTGATACATCTGTTGATGATCTTCATGGTTTCTTGCTCAGTAAAGAAATGGCCCTTGCAAGAAAGAAGCATACAACAGGCTCATCTGTTGAACCTTTTCAAGCGTTTCATATCCAAACCTCATCCACCAATGCTCCTCCGTTGCTACCTACGCCGCCTATTCCCCCTCAACAGCAAGCCTACAATGCTCATCCTCAGCAGTTCTATAATTCTCAGAATCAACGCAATTCTCAGAGATCTACCAACAATCAGCGTCCCTACAACAACAACAATCGCAATCGCTTCCCTCGCTCCACCAACAATTCACAGAATCGTGGTGGTAATCGTGGCGGACATCGTTTTTACAACAATTTTAAGCCTAATCCATGTCAAATCCGTGAAGATCCCAGCCATCAAGCCATTGATTGCAGCAATCGTATGAATCCTAATTTTCACGGTCGTGTTCCTCTTGCTAAGCTTACAATGTATGCTGCTCATCCAGTCAGTTCCTCTCCTCCATGGCTTCTTGACTCTGGTGCAAGTTCACACATGACCAACAATATTCAGAATTTGCAGAATCTGCAACCCTATCAAGGTCCTGACAAGGTTTATATTGGCGATGGCCAAGGTTTGCACATTCATCACTCTGGATCTTCTTTACTTAAAACTCCTGATGCTACTTTTCAATTAAAGAATGTTTTCCATGTTCCTCAATTGAAACATGATATGCTCTCTGCAAATATGTTTTCTTTGGATAATTGGTGTTCTATAACTCTAAATCCTTTTGACTTTAATGTCAAGGATCTTACTACGGGGAAGATGCTTTTTAGAGGTCCTGTTCGCCAAGGTCTCTATCCCTTCTATGCATCTCCTCATTCTTCCCGCAAGTACCTTGCTACTACTGCAATAAGGACTTCATCTCAAATTTGGCACCAACGCTTGGGACACCCGACGTTCAAGACTTTTAGCACTGTTATCTCTAAGTCTTCTCTGCCTATTACTACTTCTGTTGACAAGTTGTTTTGTTCAGATTGTATTTTGGGCAAGTGTGCAAAATTGCCATTTCATGATTCTGTTAGTCTCACATCTAGACCACTAGAACTTGTTCATGCTGATGTTTGGGGACCAGCACCATTGTTATCTGTTAGCGGTTCCAAGTTCTATGTTCTTTTTGTTGATGACTTCACCAAATATACTTGGTTGTATCCTCTCAAGAATAAATCAGATGTCTTTGTTACATTTGTTCAATTTCAAGCTTTGGTTGAAAATATCTCTGGTTTCAAGATTGGTACTTTGAGAACTGACTCAAGGGGTGAATTTCTCAGCTCTTCATTTCATAAGCATCTTACTTCTTGTGGTATTCAGCATCATCTCAGTTGTCCACACACTCCCCAACAAAACGGTTGTGCCGAAAGAAAGCACCGGCATGTTGTTGAAACTGCCCGAACCTTATTGATAGCTTCTAAGGTGCCTCATAAATTTTGGGTTGAAGCTTTTCTCACTGCCACTTACCTAATCAATAGGTTGCGACCTCCTTCAAAACCATCTCCATGGGAACAATTTTTTCGAAAGCCTCCTGATTACAATCAACTCAGGGTTTTTGGTTGTAGCTGCTACCCTTGGTTAAAACCCTATATCACCTCTAAATTAGATGCCAAGAGTAAACCTTGTGTCTTCCTCGGTTACAGTTTGATCCATAAAGGGTATAGATGCCTCGATTCCATCACAAATCGAGTCTACATCTCTAGACACGTCCATTTTGATGAGACCTCCTTTCCTTTTCACACACTTCCATCTTCCTCTCCTACTTTTCCTTGTGACTCCTCCCCTTTTTCCTTGGTCTTTCCCCATCTCTACCCTACCGTGTCCTCCTCATGCCTTGCTACTCCTACATCCCAAGTCTCTGACTCTCCCATATTTCTAACCCAGCCTCTACACCCTGCACCATCTTTTCAACCTAACCATGCACCATATTTTCAACCTGCACTTGCACCCCTATCTTCTCTACCTATTTCTTCCATTCATCATATGCAAACTAGGTCTAAGTCAGGGATTTTCAAACCCAAAGCTTACACATCTACAAAACATCCTTTACCCTCCCACCTTGACAGTGAATATGTTCCCTCGACCTATCTTCAGGCATCTAAGTACCCTCATTGGCGAGCAGCCATGCAAGATGAATTTAATGCTCTGCAGAATACAGGAACTTGGAATCTTGTTCCTCCTTCTCCTTCTCACAACTTAGTCAGCTGCAAGTGGGTTTTCCGCATTAAACGTAAACCTGATGGTTCTGTGGATCGTTATAAAGCCCGTCTAGTGGCTAAAGGTTACAATCAACAGGAAGGCATTGACTTCAGTGATACTTTCTGTCCAGTGGAAAAACCTGTGACCATCCGGATCCTTCTTACCTTGGCAGTTCAGTCCAGTTGGTTCTTACATCAGTTGGATGTCATCAATGCTTTTCTTCACGGTTCTTTAAAAGAAAATGTGTATATGACTCAGCCTTCTGGATTTGTTGATCAAGATAATCCCAACTATGTGTGTCATTTGCATAAATCTCTCTATGGTCTTAAACAAGCCCCTCGGGCTTGGTTTGAGAAACTTCAAACTGCACTCTTATCACTGGGATTTCGAACATCACAATCTGATCATAGTTTCTTCATACTTCATCAGCCTGTTCTTGTTTTGGTTCTGGTGTACGTTGATGATATAATTGTTGCTGGCCCTTCTTCCACTCATTGTAATGATGTTATTTCAAAGCTCAGTGCTCAGTTTCCAGTCAAGGATTTGGGTGATCTACATTATTTTTTTGGCCTTGAAGTACAGAGATCTTCATCAGGTATCTTCATTCATCAATCCAAATATATTCTGGATTTACTCAAACGATCACACATGGATAGAGCTAAGCCTTGTCTTACACCCCTTGGTTCTACTAAGCTCGATCTTTCTGGACCTTTCCTCTTTGATCCTGCAGAGTACCGATCAATTGTCGGGGCTCTCCAATACTTAACTTGGACTCGGCCGGACTTATCCTTTGCTGTTAATTTGGTGTGCCAGTTCATGCATTCACCCAGAGAGCAACATTTTCAGGCCGTCAAACGGATTTTACGATACTTAAAAGGTACACTTGGTCTTGGTTTGTGGTTTCCAAAATCCTCCTCTTCTCTGATCTTTAAAGCCTTCTCTGATGCTGATTGGGCGAGTTGCCCGTGGGATCGACGATCTACAGGAGGGTTTTGTATTTTTCTTGGTCCATCTCTCATTAGTTGGTCTGCAAAGAAGCAACACACAGTTGCTAGATCCTCTACCGAGGCTGAGTACCGCTCCTTAGCTCATACTGCAGCTGAACTCACTTGGATTTGTCAATTATTCACTGATATTGGTTTCCAGTTACCTATCATTCCTCAGATTTGGTGTGACAATGTTTCTGCTATTGCCTTAGCATCAAATCCTGTCTTTCATGCTCGTACTAAGCATGTCGAAATTGATTATCACTATATTCGTGAGCTAGTTTTAGCCCACTTGATCCGAGTTCAGTTTGTTTGCAGTGCTGATCAACTTGCGGACCTCTTTACCAAGTCTCTTCCTCGACAAAGATTTCTTCATCTTCGGTCCAAGCTTTCTCTTCAATCCTCTCCGTTTAGCTTGAGGGGGTGTGATAAGGATAAAATAGTACCTCATTGTAATGGTAACTCATAATAGTTACTATTTCAGTTAGATAGTTACTGTAGGGAATTTATTTGTTTTTACCCAAAGTGTAACTATATATACATGTGTAATATTAATTTGAGAATTAATGAGAAATAATCAGAAACATTATTCTCAATAAATATATGAATCTATATATAATCTTTATGCATCATCTTTCAATACCAAATCTTAAATCATCCTACATATCCCATCACTCCCCCCTTTTTTTTAATAAATTAGAAAGCAATGTAATGCATGTTTAACGTGTGCATGAAAGATGAACCGTGTCGAAACTGTGTCGAATATTAGTATTTTTTTCCATATGCACTCGACCTGTGCTATATAAACTGATCCAACGTATCCATTTTTTCAAAATTCATATAGCAAGAGAAGAATCAATCAAAATATTCTCGAAGCTACATACTTGATATATACTTACACGTATACACACATATGGCTTTGAGTAATGGTGAAGTGGGTGCCACTTGCCATGAGCTTCTCGGAGCTCAAGCTCATGTTTGGAACCACATCTTCCAGTTTATAAACTCCATGTCACTCAAATGTGCAGTTCAACTTGGCATCCCGGACGTGATTCACAACCATGGTCAACCCATCTCTCTTTCCGAGCTTATCGCCGGGCTCAATGTCCACCCTTCGAAAACTCATTTCATCTCACGCCTTATGCGGATCCTCGTTCACTCCGATTTCTTTGCACAACATCATCATGTTCATCATAATCATGACAATATGGAGGAAGAAGAAGCTGTTGTATTGTATAGCCTAACACCGGCTTCCGGGCTTTTTCTCGAAGACCGGCCATTAAACACAACACCATTTTTACTCATGATACTTGATCCGGTAATAACAGACCCATTTCACTCAATGGGCGCTTGGTTACAGATGAATGGTGGCGATGATCTAGTTCCACGTACACCATTTGAGGTTGCAAATGGAATGCCTTTTTGGGAATTGAGTGCTAAGAAACCGAGGTTTGGTGACTTGTTCAATGAAGCAATGGAGGCGGACTCCAAACTTATCGCAAGGGCGATGGTGGAAGAGTGTGGAGGAGTTTTTGAGGGTTTGAAATCCCTTGTGGATGTTGGAGGGGGTACAGGAACAATGGCCAAAGCCATTGCCAATGCATTCCCCAACATCAACTGCACAGTGTTTGACCAGCCACATGTGGTGGCTGACTTGGAAGGGACGACCCATAATTTGGGTTTTGTGGGAGGAGACATGTTTGATAAAATACCTCCAGCCAATGCAATTCTGCTCAAGGTAATAATTTAACACACACAATTATTTATCGTAATCTTTGTTATTCCTTAATCAATGTCCTTATCAAATTAATACCTTGTTGCTAGTAAAAACATCTCATCCTTGATTGTCTTTGCAAAGTTCTAGTTAGCTAGTTCAAATCGTTTGTTAAAGTCCTAGGGGGTTATATTTAATTAGACACCCAAAATTGACACATTTGCTAAGTACAGTCTATCAGGCGGAACCCCACAATAATGGGATCCTAATAGAGTATGTTCCAAATTTTGCATGTATACATTATTGATGTAGTTGTGTTTACGTATCCTCTAGATTAGTTTGGGTAAATGTTGTGACTAACTGAGTAACATATGTGAATCATGACCTATCTCAGTGGATTCTGCATGATTGGAATGATGAAGAAAGCGTGAAGATATTGAAGAAGTGTAGAGAAGCAATGCTTCGGAGTAAAAATGAAGGAAGGAAGAAGATTATCATCATAGACATAGTTGTGGGGTATGTCAATAACAAGATGCAGATGGATAAGAAATCAATTGAAACCCAACTCATGCTCGATATGTTGATGATGTCCACCGTCACCAGCAAAGAGCGTAGCGAATCAGAATGGGAGAAGATCTTTCTGGCTGCTGGATTCACTCACTACAACATCACTCATACGCTTGGTTTGAGGTCTCTTATTGAAGTTTACCTCTGAAGTTAAATCATCAGGCTGGTATTGTTTATGTGTGGATTGTACCTTGCAAATAAAGAAAGCCCAAAAAGCAGCAGGGCACCTTATTTTTCAAGTAGAGTGTGTCTGCAACTATGATTCAACGGTTATTACGTCAGTTTGAGGTCTCTTATTGAAGTTTACCTCTGAAGCTAAATCATGGCTGGTATTGTATGTGTGTAGATTGTACTATTCAAATAAAGAATGCCCAAAGAGCAGCAGGGCACCTTATTTTTCAAATAGAGTGTGTCTCCAACTATGATTCAACGGTTATTACTTCCGTTGTCGTTGCAAGCTGTTGATCAATGAAGGTGAACTTTTGATGCTCGAAAGGAGTCTTCTTGCCGACGGTTTTCTGTTCGAACCACACTGCCCTAATCTTGAATGCTTTTCATAAACATCCTCTTACTGGATCCTGCAACGAAAACCAATATATATTTCTCATTGTCAATTGGCCAAACAGAGACAAAATTAACTAATTTAACCAACTCAACTGACAACTGCAATTCATTTCCAAACATATTTATCATTGTCATTTGCTATCATGGTACGTTTATAATTAATGAAGCAAAATCAATATTAATGAATCCCATTAACTCATCAATTGTAGATAATTACAAACAAAACTAGCTTAATTAGCTTAGCTAATTTTCCGATTACATCTGGAAACCAAACTTCTCTAGCTCTGTCTATAGCTATAAAATGTTCATCTTCCCCAAAAACTGAAAACATTGGGACTTGTACTACTACTTCCTCCATTAGTGCTAGTACTAGTAGTAGTAGGACTCTCTTTTCTACCGTCTTCCTCAGGAATGTGATCGCGTTTCTTAACCAAGACAAAAACTAAGTGAAACTCATCACTGTCATAATTGTCATCATTATCCGTATTCTCCTCTGGATTAGCCCGAACTGACCAAACTTGAACCACATCACCTACACCTAGATGGTGCTTTTCGACAATGTGATACATACTGTTCGGGCAAAGATTTCTCTGGAGAAGGCTCCTTGGACCTCAGCACAGCTCTTTAAGGGATTGGCACTTTGGATGTGTAGTCGGGCTCTTGCTTGTTGATGTACTACAAGAAGAGAACAAAGTTAGTTCTTAAAGGTGTATTTGTGGGGCCTTAGGCAAGGCCAGCCCTGAGAATTTGGAGGCCCTAGGCGAGCCTTCGAAGTGGGGCCCTAAAATTCTCTGATTTCCGGTTCTTTGTATATTGATTTGTATAAAAAAGAATTCGCTAAATACATAAAAAGTTCAATTTCACACCAAATATCATTAAAATTAATATCAAAAGAAGATAAATATACAAACATTATTTAAACATTACACGATTCACGTTTTTAGACACAAATGTACTATATGTTAATTACAAGATATAAAAATATTTTGGGGGCCCTAGGCGGGTGCTTACTTGGGCTACCCTTAGGGCTGGCCCTGGCCTTAGGTGTAGGCCTTGAGGCTCATAATCAAAACTAAGTGCTAGGCGTGCCACTGCTATCTCAATATATCAGATGTAAAACAAGCGTGTTTTAAGTTGATTACTTGCGTCCCAAGTTACTCTAACTTCTTGTTATCCAAGGATTGTCACAGATGGGTTAAGTATGTATTAAGTTCTTTTTCTTGCCTTGTAAACAAGGACTTTTAGTTCATGGTCTTGTATGTTCGAATGAAGGGATCCAGAGCCTCTTAAGTCATTTGTTTGGTCCTAGACTGCTCTTAATGAAAACATATCCATTAAACTAGTTTGTATTTAGAGGGTTTATATTTAGAGGGTTTATATGCTGAAAAGGGATGGGTGGTAAACAAGTTTACACGAGGAAATCGATACTACAACACTGAGGGAGGTAGCAGAGCTTTTATACTATATAAGAGATAGCTTTTCTAAAGAACTATCACTAAAAGGATTGAATCTGGGTTGATTTCAGCTTTTGGATGCAAATCTGGCTTAAGAGCAGAGTTTGTATGTTTGTTTGTTTGATTGGTTGAGTGTCTTTGTCTCTATTGTCTCTTCTTCCTTTTATAGGCAGTTTGGCCCGACTGATATAGCTTTTGCTCTTGCCCAAAAGCACTTGGAGGGTAGCGAGTCATCAACTTTTTAGTAATAATGCCACTGGAAATTGTTCTTTGGCTGATAGTAGGTTAGTCTCCACTGGAAAATGTTCTTTAGTAATAATGACACATGGCTCCCCTTCATTCAAGCCCAATATTCAAATATTAACCCAAACAATGCCCCCTTTAATCATTGTTGAGTCTGCAAATCAAGGCGTTAATGATGATTAAACAGCCATCGCATATCGACTTGCACCATTTAAAACATCTGTTGTTTAACTAAACCTTTGCACTAACCCACGATTTTAAACGTTAAATAATTGTCTACTATATAATCTTCTCTTAAATCCTTCGGCCAAGTACCTTAGCAATTTTAATCCTCCGAGCTTCCAAAATCCTAAATTTCCCAAAATCCTCAGAATTCTCTTACTCTAAATTCTTGCCCTTTATTCCCAATCTTCTTCTCATTCTTCTTCCAAACTCAATGGCACCTAAAACTGTTCAACCTACATATGAGTCCAGTGAAGGGATTGCTACCATGCGTCGTTTGCTTAATGGCCTTCATCACCCTCGGGCTAGCCTCAATACTTCTCTTTTCTTCTAGGAAGAGGGAGTACATTCTTGAAGGTCCCTATTGTTGTGGAGAACAATATGCCCAAGGCCAATTGGTTCATTCCCAACCCGTACTTGGCTAAGTTGGGCATTTTGGCCTCCAAGTGGTCGAACCACCACCGTGGCTTTCCTTTGATGAAGGATGAAGGTTGAACTCAGTGGATAAACAAACTCGAGCCTACTTTCAAGAAAAAGTGGATGAACAATGGCATATATGAGCTGATAATGCTATCTAAGACCACCGTGATCGCCAAGCTTGAGCTGCTCACCACGACCCTTCTTTTCTGGAATTCGGGGACAAACACATTTGATTTCAGGATAGGTCTCATGTCCCCGACCATTCTTGACATGGCTCAAGTCTTCGGGCTAAGGCCCTCGGGCAGAGTCGTGGACGTCACCCACAACTGGGCTTCATTTTCTCGCCCTACTGCTGAGAGCTCGGGCACCTCTAATCCCATAACTCAGCTAGACTACAATTTCTCTACTTTTAAGGTTATGGGACTTCCTTCACGGGTTTTATCCCGTTTGTCAAGAAGACTTTTAGGCCCTCATCCTCCAATGCCAATAGAGATCAAGAGCACATGTACTTTCTGCTGTATTGGCTTAACAAGCATATCTTCCCCCACAAGTCCAAAGAAGTAAAGGTTGAATGGATCCCTTTGGTGAAAGCTCTGCATAATTTTGATGACGTGGCCACCGGCTACTTCCTACTCGCTCATCTTTATCATCTTCTCTATGAGATGACCCGAGGCACTCCCTTTGAAAGCAACCTCAATAGGCCAACATGGATAGTCCAATTATGGTTCCAATGGTATTTCCTCGAGCTTCGGGCACCCAATTTGGAGTTCCTTGAGAGAGTGGCCCCTGCTCGCATTCTAGCCAAAGCTTCACCTACCAACCATTCTACCTTCTCCTGCATGTACTTCTTCAAATCTTGTCTTACTCGGGCATATTTGGAGTGAGGAGCTTCAGTACTCAGAAGGTATCCCTGATTCTCCGACCACGCTTTTCCAGATACCTTTGGGGAAGACGTTAGTGCCTTCTGCAAAGAAAAATTTATCAGTTGCATCCAGCCAAGGGATCTGGCATGGGGAGTAAGGAGCGACCGTTATGAACTCGGGTTGGAAGTTTGGCATCCAAACTTCTACAGTAGGCAGCTAGGCTTCAGGCAAGCCATTCCAGTCTCGTTCTTTGACTCTGTACACTGCGGCACGTCTTTCCATCTCCATTCTCCACAAGAAGCCACCTTTCGGGCTGCCCGACGCAGTCTTGAAGTCATGAGCAAGATCGCCTGAAAGCCCATAGTGCTAAACTTTGAATGTGCTTCAACTTTCTCCATTTGGTGGGAGACCAAGTTGGCCCAGAAGTATAGAGGGGATCTCAAGGAGTCTCACAACCGCATCTTTGGTCATTTATCCATCAAGTCCTATCCCAAGTCGAGTGAGCTTGATGGCTGGAAGAAAATGATCCACCAAAAGAACCAACTTCTCCTAATAGGTACCTTTTATTCTTTTAACTTGTATTTATGATATTTTTATCATCATGCCCTCTTCTAATCTCTTCCTTGGTTATTTTGAACTTATAGCCTAAAGCAACACATAAGAAGTGGATATTGGGCTAAATGAAGAGGCTGGGGATGCCTTTGTCCTCCAAGAAGCTGTAGCCGAGGTTGCGAGGTAAGGCACTGGAGAGGGTGGAGACATCTTTGAACTTTTTGGAGAGTCAGAGGCTGAGCCTAAAGTGGAGGTTCGGGCTACTCGGCGGGCAAGAACAACCATGGTTCGGAGTTCGAGCCCGAAAAGAGCGACCTCGAGCTCAACTCTCCATACCAGGTTTACGGGTAACTCCCATGAAGAAAAGAACCATAGCTTAATCCTCTAAATCCTCCAAGTCTTATGCTCCTATAACAGAGGAGGGCAGAAAAAAAAAAAACAGAAGGCTTCTAGTAAGTGAATCTTGCTTCAACCCTCTTTTCTTACCTGGATTTTTATGTTAAGAGCTAACAACTCCATCTTCTTCGAAACTAGGGCATCAAGCAACCAAGAAGCCCAATTTTTTATTAAGGGAAGAGCCATTAGGTGTGGAGATGCACCAGACAACTAATGATCTTCTTGATTCTACCCTTGAATAGTTAGAGGTATGGCTTGCTTCTCAAGTTATCTCTTTGAAGTTTTCCCTTTTCTCTTTTTATTTTTTATTTTTTATTAATTCTTTGACCGACTGCCTAAAACAGGCCATAAGGGAAGAAAATATCTCTCAGCCCGAGGCCTTTTCACCTCCAATTCGAACGGTACAAACTTCCCCTCTTAAGGTTAAATTTTCGAAGGTATACTTTTTCTTACTCTGGGCTTTTAAACTTGCAACTTTATTACTTTGGAAGCTAACAATTGACTTTCACTCCTTTATAGAGAACTTGCATCTTCAATCGGGCAAGGCTCAACTCCCACGTCTTCCATTCCTCCCCCTGTATTGGTGGTGACTCCAACTTCGCAATTCAATCCAAGTATTGGGGAGATACTGCATTTTGTGGAGGATAACAATAACTAGGTGAGCATTTTTATGCTCAACATTCCCCCTTCTTTAATACTCATTTTCTTTTGCATTTTTTCAGTCTTCCTCAGCACAAGAGTCACGGCAACCAACCGCAACTACATTTGGGGAGCCCATAGTCCCTGAGATCCGACAGAGTTGGATGATATTTCTTTAAAAACTTAGCATTAACTGGATGCCTTTGCAAGTTCCCCTCAAAATTTGCCAAGTAATTTCCTCCCTTATCCAGCACTTGGTTTATAATGAAATGACCCTCACAAGTAGGGGTCCACTTCCCAAAGCCTCTAACTTGAGTTCATAAGGGCAAAATTGCCTTCCAAACTAATTCTCTTCCCTTGAAGGTTTTCAATTTCACCTTCTTGTTGTATGTTCGGGCAACAACTCTCTTCCTTTCTTGAATTTTATTTAAAGCTTCAATTTGGGCTACATCTAGATCGTCAACTCCTTGACACATAACTTGAATGTATTCTTCACTGTGTAGCCCGAACTGGTTTTGGATCCTAACAGAACTCACATTAATCTCCATGGGAAGCACAACATCTTGTCTGAAAGTTAGGGCATAAGGAGTAGTTCCAGTTCCTGCCCTCTTGCAGGTTCTATAGGCCCATAAAGTGTCTCCCAACTTCTCATGCTATTTCTTTGGGCTTCCTGCGACCATTCTTTTAATAATATTCACCAAGATCTTGTTGCTAGCCTTTGTTTGACCATTTGATTGGGGGTAGTAATGACTAGATTGGATCATCTTTATCTTGAACTTACTTGCAAATTCCTCCACTTCTTTAGAAATAAAAGATGGCCCACGGTCTGTAACAATTATCTCGGGCACCTCGTATCTGTGTAAGATCTTGGTTTCAATGAACTTCTTGACTGCAATTGAGGTAATAGTCTTCACAGCTGAAGTTTCTACCCATTTGGTAAAGTAATCTGTAGCCACAATTATGAATGTGTGTCTCTTGCTAGAAGCTGGGTAGATTTTCCCGATGAAGTCCATTGCCCATCATCTTAAGTCCATTTGGAGTTTTTCTTAGTAGATTCCCTTCCCACAAAACATACTTAGTTGCTTGTTGCCTATTCTTCTTACTTATGGGGAAAGAAAGATCTTTCAAGTATTGAGTAATAGGTGATATCCAATCTTCTATCTCTAGCTCCTTAGTCATTACATCTAGGCTGAACTCCTTTTCTAAGATAGAAGGGATATTTCTCCTTTGCACTTCCAACTCTCCCTTGAATTTTCTTTCTTGGATCTGCACTCCAGAAG
The DNA here is from genome assembly GCA_035220775.1 of Malus fusca. Lineage (NCBI taxonomy): Eukaryota > Viridiplantae > Streptophyta > Magnoliopsida > Rosales > Rosaceae > Malus > Malus fusca. Next base: position 17,150,354 of record CM069059.1, on the reverse strand, counting down.
CCACATGTGCCATTTCATTGGCAATTGTGTTTGATCCTCTAGGAACATGGCTAACTGATATTTCAGTCCCCCAATAACTCAACAATTGAGTAGCTACCAAGTAATAACCAGCCATGGTAATATGTCTACACTTGTATTCCCTATTTAGCTAATTGATCGCCAATTCTGAGTCACCAAATACTTCAACTTTAGTTGCCCCCAACTCTATCAAGATTTCCAGACCAATTATCAGTGCCTCATACTTTGCCCGATTGTTAATAGTATCTTGATAATCCAAGAGAAATGAATAATAGTGGTGAGCACCCTTAGGATCAATGATGCTAATCTCGGCCCCAACAGCATTTTGAGTGCAAGATCCATCAAAATACAGCTTCCAATGAGTGATCCAGAAGCTGGCTATCCTTTTTATTTCTTGTTGAATCCATTCTTCTTTGCATGAGGAGGCTTTGTTTGGTGGGATCCAGAGACTAGCCATCTCTAGAGTTCCTAGGATGTTAATAAGTTCATCCTGCGATTCTTGGTGCTCGGCCAAAAAGTCTGCAATTTCTTGTCCTTTGATCACTCTTTGAGGCACATATTAAAAACTGAACTCTAATAGTGCTAGAATCCACTTTCCAATCCTTCCAGTTAGCATTGGTTTTGACACATGTATTTGATTACATCAGTCTTGGCAATGATGTGGATGTGGCAACACAACATGTAATGCCTTAGCTTGTAGGCAATGAAGTATATAGCCAAACACAACTTTTCCACTAGGGTATATCTTGTTTCTACCTCAGTAAGGATTATACTGAGGTAGTATATCGCTTGTTCCTTTCCTCCTTCATTGTTTTGAGCCAACAAGCTTCTCATTGTTTTTTCAGAGGCAGAAATGTAAAGCTTTAAAGGTTTCCCTCTCTGAGGTGGCATGAACACTGGTGGAGAGGTCAAGTAAGCCTTTATTCTGTCAAAGGCCTCTTGGTGTGGTGGGCCCCACTCAAACTCTTCTTTGTCTTTCAATCTTAACAGAGGAGTTAGTGGCTGAATCTTGCCTTCCAAGTTAGCAATGAATCTCCTCAAGAAGTTGATTTTCCCTAGTAGCCTCTGTAGTTGTACCATATTAGTGGGAGGAGGTGATTCCATTATTGCCCGAGCTTTATTTTTGTTGACCTCCACCCCTCTTTGATGAACAAGGAATCCCAAGAAGTTGCCCGACCTTACCCCAAAAGCATATTTCTTAGGATTCATTTTTAACTTATGGATCCTCATTCTTGTTAAGGCTTGTTTGAGGTCTACTAGGTGCTGCTCTTCGGTTTTAGACTTTACTACGATGTCATCAATGTATACTTCCATGCTATAGCCAATCAAGTCATGAAATATGGCATTCATTGCTCTTTGATAGATTGCACCAACATTTTTTAGCCCAATGGCATGACCAAGTACTCATATGCTCCAACATGTCCTGGGCATCTAAAAGTTGTTTTATGTATATCTTCTTTAGCCATTTTTATCTGATTATAACTTGCATTCTTATCCATAAAAGATAAAACTTTATGTTTTTCAACTGCATCCATGGATAGGTCAACCATGGGCATGGGGTATTCATCTTTAAGCGTAGCTCCATTAATATTTCTATAGTCAACACAACATCGAACTGCATTAGTTATAGCTTTTAATACAGGTACAATGTTGGCCAATCACTCAACATACTTGGCAGGCCTAATAAATCCAGCCTTTACCAGCCTTTCAATCTTTTATTTAACTTTTCCTTCGATGTCTTTTGACAATCTTTGTGGTGCTTGCTTTATAGGTTTATATCCCTCCTTAATAGGCATTCTGTGCTCTACTAAGGTTGAATCTAAACCTGACATCTCAGTCTAATGCCAAGCAAAACAGTCTTTAAACTCATGCAAAAGACTGACTATCTTTGCTCGATCTTCAACTTCCAACAGGCCGCTGATCTGTATAGGCCTTGGATCCTCCTTAGTCCCCAAATCAATGGTTTCTAATGGGTCTTGTACCTATAGTACTGGCTTGTCAGGTTCTACACAAAAAAATTTGACTAACTTCTGACTCTTGGGCATATCATCTGGCCAATCCAAGTCATATATACATTCAACCGTTTGTATGGCTGCTTCCAACTCATTTCCAAAAAAACTCTTCTTCACCCCTGTTCTGGCTGCTGGAAGCTTCTTCTTTCCATTCCTCTTGTTCTTTGACCAATCTCTCATTATCTTGCTTCCTTCCATTCCTCTTGTTCTTTGACCAATCTCTCATTATCTTGCTTTCTTTCTCTCCCATACACCAACATTATTTTAATTAAGGACCTAACTACAACTACTTGGTCATTTCTTCTTTGTTCTGACATTACTGGTGTTGGGGAGTGAGGACGATATGAGGTCTGTCCCATTCTTCTCTAATGAGAAACAATCCTTGTTCCAGAAGCTTTTGGGCCGTCACCTTAGTCGAGCAGCCATTCTCATAAGCTCTTAAGCACTGGAGAATCCCAACACTGGAATTATAAAAGCTAGCTTCTACAACATTGGTAGTTGGGAGGAATGGCTATGATTCAGCCTCTACCATCTCCCAAAATCCTAGTCCCATAGCCCCTTCCTCGTGGTAAACAACTACTTGTTGATGCAAAATAGATGGTATAGAGAGAAACTCTGATGAATCCAATCTCTACCAAGCAAAGCTCTATAAGTAGAACTACTGTCCACCACAAAGAAAGCTAACATGATTTGCTTGGATCCCAAGTTAACCTCTAGAGGCAATATCCCATGAGTTATAGTAATGGCTCCAGAATAGCTAGAGACTGTGAAGTCAGTAGCAATAAGATCTTCCTTGCTTCTTCCTAATTTCTTCATCTATTTTAATAGTATTACATTAACCGCAACTCCTCCATCAATCAAAACCCTCTTGAAGGGTAGTCCCTCCAAATGAGCAGTTACATATATGGGCTTGAGATGGTTAGCTAGGGCCAAACTCGGGCAGTTAAAGACCATTTTATCTGAATACTCTTAAACTCTTTCTTTGCAAGCATGGGCAAACCTGTCTGAATGGATTCTTCTTTTCCTGCCTCTTCAACACTAACATGTGCCATCATAGGTTCTGTTGCCAAGTAATCACCCTCCATTGTGGCAGGTTGATCAGACTCGGCGCAAAACATGGCAGATATAACATATGTCATGTTGATATGGAAGTTGCTAGGTTCAAGTAAATCCTTCTTCTTACCTCCAATATGGTCCATGAATTCATCTAACCAGGCATCCTTCTTTTGGCAACCTTGGTTCGAGCAACCATTCCTCCCGAGTTATATCAAAGTTCTCCACCTGCTCTAGGACTTCACAAAGAGTATCAACCAGCAATGGTGATGGTATTCTTCTTTCCAGTGAGATAGTTCCAAAACATATGGGTTATGTGCTCCATCTTAGGGTTTGCATCATTATCATATCCTCTTGAGCTCTTCTCAAGATTTTGTACTTTCCAGGATTAGGGTTTTGTGGCACATGATCTCCCTCCCCCTCAGTCTTGCTATTAGCCCTCTCTACCTCATTTTTGCTTCTCCAATGAAGTTGATTTCTTCCCCCATGAGGTACTTTCTCAAACTTCATATTTTCAGAAGTTTCTGATGTAGCAAGAATTTTTAGCGAGTTCATATGGGCTTTGTGCTGCCTCTGGACTCTCCTAATCAGAAAAGCTCTCATTTTCTTGATAGGTCTCCCATCCTTTCCAACTACATACCATTTCCGCCTGAGTCGAGCAGAGCGCTTCTCAGTGAATGGGGATACTGGGTTCTTTGTTCTTCCCTTCAACCTGACATTACCACCTTCATAACTCGGCTGGGGAAGCCTAACCTCCATCCATTTTGGTGCTTTGGCTTCTTTGTCTTCCACTTCTTCTGAGGTTTCATGGTTTCTAAACACCTCAGACAAGTTTTTTGGTTTAGAATCTCCTTCTAATCTTTGGAAACATTTCTGGAGGTCTCCTTCTTAGTTGCCCGCATGATGCTTCTGCGGTCTTCTTGTTCTTCGTTCTCTATTCTTCTGATTAACTCTTGATCAATAATAGCTCCTGATGCTGGTACTTCTAGCTCACATTCACATTGGCACTTATTACACAACACCAGTCCTTTAACTATGGTTGCTTTGGGTTTCTCGGGCAACTTGATAGTTCATTTTGTAGGCCTGTCAACTTGCCTTCTTTCTGCTTTCACTTCCCAAGTGGCTTTTCCTTTCCCTTTCTCAGGCCAAGTCAGGTTGATCATGTTTATTGGGGCTTCTGGGAAGGGATCTGTGTCAATCATCATATTGGCTTGAGGTTTTTCTAAGAGCAATTTTCCTTTGACTATAAGGTCTTGTATCCAATCCCTGAACTGGACACAGTTAGTTATGGAATGATTGAAGGTGTAGTGCAACTTGCAATACTTATTTCCTCTTAATTTTTCTGGTTTAGGCATCTTTTTGGTGTTGTTGAGCACAATTACTCTTGCCCACACCAACTCTTCATAGATTTATGAGGCCTTGGTTAAATCAAAAGAATAACTCTGGTATTTAGGAGGCTTCATAGAGACAAATCCACCATCATTCATCACCACTTTTTGATCCTTGACTAGCTGAACTAAACCTTTACTATCAAAGGTTTAAAAGGGGTGTTGATCTCTGTTGCATACTTCTCAATTCCCTATCCTCCATGAGCATCATTTTCTTCTGGCTCTGCTCCTTCAAACTCTACTTGGTGAATCGCAACTTTATTTTTGTAGAAAGGAGGCACCTTGGATGAGTGTTTCACTTGTTGTTCTTTAATCAACAACTTCTCATACTTTGTGGTAGCAATTACCAACTCTTGCAACTAATTAAACTATACATCATAAAACTTTTTTCTCAAAGGCAGCCTTAATGCCTTTTGAACAATGGATAAAAGTTGGGCATGATTGATAGGGAATTAACACCTCATCCTTATCTTTCTAAACCTCATCATGAAATCTTCTGTAGACTCATGCTTATATTGCTTCACTTCCACTAGATCATTAATAGTCATCTCGGGCTCCACCCTATAAAACTGTTCATGAAACGCCATCTCCATTTGCCCCCAGTTAGCAATAGAATTTGGGGGCAACAGAGAATACCACTGAGATGCTAGGCCAACCAACGAGTTCCCAAACAATCTCAACTTATAGTTAGGATTGTCTTCAAAAGCAACACAATGGTTGGAGAACTTGAAAATGTGATCTCTAGAGGACTCACTGCCATCTTCTCTACTAAAATTAGGAAACGCGGGCATCTTAAAGTTGAGGGGAAAAGGATTCTGCTCATAAATATACTCAAGATATGGCTTATGGTAGGTGATCCTAAATAGCGGGCAAGCCTGAGGTTGAGCATTCTAGACTCCCATCCTTTTTAACTCGGCTAACTCATCTATGAGTTGATGATTGGCTGTGTTATTAGGTGTGGTATGAGGAGGTTCCCACTTTGGGCTACGATCATTGCTTGATAAAGTTTCCTTTTTTGGTTCGCGTTTCCTTCACCTGGCCCATCCTCCTTTATTAGCCAATGGTGGCGACCTATAAGGGGGAGGTTTGTCTGCAGTTGTGAGCTCACCTTTCCCGCTAGATTTTCCGATTAATTGGGGTATCCCATACTTCTTTCTTTCTTGCCTGCTCTGCCCCCTACTATTTAGTGAAAATAATAGAGGGTCGGGCAATTCTGTTTCCAGGATCTCATCAAATACTGGCTGATTAATTCTAAATCCTTCCTTATTTTTCCCTTTATCCTTCTTTTCCTCAAGCAAAGGAAATAGGGGAATAACTGGTTTTTTCTCAAGGCTTGCCTTTCTCATCATTTCCCTGGCACAACCATTTTTTGGAGTAGAGTACTCCATATCTAATCTTTTTTATAAACTCCTTGTTAAGGAACAAGGTCTACTTACTTCTCCTCTATTTTCTAGAGTAATTTTCTCCATACTTTTCAACACTTGCACCATGGTGGCTTGTAAGTCTTCATTAGTCACATTTCCTCTTAACTTCTCAGAAGTCGGGCTCTCCAAAGTAGCTGGTCCTCGTAGGGAGGGGAAATCTTTCTGGATGATCTGTCATGCTTGATTTTAGTAGACACTGGGGTGGCCTGTATTATGTGTTCCACTTGAAGGCTCGCTCATTCCTCTTCCTTCTTGGCATATAAGACTAGAAGAGTCCTACCGGGCATGCCAAAATTATGTTCGGGCAAAGATTTCTTTGAAGAAGGCTCCTTGGACCTCAACACAGCTCCCCAAGGGATTGACACTTTGGATGTGTAGTCGGGCTTTTACTTGGTGATGTGCTAGAAGAAGAGAACAAAGTTAGTTCTGAAATGTGCCTTTGTGGGGCCTTAGGTGTAGGCCTTAAGGCTCGCAATAAAAACTAACTAAGTGCTAGGCGTGCCACTGCTATCTCAGTATAGCAGATGTAAAACAAGTGTGTTTTAAGTCGATTACTTGTGTCCCAAGTTACTCCAACTTCTTGTTATCCAAGGATTGTCACAGATGGGTTAAGTCTGTATTAAGTTATTTTTCTTGCCTTGTAAACAAGGACTTTTAGTTCATGGTCTTGTATGTTCGAATGAAGGGAGTCCATAGCCCCTTAAATCATTTGTTTGGTCCTAGACTGCTCTTAATGAAACCATATCCATTAAACTAACCAGATCCATATGCAAATGAGACTCTTAAAATAGAAAAACAAGTGAAAATAACTTGAATATATGCTGGAGAATGCATTAAACAGTATATCTACTAATTTAGGAAACAAACAAAGAGCTTCGGGCAAGATTTCACCTTGTTTGGCAAGGTTGAACTTCTTATTGTCACTTCTCTTTGTATTTAGAAGGTTTATATGCTGAAAAGGGATGGATGGTAAACAAGTTTACACGAGGGAATCAATACTACAACACTGAGGGAGGTAGTAGAGCTTTTATACTAGACAAGAGATAACTTTTCTAAAGAACTATCACTAAAAGGACTAAATCTAGGTTGATTTCAGCTTTTGGATGCAAATCTAGCTTGAGAGCAGAGTTTGTATGTTTGTTTGTTTGATTGGTTGAGTGTCTTTGTCTATGTTGTCTCTTCATCCTTTTATAGGCAGTTTGGCCCAACTGTTGTAGCTTTTGCTCTTGCCTGAAAGCACTTAGAGGGTAGTGAGTCATCAACTCTTTACTAATAATGCCACTGGAAAGTGTTCTTTGGTTGATAGTAGGTTAGTCTCCATTACTTGTCACTTCGCTTATAGACACGTGACTTGTATCTTAGCTGAGAAGGCTTCAGTTTTGCTTCTGGGTTCAATGCTGGGTTTTGGGCAAGTCTTCCTCTAATTTGGTATCTTTGGGCTCCCCTTCATTCAAGCCCAATATTCAAATATTAACCCAAATACATACCACCTATTTTTCAACACATAGGTTTTCTTCGAGTCAACCAACTCATCATTGTTTCCTGCTATGCTTGAAATCTTCCACTTCCTCAAAGATATTTTTTCTCGTTCAAGCGTTGGGTCTATCAATTGAACCATCAAGACTCCGTTATTCTTGTGCTGATCCGCCTCATTAGGTTTGAGGAAACCCTTTGATTCCGTTTGCTGTCGCGGGAGTGACAACCTGCCTTGGTCTCCCTTTATGTCAGTTTCTTTCAAACTCTTCTACATTAACAATTGTAGCTTTGTCCCATTCATCCGACCTAAGATCTCATTCTCGAATTCTTCGGGCAACTCAACAAGGGTTGGTAAGTCATGAGCCTATTTGGATTTATTCTTACCCTTCTTCAAGTTCACGTTCATGTTGTTATCGCCATTGTTCGAAACTTGACCTTCTTCTTCATTTTCTTACCAATCAGCTGTTGGAAATTGTATATTATAATATAAAATATTGTAATATATAATTTTAATAATTGAATGAAAAATAGTGTTAACCATATTTCTTATTGAAGTCCTTTGACTTTGGATTATAGATTGTTGAATCCTGGGAGACGGACGCCTACCGAACTACAAGCACAAAAGTAGGGTCGAAATTCTGTCTTTAGGACATTGCATTTGTGCAACTCTCAATCTCCAAGTTTGTCAGTTTTTCTAACTTTCTCTTTAGTTGTTTATATTAATCTCATACATAATTGATGTTGTGAATTTTTTATGATTATTATTATTGAAATTCTTGTGTTATTTTCATATTTTCTAATATTGCTCCAACATTAGCAACACCCCAATCTTGATCATCATCACCATCCTTATTATCATTAGTATCATTAACATCATGATGATGTAATTCAAAACTTGTACTACTTGTACTTGCTTGGCTGCCACGATTATGCCTCCACCTCTGCTTCTTAGGGCAGTGTAACAGCCAACATTCCTCAATGAAACCGATAGCTTCGTCTTGAGGACTTGACATACTCTTCAAGAAGCTGAAGTACAAGTAGCTTTGTTTCTTCTGGGGTACCACCGCATTGACAACCACAACATCCTTCTCCTATCATAATCTCACCATCATCGAAGTCATTCTTTGTTATCTTCCGAGCAATTCTGCAAACTGTTACCGCCAAGATACCAAAAGGGGACAAACCCTCATTACGGATGAAGAAGTTGAGGTTCCACCATAAAACCAATTGGCAATATGAGATGAAGCCCAACTAGTTATAAGCACATGCAAGGTCCCTCCTCTCGTCAATGTGAGATCCACTCTCAACAAGCTTCCTCACATGTGGCGAATTTTCAAGCCTTACACAAGGATAACACAACTTGGATGATGTGTGGCCATTGGGCTTCACACGTGGGACATCCTACTCTAATACCATGAAGAAGTTAAGGTTTCACCATAAAACCAATTGGCAATATGGAGATAAGCTCAACTGCTTATAAGCACATGGAATGTCCCTTCTCTCATCAATGTGAGATTCACTCTCAACAACCGAACCCGTCCTCACTCAACAAACGTATCTTCTTCTCTTCCTTTTCTCTTTCTTGTGAGTGTGTTGAAATTGAGAAACACAAGTGAAAAGATGTGGATGCAAAAATTAAGGCTCAAGCAATGAGCTACTTCCTAAATTTGGGGGAGTGGAGCTAGAATAAAGGAGAGCATGATCAAACACTTCTATGGAATATGGAACATCGAGAAATATAAGAAAAGTGGGACTTGAAGCCCAAGTATTTTCTGTCTATAAAGGATCTCGAATCCCAGGAGAACGGGGGGAGGATGGGGAGAGAGATATGAGATCGTTCTATATTTTACAATTATCATAAACAAACATTGTGTTGATTTTAAGTTTGTTTGAATTGTATTTTCATAGATAGATGAATGAAAGTACACGGCAGGATATAAAGAGAAGGAAAAGAAAGGGAATCGGTTCCAAGCAACCTTTCCCTAAAACAACTCGAACAACTAGGTAAACCCTAAAGCTATCAACATCCTTAAATGAAGGGATTTTATCAAACAATTAAAAACCATATAAACAAGTCAACTAATCCATAATTTGAGGGAGCCATTACGGGGACCATACCCATGACAACTAGGTCCATCAGTCACTCCATAGTCCTATGCATATATCGCATCACTCCAATATCTTCCAATAATTATACTTCAACACATTGACTTAAGTGTCAGAGTGTTTTTTGCAGGTCCCCCTCCTCCCCATTGGTGGCGAGTGAAGATGGTGTCTAAAGCTATTAGAAAATGTATTATTCATTTCATCAATCACAATAAGATTACATTTTAGTATATATACATGTAGGCCAAGTCTAACAAATTGTCCTAACTAAGTCCAACAATGACTAACTGTCCTAAAAAAACTGTAACAATTACTTAGTCTATAAGTTTTATCTATTGAGGACATATTTACACTTTCATCCTTAATAGCCCCCCTCAAACTAAACTGAGGTACCCAAAGAGAGAGTTTGTGTCTAAGAAGGGTAAATCTGGACTTGGACAGAGACTTGGTACAAATATCTGCAACTTGATCTTGTGTACACACAAATCGGACAGCAAGTTGCTTGGCTAACACTTTATCCCTTATGTAATGATAATCTATTTCAACATGCTTCGTGCGGGCATGAAAAATATGATTCTTCACCAAAGAAATGGCAGAGATATTATCACACCATAACTGAGGAGAACAAGGAGGAGAATAGCCAATATCAACTAAAAGCTTGGAAATCTAGGACAACTCTGCGGCAATATTAGCAAGGGACTTGTATTCTGCTTTAGTGGATGATCTTGCCACTGTTGGTTGTTATTTAGCACTCCAACTAATAATGGAACTACCAAGGAATATATAGAAACCACCAGTGGATCGCCTGTCTAAAGAGCATCCTGCCCAGTCAGCATCAGAGAATGCTTGAAGTGCCAAAGGAACAGGGCTTTTAGAGAACCATAAACCCATATCAATAGAACCTTTTAAGTACCGAAAGATTCTTTTAATAGCTTGAAAATGAGAGACTCGGGGACTATGCATGTACTGACAAACAAGATTAACAACAAAACTCAAATCAGGTCGAGTCCAGGTGAGATATTGTAAGGCACCTACCAAGGATCTGTATTCAGTAACATTATTAAGAAGTGGAGACTCATGATCAAGCTTTTCTGTACTGAGAGGTGTGGAACATGGTTTTGCTCTATCCATGTGAGACTTATGCAGAAGATCAAGAATGTATTTGGTCTGATTAATAAAGATCCCAGATGATGATCACTTAACCTCAATGCCTAGGAAAAATGTAAAGGGCCAAGATCTTTAACAGAAAACAAACTACTCAATTGTGTAATCACCTTTTGACATTCTGCAGAAGAGGGTCCAGTGACTAAAATGTCATCCACATAGACCAGTATGAATACCAAATGTGGATCCCTTTTGATAAACAGGGAATGATCATTTTGGGAACCAATAAACCCCAAAGAAACCAGAGCACCATTCAATTTTTCATACCAAGCTCGAGGAGCTTGTTTCAAACCATATAAAGACCTGTGAAGATGACAAAAATGATTTGGCTTGGTTGAATCCTCAAAACCAGGAGGTTGTTGCATAAACACAGATTCTGTAAGTGTACCATGCAGAAAAACATTGCTAACATCAAGTTGGTTAAGAAACCAATCAAATTGACAAGCAAGAGTGAGAAGTATTCGAATGGTAACTGGTTTTGCCACTGGACTAAAAGTCTCAGAATAGTCCAAGCCCTCTTGTTGATTGAAACCTTGAGCAACTAATCGGGCCTTGAATTTGTCAATAGACCCATATGGCTTTCTTTTGATTCTGAATACCCACTTGCAGCCAACAATATTATGAGATGATGTGGACGGAACTAAAGACCATGTACATGTGCTGAGAAGGGCATTGTATTCCTCCTGCATTGCTTGGCACCAGTGAGGATGTTTTGATGCTTGCAGATAAGTGTGAGGAGTATAATCTGAAGAAATATGAGTTGAAAGTGGATGCTTTGTGGCTGTTAAAGCCTTGGGTTTGAATATCCCAGACTTTGATCTTGTCTGCATTGGGTGATGATTAGAGGAAGGTAAAAGATGTGGTAAGGTTGGATTAGATGATGATGAAGCCTGTAATTGTGTGGATAGGGAAGTAGGTTGCAGAGAATTGGATAAGGCAGAGGTTGTAGGTGGGGGTGATGATATAGCAGGAATGAGTAAAGAAGAAAAAGGTGAAGTGGGAGTGGTAAATGTGAGATATGATGAGATTTGTTGAGGAGGAGAATTGAGAGATGTGGAAAGGACAAGGACTGAAAGGTTATGAAAAGAGAAACTTGTTTCATAAAAAAAAACATGCCGGCATGTGTAAACTTTCTTGGTCACAGAGTCAAGACATTTATAACCTTTATGATGCAAGCTATATCCCATGAAAACACATAACTTGCTCTGCGGATGTAGCTTGGAAGGAGAATATGGTTGTAACCAAGGGAAGCAAGCACATCCAAAAACTTGAAGAGTACTGTAATTTGGCAACCTTTGAAATAATAACTCCCAAGGTGAAGATTTGTAGGCAGTAGGCAATCGATTGATCAAATAAATTGCAGTTGCAAATGCATCAACCCAATAGAAATGAGGAACACTAGAAGCTGCCAAGAAAGTCCTTGCAGTTTCAACTAAGTGCCTATATTTCCGTTCTGCACACCCATTTTGCTCAGATGTATGAGGACAACTAAGTTGATGTTGAATGCCATTGGCAATCAAAAATTGAGAGAAAGAACTACTCATGAACTCACCACCAGAATCAGATCTAAGTGCAATTATTTTAGTACACAGAGAGTTTTCAACAGGATTCTTGAATTGAACAAATATAAAGAAAACCTCATATTTGTATCTCAAAGGGAAAAACCAAGTATACTTGGTGTAATCATCCACAAAAAGTACATAATATCTAGAAACATTGAGAGAAGACACAGGTGCGGGCCCCCAAACATCTGTGTAAATAAGCTCTAGAGGTTTACTTGTAGTGCAAGTAGCTGATACAAAAGGAAGTCTAGAACACTTGCCTAATGCACAATCTGAGCAAAAAGACTTATTTTTACTATGAGAAACTGAGATACATGATGTTGCATCCAATTTATGTAAAATCTTCACAGAGGGGTGGCCCAACCTTTGATGCCACACTTTATTGGAAGCTTTAACAGTTGCAGTCAAAGCTTTAGGATTCACAGCACGAGATGAAGAGGGAAGAAAAGGATATAAACCTTCTCTAACAGGACCTTTAAAAAGCATCATCCCCGAAGAAAGATCCTTCACAGTGAAGTGAAAAGGATAAAGATACATTAAGCACCAGTTATCAATCAAAAATTGATTTGCAGAAAGTAGATTTTGCTTAAGACCAGGGACATGAAGCACATTATTTAATTGAAAATTATAATGTGCAGTAGAAGATCTAGAATGATAGATGGATAAACCTTTTCCATCGCCAATGTAAACTTGTTTAGGTCCTCTATAGGCTTCTGGATTCTAAAGATTGCCATATGAGTTGGTCATGTAAGAAGTAGAACCTGAGTCTACAATCCAAGTAGGAGCAGAATTGGAGGTGTTTGCCACCATTACAGAGTGAGAGGATGTAGCATTGTAATTGGCATTCATGCGATGAGGACAGTCCCAAGCTTCGTGATCAAATTGTTTGCAGATTTGACAAGAAACTTTCTTGCCAGAAAGTTGAAAAGTGTTTCGACCTCCACGATTATTATTATAGTTTTGCCTCTGATTGTTGTTGCGATATGAATTCTGCCGCTGATTGTGATTGTTGTTTGAACGAAAATTGCCTTGATTTTGAGAATAATTCCTGGAATTGCGATCCATGCCACATCTGTTGTTTGTGGAATTTGAGAAATTATGAGTAGTGAAGGCTTGAGAATTAGTGCTTGGGTGTGACGGTGTAGGCAGAATACCAGCGGACAATGAATAAGCCTGAAAAGGTGTCGCAGATGACGATTTCTTGCGATGATTGAGTTGAACCTCTTTGCTTATCAACAGGCCATGAAGTTCATCAATCGTTGTAGATCCAAGTCAGAATTGTATTGCATCCACAAACAAAACAAATTCAGAAGGCAAGCCATGGAGAGTGACGGAGATGAGATCAGAATCATCAACCGGTGCGCCAGCACTGGCAAGTGCATCAACAATTTCTTCAATTTTCTGGATATATTGAGCAGCAGTGGATTCACCTTTGGAAAGATTATGAAGGCGAGATCGGAGCTCATGAATATGCAACTAAGTGGCAGTGGCAAGACATGATTCCAATTTAGCCCAAAACTCATGAGCAGATGTAACGCCAACGGTGTAGGGAATAAGAGACTCTGAGAGCGTTGAATTTAACCAGATGAGAATGTTCTGATCATTCTCGAACCAAGTCACAAATTATGGATTCAAGGTTGTAGTACGATTTCCTGAGGCATCAAGAAGAAATTTAGGCGATGCCGCCATGGATCCATCGATCAAACCAATGAGATTATATCGACGGAAGATCAAAGCGAAAAGAGCACTCCAAGTCAGATAATTTGTAGTAGTGAGCTTAATTGGAACCAGAGATCCAATATTCTGAATCGTGATTGAGGTAATTGCAGAAGAGGCAGGGAATTAGGGCTTGGAATCATCGGAGGAGAGAGATGAACATGAGAATCCGCATCAGATGACGGAGATGCACTCGTCGCACCAGTCGCCATGGCTAGGGTTTGAAGTCAGCAAGCAAAGAGGAGGCAAATCGGAGAAGAAGATCAGAGCGGGAAGCTAAAACGTTGGGATCGAGAAAGAAAGGCTGTCGAGAAAGAAAAGCTGTCGTTAGACCAAAAAAGGCGGTGATACCATATTAGAAAATGTATTATTCATTTCATCAATCATAATAAGATTACATTTGAGTATATATACATGTAGGCCAAGTCTAACAAACTATCCTAACTAAGTCCAACAATGACTAACTGTCCTAACAAAACTTTAACAATTACTTAGTCTCTAAGTTTTATCTATTGATGAGATATTTACACTTTCATCCTTAATAAAAGCTTCTCAACGTGTTCAAGATTACTTGTTAATGGAGAATTGGAGTACCCAAAAATTTCTGCTCCAACAGTTAAGGAGTAAAGGGAAAACTATTCTTCGAAGCAGCTGCAGTGAGGGCATGCAAACCCTAATGGAATTTGGCGTTGAATCCTGTCCTTCGACATGGATATTGCATATAGTCGTATTGCGGTTGAAAAGAAAATTTACTCGAGGATGGGGGTACATCCTGATTTATCTAGAAAAATGAATCTTTGAACTGGGTTCCATCCAAATTGAATGGGGCATGCATTTAAGTTCTTATCGGTTCATAGCCCACAAGGAAATGAGTATTATCCAGTCATCAATGATTAAGCATTCTCGCCGTCTCCCTCAGAGCAAGATAAGAATGCCCTTACCTCTTCCATATTGATTTTCGCATGATATTAGGTTATTAAAAATGTCAGACATGATTCGTTATAGCTAAGTGCAAATAATGCCTATCATGTGCAATTCCTGAAGCTTTTATATGGGCCATATATTCTCCCAGACTAGATGTTTTGACATTTAGATTATTTTTTTAAACGCAAATTGGGGGAAAGGGCCAAATCTTATGGAGTATAACATACTATTCCATATCTCACTTGTTGATGCACAAAATCGGGCCGTAAAATCACGCATACACTTAAGAACACCACAATATATTAGCGACTACCTGCAATTAGAAACTCAAATAGCCTATTTCAGGAAAACTATAAGCATGGAGAAAAGACTGTTTTCATACGAGCATGTACTGTTGAGAAATTAGCAACTCTTTTGTTTTTGTTTCTTTGACAAAAAACGATAGTAAAATTTCATTACTGTATCACAATTACAAAGAGTCCACAACAATTACAAGAGTTGCCACATAAGTATAATCTCCAGTAACTAAATAAATTGATCTGGAGGTAATTCGCTCAAACTAGAGTTAATAATAACCCCTAATTGGCAACCACAACCGGACATGCACTAGCATAAGCACTGCATGTACAACTCTGCCACAAAGACAGCAGACGGAACAGATCTATACCGCAGCCCATGTAATGTCATCGCCAGAACAAGAGAGACCACATCAAAACCATCACTTGGCAAAGCGAGGCCACAATGAAAAACCAAGTCTGACAATCAGGGTCACATCAAACCACCGTTCACAAACTGGCCGCATCACTCGCAAGGCGAGACATTACCCGCTAGAAGCGATACAAACAAACCTACATGAAGCTACACATATCCGACAGAACGAAATCCTCTGATAGGCTCGAGTCCATTGATTGACCCATCACCACTTGCAACCAACTTCCTAGTGAGGTCCGCTACAACCCGCGAGCCAAAGCCACCACAAAGGAAGGTAGAGCCCTACTAAAATGGTAGGCAGAGCCACCACTAAAAAGTCGAGAAGAACCACAAAACCAGGCAAGCCATAGAGGGAGGATCAGACCCACCAACAATAAAAAAACCAACCTATACCCGCAGATCCAGCCCCAAAACAAGGGAGAAACTCTGTATGGGAATAAAATCTCGAGCAACGGGTCAGAGGCCTGCATCAAAGCTGGAAAAATTGGTCGCTGACAAAATAGGGCGGAAGAAAAAGTGCAGGGCAGCACCAAGGACCAGAGACAAAGTGAGGGGAGGTCGCAGAAGAGTGGGTGCGAGCGTGCAAGGGGGGAGGGGGTTGGGTAGGAAGCGGGTAGGAGGAGGCGGTGTTATGCCTTGGCTTATTTGTCAATGCGGAAACGAGATTCAGATTACAACCTCACCAAAGTCATCCACAGTTGAACATAATAAAATACAAGAAATAAAGACACGAAGAAATTTACGAGGTTCGGTAAAAAACCTGCCTATATCCTTGAAGAGATATTGCTCTTCATTATGAGAATAACAGTACAAGTTACACATAATTTAAATCGACATAACCCAATCCCAAATTCCTTGTACACCCACTCACAGAATTTTCCCAAGAGCCTCACCCTACCCCAAGGGTGCGTTTGTTGCACCGGACTGTCTCGAACTGGACTAGCTGTAGGGACTAAGCTGGACTGGCTTAGACTAGACTAAGCTGGATTAACTTAGTGATGCGTTTGGTGCAATGACTAAGAAGTAGGATAATAAAATTTTCAACATGCAATTCACAAATCCGACACCAAATTAGCACAAACAACTCAAATTAGGTCCAAACAGGGACTCTTTCTTCTTCTTCTTCTTCTTCGGAAATTACAAGCAGGGACTCTTTCTTCTTCTTCTTCGCTGGAAATTACAAGCAGAGACTCTTTCTCCATGTCATTGTCCCTGGAGCCCTGGAGCACATTGCACATTGCAGACTACACACACACACACACACATAGCAATCTGCTTGAAACCCATCAAACAGTCAACGCAACGGGTAGAATTCAATCAGTTCATAAAATTTAACAGATTGACAAACTCTAACACATAAACCTTAACTAAATCGTATTATACAACTTGCAAAAACTCAACTTAAATTCTAAAATTCAACACCTTTCAATAAACCCAGATTCCATAAATAAATAAAAAATAAAAAAACAGATGGAAAAAATTCAAAAGAACCAGAGAGAGTGAGAGACGAAGAAAGAGAGGGTTACTTCGACTGGGATCGAACGAGGGAGGAGGAGGGGCGATTTAGGTGGAGGGCGACCAAGATGCTGATGAGGGCAAGCAAGACGGAGAGATGAGGGTGATGAGGACGAGGATGAGGAAACAGGGCAAGGAGGGAGCAGGGAACGGTGACGACGACTCTCTCTCACAGGAAGAGCGAGGTTCTCTCTCGCTGGTGGTCTTGCGAGTCCGGCCGAAATTAGCGTTCTTGGCCAAGAATACCTAACGAAGTCTTTAATCCCATCGAGTCCCATCTAATCCCATTAAATCTAATCCTTGTGCACACCAAACTTAAGACTACACTAGCAATTAGTCTAGTCTAGTCCAATCCCCTCTAATCCGATCAAACAAACACCCCTCAAGAGTTCTTTCACCAGAGACTTTTCACTTTAGCTCTCTTGATTTTCTCTCAAACCATATTCAACCTTTCCCATGGGTGAGCCGAATGCTCTCCCATTTGGATGCTTCTCTAATGCTTACCCTCGCACTCGGCAACTATACTAAATGCACAAAATTGCATCTAGTTATAGGCATACACTAGCAACTATGCCAACAACCAAGTCCAAAAAGTCTTACGTTCACATGACATAATTAACACCTAGCCTACCTAGCATGTAACCCTTTTCTCCATTTGCCATTTAAATTTTAATGCATAGAAGAGAAAGCATGCAAAATTTCAAGCAACCGACTTTGCAACCTACAAAGTCAAGAAATGCTTCCAACTTTGCTTGTGGCAATGTTCATGTCTTCTCTTGAACGAAGACTTCCTCACCACAACTGAAAGCATTCACATGGTCTTCAATTGTTGTCAACACATAACTCATAATTACTCACAAATGTATGAGCCACACACAAAAATCTCCACCTTCACGAATATACCATGCAAAAATCCTTGCACCCGTCACCAAAGCCTTTTGGCCTTACAGACCAGCATGCACACCCCTGAATCCATTTCCTTGGTCCTGTTCCGATTCAGTACACACTGCCAATGCATGATAAATTTATATATGCACAATGTCGTTGAAACAGAATTTCGTCCCTACTCTATGCTTATAGTTCTACAGACGTCTGCTTCACCAGGATTCAACGATCTAAGTCAAGATTCCAGCACCGGAAAACTAGACTTTTGGCGAATTTCTTTATGGTTCTCTCAGTAAGAAGATTTGGGATTGTAGAAGATGAATTTGATTTTTCTATGTTCTAAATACCATACAGATGGATGTATATATAATTGAGTTATGCCTGTTCGCAACAGGTATGAATATGAGATGCGCCTTTTGAGAGACATCTCCTAAGAGGGGATGTGTTCTTCCATCACTTCAGACTTCATCTGAAAAGATGAGTATGTTAAATTAAAAATTAAATCCGAAATTAATTAATTAAAAATAATTAATTAATTAAATTATAAATTATGAGAGCCCGAGCCCCATCTTTTGATAATTAATATGATCAATTAATTAGCACACCCCAAAACCCAAACCCAAGGTTGAGCCCAATTTTATTCTCCATAGTCCATCACTCCAATCACTTTCTAATAAGGACAAAGCCTTATAAAGTGAGGGAACCTTTTGGTGGTGACCAATGTGGAACAATGTAGAATGATATTTCTACTCAAAATTTAAAACAATCTCCACCTTGGCGAATACACCACGCAAAAATCCTTGAACCCATCACCAAAGTCCATCGGCCTTACATACTAGCATGCACACCCTTGAATCCATTTCCTTGGTCCTGTTCCGATTCAGTACACACTGCCAATGCATGTAAAGTTGCTGCAAGCTAAAAATCGCCATTTTGCTTCAGATAGGATCTCGACACATCCTCGTCTTGTCTAGCAGCTTTTCCCCTTCTTCATTGTCTACAACCTAGAAACATATCAGCATGCCCATTTTCGTCAACAATTAACTCATTGAGACAGACAAAAATCCCCATACTTCCTCATTCCTCAGGATCATCTAATAACCTGTGAATCTTATAGCTCCACCTGCTGCAAAACCCCTGCAACACTTGAGACACCAGGAGAAGTATTGCTTCGAGTACCTAGAGGGCATACTCAAATTCTTCCACCACAAACTTGTTACAACCCTGCCTAGTACTTGTAGCACTATGGATCCTTGCCTCCGGAACCAGATCTGAACCTGCTGTCTCTCTCAGATCTTCTTTCTAATTTTCTTCCACGATTCCAACCTTGAATAGCTAACAAATGTATGAGCCAAACACATAACTCATAACTCATAACTCAAATGTATGAGCCAAACACAAAACTTGAACATGATGTCCATAGTCTTCAATTGTTGTCAACAAATAACTCATAATTACTCACAAATGTATGAGCTAAATACAATAGGCAGAAGAGGATGCTGCCGGCCCCAAGCTAAAGCAAGGGACCGACGGCTGGAGAAAGTCAAGTTCATTTAAGCAACCAAGTCGGGTAATTAGTTTTGCATATCTTGACTCTGCACCAAATGGCTTTATACATGCCAAAAATGACGACATATGTGAGTGAACGTGACATTTGACAAAGTCCTTCTTCAAACTCTACAAATTTAAGTGACAAAACTTTCTAAAGTAATGACAATGGCATCGGAAATAAAAACATAAAAAACATAAAAATTAATTTCCAATTGTCTAGAACGCTAAGGAAGAGCTCATTTCGTAGTAGCATAAGACGTATCGAAATATGAGAAAAGTATGGCTTTACTTCGGATCGGTCAGTGTCCTAAAATCTCTCACCCACAAGAGTAGCCATTTGTGGATCATAAAGCACATAATGTCAACAGTAATGAAGAAATGTACAAAGAGAGAATGTAGTGAGAGGAAGTAGAGAGAGAGTAAAGAAATATTCTGTATTTTTCATATATCCAAACTGTTTACATCAGTCACTTATATATAAATACAACTTCCTTATAACTAACTCAATCTTCTCTACTCTACTAATGACACCTGGCACTATCCCAACCATTCCTTATATTCTAATATTCCCCCTCAATCTTATGAAGGGAAGAACCCAACATAAGATTGGAACAATGAACTTGAAACTGAGAGGAACATAAACCTTTGGTTAGCACATCAGCACACTGTTCTGTTGTAGAAACAAACTGAAGCATGATTGTCCCTTGTTGAACTCGTTCCCGAACAAAATGGCAATCTATCTCAATGTGTTCGGCTTTGGAATGAAGGATAAGATTAGTAGCCAATGCCATGGCAGAAAGATTATCACAATGAAAGAGTGGAACAGATTGACATGAAATATGCAAATCCAGTATCAGTTGTTGAATCCATACAATTTCAGCAGTAGTGGTAGCCATAGCACGGTATTCTGCTTCAGTAGACGATCGACTCACTGTATGTTGTTTCTTCGAACTCCAAGAAATAGGGTTAGAACCCAAAAACACGACAAAACCAGTTGTTGATCGCCTATCATTGGGGTCCCCAGCCCAATCAGCATCAGTATATGCTTTAAGATCAAGAGATCCATGTGTAAAATTGATACTAAGATGCATAGTTCCATTGAGATATCATAAAATCAGTTTAACAACAATGAAATGATCTTCAAGAGGAGCATGCATAAACTGACATACCTGATTCACTGAATAGGCTATATAAGGCCGAGTAAAGGTTAGATATTGAAGAGCCCCAATGATACTTCTATATTTGAAAGGATCTGAGAATGAGGGATTGCCATGATTCAACAGCTTGTGATTAGGATGGCAAGGAGTAATGCACGGCTTGCAATGGAACATGTCGACCTTGTGTAACAAATCCTTGATATACTTGGATTGATGAACAAAAATACCACTGGATTGATACTCGATCTGTAAACCAAGAAAATAATGCAGAAGACCAAGATCCTTCATATCAAACTGTGTAGTCAACTGATTTATCACACTTTGAACCTCAGCAACATTACTGCCTGTAAGAATAATGTCATCCACATACAACATAAGAACAACAATAGAGTGATTCTCATACTTGACAAACAAGGATGGATCAACATAAGAGGATTTGAACCCCAAAGTGAGAAGAAATTTGGTAAAACGCTCATTCCAGGCTCGTGGAGTCTGCTTCAACCCATATAAAGATCATTGTAGTTTACACACATGTGTTAGGTGGATATGATCTACAAAACCCTGAGGTTGAGCCATATAGACTTCCTCTTCAAGAAAGCCATGTAAAAAAGCATTTTTTACATCCAATTGTTTGAGTTTCCAGCCATTAGAAGTAGCTAAAGAAAGTAGAAGTCACACTATGGTAGGTTTAACCACAGGACTAAAAGTCTTATAATAGTCTAACCCGGCTTCTTATGAAAACCCCTTAGCTACTAACCGGGCTTTGTACCTAGCAACAGTACCATCAGGACTGAGGTACCAAGATCTTATCTGGAGGAAGAGGTACCAAGATCCAAGTTTTCTGCTGAATAAGAGCGTCTATTTCTTCTTGCATTGCACCTCGCCACTGTGACAATTTACATGCTGCAGAGTATGACTGAGGTTCTTGATCACCAGATTGAACTTCAACAGAAAATGCCTTCTTTTTCTTTAAAATACCAGACTTGGATCGAGTTTGCATAGGATGAGTATTAACAGCAGCAATAGAAACTTGTTGCAACTCAGAAACTTGAGTTATATGAGTATTAGGGTGTAACTTATAATTGACTTGACCAGGAGAATCCATACCTGACATGTGATCCATTGAAAAAGAAGTATTCCCTGGTAATGAGGAATCGGTACCAGAAGAAACAAACTCACTTGTTGCTGAAGAACATATTGAAGGATTATGCTGAGAACTTGAATCCCTGGAGAACATTTGGGGAAATGGTATAGGTACTAATGGAGGATGATGAAAGGTATTGGGGTGTAATGTGGAAGGTATGGTAGCTGACTTGGAACCAGAGTCAAAAGTACTAGCCATATATGTTGCAGGAAAATGACTTTCATCAAAGATAACATGCCTAGAGACAATGAGTTTATTGTCTTTAGGATTAAAACAGATAAACCCTTTATACTGAGCAGCATATCCCAAAAATATGCATTCACTGGTCTTTGGTTCAAGTTTATTAGATCTATAAGGCCTCAATGAGGGATAACAAGCACAACCAAAAATCTTCAAGTGATCTAGTCGGGGTGAAGAATGATATAACACTTCAAAAGGTGACTTCATAGACAAGACAGGAGTAAGCATTCGATTAATGAGATATACAGCAGTGGCACATGTATGGTACCAAAACTTAGTAGGAAGTCAAGCTTGTTGAAGAAAAGTGACAACTGTCTCTGTAATATGCCTATTTTTCCTCTTTACCAGCCCATTTTGTTGAGGTGTGTAAGGGTAAGACTTTTGATGCAAAATACCCTTGTCCTTAAGAAAATTTTGAAAATGAATCCCAATATACTCTCCACCACCATCACTTTGCAAAATTCTGATATGAACATTAAAGAAAATTTGCACAAAAGCTGGAAACTGGACAAAGAGACCAAAAACAGGAGTTTTATTCATAATAGGAAATATCCATGTGCACCTTGTACATTCATCAATAAAGGACACATAGTATCTATATCCTTCAATAGACAAACTAGGTGATGGACCCCAAACATCAGTGTGAATGACTTCAAAAGGAATTACAAACTTGGAAGCCAAAGAAGGAAAAGGTAGATTGGTAAATTTGCCTTGTAAACAAGCTTTACAAGTATGGGAAGAGTTGATACAAGTAAAAGGAATATCTGCCTTAGAAAGGGCCGCCTTGACTACTGAATTAGCAGGATGACCCAATCTGCAATGCCAGGTGGCAGAATTTATTCTTTGTCCAATATATGTTGCTGGAGAAACATGAGAAGACTTCAACACTGGTAAAGGATAGACAACATTGTTACTCAATCCTTGATACATAACTTTTTGAGTGACCTTGTCCTGTATGCACACAGAAAACTCATCAACAATACACCTACAATTATTATCCTTGCACAGTTGATGCATGGACAATAAATGTTGTGATAATTAAGGTACATGTAAGACATATTTTAAACAAAGATTATGAGACTGTAGTGGAAGAGTAGACTGTCCAATATGAGCAATATGTAAACCTTCTTCATTAACACCAGTGACGGTATCAGAGGATGAGCAAGGAGCATCCATTTGAATGTTAGATCAATCAGAAGTCATGTGATGTGTGGCCCCTGAGTCAAGTAACCAGAGAATGATTTTGAGAGCTCATCATTGCAAGATGAAACTGAGGTGGATTAACCACAGTTGCAGGTGGAAATTATGCAGGAAAAGTAGCCTGTTGAGAGGTGAGATAAGAATGGGAACCAGAGGGTTGAAACTGCTGTGGAGAGAATGCTTGTGTTGATGAATAAAAATGTGGAGGCACCATTTGAGAAGAACCACTATTTCTGTCAAAACAAGTTGCAGCAGTGTGCCCTTTCCTATTGCAGATTTGACACCCTTTTTGAAAACAATGTAGAGCACTATGACCTTTCTTATTGCATATTTGACAAATTTGAAACGGTTGATACACTTGCTCAGTAGTCATAGGAGAATTGATAAACTGAAGTGAAGAACCCTGAAAATTATTTGATGAAGACTGCTGTGGAAATTGAGCACCAGTTTGATGAGGTTGATAAAAATTATTATAAAATTTATTTCCTTTCCCCTTTGGTTTGAAGTTATTTCCCCTAAAATTGTTATAAGTCCTTGAACCACTCTGAGATACAAAGGCAAGAGGATTATTCATCTGGAACATTTGATTTGGAAGTGGCATTTGTTGGAACACTGGAATTGAAGACATCGGAAAATGCGATCCACTGAAAGAATGCTGAGATGCGCTATGTGTTGCACCACCAGATGATCCCCCAATATCATAGACTGAATTAGAAGCATACATGGCAGACATTAGCGGAGCCTGTTTAATAACCTCTTCCAAAGTAGCCTCTTCAGCTTTCAATTGTGATCTTAATTCTTTTAAAGACACAAGATTCTCTCTGCCCCTTATAACTACCTTGATAGTATTGAACTCAAGAGGAAGACCTTTAAGAGCAACAATGACAATATCCTCATCTGAAATAAGCACTCCAACAGCAGCAAGTTGATCCCTACAGTCCTTGATTCGCTGCAGATACAAGTCAATAGACTCTGACCCTTTCTTTATGTTCTGCAAATCAATCTTCATTTGAACAATACTGGTTCTAGTCATGTTAGAAAACTTTTCCCTCAAATTATTCCACATTTCCTGTGAACTCTGACAACCAATAACACAGGAGATGACAGCAGTAGACAATGTAGCAGTGATGAGAGTCGTGAGAGCTTTATCATGAATCTTCCATACTTTGTAATCATCTGTAACATTGTGTGGATTATTAATAGTTTCTTCCTCAGAATTAGAACTAGGATATTTATTTGGGCGAGGAATTGATCCATCCACAAAACAAAAAAAATTCCATTTCCCTCTAACAAAAGTCCCATTTGAAAATTCCAGGTAACATAATTGGAATCATCCAATTTCACGGTGACAGTGTTACCAACACTAGAAATCAACGAAGAAATTGGTGATTAAGTAAGTGCTAATTGAGCAACCGTAACCATGATGAGAACTGCAAAAGATCAACTTATCTTCAAGACTAAGAAAACACCAAAGCACACAATTCTTCAGCAGAATTCTCCACGGACTAACAATAATACGTATGCAAGCAACAGTGGCATCAAGAAACCAGATCAAGCAACACAATATTCTCCAAACTAGATAAGATCAACAAAATCGCGACAATTCAATTTCAGCCACAATCGCAATAAAAACGAAGTAATTTCAACACAACACCTTCAAGCAACAAAATGACGATAAAACTACACCACAACAACTTCAAGCAACCCACAATAGCAACAAAAACAAAGTAATTTCAAGAAGAGCAACCACCGACTTACAGACGAAAAAGCCCCAAATTTTCTTAGGGTTTCA
Organism: Malus fusca; assembly: GCA_035220775.1. Lineage (NCBI taxonomy): Eukaryota > Viridiplantae > Streptophyta > Magnoliopsida > Rosales > Rosaceae > Malus > Malus fusca. The sequence continues at coordinate 17,125,316 of CM069059.1, read as the reverse complement.
ACCACCGACTGAGATCCTCGAAATAACGAGAGCAACTACCACCAGGAACGAAGCACTAACAAGACGAGCGGAAGCACAGGAATTAGAAACCGAAGACAGTGTTACCCTTTGCCGGCAAAGATACCATGTCAACAGTAATGAAGAAATGTACAGAGAGAGAATGTAGTGAGAGGAAGTAGAGAGAGAGTAAAGAAATATTATGTATTTTCATATATCCAAAACTGTTTACATCAGTCACTTATATATAAATACAACCTCCTTATAACTAACTCAATCTTCTCTACTCTACTAATGACACCTAGCATTATCCCAACCAATCCTTATATTCTAACACATAAAACATTACATATAATCAGTCTGCAATACCAACTCAATTCGTCAAATTTGCAACAAATACGAACTTAGAATTGTAATTGCATTCGAAAGAAGAAACACACAAATACACACATTCAAACAACCTTTCCGATTGCGAGCACAAATGTACCAGCATTAATAAGAACATTGGTCAAAGAACCTGTTCCCGCCCCAATTTCTAACATCACATCACCTTCCCCAACATCGACCGCAGCAGTCCGTTGATCTCAAAATCCAACATTGAGTGCTGCAAATGCACCAAAATTAATCAAACAAAAGAAATTCAGAACCAAATTTATAAAACAACAAATTAGATGCTGCTTACCATTTCTAGCTTACTACACATCATAAATTTTGGCAAACATAAATGAAAACAAAATTGGAACAAAACACACATCTTAAAGTACATACATTTTCTAAGCAACCAAACACAACACAAAATTTGAAAAGAAAAGAGAAAACTTAATTATTTGAGGAAAAAACAAGCGGGAGTGAAAAGGAAATGAGAAACCTAACTGATTGATTTCCTGGGGTTATCAGTGATGAGGTAATTTTATATTATATATTTTATCATATTCTTTGTATTAATTTATTAGTTATTTTGTTAGAATTTTGATACTTTGAATTATATTTCTATTGTAGGACATTTAACTTCCTCTTGAGCAAAAAGTATTCAAACAGAAGAATTTTGAAGTGATTCCAGATGGAGGATGTTCATAAGTCTCTTAGCTTATTTGTGTCAAAGTTTCAGATTTGTTTACCGAACGGTTTATATTATGGCGATGAAATAAAGGTCAAGTGCGCAATGCTGTCATAGTGACGTTTTGGCATTTTTTGGGCTTTTCGGCGTCCAAGATGATGTCTTTTGAGTTCAAAACCTTCTGCAGTTATGTTCGAAACATCCCAAGTTTTAATTCTAGTCATTTTGGGCCTATTTTGGAACCCTGAAGATCCAGAAACGTGAGATTCTTTGTGGTTGGGCAGATTTTTCAAAGTTAGAATATGAATGTATTTCCTAGTTATCTTATTCTATAATGTTTCTTAGTTTTTAGAAGATCTTTTCTAGTAGTATAAATAAGACTCATTAGCCATTAGGGTTTCAGGAAGAAAAGAACGCACAACTTTTGACGATTCAAGTTTATTTACAAGTTGTTTTCTATCCATATTTTCAATAATATTTTGTTTTATGATTGTTCTTAACTAATTTCCTAATGGTCGGCCAAGGCCACGAGCCTTAATAAGAATATGTAGTTTCTTTTCAATTTAGTTATGATATTATGCATGCAGGTTTGAATTATTAATCACTGTGTTTAAAGTATCTAATTATCTTAATGCTTGATTATTATTAGAATATTTAGAAAAGCAATTTGATGCAATTTTGCAGGTGGTAAAAATTATATCAATCTGCGTTAACCTTTCTTCTGCTTCCAATTCAAGTTCCTGTTGTTGTTTTACTGCTTCCAATTCCAGTTCTTGTTGTTGTTTTACTTTTACCAGGCAAGCTCTTATGATATAACAACAAGCAGAAGACGATACAGATGTTCGTGCACCCAGGGTGCTATTGTGCACCGGCAGTGGAGTTTACGGTTTTAGAATTTCCACTGGCGGGAGAGATTGCTCAAGGAGAAGATATGGTGCTGAGTTCCCTTCTGTCTCTGTCTGTACCACTTTTTTGAGGTTTTTTTTTAATTATTTTTTAACCCGAAAAAGCAAGCCCACAGAGGAACCTTTTCCAACAATAAAGCCCAAAGCAGAACAAACATTTCTCATTCATATTTTATGGGGCGCGGCCTGAATGCTGCATAGTACTCAACATTATGTGTATTTTAGTAGTTAGATTTGATTTCCATAATTACTAGATCTTACATTTTAGTCATTCATTTTCCGTATTACTTGTGGTTCATTTACTAATCTAGTAATCCATAATCAAAATGGGAGAAATTGAATTGAAGAAGAATTGAATTGATAAGAAGTTGGAAGGAAAAGTTGTCAAAATTAGATTCCTGTTGAAGTTGTTTTTTTTTTTTTTTTTTAAATCCTTCTGGAATCCCAAAAAATTGGTATAGATTCCATGCAAATTGTTTACAAATTCACCTAAATCGGAATATAAATCATATAATTATTAAAATGCCCTTAGCTGAAATATAATTAATAAAGTTTCACCTACAAAACTTCAACAAAAAAGCTTCACCTACAAAGCTTCACCTACAAAGTTTCAACCAAAAAGCCTCACCTACAAAGCTTCACCTACAAAGTTTCAACAAAAATGTTTCACCTACAAAGCTTCAACCACTTAAGCTATGTGCCCAAAGGAAAAAGTTTCACCTACAAAGTTTCAACCAAAAAACTTCACCTACAAAGCTTCAACCACTCAAGCTATGTGCCCAAATAGGGATGGCAATTCTAACCGTTAAACCTGATCAGTGGATAACCGCCTGAATGGATTGGATTTGAGTATGAAAATTCGGGTATATTTTGGGTATGGGGAAAAATCGTGAATATTATTCGGTTATGATTTTGGATATAGTTATAGGGATCCCCAATCTATATCCGTACCCGAATCCGAACCGAATAATATATAATATAATTATATGTATATATATGTATATTCATTATTCACCAAATCCATTACCTTGAGAATACAAAAATTGCATTGTGTGAGTTGCATTTTGTGGCAAAGTTCAAAAGTTTTGATATGAATCAAAAGTTCAAAGATCAACCAACATTATCAATGTTTTGTTTTAATTTTTATGTTCTACAAGATCCATTAATTAAATCATTTTGTACATCAAATATTTAATGACGAAATTAATATTTACTAAATTATCATGCGTCAATTGGATGAATATATTTTTTGTATTAACAAAGATGGATACAACCGTTAACCGATGGGAAATCCGCTATCCGGTGGGTATAGTTATGGATAATACCTGATGGTTAATTTGTGGTTATGGATATGATTCATTTTCGTGGTTATGAGGATGGATATAGTATTTCCGTCCCCAAACCAATCTGTTGCCATCCGTATGCCCAAAGAAAAAAGCTTCAACCATTCAAGGTATGTACACAAAGGAAAAGACTTCAACCACATTTTCTTTTCTCACCAAAAAGAAAGAAAGAATTGGGTTTAAGAAAAAATATATATACTTGGGCCACATTCAAAAAATAATAATAAAAAAAATAAAAATAAAAAAGAAAAGGAGGAGAAAATTTTTGAAGTCTTTTTTTGTAATGACTCAAGAATATCAAGCCACCTCCTTCGGCTATCCTCTTTGCTTGGAAACTTGGGGGACTCCCAATATATGCTACTACACTTCGGTACTCAGAAGTTTCATGATTACTCGGTGACTTGGATTTTTCAAGTCTCCAACCGAGAAGCTTTCCTCACTCGGGAACTTAGGGGAGCACTGTTTGTACCATACTTGATCCCAAAACTACCAAGCACCAGCCAACTTCATACCTTCAAGGACCAACTAAAGAGTTCATGCTGAGGCACCCCTACCGAAGCACGAGTTTCCGTCCACCCTGGAGGTCAATCACAATACGACATGTGTCAACGTCAAACTAAAACTCCTAGAGTCCCACATTGACCGCGAACGAAAGCTGGAGACTCTCCTCAACTATTAAAAAACACCATTCTCCTACAATTAAGGGTGAATGTCATTATTGTACTTAAACTAGTCATTAGAACTCACTAATGATGATTATGCTTGAACCTATGTATTTGTGTAAATCATTCACTATTAATGAGAACTCTTCTACTCCATGGACATAGCCAAAGTTAGGGGTGAACCACGTACATCTTGTATTTACTTCCCTATCTCTATCTCTTTACATATTTATCCTCACTAGTGACTGATAGCGATATTACCACTTGTAAAACAAGGGTTAAACCATAGAAAATTCTTGCAAGAGAACAAGTGTTTGTAGTATAGAATGGCTCAAGCAAGGTCGATCTCCTTAGGGACTGATATAAACAATTTACGAGTTTTTGTGTATTTAGCTTATTTAACTCTAAGAACTACACTAATTTGACGAAACTAAATACTACTGGATGTGACTTAAACAAATATCTAAAATGGGAGTTGACTTATAGGAATAGTGATCCAACTAAACAAAACAAGTAAATATATAAACTCAAGATAATACAAATAATTTAAGAAAATTAGATTGACAAGGTGCTAGAGTTCAACCTTTTACCAACAACACTCCTATGTAGCTCTTCCAATTGCTTAAGTAATCGAAAACATATATGCTTTGAAGGTTGGGTTTTCCTTGTGTATGTTTTACTTGTGACATTCAAGTTAAAACGCATACCACTACATGCGATTTATCCATGACATTTGGATTAAATATAAACATGAATGATTCATTAATCTTGATGTAAATCCTTTTGTTAAACCATGTAATCCCTAAGAGTATGATATTTACCTTAGGAGAAATTACAATCCTCAATCACAAGAAGCATAACCAATTTTAACGTGACATTCGTTCAAAATTGCATCCAATGACTTTTCTAAGCATCCTAATGGTGATCAATCATCAAGACACATAGATAGTTTAATTTAGAGATTGAAAATATCAAAGCAAGCATGTAACAACACTTAAGCAATTGAAAGAGAAATCTACGTAATCATGTTGCGGCTCATGGCTTCACTGATAGTAGCATATTTATGCGATTTAGTTAGCTTGTTTTCTTGCAATTATGTTGTTAGTCCTTAGTCATTCATGTACTTTAAGCCATTTTCGTGTGTTTATAGGTCCAAAGGATTAATGAAGCAAAGAAGTGCATTTTGGAGCTTTTTGGAGCAATTTTGGGCTTGGAATAAATATCACATGCTTGGAACTAAAGGAATGGACGAAATTGAAGACCTAAAGATGAGGATTCTTACTTGAAGTAGGAAAGTTAAGCCAAGGTTTCCTATTTTGGTTTGATCTTTCCTAAATCCTAAATGTCCCTAAGTTCCAGCAACATTGAAGGTTTCCTATGCATTTTAGGACACAAATTAAGGGTTCCTTGTACCATAACAAACCTTTGTCGTGCACTCCATCCATGTTTAATTCTTGTATCAATCATCACTTCACTTTCACCTTTGAATCATTTCAACACCACTCCATCTTACCCATGCTTTGCATCATTACTTCACTTTCCCCTTTGAATCATTTCAACACCACTCCATTTTACTTATGCTTTGCATCATTACTTCACTTTCACCTTTTGAATCATTTCAACACCACTCCATTTCACCTTTGAATCATTTCAACACCACTCCATTTTACCCATACTTTGCATCATTACTTCACTTTCACCTTTGAATCATTTCAACACCATTCACTTTCACCTTTGAATCATTTCAACACCACTCCATTTTACCCATGCTTTGCATCATTACTTCACTTTCACCTTTGAATCATTTCAACACCACTCCATTTTACCCATGCTTTGCCTTGCACTTCCTCTATAAAAGGAAGTGTGTGTAACATAAATTGAGTTCATATTTTGTTAGACCATTCACCACCATTTCAACACAACCTTCATCCAAACACATCCATTCATCTTCACATCCATTCCTCCATACAAACAAACCTTCAAACACTCACCAACACCTTGTGTCGTAGCAAAGGAAGGAAAGGAAAGTGTTTGGACGTGCTTCCTGTCAACTTGGATCGTTGGAGAGTTTAGGTGTTTTCTTTCTTTTGTTTCCAATGTTTAAATTCATTTTCTTTCGTTTTGTTGTAAATATGAGTGGCTAAACCCCTCTTGGCTAGGGGTGATTTCAAAGCCATGATTATGTGTGCAATATAATTTGATAAATTCCAGTTATGAACTCTTGAATCGTGAATGCAATTGGCTTAACTATTTGATTGATAACTTATTTGGCGATCACCTCAATCTTTGCCTTGTTGACCTCTATTCCTTTGCTTGAAATTAGATGTCGTAACATAATGCCATGCTTAACAATAAAATGGCATTTCTCCCAATTTAACACAAGATTAGTCTCCCTGCATCTTTCCAAAACCAAAGACAAGTTATCCAAACATATATCGAAAGAATTACCAAAAATAGAAAAGTCATCCATAAAAACCTCAACAATATTTTCAACCATTCCGGAAAAAATACTTATCATGCATCGTTGGAAAGTGGCAGGAGCATTGCACAATCCAAATGGCATTCGTCTGTATGCAAATGTACCAAAAGGGCATGTAAACGTTGTCTTCTCTTGATCCTCAGGGGCAATTGGAATTTGGTTGTACCCTGAATAACCATCTAAGAAACAATAGAAAGAATGACCAACTAGTCTCTCGAGCATCTGATCAATGAATGGCAGCGGAAAATGATCTTTTCTAATGCTGTTATTGGGCTTTCTTTAGTCAACACACATTCGTCATCCGGTGGTCATCCTTGTAGGCACAAGCTCGTTGTTATCATTCTTCACCACAGTAATACCAGTTTTCTTTGGAACCACCTGAGTTGGGCTCACCCATTTGCTATCCGAGATTGGATAAATGATACCTTCATCGAGTAACTTCATCACCTCAACTCTTACAACTTCCTTCATGATCGGATTTAGACGTCTTTGAGCTTCAACAATTGGTTTAGTCCCAGCCTCCATAAAAATCCTATGCATGCACAAAGCTGGACTAATGCCCTTTATGTCAGCAAGTGTCCACCCCAGAGCATCTTGATACTTGTGAAGAACTCTTAGTAATTTGTCTTCCTCCGTGTCATTAAGACCAGTAGCAATAATAACAGGCAAGGTCTCGTTCACCCCGAAATGAGCATACTTAAGGTGGCTCGGCAGTAGCTTGAGCTCTAACTTCGGAGCTTGCTCACTTGAAAGAAGAAGGGGCTGCTTAGGCACTCCAAGGCTTTCATAAACATGTTGCCACTTTGGATTATGAATTGGTGCACTATCTAATGCAGCAATGACGTCCACCACATTTTCTTCCATAGATAAAGTAGCATCATGGTTGGTGAGGCAAGTTAACAGTTCATCGTTAGATGATCGTGACGCAAAGTTTGCATGCACAATCCCATCCAAAACATCAACACGAAAACACTCTTCAAGTTCGAGATGACGCTTGATAGCTTCAAAGAGTTTGAATACAACTGACTCTTCTTGCACTCTTAAGGTTAAAGTACCTGCTTCCACATCAATAAGTGTCCGGGCGGTGGCCATGAACGGCAGGCCTAAAATGAGAGGCACTTCCTTGTCTTCCTCTATGTTAAGTACAATGAAATCAGTTGGGAGATAGAATTTATCCACTTTAATAATCACATCCTCCAGAATACCCAAAGGATAGGTCACGGACCTATCTGCCAATTGAAGACTCACATATATGGGCTTGAGTTCTCCTTCACCTAATTTTTGAAAAACTGAATAAGGCATAAGGTTAACACTTGCTCCTAAATCAATCAATACTTTATGAAAATCAAGACTACCAATAGTACAAGAGATAGTGAAACTCCCCGGATCTTTCTTCTTGGGTGGTAGCTTATGTAAGAGGACAACACTGCATTGCTCAGTTAAAATCACCTTCTCGTATTCCAAGAACTTTTTCTTTTTAGAACATAGCTCCTTCAGAAATTTGGCATATGATGGGATCTGTTTAATAGCATCTAATATAGGCAAATTAATTTGAACCTTAGCCAACGTCTTCATGAATTCAATGCATTGTTGATCCTTGGAACGTTGTTGCTGTCATTGTGGAAATGGCAAAGGTGGCTTGTATGGTGGCTTGTCAGAATGTGCAAATAAACTACCAAGGCCTTTTTCCTTGTTTGCATCAAAGTTGGGTCGAGATTGCACTTTGTCACTTGCACTAGGATCTGGAATACCTGCTGCATAAATAGCCTCTGACCGAGACTTTGCAGCTAACGGTGCACTTTCAATAAGCTCTTCTTCTTCCACTTCTGCTTCATTGTGCACCACTTCTCTATGTCCGTATTACTTTGCAATGCTCCATCCCTCTTGGATTTTGCTCAGATTGGCTCGGGAACTTTCCTTTCTCTATTTCATTGAACATGGTAGCAAGCTGTCCAACTTGAGTCTCCAAATTCCCCACTGATGCCGTGAGATTCTGAATGCTAGTTTGTGTGGATTGGACAAAATTGTTGGTGCTATTAGAGAGAGCGGACATATGTTGAGCTAGCTGTGACATTTGATCTTCAAGAGATGGTTTCTTACTCTCACTAGTTGATTGGTAAGACTGTTGGTATTGACGTGGCTGTTGGTTGCCACCCCAACTAAGATTGGGATGGTTCTTCCACCCAGGATTATATGTATTGGAATAAGGGTCACTTCTGGGTCTAATGAAATTATTCACCATATTCACATGCTCTTGCACAAGCTTAGGGTAGCTATCCTTGTTGGGGCATTGAGTGATGTCATGAGTTGTCTCACTACAAATGATGCAAGCTTCTTGGGCATTGGGCATGGAAGAGACCTGCATTAAGGCAGCAAACTTGTCATTAAAATTCTTCTCCATTTTAGCAATTTGAGCAGAAACATTAGGAGAACTCTGAGAAATCTCAAAAACTCCCCTCTTTTGTGTTTGTTCTTCTGTCCATTGTTGGGATTCATAAGCCATCATATCAAATAACTCAAATGCTTCCCTTGCTGATTTTGACATTAGTGACCCTCCAGCAGATGCATTCACTTGACTCTTGGTGGTGGCATTGAGACCATCATAAAATATGTTCATTTGAAGGTTAAAATCAAACCCAACATGAGGACATTTTGTGTACATCTCATTATACCGTTCCCAAGCTTCATGGAAAGACTCGTTTGGCTTTTGAGCGAAAGCCAATATCTCTTTCTTGAGTGCAAGAGTCTTGGAAGAAGGAAAAAACTTATTGAGAAATTTTTCTTGCAATTTTGTCCATGTTGTAATGTTATTGGCAAGCAGAGAATGCAGCCACGCCTTGGCTTTGTCCTTTAAAGAGAACGGGAACAAGTGTAACTTGATAGCTTCAGAAGAGAAACCTCTGATTATGGTGTTGTCACATGCCTCAATAAAATCAGCCAAATGCATGTTAGGATCACTGTTTGGCAACCCATGAAAGGATGGCAATATGTTGAGGATGTGAGGTTTGATTTCAAAGGTTGTCCCATCTTCCACATCTGGATATATAATGCACCTTGGCACTGCATTGACTCTTGGGAAAATGTGCCTGGGAATGTGAAGAAGGTTGTGATAGATGGATTATTAGTAAGTATATTGTTGATGGATTAATAATTAAGTTTGTGAAATTTTTAGTTATATGTTGGAATTAATTATTTGCATATATGTGTAACAGTGTAAGTATACTCTTGATGATGATATGAATGATTTAATACCTTAAATATTTATTCTAAAAATAATTAATATTTTTTTCGTCACGCAATATATTGAGCGATGCTAACTTCGTCGAGTAAGACATCTTTGCGCGATGAATCCATGTATTTGTTGTGCAAAGCACGGTCAGTCTACGTTCAAACCTTCCAATTAATTGCGCATTGATGACACATTTTGCACGACAAACTTGAAATTTGCGAGACGAATATGTTCATCGTGCAAAGGTGTCCTAGTGCTATATAAACACAGTTTCAGAGCCCTAGTTTTCAAAAAAATTTTGTTTCAAAAAGAATGGCCGATTCTGGAGAAGGTTCTGGCAAAACAAAACTTGTAGTGCGATTAGAGAGGTATCGATGGAAGCAAGTGCCGTACTTTGAAGGCAAAAATTTGGCTCAGACGTACGCCAAATTTAAGTATGACATTGGGAATTTGGAGCGGAGGGATTGTTCTGCCGAGTTTGAGTATTGGAAAAAGGTCCTTGAGGAGTTGAAGAAGTCCATGTTGGGAGAGTTATCGGTAAGTTTGTGGTAAATAATAAACAATTATTTTTGTTAAAACGTAATATTTTTTAAATTACTAATTTATTGTTACTGGCATTAATGTAGGTTCATTGGGATGTTTGATGTGTTGCGGGCAGAGGATTGAAGTTGATAAGGGTTGTTGTTGTTTTATTTTAATTTTTTTTTAAATAAGATTTTGTGGACTTTATATTTAATTTAAAGAATAAATATATGTTATGTGGATGAGTATTAATATTTGCATTAATTATAATTTCTATTTGGGATAGTAAATTAGTTTTGTTAATTAATTTAATGTTTTATTAGGTTTGAGTTTTTGATTTATAATAAAATAAAAATTTACAATACATACAAATAAAAAACAAAAATAGAAAAAAATTTAAAAATATGCATTGCGCGACAATACATTCTTTCGTCGCGCAATGTGCTGAAAAGAATAAATTGTAAAGTAAAGACATAAAATAAAAAATGGTAAACTTGCGCGACGAATACCATCTTAGTCGCGCAATGGGTGTTTGTGTGACAAAGACCTGTTTCGTTGTGCAAAATCATTCGTCCAATAGTGAACTTTTTAATCTGGATTTAGCCATGTGCAGAGGCAAACTGCAAAAAAAATTGCAGATTGTGCCTCTGCACTCATCCCTTCGATTTTGTTCAATCTGTCATTCGTCATTTTCATTTTCTCTCAATTTCATCATCTAATACTCCCTCCATCTTCTTCACTAGGTTGATCGAGCTATCTTGGTGTGTCTGGTAAGTGTTTTTTGTCATTAGGGTAAAAGTATTAATGTAAATTCATACTAACGCCATTAATTTCGTTGTCTATAGGGATATTGTGTGTGATTAGCGATTGGTGGAGAACGATTGAGAAGGTATTTTCTTCGTTTTATTTTTTAAACATATAAAACTAATTAAATTATGTTGAACTTAGTTTGTTATGTTTATATTGTGTTGTGAAATTATATTTATATTATGTTGTTAAATTTGTACGTGACATACAAATATGTGTTGTGATGTACGAAGTTAATTGAAATTAACTTCGTACTTGTTTTTTTATTTTTAGTAAAACTTAGTTTCCTGTTCGAGGATTAGTTGGATTTCGCACATGGATGCAAAAGCATGACTGCGGTCCAATTAATTCTTGAATTGTCCCATTATTTGGACAGTTTGGGATTGCACAGTTATGACACGTAGTTTATGGTTGAAGGATTAGGTTTCGATTGTTGAGATTTCAGTGTCATCTCTGTAAGTTCTTCGAGTCGTACACCTGAAGAACTATATTGAGATGTTACCGAAATTCATCCACGTCGAAATCTAATCTGATATAGCCGTAAATTACGTGACATGACTATGCATTCCCGAATGGGATAGGACCCTTACCGGAGGCATAAGGTGACGTTATCATTTTGTATGAAGTTGTTATGATTGTTGTATTGTTATTGCGGTTCCAAGAATTATGGATAGGACGTGGATACAGAACCTGAATAGATGCGCAGATGAATACTTGGATGGAATAGAGGATTTTATTGACTTTGCACGTACACACAACCCGGGTGCAACTAGAATCCGATGTCCTTGTAGGAGGTGTAACAACACGTTAAGGAAGACAATTGAAAATGTTCGATTTCATTTAGTAAGGAATGGAATGATTGAGACATATAATACTTGGAACCTTTATGGGGAACAATTAGACAATGCTTCGTCTTCAAACGCCACAAGAGTGGACAATGTTGATCCTATTATGGATCCTAATGAACAAGTCATGGATATTATAAATGATGCTTTTCCATTTTCATTGACAAACACCAATCAGGAAGGGAAAGATGACGTGCCTACACCAATGGACAGTGTAGAGTTCGAACAATATGAGAAACTATTAAAAAATACCAACCAAGAGTTATACCCGGGGTGCGAGAGTTTTTTCGTTCTCACGGCCATTGTGGAACTAATGCACGAAAAAATAAAGTATCGTATGTTGAACCAGTGTTTCGATTACTTATTGGGGGTTTTCAAGAAAATGCTTCCGAAGGACAATTGTTAGCTGAAAGACCATAGACATGCGCAAAAGGTGTTGAATGGTCTTGGATTGGGTTATGAAAAAATTTATGCTTGCAAAAACAATTGTATTTTATTCTACAAAGAGAATAAAGCATTGGATAAATGCCCTATATGCAATGAGTCGAGGTTCAAAATGACATCTCAAAATAGAACAACTAAGATCCCACAAAAAGTCATGCGTTATCTGCCCCTAAAACCTAGGTCCCACGAAGTGACGTACCTATCGATGATGAGGAATGGGACACTGAAAATGATGATAGCAACGAAAGTGAGAGTTATTATAGTTCGGATGAAGATTAAGGCAATTTATTTGTAACTTTTTTTGTAAAACACATGAAATGGTTAATGCATTATATAGAGTGATGTAAAAAATGGTATGAATGATTCCCATTTTATATGTGAATTAGGCCTGGCAATTCCTGACACGACCCGATAACCCGACACGACACGACACGAAATTAACAGGTGTTCGGGTCGACACGATAACGAAACGGGTCGTTATCGGGTAACCCGATAAGCACCTGTTAAGATAACGGGTTGGTTCGGGTATACACGTGGGTAACACGATACACGATAAGCAGAATATTAATTTAATAATTTTATAACCCTAAAAAAATACTATAATAATTATATATATTAATTTAACAATTTTATACCCCTAAAAACTATAATAATTATATATATATATATTAAATTAACTATAATAATTATAATAATTATATATACTATAATAATTATACCCCAAAAATATTAACTATAATAGTTATATTTATATATATATATATATATATTAAATTTTAAATTGAATTTTATACCCCTAAAAACTATAATAATTATACATACAAAATAAATAGATTTAAATCTACTTAATAAATAAATATATATATACACACACACACCATTGAACTTCATGGGATACGAATTATACGAAACTAATTTCAACGATCCAACCGTCAAACTTGTTTGTATATGCTTTGAGATCGCATCAGCAAAAAATTACAAAAAACAAACATTCACAGATCAAGTAACGAGACAAAACTTTTCAACGGTTATAACAAAAAATCACGATTTAACGGTTATTTTAACTCCGATTTTGATGATTTTTTACAGCTACACTCCTTGATCCTATATGAATACAATGAATGAATTCGATCTTCAATTTAAAATATTTACACTAGGGGATACCACAAAATCTTATGTTATACTTTCATCAAGTGTTAGTGAATCTATTGTTTTGATGAGATACGCATTCTACGAAACTAGTTTCAACAATCCAACCGTCAAACATGTTTGTATATACTTCAAGATCGCATACACCAAATTGCAAAAAACAAACATTCAGAGATCAAGTAACGAGATAAAACTTTTCGACGGTTATAAACGATAAATCACGATTTAACGGTTATTTTAACTCCAATTTTGATAATTTTTTACAGCTACACTCCTTGACCCTATATGAATACAATGAATGAATTCGATCTTCAATTTAAAATATTTACACTAGTGGATACCACAAAATCTTATGTTATACTTAATGAAAATATGAATAAACTCTTAAGTGTTAGTGAATCTATTATTTTGATGAGATATGCATTTTGCAAAACTAGTTTCAACGATCCAACCGTCAAACTTGTTTGTATATGCTTCGATATCGCATACGCCAAAAATTGCAAAAAACAAACATTCCGGGACAAAACTTTTCGACGGTTATAAACGAAAAATCACGATTTAACGGTTATTTTAACTTCGATTTTGATGATTTTTTACATCTACACTCCTTGACCCTATATGAATACAATGAATCAATTCGATCTTCAATTTAAAATATTTACACTAGTGGATACCACAAAATCTTATGTTATACTTAATGAAAGTATAATAAACTCTTAAGTGTTAGTGAATCTATTGTTTTGATGGGATATGCATTATACGAAACTAGTTTCAACGATCAAACCGTCAAACATGTTTGTATATACTTCGAGATCGCATACGCCAAAAATTGCAAAAAACAAACATTCAGAGATCAAGTAACAGGACAAAACTTTTCGACGGTTACAAACGAAAAATCACGATTTAACGGTTATTTTAACTCCGATTTTGATAATTTTTTACAGCTACACTCCTTGACCCTATATGAATACAATGAATGAATTCGATCTTCAATTTAAAATATTTACACTAGTGGATACCACAAAATCTTATGTTATACTTAATGAAAATATGAATAAACTCTTAAGTGTTAGTGAATCTATTATTTTGATGAGATATGCATTTTGCAAAATTAGTTTCAACGATCCAACCGTCAAACTTGTTTGTATATGCTTCGAGATCGCATATGCCAAAAATTGCAAAAAACAAACATTCAGAGATCAAGTAACGGGACAAAACTTTTCGACGGTTATAAACGCAAAATTACGATTTAACGGTTATTTTAACTCTGATTTTGATGATTTTTTACAGCTACACTCCTTGACCCTATATAAATACAATGAATGAATTCGATCTTCAATTTAAAATATTTATACTAGGGGATACCACAAAATCTTATGTTATACTTTCATCAAGTGTTAATGAATCTATTGTTTTGATGAGATACGCATTCTACGAAACTAGTTTCAACAATTCAACCGTCAAACATATTTGTATATACTTCGAGATCGCATACGCCAAATTGCAAAAAACAAACATTCAGAGATCAAGTAACGAGACAAAACTTTTCGCGGTTATAAACGAAAAATCACGATTTAACGGTTATTTTAACTCCAATTTTGATAATTTTTTACAGCTACACTCCTTGACCCTATATGAATACAATGAATGAATTCGATCTTCAATTTAAAATATTTACATTAGTGGATACCACAAAATCTTATGTTATACTTAATGAAAATATGAATAAACTCTTAAGTGTTAGTGAATCTATTATTTTGATGAGATATGCATTTTGCAAAACTAGTTTCAACGATCCAACCGTCAAACTTGTTTGTATATGCTTCGATATCGCATACGCCAAAAATTGCAAAAAACAAACATTCAGAGATCAAGTAACGGGACAAAACTTTTCGACGGTTATAAACGAAAAATCACGATTTAACGGTTATTTTAACTTCGATTTTGATGATTTTTTACATCTACACTCCTTGACCCTATATGAATACAATGAATCAATTCGATCTTCAATTTAAAATATTTACACTAGTGGATACCACAAAATCTTATGTTATACTTAATGAAAGTATAATAAACTCTTAAGTGTTCTATTGTTTTGATGGGATACGCATTATACGAAACTAGTTTCAACGATCAAACCATCAAACATGTTTGTATATACTTCGAGATCGCATACGCCAAAAATTGCAAAAAACAAACATTCAGAGATCAAGTAACAGGACAAAACTTTTCGATGGTTATAAACGAAAAATCACGATTTAACGGTTATTTTAACTCCGATTTTGATAATTTTTTACAGCTACACTCCTTGACCCTATATGAATACAATGAATGAATTCGATCTTCAATTTAAAATATTTACACTAGTGGATACCACAAAATCTTATGTTATACTTAATGAAAATATGAATAAACTCTTAAGTGTTAGTGAATCTATTATTTTGATGAGATATGCATTTTGCAAAATTAGTTTCAACGATCCAACCGTCAAACTTGTTTGTATATGCTTCGAGATCACATATGCCAAAAATTGCAAAAAACAAACATTCAGAGATCAAGTAACAAGACAAAACTTTTCGACGGTTATAAACGAAAAATCACGATTTAACGGTTATTTTAACTCCGATTTTGATACTTTTTTACAGCTACACTCCTTGACCCTATATGAATACAATGAATGAATTCGATCTTCAATTTAAAATATTTACACTAGTGGATACCACAAAATCTTATGTTATACTTAATGAAAATATGAATAAACTCTTAAGTGTTAGTGAATCTATTATTTTGATGAGATATGCATTTTGCAAAATTAGTTTCAATGATCCAACCGTCAAACTTGTTTGTATATGCTTCGAGATCGCATATGCCAAAAATTGCAAAAAACAAACATTCAGAGATCAAGTAATGGGAAAAAACTTTTCGACGGTTATAAACGCAAAATCACGATTTAACGGTTATTTTAACTCCGATTTTGATGATTTTTTACAGCTACACTCCTTGACCCTATATGAATACAATGAATGAATTCGATCTTCAATTTAAAATATTTACACTAGTGGATACCACAAAATCTTATGTTATACTTAATGAAAGTATAATAAACTCCTAAGTGTTAGTGAATCTATTGTTTTGATGGGATACACATTCTACGAAACTAGTTTCAATGATCTAACCGTCAAACTTGTTTGTATATGCTTCGAGATCGCATACGCCAAAAATTGCAAAAAACAAACATTTAAAGATTAAGTAACGGGACAAAACTTTTCGACGGTTATAAACGAAAAATCACAATTTAACGGTTCTTTTAACTCTGATTTTGATGATTTTTTACAACTACACTCCTTGATCGTATATGAATACAATGAATGAATTCGATCTTCAATTTAAATTATTTACACTAGTGGATACCACAAAATCTTATGTTATACTTAATGAAAGTACGAATAAACACACTAGTGGGTCACTTTCATTAAGCTTTGAGTTCCATTGGCAAGATTTAAACTTTTGAGAGAGGCTTCACAACTTTGAAAACAAAAACGCTTTCATTTTGCATATCCTTGCACATTTAATATTTGTAATAGATTAGTAGTGTATAGATGTATTTTTTATGAGGCTCTTATTTTCGAGTGTAGATGTAGTACTTAAACGACAAATGTGTTTTAATGTTTTGAAGTAATATTTATGTGACAATGTGTGGTATGTGCAAATTTAAGAAAAAAATATATTTTTCTTAACGGGTCATAACGGGTCGGGTCACTTTACCCGTTGGGTAAAGTGACCCGACCTGTTAAGGACCCGTTAAGATAACAGGTGTGACACGACACGACCCGTTAAGATAACAGGTGTTACACGAAAACGACACGAACACGACTGACACGACCCGTTTGCCAGGCCTAATGTGAATTACTTTGTAAATAAATTTGTTTTATTTTTATTTTATAATAAATTGTAAACAAAATAAAAAAAATTAAAAAACCATTTTAAAACATAATTGCGCGACACATAACAATTTTTGGTCACACAAACGTTTTAAGTTTACACGGGAATATTGAAATTTCAGACATTTGCGCGACGAATAAATATATTTCGTCACTCAAAGTGTATTTGCACGACAAAATATATGTATTCGTCGCGCAAGTGTCTGAAAATTCAATTCAGGCACTTACTTTTCGTGGAAATTTTAAAAAACTTGGGCGATGATTTTTTAGCCTTGCGAGACAAAGACTCTGTCGCACAAGTTTTTATATTTTAACCCCGTGTCCCTCCTTCCTCCCCTTACTTCCCTCTTCTTCCTTTTTCCCTGCGCGATACCCTCCATCTCCTTCCTCTGTATCTCCATCTGTCTCTCTGTCCCTTTCTCCGGTCGTCGTGTCTTCGTCTCCAAGAGGTAATTTCCTCTTCAGTTTTTATTTTAAATTTTCTTTATTTACCATGTTAGTTAGGTTTTTTTTTTGTTTTTTTTGTTTTTCAAATTGGGGGTTAGAATTAGGGCAGTCGGGTTAGATTTAGGGTTCGTAAATTGGGGGTTACATTTAGGTTCTTAAATTATAGTTTTTAGGGTTCTTAATTGGGGTTAGATTTAGGTCTAAAATTACGGGAACGATTTTGGGCAGTGAGGTTAGATGAGATTTTCTTAAATTGGGGGTTAAATTTAGGGTGCTTCACTTGGGGTTAGATTAGGGTTCTTAAATTAGGGGTTTTATAATTTCAAGTAATGGGTTAGAATTAGGCCTTGTCTCGCTCTTGATTGAATTTTTCTTATTACCATGCAAAGTGATTCAGTGCGTTGAGAAATAATGGAACTAAATGAACTTACTACTATCTTTAGCTTTGTTCCTTGGTTTTCCGAGTGGGGTTTTTGCTACTTTGTTGTTGGATTTTGGAATTGGATGTTGGTTGAAGTTTTTGGTTGAAAAACTTGATGTTTGTTGCTAGATGTAGGTGGAATTTGCAGAATGCAGAACCTGGAAAATGTTTACACTCTTTCCTTCTTAGAAAGTAACCTAAGTTAGACAATTGGTTTCCCACCCTATAATAATTTTTATTCGGTCATTCCGTCATGGTAATTGAGTTGGAATTCCCTTTCCTAGAAATGAATGCAATGACATTGATTTCTTTATCCAAGTACAGTATTGTTACAATTAAATTAAATGTACTAGTAACTAAACAAACAACTTGCTGCTTGGCTCGCTGTTCTTAAACAAGAAATAATGAAATCAACAATTTAGCTTTGTTCATCGGTTTTTCAATTGGGGTTTCTACTACTTTGGTGTTTGATTTGGATATTTGTTGAAAATTGTTATGTTGGTTGCTGGATGTAGTTGTTGGATTCTGCAGAATGCATAATCTGGAAAATTTGTAACTCCTTCCTTCTTGGAAATGAACCAACGTTAGAAAATTGGTTATGGATTTCTCATACAAGTAGAGTATTGTTACGGTTAATATAAGTCAAACAAATGTACTAGTAACTAAACGACCAACATGCTACTTATCTTTAGCTATGGTCCTCAATTTTCGAGTGGGGTTTCTACTACTTTGGTGTTGGATTTTGGAATTGGATGTTGGATAAAAATTTTGGTTGCAAAATTGTGGTTTCTGCTACTTATCTTTAGTTGTGTTCCTAGTTTTCGAGTGGGCCTTGTCTCACTCTTGATTGAATTTTTCTTATTAACTGTAGTAACTTTTTTTTTTTCCAATGTGAAGAATGTATGACTCTGTTAAAGAAATATTGTTGTAGCTTAATTAGTTAGTCATACAATCGGACAGAGATAGTTATAGAAATAGGGTCATGGGGTTTTTCAAATTGAAGAACATAAATAGCTTAATTAGCCTACTAATGGTTCACTCTCGGAAGTCTTGACTCCTAAATAGATAGAAAGTGTTATTTGTTGCTACTCACTCTTTTATAAATATATTGCATTGTTAATTATTCCAGTTAGCAAGCTCTATTTATATCCAATAGTCATATGATTTCTATATGTAATGTGGATGTTTAAAGAGACTGAGAATCACTTTATATGGTCCCTTTTCTCAATACTACCTGTGAAATTATTACTACCTGTGAAACTATTAAGTAATTATGGTGGAAACTGTTTGAAATTATGTTGGTTAGGTGATGCCGAAGGAGACAAAGAACACGATGCGCAATCAATTGTCCGTAAGTAGGGTCGCCTTTTTAATGCTTTTCATGTAAAATTTATATATTTATATTTATTATTGTCTTTTATTACTAATACTTTCAAAATATTTGTTACATTGCAGACAAACTACAATTTGGAAGACATGGACGAGGACATGTTCGCGTACCTCAATTGGCTCTTCTCCGAACGCTACAAGCAGTGGAAGAGTGACCTGCACCAATGTTTCCAGCAGTTTGATGATCTACAGGTCGCTCTCGATGAGGGTTGTCCAAAGGAGTTGGAGGACTGACAAGATAGTTGGGTTTGGCTTTGCGGTCATTTTTAGGAGTCGGGGCTATATGGTGTGTTTTTAATTACGACTTCTTTCATTTTACTTTTTTTAATTTTTACTAATGTTTATTATTATTTTTTTTATTTTCTTTAAGTATTACACTAATACGCTTATTTTTTGTATAACAGAAGAAGGCAAAGGCGAACAAGATCAATCGAGAGAAGAAGACTCTTCTCCACCATTCGGGTTCGAGGCCTTTCTCCTATAGGATGGAGGCACGACATAAGGTATATATTACAACTTTCATTTCCAATTTTAAAATGTCGCTAATAATTTTTTTTTTCATACTAACATTTTCCTTATCTTTTTCGATTTTAGGAATCAAAATTTCCGAAGATTGACGTCTTTGCTGGCGTTTATGTTTGGCCTGGGGATGAGTTGACCGAGTCCCTTCATGTAAGTAATTTCTTATGCATTAAACATTTATACTAATTATTTCAAATTGTTTTCTATTAATAATCCATGTTTTTTTTTTCACATGCGACTATGGTGGAGAAGAGTCAGTTGGTGCTTCAGGAGTCCGCCTGCCAGCTTCCCTCAGACACAATCGAGTCTATGGATCCCCCTGAGCATACAGGGTTTCATATCGTGACAGAGACGTTGGACCAGACTTTCGATCGGAGGCCAGGGATATATTGTCGGGGGATGGGACATGCCAGGAGGCGTGAGAGTGGAGCCTCATCATCCTCGCAGTCAAGGGGCCAGGTTACGGCTTTGATGCAGGAAGTCGCTGGCTTAAGGAGTGAGTTGACATCGTACAAGTCTCAATGTCAATGCTTGTACAAGCCCTCGGTTCCTCAAAGCCCTCAAAGCCCTTCCACACCGAGCAAGCATAACAATCAGGCCCGTCGACCTCTGACCCCGTCCCCAACCAGCAGCAAGATTACCAAGCACCTCTGAACGACATGCCTATAGATTTTTTTCCTTTTTTGTTTTCATAGTTTTGTTCCCGCTTTCTTTTAAAACTTTATATTTGTACGTACATTTTTATTTATATTACAAATAAAATTTATTTTTTATTCATTAATTTGCTTTTTTTTTTTTGTTATGAAATCTTTTTATTTTTATTTTTATTAAAATTTACATTTGCGCGATGCCGACCGGTCGTCGCGCAAAATTAAGTGCGTCTCACATCTTCGTCACGCATTACCACACACCTCTTACATTTTTAGTCTCGCAAACTTTTTCGAGACACAAGCGCACTTGTACCCTTTTATATCGTATGACGAAAACCTTTGTCCGTATAACATTAGCACGACGAGTACAAAATCGTCGCGCAATTGTTTAGGTGCACGACGAATTTGAAATTATTTGTCGCGCAATGTCTTTTTTCACGACCTTTGCGCGAGAAAATCTACGCGACGAATTTCTGTTCGCCATAGTTTTTGTGCGACCTAAGAATGCTTTGTGAGACAAAATATCCCTCGTCGCGCAAACTGTTTAATTTAGTATTGGTAGAGGTACTTTTGCTTGTTTCCCTTTTTCTGTGACAAATTAATTAAAGAATACGGTTAGAAAATAAAGACATTAATTAGAAAAATGAAAGAAAATGAAAGATTGAGTTCTGATATTGTGAAAATTAGTACTTACAGGACTTGCAGGAGTAGGCATGGTAAGGCCAGACATATTGTTCAAGAAACTGAAGCATACGTAGCTTTTTCGTTTCTTTTTGGGGCAACAAGCTTTCTTTCTTTCATCTTGTTCGTGATCATGACATTGGCGACGACGTTGTTCTTCATCTTCATCAAAACCTTGGCTGCAATGTCAATCACAACATCGTTTGTTTTCTCTGGAGCAATGCTACAAATGTCTGCCAAGACATCGAGATTAGGCATATTGTTCAAGAAACTTAAGCAGTAGTAGCTTTTTCGTTTCTTTGGGGGGAACAAGGCTTCTTCGTTCATCTTCTTCGTGATCCTGACATTGGTGAGGACGTCGTTCTTCATCTTCATCAAAATCTTGGCTGCAAATTTAACTTCTCACACCTTCTCAATTTTGGCCATTAGATCGATTGAATTGAAAAATATCAATGTCTAAACATTATATGTAGGAAGTAAAAATGTGTGTGAATAGCAGTATCCTTTTGATATACTTCCCACATAGGTTGCACACAACGATGTTGTATTTCTTTAGCATCCATTTGCGTTATGTCATGTTTCTGATAAGGAATTTATTGCTCATCATCTTTTTTTGTTGACAGTCTAAGCAACTTTGAAAGTGGTTAGCATGTTAATGTGGTACATGTTTGCCTTTTTATTTTATTTTATTTTTCTTCAGATTCTTCGATTGTTTTTGGGGATGCTTTTGTGCATAAGCACTTTTCACGTCAGTTGCACAATCTCTAGGTCTTTGCAGGTTTTTAACTATTAATTTCAGCCAATGGCGAAGCCAAGAATTGTCGGGAGGAGGGGCAAATTTAAAGAGTGCAAGGTTAAAAAAAATGGACAACCAACTCAGTGACCTCACTTTGTTGGGAACTCTCCGGAATACTCGAAGAAGGATTACCCGGAACATTCGAAGGAGGACTACCCGGAATATTCGAAGGAGGACTACCTGGAATATTTGAAGGATGACTACTTCGAATATTTGAAGGATGACTACTAGGAATATTTGAAGGTGGATGTAAGCAATGTTTTTTATAGTATCGTTTCGTTATACTGTATAATGCAAAAAAAAAAGTCTTAGATTCTTAATCTTAGAGTAGAATATACTATACCACTAATAACTAATTAAACCAAAATTCAATTAATCAATGCCAATAATCATATAAATTATACAATAAAAAAAATTCAATTCAATTAATCAATATCAATAATCATTTAATCAATAATCCAAAATTTAATTTTTACCCTAAATAACAATTTCATTCATCAATAATCATAGAATTTCATATCAATAATTAATAACTATATTGATTAATTACTATATGATTCTATATCAATTAAACAAAATTTTCGTATTGAATAAACAAATAGGGTTAAGGCTAATATAAATTTAGAAATTAAAAACTTTACAGAATGGCTTAAAGGTCGTAACCGCCCATAACCGTGAAATTTAAATTTCCTGAATAAACTTGCTGGGTGCTTGCGAGTTGCGGCTTGAAGCCTTAAAGTCCGGAAGCAATAGAAGTGCCAAAATAGAGTTAATTCCTTGATATATTTGATGATTATTTCTCATTACAAGATGAACATATATATAGGGAAAGAAAGAAGACATAAGACCTAACTTTGCCTAACTTGCCTAACTTGCCTAACTTACCTAACTTGCCTAATTTACATAAAGAAAGTTGACTAGCCTAACTTCACTAGCCATCCAATACTCATGGCTGTTTTTAGTTGACACTCCCCCTCAAGTTGGTGCGTAAATATCTCGAATGCCCAACTTGCTGAGTGAAAGATGGAAAATCCTACTTGACACTGCCTTTGTTAAAATATCTGCTAGCTGGTCATCACTCTTCACATAGGGCAAGTTAATGGTACCATCAACCAACCTTTCCTTAATAAAGTGCCTATCCACTTCAACATGTTTAGTACGATCATGTTGAACTGGATTATGAGCAATGCTAATGGCAGCTTTGTTATCACAATAAAGTTTTGATGGCTTTGCAGAATTAAAACCTAATTCTCTCAACAAAGTCCTGAGCCATAACAATTCTTGCACACCATGTGCCATACCTCTAAATTCAGCTTCGGCACTGGATCTAGCCACTACATGTTGCTTCTTACTGCGCCAAGTAACTAGATTTCCTCCCACAAATGTAAAGTATTCAGAAGTCGATCTGCGATCAGTTACTGACCCAGCCCAATCTGCATCAGTGTACCCTTCAACTTCTTGATGTCCATGATTGGAAAACATCAAGCCTTTTCCAGGGGCAGACTTCAAATACCTGAGAATGCGTTGTACAGCATCCATGTGAGCTTCACTTGGCCTGTGCATAAATTGACTCACTACACTTACAGCATAGGCTATGTCAGGTCGTGTATGAGACAAATAAATCAACCTCCCAACTAATCTTTGGTACCTTTCCTTGTTAGCCGGAACTTGATCATGATAGTCTCCCAATCTATGGTTTTGCTCAATTGGTGTGTCTGCAGGTTTACAAGCTAACATCCCAGTCTCAGTTAATAAGTCTATAACATATTTCTTTTGAGAAAGAAAAATGCCATGCTTTGATCTTGCAACTTCAATACCCAAGAAATATTTCAGAGTACCCAAGTCCTTCATTTCAAATTCCTTGGCTAGATACTTTTGAAGTTTTTGAATTTCCTCGACATCATTACCTGTAACCACCATATCATCCACATAAACAATTAAGGCTGTAAGTTTACCTCTATCATGCTTAAGAAATAAGGTATGGTCAGCTTGAGTTTGCTTGAACCCATAACTTCTCATTGATTGAGCGAACCTGCCAAACCATGCCCTTGGTGATTGTTTCAATCCATACAAGGACTTTCTTAACCTGCATACTTTGCCAATATCGCAAGTGGTAGTGAATCCTGGAGGAAGATCCATGTATACCTCTTCATCCAAGTCTCCATGTAAAAATGCATTTTTTAAATCAAACTGTCGTAGAGGCCACCCTAGATTTGCTGCCAATGACATAAGAACCCTGATAGTGTTGATCTTTGCTACCGGAGCAAATGTCTCCTGATAATCAATGCCATAGGTTTGAGTATAACCTTTGGCTACCAGTCTAGCCTTGTACCTTTCCACTGAACCATCAGCTTTATGCTTTACTGTGAACACCCATCTACACCCAACAGGTTTCTTGCCTTCAGGAAGTGCAACCAGTTCCCAAGTGGAGTTTTTTCGAAGCGCTTCCATCTCTTCAATCATAGCCTTTTTCCATTTTGGATCTTTAAGAGCATCCTGTAACTTATTAGGAACTGAGACTGATGACAATTGGTTTGCAAAAGATATATAAGAGTCTGACAAGCGATGAGATGAAACAAAATTAGATATAGGATATTGAATACCCTTTGTAGAAGAATGACCATAACGAACAGGGGGTATCCCTCGATTTTCTCGAATAGGATAACGAGAACCCTGAGACTCACGATGTGGTTCATTTGAATCATTTGGATCATCACTTAATGAAATCTCATGATTGGACTCATCAAATATAGTAGGCTGAAGAGAGGGATAATGAGTGGTTACCTCAGGATAATTCGTACGAGTAGCAGCTGATTGGTCAGAGAGTTGGTCAATGTGGGGATCTGTTTGTGGGTGGTCTATCTCATCATCCCTTTTTTCTTTATCTCCCTTTTTTCTTGTCCTCTCATACACCTTCAATATTTTTTCACCTTGTGCCTCATCATTAGGCAAATTTGCACCATCACCGACATCAGACAAGTGTTCATCTGAAAAATGCATACCACCAATGTCAAGCGGCAACTTCTCTTCCTCCTTACTCCATATCTCCCCCTGAAGAGAAGTGGCCAAATCTTCTTTTGAAAAAAATGCCTCGTGTTCCCGAAAGGTAACATCCATAGAGACAAAAAATTTCCCAGTGGAAGGATAGTAACATCGATACCCTTTCTGAGTAGCAGAATAGCCAATAAACACACATTTGATGGCTCTAGGATCCAACTTATCACGATTTTGCATGGGGACGTGAACATAGCAGACACAACCAAACACTTTTGGAGGAATATGAAGGAGTGAAGGAAGAGAATGATATTGGGAAAGGGTCTGGATAGGTGTTTGAAATTGGAGAACACGTGATGGCATGCGATTGATAAGAAAAACAGCTGTGTGAATGGCATCACCCCAAAAACGTTTAGGAACGTGCATAGCAGAACATAAAGAGCGAGCCACATCCAAGAGATGACGATTTTTACGTTCTGCTATACCGTTCTGTTGAGGAGTATGTGGACAAGATGTTTGATGAATGATACCGTGTTGTTGAAAAAATGTTCCAAGTCCATAATTCAAATATTCTTTCCCATTGTCAGATCGAACAACTTGAATTTTAGCATGAAATTGGGTTTGAATCATTTGATGAAAGATTGGAAAAATAGACATAACCTCACTCTTATTTTTGAGTAAGTATACCCAAGAAACTCGAGTGCAGTCATCAATGAAAGAGACAAAGTATTTAGCACCAGTATAAGTAGGAATATGAAATGGTCCCCAAACATCAGAATGAATAAGAGAGAAAGGAACATTACTTTTATGGGAACTTAAAGGAAATGAGACACGATGATTTTTAGAAAAAATGCAAGTTTCACAATGGAAATCAGAAACCTTGACTTTAGAAAATAAAGAAGGGAATAGATATTGCAGGTACTGAAAGGAAGGGTGTCCCAATCTTCTGTGCCATAACCAAATTTTTTCAGAAGCTTCAAATTGTTTGGCCTCCACTTGACAACTGTAACTTGTCTTCTCACAATCTGGTGGTAAGTCCAAGTAGTATAGACCTCCCCTTTCTCTACCATGACCAATCAATGCTTTCGTTCGAATATCCTGAAACCAACAATGGGTAGGAGAAAAGATGGCAAGACAGTTTAGTTGATTTGTAAGTTTACCAATGGAAAGCAAATTGTGAGAAAGATTAGGAACATGTAAAACAGATGAGAGAGATAAGCCTGGTGTTAATGAGATGGAGCCTGCTCCAAGCACTGGAGTAGAAATACCATTAGCAACTTTAACGGTATTTAAAGGTGGAGTAGTGTGAGAAACAAACCATGTAGAGTCATTGGTCATGTGGTCAGAAGCCCCTGAATCAATGATCCAAGGTTTATTGGGAAGAACAATTGTAGTGTTCAAGGCAAAACCAAAGTTACCTGCATCGACTAAGGAAGTAGAAGCAGTAGTAGGAGAAACTAAGTGAGCAGATTGATCCACCCGAGGTATGGAAGGCTTTGGTGTCAGGTGTGCTTGTGATCCACCAATGCCTTTCTTTTGATTTTCCTTCTTTTGAACCCACCAATCAGGATATCCATGCAGCTTGAAGCAAGTGTCTCTAGTATGCTTATCTTTGTCACAATAAGTACACTTCCTTGTATCAGTAGTTTTGGATCCACCTAATCGGGAATTGGAGACTCCACGGGGAAATCGAGACGGAGCAGCTACCATGGCGGATCCTTCCACTTGTGGGCCAACCAACATAATGGTTTGCCTACTTGCTTCAGCATTCACAAGAGCATAAGCAACACGAACAGAAGGCAGAGTTGTTTGAGTCAAAACTTGACTGCGAACATGATCTAAATGAGGATCAAGACCAGCCAGAAAATCATACAATCTTTCTTCCGAAATTTCTGTCTCTCGGGTAGCAATATCATCAGCGCACTTCAATTTTCCAGGACGCAAGAAATCAATTTCTTGCCATGTTTGCTGAAGTTTACCATAATATGCAGATAAAGGTTCTCCATTCTGGCGAGTCGCCAGTGCTTGACGGCGAAGTTCGTATAACTTTGATGCATCTTTTTCAATTGAGTAAGTTTGGGTAACAGCATCCCAAACATCCTTTGCAGTAGAGAGTCGGAGAAAAATGGCCCGTACATCTCTGGTCATGGAGTTGAGTAACCAAGATTGAACCATGGCATTCTCTTCCTCCCATATAGCATACAATGCATCAGCTTCTGCTGGTGCCTTTTTTGTTCCACTGACATAAGACCATTTACCTCTGCCAGTGATGTAGATGCGGACACTTTGGGACCATGAGGAATAGTTGGACCCATCCAACTTGTCTGGGGTGATATGTAGAGACATATCACTTTGAGTAACAGTAGCTGAAACAGTGGTCTTGGAGTCACCCATTATTACTGCCTCAGAGGTTATGGGTAAATTTGTTGGGTGATTCCAACGGGTATGGCTTATGGGGTATTGGGTAGTATATTTTTTTGTGTGGAAAGATTTCTGGGTTTTGCAGAGATACTGCAAATGGGAAGAATATGGGAAAAGATGCAGCGGAAGATGTGTGGTTAACAAGCTGGATATGGGTAATAATGTTGGCAGATATGGCCAAATGAAAAAGAGTAAGAATGGATTGGTATGAAAGTAGAAGACCTGCAGAATAGCAGGTCTTATTGGGTAGATGGCAGTAGTGCCAGTAAGTGAATCGGAATAGAAACTCTTTTTGGATCAGAATGGCTCTGATACCATGCCAAAATAGAGTTAATTCCTTGATATATTTGATGATTATTTCTCATTACAAGATGAACATATATATAGGGAAAGAAAGAAGATATAAGACCTAACTTTGCCTAACTTGCCTAACTTGCCTAACTTACCTAACTTGCCTAATTTACATAAAGAAAGTTGACTAGCCTAACTTCACTAGCCATCCAATACTCATGGCTGTTTTTAGTTGACAAGAAGGACGGTGGCCAACGAGATCTGTTTTGCTTGCAGGGATTTGGGGGGCACGGCAACGAGTTGCTGCTCTCTGATTGGTTTTTTATCCAAGACCAAAAAGAGATCGTTTTGGCCTGGCTTTTTGAAAGAAAAAAATAAATAAAACCAAATGCAACAAAGCTGCCCACCAACAACAACCCAGATGAACATAGACAGAACCACCACATCAGAAGCCACTTTCGATGGGACTAGAGGGGCGAAACCACTGCTCATGGGCTTAATTTCCAAAGAGGGGAGGGGTGGCCGCCACTCCTTGCCCCTATGTAGCTTCGCCACTGATTTCAGCTATTTGGAAAACTAGAAACAAGTTTATTTTTTAGGGTCAATCAATCTCTTTCCATTATCTTTGCATGTCTATTTTTTTAGGCTTGTTCATGGTGGGAAGTTTATTCCTGAATATAGTAAAGGGTTAGATATTCGTATCAATTCTTCTTTAGGGATTCAGCCCATTCCTCACAAGGCTCAAACTATTCTCCGTGTTGTGGTCTATTCCTTGGTACCTGTGGTTTAAACTTAGAATGTATGGTTTGTCTAAATGAAATCCTAGTCTTGCTGCTTGTGGAGTCATTTTCAGAGATTGTTGTGGTTGGTTTCTTGGTGGTTTTTGTCAAGTATTAGCCATCACAATTCTTTTCTTTAGAGAACTTTAGTTGGAAAGTGACTCTTCTAGTGCTATTTCATTTCTCTGTTCGAATAATCTTGATCCTCCTTGGATTCTTCGCATGCAAAGGTTTACTTGTTTGCCTCACAGTCGCGACATGATTCCCCTTCGTTGGTGGTTCTTGCAGCTTTACCTTCAAAGTTTGCTAGCTTGGTTAGCTTCCGCTTCTCAAATTAATGTATATCCAAACTTTAGGTGCCCGATTGCTTTAGCTAATTACGGAGTTGATGATCCAGGTGGTTTATCAGCATTTCGATTGGCTAGGACTGTGGTTCGAGAAATTTTCTTCCTCCAGTTTTCCTTTTTCATTGATGTATTTTTTTTGTATATGCGGGTTTTAGCTTTGTCCCCCCACATGAATTTATTTTTTGTATCTCTTTGTTATTAAATAAAATTACGGATGTAGGGGACATGGGGTTCATTATATTGGGGAGTTAGCCCTTTCTAATGGCTCTCTGTGGAAAGGAAGTAGCCACTTTTAGGGGTGGGTTGGAAAAACCAAAAACTGAAAAAAAAACCGGACCGAAAACATAACCGAGGCCGAAAAAACCAAACTGAAAAAAAAATGTACCGAATCTGTTGAACCGAACCAAACTGAATCTAGTTAGGTCGGTTTCAGTTTCTAGGGTTTGAAAATTGAACCAAAGTTCTTCAAAACGACGTCGTTTTGTAATTATTTTATTAATTAAAAATCATATTCTAGAAACAGTATCATTCAACCTCTAAGTGTAACCCTAAGGCCTCCGCGTATTCCTCTCTCCCATTTTCCCAGTTCGCACAGCCTAAGCCTCCTCTCTCTCTCTCTCGGTCATCAATCACTCTCTCAAACTCTCTGTCCCTCACTCCCAGCGGTGACCTGCAACCCTTCTCACTCTCAATCTCCCAAACCTCGCCGTCAATCTCTCATCTCGCCATCAACTTCTTCTTGCCGTTTCAAATCTCGACAGCAAAAAGTTAGTCTCACACTCTTACTTCTCTGTGTTTAATTTTATGTTCTATTTATCTATTCAAATTGGTTCTAATTGGACAAATAGTGGCCTTTACAGATTTTCAATTATTAATTTGCATTTTCTGTCGATAAAGATTACAGGAGGATTCATACTTTGAATTTTCTAATAATCTGCCGATTTTCTGGGTTTCTTTCTACAACAATATATTATATGTGTAGTGTGGTCATGAGAATTTGAGATATTTCAATAGAATGTAATTTTAGATTTTTCTGGGAGAGTTTTAGTATTTTGCTCACTGTCAAAATTCAAAAGTAAACCTTTTGGCCGTACTGGGTTGGTTTCCATGCCATCCAACTATATATCTGTAACTTTATAAATTGTAAAGAGAGAGAGAGGGAGAGAGAGAGAGAGAGAGAGAGAGTGCGAGAGAGGGAAGGAGGTCTTTGGAATGTATTCTTTTCTACAACTATATGTATCTCCAACTTGTTTGCAAATATATTGAGTTAGGAAATGAGTCCAGAGACATTAGGTTTTAGCAAATGAATGGACAATGTTACAGATTGAAAGCTGTACTAATGCTTTCCTATAATTTGATGCAATATAATGAGATAACACACGTTATCTTTGATGCAATATATTGTGGCATGTGTTGGCATAATGCTTTCCTCTTTTCATCGATTAGTAAGCCTTAGTACCTACACATGCTTATATCAGTGTAATAATCCATTAGCACCATATTTTATTTTAGTTCCCCTTTATCTGTATGCATTGCATTATCAAATAATAATTTTTTTTGTGTGGTTATATGGTGTAGCTAACTCATTATGCAAGTTCGGATTTTCATATTGTTGTAATTGTTTTGGTGTTATTAGAGTGACTGTTACAGTTTGCAATTAAGATAGTGAATGTTACAGTTTTAATTAACATTTACTTTTGTATAAGTTTGTAGTACTAACTACTATCCTCTTATTATTTTGTGCATAATAATGTGGACAAGTATCTTTCCAATTCTAATGAAGGAGAAGAAGAGAAGAACCTTGATATATTGAATTGGTGGAGGGTGAGTGGGGTTTCTAAGTACCCTATTTTGGCACGTGTTGCAAAAGAGATCTTAGCTATTCCCGTATCAACCATTGCTTTGGAATCCTCCTTTAGCATAAGTGGACAGATAATTGATCCATATCGTAGTTCTTTAAGTCCAAAAATGGTGGAGGCTTTGATATGTACTCAAAATTGGCTTAGGTCTATCCATGTTGCATTACATCATGAGCTAACCATTGAGGAGATTGAGTTTTGTGAAGAAGTTGAGAAAGGTAATTTTATTTATTGCACTTGATTTTGTTAGATTATTTTAAATAACATTTTAATTAGTATCATTTCTTTTATTATTTGTATGTAGAAATGGTAAGTGGAAGTTCAAAAAAAGGTGCTATGTTGCCCCCTAGGCCGCCCAAACGTTAGCAAGCAAATTGTCATTCAAACTTGAAATGGTTGAGCGTTGATCTTGAGAACTTGAAGAAGTATGTGCAAAGCATGGAACTTTGGATGTTTACTTGAATTTATGATTTTAGTTGTAATGTTTATTTTAAGTCGAATATTTTTAAAGTTTGGACTTTGAAATGTTTATTTTGGGTGTGGAAGATTTGAACTTTGATGTTTATTTTAAGTTAGGACTTTTGGAAGATTTGAACTTTGATGTTTATTTAACTTTGGACTTTGGAAGACTTGATTGTAATTGAACTTTGAATGTTTATTTTCATTGTCCTTGATTCTATTGGAAATTTAGAATGCTTATTTTATCGATTATGTTGAAATGGGACTTTGAATTTATTTATACTCCTCTGGAATATGTATTACAAAATGGTTGCAAGCTTTGTTTTCTTAAGAATTATTTTTGCTATTGGAAAAAAAAAACCGAACCAAATACAAACCGAACCGAACATAAACTGACAAAAAATCGAACTGAAACAAACTGAACAGTAATTTCATTTCGGTTTCCGATTTTGGCAAAAAACCTGTTGAGAATGAATCCCACATTAATGGGATGAAAAACCTTGCAAAGGCTTATAAGAGGTTGGGCTACTCCCTATATTGCGAATTGGTTTTATGGTGGATCCTCAACTTCTTCATGGTATCAGAGCAGGTTGTCACACGTGTGAAGTCAAACGGCCACACACGCTCCACGTCATCCCGTTGTATTGTCCACGTGTTAGGCTTGAATATTCGTCACACGTGGGTGGGCGTGTTGAGAATGAATCCCACATTGATGGGAGGAAAAACCTTGCAAAGGGTTATAAGAGGTTAGACTACTTCTTATATTGCCAATTGGTTTTATGGTGGAACCTCAACTTCTTCAAAACCGAACCCACCCCTACCCACTTTATAGTTGATGGCTAATTATTAGGGTCTTGATCATTTCTGACCGTCTTGTACTGGTTTAGAAAATAAGACTAGTAAACCAATAACCAAATCTTATGTGTTAGATCGACTCGCCTAATCTTAATCTTCTTTTTATAAAAAAATATTGACGATCCTTCATGATTGACTTAAAAATCAATATATGCCTGGAAGTGCATACATGCAAATTTCACAGAGTGTCATATGCGCTTACTGCATTAACTAAAAAGAAGTTAATATTGAAAGGACTAAATAGTTTTTGGAAAAAGAAAAAGAAAAAAGGACTAAATAGTTAATTGAAAATTATTTATAAAAAAAAATGTTGGATAACCTTCTTAAGATCCAATTTCTGTATTTTAAAAATAATGAATGTACTACTTAGTTTCAAAAACAAAATTTTATATCCAAACAGCCAAACAGCCCATAAAATTCTTCTCTGTTTTACCAACTGATGCATCAAAACTAAAATTAAAAATCTTTTAATGTTAGAGCAGAGCACAAAAAGATTAACATTTGATACATATATCACCCTCCTGTTCGTAATCAGTGCTTAATTAGTGCTGTAAATCGGCCCGATACAACTCGTTTTCAAGTCGAAATAGACTCAAATTTACAATGGAGGAGCTTGGCTTGCAACAGAAACAAACCAAGCTTTGAAGGATCAATTTGAATAATAATTATAAAGTATGTATGCATTCATGATATATATGCATTCATCAAATGTCGCCTACGTCCTTGTAACAATAAACTTAAAATCTATTAACAAAAAAGAAATTAAGTTTCACCCAATTCTCAACCTTAAATATATGAAATCCTCAGTGTCCAATAATGCTGTCACTTTTGTCATCGAGAAAACAGCTTACAACTGAGTATAATTTTCTGTATTAATGTGTTGTACGTATGGATAATTAGTAGCCTTTTATGAAGCTTACATTACACTTACACTAGCATTAACATAACCCAAGATATATGCTTGATCACCACCAGAACTCACCAGAAATCATCGAAATTGACATCATGGAACTGCTGAGTCGTGCCTTTTGCAATGTCGAATAAGTCATCCATATCTCCTCTTTCAATCCCAAACATATCAGTTTCCTTCTGCTCCTGTGTTGCTGGTGTTGGTGCCAGTGAAGGCAATTTCCATTGTGGTGACAGTAGCACATCATTTGTTTGAAACTGCTTTCCAAGCCCAAAAATGTCATCATGGTTATCTTGCTCCTCTGCTGGTGGTGGTAGTGATGGCGGTGCCAGTGGAACCTGTGGTTGAAGTTGATTTTCACTGCCAAAAATGTTATTTCCTTGTTGCTCTTCTGGCGGAGGCAGCTGTGAAGGCATTTGCAATGGTGGTGAAAACAAAAGCAGTGGTTGAATAAGTTGCTGCTGATGCTCTTCTTGTTGTACATAATTATGCAGCAATATTGGGAAATCGAAGTTCATATAGCTTGCAACCTTTCCAAAGTGATTGCTTAGGGTTGGTTGCCCATTTTTGTAATTTGATGAAAAATGGTTTGATGCAAAAGTTGACTCGTTGCTTGATTGAGTACTAGGAAGACCTACAAAAGTAGAACCAGGGGAAGGTCTAGTCATGTTACTACTTGGGTTCCGACAATGGCTTCTGATTTCTGGTTGATATGCTGTTGATGTGAAGGGTGATCGCTTCGGAAACTGATTTGAAGAACCTCCTGGAAAGTTTAATGGCGATGTAGGAAAACTTGATTCTGTAGTTTCTCTGGCCTTCCTCATCATGATTTCTTCTTGTTCCTGCTTGAAGGAGAGGCGATATTTCTGCGGAAAATAACGCTTAATCAAGGATTACAGAGCAAAGAATCTGTTGATGTTTCTTGTTATATGAATTTGCGAGGAAACAAACCTGCAAATGGCTTGAAATATTTTCTTTCCTCAGGCCAGGGACATTCATGTGCTGAAGTATTTTCTTTGGATGAGCACCTAAGTCAAGAAATAAATTAGCTACCATAATTCTGAATAGCACCAAAGCAAGAATAAAATTCAGCACAAAAAATAATATCAAGAGTCTGCATACGTGGGTGCAAACATATTGGCTACAGTGGATGTGCTCTTCCCTATGAACCCAAGCTCGAATCCCCATCCCCGCAGTTTAGATTGCTTGTATAAAAAAAAATAAGAAGGCACTCTTACTATCAACTCCCAGCAACATAACAGCTTGCACGAATTTCTTATGAAGCTCATTAGTCCAAACCATCTTTGGCTTCTTTTGGGTACAAGTTGAATCAGAATTATCTCCTCCCTTATCTTTGTTCATCCCTTCTGGATTTTTCCGTTTCAGTGATTTTCGACGGCTGATCTGCTTCTCTTTCTTCATAATCGATTCAATCTCCAAACCCTCATTTGATGTGTACTCCTGTTGGAACTCACCACTGCTGTCATCTGCAGTGAGATCTATCACTGCATCTCTATTGTTGTTGGTGGTGACTGCATCTCTATTGCTGATGAATGCAAATTGCCATAGGTTTTTCAGGCTGTCCATTGTGAGTGGTTTAACAATGTAATATACTGCCCCTTTGAACAGCCCACCTAGCATGGCATTCTCATCATCATCATCAGACATAACTGCATAAAAATTAAGAAAGTGAAAATAAAAAATTCAAAAATTAGAATAGAAAGTCCAGCAACATATGCTATCAGAGAGGCCTAACTCTATGGATAGAATGTTGACAAACCTGGCTTGTTACATGTAAGAAGTAATTTTCTTCTTTAATGACAATGTGACATCATTTCATCGGATCAACGTTATAGTCAAAACCGTTCATTCTCTTTAATTATCACCGCTAAATATCATCTACAGAAAAATTTCATTAGATTCGAAGATGAATAAACAAATATGGATGGCTAAACAATCTCCAAATTCAATGAGATCTTTTATAGTTGATCATTAAATGATGATAAAGAGAATGAACAGCTCCTTTATGATATTTGTACGGTATAAGTAAATGAAAAGTAATAGCAATAGTGTTGCAGACATTGGTCACGAAAATTGGCTAGGGCTAGTGTGTATGAAGCCTTACACCCAAGTTTGAATTTCCTTTTCTATAAATTAGAGTAGTTTAAACTATCGTCTTGCCAACAAAAGAAAACAATGGTGCCTTTGAGATTGAGGACTTACTAACAACTGGTAATTTGGAAACTTCTCTCATTCTTTCTAGGAGCTCATATTTGTCCATGTCCGGCAGGTGAACCTCAGTCAGAACAATATGAAGCTCACTTTCTTTCTTCTGAGCAATGGATAATGCATCACAGGCTCTTTTTGCTGTCAAAACTGATAGGAATTAAGAGTAAATTATGTTAGAAACTATCAGGGAGAAAAATAATTTAAACATAATCATACCAAATTCAACCAAAAAAAGAGGAGAACTGTTTTGTTTTATGCTAGTTACCTTTATACCCCAACTTACAAAGCATTCTTGATAGTAAAGTAAGACATGCAGAATCACCGTCAACAGCCAAAACAGTGACAGCTTCAAGTACTGGACTACAATTCTTCATAGATTCGACTGGGACGGCATTCTCATCATTCATGGCTTCGCACGATTGCTATAATTTTACAAAAGATTTTACGAGAAAAATAACCCGTAATTTATGCAGATATTTGAAATCCTTATACAGTACAAGTTTGGGCCTGAGTGTTGTAACTTACCTGAAGATAGTAGTGTTGTATGTTCTAACAATTTGTTACAGAAAATGTATGAGAAGTATTGTTAATTACAATTATGAGGAGATAAACATTTTGTTTCTTCAGCAAATCAGGTAAGTTGGGTATAGATTTGAGCATCCATAGTTTTTCAAATATTTTGAACAAGTAGAAGTTGCTTGGGAGTCCAAATTTAAAAAGAGACTGTAACAATAATCATTAATTACTATAACGAAGTCAAAAGTATAATTGTCATGATAATCATACTTGGGAACAACTGCCGGTTATAGAAGAAGAAGAAGGTGGTCAAGGGTAACTGAATAATTACATAAATGTGTGTTTTATTCAGTTACCCTCCTGTTACGGATTTGTTTTGACCAGAATGTCATGTACGTTTCAAATCTTTTTATGGCATGTTGATAAGCTCATATTTATACATATTTTACATCAAATTCTCTCGTCTTTTCTTAGTTAGTTTCTTATATTTTTGAGTTATTTGCTTTGTTTTTGTGTTTTATCGAATTTATCTAGCTAAGAAAATAAAAATAACATAAGTGTGATTTTATGTAATAAATTCGTGTCAAAACTGTTTAGCTTTTAAATTAAATAAAATATAGATATATATATATATATATATATATATATATCTAATAATAATAATTGTTTGTTTTGTAAACAGTGGGGAACCAAGTGGAGCACGAAGAAAAGAAAAAATAAAAGCTGCTGAGTGCAGCTTGGTAGGTGGGCAGCTGGTGGGAAAAGCACTGAGGAAAATGGGCAGAAAGGAATAAAAAGAAGGAAGTCAGACGTGAGCTCTAGCGTGGGGGGGAGAAGCTGCCTTTGGCAGCTTGAAGGAAAGAAGGGACGCAGGACAGCAAGCTTGTGCAGCTTGCGAGGGCAGAGAGAAAGAATAATCAAGGCTGCCTTTTAGCAACTTGGAAGCTGCCATTAGCAGCTTGAGAGAGACAAGCTTGCGGGAAAGTAGAGGTCAGCACGTGAAGGACAGCGCAGCTGTCAGCAAGGCAGGCGCTGCCAATTGGCAGCTTGAGACAGACGCTGGCGCGGAACGAGGGAAGCTGGCAGCTGGGGCAAAGAGTGAAGGAAGACATGCAGCGCAGGAGAAATGTGAAGCCAGGGGTCAGCGTGCAGCGGAAACGACGAGCTGCCTTGGCAGCGTGAGGTGACTGACGCGGAAGGAGGAATGAGTCTCGGCCGAGGTTGGGACAGCTGCCTTGTGCAGCGTGACAGAGAGCTGGGCAGCTGGCGGTCAGCACAGCAAGAGAGACGAGGGGAGACACCAGCGACGTGGCAGCGAGCGAGCTGCCTTCCTGGCAGCTAGGAGCAGGAACTGACAGCTGGCAGCGGGAGCTGAGAAGAAACAGAAGCTGTCCATCTCTCTCGGTTTAATCCTCCAAACTCAAGTTTAATTTCTGTTTTAATTTATAAATAATGTGTAATTAATTTGTTGTGGCTAGAGGTTAATTCAAAACATGGATATATTTGTAATATGAATTGATTACCTTCAGTTGTGATTTCTGAGTTGTGAATTTAATTTGCTTAACTGTTTGATTGATAACTTATTTTTGTATGTCAATTAAGGATGCATACTTAATTTACATGCATGAATTTGATGCTAGAATATAAGTAAATTTCACCTAATCGTTATGAATTTATATTCACAAGTAGTAAAGGTTGTTGACCACAATCGTGTTAAGTAAATTCTTGGCATAAGTTTCATGCGTATTCCATAGTAACAAGTGCCTCGTCAATGCTTATGATTTCCATTGAACTTAATGATCTTTGATATGTCTCTCTATCATGCGTATTCCATAGTTAGGGAACTTGATAAGAATAATTTGGTTGTGATGCGTATCCCGTCCAATTCAATGAATCTAGGGAAATCTGAAGGTTAATTTAAGCGGACCTAATTAACTTGGGGCGTTGAGAATTTACAATTTATTGAAAGAACAACTGAAAATCAATTTAGGTTGCATATGTGTCATGTGTGGAGAATAATCCTCTAGCCAGTCCGTCGTCCATCCATTTACCTTAATTTCATGTTTTTGTCAATTCTGTAATTTATTTAAGTTTAATTTACTTTTCATCAAAAATCAATCCCCCATTTATTTTAAAGTGTTAGGTTTGTTAGAAATTAATTTAGTTTGTGTTTTCTTGAGTTTTGAAGTATTTTGAGTCTTTTGATTTGTTTTAGTTTATTTGTTAGTTTTATTTTGAGTGATTCTATTTAAGTGTTTTGAGTCTAGTTTAGTGTTTTAAATTTTGTTTTTACGTTTTTAATTTAATTTTACTTTGGTTAGCATCCCTAGTTAATCCCCGGCCTAGAACGATCCCTACTTATCCATATACTACAATTGTCACAAATAGGGTTTAAATTTGTGCGTTAATTTATTTTCGCATCAAATTTTTGGCGCCGTTGCCGGGGATTAGCAAATTTGCTAATCCTTTTATTTTTGTTTTTGCTTATGTTTATTTGTGTTTGTGTATGTTACTTTTGATATTTGATTTATTTTTCTTTCTTTGAATTGAGGTACAAATGGAGCAAGACCTGGATTCTACTAGCATTCAAGATCTATTGGCACAGCTCACTGCTCAATTAACTCATAATGCCGAACGGACCACAATGTCAAGTGTCCCTACACTTGATGTGCCCTATGGGCAAGGATATCAAAGTCCTCAATTTTCTGCCAATGAAGATGTTTGGGGATATCAAGGCTATAACCAATCAAGGGGCAACATGTTTTCCAACGCTTACAATTCAGATTGGAGAGACTATTCAGATTATATGTGGGATGAACCTCAACACTTTCAACAAAGCGGATATTGGCAGCAAGACGAATTCTATTCAAGATCTATGCAGCCACCACAGCATCCCCCACAACAATTCCAATCAAATCAAAGTATGCCCGTGGATTATAATCAAAGGCTTGATGAATTAATTTCTTTGGTGCAGGGCTCACAAAACGAAGAACAATTACAGCCATCAGAGGAGTACTATCAATGGCCATGTGCACCACCACAGCCTCCATCACAATCTTCCCAACCAAATTCAGGTTTGTCGGTTGATAATGATAATATTTTTCAACTAATCACCTCTTTGAACCAGGAAGTAGAAAATCAAGACAACAAGATGGATGCTTTGGAGAAGCAAGTTGGGCAGATTATGGAAATCATGGCACAAATTCAAGATCAAAGAGAACTCTCCAACTCAAACATTGCAAATTCAAAGGCAGAAAGTGAAATCGATGAAGCCATCACTTTGGGAAGTGATATGGAGGATGAAGTTGTTCCAGAACCATCCAAACATAGCCCGAACATGGATGAATTGCCGCTTCAAGAAGAAGATGAGGATGACGACTTGGGCAGTTTAGAAGAATTCTTATCGCAAACCCCTCAAGTCCTTATGTCATCCAACTCAGGTGAGGAGGTTCTAAGTACAATTCATTCTAACATCGTTCCACCAAATGTCCTTTTTCCTTGCAGGTTTTTAAATCCCAAGGAAGAAGTGAATGAAAAATACGTTGTGGAAGATCTTCCCAAGGTGCAAAGTGATATCCAAATTCTTGGTGTACCAAATCAAGTTCCCGATGGTATTGAAACGTTCAAAGAGACTTGTACACCAAGAAGAATTATTCCAGAAAATGAGGTGGCCGGAGAATTTGTTGAATACATCAAAGAGGCTGTGCATGAGACAATCAAGCCCAAAGGAGTTAAGACTGAGGACACGGGACAAGCCACAACCATTATAATAAATTTGGCAAAGTTCAAAGTCCCTGAAACGTTCAAAGACGTGGTGTTTGTAATTGAGTTTGAACGTGATTGTAAGCCATCTTCTCCATTTTTAATTTTAATTTATACTAACTTGTTTCTAATTTTGATGATTCAGGCACCGTCATTAGAGCTTAGACCGTTGTCGGATCATTTCAAGTACCACCGTCCGTTCAGGGATAAATCCTTGCATTTGAATAAAGAAGGGAGGCCTAGGAATCACCCACAATCAGTTTTGCATTCCTAATCCCTTCTCTTTACTGCTTTCATTTTGTTTTGTTTATTTAGTTGTGATTTTTGTTTTGTTTATTTAGTTGTGATTTTTTGTTTAGAAAGATAAATATAGTTTTTTTTTTTTACTTTGATTTACTTATTTTACATTGATATTTAAAAAAAAAATGGAAAAATAATAATAATAATAATAATAAACATCACATAATAAAAAATTAAAAAAAATAAAAAAATAAAAAAAATAAAAAAAACAAA
The DNA here is from genome assembly GCA_035220775.1 of Malus fusca. Lineage (NCBI taxonomy): Eukaryota > Viridiplantae > Streptophyta > Magnoliopsida > Rosales > Rosaceae > Malus > Malus fusca. The sequence continues at coordinate 17,085,095 of CM069059.1, read as the reverse complement.
ACAAAAATACTTATACTTATATTTATAATTAATAAACTTAAAAGCATAAATATTTTACAATAAAGTGAACTAATAACTTTCATTGGTCGTTGGTAGGTGGTGCCTCGGAGGTCGACGGAGCCCTAGAAAGACGAAGCGCCAGAGTTGGATCATTCGGAGCCTCAATACTTGGTGCTGCTCCCGAGGACGAAGGCAACATAAACCTCGGGAGTAACGCCATAAACCGTTGATGATCACTCTGAATCCGCACTTCGGACTCCTGCATCTGATCCAGCTTCCTTTTCATGCTTGTTGAGTAATTAGTTGCGAGCATGTGCAACTCCCTATTCTCATGCCTAAGCACTCTGACCTCTTGCCGAAGACTAGCCACTTCAGCCATCAACGACTCCACCTGACGAGTTCGTGCAAGAAGACGCTGGCCCATGTTTGATACTGAGCCTGCGCATCGGACGCTGTAGGCCATAGAGTCCTGGACAGCTAGTTCGTCGGACCGCCTAGAAAGTATCCTAGTGTCTCTAGGAGTGAGCAGATTTCTGGCCACCACCGAGGCGGTTGTTTCATTCATCATCATGGAATCCCCAACTGTAAGAGGACCATTTGGGGATATGAAGGACGGCTGCCAAATGTTGGTTGGAGAAGACATATCACTATCTTCTCCAACATTCAAGTTAAGGCGACGGTCAGAAGGGCAAGACATTTTCTGAAGGTGTTGAGAATGAAGAGTCGGAATGATCAAGATTAAAAGAAGTGCAGGAGTGAGTGTTTACAGGAGGGAGCTCAAGTGTGTTGAGGAACAAAATTTCGCCTCTATAAAAAGAAAAAATCAAGAGGCGCTCATCAAAAATCAAAGTGGCGCCCTCTCGCAAATCGAAGAGCCGGATTCTTTTCTCAAAAGCGGCGTCGCCGTTCTCAAAAGTCGGACGCCGTTCTCAAAAGTCGGGCGCCTTTCTCAAAAGCCGGAGCGGTCAGGAATCACGAGGCGAAAAGCTTTTCCAGTTTTGTCATCACTCGTCACGCGCGCTGTCAGCTTTGCGCAAATTACGGGTTGCTTTTTCAGAAAGCGCGTCACCTGTACTGTTCATCCATTCACCGGCTGCCGACAGGGGTAAAAGAATAGTTTCGGTTGTGAAGAAAAGTCCTATAAACGTCTACCTTCGTCATCCATTGCAAAGGCACATCCCCTCTACACTTCTTCATCTCCGAAATTTTTCATCTCCGAAAATGCCTTTCCAACAAACCCTCTCGAGTTACTCTGTGTTTCTCATTCCCTGGGATACCTTTGCAAATAAGTCATCAAGAGCTAGAGTATTTCATATCATGAAGGTTGAAAGCAAGAGTATCTCATATCATGCTTTCTCCCTGTCATTTTCCTTGTCTTTGTGATAAGGAGAAAGCGAGCAATCAGCCAGCACTCGGTGTCAATCTTCCGATCTAAGAACCGACTGCCTGGAAATCCTTCCTGATTGCTTACCTAGCATTGCTTACCTAGCATTGCTCTCGAGTGCTCATCTTCAACCGCTGATGTACTTCCGAAGAAGACGCCACATCTGCCTGGAGAACAGATAAGGCAAGTGAAAATGATACTTGAAGCATGTGGAGACAAGGTGCTGCTTCATCTTCAAGATCAAGTCTCATTTTCCTTGCTAAGAAGTTCCCCAGCCCAGTTCAAGCATACACCTGTGGAACGATACTTCTTCAAAAGCAAAAGTATCCCATATCATCAGAGTCAGAGGCAAAGATTTCTCATGGCATGCTTTTCCTTTACCCTTGCTCTTGGCTACGGGACAAGGTGAAAGAAGGCAATCGGTCGGCACTTGGACAGATTGAACAAAGAATCAGACCACCACTTCTACCTCGTGCCTACCTGCCGTGCAGAAGAAACAAGCAGAGAAGAATGCAGCCTGTAGACTCAATCAACCCGGCAGAAGGAGTCCGAGTTGAAACCAAGAGCTCGAGAAGCTTCAACAACACCACCAATCAAGTCTCATTTTCCTTGCTAAGAAGTTCCTGAGGCCAGTTCAAGTTCAAAGCTGTGGAAAGTCACCAAACAGGACCAATGATCACTTATTAGTTTTATTCATTGTCTTTTATTTTCATTTTTAATTTTTCGTTTGTTTGTTTTTTTTTATATATTTTCTTGCGTGCTTAACTGATTTATTTCTTTTCTTTGCAGGAACTTTTGGTTATTTCCACCCTTGAAGTTGATTGCAGAATTTTAGCTTGGGGGTCATCGCTTGATTTTTTCTGCAAATTAGGGAAGTTTTCAGTCCTATTGTTTTATTTTGTTTCTTTATATTTATTTATTTTATTTTTATTTGCATTTTATTATATTTTCTGACATTGGGGACAATGTCTAGTTTAAGTGTGGGGGTAAAGAGTATAAAAATGACCAAATTGAAAATTTTTGTACCTTCGACTTTGAACTGGTTTCATTTGTTTCCATGTTATTGCTTTGTATTTTCTTAATTAAGTTGTGGTTTAAAAAAAAAAAAATCGAAAAATTAAAAAAAAAAAATCCAAAAATATTTTCTTGTTTTCCTTATTGTTTTGAATTAGATTTTTGTTAGTTCCCCGACCCAATGATATAATCGGATAAAGTTTGAACCATGATCATCAAGAACTTAGTTAACATGTGTTTTGTGAAATTCCTAATTCTCGTGTTAGTTTGTACATATTTGATCATCTTTGAAAAACTAAACGCACATAGCCTTGTTGATGTGAAACTAAAGCATGATTTAAAGCTCCATATGTGAATTTAGTGACCATATACATCCTATGTGAGTTTTTGAGCCTATTGAAAGTGTGTGCATTTTTCATACACTCCTATTCTTTCATGTGTGATGAACTTATGTGAGATACATCTCTAGAACTTGCATAACGATCTTTCGAAATTTTTTGTCATTGATTGCATGAACTTGAAAATGATAGAGGCATTAGGTTTACCACCATGGCCCAAATAACCTTGTTTCCCAAAGAAAAATGATATCATTAGATTGCCAATTTGAGCCGTATTTGTGAGCCTTTTATTTCTTATCACCAGATATGTCTACCCTTATGCCTGAAATATTTTTTTTCCTTACCCTTTCCAAGCGAGCAATGCGAGATTGTCTTATGAGAAATGTTTGTGAAGTACTTTGAAGGTGTTTGGCAAAAGAATAAGTGTGGGGGTATTTCATGTTTGTATTTAAAAAAAAAAAAAAAAAAAAAAAAGAAGAGAAGAAAAGAAAAAGAAAAAGAAAGATTGTATACGAAAATAAATAAAAAAAAAAAAAATGTTTTAAGTTTCAGTTTAAGGTTGTGGTTGGAGGTGACTAGAAGAATAACTGGAAAGCTTGAGTTCTTATAAATCTAAAGAAAAGAATTGTTTGCAATGTAACTTGGAACTTGTGTTTTCCTATTCTTTCGTTTCAATAACCCTATCCCTAAACCTCATTACATCCAATAAAAGTCCTCTTGATTTAAGTTTTGCAATTATGACTGTGGAGAAGTGATCTTTATGCAAGCTTATGGTAGAACTTTCACATTTGTTTCTTTGAGCGAAACACATTTAAACTAAACACATGTGTGATTGAGTGTATTTCCAGTGAGAAGGTCGCTAGTTTGCATATAGTGATTTTAAAAATAAAAATTTTGAAATTGCATTAACATGGCTATCTCACACACTACACTTCAAGGATGTTTCAAAGATTACTGCTAATATTTGAATAAGGAAAATGAACCTGGATTAGCTTGTTTGGTGTTACCTATGGTTCTTGATGATTTGTGTTCTCGAATGAAGTTCTATGAGGGTCATATAAGGGGAAACTAATAATTTTCATGTTATTACTTTTTCTGTTTTCGTTTGTTTTGCTCGAGGACTAGCAAAAGCTAAGTGTGGGGGTATTTGATAAGCTCATATTTATACATATTTTACATCAAATTCTCTCGTCTTTTCTTAGTTAGTTTCTTATATTTTTGAGTTATTTGCTTTGTTTTTGTGTTTTATCGAATTTATCTAGCTAAGAAAATAAAAATAACATAAGTGTGATTTTATGTAATAAATTCGTGTCAAAACTGTTTAGCTTTTAAATTAAATAAAATATAGATATATATATATATATGTAATAATAATAATTGTTTGTTTTGTAAACAGTGGGGAACCAAGTGGAGCACGAAGAAAAGAAAAAATAAAAGCTGCTGAGTGCAGCTTGGTAGGTGGGCAGCTGGTGGGAAAAGCACTGAGGAAAATGGGCAGAAAGGAATAAAAAGAAGGAAGTCAGACGTGAGCTCTAGCGTGGGGGGGAGAAGCTGCCTTTGGCAGCTTGAAGGAAAGAAGGGACGCAGGACAACAAGCTTGTGCAGCTTGCGAGGGCAGAGAGAAAGAATAATCAAGGCTGCCTTTTAGCAACTTGGAAGCTGCCATTAGCAGCTTGAGAGAGACAAGCTTGCGGGAAAGTAGAGGTCAGCACGTGAAGGACAGCGCAGCTGTCAGCAAGGCAGGCGCTGCCAATTGGCAGCTTGAGACAGACGCTGGCGCGGAACGAGGGAAGCTGGCAGCTGGGGCAAAGAGTGAAGGAAGACATGCAGCGCAGGAGAAATGTGAAGCCAGGGGTCAGCGTGCAGCGGAAACGACGAGCTGCCTTGGCAGCGTGAGGTGACTGACGCGGAAGGAGGAAGGAGTCTCGGCCGAGGTTGGGACAGCTGCCTTGTGCAGCGTGACAGAGAGCTGGGCAGCTGGCGGTCAGCACAGCAAGAGAGACGAGGGGAGACACCAGCGACGTGGCAGCGAGCGAGCTGCCTTCCTGGCAGCTAGGAGCAGGAACTGACAGCTGGCAGCGGGAGCTGAGAAGAAACAGAAGCTGTCCATCTCTCTCGGTTTAATCCTCCAAACTCAAGTTTAATTTCTGTTTTAATTTATAAATAATGTGTAATTAATTTGTTGTGGCTAGAGGTTAATTCAAAACATGGATATATTTGTAATATGAATTGATTACCTTCAGTTGTGATTTCTGAGTTGTGAATTTAATTTGCTTAACTGTTTGATTGATAACTTATTTTTGTATGTCAATTAAGGATGCATACTTAATTTACATGCATGAATTTGATGCTAGAATATAAGTAAATTTCACCTAATCGTTATGAACTTATATTCACAAGTAGTAAAGGTTGTTGACCACAATCGTGTTAAGTAAATTCTTGGCATAAGTTTCATGCGTATTCCATAGTAACAAGTGCCTCGTCAATGCTTATGATTTCCATTGAACTTAATGATCTTTGATATGTCTCTCTATCATGCGTATTCCATAGTTAGGGAACTTGATAAGAATAATTTGGTTGTGATGCGTATCCCGTCCAATTCAATGAATCTAGGGAAATCTGAAGGTTAATTTAAGCGGACCTAATTAACTTGGGGCGTTGAGAATTTACAATTTATTGAAAGAACAACTGAAAATCAATTTAGGTTGCATATGTGTCATGTGTGGAGAATAATCCTCTAGCCAGTCCGTCGTCCATCCATTTACCTTAATTTCATGTTTTTGTCAATTCTGTAATTTATTTAAGTTTAATTTACTTTCATCAAAAATCAATCCCCCATTTATTTTAAAGTGTTAGGTTTGTTAGAAATTAATTTAGTTTGTGTTTTCTTGAGTTTTGAAGTATTTTGAGTCTTTTGATTTGTTTTAGTTTATTTGTTAGTTTTATTTTGAGTGATTCTATTTAAGTGTTTTGAGTCTAGTTTAGTGTTTTAAATTTTGTTTTTACGTTTTTAATTTAATTTTACTTTGGTTAGCATCCCTAGTTAATCCCCGGCCTAGAACGATCCATACTTATCCATATACTACAATTGTCACAAATAGGGTTTAAATTTGTGCGTTAATTTATTTTCGCATCACATGTTTACTTACTTGGAATGAGGGAAGAATGGAGAATGAGGTGAACTACCTTCCAATTCATCATTTAATCTTATGCATGAATTTTTTGGTATTAATTTACGAATTGTACCATGAAACCAACATACTTTAGATTCAGTATGCTTTAGTAAACGCATGTAGTTATCAACTGAAACAACTTCAATGTAAATTTCAAGTAAATGAAATAAGGGGCATTTTGATATAGGCGCCTCGTTTTTTAATTTTTTAGACTAAACATACACTCCTTTTGAAAATTTGATCAAACTTTTCCTAAAAATTTGGTTATTAATTTCAGTTCCTATTATCCCTATTATCCCTATATTTATGCATTTATTATCCATATCCTGGGCATTTCGTTTTCTTTTTTTTTTCTTTTCCTATTATCCCTATATTTATGCATTTATTATCCATCTCTATGCATTTTTTTATTGTTTGTTATAATATTTACTTTTTTTTTGTGAATATAGTAGAATATTTATAAAAAAAATTGTCAAATTTTATTATTTAGAAGACCCAACACATAGTAAAGATTTGTTTGATTATATAGCTACGTCTAGTTACCTATAATATGGACACATTTAGTTTTATAGTGGATTTGATTTTTTGTATTTCTTGGTACATTTGGAATGTAAATGTACCAAAAGGGTTATCTGATAGAGACATTTGGTTTTGTGGTACATTTGAGATTTTTTGTTCATTTGGTCTTTTGGTACAATAGGAATCTAAACGTACCAACATGATTACCTGACAATGGGCACATTTGGTTTTATGGTACATATGAAATTTTGGTACATTTGGTTTCTCTGTATATTTGAAATCTAAACGTACCAAAAAGGTTACATAACAATGGGTACATTTGGTTTTATGGTACATTTGAATTTTTGGTACATTTGGTTTCTCGGTACATTTGAAATCTAAACCTACCAAAAGTCGATACTTTTGTTCTCAAATGTACCATAAGTTTTAAGTATATTTTTTATATATCTATACATGAAAAAAAATATGTATTGAAGACTTTTTATTGATACAATTTTAATAGAAAGAGTATTTTTTTTTTAAATACTGATAATAAGGAAATGAGGAATTAGTTAATTAATTTTTTATTTTATTTTATTAAAAAAATGTCATTTAATGCGCAGAAGGGGATTGAGGAAATTAAATTCCTATATTATAGGCAATTAGTTGCTAAGCTACCTTATGCCTCTATATAAATGCATTTAAATTAATGACATGGAAATTAAATAAATAGAAAATTATTGCGGTGGCAATTGATTGAAGCACCTTAATCAAATCTTTAAAAGGGATGAATGTTTAATCTAACAACTATAGAAAATATGTAGGGCATTCTAATTTTCCCATGAAATAAACATATCATTAGCCACATAATTAAGAATTTCGGCGCAATGCAATTAGCTCCAACGTACAATCGTGATTCTATATGCGCTTCTCAAGAATTGGAATTTTTCAAGTAAATAAACATATGCCATTAGAAGCACAATTAAAAAATTCGGCGGAATGCAATAAGCTCGAACATGTAGCCGCGATTTTGTATGCGTTAGTAAAGGCACGAGGAGCCAAGAATCAAAACAATTTCAATATCTATTTGAAGTAAATAAACGTGCATTAACAGCATAATTAACAATTTTGGTGTAACGCAATGCGCTTAACGTACAGTCGTGGTACAGAAACCTGAAAATTGGCAGTGCACACAATAATATAATGGAAACCTGAAAATTGGCGGCGCACACAATATTTTAATGGAAACCCGAAAATCGAAACGCACACAATAATCTAGAGAAAGGGATGAAAAATAGGGAGCGCGACAAGCTTAGTGATAGACATTGTCTAGTTAAAACATAACATGTGTCCCAAACTCATGACCATGCCGTGCCAACCAAAGGTGGTTCCTTAACCAGCTATGTTATTTGTTCCACATATCGCATCAAATAAAAGAGCTACTTGCAACATGTTTTCCATAGCAAACTACAAGTTGTTTGAGATTTGATTTCACTAGATGTCAATTGGAACTTGGAATTTACATCAATGTAGTTCGATGATGAATCCATCATACTTGAGGTAGCATTACAGCAAAACAAAAGGAGGTAGCTTTAAAAAATTCAAAAGAAACACACCAGAAATCTTGCTTCGCTCACTTAATGAAGATGCAAAAACCCTAAACCCTATGTTAACCTAAACCCTAAATTATTACAAAAATACACATGGCAAGCTCATGAGGGGTAGTACTCACTTAACTATACATCTTTAAATAATATTCCTAAATAGCTGCTGCAAGGGCCTCAGATCTGAAAATGCCTTAGTCAAACAAAAGACGACGTCTCACGGATTTGGGGAGATTTGAACTCGACGGTTTTCTCTTTTCTTTGCTAGTTTCAGCTATCTGACTATCAGTATTCTGGGTTAAGTCTTCTCCCAGTTCTGTCTCATATTGTGTTTTGGCAGAACGGAAAAATTTTGTGATATTTAGCTAGACACCTTCTGATCTTGGTGTTTCTGGCTTTCCACCAGTCGTTTTTCTTCTTTTCAATTGTTTCAGTTCCTGCAAGTTTTAGGCACACAGGCTTGTAAGATTTTGCTTAATTCATAACAGGACACCATGATCATTTAGTGCCCTTAAAAAAAGCCTGGTAAGAGAGTTGGAAAACGAAACCATAAATAAGAAAAAACGAACAATAAAGGGGGAGAGAAATTAAACCTTCTCCTGCAAAAATCTGTCAACTTCCACCAGGAAAGCAGCATGGACGAGGTCCATATTTTCATTGGTCAACAAAAAGCAACACCCTCCACTAATATCTATCGTAGGAACATCAGACTCATCCAACGGACTAAGGGATTCATCAACCTCCATAACATCATCTTGTTGCATATCTGAGTCCTCCGGAGGGATTGAGTAACTGACACAACTCAATGTAGGTGCAGCTCATACTGCCCATATAACAAACTTTTCACGGGATTTTTAGCCATTTCCCTAAAAATAGTTGAAAGCATAGGCAGCATCCTCTGGCGAATATAAGACGGTTCCCACCGCTGATGATAAGTCAAGAACTGAACTAGCATCTCAGTCTTTCGACTTTCCCATGATACTCTAGCACCGTCATTTTCCGTGCAAAAAATTTAAATCATGATTGCACAGTGAAAATGGCAAGATACATTCACAAAACAACATATGCAAGAGACAAACACCTTTCTGAAAAACAAATGTTTTCTTGAGCCCCATTGGATCCATTCTATGTAAAAGAAATTGTTCCATATTTGTGTCAGTTATAGGAAGAATGTCGAAACATACCATTGAAGTAACCATGGTTGTTGCGCAAGTACATTTCAATAATCTCATCATTGGGGAAATTTGGCTCCAGTGCAATCTTGCTGAGAACTTTCAATCGCCAGTTCTCTCGCTTCTTCTGCTCCTTTTCCTTACAATTCTAGTAAAACCCCACACCTGACGGATTGGGCAGGTGATGAAGTTGGGGATAATATTGATGTCGTTAAAGTGGGGAGGGCCCGGCGATCTAAAAATCCAACAGGATGGAATACAGAGCACATTGCTAACTATTGTAACAAACACTATCTGAATTCGACTTATGATGGGCCCACTGTGTTGATATGATATAACATACTAGAAAGGGTGATACACTCATGGTGATGCCTAAGTATCAGAATGGGAAATCAACGTACCATATCACAGGAAGAGCAACTGCATTTGAACCCCTCTGACTTTTTCATGCAACCCTCACCAATACATAATTCACATGAAGACTTGAAATGAGTTCTTTTGCTGCCGAGATGCCCATAAAAAGAACAATGAGAAAATTGTCTTTAATGGGCTCTCATCCAATCTGGGTATTGTGGAGCTTAAAATAATTTAAAAAATTCTAGAGGTGACACGTGAACTTTTATTTGAGAAAGACAAGATTGCCCTCAGTAAATGGATAGGCTTCTCAAGTGCTCCCACGCCCAGCTCACACCCCTGAAGGTCTCAGCAGCTGAATACAACTGCCCACAGCTCACTTGCATTTGGCAAGGAATTAAAAGATAAGGATTAATTACCCAAATCCTATCTTTAATACATTCCCATTTGAAGATTGACTCCATTATCTCAATATATTATTTCCTATTTAATATCTGAGGAATAATTAGAGAATATCTCTTTATTAAACACTATGGTCGGCCTTATCCCTATAAATACCCCATATTCTACCAAATTTTCAGAGCTTTTGCAATCCTGAAAAAGCCCTAAACACTTTACTCTCTCAGAGAAACTAACTTAGGCATCGAAGATCCGTTGACCTAACCACCACCACCCCCCTCCCCACACGTCGTGGGCGCGTGAGGATTGGGTCTCTGATCAAAGGTGTTGATTGTTTTGCAGATGCATTTAAGTTAAGACTAAAGACGGTGGAAATTTGCATCGACAAATTGGTGCTTTCTTTGAGAGCTAATTCAAAACAGTCGAAGAAGCCTCTCGCATTTGTTTCTTGAATTTCCTGTTACGTTGAATTTCTCACACGTCGTATCAATTAATTTTTTCCTAGAAAAGTTTCTTCATCAATCCCTGGAGAAAGGATACAATGGTAGGAAATTCAAAAACTACGACGAACGGAACCCTGTACGTGCAAGAAATTGGACTGGAGAGTGGAGACGAGGATATAGCCCCAATACGGAGGTCTTCAAGGCTCAACGTGATGGCAGGAGGAGCCCCACCTCCCCAGAGCCGCGCCACCACCATCACCATCGTGACCCAGCAGACACGGCAAAGCCACCAGGCCACGACATCAATCCCTCCATCGCTACCCTTGCAGCGCCGCACCCAGCCAAACCCCTAGGCATAAGGCCCAGGTCCATTTCCAAGCCTATGGGCAAAAGGCCCAAAACTTGGCAGCTGCCACAACAGGCCCAGGGCATAAGGCCCATCCCACTACGACAGCAGGCCCATACCTAAGCCCAGAACGCGGCAACTGTTGCCACCCAGGTAGCTTTACAGGCCCAAGCTCAAGTCACACAGCCAGCAGGCCATGATGTGGCAGCTTAACGGCTAAAAGGGCACACGGCCATGCAGATCCAAGGCGAGCAGGCGCCGGACCAACGCACTTCGCGATCTGCTCTTACGACCCAGCTCGCAGCCCAATCTATTCCAAGGCCACCTCCAGCGATCCAAATTTCGACCACCAGTCCCGTGATCGATTCAGGGTTACTTTCACCCCACTTTTCTGCAGGAATGCCCGTTTTGGGCTCACGTTTTGTACCTGTAGTTCATTATACTTCCACCACGCATGGAGACGCCCATCATCTAGACTATTCCAATCCAAATGACGGGCACTACCTGCCCCAGCAGGTCGCCAATTTGACGAACGCCCTCGCGCAACAGACCACATTGGTGAACCAACTCCTCGAGAGCATCGAGATACAGCGCGCCCCAGATGAGGTGACCCGAAGCAAGATAAGGGCAGAAGAACGTGACTCATTCCAGCGATGTCTCGACAAAGAGCCGCTCAGCCCGTCATGAACTGTGCGTTCGGGGTAGTGTGCACTCTCATTTGGGTCCTCGGGGAAACGCATTCTCCCGCCTAGATGCGCAGAGAAACGTTCATTCCTGACTTAGCTCACGAGTCGGTGTGCATTCGAGGTTGGGTCCATACTCCAACTAGCACTCAGGATATTCCGGGAGAAGTGTCCACACGACGCTAAGCCCATAAGGAGATCCTCATACAAGGCAACGGAGTAGGCAGCCGCATGACGCCCAGAGAAGAGCAAGTGAGCAGTCCAGCTTAAGTTCCACTGGAAGCCCCCACCAATAGCGACGTCGGGTAGCACAAGGCGAACCGCGGCACAGACGAACAGGACATGTCGAAGAACAAGATGGACCAGCAGGTCAACACCGGGGGCAGTTGAAGGCTTCGCTGCCCCACTAGGCGTAAATCCAGGAGGAAGTACAAAGGCTCGTAGCAGAGCAACTCTGTGGATTCCAGCACATTGACATTACCGATGATGCCTTTCGTAGAGACGTGGCCAACCTGAGCAGGTCACCATTTACAGACAAGCTCGAGTAGATGGAGCCACCGTGGAAGTTCAACCAGCCATATTTCACCTCGTTCAGGGGAGATAAAGATCCCAATAGGTACCTGATGCATTACCAAAACGTCATGACCCTCTACGCCAACAACGACGCGCTCATGTGCAAAATCTTTGCCATGACGCTCCACGATGAGGCACAAGACTTGTTCCACACCCTGCCGTCACGTTCAATCCGGAGCTTCAGCGAACATTCCTTAGTTTTCATTAAGGATTATTCATCCTGCCACTCGATCAAGAAGAAGTCTGACCACCTCTTCAACATGAAGAATGACCCGAAAGAGTCACTCCGCACATACTTCAAGAGATTCAAGGAGGAGAAGGCGAAGATTGTCATATGCGATGACAGCATCGCATGCTCAGCTTTCCGAAATAGGCTCCCAACAGATCACCTACTTTTCAGAGAATTGATTATGGGTGAGAACATGTCCCTAGCAAACTTTTATGCTTTGGCAAAAAAGCAATCCTTCTGGGATGAGGAAAAAAGCTCCCAGAAGCCGCCTGAGCATCCGTACAAAGATGCGGAACCGACTCAGAAGAAGGCAAGGAATAAACTGCTCAACAACAAAAGCAAGCCAGACACAGACCCAGGGACTGGTCCCCAAGTAAGGGAGGCCCAGCTCCCAAGACGTACACCAAGTTCTCGGTCCCAATCAACCAGATCCTTCATGACCTTAAGGACAAGCCATGGTTCAAACCGCCGTCACCCATAAGGGGTGACACCTCTAAGATGGACCAAACCAAATATTGCACATTCCACAGAGGTCCTGGGCATACAACTAATGACTGCACCACATGGAAAAGGTAACTTGAGCAGCTTGTGAAGAAAGGTAAATGCAACCAGTATGTCAACAAACCAGTTGCCCAGCCAAGGTGAGAAAAAGATGTCAATGTCGAACCCCCAACCAAGACAATCCGAATCAACAGAATCTTTGCCGAATTCGAGCATCTGGGGGCCACCAATAACTCCAAAAAGAGGAAGATCCAGCAGGTAAGATCGATCTATCAGGATCAAGCCATAGATGTTGTACCTGGACCAATCGTCGGCTTCACTGAGCAAGACACTGAGGGAGTAGACTTTCCCCACTATGACGCATTTGTGATTTGGGTTCAACTGGCCCACGCCATCGTTGACAGAATTATGGTGGACAATGGCAGCTCAATGAACATCCTACAACTGTCAGTCATCCAGAAGATGGGTCTGGAAAGCAGGATCAAACGCAAAGCAGAGGTCTTGACCGAATTCAACAGACTCACCTCAATTGTCATTAACACTATCATACTCGAAGTAACCAGCCCACCGATTGTCTCATCGCAAACCTTCATGATCGTCAGCAACCCATCTCCCTATAACGAGATATTGGGCCGACCCTGGCTAGTGAAGATTAAAGCTGTGACCTCGATCGAGTATTAGAAATTTCGATTTCGCATCCCGAGATGAGCAGTTGGAGAGATCAAAGGCGACCAGGCCATGTCTAGCCGATGCACTGTACAAGTTTTGAAGGAATCAAAGAAGAAGTCTTTCGCCCCAGCAGTAGAAGCTGAAATGGAGAAAGACAACTCTAACTCCGCCAAATAGCAATTACAGCAGGCAGGTCAAGAAGATAGCGTCAAGGTCGACAATGCCTTGGAAGATGAATCAGGATGGAAACCTGAAGAGGACGCCGAAGAAGAAGGCTAGAATCGGCTCACGTCTAAGCCCGCTGAAGAAGGAAGAACTCACCACTTTCCTTAGGGAAAATCGTAACATCTTCGCTGGTCACCCTCTAACATGCCCAGTATTGATCCAGCGATAACTTGTCACAAGCTGCACGTCGATCCCACTGCCAAACCTGTGATCCAAAAAAGGTGACATTTCGCACCCGAATGAGTAGCGATTATTGAGCCGGAGATCAAGAAGTTACTGGAGGTCGAATTCATTGAGGAAGTACCGCACTCAGCATGGCTGGCCAGCGTCATGCTAGTAATGAAAAAAGAGAAGGGCAAATGGAGAGTATGCGTGGATTACATTGACCTCAACAAGGCATTGATGTGAAATTAAACTAGCACACAAATTAAACCCTCTTTTTGACAATTGTAGTATAGATAAATAGGGATTGTTCTAGGCTGGGGATTATGAGGGACTGCTAATCAACTCAAATTAAACTCAATTACACTGAACTAGGCTTAAAACACTAAACTAGACTCTTATGACTCAAAACTAACTCAAACTACTCAAAACAGCACAAAACAAGCAAACTGACTCAAAACTAACACTAAAGATGACTTTGGACGAATTTTAAACTAGAAAGACTCAAAACTATGAAAAAGACACCAATTGGACAGATTCTAACCTAGAAACACGAAATAGAAAGGGGGGTTAGGTTTTGGACGAATTTAAGACTTAAACTAAATACTTATCTATGTGATTTCATGAATCCAGTCACATAGATTTTAGCCATCCTTACCCTCGAGCCCATACTTAATCGCAGTCACCACTCACTAGCTCGCATTTAATCAATTACAACAACATTTTGAATGTAGAAACGTGCCTTAGAAAATTCACTCAATTCCTCATCGGATATACTCTCTATTTTCATACAGATTTTCTGACTACACTCCCTATACTAGGTATATGTGAGAAGATTGATGTAAACATGTAGACTAGCACTCATATATGTTATAACAAAGAAGGCATTTTCTAGAATTATTAATGCATGTATAGATATGATCTCATAAACGGAATGCCACTACTTAGAAGTGAGAACCAGGGATTCCATATGCTCGTACCAATTTCAAACTCCACATATTTAAATACATAACAACCAAGATAGAAGTCAAAGGGTTGTAATGGGGCTAAGGGTATTGGCTAACAAAGAAAGGTTAAGGATAAACAAGGGTTCTTAAAGCAATAGTAAGCACAAATACTGAAATTGACACTTAGAATTCACTTTTGAATGCAGTAACTAACTTTAAACACAAGGGAGATTCACGAAACACTTAGGGCCGAATTCAAACTTTTGAACCCTTCTTCAACAACCAATATTTGTGAGTTCATTCTCACTTATTTAGAACTCATTTCCTTTCTTTTTTCTTTTCTTTTTCACGTTTTTTTTTTCTTTTCTTTTCTTTCGTTGGAAATAACCTTCCCCCACACTTGTTTTCTGCAAAATGTTTGATCAAAAGGAATTCCCTCTAAGTCATGCTCCACTATACTTTAAGAACAAGGGTATGGATAGTCCTATTCTAGGCTAGGTAGGGATAATGTGGCTAACAAAGAAAATAGGCTAAATAAGGCTCAAAGGGGTTAAACCTACAAAACATATGCAAGGGATTAAGGCTTTTTGGCTCTGGTGGTAACTAAGCAACTTCATCTTGTTATATGTTATGCACTTAATTTTATGCTTTGAATGAAACAGGCATGAGTTCTAGTATTTAGAACTATAATGATGAAAAAGCATTCTAAGTAGCAACCACGCAAAGAAATAATGAGATCATGCAACAACTATAGAAAACAACAAATCACAGATTAATAACTCTCCAAACAAGGAATAGGCTCAAGTCTCTCAGGGTTGTAGCATTAGTTTGAATTCCTTCCTTCAAGCAATTTACAAAAACTGATTTTTTTTTTCTTTGTGATTACATGTGAATTCGTTAATGACAACTACAACCAAGTATAGGGTTACATGTGAATTCGTTAATGACAACTACAACCAAGTATTAACCAAAGAGCATATCAAACTCCCACCCATGTTTGTAATTTTCTTTAACAGTCATGCAATTAAAAACTAAATCCTCATCATTGTGTTGGAAGGTACCCTAAGACACAAACAAACACACAAAAACGACTCTTTTTGGGTTTTTCAAAACTGTTTCTAATAATTTTTTTTTCAAATTTTCGTATTTTTCTTTCAAAACACATTAAAACACTTTAAAACACACTAAAAACACTTAAAACAATGAGTAACAACTCTAGAAGTGCTAGGTGGTAAAATCTCATGAAAATCAATGAAAAATACTTTGTTTACCCCCCCCCCCCACACTTAAACCAAACATTGTCCTCAATGTTTCAAACATAGACTCACACGTAAGCAAGCAAACAACACAACTAACAATCACGACAATTATGGCAAAATAAAGCAATAAAGAGTACAGTATAAGAACGCAAATCTGGTTATGGAGTCGAAGCTTCCTAGGTCTTCTTTATTTGAATGCATGGGTTGCCTCCCAAGAAGCGCTTGCTTTAATGTCTTCTAGCCGGACGATACCTCCTTTTAAGCTCCATTAGAGCGCACGGCATGGAGGGGTATTTCCTCCACAACCTGCCCCTTGAAACACTTCATACTTTGGATCTTTGAATGGAAAAGGATATTGATCCTTCTTGATTGAGGTGTTTTGCTTCCTTAAGTCAACGTGAACTCGACCACCACCTTGAATTCGATTAGGTACCTGCACCAAAGAAAGTAACAACCTATTATTTGAAATGGGAATTGGAGTTGGCGTAGGTGTCTTACCAATGTACTGTGATGTCGGTTCAAAAGTAGCAGCACTATGAACAAATTCACTATATGTGTTCTCAGTCAGATTGGGTTTCTTGATGGCAGGGGCGTATCCCTTGTGCTTTATTCCAATTCCCTCTTCGTTGGTGGTTCAAAATACATCATTCTTAATTGGTGTTGAACGTTCCTGCCCTACATTTCTAATTACATCAATGGAAAAACAAGAACGAACATCATTAGGATTCTCAATAGATTCAGAAACTTTAAAGTTAATCATATCACCACCAAACTCCATAGTTAAGGCTCCCTTGGCCACGTCAATCTTAGTGTGGGCTATTTTCGTGAAAGGTCGTCCAAGTAAGATTGGCGATGGTGGAGAGTGGCCTGAGTCCTCCATGTCAAGTACGTAGAAATTTGCAGGAAAAATCAAGCGGTCTACCAACACCAAAACATCTTCCAAAACTCCTTTTGGGTATGCATTAGATTGATCGGCTAATTGAATAATAACACCATCATTTTTAAGCTCTCCTAGATTCATAGATGCATAAAAAGAATATGGCATGACATTAATTGATGCACCTAAATCTAGAATAGCATGTTCAAACCTTGTATTATGATGTGATATAAACTAGCACACAAATTAAACCCTATTAATATCGTTGTAGTATGGATAAGTAGGGATCGTTCTAGGCCGGGAATTAGTTAGGGATGCTAATCAACGGAAAAGAAACTCACAAACACGAAACTAGACTCTAAAACAGAAAACTAGACAAAAACAACTCAAAATAGACTAAACGGACTCAAAACACACAAACTAAGCTAAATTGACTCAAAACAAGAACTAGAATGTAATTTGGATGAAAATTGAACTAGAAAGACTCAAAACAATGGAAAACAACCAATTTGGACATATTCTAACCTAAAGACTTGAAATATAAAGGGGGGTTTGTTTCTTGACGAATTTAAGACTAAAACTAAGCAAATTTAAGACTCTAAATACTTTGGATGAATTTGGTGAATTAAAGGGTGAATGGCTAGCTATAGGATCCTTTTCCACACATAACACACATGCATACAAATCAATTTCCAGTTATTCTTCCAATAAACCATGAATGACAATGCCCCAAATTAATCGTGAGAAGCACAAATTAACTTTCAGATTTTCCTAATTTCATTGAATTGGACTTAACGACGCAACCAAATTATTCTTATCAAGTTCCCTACATGAACTGCATAATAGAGATACATATCAAAGATCATTAAGTTCTATGAAAATCATAAGCATTGACAATGCATTCGTAACTATGAACTGCATGATACTCCTGCCAAGAATTCACTTAACACAATCATGACTAGTGACTTTTACTACTTGTGAATATAAGTTCATAACCATTAGGTGAAATTCCCTTATATTCTAGCATCAAATCCCTGCATGCAAACTAAGTGTGCACCCTCAATCAACACACAAGAATAAGTTATCAATAAAACAGATAAGTGAATTGCATTCATGATTCATGAAATCATAACTAGATGTAATCAATTCATATCACACATATATTCATGCCTTCGAATTCTCCTCTAACTAAAACGAATTTAGTTCCACATATTTGCAATTAAACGAAACCAATCTAATTTAGACATTGAACTAAAACTAAGGATAGAATACACCTAGAAACGTTCCAGCAATCCAAAGCCTTGAATGGCAGGCATGGCTCCAAGGGTCTCCTCTCCTTCCATCCTTGCAAAGCTGTGGCACAATTGTATTTTTCTGATGTTTTGGCTCTTGTGTGTGTGGTATTCTGAATGGTGCGAATTTGGTGTATTTATAGGGCTAGGGTTTGCACAATTTCTGAAGGAAAAAGGATTGCACAATCCTAGGATGAAAGGAAGTAGGATACACGGCAATAGGGCTTCTAGAAAGGGGTGTTCTGGCAGATTTCTAGAAGAAAATGAATAAAATTCGTCAGATTTTTAGGGGAAAAGGAATCTGGTTATTTGCATTGTTTCAGGGCTTCTAGAATGAGATGTTAGGTATTCTAATGTGATAAGGAGTCCCCCCTTGCAGCTGGAATTAAGGTAGGATAGGATTAGGATAGGATAAGATAAGATAAGGTTAGTTTGGATAAGATAAGGTTGGATAATGTTTTGGATAATGTTCCTTCCTTTTAGCTGATTCCTTATCTTCTTTGTCTTGACTTTATTTTCTTTATCTCCTTAGCATATTCCTAGCCTTTTGAACTTCAAAAACGTCCATCCACCTTGCTCCAAACATGTGCTATCCATTCTTGGCCCAAAACTGCTCCAAAATGCTCCAAATTGCACTTTCTTGCCAACTTTGTCATTTGAACCTGAAAACACACGAAAATAACTTAAAACACTATAGTAAGTAGAAACTAGCTATGAAAATGCAAGAAAATAAGCTAACTAAGTCACATAAATTTCCTCCTATCACTTAGCTTTTGCTAGTCCTCGAGCAGAACAAAACAAACAAAACAAACAAAACAAACAAAACATAACCTAGACCTTCCAACGTTTGCCTCGGGGATTTCCAATGAAACATGACACATTAAAAATCACTACGCACATAGATTTTAGCCATCCTTACCCTCGAGCTCATACCTAATTGCAGTCACCACTCACTAGCTCGCATTTAATCAATTAAAACAATGTTTTCAATGTAGTAACATGCCTTAGAGAATTCCCTCAATTCCTCATCGGATATACTCTCTATTTTCACACAGATTTTCTGACTACATTCCCTATACTAGGTATATGTGAGAAGATTGATGTAAACATGTAGACTAGCACTCACATACGTTTATAACAAAGAAGGCACTTTCTGGAATTATTAATAGAACATGTATATATATGATCTCAGGAACGGAATGCCACTACTTAGAAGCGAGAACCAGGGATTCCATATGCTCATACCGATTTCAAACTCCACAGATTGAAACACATAACAACCAAGATAGAAGTCAAAGGGTTGTAATGGGGCTAAGGGTATTGGCTAACAAAGAAAGGTCAAGGATAAACAAAGGTTCTTAAAGCAATAGTAAGCAAAGTATTGAAATCAACACTTAGAATTCAACTTCTGAATGCAGCAACTAACTTTAAACACAAGGGGAAGATTCACATAACACTTAGGGCCACATTCAAACGTTTTGGACCCTTCTTCAACAACCAATACTTGTGAGTTCATTCTCACTTATTTAGAACTCTTCTCCTTTCTTTTCTCAACTTTTTCTTCTTCTTTTTTTTCTTTCTTTCTTCTTTTTTCACGTTTTTTTTTTCGTTGGAAACAACCTTCCCCCACACTTGTTTTCTGCAATATGTTTGATCAAAAGGAATTCCCTCTAAGTCATGCACCACTATACTTCAAGAACAAGGGTACGGATAGTCCTATTCTAGGCTAGGTAAGGATAATGTGGCTAACAAAGAAATTAGGCTAAATAAGGCTCAAAGGGGTTAAACCTACAAAACATATGCAAGGGATTAAGGCTTTTTGGCTCTGTGGTAACTAGTAAACAACTTCATCTTGTTATATGTTATGCACTCAATTTTAAGCTTTGAATGAAACGGGCATGAGTTCTAGTATTTGGAACTAAAATGATGAAAACGCATTCTAAGTAGCAACCAAGCAAAGAAATAATGAGATCATGCAACGACTTTAGAAAACAAAAACATCACAGATTAATAACTCTCCAAATAAAGTATAGGCTCAAGTCTCTTAGGGTTGTAGCGTTAGTTTGAGTTCCTTCCTTCAAACATGTTACAAAAACTGATTTTTTCCCTTTGTGATTACATGTGAATTCGTAAACGTCAATTACAACCAAGCATAAACCAAATAGCATATCAAACTTTCTCCCATGTTTGTAGCTTTCTTTAATAGTCATGCAATTAAAAACCAAATCCTCATCATTGTGTTGGAAGGTACCCTAAAACACAAACAAACACACAAAACGACTCTAAAATGACTCTTTTTGGGTTTTTCAAAATTTTAATTATTATTATTTTTTAATTTTCTTATTTTTCTTTCAAAACACGTTAAAACACTTCAAAACAGTGAGAAACAACTCTAGAAGTGATAGGTGATAAAATCCCACGAAAATCAATGAAAAACACTTGCTTTACCCCCCCCCCCCCCACACCTAAACCAAACATTGTCCTCAATGTTTCAAACATAGACTAACACGCAAGCAAGCAAACCACACAACTAACAATCACGACAATCATAGCAAAGTAAAAGCAATAAATAGTAGAGTTGAGGAACGCAAATCTAGTTTTGGATCCGGAGATTCCTAGGTCTTCTTTATTTGAACGCATGGGTGGCCTCCCAAGAAGCGCTTGTTTTAACGTCTTCCAACCAGACAATACCTCTTTTTAAGCTTCATTAGGGTCCACGGCATGGAATTGATCTTTGAATGGAAGGTGATACATGAAATGATCCAGCAATGGTTTAAATTCTAGAGTGGGTGCCTGAATCATTGAAATCAAAAACATGTTAATAGAAAAAAAATTGAAATCCGAGCAGGTGGCTTACCTGTGTGCTCCGACAAGAACTCAAGGACAAACACCACTTGTTTGAAAGTTTCAGGACCTTTGCACTCGACCAGATTTGGTGTGAGGGTTGTGACTTGTCATGTGTCATAAAATCCAACTTCTTTGGGGTTGGTTGTCTCAAGTACATCATCTTTGATGAATTCTTGATATTCCCCCGCCACTTCTTTCTTTTGAATCATTCTTCTTGTTGTACAAAGTTCTTTGAACAATTCAACACATTCTGGAACTTGATTTGTTGTACCAAGAATCGGGATATTACTTTGCACCTCTGGAATGGCTTCCAAGATGTCTTTTTCACTCTCTTCTTCCTTGGAAATCATGAAACTGCAAGGGATAGGGACATTTGGTGGAATGGGATTAGAAAGAATTGAATTTGGAACAACCTTACCTGAATTGAATGGTGTATGAGGCTTAGAAGGTTGCGGCAAAGGGTGTTCTTCCCTTGCCGTGGCCTTGTCCACCTCTTCTTCTTCTTGCAGCAGTTGTTCATCCACGTTCTGGCTGTGTTTGGACGTTTTTGGGTCAGTTCCAACCTCTATACTACTTCCCAAGGTGATAGCTTCATCGATTTCAAAATCTCTCGTTGGATTGACAATGGTTAAGTTGGAGAGTTCACTTTGTTCTTGAATTTGCCCCATGAATTCTGCGATCTCTCTAAGTTGATTTTTCAGTTCGCTCATCTCCTTAGCTTGGTTTTGTAAGCCCTGCATCAAAGAAGTTAGTACATCAAGAATTTTATCATTATCTATGGACATACTTGAATTCGATTGGAATTGTTGTGGGGGAGGCTGCATAGGTCTTGAATAGAACTCCTCAGATTGCTGCCAATATCCATCTTGTTGAAATTGTTCAGGTTCCCTCCACATAAAATTTGAATAATCTCTCCAATCTGAATTGTAAGTGTTGGAAAATAGGTTGTTCCTTGATTGATTATGGCTTTGATAACCCCAGGCACCTTCATTCTCAGTTAATTGAGGATGTTGATAAGTTTGATATCCTTGGCTATAGGACACTCCACATGTAAGGACACTTTTCATTGCAGTCCTTTCGACATACCGCGACAAAAGAGAAGTAAGATTCGCCATTTGAGCATGAATATTAGCAATTGCCATGTCTTGCTTCTCTAGTACCTAAAATCAAAGAAAGAAAACTAAATCAAATATCAAAAGTAAAATAAAAAAAAACAGGGTGATTAGCAATATTACTAATCCCCGGCAACGGCTCCAAAATTTGATGTGATATAAACTAGCACACAAATTAAACCCTATTAAGATAGTTGTAGTATGGATAAGTAGGGATCGTTCTAGGCCGGGGATTGGTTAGGGATGCTAATCAACACAAAAGAAACTCACAAACACGAAATTAGACTCTAAAACAGAAAACTAGACTCAAAGAACTCAAAATAGACTAAACTGACTCAAAACACACAAACTAAGCTAAATTGACTCAAAACAAGAACTAGAATGTAATTTGGACGAAAATCGAACTAGAAAGACTCAAAACAATGGAAAACAACCAATTTGGACAGATTCTAACCTAAAGACTTGAAATATAAAGGGGGGTTTGTTTCTTGACGAATTTAAGACTAAAACTAAGCAAATTTAAGACTCTAAATACTTTGGACGAATTTGGTGAATTAAAGGTGGATGGCTAGCTATAGGTTCCTTCTCCACACATGACACACATGCATACAAATCGATTTCCAGTTATTCTTCCAATAAACCATGAATGACAATGCCCCTAATTAATCGTGAGAAGCACAAATTAACTTTCAGATTTTCCTAATTTCATTGAATTGGACTTAACGATGCAACCAAATTATTCTTATCAAGTTCCCTACATGAACTGCATAATAGAGATACATATAAAAGATCATTAAGTTCTATGAAAATCATAAGCATTGACAAGGCATTCGTAACTATGAACTGCATGATACTCCTGCCAAGAATTCACTTAACACAATCATGACTAGTGACTTTTACTACTTGTGAATATAAGTTCATAACCATTAGGTGAAATTCCCTTATATTCTAGCATCAAATCCCTGCATGCAAACTAAGTGTGCACCCTCAATCAACACACAAGAATAAGTTATCAATCAAACAGATAAGTGAATTGCATTCATGATTCATGAAATCATAACTGGATGTAATCAATTCATATCACACATATATTCATGGCTTCGAATTCTCTTCTAACTAAAACGAATTTAGTTCCACATATTTGCAATTAAACGAAACCAATCTAATTTAGACATTGAACTAAAACTAAGGATAGAATACACCTAGAAACGTTCCAGCAATCCAAAGCCTTGAATGGCAGGCATGGCTCCAAGGGTCTCCTCTCCTTCATTCCTTGCAAAGCTGCGGCACAATTGTATTTTTCTGATGTTTTGGCTCTTGTGTGTGTGGTATTCTGAATGGTGCGAATTTGGTGTATTTATAGGGCTAGGGTTTGCACAATTTCTGAAGGAAAAAGGATTGCACAATCCTAGGATGAAAGGAAGTAGGATACACGGCAATAGGGCTTCTAGAAAGGGGTGTTCTGGCAGATTTCTAGAAGAAAAGGAATAAAATTCGTCAGATTTTTAGGGGAAAATGAATCTGGTTATTTGCATTGTTTCAGGGCTTCTAGAATGAGATGTTAGGTATTCTAATGTGATAAGGAGTCCCCCCTTGCAGCTGGAATTAAGGTAGGATAGGATTAGGATAGGATAAGATAAGATAAGGTTAGTTTGGATAAGATAAGATTGGATAATGTTTTGGATAATGTTCCTTCCTTTTAGCTGATTACTTATCTTCTTTGTCTTGACTTTATTTTCGTCATCTCCTTAGCATATTCCTAGCCTTTTGAACTCCAAAGACGTCCATCCACCTTGCTCCATACATGTGATATCCATTATTGGCCCAAAACTACTCCAAAAAGCTCCAAATTGTACTTGTTTGCCAACTTTGTCATTTGAACCTAAAAACACACGAAAATAACTTAAAACACTATAATAAGTAGAAACTAGCTATTAAAATGAAAGAAAACAAGCTAACTAAGTCGTATAAATTTGCTCCTATCATATTACCAATTACACAAGGGATAGTGAAACTACCTCGATCTTTGCATTTAGGTGGCAGCTTTCTTTGCAACATTGCAGAGACATTCTCACTTACATGTACCACCTCTTTCTCCCGAATCCGTTTCCTTGTTGTACAAAGCTTATTAAAAAACTTAGCGTACTTCGGGATTTGTTTTATAGCATCAAGGAGTGGGATATTGACGTGCACCTTCCTAAACGTCTCCATAATGTCTTTTTCATCCTCTTCGTTCCTGGCTTGCATAAATCTGCGAGGGAAATGAACATTGGGTGGAATAACGTTATAAGTAACTGGATATGGGCTTACCTTGGTTGTTTTGGATGGCATAGAAGGCTTAGGAGGCTGCGGCAAGGGTTGCTCTACCCTTGTCGTGGGTTTGTCCAATGTTTCATCTTCTTGCTGCAACTTTTCATCCTCCTCTTGGCTAGATTTTGACATTTTGGGGCTGGTTCGAACCTCCTTGCCACTTCTCAATGTGATAGCGTTGGCGGTTTCAAATCTTTCCTTCGGATTCACAATGGTTGAACTAGGCAGTTTGCCTTGTTCTCTAAACTGTCCCATGAATTCCGTTATTTGCCCTATTTGATTTTTCAAGTCGCCCACCTCTTTGGCTTGATTATGTACGCTCTACGTCAAAGAGGTTAGTAATTTAAGAATTGTATCACTATCCATTGACGAACCTAAATTTGGTTGGGCAGATTGTGGTTGAGGTTGTGTTGGTACGAATGGCCTTTGAAATATCCCGATAGGTGGCTGTCGAAACCGTCCTTGTTGTGGAGCTTGTTGAGGCTCCCTCCACTTTATATTTGGGTGATCTCTCCAACCCGGATTGTAAGTGTTGGAGTATGGATCATTCCTTGGTTGGTTTTGGCTTTGATAACCTATGGCATTGGCACTTTCCCATCCCCCATTCTCTATCAACTGAGGGCATTGATCATTGAGATGTCCTTGCATAGAGCACACGCCACAAGTGCTTGTTCTTTGTACTTTTGATCCTTCCACAACCTGTGACACAAGAACAGTGAGATTAGCCAATTGAGATTGAATTTCGGCCATTGAACTTACCTCATTAACTTGGTGTTGTCGTGGGGGGTCTCTTTGTCCAATTCCTTCGTATTGTTGTGCATTCAAGGTTCGATTTGCTATTAAGATCTTGGCTGCAACTGGGGTTTTGTCAACCAAAGCACCACCCGCCGAGGCATCTAATATTTGCGTCTCAATTGGAAGTAGTCATTCGTAGAAATATTGAATTAAAAGCTCTTCCTTCATTTGATGTTGTGGGCATGATGCAACTAACATCTTAAAATGCTCATAATACGCTGGAAAGGATTCTCCTTGGCTTTGTTAAATGCCACTAATTTTCTTCCTCAAAATAATGACTCTTGAAGTTGGGAAGAATTTCTCTAAGAATGCTCTTTTCATTCTTTCCCAAGAAGTGACGGTTCCAGGTGCTAATTCATAAAGCCAATCTTTAGCCTTGTCCATAAAAGATAATGGAAAGGCTTTTATCTTCAGAATATTGCCATCCACGTTGATTGGTGTCATGCTCGAGCACACCACTTCAAATTCCTTCAAATGCTTGTTCGGATCTTCCATGGACAGCCCATGGTATTTGGGAATGTGATGCAGTAAACTAGAATTTAATTCGAACTCATCGGTCTTACCTTGGGCTGCTGTAGGGTATTGAATGCAAAAGGGCACGGCATTGTCCAATCCCGAGGCTGAAAGTTCCTTGATTATTCGATTGTCAACAGCCATGTCTTGTTCTTCTTCGAATTCCTCTTCAATTTCAACTTCAGATTCAGATTCGGAACTAGAACTAGGTGGATTAGTTTCTGGTTGCTTCCTCTTTCTTCTCAAAGTGCATTCAAAATCGTCGTCAAACTCCAAGATATGTGTACGAACAGGTTGAGAACTCCGATATATAAACTAGTACCTAAAACAAAGAAAACAAAACAAAAAATCAGAACACAAAGCAAAACACATGAAAATAAACAAAGGGAGATTAGCAATGTTGCTAATCCCCGGCAACGGCGCCAAAATTTGATGTGAAATTAAACTAGCACAAAAATTAAACCCTCTTTTTGACAATTGTAGTATGGATAAATAGGGATTGTTCTAGACCGGGGATTAGGAGGGACTGCTAATCAACTCAACTTAAACTCAATTACACTTAACTAGGCTTAAAAACACTAAACTAGACTCTTATGACTCAAAACTGACTCAAACTACTCAAAACAGCAAAAAACAAGCAAACTGACACAAAACTAACACTAAAGATGACTTTGGACGAATTCTAAACTAGAAAGACTCAAAACTATGAAAGAGGGGTTGGTTTTTGGACGAATTTAAAACTTAAACTAAAGACTTGCAAACACAACTAAAGCTAATACGAAATTGGATGTTTTTAAGAGGTGAATGGCTAGCTAGAGGGTCCTTCTCCACACATGACACATATGCATACAAATCGATTTCCAGTTATTCTTCCTATAAACCATGAATGACAATGCCCTAAGTTAATTGTGAGCAGCACTAATTAACCATCAGATTTTCCTAAATTCATTGAATTGGACATCGCATCGCAACCAAATTATTCTTATCAAGTTCCCTACACGAACAGCATGATAAAGACACACATCAAAGATCATTAAGCTCTATGAAAATCATAAGCATTGACAAGGCATTCGTAAATATGAACAACATGATACTCCTGCCAGGAATTTTACTTAACACGATCATGACCAGTGACCTCCACTACTTGTAAATATAAGTTCATAACTATTAGGTGAAATCCCTTATATTTTAGCATCAAATCCCTGCATGCAAACTAAGTGTGCACCCTTAATCAACACACAAGAATAAGTTATCAATCAAACATATAAGTATATTGCATTCACAATTCATGAAATCATAACTGGATGTAATCAATTCATATCACATATATGTTCATGGCTTTGAATTCTCCTCTAACTAAAACGAATTTAGTTCCTCATGTTCGCAATTAAACAAAGACAATTAAATTTAAACATTGAAAACAAAGATAGAATACACCTAGAAACGCTCCGACAATCCAACGTCTTGAATGGCAAGCACGGCTCCAGGTGGCTTCTTCTTCTCCATCCTTGCACAATTGTGGCACAATTGGGTTTTTCTGAGTTTTATGGCTCTTAAGTGTGTGGTCCGAATTTATGGTGAGAGATGGGTGAATTATGAGGGCTGCAGCACAATATATTTATACGGAGAGGGAAGGCACGGCAAGGGTGTGAAAGAAGAGGATTAGGACTCCAAATTAGCAAGGAAATAGGACACTTCTAATCAAAATCCAGGGAGGAAAATGAGTAGTCTTTGCATCAGGAAATAGAGCTTCTAGAAGGGCTAGGTGTGGCACCAATTTAGGGATAGGGTCTTGGCTTCTAGAAACCTAATTTGTAGGTATCCTAATCTGAAAATAAGTCCCCCTTGCAGCTAGAATTTAGGTAGATTAGGATTAGGATAAGATAAGATAAGATAAGGTTAGTTTGGATAAGATAAGGTTGGATAAGGTTTTAGATAATGTTCCTTCTTTTTAGCTGATTCCTTATCTTCTTTGTCTTGAATTCATTCTTCTAGATTTGTAGCACATTCCTAGCCTCTTTGAACTTCAAAACGTCCATCCACCTTGCTCCATTCATATGATATCCATTCTTGGGCCAAAACTACTCCAAAATGCTCCAAATTGCACTTTCTTGCCAACTTTGTCATTCGGACCTACAAACACACGAAAATAGCTTAAAACACTATAATAAGTAGAAACTAGCTATGAAAATGCAAGAAAACAAACTAACTAAATCGCATAAATATGCTCCTATCAGGCATGCCCTAAAGATAACTACCTGGTTCCCCGAATCGACCTGCTCGTTCACTTAACATCCAGGAACCAGCTGCTCAGCTTCTTGGATGCATATTCAGGCTAGAATCAGATTGCCATGCACAAGCCTGACAAAGAAAAGACCGCATTCGTGATCGAACGAGGCATATACTACTACAAGGTCATGGCCTTTGGCCTAAAAAACGCATGAGCAACCTACCAACAACTCGTAGCACACGATGTTCAAGAAGCAGATCAGAGTCACCATGGAAGTTTACGTCGACAACATCATGGTTCAAGGCAAGTAACAGTCATACCACATTCGCAACTTGGCAGAAACTTTTGCCATCATCCGAGAATACAATATGAAGCTCAACCCAGCTAAATGCATTTTTGGCGTCTCCTCAAGCCGATTCTTAGGGTACCTTGTAACCCAACGAGGAATCAAGGCTTATCAAAGACAGATCAGAGCAATCCTGGGCATGAAATCGCCCACGACTCTGAAGCAGATCCAAAGTCTGACCGGACGAGTAGCCGCACTTAATTGTTTCTTTGCGCGATCCATCGATCAATGCAAGCCCTTCTTCAAGGAAATAAAAAAGACGCAGAAGGACAAGTGGGATGATGAGTACAAGAAAGCATTTCAGGACCTAAAGCAGTACCTAACATCACCTCCACTACTATCCAAGCCGGAA
The DNA here is from genome assembly GCA_035220775.1 of Malus fusca. NCBI lineage: Eukaryota > Viridiplantae > Streptophyta > Magnoliopsida > Rosales > Rosaceae > Malus > Malus fusca. The sequence goes on along the minus strand of CM069059.1, from coordinate 17,056,448 downwards.
GCAGCAGAGAACCTGTATATTTATCTGGCGGTATTAGAAGTAGCAGTAAGCTCTGCCCTCATACGAGAAGAGTTGGGGGCCTAACTACCTATATTCTATACATCCAAAGCTTTCCTCGATGCGGAAACCAAATACCCAAATATTGAAAACTAATTTTGGCACTAATTGTTGCAGCTCGGAAGCTCAGACCTTACTTTCTAGGGCATCTTGTCATCGTCATGACCCAGTTCCCACTGCGATCAGTTTTGCACAGTCCAGACATTTCTTAACGAGTGATGAAGTGGGCGTTGGAATTTGGCCAATACAGCTTAGCATACTAACCCTGCACGACGATAAAAGCTCAAGCGTTGGCGTACTTTATAGCAGAATTCACCCCAAACTTGAAAGCTACAGCAACACAGCCCGAAAATACCTTGAAGGCAGTCGAGCAAGTCATAGCCGTAGCAGCCCTACCTAATGGAGATTTTTGGCATTTGCAAGTCGATGGATCATCCAACCACCAAGGATCAGGGGCAGGCCTAGTTCTTACTAACCCGAACGATTCGATGTTCGAGCAGGCGATCACTCTAAGCTTCAAGGCGTCAAACAACGAAGCAGAGTATGAAGCCCTACTAGCAGGTCTCCAATTGGTAAAAAACCTAGCGGTGAAAGAGCTCACAATCTATTCTGATTCCCAGCTGATCACCAACCAAACTTCAGGGGAGTACGCAGCAAAGCATCCAAGGATTGCCCAATACCTCGAGAAAGTACGGGAGCAGCTAGCGACGTTCCAAGCGTACACACTTACTTAGGTTCCATGAGCAGAAAATGCCCACACAGACACACTAGCAAGCCTAAGCTCCGCACTAGACCATCAACTTAGGCGCTCCATCCCAGTCGAGTACTTGGAAAAGCCAAGCATAGATGACGAACCAGCAGTCGAGGTGGCACAGATCAGCACAACCCCGAGTTGGCAAGATCCCATCATTGACTACATAGTCAATGGAACGCTCCCCGCATACAAACTGGAGTCCAGGAAGCTCCAGATGAAGGCATCGCACTACTACATGTGGAACGGCATACTCGTTCGAAGATTCTTTTCCGGACCACATCTCCACTGCCTATCGCCTCCTGAAAACCTGAAGATTCTCAGCTAAATCCATGAAGGCATATGTGGAAACCATTCTGGAAGCCGCTCCCTGGCACAAAAAGCTCTCAACACTGGCTATTACTAGATAACCATGCATCAAGACGCCAAGAAGTATGTACAAAGGTGAGACAACTGCCAGCACTTCAAGCTCGTGCCCGCACTACTTGCCAGCTAACTCAACCTGCAGACGAGCCCTTGGCCATTCATGCAGTGGGCAATTGACCTAGTAGGACCAATGCCGCTTGCTACTGGGGGCAGAGGCATGATGATTGTAATGATCGACTACTTCACAAAATGGGTCGAAGCCGAACCCATGATTACAACTACCCAGACGAACATAGAGCACTTCATATGGAAGAACATTTTCTGCCACTTCGGCATCCCACACTCCATCGTCACCGATAATGGTCCACAGTTCTTGGGCAAATACTTGGCGAAGTTCTTCAAAAAATATGGCATCAAGCAGCACATGTCCACGCCCCAGTATTCGCAGGGCAATGGGTAGGCCGAGGCATCCAACAAGACCATCATCGACTGCCTTAAGAAGACCCTCTCAAACAAGGAAGGCTACTGCCCAGACGATCTCCCCGGTGTTCTATGGGCATATCGCACCACCAAAAAACGAGCAACTGGTGAAACTCTATTCTCCTTGGCGTATAGTTCTTAGGCTATCATCCCTCCCAACGTCATGGTGCCAAGCATCACCACTGTACTGCCGAATTTTGAGCATAACGAAAAAGAGATGGCTACCAACTTAGACCTGGCAAAGGAAGAGCGCGACCTATCAGCAGCAGCTCCTATCCAGCTACAATAAGAGGGAAAAAATCCGGCAGTTCCAGCCAGGGGACTTAGTCCTCAGAAAAGCCATCATCACCGTCTGACGGGAAGGCTCCAAAAAGATGGTTCACATCTGGGAATGTCCTTACAAAATCAGCCGAGTAAGCAGAAGAAGTAGCTACACCCTCACCATTATGAGCGATAAACAATCGACAAGCCATGAAATGCCTACAACCTGAGAAAGTACTAGGTTTGACCTCCCACCATTCCTTGGACCCCGTTCAAGACAAAAAAAAGTTCAAATACTCAAGCAGCTCGACGAACAAGACCTCGCACGCCAAGAATTATCAGTTGTTATGCCATTACTGACTACGAGCAAAGTTAATAAAAGCCTCTATTTTCAATGAAGATTGAAGGAATTATTCACAAGCCTGGGCTAAATTCATAAACAAACTGACTAACCCTGTGACAAGTAAAAGACGTCCGCTACCCTGCAGACATGACGTAAGCGCTCCAACGCGAGAGGGTAAACTAATTCCTCAACCAACCCTGTGACAAGTAGAAAACTCTCGCTGCCCTGCAAACATGAAGTAAGCGCTCCAGCGCGAGAGGGTAAACTAATTCCTCAACCAACCATGTGACAAACAAAAGACGCCCGCTGCCCTACAGATATGGCGTAAGCTTTTCAGCGCGAGAGGGTAAATTAATCACCCTTGTTACAAGCAGAAGAGGCCCTATGCCCGTTTGGACATGGCATGCGTTCTCCAATATGAAAGGGTAAACTAATCTGGAATATCTAGACGTGGATGGGTTGTACGACTGCTCAGTTTCCCTTGAATACAGCGACTACCTGAGCCGGACGACTCCCAGAATTGGCCACGATAGTCCTTCCCCTGGAATAGACTTAGCTAACTGAAGGATTCAATTCCACGGGATCCCGGGTCTCTAACCAGAAAAAATGCTAAGTGCAGAACCCCTGCCCATGAAAGAATTCACGTGACAAGATGGTCCGTCCTCGACATGCAAATCTTCATGAAGTGGCTTGGTTTTAAAGTGTTGCAATACTCGTTAAGTAACCTACATAATCAAAGTTGCGACTCAGAAGGATATAGCCTCTGAGGTGCGATTTCGCCTACACCTCACGCCTAAAACGCCTATGAGAGCCAGAGACGACGCCTGAAGTGGTTACGCGGGTCGTCTGCTTCTGTAAGTAAGACGGCTGACCGATGACCCAATGGTTGGCAACCCAAGGCAATTCGTAAGCCGAGACGTACGTCTACTATGACTATGCGGACTCGCCTACATACTTAAAAGCAGCGCTTCTAGCCAACAATCTACGGTTTAAGTTTTGCTGGGACAAAGTTAAGGTACGACTATAGCAGCTACGCTGACCTCCTCTGCTTCCTACGAGAAGCATGAGTCTGGCCAATGGCTCTATAAGCTAAGAATCTTGCAACATGCCCCAGGAGTGCCAAAGCTTAAGAAGCCACTCGAAAGCCAGAATACAACCATAATGGCCTCACGAACTCATCTGCTTTCTACGCGAAGTACGTGTTCGACCGCTAGCCCCATAGGTTAGAATTTTCACAATACGCCCCGGGAGGGTTAAAGCTCATGAAGCTATCCAAAGCCAAGATTCACAACTAAAGTAGCTACGCAAACTCACCTACTTCCTACGGAGGCAACGAGTTCGGCCGCCGGCTCTATAAGTTAGAAATCTCGCATTTTTCCCCTTGCAGGTAGAGCTCCAGAAGCCCAAAAAACCGAAGCTAAGACCTAAGTGGCGACAGAGGATCAACTGCTTCACTAAAGCAGCCCACCCGGTCGCGCCGTCCTACAGTGAAAAGCTTCGCAAATAGCATGGCGAAATAGAAGGATGAAGCAAAAACAAGGAAAGTTATTTATTAAATTTCTAGCAAATTGATAAACCGGCTCAAAGCCCAACAAAGTTCAAATAAAGCAGAACAAAAAGGAAAAGAAGAAAAATTTCTAAGTCTAAGAAAAAAGACTACTCTTTGGTAGCCTGCACAACCACTGGTTCGTTAACTGCCACGCCTTCAGCAATCGCACCGCTCTTAGCAATCAAAGCTTCCATCAGCTCATCATCAGCCGCCCCTGCCTGGACTGCCTAATCTTCGACTGCACCACCAAAGGCAACCTCAAACGAGAAATCAAGCAGATTAACTGGAGAAATGGAAAAAGTCTCGAAGTCCTTTTTTGAAAACTCATAATCTGACGGCCTACCCTGAATATGGTATTCATAGCCAAGATTATAGAAATCAGCCTGACAAGAACCAAGCGCCTTTTCGTGATCGGCTTTCTCATTTTTCAGCTGCACATTCTCCTCAACAAGCCCAGTGTGAGCACCCTGCAGCTCATCCAGTTCATTTTTCAAATTCTCGCTAACAGACAGCGCACATTGCAGATCCACTTCCTTGGACTCAAGCTTACTGGCAACCTCCTTGAGACGAGACACTTCAACATGCGTGAAGATAAGCTCATTGTCCTTGGCAAATCAAGCAAATCGTAGCTCTGAATTGACATGCTCAAGGTCCTCAACCACCGGAGAAACACGACTGACTTTCTTATCTGCAGTTTCCAACATCGCTTGAGTCATACTAAGCCTAGTCTTCAAGTCAACGACCTCGTGATGAGCGATCTCCAGCTGCAAAAGAGTGAGGGCAAAGACATCAGACCCCTTCAAAACAACGAGTTCAAATTCGAGCTTCTCAATCTTTTCAACTATCGAGCGAAGCTGAGCCACCAATGCCATTTCAGCCTCCTTAGCACACTTGACAGCATCCTGATCAACACGCATAGACTCAGCTACCAAGATCAAAGTCTTATGGATTATAGCAATTAGGGAGGACCTCATCGAGTAAGCAGGATGTCTCGCAAAGGAGTCTGAGCGAATGACAACTTTCCTAACATTGTCAACGAACTTGGCGCATGCATTGACATCCTTAAGCAGGTCAGCCTTCAGCAGCGCATAAACCTCAAGAAACTCTCCAGCCTCAGACTTGGTGGATTTCTCACAACGGCCTATGCGAGTAGATTTCCCCTTCTCAGCAGACGAGTTAGTCCCGGCAGAAGGAGGAACAAACCCAGGTGCCACCTTAGCAGCATAATCCACATTCCCGCTCTTCATAGCGATGAACCTTTTTTGAAGCGGAACCAGACTTAGCTTCCGACAGACGCTTCGATACAAACCCGAACACCGGAGGCGTCACCGAACCCTTCCGCTGGGCAAGTCTTTCAGCAATGTATGTGGTCACCTTTGGAGCAGCAAGTTTCATAGGCTCAGGCTCAACGGTCTTCTTCACCCTTTGGGGGAAGTTAGATCAATCATAAGATTCTCGGCAACATACGAGCTCCCACGATCAGCAGAAGAAGTCATTGGCTTCTTCTCAGCCGAAGGCTCACAAGCAAGTAAGGAAGACCTCTTTTTTCCACCCTCATTGGCAGTAGGCTTTACAGTAGCGATCGTGCGAGCCAACGCCTCGTCCTTATCTGTTTTATCTCTTCCTTCAGAGGCAGGCCACCTTTTTCCCGACGAAGAGAGCTGAGCAGCCAGCGCCACTCACGGTACTCAACAATAATGCCCAAGGCGACGTGCACTTTCTTCATATCTGTCGAAGTCCTTGGAGTTGAGCCAAACTCCGAATTTATACAAAGTAAGAAAGACGAACAATAAATTGAAGTCATGGAGCAACTCAACAAAAACTCAAGAAGGACAAGAATGAAGCAGTTCACTTACCACTGATAAAGGTAGTCCGGGACACGCAACTCAGGAGAAAAGTCTAACTCTCACTCTCAACTCACCTCCAAGGTATCTCTCGCCCACTCATGATCACCTTTGCTAGAATCATCGAGCAACCAATGGCAAGACCTTAGCTACCTCATGTCAAGCCAAGATCAAAGAACCTGCTCAAGTTTGAGAACCCCACCATCGCACGAAATGCATTTGGGGAGCACTGAGCAGGCGCGCATTTCATGGAGCAAATCACTTCTTGGAAAAAACGCGGCATGGGAAAAGTAAATCCCAACACGAAGTAGTACATATGGAATTTGATAGCTCTCTTCCTAGCAGAGGCACCCTTGCCACATGGTTCATGGCTGCTATCATCTTTCACCTGCTTGACGCGAACCCCTGACGAAATCCCATGCTTGTATGCCTCAAGAAAATCCTGAAACAGCTTTTCGGAATTGATCTTGATGTGTGCAACCTTGAAGTAACCCACCTTGCCGGAAGAACCACCTTGATGGTACAAAGGTGGAGGATATTCGTCAATGTTGCCTTATATACCGGCGTACTCAAACAAGACTCTCTTGTTTATTCTATGATTTTAGTTTTGATGAACATTAATAAAAAAATTAAGATGATAAATCACAAAAAGAAACACGTGCTCTTATGGAATGTATAAAAAAAAATGCAGGATGGCATGGAATTAAGAGGGTATATATTAAATAAGGTTTTTATCACAAATAGTCCTTAAAATTGACTCATTCCATCAAGATGGTCCCTGAAAATTGAAAATCCATCAATGTAGTCCCTGAAAATGGGTGTCGCAAATCAATATGGCCATTCCGTCAAAAATTCTGTTATGTGCTGACACATAAGTGTGTCCCACAAATCAAATTAAATATTACCATGCGAAACTGAAAACATGTAAATAATTAAAAAATTATTTTTATATAATTAAAAACTTAAAAAAAATAAAAATGGAAAAAGTCGGTTGAGTTGGGTCAGGGATTCGACTCCGCCACGGATCGAATCTGGCAAGTTGGGATTGAGTCTGGGTGGGACAAACTTGGTTGAGGATGGTGAGTTGTCAGCGAGTTCCGGTGAGGAAGAAAAGGCGATGGTTGTGGTGAAGGAATGGAAGCCACCGGAGCTGAAGCCTAAGAAAAGGCAACGCTGATGTTAACTGTTTAACCAACTAACCAAAATGGGGGTTGATTAGGCCTGGCAATTCCTGACACGACCCGATAACTCGACACGACACGACACGAAATTAACAGATGTTCGGGTCGACACGATAACGAAACGGGTCGTTATCGGGTAACCCGATAAGCACCTGTTAAGATAACGGGTTGGTTCGGGTATACACGTGGGTAACACGATACACGATAAGCAGAATATTAATTTAATAATTTTATAACCCTAAAAAAATACTATAATAATTATATATATTAATTTAACAATTTTATACCCCTAAAAACTATAATAATTATATATATATATATATATTAAATTAACTATAATAATTATATATACTATAATAATTATACCCCAAAATATTAGACACAAACACAAATTCATGACTCATGAGTGGTGATGCACTGGAAAATGACAAAGTCATGAGTTAAACTGAATTAACTCTCGACATAAGTCATGGACATTTTAACAAATAAAAAAAGATACAAATGGACATAATTCATGACTCATGAGGGGACTTCGTGCGCGGTGCTTGAAGGTGATTTCGTCCTGTACGATCCAAAAGGAGAGGTCCAAAGCAACCCGCTTGTTCCTCAAAAAATCAAAACGGCGTAGGGTTTTAGCTAGGGGTGGGCACGGTTTGGTTCGGTGCGGTTTTGAGTGAAACCAAAACCGAAACCGAAATTTTTTGCGGTTTGGTTCGGTGCGGTTTTGAAGCCAAAACCGAAATGAAACCAAACCGTTTGGTTCGGTTCGGTGCGGTTTCAAACGGTTTCAGTTTGGTTTTTAAGAAAAAAATGTACAATTTGCAATTTAACATATTAATAAGCATTTCCTAGTAGCAATAGGAAAAAGACATTTGTTATATAAACAATTAGCATGTTGCATGCAGTTGTGATGTTAAAACACGTTTGTACAACAAAAGGGTGTCCCGTACAAGGTATAACATAATACAAATTGAATAACTTTGAATTCATTAAACGTGAGCGAAACTTTCATACTAGAATATGTGATATCATGCTTCAAATGAATGGACTTCATTAGATCATTGTTCGACTCTTGATAACAAGATTAGTCCACCCTTGTACATATATGTGTGTGTGTGTGTGTGATGGTATAAAATAACAAATGTCCTTCAAGTTAATGAACGAAAGAAAATGATGAATGATGATATTCTAGTGTGGTTGAGTACATACTAAGTGCATGGATTCTAACAAACAACTAATTAAAACATGAAATTTAGTATGGACATTTAATTAAATGTTTATTAATATTTGCGGTGCGGTGCGGTTCGGTTTCGGTGCGGTTTTCAAAAGTCAAAACCGAAACCAAACCGTTTTCTATGTTGCGGTTTGGTTTCAAAACCGAAACCGTTCCAAAACCGCAAAACCAAACCGTTCGGTGCGGTTCGATTTGGTTCGTGTTTCGGTTTCGGTTTTCGGTTCTAAGTACCCACCCCTAGTTTTAGCAAGTCCCAGAATTTACCCACGACTCCCATTGCTTTTGGAATTTGCTAATATGGGTCTGAGAGAAGTGGCTGCAGAGTTGGCTTACACATTCATCGTCCTACTTACCGAGTGAGGGTAAGACGAAAAAGATGAACGAATCAGAAGAAGAAGAATCTGTATTTGGTTTTGTACCGTTGGTGGTGGGTCAGGTTTTGAACCATATTGGTGACTAATCTAACAAAACTTATTGTTTAACATAAAAAATAAAAAACAAAAAAATAAAATATAAAAAAATAAAAAAAAGAAGAATTTGTATCGTTTGGTTTTGTACCATTGGTGTTGGGTCGGGTCTCAATTCAGCCAGTTGGACATAGGTTTTGGGTTTGGATTCAATTAAATTCGTTCTTTTCGGTTGTTTGGGCTTTGTCTCTAAACATACTTTACAAATTTGGGTTTGGCTTGGGATGAATTTGGGTTCAGCTAAGGTTTTCTGAATTTATTAATAGCGTATTTGCATATAGATAATGCTAAGCAGACCATGTTTCTAGACCATATTTTGTAAATCCAATGATGTGTCGGCTGAAAGTCAGGTACCTTTGTCACGCCCCGATCCCGACATACGTCGAGAATCGACACGTGGCATCACCAAACATCTGTATATCCAGCAGACCCCGCCTCCAGGATATGTACAAAGTATAATTCAAGATCCAAATGCATAATAATTTTTCGTATACTTTATGGTTGCATCTAACCTCCTCGTTAGACTGCCTACGTACCCTCAATAAGGATCAAGCCATTCGTAGTTCACCTTTGCTACAACTCGACATATAACACAATCCGTTCAAGCCAAAATGCATAACATTCCTCAATCAAACATTTGGACTTGACACGCATGAATTATTTGATTCAAGCTACATAACAACAACCCACATGACAATCAAGGTTTCTATTTCATCCATCATATAAATCATTATGTTTCAACATAAAATCGCAATTCATATCATGTAATATATCAAAGAATCAACAAAGCACAATAGTATCCTCTAGTCGCATTGATCATTGATCTAATCATATTAATAACAATCATATTCAACATCATTCCATAATCATCTCAAGTAACCCATTCCATGAATTAAGGAGACACAATATTAACATTTAATTATGTTAATCAGTCAACCAGATCACACATCAGTGCACAAAATTTAAGAAAGGAATTCTACATAATTCTCTGCCTGGATTCCAAGTAGTAACTTGATAATTCTAATTTATATTCACAAGGTCTATTGTAGGTAATTCCCATTCACTCGAATCCAGGGTTATAGTCTAACTTATGGAAATGAGCAAGAGTAGGGATTTCGGACCACTCAACGGAATCCAAACCAGGATACGATTCTGGACCACTTAACGAAATCTAAAATAAATTACGATCGCCTATTGAAATGTAGCAAGTACAACTAATCATCATCACCTCTAAAAAACCATAGGCATAATCTCTTCGCGCAGGCAGTGATCACCCATCACGGATATACCAAGCATGATCACCAATGAATACATAGGGTCCCCCATCGCAGATATACCAAGCAGTGATCACCCATCGCGGAAATACCAAGCATGATCACTCATACAATGCGTATGGTCCCCCATCGCGGATATACCAAGTAGGACAATCTAAGTACCACTGCTACCTGGTGCAATCAGTTCAGCACACTATCTACCCATACCTTAACCCCTATGAGTTACAACGTAGTTACCTACACCATCAACTTCTCATGGCCACCAACAAATATGTCACACCAGCCTATAAGTTCTACATCATACTTCTAATAAGATTCTAGGCTCACATTGTCATAAAAATAGCCATACACATCATTCACATTACTAAAAAGATAATTAACCCACATCACAACCATCATTAGTACACAAGCCAAATCATGTTTAATAAACATAGGTCTATGGCTAAATATATAAAAATCACATTTCAATAGAAATCATATTTATAAAACCAATTCATATTCACAACGGATACTAATATAAGAAATTAAGGTAATAAACCCTATCACATATATTCAAGTCACTTTCTAACCAATGTGGGTCCACTAGACTTCACTTAGTCTCTGGTAGTACCAATTCTAGTATCTGGAACGTTTCGAGACATGTTGACCAAAAGTAAACTCTCAGTCAACGGTAGGGTCCACAACTCTACATAATTTGATCCGAAAGATCCGCCCATCGGATTTCAGATCTACAACTTCCTAAGGTTGTAATTATACTCATAAAATATCATACTAAAGTTTCACCACGATCCGACGGTCGAATCTTTGCCAATCACAATTTCCGGTGGCGGTTAACGTTTTATTTTAAGAACTTACAAATCCAATTTGGGAAGATCCGTACGTCTGATTCCCAATCCATAAGTTCCTATGGCCCTCAAATATTACGTACTACAATGTATTAAATTTTGGTGACGATTCAACGGTCGGATCATCGATTCATTTAAAGTCCAAGTGGCGGTCTCTATCAAAACTATAGTCATACAACTGGTTTTCGTCAATCGAACATCACATAAGGAATCAGGGTATCTAAATTAGTCTAGAAAGGGCAGGTGGGGTCTCAGCCCACACGCCGCCGCACACGTAGCTGCACGTGGCGGTTGGCTGCCCTGACTCGCCGGAAAATTCAATTATTTCCAAAAATTACCAAATTTTACAGGAAAGTATATCTCAGTGAGTGGAGTAGGTTTTATACCTCCATGTGAGCTTCGACGCCTCCACCACGGCTTGGGCTTTGTTCCTGGGGTTGAGGGGAGCCTATTGGTGGTGGTAATTGGTTGAGTTACCTTCACAATTGATGGATTGCCGCCACAAACCTCATCGCACCCACCATGCGGGTTTCACAATTTCAAGGGCAAATTCCATCAATTTTGGAGTGGAATAGGTAGAGGGAAGGTCATGGAGTGATTCCCAGGTGGTGGCTCGGCTTAATTCACTGGAATGTGGCCTGAAGAACCCATGGTTCCATTACTTCCGACTTGGTCGAGTCGCACAAGCTGAGTAAGGATCCTTGATCCCAAGTTGCTCTCCATCTCTCTCGTCCCCTCCCCTCTTAAATTCGTTCCCCTGCTTCCTCTCTCCTCCCCCGATTCGTCCCACCTCCCTACTTCTCCGGTTCCCCCTTCTTTTCCTTTCCCTTGCTGCCATTAGGCAGCCTCTCTTCCCTTTTTTTTTTCTCTCTTCTTTGGCTGCCAGTTGGCAGCTCTAGTTATTTATTTAATTTTTTTACAACAATACGCGATCAAGGGGCTTCTTAAAAAAAACATATGTTGTACGTATAAACGCGTTGAAATTAATAATACGAAAATACGTACCTTTAAATAGTGAAATCCGAGGACAGGATTTCACATTCTTCCCCCTTCAAAAAAATTTCGTCCTCGAAATTTCAGTACCAATTCCATATCCACCAATGCCACATATCAAATAGATAACGATTCACAATTGGCATTCACACTTTAGTTATACTCGAATTTAGCTAACATCAAGCTAGACACTATCAAACCATAGCTCGCGAATACAATTATCATTGCCTTAACACGACCTTAATGCCAATCTTTGTACAAGCACAAGAAATGTCAATAATAACATGAATTCACCAATATACTCATGATTCAATTCACAATAATCAATATTCAAGATTCGAATATAAATTCAATAACAATACATTCCATCTCCATGACACAATTTCTAACAGCCAAAGGTAAAGGTGCTTGGACCTAATACCTAATCACTAAAAGTTGTCATGCCCCGATCCTGACATACATCCAGAATCGACACGTGGCGTCACCAAGCATCCATATATCCAACAAACCCCACCTCCGGGATATGTACAAAGTATAATTCAAAATCCAAATGCATAATGAATTTTCGTATACTTTATGGCTGCATCTAACCTCCTCGTTAGACTGCCTACATACCCTCAATAGGTATCAAGCCATTCGTAGTTCACCTTCACTACAACTCGACATATAACACAGTCTGTTCAAGCCAAAAGTCATAACATTCCTTAATCAAACATTTGGACTTGACAAGCATGAATTATTCGATTCAAGCTACATAACAACCCACATGACAATCAAGGTTTCTATTTCATCCATCATATAAATCATTATGTTTCAACATAAAATCGCAATTCATATCATGTAATATATCAAAGAATCAACAAAGCACAATAATATCCTATAGTCGCATTGATCACTGATCTAATCACATTAATAACAAACATATTCAACATCATTCCACAATCATCTCAAGTAACCCATTCCATGAACCAAGGAGGCACGATATTAACATTTAATTATGTGAATCAGTCAACCAGATCACACATCAGTGCACAAAATTTAATAAAGGAATTCTACATAATTCCTTGCTTGGATTCCAAGTAGTAACTTGATAATTCTAATTTATATTCAAAAGGTCTATTATGGGTAATTCTCATTCACTCGAATTCAGGGTTATAATCTAACTTATGGAAATGAGCAAGAGTAGGGATCACTCAACGGACCACTCAACAGAATCCAAACCAGGATACAATTCCGGACCACTTAACGGAATCTAAAATAAATTACGATCATCTATCGAAATGCACCAAGTACAACTAATCATCATCACCTCTAAAATGTGTATGGTCCCCCATCGCGGATATTCCAGGCAGAACCATAGGCATAATTTCTTCGTGCAGGCAATGATCACCCATCGCGAATATACCAAGCATGATCACCCCCGAATACATATGGTCCCCCATCGCGGATATACCAAGCAGAACCATATGCATAATCTAATAACATAGACAGTGATCACTCATCGTGGATATACCAAGCATGATCACCCCTAATAGTCCCCTATCGCAGATATACCAAGCAGGACTGTATTCTGTAGCTCTAGGTAGTGATCACCCATCGCGGATATACCAAGCAGGACCATAAGCATAGTCTAATCGTGCATGCGGTGATCACCTATCGTGGATATACCAAGCATGATCACCCCTGAAGTACGTATGGTCCCCCATCACGGATATACCAAGTAGGACCATCTAAGTACCACTGCTACCTGGTGCAATCAGTTCAGCACACTATCTACCCATACCTCAACCCCTATGAGTTACAACGTAGTTACCTACACCATCAACTTCTCATGGCCACCAACAAATATGTCACACCAGCCTATAAGTTCTACATTATACTTCTAATAAGATTCTAGGCTCACATTGTCATAAAAATAGTCATACACATCATTCACATTACTAAAAAGATAATTAAACCCACATCACAACCATCATCAGTACACAAGCCAAATCATGTTTAATAAACATAGGTCTATGACTAAATATATAAAAATCACATTTCAATAGAAATCATATTTATAAAACCAATTCATATTCACAATGGATACTAATATAAGAAATTAAGGTAATAACCCTATCACATATATTAAAGTCACTCTCTAACCAATGTGGGTCCACTAGACTTCACTTAGTCTCTAGTAGTACCAATTCTAGTATCTAGAACGTTTCGAGACATGTTGACCAAAAGTCAACTCTCGGTCAACGATAGGGTCCACAACTCTACATAATTCGATCCGAAATATCACCCATCGGATTTTGGATCCGTAACTTCCTAAGGTCCGCATTATACTCCTAGAACATCATACTAAAGTCACACCATGATCCGCCGGTCGGATCTTCGCCAATCACAATTTCCGATGACGGTTAACGTTTTATTATACAAACTTACAAATCCAATTTGGGAAGATCCGTACATCGGATTCCCAATCTGTAAGTTCCTATGGCCCTCAAATATTACGTACTATAATGTATTAAATTTTGGTGACGATCCAATGGTCAGATCATCGATTTATTTAATGTCCAAGTTGCGATCTCTATCAAAACTATAGTCATACGACGGGTTTTCGTCAATCGAACGTCACATAAGGAACCAGGGTATCTAAATTAGTCTAGAAAGGGAAGGTGGGGTATCAGCCCACGCGCCGCCGCACACGTAGCTGCATGTGGCGGTCGGTCGCCCTGACTCGCCGAAAAATTCAACTATTTCCAAAAATTACCAAATTTTACAGTAAAGTAGATTTCAGTGAGTGGAGCAGGTTTCATACCTATGGCCAAGTCCAATTTGGCCGGAAAACACCTCAAATCTCCTATGAACCGTCGGAACCCTAGAATTGGGTGTGCTTCAATTCGACCTCCATGTGAGCTCTGACGCCTCCACCACGGCTTGGGCTTTGTTCCTGGGGTTGAGGGGAGCCTATTGGTGGTGGTAATTGGTTGGGTTACCTTCACAATTGATGGATTGCCACCACAAACCTCGTCGCACCCACCGTGCAGGTTTCACAATTTCAAGCGCAAATTCCATCAATTTTGGAGTGGAATGGGTAGAGGGAAGGTCATGGAGTGATTCCCAGGTAGTGGCTCGGCTTAATTCACCAGAATTTGGCTGGAGGAACCTACGGTTCAATTACTTCCAACCGGGTCGGGTCGTACAAACTGGGTAGGGATCCCTGATCTCGTGTTGCTCTCCCTCTCTCCCGTCCCCTCCCCTCTCTGATTCGTTCCCCTACTTCCTCTCTCCTCCCCCAATTCGTCCCACTTCCCACCTCTCTCCGATTCCCCCTTCTTTTCCTTTCCCTTGCTGCCATCAGGCAGCCTCTCCTCCTTTTTATTTATTTTTTCTCTCTTCATTAGCTGCTAGTTGGAAGCTCTAGTTATTTATTTATTTTTTTACAACAATACGCGATCGAGGGGCTTCTAAAAAAAAACATACGTCGTACATATAAACGCGTTGAAATAAATAATAAGAAAATACGTACCTTTAAATAGTGAAATCCGGGGACAGGATTTCACAACCTTCTTATGATTTAAACAAGAAATTCAACCATAAATTGTTTCATCATGTAATTTACAAAATATAATTCATGACTTCAAGTAGATGATCTCTCTAGCATCATCTTTTACGCATTAAGAATGTGAGAAGTAAAAAATGAGAACGACATCAACTACTCTCTTAAGTCATCTCATTCCTGGTTTGAGTGTATTGGATTATTTTTTTTGGGTACGTAGGGTATTGGATTAGGGGTTTGCTGTCCACACACCCCTTTTTGCTTCTCCCACACTTCTTGTTAATTTGTGTCATTTGACCTTCTTCAATTCATCCGATCTGACGGCCGAAAATTAGAAGGGAGTGTGAGAAGTTAAAAAGGATATATGAATCACACAGCCCATTGGATTATCGTCTTAAAGGTGAGAGACACATTTTGTTTCTTATATGTTAGTAAACGTGAAAATGTCATGAATCGCCGTGACTTTCTTTCTTCTAATTCTCCTTGGAAAGAAAGGGCTAGCTTTGTATATAGCCCCACTCAACCGACCATTTCCCCCATCCCTTTGATGTTTGTTGCCTTATATACCGGCGTACTTACACAAGACTCTTGTTTATTCTATGATTTTAGTTTTGATGAACATGAATAAAAAAATTAAGATGATAAATCACAAAAAGAAAGACATGGTCTTATGGAATGTATAAAAAAAAAATGCAGGATGGCATGGAATTAAGAGGGTATATATTAAATATGGAAAGCAAAAGAGACATATAGGTGTGGCATAATTTAAAAATGTATGGATGAGGTTAACAAAATTATAAATAAGAAGAGAGGAATCATGAGGAGTTTTTAGGATATCTAGCTTCTACAAATTGTTAAATGTAGTAATTAACAGTAAATTGAAGAGAAATACATTCATTAATTATATTTAAAGTATTTCTCTCACTTGTAAGTGATATGTTTTAAATTTGATTTTCATAAATGAATGGTAAGTGCGACACTAATTATTATTCGTCCGACCCCAGTGTAAGATCCCACATCTTCCAGGGGTGTGGATCCTCTATGCCTTATATGTATATTCCCATCTCTACCTAGCACGAGGCCTTTTGGGAACTCACTAGCTTTAGGTTCCATCGGAACTCCGAAGTTAAGTGAGTTCGGGCGAGAGCATTCGCAGGATGAGTGACCCACTGGGAAGTTCTCGTGTGAGTTCCCAGAAACAAAACCGTGAGGGCGTGGTCGGGGCCCAAAGCGGACAATATCGTGCTAGGGTGGAGTCGAGCCCGGGATGTGGTGGTGGCCCGGGCGGGGATGTGACAATTTGGTATCAGAGCCAATCCTTAGGCGGAAGTGTGCCGATTAGGACGTCAGGCCCCTAAGGGGGGGTGGATTGTAAGATCGCACATCGCCCAGGGGGTGTGGATCATCAATACCTTATATGTATATTCTCATCTCTACCTAGCACGAGGCCTTTTGGGAACTCACTAGCTTCAGGTTCCATCGGAACTCCGAAGTTAAGCGAGTTCGGGCAAGAGCATTCCCAGGATGGGTGACCCGCTGGGAAGTTCTTGTGTGAGTTCCCAGAAACAAAATCGTGAGGGTGTGGTCGGGGCCCAAAGTGGACAATATCGTGCTAGGGTGGAGTCGAGCCCGGAATGTGATGGTGGCCCGGGCTGGAATGTGACACCCAGACTCTATACTATATATTATATTAAAGATAAATGTCATATCATTCTGCTCTGCTCCTCATTAATAAAAACATAACAAAAAAAAAACACACACAGAGTGGAAAATAATGTTTTTAAAATATTAACAATTATCACTCAGTACTACGGTTCTCTTCACTTAGAAGTGAGAGACCTTAGGTTCAAATCTCATGGATGACGAATTCGATACCAAATTAAGCTGCCCATTGTGTGGCTTAGCTGAACTTCCCCTCTTTCTAGTATTAAAATATCGATGTACTAAAATAATAATATCAACAACAATTACCTATTTATCATTTGCGGACAAGTTTTGGATACTCTGAAGCCAAAGTGGTAATCTTAACAGACTCACAAAAAAAAAAATAGCAAGGATGCATGCTCTGGTATTGTAATAGATATTAGACACGAACACAAATTCATGACTCATAAGTGGCGATGCATTGGACAATGACAAAGTCATGAGTTAAACTGAATTAACTCTCGACATAAGTCATGGACATATTTTAACAAATAAAAAAAAGATACAAATGGATAACATATAATTTTATGCAGTTATTACATCCCAATTATTTTAGTGTATTCATACATTAACAATTCAATATCGGTTCGCTTTATTAAGAGCAGTGGGTAACACGTCTCATATATGTTTTTATTTTATTTCCGTAAATGAGAATGGATGTATCGAACAAAATTTCATTCTCACGGCTTGAGAATCTCAAGAGGAATGATATTCATTAATGGATGAAATACGTAAAAATCGATGAGAATTAGGTGCATACAAAGGGTCTAGATAAAAACATTGCTAGAGAATTCAATCCGGTCAAAGAGAAAAAGAGTGTCCCACAATTCAGAAGGTTCTTCGAACCAAAGAATAGGATTATCACAATTCAGACTCATTTGTGCTAACCCATGACCGACTTTATTCGTCTACGTCCACTGAATTCAATTCTTCATTGCTGCAAAGACTTTATCATCTTTCTGGTGTCGTGTAATATATTTCCAGACGGTGAAAAATCATCCTGACCACCATGTTTGAGGGCTGCCATGACAAACAGTGTATCACCCACAAAACCGTGGCTTGTAGTTGTTTCTGTCTAACCAAAAACGCTGCATCCCTTGCTGCCATAGTCTCGCCCAGCACTGGGGAGGAAATGGCATCATGCACGATTCGTCCGTGGTGATTTTCTTTTTTCTTAAATTACCTGAGTTGGTAGTGTGTTCCAGCAAATCCATCAAACACAAATCTTCACTTTATCCGATACTAAGCCCTCCACAAAACTTTCAATAAGAATTTAACCTCACTACTTAAGTAATTGTTTTGATCGCATAATATCTCATCATTCTGAAAGGTTGTCATTTGTGATCCTTCTATGGCCCTTTCTGTTTGGTGTAACTCAAGATTGTCGTTGCTCAGTTATAGGTAATTTCATTATGGATAATGCTTGTGTTTCTTTTATGGGAAACATACTTATCCTCCACTTATGATTAACGTATTTTAATTTATAATCGGAATCATTCATTCTCTTTATCATCATGTAAAGATCAAATGTATAAATAAATAAAAAATAAAAAAAATCAATTTGGAGATCGTTTATACAACATATCATATTGTGGGTTATCTGAAAGAATGAATGAATCCCTACAATATAAGAAGTAAAGTATTTTCCTTTCGATCTTATAATCACTTATTACATATTCATGTATCGTAAGAAAGAATGAATCCCTACAGTATGAGAGTAAAGTATTTTCTTTTCGATCTAGTTATTACACTTTTTTTTTCGTCAAAGAGTGTTGCATCATACATGATGCATCAATTTCTCCATCAATGGGACGTTGAGACATACAATGGGAGCATTTAATGAACACGTCAAAACCATTGATGGCATTCCATACTTCATTGATGAGCTTGTGCATCAGCATAGTGACATGAGAGACGATTGCTGCCATGAAAATCTTGCACGGACTCCACATTTCTCCACCGCCAATTGGGATTCAAATGCAACACTGGATGCTCGTACTGTTGGGTCCCACAGCCAATTGCATGAATAATAAATAATTAAGCTTAGTTCGCCACGTATTCTTGCCTGAATGACCTGGCCGTGAGCTAGTGGACAAGTTCCAAATATTTTAATAAAGATCCTCAAAGGACAATGCAATTGATCGATCATATCATATACCCGTAGAACGTCCATGGGCGATGGACCATGCTTGCAACGCAACCTACCATAGATTTTTTTTGTGTTTGTGGAACACCAATCAGCGCGTCATGATATAAATAAAAATATATATTATATTTATAGTGTTACAATCACAATAAAAAAAATTACTCATGTTTCATGTTTATATTTGAACAAAGATCTACTAAACATTATGTCACGGAAGGGGCAATTTCTTTGCCATGTTCACATATACTAACCATTATATGTGAACAAAAATCTACAAAATCAAACAGTTAGGTTGATAGACTAATAACAAATTAAACCAAATCGTTTGAAAGAGTGGAACATATTCCTTGTACATTATACCATGATCAGTACCTTTTAGCCTAATTATATACTACATCAATCTTGATTTGATGCAAATTTGCTCTATTAATCACAAGTACTAATCAAGACACTGTCAGAAAATCTCTCTGCCAATTGCTAGTGGCAATGGAGGTGGATTGTCTGCCCTCCTATTTTCATACTTTCCTATTTGTATGGTCACGGTTAAGCCACGTCAACATTTTATATTCCTATTATTTATTGTTTTATTATTTTTATAAAAATTAATATAAAATGTTAACGTGACTTAACCGTGATCACACATCACATGAGAGTATGAGGAGAGTATAGAAATGGGAGGGTAGATAGTCCACCTCCAGTGGCAATAGGACTAATGATCATAATCTTTCTAGAAATTAGTAAGGACACATTGGGAACCATACAATCAATCTCCATGTGTCAGTAGTACAGATCCAATATCCTGCATGTGAATGTATGATCATGACTCATGAGTCTTCTTCAGTTAAACTAGTTCGAATGAATTGTAGAACTCATCATTCGATCAAAATTTAATAAAATGTGATTATTTATATATATTTTTTATTTCACATTATTCTTTATTATTAAATTAAAATCAAACAGGTAATTTTTTTTAACCATCGCATCTAGAACAACGGGACTCGTGTACTCATACCCACAAAGTACAGATATTTATCAAACATCACAAAAATATGATTTAAAGGGGTCAACCACCCTTCTCTCAAAGGATTTGGATTATTTCCTGAGCCCAAGAAGAGGATTCTCCTGATCAAAGACTGTGAGCCGTTTGATTTTTATCAAAAAACTATAAACACGGAAGTTCTTTTAAAGTTATAATAATTATAACCGTTGAATTTTTATTCAATAGCCCATAGTTTTTTATCAGGAGGATCTTCTCCTTGGGCTCAGGAAAGGATCCAAATCCTCTCTCTAAAACATGTTTCTGACTCCAAAAGACCAAGAGATCTCCCAAAATCGGAAGAGGATCCTCTCCTGAGCTCAAGATGGGGATCCTCCTGACCACAAAATCTGGACCGTTCAAATTTAATCCAATGGCTCCAAATAGGGAGCCTTCTAAAAGTTATAATAATTGCAATCATTAAATTAAATTTGAACGGCTCATATTTTGTGGTCAGGAGGATCCCCATCCTGAGCTCAGGAGAGGATCCTCTTCCCCCAAAATCAACACTCACTCACCAATCACTCAGTCAGAATCAATCTCCTTCCACTTTAAATTGGAAGATGATCCTCTCCTGAGCTCAAGATAGGGATCCTCCTGACCAGTCCATCTGGATCTTTCAAACTTAATCCAACAGTTACAATTATTATAACTTTTAGAGAGCCCCTTGTTTGGAGCTGTTGAATTAAATTTGAACGATTCAGATAGGCTGGTCAAGAGGATCCTCATCCTGAGCTCAGGAAAGGATCCTCTTCCCTTTAAATTAACTGCAAAACAGAAGCATCCACCCTCTAGACTTTTTTGTCATTTTCCCCAAATTTTTTTATTTATTTTCCCAATTTTTTATTCTCCAATGCATGATCCACTCACCTTCTCAAAATTTTCTTTTACTTAATTAACCCCCCAATCAAAAGACATTTTGCATGGATGAACAATGAACTACCTGGAGATCCTCACCCCAAAGAAGTAAAAAGCTACTTCTCCCTTTCTATTCTACTTCTCATCATTTCTCACCAACCCTTGTAAATATAAACCCCCTTCCTATCCTCTTTCACTTTCACTCCGCACTCTCCCACTTCACTTCCCCAAAATATTTGCTTCACTTTCATTTGTTCAATACTTCCTCTCCTCTTGCACATTCATGTTCTAATTGTTCTTTCATCTATTTTATCGTTTATTATGTTGCTTTTGTCATGTTAAATTGATCATCGCGATCGTCCATTTTAAAGGCTTGAAGTATTTTGATTTGTGAGTTGTCAAACTACATAAATTCCTTGTCTGGTAACAATTATTTTCTCAATTTCTTCATTTATTCATCTTCAAAAAATAAATGTGCATGACCAACATCAAAGAAAGCCTTTTACCAATAGAGCGCAGGCCAAGAATGCTTCTCAAAGATTTCCTCGGTGAAAATTCTAACTCATGTTCTTCAAGTGGTTTCATATCATTTCCAAGACAGTTACCATCCAATCCAAGCAATGCCCCCAAAACCCAAAATTCATGTTCAGAAAATACCAATACCATTTCCAGAAAACTACTCAGAAGCAGATCAAAGGCTGCCTGGACCACAATCTCAGCATTCCACTCTCTCATGAATGCAGTTAAAAACATGTCATTTACCGCGGTAAAACCCCCCTCGTTTTTACCTAGGAGCCTCTCAAGGAGGCTGCTGCAGTCGAGACAGAACTCACCAAGATCATCAAGGAAGCAAGGTAGTCAAAGCCAAGTCCAAATTACCGTGCAAGTCAAAGACATCATACGGTGGACATCCTTCCGCGATGAGAAGTTGCCTCCACCTCCACCTTTGGATTATGTTTCTTCACCTACGCATTGTACCACAAGCACCACCATAACAGGCTCCACTACCACATGTACTACGTGTAGTAGTAATAGCAGCAGCAATGGGTCGAGCTGGTGTGACAGTGATTTTACCTCGGAGTTTTTACCGCCTTGGGGTGGCAACTCTGACCCTGACTATCAGGAGGATAGTAAAAAATATTCACCATGTGTCGGCAGGGATTCCATGGAGGCTGCATCAGGGACAGGAAGTTACGCCGCATTGGGACCCAAGGTACGTCAATTATTTAGTGCACCGCGATCTAAATTTATATTGTGTGTCTGCTGTTGAGGATCCTTGGATGCTAAGCTTTGGCTGTACATGTATCGGAAATGTCCACATTTAAATAAACATGATGAGTAAAATTGTCTTTAGTGAAAAACAATGGTTGCTTAAGCTTTGTTAAACACAATTTGCTCATAGACAGATGACTGACAACTGTTAATTTTATGTTATATTTCTGAATTAACATTATCTTTAATTGTTTCGATCTCAAATTTTTGCTAAGCAGTTGGACAGTGCATATCAGACAAAATGCAAGTCACCATTAATTTAAATAAGTTTAGATCCCAAAGTACTTCTTGTTAATTGTTTAGGATTTAGTTCTGAAAATATACAAAAGTACCAAAACAACACTGCCACTATTTTAATTTTTTTTTTGTCAACACGATTGAATGTTGTGATTTAGTTACTTTTGAGGTAACAACACTTTTATCGCTAGGCCAAGGGGCATGGCCCAGTGACATATTTGACCAAAAGGACTCTCCAATCTCTTGAGAGTTGTCCCACATTGGTGAGGGATAAGGTTTGCTATGTGCTTATATGGTATTGGGCTACTCCCCATATTGCCAATTGGTTTTATGATGGAACCTCAATTTTATCATGATATTAGAGCGGGTTGTCCTCGTGTGAAGCCAAACGGCCACACGCGCTCCACGTCACCCAGTTGTTGTCTACATGTAGGCTTGAAAATCCGCCACACGTGCGGGAGCGTGTTGAGAATTATCTCACATCGGTGAAGGACAATGTTTGCTATGTGATTATATGGTATTGGGCTACTCCCCATATTGCCAATTGGTTTTATGGTGGAACCCAATTTCATCATGGTATCAGAGCGGGTTGTCTTCGTGTGAAGCCAAACGGCCACACGCGCTCCACGTCACCCAGTTGTTGTCCACGTGTAAGCTTGAAAATCTACCACACATACGGGGGCGTGTTGAGAGTTGTCCCAAATCGGTGAGGGACAATGTTTGCTATGTGCTTATATGGTATTGAGCTACTCCCCATATTGCCAATTGGTTTTATGGTGGAACCCCAATTTCATCAAGGGGCGCGTTGAGAGTTGTCCCACATCGGTGAGGGACAAGGTTTGCTATGTGCTTATATGGTCTTGAGTTACTCTCTATATTGCCAATTGGTTTTATGGTGGAACCCCAATTTCATTATGGTATCAGAGCCCATGGTGCAGGCCGGTGCAAGCCAATGAGTTTGTCACCCATAAGGAAACAAGTCTGAACTCTTAATATAGAGACGACAGCTGAGTTCCATTGAAAACAAGTGGGCCCAACATGAGCTGTTAAAGTCCCACATCGGTGGGGATAAAGTCCCACAAATGGGTTTAAATAGAATTACCATACTCTAACTAATACCGAGACATTTTGTGGTAAAACCCCACACCTGACGGATTGGGCAGATGATAAAGGTGGGGACAGTATCGATGTCGTTAAAGTGGGACGGGCCCGACGATCTAAAAATTCCATTATGGGGAGTAGCCCAAGACCATATAAGCACATAGCAAACATTGTCCCTCACTGATGTGGGACAATTCTCAAAGCAAACATTGTCCCTCACTGATGTGGGACAATTCTCAACACAATCTCTCTGCCTAAATTATTAAGGGCGTTCTTCCTTACACATGATGTTCTATATTTGATTGTCTCCCTTTCTTAATATCACTTGTATAAAACGATATGATAATGTTGACTATCAAATTCAAATTTTGTGATAAGCATTTATATTCTATCATGTACGTACTGAATTGAATTTTGTATGTGGCAGGTTAAGCTGCCACTGTGTGATGAAGAAGATGAGCAGCACAGCCCAGTTTCAGTGCTTGGTTTTCAATTTGGGGAAGATGAAGACCCGTCATTTTCAAGTAATTTTGATCAAAGCCTGGCCAATATGGAAAGTACGTGTCTTCTTCCTTCTTTCTCTCTATAACAAGCACTGAAAATCCCGACTGAAGTAAGACAAGTCACTCATATTACTTCAGTCTGGACAAGTCACCCAAGTCCCCTAGTGAAATTACTTGTGGTTCAAAAGCCTTATTAGTCGAGGAGTTTTTTTTTTTGGTAACGTAATTATTGTAGGTTTTCTTTGTTAAGTGTGAGTCGCGACCTAAACGGTCTAGGTGAGCACCTAAGTAGGTCTGGGCACCCTTTATTAAATTTCAAAAGCCTAGGGATTAATCCGGGAGGTGGCCAGCCACCTAGCCCCCGGGATATTTAGAATAGTTGTCCTAGTGGCATAAATTGTGTTTTGAGCCCTTTTTTCTTTCTTTCTTCAGATTATTTAGCACAATTTTTTCTTTCTTTTCTGAAGTATGATGCTAACATTGTATCAAATTTTAATAGGGACAAAAGAAATGCTTATGCAGAAGATCAAGCTCTTTGAGAGTCTTGTAACAGTGGATCCTATCAACTTAGACACATCAATGTCGTTCGAAGAAAGAACCAACATTGAAGAAGATGACGAAACAGCAGAAAGGGCAATGGAGCTGTTAAATCATTGCAAAGCAAGCTGCTCAGACCTAAAGAGCTGGGAGCTGGAACTAGTAGAAGATCAACTATTGTTTGATTTTTTTAGAGAAGAAATGTGTGCTCAAAGAAATAAAAAAGAAGATGGGTTTAATAGGGAAATGATTAGCAAAGCAAGAGCTTGGATGAGTGGGGACTGGGGATCACTAAAGCACAACAAGGAAGCTTGTGTGAGAGAGATGCACAAAGGAAGGAGGTGGAACAAGTTTGAGTTTGAGCAAGAGGAGCTGGGTTTGGAAATAGAGATTGCCTTGTCAGAGTATTTGGTGGATGAGCTTTTGCTTGATCTCTTATCAAGATAAGAAATCTACCTCTTGAGAAGGACTTTGATGCAGGGAAAATTAAGGGATTATTTTTTAATTTGTAATAAATTAGGATATATAGCATGAAAACCCTAAACTCTTAAGGAAAATATTAGAAGGAAATATTACAATATCTTCCTTATAAAACAAGTAATCTTTTTATTTTTATTTATTTATTTATTTATCTGAAAACAAGTAATCTATAATTGAGATAAAATATGCTAGGATAACATAAAACAAATAATCTTTTTTTTTTCTCTGAAAACAAGTAATTGTTGCAGTCATATTTAGAATAGGAATGTGATTGTGTAAATCCTAGGGAATCTGGGAATGTATCTTATATTCCTATTAGGATTAGATTACTTATTAAATGTTGTAATCCTAAAGGGAAATGTTTTACCCTTCCTACTACTATAAATAAAAGCACAATGGGGTGAATCAAACACACCTCACAATTAAATCAATCTCTCTTCTCCCTAAAGCTTGCCGCACCCCTCTCTCTCTCTAACCCTAGATCGCTCAATCAAATATGCCTACAACACGTTATCAGCACGCTCTTGCCAGAAGCTAAGGAAGTGACGCATCGTTGGAGGAGGCTATCATCCACCACATTCAAAGGCTTATTCGTTTTCTGCTAATCAGGTACGCTTAAAATAAAAGAAGATATTTGAAACGTCCACGAAGCATGAAAACATTCCCCATGATGCATGAACCCCTCTATGTTTATATTTTCCCTTCGATATATATATTTTATATGTGCATATATTTGTCAATATATATATTTGTTTCATGCATCGCACAATTAAATTGTTATGTGGAATTTGTGAGTCAAAGCATAAAATTAAATTAGAAGCATATTAGGGTTTGTAGAACCCTAACAATTTCGAAAATTTTGGGCAATTGGACACCCCCCCTTCGACACAACCTTCGCAGCAGCCCTATGGGCTCTTGCTGCACCTAAATGGATCCCCAGGCCTTCGGCCTGCTTGAGTGGAATAGGCCTGCATCCCTAGTTCTTTCTCTGTGGAAAGCCTGCAGCTTTCCTGGACCCAGACCAGACCTATGGCAAGCCTTGCTTGCTGGGTCTTTGTCCTGCACGCACACGCCAGCCCATGAGCTGGGGGTTTTTCTTCCACCCGTGTGACCTGAAGTCCACCCCGTGACACCCCTTGGGCCGTGTCTTATGCTTAAGATACCCACCCATGCCCACATATTTTTGGGGCATACTTTTCAATCCAAATGCTATTATTTTAGCATTCTAAATAATTTAACCCGTATGTTAATATTATTTTGCTTCTACAATTGACCTCGTATGGCCCGATTTATTGAATTAATTAAAAGTGACCTGCAGTCCATTAATCTGATAATGAATCCAAAATTATTGACCTGAATATCACTTTTGGAGATTAACGATTCAATAATTTATTTTTATACTTTGAACCGTCACATACTTTCGTAGTAACGAAGCTCTCACACTTGAGTTCCCGAAGACAACTCAAATCCACTACACTTAGTATATTGCATTCTGTGTTTCTTGCAGGAACCTTTCATTATGAACTAATTGTTCATAAAACTAAATTGAACCTGTAGTTTCAAATTTAGTGCCTTTGAAACCCGAAGTTTTCATTCAAAACATACCACATGAAACCCGTAGTTTTCATGCATAAATTAAACCAATACATATCTAAAGAACCTGTATGTTCTACGATATATGTCTATGGCTTACCATATGACTAATCACGTTTTCTCCCTCCGTTTTAAGGACATGTCGAACTTGAACAAGCTCGATTTCTCCGCTCTAGAAGTCTCTGGAAGAAACTATCTGAAGTGAGTTCAAGACGTGAAGCTTCATCTCACTGCAAAGGGCATTAGAGCCATCATCAAGACACATATCGCCGAAAAAACCTGTTAACGAAGCTCAGAAGGCTATTGCAATGATCTTCATCCGAAGACACATTCATGATGCACTGCAGACTGAGTATCTCGCTGAGGAGGACCCACACACCCTCTGGCTTGCTCTGGCCGACCGTTTCGATCACCAGAAAGATATATACTTGCCTAAAGCAAGACACGACTGGCAGCATCTTTGCTTCTAGGACTTTAAGTCCGTGAATGAATACAACTCTGAAGTTTGTAGAATCCATTTTCTGTTGAAATTCTGCAAAGTGGAACTAACCGAATCAGATCTCCTGGAGAAAACCTATTCGACCTTCCATGCCACCAATATTGTCCTACAGCAACAATATAGGGCACAGAAATTCACCAAGTTTTTGGATTTGATCTCTATATTACTTCTCGTTGAAAAGCAGAACCAGCATTTAATGAAGAATCATCAAGCTCGACCCACTGGCTCGAACGCTGCGCCTGAAGCGCATGCGACCTATTCTAACAGCCATAAACGACGAAAGAACCGTCGTGGCTGTGGCAATGGGCGGCAAGCCTAACCACGAGCCCAAGGTCAATTGAGTGCCGCACCTAAGGGAAGAATTGTGACCCAGCAGCGTCCACTTCTCTCCCCTAAGGTCCCAAACTTCAAGAACAAGGGCAAAGCTCCCGTTCAGGCTGCTTCTACTGAACTGGACATGTGATATCGCTGTGGATCAAAGGATCATTGGTCACGCGTATGCCGAGCTTCCCCTGAGGCTATTGCCAAGTATCATTCCCGTCGTGAGTCTAACTTTGCACATGTGGATCATCCAGCAGATGCAACTACATCATTGGAGATATCGGATTTCCAGGAGGCGTCAGCGCCTATGGATGAATAAATAAGACATGT
The DNA here is from genome assembly GCA_035220775.1 of Malus fusca. NCBI lineage: Eukaryota > Viridiplantae > Streptophyta > Magnoliopsida > Rosales > Rosaceae > Malus > Malus fusca. The sequence goes on along the minus strand of CM069059.1, from coordinate 17,028,639 downwards.
ATTTAGGGTGTTTACCCCTAGTTGTCGAACCCATTAGGAGTGGCCGGCCCTACCCCCTTTTTTTTTAGGTTTATGGTTTAATTTTGAACAATTTTTCTAAGTATTTGGAATAATTTGTTTGGTTTTGGTTTGTTTTGAATTATGGATTGCTATTTGAATGAATATTATTTTCTCGAATTGGTTAATTGAATGAATGGACTTATATTTATACATGTGACAAATTCAATCAATTTATGTCTAGGTATGTCTAGTGGGGAAGTTAGTTGTCTGGCAAATAGTGCAACCACGCACACCATATTGCGTGAACGCCACTATTTTACTAACTTCATACCCAAGAAAGCTCATTTGACAACTTTCTCAGGCTCATCCAACCTGATTGAAGGATACGGAAAGGCAAGTATCATGTTGTCTAATGGTACAATTCTGACCATTAAGGATGCACTCTATTCTCCACGTTCCGGAAGAACGTTGCTGAGTTTTAGAGATATTCGAGATAATCAATATCATCTTGAAACCACTGAAGATCATGGTTCTAAACTTCTTTGTATCACTTCGTATGAATATGGCTAGAAGCATATTCACGAGAAGTTGGAATGCTTGCCGAGTGGATTGTACATCACAACCATTCGCGGCATAGAATCCCACAGTGTGGCCGGCCCTATGCCTGAGTTCCCGGACACTTTGTTACTTTGGCATGATCGTTTGGGACATCCTGGACGTGACATGATGCGCCGTATCCTTAAATCTTCACACAGGCATAAGTTACATCCCTATGTTGGACTCCCACCATGCAAAGCGTGTTCTTTAGGGAAGTTGAATACTCATCCCTCATATACAAAGATCATTCACGACCCCCTTAAATTTCTTCAGAGGATTCAATGGGACATTTGTGGACCTATCCAACCAACCTGCGGACCATTTAGATACTTTATGGTGTTGGTTGATGCATCGACAAGATGGTCACATGTTTGCTTGTTGTCCACACGCAACGCCACGTTTACTAAACTCCTAGCTCAAATCATTAAGCTAAGGGCTCACCAACCTGATTATCCGATCAAGTCGATTCAACTGGATAATGCTGGAGAGTTTACGTCACAGACTTTTGATGATTATTTCATGTCAGTAGGGATAAATGTGGAACATCTTGTACCCCATGTTCACACCCAAAACGGCTTGGCAGAAGCTTTCATAAAGCGCCTTCAATTGATAGCTCGAACTTTGGTTATGCGAACCAAACTGCCGGTATCTGCCTGGGGCTATGCAATATTGCACGCAGCTATGTTGGTCGCCTGAGGCCCACCACTACCCAACCACATTCACCGTTACAGTTGGTCACTGGATATGAGTTTGACGTCTCGCATTTACGGGTGTTTGCGTGCGCCATTTATGTGCCAATAGCCCCGCCGCTACGTACCAAAATGGGTCCTCAGAGAAAAATGGGAATCTATGTCGGTTATGATTCGTCATCAATTGTTCGATACTTAGAACCCTTGACAAGAGATCTCTTGACCGCATGTTTTGCGGATTGTCACTTTGATGAGACAGTATTCCCGTCGTTTGGGGGAGATAAGCATGCTAACGTTCCCGTATAACGCCGTGAATTGTCGTGGTATGCTCCCACTATGTCTCATTTAGATCCCCGCACTGCCCAATCTGAAACTGATGTGTGTCGAATTATAGATTTTTAGAGCATTGCTCAAAGCATGCCGAATGCTTTTAATGATCTAGCAAAGGTGACAAGATCACATATACCCGCTGCAAACACACCTGCAAGGATAGATGTACCCCGTGTACGTCAACAACCCGCCTGGGAAGGCTGGACCGTCCCCGAAGGAGAGGAGGCCGCACCTTCCATGAGGCAAGGTACATTGGCGGCTAGCCAATCATCTGCTCCAACCCTGAAGCGTGGCAGACCCCTTGGTTCAAAGGATTCACAACCCCGGAAGAGGAAAATCGCACCAACTAGTGACCCTAGTTTGAATCCGACCATCACTCACTCATCCGTTCCAACGCATGAGGTTATTCTAGATTACAATGATGCTTCAGATGAAACATGTCGGCCTCCAGAGAATCGCGAGATTTCGGTCCACTACACAGTATTGGATGAGGTTTGGAATAGGAATGAGATGATCGTCGACGATGCTTTCTCGTACTCAGTAACTATTGACATCATGCTTAACGATGACATTGAACCACGTTCTGTCGATGAAAGCCGACGTAAAACTGATTGGTCAAACTGGAAACAAACAATCCAGGTCGAACTCGATTCGCTCGTAAAACGTAAGGTATTTGGACCTATCATTCCTACACCACCACGCGTGAAGCTCGTTAGCTACAAGTGGGTTTTCGTGAGGAAGCGTAATGAGAAGAGTGAAATAGTGCGATACAAAGCACGCCTCGTAGCGCAAGGCTTCTCTCAGCGCCCAGGGATTGATTACGAGGAGACGTATTCCCCCGTAATAGACGTTATAACATTCCGCTACCTAATCAGTTTGGTAGTTTCCAAAAAACTGAATATGCAGCTTATGGACGTGGTAACCGCGTATCTCTATGGGGCAAATAGTTCTAGACCATGGAACACTCTCTCAATTGACTGGCTCAAATAGTTCTAGACCACGGAACACTCTTTCAATTAGGTTGAGGAGGTCACTTTACGAATTAAAATAATCCGGGTGGATGTGGTATAACCGTCTTAGTGAATATTTGACAAGTCAGTGTTATGTGAACAACGAACAATGCCCATGCGTGTTCATAAAGAAGTCACATTCCGGATTTGCAATCATTGCAGTTTATGTCGATAACATGAACCTCATTGAGACTCCCGTAGAGCTTGAGGAAATTGCTACACACTTGAAATCGGAATTTGAGATGAAGGATCTTGGGAAAACGGGTTATGTCTTTACTGTTGGAGACACCGCTATATCTTGGAGGTCTACCAAGCAAACGCTAGTTGCGACTTCGTCTAACCATGCTGAGATTCTCGCCCTACATGAAGCATCGCGTGAGTGCTTTTGGTTGAGAGAAGTTATGGAACATATTCGAAGCACTAATGGTCTTACATCAGTCGTTGACTTTCCTACGACGATCTTTGAAGACAATGCAGCATGTATCGAGCAGCTGAAGAAGGGATACATCAAGGGAGACAAAACCAAGCACATAGCGCCAAAGTTCTTTTACTCACACCAACAGCAGCAGCATCAGAACATTGAAGTCAAGCAAATCTGTTCCCAGGACAACCTGACCGATCTATTTAGCAAGTCGTTACCCAAGTCTACTTTTCAGAAGCTCGCCCAAGGAATCGGTATGCGTAAATTATCTAAGTTGAATCGCTTGTAGTTCTCTTATTTAGAAGTTATGTCTAACTCAGGGGGAGTATCTAGAAGCATACTCACATGATCTTAATGTACTTTTTTCCTACGATTAGGAGCATTTTTCCCACTTGGTTTTTGCTACCTAACGAGGTTTTAATGAGGCACCCATCCTGGGATGATCATACTCAGATGAGTTCACTACCTTCGTCCAGTTTGACGAGTGTTTTAGACATTATGCATATTTTCTTACTTTTCTCCTTAGTCTATGGGTTTTCCTCATTCCTTGGGTTTTACCATAGCAAGGTTTTTGTGAGTTTTTACAAATGCATACTTCAAAGTAAATTTGAGACTCGCGATCACCCATTGTGCCGATGACTTCATCAACTATTCTACCTTATATCCTGAAGGTCTGATGCGATGGTTTATTGAGTATTTACACACTCAAGGGGAAATGTTGCAGTCATATTTAGAATAGGAATGTGATTGTGTAAATCCTAGGGAATCTTGGAATGTATCTTATATTCCTATTAGGACTAGATTACCTATTAAATGTTGTAATCCTAAAGGGAAAGATTTTACCCTTCCTACTACTATAAATAAAGGCACAATGAGGTGAATCAAACACACCTCACAATTAAATCAATCTCTCTTCTCCATAAAGCTTGCCGCACCCCTCTCTCTAACCCTAGATCGCTCAATCAAATAGGCCTACAACAGTAATATATAATTAAGATAAAATATGCTAGGATAACACCATTATTGACAGAAATAATCCACTTAGGGGAGGGTTGGAAAAACTGAAAACTGAGAAAAAAATGAACCGAACACTAAACCAAACTGGACAAAACCAAATCAAACCAAAATCTATTGGTTCGGTTTCAGTTTTAGTGGTTCAAAAATGAAACCAAAAACTGAATTATCTTAAAACAATGCCGTTTACAAATTTTACATGTAACCTTACCCCTATCGCAATTTGGGAGTTCCAGAGTCAAAACATCGGTCGCTGCAAAACAAACATCTTTGTCTTCGCCCCATCTCTCTTTCCTTTTCTCATTCCAAAACCCAGACCACCATTTATGTAAAAACCATTTGCTTCCAAGGGCCTTTCCCCTGTAAACGCGAAATTCAAGTGACAAATCAAACAAGAACATGTGTACAAAATAAATTTTGTATTACTGTAAAATGTAGGGTTACAATCTCTATTACAAATTTGATACATCTGATTCGATCTCCGGGGTAAAAAGTGTGTGTGTTGTTGATCCGAGGTTCGCAGTGACGTGATCTCAAATGAACGGACGCCTTAAAGTTTTGGCTTGTGGCGATAGAGGAACTAGCACCTGTAGGGGTGCTTGGTGGTTCTTCACAAATGCGATGAAGAATGTAAAGAGCTTGCTGAATCTTCTGAGTATTTGAGGGTGTTTGAGGCTTGAGACTTTGAGCGTCTTGGTGTGGGGATGACTTATGAGCCTCTTTCTTTGTCTTGGAGCCTCATATTTATACGCCAAGTCTTGCTTATTGTTAGTTTTGGCCTTAATTATGGACTTTATTCATTGACGAAAGAACCATGACTTATTTTGAGGCTTGGTTTGTGATTTGAATTCATCAAATAATCTTTTATTTAATTGAATAATCTTTGATTTAATCAAATTATCTTTGATTTAATTAAATAATCTTTGATTTAACCAAATTATCTTTGATTTAAATCAAATTATCTTTGATTTAAATCAAATAAATCAATCACATTTTATCCTTAGTTTGGAATTTTAAATCAATTAATTTGATTGATATAAATTAATATAGATAATTCCTTAATTTCTTTTTGCCAAGTGTCGACACATGTCTCTCTGGATGACTCGTTCGATTTTGATGAATTACATGTCATGTGTACGATTTGTTAGACACATGACGCATGCCACACAAGCCTCGGCACATCAAAATGTTTATGTGTCAATGAGTATTTATTTCATCGAAATTTATGTGTCTACACTCCCATATGCTTTTGTGGAGACTAGTTAATCCCAGCCTCATTTTGCTGGATTTTATCATCCCTTGCAACGGTGCAAGCTCTTGTCAATCCTTGCATTTGTGCAAGGATTTCACCGGCTTTTCTAGCCCGATTTTAAGTTTGTGCGACTACGTCATCTATATGGGTTCTCTTTTTTTATCCTTTCTTGGTGGTGCTACTGATTTTCATCTGATTTGGAGAAATTGTGTGGCAATATGTGTAAATCTCAATTAAGAGCAAGTTGTATGTTTACTCTCAACCAATCCAAATAATATTTATAGAATACTAAAACCTTTAAAAAATTTCCCATGTGTCTCACCCCCACCGACATAACCTGATGAGTCAATTTCATACTACATATTTTCCTCTATCCTTAGTACGTTTTGGTAATTATTTTGGTGAGATTTTGATACTTTGCGTCATATTTCCAATGTAAGACATGCGACTTCCTCTTAAGAAAAAAAAATGATCAAACGGTGAAATTTTGGAGCAATTCCAATTGGAGGATGTTAATCAGTCTCTCAAATTGTTCGTATCAAAGTTTCAAAATTTTTTACCAAGCGGTTAATTTATGGCAAAGAATTAAAGGACCAGTGCACAGTACTGTCAGATTAAGTTGCAGGCCTTATTTGCGAGATTTGGCTGAAAGATGATGGTTTTTGGGTTCAAACTCTTCTGCAAAGATGTTCAAAATGTCCTAAGTTGTAATTTAAGTCATTTTGGGCCAAATTTGGAGGACTGATGGTGTAGAAACGTGGCTAGTTCTTTACTGGCCATATTTCCTTAGTTGATTTGGATTGTGATTTTAAGTTATCCTTTTGTTATTTTGTTTTCTAGTTTTTAGAAGACATTTTCTAGGAAGGATTGTATTGTGTAGTAGTATAAATAAGGCCAATTAGCCATTAGGGTTCTGTACGTACTATTTTGGAGAAATCGGCTTAGATAGCTTTTGACGATTCAAGTTTATGTATAAGGTGTTTTCTATCCATATTCTTAATACTATTTTTCTTCATGATGATGCATAACTAGTCTTTTTGCTAGGGTGAGGCCACGAGCCTTAACATGAATATGTGATTTTATTAATTTGTTTATTAATGGATGCATGTTTGCTTTGAATTATTAATTACCATGTTTAAACTATCTAATTGCCTTAATGATTCGTGACCATTAGGGTAATTAGGCAAGTAATGTGATGCACTTCTTGTTGAAACATCACCCTAAAATTGAGGAGGGCTTATTGTGATTAGTAATTGTAAGTTCACTTAAGTAAACATCACGGTCTTAAGTATTGCATGGTTTTTCAAAGGGTTTTCACAAAACTTAATGAGTCTTGCATGTTTATATTTAATCTAAACATCACAGATGGGTTGCATGTTAGATATACATTAATTTTCACCTAAATGCCACGAGGAAAGTATGCATTAGGAAAGCCTAACCTTCAAAGCATGTATGTGGAAATTCATAAGTAATTGGTAAAATTGCAATATGATTGGTATTAGTGACTGCGGAACCCTAGTGTCTTTTTAAATTGATTTTCAAAAATGTTTTCTTTTAGTTATTTTTCTCTTGCGGATTTATTTAATTATTTTTATTAAAATTCGTTTTTATTATTTTAAGTCATAAAATCAATCTTCTTCAAATTTTATTTTAAATAATTAATTAAGGATTAGTTTAAATACAAATTATTCATTCAATGCCTATGAAAAACGATTTTGCTTGAGCCTTTTATACTATAACTACCTTATTCTCTTGCAATTATTTTTAAGTGTTTTTAACCCTATTTGCGTAGGTACTAAAAATCCTATTATAACCCATCCACCTTTCTCTCTAATAATTCATCTAATTCAATTCAACCCTCAATGACCCTGCTATAGTTTTCTTTCAATTCATCCTTTCTTTTATTTATTTTTTGGGTAAATCTCAGTTTACTACCCTCAAGTTTCGCGGTTTTCAACATTTGGTACATGAAGTTTTTTTCGTCTCAGAGTCATACCTAAAATGTTAATTTTGGGACAGTCTCATACATCTGTTAGTCTAGCGGTTAAGTCTTTCGTTAATTGATGACGTGGCGCCCATGTGGATAATGATTGGGTGCCACATGCCATTTAAAGGTCCACCTGGAAATTAAAAATTCAAAAAAATAAAAATAAAAAGGCACCCCTCTTCTACTTCCCCCAACCCCCTCCCTCCTATTTTTTTCCTCTACAACCCATCTCTTCTGCACACCCCATATCGCTCATCTCCACTTTCTTGTCCATCTACTGTTCTCATCTCTTCAGCCTCCATCAGCTCTCCCAAGGCCTCAGATTGCTGCGAAACCTCCATTGATAGCATAGGCGGAAGCTGGCTTGGAACCCATGGAGCAACACCTATACATCGATTCGCATTGTTTTGCATCGTCCCGTCATCTTCCTCAGCTGATCGTCTCAGATCATAATGGCTGGAGCGTAGAAAATGGTCTAGAAAAAACCCATAAACCATCAAATTTTCAAAATTTTGAGACAAAAATCATCAAGAAATCCAAATGGGTAGTCGAAATGAGTACCTTTGAAGCTGGAAATCAAATCGAAACGAAGAGAGAAGAAGGGAGGGCAACTGACAGGCTTGAAGAGCACAATAGCCTTCTCATGGTTTTCTGACGGCAACTCCTCGATAACCTCTTATATCGCCTCTAGCACGAACTTCGCCAGATTGACACAATCGCCTAAAGCCAGAGGCATTTGCAACCTCAAAGCTTCCAATTTCTTCTTCCTCGCCGTCACGAACCTCCAGAACCCTCCATAATCCATCTTTAAGCACAACAACTTGAGATTCATCAGCGACCCCTCGCCGTCGTCCACCTCTCCGTACTCGTCCTCACTGTGGGCTTTCTTCAGCACATTGAGCGTCGCCTCCTTGCTCTTCTCGACCTTGCCAAGCGCGACTTCGAAGATGTCCCTGATCGAGACCTCACGCTACTCGAGGTCGTTGAGCGAGGCCTTGGTCTTGTGCTCCAGGGTTTGGATTTTAAGCTTGATGGCCTCGGATTTCTTCAAGACGTTCTGCCGCTGGAACTAGTCGAAGCTTGGTGGAGTCAACTTAGTCAACTCACCGGGATTAGGGATCGACATCATGATCGTCATACGGTGCAGTCAGCGGCCAAAGGGGAACAAGATATGGCAGAGAGAGAAATGAGAAACCCTAGAATTCGGAGGTAGAGGAAGGTTAGAGAGAGAAATTGGAGATTAATGGCGTTGAGGGTTTGGGAGAGGGAATTGAGGGTGGGTGTGCAGAAAGGATGGAGGGGGTTGGGGGAGGTAGAAGACGGGTGTGTGTGTTTTTTTTTTTAATTTTGATTTTCCAGGTGGACCCCTTAATGACACGTGGTGGCCAGTCATTGTCCACATGGGTGCCACATCATCATTTAATGGAAGACTTAACAGGTAGACTAACGGATATATGAGACTGTCCCAAAATTAACATTTTAGGTATGACTCTGGGACGAAAAAAACTTTATGTACCAAATGTTGAAAACCACGAAACTTGATGGTAGTAAACTAAGATTTAACCCTTTTTTTTTTTTTGTCAAACGATAGATTTTGTTAGATTATGTGTTAGATTAGTTACCGATGGGGTTTGAACCCATGTTGTCATGCATGGGATCTGTGAAGATTGCAGCAGTAGTTTTAACGAAGACGATTAAGAAAACTTACACTTGTAGAAAGAGAGAAGAAGAAAGACTTTCTTGTATATTTCTTTGTAATGAATGTTTACATTTCTTACACCTTAGTTATATATCTATTGCTTACTGCATAAGCTAGTATCTTAACAAACCAACTACAGATTCTAACGACCAACAGATTTTAACTGATTCTAACATCCTTATAACTTCCCTTGGATCTTGTGACACTTGTCATCATCTAGGCCCTTGAATTCTCTTCACTTGGATTCTCATCTTTGTGTTTGTTTACATTCTTACATCCCCCTCAATCTCATGCTCGAGGGAACTAAGCATGAGATTGCCACAATGCTGCTGGAACAGAGGTGCATATAAACCCTTCGTGAGTATATCAGCAAATTGGTCTGCAGATGAGACATGTTGAACTTAAAGATCACCCATTGTAACCCTTTCACGAACAAAGTGATAGTCAATCTCAATATGTTTAGATTTTGCATGAAACACAGGATTGGTGGATAAAGAGATAGCTGAGAGGTTGTCACAGTAAAGCATCGGTGCTTGAGGAATAGAAATGTGTAGGTCACAAAATAATTGCCTTATCCAAGCTAGTTCAGCTGCTGTGATAGTTAGGCCCAGATATTCTGCTTCTGTGGATGATCTCGACACAGTGTGTTGTTTCTTCGATGCCCAAGAGATAGGATTGGACCCTAGAAAAATTACAAACCCTGAGGTAGATCTTCTATCATTTGGATCCCCGGCCCAGTCTGCATCACTATAGGACTATAGATGTATTGGCCCTGGTTTAAAACGAATTCCATAGTTTGATGTTCCCTTAAGATACCGGAGAATTCTTTTGACTGCATTGACATGAGACTCCATAGGATTATGCATGAATTTACATGCTTGATTGACAGAGAAGGCTATATCTAGTCTTGTAAAGGTGAGATACTGAAGAGCTCCAACCACACTGCGATATTGCTCCGGGCTATGATAAGGTTTGCCATCATTTTTTAGAAGTCTGTGATATGGCAAACAAGGAGTAGCACAGGGTTTTCAATCCTGCAAATCCACTTTGTCAATGAGCTCAGTGATATATTTAGATTGAGAAACAAATAATCCTTCATCTGTGTGACTAATCTGCAACCTCAGAAAATACTGCAGATTGCCTAAATCTTTCATCTCAAACTCTGTAGTGAGTTATTTGATGACTTGAGAAATCAACTGAGATGAGCTTTCCAGTTAATATGACATCATCAACATAAAGCAGTAATACGACAATGCCGTGGTGAGAATGAAGAACAAATAAGGATGAATCACCATGTGAGGGCTTAAAACCCAATGCAGGTAGAAAACTGGTGAATCTGTCATTCCAAGCTCTTGGAGCTTGTTTAAGTCCATAGAGCGGTTTTTGAAGCTTGCGGACATAAGTTGAAGGATGTTGAAGGCTTTGAAAACCCAGAGGCTGCTCCATATACACTTCTTCTTGTAAAAAACCATGTAAGAAGGCATTTTTCACATCTAATTGCCTTAGTTGCCATTTGAACTGAGCTGCTAAAGAAAAAACAAGTCGAATTGTTGTAGGCTTAACCACAGGACTAAATGTTTTGCCATAGTCTATATCTTCTTCCTGACTATAGCCCTTTGTTACAAGCCTTGCCTTATACCTTGCCACAGTACCATCTGCTCTGTACACCCATTTACACCCAACTAGGTTTTTACCGCTTGGAAGGGGAACAAGGGACCATGTATTTTGAGAATGAAGAGCCTCTACCTCTTCCTGCATTGCATTCTGCCATTGTGGTACTTTAGAAGTAGCTTTGAATGATTTTGGTTCTGAGATAATGGACTGAGAACTAACACTGGCAGATAAAGCTCTCATTTTGATAATACCATTCTTGGATCTTGTAACCATAGGGTGCACATTCATTGGTATTGGAAGAACCACATGAAGGTGTTCTTGTTGGAAATCAGGATCCACAGGGACTGGATGCTGTGTAGGTGTAGTAGCTGGTATTTCAGAATGAAATAAGTGATTGGAACTAGGACTTGATGATGAAGGATTGAAAAATGAGTTTGCAGATGCATGTGTTTCCAAAGAATCTGAAGCTTGAGATGCAGGCAAAGAATCTGAGGCACTAGATGCAGTCAATGACTCTGAAGCACAAGATGCATTTGTAGATATTGAACTTGTGATATGTGATGAAGATGCATGAGAATGAGGTGGTCATGTGACTTGATTTGTTAAGGTAATGCATGGCAGAGATGGACGAGAGTGCAGTGAAGTAGATGTGATTGGAGCTTGAGAAGATTTAGGAGAACTTGAAAACTGTTTGTATGGAAAAACTGATTCATCAAATAATACATGTCTAGATATATACAGTTTATTTTGAGCAATATCTAGACATATGAAGCCTTTGTAATTTCCTGCATAACCCAGAAAAACACATGTTGTTTTTGGTTGTAACTTACTAGTGTTATATGGTTTTAAGAGTGGAAAACATGCACAACCAAAAATTTTGAGATAAGTAATACTGGGAATTTGTCCATACAACATTTGATAGGGAGACTGCATTTTTAAGGTAGCACATGGCATTCTATTGATGAGATATGTTGTAGTAGCACAAGCATGAAACCAGAAAAGATTTGGTAATCTTGCAGTTTGAAGTAGTGTAATTGCAGTCTCTACAATGTGCCTATGCTTTCTCTCAGCTAAACCATTTTGTTCAGGGGTATATGGACAAGATTTTTGATGAATAATACCATTTGTAGCTAGAAAAGATTGAAATTGTGAACTGGTATACTCTCCACCACCATCACTTTGGAGAACTTTTATTTTGACAGAAAATTGAGTGCACAAAAAAGCATGAAATTTGACAAAGAGATCAAACACTTCTGATTTATTTTTCAATGGAAAAATCCATGTAAATCTTGTACATTCATCTATGAAAGTTACATAGTATTGAAATCTTTCATATGACAGGAGAGGGGCAGGTCCCCATACATCACTATGGATGACTTCTAGTGGATGTACAGACTTGGTTGTAGGAAAAACAAAAGGTATTTTGGTGAATTTCCCTTCGAGACATGATGTACAAACTGATTTACATGTGTCAAAAGAGATAGAGACTTTATTTTGATGAAGCATTGCAGAGGTGATTGCATTAGATGGGTGACCTAGCCTTTGATGCCATAAACTGGTGCTAACAGGTTGTGCAAGAAAGCTTTTTTGTGATTGAGATGATGCAGATGATGGCTTCTGAATAGTATGGAAAGGAATATGGTAATAGCCAGCCCTACACAACCCCAAGAATTCCAGGACTTGTGTTGGATGGAGGATGATAAAATCTGGGGCCAGAATAATATAATCTGCCTCGTCCTCTGCCTCTGAAGTTATTGCCTTTGTACCCTCCTTGATAATGACCACCATTGTTAAAAAATTGACTGCCATTATTATTGTAAGGACCTTAAAAAATATGACCAGAAGAAGGTAATCCACTACCATTACTCTTGTAGTTTTGGTCATTGGTTCCAGAGCTTAAACCAAATTCAACAGAATGGGAGGAATCTTGATCAAGAACTAAAGCTTTCCCTTTGTTAATCGCAGTACCAGCAACCATTGCAGAACCACAATATGTTGATGTTTCAAAGTCCTGACCAATTGTAGTCTCTTCTGCCAACAATTGAGACCTGAAATCCTTTAGCGAAATAGTGTTCTCTCTTCCCCTTATGACACATCGAAAGGTATTAAATTCTGCAGGAAGACCTTTCAGAGCAAGTATGATTATATCATCATCATCAAAATGAACACCGGCAGCTGCAAGATGATCTCTGGCATCCTTGATCTTTTGCAGATATACAGAAACAGATTCAGAACCTTTCTTGATGTTTTGGAGTTCAGTTTTCATCTGAAAAATCGTAGCTTTTGTAACTGTTGAAAATCTTTAAGCAAGATTAACCCACATTTCATGAGAGCTTCGGCTTCCAATAATGCATGACATCACCATTGGAGACAAGGTTACAATGATCAACTGCATGAGGGCACGGTCATGCATCTTCCAGACGAGATAACCATCGGTCTCAATCCCTTCACTTGTAGAATCATCATCAAATCGCGGAGGACATTTTCTTGAGCCGTCCACAAATCCTATAATGCCATGGCTTTCGAAGAGAAGAGTGATATGAAAACTCCATGTGAGATAGTTAGAATCATCAAGCTTGACTGTAACGGATGTCGAAATGGTGGAAATAAGACCGGTGATCGGAGATTGAACGATCTTTAACTGATCAGCAGTCACCATTGTTGATGTTGTATAGAATTCTTTCACTGAGACAATTTATCGAACAGCTGGTATGCAGAAACGACGAACACTTTCTTGAAGTTTTATGGAGATCGGAAGAAGCCAATTGTTTTGTTTATCACACAACAAATTGCAAACTAGAGGGTAAAGAAGAGAAAGAAATGCTTTGATTGAGGTGCGGAAGCTCCAGGTCGATGCGAGGCGATGATACCATGTGAAGATTGCAGCAGTAGTTTTAACAAAGACGATTAAGAAAACTTAGACTTGTAGAGAGAGAGAAGAAGAAAGGCTTTCTTGTATATTTCTTTGTAATGAATGTTTACATTTCTTACACCTTAGTTATATATCTATTGCTTACTGCATAAGCTAGTATCTTAACAAACTAACTACAAATTCTAACCACCAACAGATTCTAACATATTCTAACATCCTTATAACTTCCCTTGGATCTTGTGACACTTGTCATCATCTAGGCTCTTGAATTCTCTTCACTTGGATTCTCATCTTTGTGTTTGTTTACACTCTTACAGGATCAACACCTTTCTTTTATGAGAGCTTTAATGAAAATGGCTTAGGCTAACTTTAATTTAACCAAAAACAACCCTAAACTATTATTTAACCAAAAGGACTTAAAATTTAATTCTAAGGACAAACTATTCATATACCAGGCCTTGCAAACATGAAAACTCACGGGCTGAACTAAAAGCCCAACACAATAAAAAAAATTCCAAACTTGCCCCTAACAAAAAGCCTGTTACCTCTTTTATAATGGAGAAAACATGTTACCTTATTAAATATGAAGGTGATGAATTGGCGTCCACCATCCCCACTTCCATTTTCCTCTGCCATCCACCATTCCCCTTTCATTGTTCTGACTACCACACGTGTCAAACTAATAAACAAAACCAACCGTTCTTGTTTCACTATGGGGATGTAGGAAATTTGATTTTTTAAGTGAGCTTTAGAAGATTTTTGTTTTTTTTTTAATTCATAGAATATTGCTATTTTTGTATATTTTTCTAATTCATAGAATATTGCTATTTTTGTATGTAAAAAAACTTAATGGTCCTGTAATTTAATTGCACTCAAATTGTTTATCTATTTTCGTTGCTCAAGACACTTTCGATGCATTTCTCAACAGTCCTTATTTCAACTTTTTTTTTTCCAGACACTGCTCCTGATAGAAGAATCCCAAAAGGGCCATGAATAAAAAAAAGCAAAAACATATTTATCAAAATATTATATGTTTTTGAAACCCACAAAAAAAAACACCATAATTTTATATTGAGAGAGAGAGGAGAGAGAATAGAGAAGAAGGGTTTGAAAACTTCATGCAGTTGAATTTCAAGCTGCTATACATAGCCAAATCAAAAGTAATCCATATATAGATTATACTATTAAATAGTAACATATAAGATTACTATTTTGTGGAGAAAGACGTGCGATCAATCAAGATTCAAGATTGGGTTGTTTTGTCAAAACTTTGTCTTTATTTTGTTCATTTTCAGAAATAGTGTGGGTTATTTTGGTTTAATTTCAGAAATAGTACAGGTTATTTTGCTGTAACTCTAGAAATAATGTGGGTTATTTTGGTTCAGTTTCAAAAATAGTGTGGGTTATTTTGCTGTAGTTTTTGAAATAGAGTGGATTATTTTGGTTCAGTTTAAAAAATTGTGTGGGTTATATTGTTGTAGTTCTAGTGTGTATTTTGTTCATTTCTAGAAATAGTGTAGGTTATTTTGGTTCAGTTTTCAAAAAATAGTGTGTAATTTTGCTATAGTTCAAAAAATAGTATGAGTTATTTTGGTTCAATTTCAGAAATAGTGTTGGTTATGTTGATGTAGTTTTAGAAATAGTATTTATTTTGTTCCCTTCCACAAATAGTGTGGGCTATTAAGGCCCAATTTCAAAAATAGTGTGAGATAGTTTGTTGTGGTTTCAGAAATAGTGTGGCTTATTTTAGTTACGTTTCAGAAATAGTATGAATTATTTTGGTTACGTTCCAAAAATAGTGTGAATTATTTTAATTTTTTGTTTATCTTGAAAAAGATTTAAGTATTATAATTGAGTAGAAGCATAAAGGCATCATTCCCCTTCACAATAAATTCCAAATGTTAACGCGACTAAGGAAATTTAGGGATTCTCTTTAGTGTGGGTGAATACGTATAAATGCGACTAAGTATAAAGGCCTTCCTGTTTGTAGCTTGATTCATCCCTTTTTTTAATATAGTTATGATGATGTTTTCCTAAAGTCATCCATCGATTCCATCCCTCTGTATATGCAAGAGATGAAGAAGCTAATTAATGCTAACAAAAGTAAAGAATGTAAAGGAGAAAAAAATAAGAGGAAAAAAGAAAATAATAATATATATACACATACAACAAGATGCAAAGTTGGAGATTGTTGAGCGGCCGCTTATTTATAGGCTTTAAAGTCTCCCTTTCTTCTTCACAAGAAGGGATGTTTTCATTCAAAATTACCTCAGCCATCTCCAATCACCTGTAAACGTAAGCAGAAAATTCACTTTCGGAACATCGAATTCTTCTCTTCTTCTTCATCAAATTGAAAGGTTAATAATCGGATGAATAAGGAGAGATGGGCAGAAATTTACCTTTGGCTTTTTTGCCAATGTCGGTGAAAGTGCAGATCCCTTGCTCATCTTTACATAGAGGAGAGAGAGAGAGTGAGAAATTTTGGGAGGGAGGGAGAGAGAGAGAGTGACAAAATCATACCGTTTTGCTTGTAAGAGATGGTTTCCGATTTTCACAGAGATGGAGACGGCTCAAAATTAAGTTTGGGATCGAAGCTGTGGTTTTTACATAGTGATAGAAATGGAGTTGCTATGCAAGATTAGAAAGAAAAATGGAAGGTTTTGAATGTCAGGAAAAAATGGGAGAGACAAAATATGAGAGAGATCCATAAGATTAACGGACAAAAGCTTGCCGTTAGGTACAAAATTATAAACTCAAAGTTTGGGCCATTAGAATTGGACTGATTTAGTATTGAGTTTTGTCCTAACCATTAAATAAAGTTATTGCATGACTTTTAGTTAAAACTGAAAATTTTCAAATCATTTTCATTAGTTTTTATTTCTTTTATTTGGATTGGTGGTTCTTGCCGTTCAAAACCTATCAATTAAGTTGCTCATTATTGTGCATGTAATAATTTGTTTAAATTATTGTATTGCAGAACCCTCTGTTTGGGGGTTGATTGTTGTACTGATATCGTATTGATGACTGGTTATTCTTTGGTAAGCACTTTTAGGTTGACATGATGCTTCCAAAAATCAGAAAGAAATATCTGTTTGAATCTGGGTTGTTCTAGTTTGTTTTTCCAGTGCAATTTAGATACATTCATATCATTTAAATCCCACCATCTCCTCTCGTCTATTTGGTTATGGGTTGTTCTCCTTACTTTCCTACCCTTTTTCATTTTATTTTTTTGTAAGAAAAAAAACCAATTTTCATATTTTCTTAATAAAAAAGGGGACCGAAACTGAATCAAATTGAAAAAAAACTGAACCGAAAACAAACCGAAGAAAAAAATCTAAAGAAAACCAAACTGAACCGAACAATAATTTCGATTTAATTTTTGGTTTTGGCAAAAAACCAAACAGAATGAAACCGAACCTAATCCACTAGTTGACTTGGGGCTTTAATTTCTATTTTTGAATCTTGGTAGATTCATGCACTCATGAATGCTTCTGCATCAGACTTACCTACACCTTTCGATGTGTTATATGTTAGTGTTCCGAACCAATGATGTAATGTCATGTGTTATATTATTTTCATAGAGTATATTGCATCATTGGTCCCCGAATGTTGTTGAACAATATATCTTATGCTATGGTAGCGTATTGGGATGGAGGCAAGTTCCTCTCTTCGTTCTAGAGTCTCCTCACTCAGTTAGGGCCCATTGGCATAATGGAGTTATCGGCCTATGAAGTCTGAGCATTGCTTTAGCGAAAGTGGCCTAAGATACGCTATCCTTTTTGTTTCCCTGAGTATTTGCAGTTTTCAATCGTGCCCTTCGGCTTAGACCAAGGATGGAACGAGACAGTGTCGATGAGCAATTGAGCCTTGGATTTAAAGTGACCATCTTTTTTTGTTTCCCTGAGAAATTCATCTTCTGTAAACTAAAGACAGGATGAAAATGAATGTGAGAGTGCCCATTTTGTAGGGTTTGCATTTTGAACATTTGTGAAAATAACAAAAAGTGTAATAAGAATCAAATTCTCTAAAAGGCTATTGATTTTGATTTTCACGCTCTATTGTTAGTTTCCTACTATTCATGTGAAATGTATATAACTAAAAATAGATGTCAATATCGTTATCCTAGGACAAAAGGTAAATGATAAACACACTTTTTTTTTCCTTCTACACACCTTTGTTGTCCGTTGTTTTCCGTTAATTTATTTAATTTGATGCTAGTAATAAAAAAGAGTGTGAAACAGACAAAAACAAGTGTGCGAAAATCATTTCTCAAACAGAAAATCATCTACTACAAATATGTGAAGCAGAAGGAAATGTGAGAGAAAATGTCATTTAATATTTGGGCTTTCGTTTCATCTGGTTTGCCATTGTTCATTTTGCTAATCCTGATTTGAATGCATTTAACAAGCAAATGTCTAAAATGGGTTGCAAGAATATTTCTTTGGATTTCAAGTTGAGCTCAATCCCAAATAACAGAAATATGTGTTTCCTTAGTTACACCCAGAGACATACACATGTACTGATCGGGTCACTGTTAGAGGCACTTGCATAGTTCATTTCAACTCCTTAAAATTTTTTCTTTTTCCTCATGGTTAATTCAATGCATCATATTTAATTAAACCTAAATCAAACCAAAAGAGTCAGCATCGAAAAATAGCCCCATTCATGTGCTTTTTTTTTTTCCAACCAAGGACATTATTCCAAGGTATGCTTTGGCACATAGAGGAGTAAACTGACATGTGAGAGGTGTTGATTATTGACTCAAACATGTAGTCAAAGTCCAATTCTTTGGGCTACTTTGTGGTAATGGGAGACAAACATGCAATTGTGCCTAACTCTTTTTGACTTGATGTTAGGCCTTTGGCCATTGATGTCTTTGAGAAGCTTTTCTTTGGCTATAAAAGAAGAAGCAAGGTGCATCCCTAGATGTAGAGACAAGAGGGAACAACAAGGAAGAAGAAAAATAGCAAGAAGCCATTCGGCATAGAGAAGAATTTTCTCAAATTGTCTTGCTTTGTATTTTTGGTTTTCTCTTCCTATTGTAAGTGTGAGAGCTTGGGTTATTCGGGTCTTTGGGAAATTGAGTGATAAACACTATTGTATGTTCTCATTGATTATAGTGGAATACTCCGTCGTCTCCAAACTGGATGTAGGCATTGCCGAACCAGTATAAATCTTGGTGTTCTTGTTGGTATTGTTCCATTTATCTTTTGTCAGTTATTGTGGTTTATTTTTCACTCACACTTGGTTGACGCTTCCGCACAACAAGAGGTACTTGGCTTCCATCCTTCACATGTTCTCATTAAAGAGCATCAACCATGCCAAAACATAATAGTCTTTAGTTTAATTGCAAAAGTATTTCCCTCTTCAGATATTATATATATATATATATATCACTAGGAACACTTTTAAAACCAATTTTGCCTGAGCTTTATAAACAAGGCTGAGCCTTTTTTCTTGACTTGCCTAGCCTTACGATTTAGGGCATTTCCCCCATTATGGTTGTATCCTCTACATGTTCTTCCACATATGAGAAATCTAAGTAACTTTTGTTCACCACCGTCTTCAGCCTTACGGTGGTATCCTCACCATGTTCTTGCACATTCCAGTAGTATCCTCTCAATGAACTCCCTAGACCTATGGCCACAATAGACATGCGTTTGCTGATGCTTTTTCATAAACTTGTGTTCAGGGTTTAGGCACAATGGTCTTGAATCAAAGAAGAAAGAGAGAAGGGAGAAAGATGAATACGAGGGCGCAAGAGATGGTGGAGGAATATAAATGTATGGATGAGAGAAATGAAAGGAAAGGCACAAACTTATAATCTGCAATTGAGACTTTACCTGACGAACTCCTTTGTCGGGTAACTCCTCAACATATGTCGCGTAATTTCCAATTGGTGTACTTTTTGACACATGGTGGCTAGTGGACTTTTGACCACCTCAAGAAAAGTTACCCAATGAACTCCTTCGTCGGCTAAATTTTATTATCACGACGACACATCTGTTCATCGGTTAATACATTTCCTTCTTGGCACCAAAATTTTATCCAACGAATAATTTCTTCACCTACGAACTATGGTCGTCGTATAAAAACTTTTAGTCAACCCAGTTTGATGACTAACATTGCCGTACCGCCGGTATAATCCGTCCTGTAAGAAATGTTTAACCGACAAAATATATTCCGTCTCCCAATACTTGGTAGGGCAAGCTAAAATTTCTGGTAGTGTATATATATATATATATATATATATATATATGAGTTTGGTTTAAATATGAAAGGGTTGGATAAGTTTTTTTTTTTTTTTTGTTACAAAGGGGACTCAGAGCCCAAGCAGAACCGCTAAACAAAGAAAGACACCAGCCCAAGATTCATAAGTTCTGTAGTTTATTAAATGTTTCTCAATTCGAATTAGACATGATTAAAAACTAGATTAGATTAGTATTAAGCCATTTTGTTTGTTTAATTAAAAAATTGTTATTAGCACTCCCAAAATCTCATTTGGCACTCCTAACTTTCTATAATTAGAAAGAAAAATACACTTGTGAGAAGTGTAGAATGAGATTTTTGAAGTGCTAATAACAATTCCTTAATTAAATATGTAAGATTAAAATTGACCATACTTCAAATCATTTGGGTGTTTGCCACCTATCCGTGGTGCGTAGGGTGTACCCTGTTAGGGCTAGAGCTACACTCAACCTTTTCATACACTCACTCTATTGGCTTACTTAGTTACAAACCTATATTACTCGGCGTTAGATTAAAATTGATTATTAAGGAGATATAAACCAAAAAGGACATTTTATGACTCAATTAGCAAAGAAAAGGCAATAAATTACATAAAAGATTGATGCTTTGTTCATCAATCTGCTTTATTTATACGACAGTAGCTGTAGTTTTACACTTTATATTAATAGATTTAGTGTTAACCTTTCAAGTGTGAAGCCTAAGAAAAGTCGTCGATTAATTATAGACCCCTTTTTTTTATTCCCCTTTGTGTTGAAGGCTTTCAATAATTAGCTTTTTGCAATCTGTAACACACCACCGACTTGTAATGTGATTATTTTGGTCAGAAGCCCAACAAAGTCCAAAAAGCTTGGTATGAAAAGTTAATTCCAAAAAGTTTGGTATGAAAAGTTAATTACATGTTCGTAGCCTTTATCTAATGAACACGTATTGGCCTTGGCTTTGACCACATTTTACATAATTAACATGAATGAGTAGAAATATAGCATACTTGTTACAAGGAAAGGGACACCAGCACTGTTACATTCTTGGTCGGTTTCGGTTGGCTTTGCTTCATCTACCCCATTGAAGGACTCCGGAAGTTTCATTTTCTGGCTATATTTGGTGTTGCTTGTTTGATTAGTAATTAAGGCAATAATATATACTCGGCTTTTCATATCGCTAGCGAGCGAGACTTTTGTACTTTTACTACGTTTCTTCATCAGCTGGATGATGGTGCTGTGTGTGTGTGTGTGTGTATATGTCAACTAGCTTATCGTACGAAGAGTTTGCGGTAATTAGGGAGACTAGTGGACAGCAAACATGATTTAAATTTTACAAAATTGAGATTGTCGTTCATATAATAACTTTCTATGACATGATCAGTAAGAGTTTAGTAGCAATACTTACCATGAGCAAACGTTTGTAAATTCAGTACTGAATTCATTAAGTTCAACGTCACGAATGCACTTAAATTATAGTACCTATATGAATGCACCTAAATCATAGTATCTAGTCGAATGCGCCTAAATATTTGTACCTTAGGTTCCAAGGTAAAAAAATAGTGATGGCATTACAATATACTATATAAATAGCCCTCTTAATTTTAGAAAATTAATTACTACTTCTAGAATATGAACTAAAATCGAAATTTGAATGAGAATAAAGAAAATATAGAAAACTTCATTTTAATCCTTGGCAAAGATGACTTTTATATTAAAACTATGAGTAAGATCAAAATCTAATTTTAGTCCCTTGATACATTAATAACCTCATTTATTAATTATATTTTTATTTTTTAATTATTTCTCTTTTTCTTCCTAATTTTTATGGAAAACTAATGAAAAGGGCTTGAAAACTTTGAGTTTTAACGATAAGGACAAAATAAAGAGTAAATTGAATAGTACTATGATTGACTTTTTAGTGTAAAAATATGGCTTTTTGTTAAAGTGAACAGCCATGAGCTTTTCGTTAAAGTTCCCTAATTTTTAATGTATTAATTTTTTTTCATTATAATTTTCATTTTCATTTCATTTATCGTAATATATTTTGTTGTAAAAATTTGAATAAATTAATTTTTGTTATACAATATATTTTGATGTACTTTGTCTTCTTCATTTAGGTATATTAAATTCATTATAATACATTTTGGTGCATACATTTAGGTACACACATTTCGGTACATACATTTCTATACAAACATTTAGGTACATTAATTCAATATAATACATTTCGGTACTAACATTTTGGTGCATGCATTTTGGTACACACATTTAGGTATATTAATTTAATATAATACATTTCGATGCATATATTTTGGTACATACATTTTGGTACTAACATTTAAATACATTAGTTCAATATAATACATTTAGGTACATTAATTGAATCTTTCAAGTTTGAAGAATGTTAAATAAAATTAATAAATTAAAAAACTCTTTTTTGGTAAAAAAATAAATTAAAATTTGTATATTAATAAATTTAAATATTTAATGGGAGACATTAAATAAAATGCACATTAATTATTTTGAATTAAGGACACATCAAGGGATTATAATCAATATGTAATCTAACACCAGGTTTATTTTAAATTTCAATCTTCTTGAAGGATTAAAGTTAAAAAATCCCATAAAAAAACTACTGCAAATTATCATATACATTACACATCCTAAAAAAAATATAAATAAATGACGTCCTATGATTGTTAACAAACAAAAAAAGGTATTCGTTACAAACATTCACAAAAGGGTATAATTGGAATAATAAAGCAGAAACCAACAAAGAAATAAATGAAAACCTAATATGGAATTATGTAGGCTGACGTGGCCCAGGAACTTAATTCAATTGTTAATCTTGCATACGGTATTATTCTAAATTAGATCCTTTTCAAGGATTAATATCTAGTTTCCTTAAAAAAACAAAAAATTACCCACATGAAGTGTGGATCATATATGCTCATATATGGAATTTATTAGAACGAAAGCCTGTAACACTATGTTTGGATGAAGAAATCTAAGATTACCAAGGAATTTTAAAATGACGAAAATTGAAATGACAATATTTTATTTTCTAGAAATTGTAAATTTTCTTGTTTGGTTAACCTAAAAAAACAATGGAATTGAATACACAATTTGTTATTTTTAAACTCTCAATCATAGAATTGGGCAATGACACCTATTTACATGGAATTTGAACTTGGGAATTTGAGGTCCCAAATTCCAAGTTTTTTTTCCACGTGGAAATTCTAAATTTTTATTTTTATGAATCCAAACAAAGGAATTGGTGGATGTCAATTTATAAATTCTGACTTTTACCAAAATTCAAAGTTTATTTCCCTCATCCAAACATAGTGTATATTAATATACTAAGGTTCTCATTTTAGACATTAGTACAAGTTGGTGGACTATCAATTTGAATGATACCTTCTAAATATGAAAATTTCATCTGATTATATGACATTTTGGACCATGTGATATAAGAAACCAGACGAGGAGAGCTTACTTTAATGATTCGATTTGGATGGATGTATTCGTGTACCCTAACTTGGTCATCGTTACATCTCACAAACATGCATGATTGGTTGAGCAGAAAAATAGTAATTAAGCTATCCAAAAATAAGATAATAGTTTCCCATGTTGTAATCCGATCTCTAATTCATATCTGCGAAGCATTGCGTATCAGATAGTTTAGATCAACAAGTCAATAGAAATTGGGTTGCTAATTAATTAGATTAGCATTAGGTGGCTCCCCGGCCCTGAGTGTTAAGTATTTTGCTGAACGTTTGAAATAGTAGTATTCACATCTGATCCGTCCCACCAAAAAGTGTCTACCAAGTTAGAATACATGATATTCTAATTAATAAGATAGCGGCGTTATTAATTAATCTAAACAATCAAAATTTATAATATTCCTTTGCATTTTAATAAATCTAAGAGGTTTGAACCTAAAAACAGCAAGAATGTCTCCAGAAGCCTACAAACTGGGCAGATCACATAATCTCTGGTGGGATAATGTTGTCCCCTACCTAAACAATAATTGATCATGAACCTGAATTTGCTGGTTTTCAAGTTGTCCATTCATCTGGCCACTGCATGTAATTTTACTCATCACTATAATTAAATTTCTCGCATTCCATTCAACAGAAATACATATACGCCCACAGTTGAGAATTAATCCAGTGGAAGCATACTCATATAAAGCATGGCGAATCCAAGTTGATAGAATAGTTGGATTGCCTTGCCTGTATTTCCTCTTTTCTCTACGTTGTAGTGAAAAAATCGCAGATTTCGTTGAAAAAAATTGAATAGTTTGTTCAACTTCAAAAGCATAATTGTGCTAATTAAATTAAACGTAAAATGGACTACAATGAAATTCGAGCGAGTTCATATTTTGGTCACCACCCCATTTCGTTGACTGTGGTGTCCCACTATTAAATGAAGTTGTCCAAGATGAAAACTAAGTACAATCCAGTTTTTTTTTTTTGTCTTTAATTTAGAATTGTTTGGATCTGAAATTCAACTTGTTGCCAGTATTGCAATAATTTATTAAAAGTGAGAATGGATTATACATGAAGACATTTATAGTATTGTTAACGAGGCGTTCTTTGTCTACAAAAAAAACCCATTAAATCACAGTAATAACCCTTCACAAATAATTGAATTTAAAAAAAGAAGTTAACTAAGGATCTGTTTTTTAATAAAAAAACTGCACCACTTTATAGTCTAACAATAAAAAAGTATTTATTAAAAATAAAATATCATGCATATTTTAAAAGCAAGGGCCTCTTCAGACAACAATTTTTAAGAGCAACCAACATATTGCTTTTATAAAAAACAGAGTTGAGCCTTTAATAAATATTTTCAATTCTTGTAATACCATCATTACTTTTTTTTTAAATGACATTATTGTTCATTTTACACATATTTTATCCCTTGAAAAACAAAATGAGCTCCACCATCTACCACTACAAACACTAACCTTACACCATCACCGACATTACCACCACTACCTCCACTACAATCACAATCGTCACTACCACTACCACCATCGTTGTGGCCACCACCACCACCACCACCACCAGTGTAACCACAGCCGCCACCATTGCCACCACTGCCCCCATAACTAGAACTACCACCTCCGCCTCTACCACTATTATTACATTTGGACCCCAAACACAACCCTCTACTATTGTCACCACCATCATACTTCCAACATTGTTGCTACTATCAACACCACCGCCCTGGCCATAGGTATTGTCTCCACCATTCCCACTACTATGTCCATTCTTATCATTATAAATAATTATATTACTAATAAAACACAGTTTGTAAACCAAAAACTTATTATATAATAGTTATAACCCTTCACAAATAATTCAATTTTTTTTAGTACATCGATATTTTACACTAAGGGGAGGGGGAGTTCGGCTAAACCCCACAATGAGCAGCCTAATTTGGTATCGAATTCAATTTTAGAAAATAAGCTAATTAAGGTCCCGCTTTTTTTACAAAAAAACTGCTTCACTTTAAAGTCAAACAATAAAAAAGTGTTTAGTAAAAGTAAAATATCATGCATATTATAAAAGCAGTAGCCTCCAGACAGCAGCTTTTAAAAGCAACATATAGGTTGCTTTTAAAAACTGTTTTTATAAAAAACGGAGTTGAGCCTTTAATAAATATTTTCATTTCTTGTAATATTAGTTTTTTTTTTTTTAAATGACATTATTTTTCATTTTACACACCCTTTGTCCCTTGAAAAACAAGGTGAGCCCCACCAACTACCACTACAAACACTAACCTTACACCACCACCCCATTACCAACACCATTGTTGCCACGACCACCACCACTGCTATAACCACAACTGGCACCACAACTAGAACTGCCACCACCTCCTCTACCATCGCCCCTACCATGATTATTATGTTTGCACCCCAACCACACCCCACTATTGTCACCACCATCATACTTCCACCATTGTTGCTACCATCACCACCACCGCCCTCGCCATCGGTGTCGTCGCCACCACTCCCACTACCATGTCCATTCTTGTCATTATAAACAATCATATTATTTTTTATATTAAATTCACCAAATGCCTTTACACTGTTTTTCATATTCACAACGCTTTTAAAAATACATTTTATCAAACACTCAAATGTTGTATTTTATAGTTGATTATTCTTAAATCATATCAGAATCAGTCTTTAAAAAAATACAGCAATCTAAACTAGCCCTAATTGCATTCCCACCCACTTTGGTAGATTTAGATCTATTGGAGTAGACTTATTATGGCAGTTACTATTCACTTAAATAGTATACTACCATGGTTGTTACTATTCATTCTCCACCCATTGTGAATAGTAACTGACATGACTATTACTATTCACAAAGATTGATTTATTTTTAATGTATAATTCAATTATTTAGTAATTATTTTTTTGAATGAGATTAATTTAGTCTATTTGCCTAGCCGATGACTTTGATATGCCACATGTCCATTTGCCTAGCCGATGACATTTGCCTAACATAAAATTAAAAACTTTCGTCTGAGCATCTCTCCATTTGCCTAACGAAAAACTCAAAACTTTCACCCTACCAGTAAATGCGCCTTCCCTACGACTAGTGCCATACCAACCGACATAATCTTCATGAATTTGCTTCCACATATTTGCACACCTCTGCATGCTCATTGCCCGTAATTGGACAATGGGTAATGACTTTCCAACGCTCACACAAAAAAACATATTCGGCGGTTGACCATGCGGTTCCGGCTTCGGCTCCACCTTCGATGGAAGATGCCATTTTTGTAAGCACAAACAAAATAGGAATGTAGACAATGAAATAAGAATGTAGAAAATTTGTATAAAATTTGGTGTGGGAAGAGAGAAAAATATTTAGTATTTATATAAAATCTACAAGTAACTTTTGGAATATTTTTTTAGGAGAAATTAGGTTCACATCCTTCTTTTTTATACTCCATTGATTAAAAT
The DNA here is from genome assembly GCA_035220775.1 of Malus fusca. Taxonomy (NCBI): domain Eukaryota; kingdom Viridiplantae; phylum Streptophyta; class Magnoliopsida; order Rosales; family Rosaceae; genus Malus; species Malus fusca. The sequence continues at coordinate 17,001,939 of CM069059.1, read as the reverse complement.
CCTATTCATTTTCAATTTTTTATCAAGGTCCTTGGATATTAATAACATCATTAATTATTTGAATAATAAAATATTTTTATTTTTAAATATATTCCTTTAGTGTTAAAAATGTTACAATTAGTATATTTATTTATGGCTAATTTTTTTTATCATATATTTTTATTTTTAGTTTGTACCTATTTTTAATTTGTACCAATTTTTTTTCATTTTTAATTTGTACCCATGTATTAGTTTCTTTTTGTGCCCATATTTTTTAAAGTTTGATTTGTGTTTGTACCCATATGTATACCGTCACGTGACATTGTATATTTAATCAATGATAGAAAAATTACATATGGTATATTTATGTTTTATGCCTAAACTTTGTATCTTATATTTATATTTTTAGTTTGTACCCACTTTTAATTTGCAACATTTTTTTTAAATTTGTAGTATTTTCTTTTTAGTTTTATTTTGTACCCATGTATTAATTTCTTTTAGTGCCTATATTTTTTAAAAATTCATTTGTACTCATAATTTTTTAATCTTTTATCTGTATCCTAATTTATTTATAATGTACCCATTCTTCTTTATTAATGTACCACTTTGTTATATGTGAAATGTACCAATTTTTTTAACACTATGGATACATTCTTTTGCCATTTATTATTTCTCATTTTTACATAGTTTTTATCCATTTATTCAATCAAAACGTTTGAATTTTTTTATTGTAACCGTTTCTAATAGTATTATAATGAGGGATTTTAAATTTATAGGATTATAAATCTCAGAAAATATCAAACAATTAATGTCAAAACTATAAAAATATAAATATTAATTGTAATATAATGAGGTGTACAAAGTCAAGGGACTTTGATCAAACTTTGAATAGCATTAAGGTTTTAGTCAAAGAGTGTTAAGGATTAGGGACCGCATCCAAAGTATCCCATTTTTTTATTTGGTTTTTTCTAATTTTTCTTATATTTTCTGGATTAAAAAGTTATTATTACGGAGAGTAGTATAATAGTTAGATTAAACTGAAAATTGGAAATGGACATCAAAGATTTGGCCACGTGGTTAGTGAGCATTGAAGTAATCGTTGGAAGCCCAGCCGACCGTTGTGGCTGGCCCAAGCGTCAGTTTCTGTAGCGCCACTCTTGTTGGTGGGCACATGTGATGCACGCACCTTGTGCAAAAAAAAAAAAAAAAGAAGAAGTGGATACACTAACGATAGGGTCATGGATTTGGGCTTGGACTCAAAATCGACATGGCGCCAACCATGATTGGTGAGCCTTGGTGACCCAAAAATTGGTGGTGTGTTTTAGGTTGGATTTGAGATCTAGCCCATGTCAATTTAATGTGGGTGAAAATGCTCTGAGTATGAATAAATATATCAAACAACTAATAAAAACAATAAAAAATAAAAGAAAAAATGATTTTAAAAAAAAACCCCCCGTCTCCCACTTCAAACCCCCACTCCCTCCTCTACTTTCACTCTCAATTTGGTTCCTAAAAAATGTAATATAAATATTTTATAACTAATAATAGACAAATTTAATTACATATGTGGGCATGTAACTAGTAATATATGATCAAAGAAAAAAAAATTTAAATAAAAAAGAATCAATTGCCAAGAGGATGGTATATAACAAATAAAATAACTCTCAAAAAAAAAAAAAAACAACAATTAATCAATCATTAGGTAGGAAAGAGATTGCTAAGAAAGTTCACACAAAAGCGCTTCACAACAACAAAAAACTGCAGCTAGGTTTTCATATATAGCACGAGGGTAATAGAACGTGGTTAACGGGTCAACCACGCAAAAATCACAAAGGAAAAAACCCTCCTGCAAAATAAAGCCTCGCTCGCAGTATGAGTACAATGGCTGGTGTTTCCTCCAAAGGTCTTGAACGCCAGGAAAAAAAAAATGCCTAAGAAACTGTCAGATTTATTCCTATTTATCTCCAACTCTAGGGCACCGAGCGAACGTCAAAACTTCAAATTTCTGGTCACACCAACTTGAGCAAAGCATGTCTTAGGTTTTTTACCAGATCTTTCACTGTCATGCTGAATTGAACATCCATCTGTAATTAAGAAATAGAGAGTCTTATTAGTTAAGGATAAAAAAAATGTCAGGTTTAAGTACTAAATTAACCTAACCAAGTATCGGTACCTGAGCAACTACAGTGATATCAAGAGTTGAATTGCCAAAGGGCAAGGCACAGCTGTGAACTATGGTGAGACCAAGCTTTTCTATTTCACTTAGTATGCTTGTCAAACATCCCTTGGTTTTCTCGCAGTGGATTCGTATGAGAACCTCCTTGTCCGAAACTCTTGCTTCAATTTCTGGCAGTGGCTGGTCAGAGCAGCTCTCGGAGTTCTCGTCAGATGAAGATATATCATCATCCGCTGAGTACTGCATCCTCTTCACAAAAACCACTGCTTCCCCAGTTTTCTTGGCTGCTTGTTCCTCCAGCACCTTCGTACGTTCTTGAAGATGTTTCACGTACTTGATTGCATCTCCGAGGACCGAAGCCTTGTCCATCTGTAATTTTGTGAAAAAGGGTAAATTTGAATCTTTAATGGCATTATAACCAAATTAAACTACGAAAGTGTTCTCTTAGCAGACAACACGACTGCCAGATTTATTAGTGTATAAGCTGTGAGCTAAGTAGAGTTAAAGTAAATAAGCCCTTGTTTTAAATTGTGTATTCACTTAGTCTTAGATTATGACAAGTGTAAGGGTGAGATTGTATTGTTGGTTGTGGATATCCAGCTAAGGCTAGTAGTTATGTACATATGCCTTAGTGCGTGTATTGACATATATATATATGAAACATCACTCTCAGACTTGGAGAGGAAGAACAGAGCATTCCTTCACATTGCATTTTTCTCTAACCTTTCAGATTCCTTACTTCCACAGAAACATAGCTAATTCAAAGAACTCTAACATGGCCTCAGAGCCTTGTTCGATCATTTGAGATCTGGGAGTAAACTGTGAAGCAATCGAGCTACACTCGAGCTCGTTCCGGTTTAGGCGAAGTCGCCGAAACTCCATAGAATCCGATTTCGATTTGTGTTCGTCTCGTCTAAGCTAAGAGATGGCTGGATCTAGAAGTTCTGAGGTGAGAACTCCGATCTTCTCCGGTGAGAACTACGAGTTCTGGAGAATCAAGATGGTGACGATCTTCAAATCTCACGGGCTATGGAAATTAGTTGAAAAGGGGATTACGATCTCAGAAACAAAGAAGAAGAAGGTTGAAGGAAGCTCAGAGGAAGAAGAAGACGATGAGAAAATGGTCGCAGCATATATGCAAGATGCAAAAGCTCTGGGTATTATCCAGAATGCGGTCTCGGATCAAATATTTCCTCGGATTGCCAATGCTGAATCAGCCAAGATGGCATGGGATCTACTGTATGGAGAATACCATGGTGGTGATCAGGTTAGATCTGTAAAACTTCAGAATCTTAGAAGAGAATTTGAGTATGCTAGAATGCGAGATGATGAATCCCTATCTAGTTATCTCACAAGATTGAATAATTTAATTAATTAGATGAGAACATTTGGTGAATCTCTTTCTAATGAGAGACTTGTGCAGAAGGTTCTGATTAGTCTAAGTAAACCTTATGATTCCATCTGTTTAGTTATAGAAAACACAAAATGTCTTGAGACTGTAGAACTGCAAGAAGTTATTGCAATTTTGAAGAGTCAGGAACAACGGTTTGACTTGCATAATGTTGATACCACTGAGAAGGCTTTTGCATCATTCTCAGTAAGTCCAAAGGGGCAAACTAGAAATGGAGCTCAATCTGGTTCATCAAAATTCCAGAAGAATTGGAACTCTAAGGGAAAGAAGTGGGATTCAAAACCTCGATTCCAACAGAAACCTTTCAATAGCCCTGCACCAAATCCATATCAGTCACAATCAATGGGTCAAGAGACTATCAAACCACAGTGTAGAGTGTGTTCTAAGTTTCACTTTGGTGAATGTCGATATAAGGGGAAACCTAAGTGTTATAACTGCGATAAATTTGGTCATTGGGCTAGAGAATGCACTGTAGGGAAGACTGTGCAAAAGGCAAACTCTGCAAATCAGGTGGAAGTGACAGGGAATTTGTTCTATGCTAATAGTGCAATCTCAGAGTCAAATGTCAATGGAAATTGGTATATTGATAGTGGTTGTAGTAACCACATGACAGGGAATGCTAATCTACTTGTTGACATAAAAACAAATGTTGCTGGAAAAGTGCAAATGCCTACTGGTGTGTTAGTGAATGTTGCTGGAATGGGTTCATTGGAGATAGACACTAATAGAGGCAAGAAGTATATCAGGGAGGTTATGTATCTTCCAGGTTTAAAAGAGAATTTATTGAGTGTTGGACAAATGGATGAGCATGGATATTATCTAGTGTTTGGAGGAGGCTTGTGCAGCATATATGATGGACCTTCACTTGAAAACCTTATCATCAAGGTTAAGAAGAAGGAAAATCGATGTTATCCTCTTTCTCTGGTGAAAAATAATCAGTTGGTTTTGAAGGCTAGCTTGGAGCATTCTACTCAGTTTTGGCACAGAAGACTAGGCCACTTGAATTTCAGAGGGCTTCAGCAACTCAGTGAGAAGAATATGGTGCATGGTCTTCCATATCTAGAAGCAATCAAAGATGTATGTCAAGGGTGTCAGTTTGGAAAACAACATAGAGAATGGTTTCCAAAAGATCAAGCATGGAGAGCAAACTGTCCCCTGGAACTTATCCATGTTGATTTGTGTGGTCCTATGCAGAATGCATCCTTGGCTGGAAACAAATATTTCATGCTATTTGTTAGTGATTGTACAAGGATGATTTGGGTGTATTTTCTCAGATACAAATCTGATGCACTCAATTACTTCAAAAAATTCAAGTTAATGGTGGAGCTGCAGAGTGGTTTCAAAATTAAAAGTCTAAGGAGTGACAGAGGAGGAGAATTTTTATCTTCTGAGTTCACTAAATTCTGTGAAACTGAAGGCATTCAAAGGCAACTCACCATGGCTTATACTCCTCAACAAAATGGAGTGGTGGAGAGAAAAAATCGAATTGTGGTTGAAATGGCAAAGACTATGCTTCATGATAGAGGTATGCCATATGTTCTTTGGGCTGAAGTTGTACACACAGCGGTATATATTCTAAATAGGTGTCCTACAAAGGCACTTGGAAATACAACTCCTTTTGAAGCCTATAGTGGCAGAAAACCAGGTCTTGCACATCTCAAGATTTTTGGTTCCCTGTGCTATGTTCATATACCTACTGAGACAAGACAGAAGCTAGATGCTAAGAGTGTTAAAGGTGTATTTGTGGGTTATGCTACATGTGAGAAGGGATACAGAATATTTGATCCATGTACTAACAAGTTAATCCTGTCAAGAGATGTGGTTTTTGATGAGTCTATGACCTGGAATTGGAAAGAAAGTTCACAAAGTTCAGCTGCTGCAACTTACATTCAGAATTCACATGAGTTGGGAGAGATTCAAGACAGTGCCTCCAGTTCCTATACCTCCTCTCATACTGAAGAACAAGAAAACAGCATTCAAGAATCTGATGAGATCCCTCAGTCTTATGATCATACTCCAGTGAAATGGAGAAGCATAAATGACATTATGACACAGTGCAACATTTGCATTGTGGAGCCTGAGAAATATGAAGAAGCTGCACAAGATCAGGCTTGGATAAAGGCAATGGAAGAAGAACTGCAAATGATTGAGAAGAATGGAACTTGGGAGCTTGTTGACAGACCAAGTGATAAGCAGGTGATTGGAGTTAAATGGGTGTTCAAAACCAAACTGAATCTAGATGGTTCAGTACAAAAGAACAAGGCCAGATTGGTTGCCAAGGGGTATGTGCAGAAACCAGGAATCGATTATAATGAAACATTTGCTCCAGTTGCTAGACTAGATACAATTAGAACTTTAATTGCTCTTGCTGCACAAAAGAGTTGGAAGTTGTACCAGCTAGATGTTAAATCTGCTTTTCTGAATGGAGAATTGCAGGAAGAAGTATATGTAGATCAACCTGAGGGGTTTGTAGTTAATGGCAGGGAGGACAAGGTCTACAAATTGCATAAGGCTCTTTATGGCTTGAAACAGGCACCTAGGGCCTGGTATGGAGAGATTGACAGCTATTTTGCTAAGTGTGGATTTGAGAAAAGCTTAAGTGAAGCAACTCTCTACACTAAGATAAGGGGAGAAAAAGATATACTAATAGTCTCCATATATGTGGATGATATTGTGTATACTGGAAACAATCAAGATATGCTGGATGAGTTCAAAGAAGATATGAAGAAGAAGTATGAGATGTCTGACTTGGGCCTTCTTCACCATTTCCTGGGGATGGGGGTGATTCAAACAGAATCTAACATCTTCATTCATCAAAAGAAGTATGCCTCTTCCCTGTTGGATAAGTTTGGATTGAAAGAATGTAAATCTGTCTCTATACCTCTTGTGGCTACTGAAAAGTTGAGTAAAGAAGATGGCAGTGGTGCAGCAGATGAAGAGAAATACAGAAAGCTTGTAGGCAGTTTATTGTACCTTACTGCTACAAGACCAGATGTGATGTATGCAGCAAGTTTACTAGCTAGATATATGCATTGCCCTACAAACAAGCACTATGGGATAGCAAAACGAGTGCTCAGATATGTTAAAGGGACATTGGATTATGGTCTGAAGTATGAGAAAGGCAAGAAGACAGTTTTGATTGGATTTTGTGACAGTGATTGGGGAGGATCAATTGAAGACAGCAAAAGCACCTCAGGCTATGCTTTTTCTTTTGGAAGTGGAGTGTTCTCATGGGCCTCTGTGAAGCAAAGCTGTGTTGCTCTTTCCACTGCAGAAGCAGAGTACATAAGTGCCTCGGAAGCTACAGCTCAGGCTATTTGGCTCAGATTTGTTTTGGAGGATTTTGGAGAACTACAAACAGAAGCAACTCCTCTGCAGTGTGACAATACATCTGCAATCTCAATCACTAAGAATCCAGTGTTCCATCAGCGGACAAAACACATCAATAGGAGATACCATTTCATCAAAGATGCTCTGCAGCAAGGAATAATCGATTTGGTTTACTGTCCTACCAAAGAGCAAGTTGCAGATATTTTTACCAAAGCTTTACCAAGAGAAAGGTTCAACTATCTCCGAGACAAGCTTGGAGTTATATCAGCTCAAAGCTTAAAGGGGAGTATTAGTGTATAAGCTGTGAGCTAAGTAGAGTTAAAGTAAATAAGCCCTTGTTTTAAATTGTGTATTCACTTAGTCTTAGATTATGACAAGTGTAAGGGTGAGATTGTATTGTTGGTTGTGGATATCCAGCTAAGGCTAGTAGTTATGTACATATGCCTTAGTGCGTGTATTGACATATATATATGAAACATCACTCTCAGACTTGGAGAGGAAGAACAGAGCATTCCTTCACATTGCATTTTTCTCTAACCTTTCAGATTCCTTACTTCCACAGAAACATAGCTAATTCAAAGAACTCTAACAAGATTATCAATCTGGATCATTGATTAGACAAACTCTTCCATAAAATCTAGATCATTAACAGTTTAAAACATGATAGTGAGAAAAGGCTACATTAGATCATAACTTTACAAACATAACATACTGTCTAACAGTGAGCACATTAGAAGTACCAACAAAAAAGTTAACTGATTAGCTAGTACCTTCTTTAGGCCTGGAAGTAAGGCAGATAGAGCAATGAACCGCTGGCTGAGCTTTTCTCGGCGCTTTCTCTCAGCAAGAACATGATCTTGAGCATGTAAAGGACTTCTAGTCACCGTAGCTGCCCTCTTGATCCCTTGTCCGTGTTTGGGTGAACAAGTTTGGGTGTCATAGGAACCTTGGGAAATCAAAGCTGGAAGGTTCAATTTTCCATTGGAATATTCCACCTCATTCTTTGGCTTGATAACTTTGCAATCTAGACCATTGTACTGATGAGAAGTGGTCGGAGGTGATGAGTCGGAGTTCTCAAACGAAATTAGGTGTGACGAGGAAGAAGAAGAAGCTTTGGCAGCAATTATGTGGTCAGTGGAGCAAGATTTCCAACTAGTGGTGTTCTTAGGCTGTTTTGCTGGCCTTTCCTGACTGCCGGTCTGATGGGGATTTTCAATGAATGCTTTGCTGAAGTTGTCTGTAACAGCTGCGGTTTTCGAGGTGAAATTTGGGTAGGATGAGTAACTCTCAGATGAGAAAGGCGAGAAAATGAGCTCATCAAGTGAGTAGTCCAGAGAGCTCATTTCGTATTGATTGATAAAAGTGGGATCTTCCATTTCCTATAATATAAATCAAAACATTACTAGAGAACCAAAAATTTGAACTTGTCAAGATTAATGTTTTACTCTTTTGCATCCATTTTTTTACAATTCCCATTTTTTTTCTTGAATTCTCTTCATGTTAAGATATAGGAAAGGAGTATATAATAAATTGTAATTAGAAATGAGAATTACAAAATCAGATACCCATTCTGCTGATGAGATCATGTCCATTATGCACCTGGTTTCTTTCCTTGGAGTGGATAGTAATTAGCAGCAGCGTTGGATTCAACTGAACAAATTAGAAAAATCTTAGTTATGTACGAAGGCATAAAACCTGAACAAAGAACAAATATTTCATGGAAGGCTGATATGTAGACTATAATATGATCATAAATATTATCTTTTCTAGAAACTTGAGAACAAAAACAAGATTGCAGAGAGGTGAAGACCAAGAAGTGGAAAGCGTGGATCAGATTTGTATGTATATGTATTAAATGTCGAAGACTCAAAAGTACTAAACAAAATTTACAGAGGTAACAATATTGACTAAACATTCACATCTCCCAGAGATTAATTGATTGATTAAATTTAAAAGAAACGCAAATCTCAAAAAACCAGCTTGATGGATAGTAATGAACCCTCAAAAACAAGTTCAGAGAACTTAATTAAGGAATCAAAGAAGCCGAGAGATCGCGTAGCAAACCCCAAGAAAACTCCTTGAAACTTGGAAGAATGGAAATAGGAGCACTGAGAGTCGAAAAACACCTCACCTTACGACCAGTGAAGACTATCTAAGTTCTTGTTTTTCCAGTTCTCCAGGAAGGAAGAGTCTTGCAATTGTAATCTTTTATAGGTATACGAACGCGCTCCACATCGAGACGATGATTAAAAAGCAAGCAAATTAAGAAAATAGAATGTACCGGTCCAATAATATACTATAATTAAAGTGGCACGTGTGAAAATGTTTCACGCATTCTGATGAGTGAACGCTATTCATTAGGAGGCTTTTTCCTCTTAGGTCAATTTATGACTCTTTTCTTGTTTTTGTTGACTTATATTAGGTTCCCTGTAATTATGGGATTCCTACCATATTTGGTTTCCTAGTTTATGATGTAATTATTCTTTCCTTTATTCTGATAGGATTGTATGTGGTTGTATAGGTTTGTATATATATCTTGTTTTGAGATGAAATAGAATTATCATTGAAAAACACTCTTTCTTCTTGGCACCAGAGCCGGGTTAGAAAAGGAAAACACTGAACCCTAACTTTTTTTTTCCTGCCGTGTCCTGATCAATTGCAGCGAGCAACTCAGAGGAGTTGTTGTTGCCCGTGTTCCTGATTTATTGCAGCGAACAACTGTGAAGTTGCTGCTGCCCTCTGTTTTGTCCGAAGGGTCCCATCAAAGCTGCACTGTTGCTTCTTGTTTTGTCTGAAGGGTCTCATCAACGCTGCTGCCCCTGTTTCTGTCCTGTTTTTTGTTAGTCAATTCCCAAGTTCCAAAATCCCATCAACTCTGCAGGTTTTAGGCTCTACCGACAACAAGAGAGATGGCTGAAGAAAAGGGGACCGGTTCTAAGATTGTTCCACTGGCTGCTCCAATTATGGTGCAGTCAGAGAATTCTAGTTTTAATATTGGTATGGTTTTGGATGAAAAGATCTATGATTTATGGGCTCATCTCATTCAAATCCATATTGTTGGAAGGAAGAAGATGGGATATCTTCGTGGGTCTATCAAGGCACCTAACGAGGACAATCCTAAATATGATGATTGGTTCTCTGAAGATCAAAAAATTAAGAGTTGGCTTTTGTCTTCCATGAAGCCTGAGATTATGAAACGGTACATTCGGTTGTCTACATCAAAGGAAATTTGGGATTCCCTTAAGGCTGCATACTTTGATGAGAATGACGAGGCTAGAATTTATTCGTTGAACCAGAAGGCTGTTGGAAATGTGCCCTAAAGCCATTCATATGATGATACTTTACGGATATTTCACATGTTAAACTAATCTAGTTTACATATAAAGGGCAAACATTATTGTTTGAGACGTCTCATATAAATGTTATATGCTTAAACGATAAAGTCCAAGGAATATGTGATTGGAAGAATGCAATCTAATGAAGTTAGATTAATGAGACCATTCTTTCGTAGACACATCCTAAACGTTCCTGATCATAGGATTGCCAATTGGGCATTGACAGTCCGATAAGATCAGTACGTGCTATGTCTTCTCTCAGGGAGAGTGACTAGTCTCGAGTCATTGGTGTGTGTGACATCAAGACAAGTACGTAGGTGCTCAATAGAGAATGAGTTCACTGAACACGATCAACAAGGAGTTCTCATACTCATGTCACATGAGAACTCATGTTTGGGATAATGCAAATTAGTCCTTTGACCTGAGGCATCACAGTTGTTGTCTTGTGGTTAAGTCCTTGATCTTTGATTATGTCAAAGTCACCCCATCGGGGTGTCCACGACATCATTGGGGTTAAGCCACTTAGTCATGGAGACAAGTGAATGCGCAACAAGGGATCTCTAACCTTCAATTGGCTTGAGAGAGAATACTCTATGATATGATTAAAATCTCTGGCCAGAGTATGAATGAGATTAGGGAATGCGTTCCAAATCACATTCAAGGTAATCATATAAGCAAACGAATCACATTGGATAGTAGACATGAATAAATAAACTATCAAACCAAACAATGTGGTCAAGAGTATTAGATTAGAGAAAGACCGTATTGCATTTGTAATCCTAAACTGAATAGGTTCTCTACCTCTTCTGATTAGCTTGGGTAGCCATGATATGCTGCTAGGGGTCACTCATGGTTTGTGGAAGCCCTAAACGTGTGCAATCACTAAAGGGAGAATTGAAAGTAAGTTTCAATTCACAATCGATGTAAAATGGTTTTAATCGCCCACTGCCTCGCTAAAAGGAACCTAATGTATCGTACACCAAATAAGGTGGAGATTGAAGAAACAAAGGAGATGAATTAAATGGTTTAATTATTTATGGCAAGGATTAATTAATATGTTAATTAATCAAACGAATAAGTTCGTTAAAGACCTCGGGATAGTTTTGGACCTTAAGGCCCAATGGGCTTCGAACGTCAAAGCCCATTAACTTAAGTTGTATGACAACTTAATGAATAAAGATTCACAAAGGCCCAAAAACCCATATCCATTTAGTGTTGAATTAGTGTTTTTGGTTCTTTAGGTCATTTAAAGAAGTGACTATATAAAGAACTTTATAACCTAAAATTCATAAGTTGTTGATTTTAGAGAAAATTGGTGAGAACACAAAGCTTCCATTTCTCTCTAAGAGGCCAACCACCTTGGGGGATATTGTCTAGCAATTCTATTTCCTCAAGGTCACTCATTTCCTCTCCAATCCAACCTTGGTGTAGAATCTTTAGAGGTTCTCAATTTTGGGAACTTGGAGAACCTATTCTTCTAACCAAATCCATGGAGCTAAGAAGCAAGGAATGAAGGCCCTATCTCTTGGGTGATTATCCTTTGCATATGCAAAGAGGAATCTACAAAGGTAAATATTTCTCAACTAACAAATTGTTGTTTTTAAGTTGAGTCAAGGTTCACCAATCTACTAGGCTTTGAATTTCATGGTAGATGTTTTGTTTTTGAATGCATGAAAGCATGATTCCGCCTTTAATTGTTAATTGCATGCTATATGATGTTATTCAAATAAACATGTTTTTCACAAAATTTCCTTCAAGTGGTATCAGAGCCTAGGTCTAGTAGTTGGTGAATCATTTTGGGTTTTGTAGTTCATAGTTTTTTGATTTAAAAGTTGTAATATGTTACAAGCTTTATTCTTGTTTCTTTGAATGTAAATTTTGTTAGAAAATTTGCCATCTCAAATGTTGTAGATGTAGTTCATATGAGCATGAATTTTGGAGCTAAAATTTGGTGCCATGTTTTTTGGGAAATTTGGCCAAATCCAAAGGGTGATTTTTTGGGTTCATGTTTGTCTTGTTAAAATGGTTTTAAAGTGACTTTTGGAACCCCTAAGTACCCTAGGATGTTAACCCTCTTTTGAGTGATGAAAATTTGAGTTTTGGTGAGTGAAAACATTCATGGAGCTATTATGAGTTTTCATGAGTGTTCTTCAATGTTCTTGAAGTTCTTGCCAAGAACAAAAAGTTTTGAAGTTTTGATTCAAAATGTTTTATGTTTTTACATAAAGTTTTGGTTTAATTTTAGTGGGTGATTTTAGTGGGTGATGATTATTTGTAAAGAATTATTAATGGTTTTAATGGTAGACAAACCTTTTAAAAAGTTTGACATAAATTCAATTAATGGTTATAATGGTAGACAAACTTTTTTAAAAGTTTAACATAAATTCAAAATATTTCATCTTTACCTCACCTAATAAAACTCACTTACAAAAACTTTGTAAAAATCATATTTTTTCTATCATGGCCGGCCACCCTAATTAAATAGGGTATTTTTGGGTCTTTTATTCAATTACATAAAGTTTTGATACTTTTGTGTATTTGCACTTTGGCCCAAAAGTTTACGTTTTTACGTTAAGGCCCAAAAACGTTAAAGGACAAATTGTTTTGCTCCTTTAATGAAGTTTTTTGTATTTGTTGAAATTTTTGGGTTCTAGTTGTAATTACATGAAGTAGTGGACTTTTGTGTTTTTACAAAGTGACCCCAAAAGTTTGTGTTTCGCAATATAGCCCAAAAAGTTGTAGTTATTGCATGATGGCCCAAATTAAGTAGGGAACAAAAATTGTTTTGTCTCTTTAAATGAGAATTGGATTTTCATTTCATTTAGCTCCATTTAAATCAATTTTATGGATACAAAAAAAAACCAAATGAAAATGTTGCATTCAATTTAATTAATTAAAGTGTTGATTAATTAAAGGGTGATTATGAACCTAAGCCTACGATAATTGAGCTATGTGAAAGGCCGTTTCAAATTTGTTTGAACTATGGGAATGTGTAGATTAATTTTGGTTGTAATTTGATTTGATCAAATGTTGTAAAAGAGCATAAGCTCTTCTTTACTTTAAAGTAATTTGAATTATGCAAATGTTGTAAAGAGCATAAGCTCTCTTTTACTTTGAAGTACTTCTTTCTTGCTTTATTTGATATGCATGAAAATAAAGTAGTTGGGTCCAACGCCCCTAGGAACAACATGCCTTAATGTGATTAAACGCGTAACTAAAATCAATCTCCATCCCTAGTCCGAGATTCAACACTAGGCTCGTGTTGAATCTAAACAAAGGTTCATAGTCATCCTAAGGCCCTAAGGCAACTATATAGTCCATCAAATGAATGCAAACCTTATGTTAGTAGTATCATATACTCTTACTTTAAAAACCGTTTTATAAATATAGTGGGAGTATTATATACAACTAAATTAAATCAAATGGACCAATAGTTGTAATAGGACCAAAATTGTTTTAATGTAGATTAAAATGAATACTTATATGTGATGAGACCTAAAACCCTCAACCAAACCATTATTAAGTTGAAAAGCGTGAGAGTGCTTAGAACACTCTTTCGTGGCCTTCCACCGTGGTAGGCTCCAATCGTTTATGACTTGTACACCGGCTTCACCCTATCATGGGGGAGTACAAAGTGCATGCTTATACTCAGGAGGAGTCTATATATATACTTGATGAGGTTAGTGTAGGCAACGAGGATGGCCGACATCGTATCATCGTGAGGCTATTCTTGAACCCCTTCACAAACTAAGCATGGTGGGAATGACTTAACTAAGTGCAATGGCGCCGACATCGTATCATCGTGAGGCAACATTCTCTAGAGGCCAAATTGATGGGTACTTGCATTAGTTGCAAATGAGTAAGCGTACTCTCTCATTATTATTAATGCTAGCCAACATCATATCATTGTGAGGTGGGCTTGGTAATAGTGAGTCTCCCATAACCTACTAAGAGTTTCCTCCAAAACTCTCGAATTCCAATGAGGGATATGGAATTTGCCAAAAATAGTGGGTGGTGCTATTTGATTTAAAGACCCGAATCAAATGGCTTAAAATCAATCAATTTATATTCGTTATGTATTTGTTTACCAATATATTTGCAAACGCTATCCAAAACTTGACAAAGAAAAGCCGAATGTTTTAGTTTCCGGACTTGGTAACACAATCCCAAAGATTGTCTTAAATGGATTGTGCATGTACCTAAGAAGTCTCATCCTCACAATCTTCCTATTGATAATGTATCATTGGAAGAACATGTTAGAAATGTCTATCATGAAGAGGACAACACAAACAACCAATGCTTATTCCTTCGTTATATGAACAAAGGAACTTATGAAGAAATGAGAGTTGCCTTGAACAACTCTTGAAAGTTTGTAATTATGTTTAGAACATAATGATTGGTTGACAAAAATAGTCCATCAACATGGACTTATGATGATTTTGAATCATTGAGTGTTGAAGTGATAAACCACTTAACGAGACGGAAACTAAGCTAGGACTTCACCTTTATGTCCCTATCCTAATGGTTCACTAAGTTTATTGTAAACTATGTAGTGAACAATAACCACACACTCTCCAAAATGTTTGATGTGTATAACACAATTGAAAAAGGTTTCAAGAGAGATAGTGGGAGTTTAGGGACCATGACTATTGTAGTCAAAGGAGAAGTCAAATGAAGAAGATAAAATTAACTCCAAGGGAACAAACTTTCTTTATGAAAGGATGGACATTGGAAGGGGTATTTGCAAGAAATGTCTTGCAAGTGTCAAGAACACACCTTTCGAAGGTGTTGTAAATTGTTCTTGAAAAGTTCAAAACAGTTGGTTCTTCTACTTGAATGCTTGATTCCGTATTAGTAACTATGTTTTACAATCGTTGTAGAAGTGTGGCTAATAAGAAGTAAAAGATTAATGAGAGAAGAGAAAGTACTTCACATTCGGAACGTGAATAAAATATAGATCTCTGCGAAAGCAGATGGTACTAACTTCCTCATATGAACTACCAAAGAAATTGGAAAAACCAAAGATTGTCTTTACATTCCAATTTTAAGGAACTTAATTCCGTCACTATAGTAGAGATGGATGAATGTTTTGTTTGACAAAACATTGTTCTTTATTAATCACTAATTGGATTATAGTAATCTAATTGATTGTCTCTATAGTAGAGATGATATGGTAGCGTTAACTGTTTAGAATATAATGATGCTTAAAACCCAAAAGGTTGCAAGATAGTGACTAATCCCAACTGAGTTGTGATACCTCTAAAACATAAATTACGAGTTGGTCATAGATGGATGCTTTGGATCGTCAGATCCGGATCCAATACCTTCTTGTCAAAATTGTATAGAGGCGAAATGTTCGAATCTTTATTCTTTTGGAAAGAAGAAAGAATCACAAAGTTGTTGAGGTTAATTCACTTAGATGTTAGTGGCACTTGTCCACAACATAATACTACTCATGTTGTTTGACATTCACCGAAGATCACTCTCGGTTGGACTATAGTTTATTATGAATAAACACAAGTCCGAATACTTTGCAAAAGGTTTCAAAGAATTCAAGAAATGTAAGTTGATGAGTAAGACGTCTAAAATACTTACCTCCTTAGATTTGATCCAAGGAAAGGTAACACTTTAGATGAGTTTCCTTGAAAGATATCAAGGAAATTAGCATCATAAGATAATGATTTTCTCCATTAGGAGAAGAACGAACTCGAATAAGATTTAGTTCGTTGGATATTATCAATTACCCATATATAGGATATATATGCTTCTAAGACAATATGATTGTCAATCAGAAGATCTTCCAAAATTTTCATAACTCCATAGGATGTAGTTGGAAAGAAAGACAAATCTTAATCATGTTAAGATTTGGGGTTGTGTGCTAATAAGCAATATTTGTTTAAAAATTATCTTGTGGATATCCTTAAATTAACCTTTGGATATCACTTCTATAAACCAACCAACAAATGTTGTTTGTTGAGTAGTTCATTGTAATCCTACAATGTGATTTGCCTTAGTGCAAATGAACTAGGAATAGAACTCAAAAGAATGGGTTCTTTGAGAGACAAGATGATAATCAACAAATATAACAACCTAGTTCCTATACCACAAGCTCCAAGGTAGTCAAGAAGGATTTATAAACCGTCTCATTTGAATGGTTTGAACTTTATGACTACATTGAGTGTATATACAAAATATACTCAAGGAAATGGTAAAGTACCATTTGACCCGAAATAATGAAACCTTCATAGCTAATTGGTAGCTTAAGGTGACTACAATCAAAGAGAATGGTTGACTTTGAAGGAACCATTTTTGACGTAGTCTTAGTTTCAATTAATTCGAAGATAGCTAGCTACAACTAAATGTTGATTCAATGTTTGGACATAATATAGGTTTCCGAAACCATTATTAAGATAGTCTTGATAATTTATGTCTAAAACTATGAATCACAAAACATGTAAGTTGTAGAGATCCAACCATCATGGATCTTAGCAAGCTAGTGGGAGCCATAAGCGTTTTATGAGAGAAAAGGTCAAATCGTTTGATTTCTCATAAAGATGTAAATGAATCTTTTGTTTACTAGGTTTACAAAAGATTAGTGGGAGTTAATCATGTTCCTAAAATTTAAATATATATATGATATATTAATTTTGGAAATGAAAAGAATACTTCATTGTTATAGTTATGACTTTAAACATTCTATAAAGATATAATGTATATGGGAGACATAGTCTATATACATGGGATGGAAATCTATAATGATAGATTTTAGGATATAATTAGATTATATCATGCCCTAATAATAGACAAAAGGATGCTAGGAAGTTTCTCATATGATGATAAACTTCAATAAGAAGAACAACTCTAGTGAGACTAGGAGGTAGCTCTTCTCAAAGGGAACGTACCCTTTGACTCCCAAAGAAATAATGCGTAAATCGAATCCTTTATGCATACGCAGAAAGGTGATTTATGTATTTCATATTGTATGAAAAACATTGATATGAGTTGTACCTAGAAAGGTACAAGGCGATATCAATGCAAGCCCAGGATCAGAACCATGGCAACTGTCAAGTGAATCCTTAAGTATTTAAGAAATACTAAAGGATAGGTTCCTCGAAGAATGAGGAAGAATTAGAGTAACGTAATGGAAGCGTAAATGTATTAGATTATGAATCTAATCCATCATTGGATGTTTCTTCATTATGAATGAAGAGATAAACAGGTATCCCTTTATTATGACTAAAGAGATATTTGGATGGAAACATTAAAGTAATGACTTTAGTGTGTTCCATTATGAATGCAAAATATATTGCCATATAGAAGTTTACAACAATGTTGTTTGGATGGGAAAGTTCATTTATGAACTCTCTATTCGGTTCCAACCAGAAAGTGTACGACACTAATGGGGCGATAGCTCAAGCCTGGGAATCAAGGTCTCATCAAGATCCGAACTCATATGAGAGACTGAACCACATGATTGGGAATCATGTATAATGGTGACGTCGATATTCTCAAGGTTGCTTCTATGGATAACATATAGATATCCATTTCCTAGGCCTACTACTCAGCCATTTAGGAAATGACTACAGAAGAGGAATCATAACAGATGACCAAGCTGATTGGCTCTAGTGCAAGTGGGAGATTGTTGGAAATGTGCCCTAAAGCCATTCATATGATGATACTTTACGGATATTTCACATGTTAAACTAATCTATTTTACATATAAAGGGCAAACATTATTGTTTGAGACGTCTCATATAAATGTTATATGCTTAAACGATAAAGTCCAAGGAATATGTGATTGGAAGAATGCAATCTAATGAAGTTAGATTAATGAGACCATTCTTTCGTAGACACATCCTAAACGTTCTTGATCATAGGATTGCCAATTGGGCATTGACAGTCCGATAAGATCAGTACGTGCTATGTCTTCTCTCAGGGAGAGTGACTAGTCTCGAGTCATTGGTGTGTGTGACATCAAGACAAGTACGTAGGTGCTCAATAGAGAATGAGTTCACTGAACACGATCAACGAGGAGTTCTCATACTCATGTCACATGAGAACTCATGTTTGGGATAATGCAAATTAGTCCTTTGACCTGAGGCATCACAGTTGTTGTCTTGTGGTTAAGTCTTTGATCTTTGATTATGTCAAAGTCACCCCATCGGGGTGTCCACGACATCATTGGGGTTAAGCCACTTAGTCATGGAGACAAGTGAATGCGCAACAAGGGATCTCTAACCTTCAATTGGCTTGAGGGAGAATACTCTATGATATGATTAAAATCTCTGGCCAGAGTATGAATGAGATTAGGGAATGCGTTCCAAATCACATTCAAGGTAATCATATAAGCAAACGAATCACATTGGATAGTAGACATGAATAAATAAACTATCAAACCAAACAATGTGGTCAAGAGTATTAGATTAGAGAAAGACCGTATTGCATTTGTAATCCTAAACTGAATAGGTTCTCTACCTCTTCTGATTAGCTTGGGTAGCCATGATATGCTGCTAGGGGTCACTCATGGTTTGTGGAAGCCCTAAACGTGTGTAATCACTAAAGGGAGAATTGAAAGTAAGTTTCAATTCACAATCGATGTAAAATGGTTTTAATCGCCTACTGCCTCGCTAAAAGGAACCTAATGTATCGTACACCAAATAAGGTGGAGATTGAAGAAACAAAGGAGATGAATTAAATGGTTTAATTATTTATGGCAAGGATTAATTAATATGTTAATTAATCAAACGAATAAGTTCGTTAAAGACCTCGGGATAGTTTTGGACCTTAAGGCCCAATGGGCTTCGAACGTCAAAGCCCATTGACTTAAGTTGTATGACAACTTAATGAATAAAGATTCACAAAGGCCCAAAAACCCATATCCATTTAGTGTTGAATTAGGGTTTTTGGTTCTTTAGCTCATTTAAAGAAGTGACTATATAAAGAACTTTATAACCTAAAATTCATAAGTTGTTGATTTTAGAGAAAATTGGTGAGAACACAAAGCTTCCATTTCTCTCTAAGAGGCCAACCACCTTGGGGGATATTGTCTAGCAATTCTATTTCCTCAAGGTCACTCATTTCCTCTCCAATCCAACCTTGGTGTAGAATCTTTAGAGGTTCTCAATTTTGGGAACTTGGAGAACCTATTCTTCTAACCAAATCCATGGAGCTAAGAAGCAAGGAATGAAGGCCCTATCTCTTGGGTGATTATCCTTTGCATATGCAAAGAGGAATCTACAAAGGTAAATATTTCTCAACTAACAAATTGTTGTTTTTAAGTTGAGTCAAGGTTCACCAATCTACTAGGCTTTGAATTTCATGGTAGATGTTTTGTTTTTGAATGCATGAAAGCATGATTCCGCCTTTAATTGTTAATTGCATGCTATATGATGTTATTCAAATGAACATGTTTTTCACAAAATTTCCTTCAAAGGCATCACGTCTTCGTCAGAATGGCCGACCTTTGGCTACCTATTTTGGGGAGCTGACTGAGATTTTCCAAGAATTGGATCACTTTAATAAAGTATCCATGGAGTGTGAAAACGACATCAAAGTGTTCCATAAATCCACTGAGAGACAACGAGTCTATGTGTTTCTTGGTGGTCTTGATGATGGGTTTGATCAGGTGCGTGGAGAAGTGCTACGGAAGGATCCCCCACTTGGCCTTCAGGCTTCTTATGCATATGTTCGTCGAGAAGCCGATCGAAAGGAAGCAATGAAGACGGAGGTTGACAAGAGTGAACCTGCTGCCCTGGCAACAAAGGCTTGTGGGTCATCTTTTGGGTCTAACCGTGAAGGGTCACAAAGTCGGCCTGGACAAACTCGGCCTAGTCAGACAAGCCGGGATCGTCCCCAAGGTAAGTGCCCACACTGTGGCATGACAGGACACTTCAAGAGTCGCTGTTTTGAGCTGATTGGATATCCCGAGAATTGGGATAAGACCCGTGATCCTCGATGGAACAAATCTCGAGCATCCGTTGCAGAAACCAAGAACGACTTAGACCAGATAGAGGACAAAGCATCTGCCATGATTGCTGCGGCAGGTAGTGATGGTAAGGCATTCAGTACTTCTACTTATGTTATGAATAATACATGGATAATTGATTCCGGAGCCACTGAACATATGACTTGTGATTCTAGACAGGTTCCATCACTAAAAACATCCACCCAAACCGAGGTCAATGTTGCTAATGGTAATGTCGTCCCTGTTATTGGGGAAGGCACTGTTTCCCTTTCTGATACCATGAAACTTGACACTGTTCTTGTGGTTCCCTCTTTAAATTATAATTTGTTGTCCGTTGCTCAAATAACCCTTACCTTACATTGTTTGGTTATTTTTTGGCCTCATTTTTGTGTTTTTAAGGACATCCGGACGCGGAAGACGATTGGTTATGGTATTAGAAGAGGAAAACTTTATTACTTGGAGTTGACCACCAGTAGTTCTAGCTTGCTGACTCAAGCTCTCTCAGTTGATGATTCTCAAGGGGATATTAATAAAGTGTCGGACATTTGGATGTGGCACAGGCGCCTTGGGCATGCTTCCTTTAGTTATCTGCATAAGTTATTTCCTAGTTTGTTTGTCAAGACTGATGTTTCTCAGTTTAAGTGTGATGTTTGTGAAATGGCTAAGAGCCATCGAACTTCTTTTCCTCCCAGTTTCAATAAAAGTACCGTTCCTTTTATGATTGTGCATTCTGATGTTTGGGGACGGTCAAAAATAGCTACTCTTGGTGGTGCTCATTGGTTTGTTACTTTTATTGACGATTGTACCAGAATGACTTGGGTTATTTTGTTAAAGTCGAAAAGCGAAGTTAGTTCGGCCTTTCAACGGTTCCATAAAATGGTTGCGGTGCAATATAACAGGAATATCCAGGTTCTTCGAAGTGACAATGGTGGTGAATATGTTAATATGGAACTTCGTTCCTTCCTGGAACTGCAAGGTATTGTTCATCAGACCACGTGCCCGTATACTCCTCAACAGAATGGGGTTGCCGAACGCAAAAATAGACACTTGTTAGAAATGGTCTGTGCTTCACTCATTGCGGCACATCTGCCTCTACATTATTGGGGAGAGGCACTTACGTCTGCCGCCTATCTTATTAATCGTCTTCCTTCTCGTACTCTTAACTTCCATACACCATTTCAGGCTCTCACATCTCAGACTAGCAGTCCACTGACTCCCAATCTTCCCCCACGAGTCTTGGGGTGTGTTGCTTTTGTTCACCTTCATCCTCCTCAACGGCATAATAAACTTGAGCCTCGAGCCGTTCGTTGTGTTTTTATGGGTTATGCTGCTACCCAGAAAGGATATCGTTGTTATCATCCTTCAAGTAAAAAAATGTTTATTACTCAGGATGTGAGTTTCCATGAGAATGAAATGTTTTTTGGATCCCCCGCGTCCTCACTTCAGGAGGAGTACCGAAATAGTGAAGTTCTGACTCGAGATAATAGTAAAGTTTTGAGCTTTGATGAGCTGCATGAAGAGCAACCATAGATAATAGTAAAGTTTTGAGCTTTGATGAGCTGCATGAAGAGCAACCATACACGACACTTAGAGAATTGCAGCAGCCCATGGCAATTGAAGACGGGCAGCAGCCCTGCTTTGGTCATCAGCCCACTGAGCGGCCCACTGAGCAGCTCACTGACGAAGGGCAGCAAACATTGCAGGTGGATGATCAGTCCACGGGTCCCATGAGGTTTGGGCCTGATGATGAACAGCAGCCCACTAGTTGGAATGGAACCGAGCAGCAATAACAGCAAGTGTCACGGGATTTTTCTCCCGGTGTTATATCAGGTTCAAGTTGGAACTCGCCTTCTGATAATTCTCATAACCAATCGTCTCCTACACCGGATGCACCTCCACTTCGTCACCTTCCAGAGCGTATTAATCGAGGTATTCCCAAACCTACTTATGAGGCAGATCCTAAGTGTAAACACAAGTATTCCGTGAGTGAGCCAAATTCCGATTCAAGAGTGAAATACCCATTAAACAATTATGTGTCTACCAGTCACTTGTCAGAATCAAATAAGTCATTTGTATATCAATTATCTACTGTATCTATTCCTAACAGTGTGCAGGAGGCCTTAGCAGATTCCTGCTGGAAAGATGCAATGAACGAGGAATTGAGATCGTTGAAGAAGAATGCTACCTGGGAAATAACTGACTTGCCAGCCGGAAAGAAACCTGTGGGATGCAAATGGGTTTATACAGTGAAATACAAAACGGATGGAACGGTAGACCGCTTTAAGGCAAGATTGGTGGCAAAGGGGTATACACAGAAATATGGCATCGACTACACTAATACATTCGCACCAGTGGCAAAGATCAATACAGTTCGTGTTCTACTGTCATTAGCAGCGAATCTAGATTGGCCTTTGCAACAGTTCGATGTAAAAAATGCATTCCTCCATGGAGATCTAACTGAGGAGATTTACATGGACCTTCCACCAGGGTGGAGTGATCCGGACATACGGAAACAAAAGGTATGTAGGCTCAAGAAGTCATTGTATGGGTTGAAGCAGTCTCCAAGAGCCTGGTTTGGTAGATTTACCAAGTCCATGAAAGCATCGGGTATAGGCAAAGTAATTGGGATCACACGTTATTCCTGAAACATCGGAATGGAAATGTTACAGCTCTCATCGTATATGTGGATGATATGGTGGTTACTGGTGATGATCCGGTTGAGCAAGCAGCCTTGAAAAAATATTTGTCCACAAAATTTGAAATGAAGGATCTTGGTTCTTTGAAATATTTCCTTGGGATTGAAGTATCGAGAGGAAAGTCTGGGATATTTTTATCACAAAGGAAGTATGTTCTTGACTTGTTGGAAGAAACAGGTATGACTGCGTGCAAACCGGTGTCTACTCCGTTGGCCGAAGGAATGAAGTTGGGTATCGATCAGAACCAAGTACTGGTTGATAAAGGGAGGTATCAAAGGTTAGTAGGAAGATTGATGTACTTGGCTCACACTAGGCCAGATCTTGCTCATGCCTTAAGTGTAATTAGTCAATATATGCACAATCCCGGAGAACAACATATGAGTGCAGTTATGAGAATATTGAGTTACTTGAAAGGAAGCCCTGGTAAAGGAATTTTATTTCGAAAAAATGGGCATTTCAAAATTGAGTGCTATACTGATGCTGACTGGGCAGGAACAACGGATGATAGGCGCTCGACATCCGGGTACTTTACCTTTGTTGGGGGAAATCTAGTAACGTGGAGAAGCAAGAAGCAAAATGTTGTATCAAGATCAAGCGCAGAAGCCGAATTTAGAGGTATGGCACTCGGTATTTGTGAACTCTTATGGCTCAAGTTTCTGTTACAAGATGTGGGGGCCAAACATGGTCAGCCGATGAGGTTATTTTGTGACAATAAAGCTGCTCGTGATATTGCTCATAATCCAGTGCAACATGATAGGACCAAGCATGTAGAGGTTGACAGGTTCTTTATTAAAGAAAAGCTAGATAGCAAAGTAATTGAGGTTCCTCCCATAGGAACGAACGACCAAGTAGCAGATATTTTCACTAAGGCGGTTTCTAGTGACAAGTTCTCCAAGTTTCTAGACAAGTTGGGCATGTGCGACATCTATGCACCAACTTGAGGGGGGAGTGTTGACTTATATTAGGTTCCCTGTAATTATGGGATTCCTACCATATTTGGTTTCCTAGTTTATGATGTAATTATTCTTTCCTTTATTCTGATAGGATTGTATGTGGTTGTATAGGTTTGTATATATATCTTGTTTTGAGATGAAATAGAATTATCATTGAAAAGCACTCTTTCTTCTGTTTTGACCTATAAATCCAATTGATTGGGTGACCTGATTTTCGTTGGATCGGACCACAACTACATGTTTTCAATTTCAATTTAAGAAATTTTAAGAGATGAATGTCAATCTAATTTCGAAATTTTTATAACTCACCTTGAATTCAGAATATTCGGAATTAGAGGAATTTCAAAATTATGGGATTGTGATTTTTCTACCTTTCATGCCATCGAACCTAATTTATCCTCAGATCAGTTGTTCTATCTCCTGTTCTTCTTACATATTCACATCCCTCATTCATCATCAATCTATGTTTTCTTTTGTTTCCTCCTTCCTGACTTTACTCCATCCTTCATCAATTTCTCCCCTTTTCCGGTTTGCAATCACTATTGACCACATCCTGTTGTGGTTCATCAGGAAGGTGTGTTGAGTTTCAGTGCCCTCACCGGCTCGGGTGTTCGCACCACCTCCTTCCCTCGGTCTGCCATTCGTGGTGGTGTTGCTTGTGGGAATCCCACTGGCTTCTTAGTTTTCTTCTTCTTGGTAGCTGCAATTGGAGGGGGACTGGTTGCTGGAAGATGGAGTCTTCTTTCCTATTTTATTTGAGGAGGTGTTAGGTTTGAATCCTGGCGTTCGTCGGGGTAGATGGGTCAAGCTGTTCAAGAGGAGTTGCAGTGGCATTTGTGGCAGAGGGAATATGGTTTCTTTTGGTTTGTGTGTGTCCTTAGGCGTAATCACTTGGTTGGGCGTTTGTTGTTTTGGTTGGAAGGTCCTTTTTGCTTTGTTTACATGTTTTGGGCCTTTGTTGTAATTTGTTCTGTTTTTAATAAAAGTTCTCACCATGTTCTGCCATGGTGTTTTACCATAAAAAAACAAAACAAAACAAAATTATGGGATTGTATGGCTTCATCTGTACCAAGATCAAAAGTATTTCCTGTCCACTTCTACGTAATTGTTGCAATCATATTTAGAATAGGAATGTGATTGTGTAAATCCTAGTAGATATAGGAATGTATCTTATATTCCTATTAGGAGTTGATTACCTATTAAGAGCTGTAATCTTACAGGGTAAGGTTTTTGCCTATCCTTCTACTATAAATAAAGGCACAATGGGGTGATACAAACATACCTCACAATTAAATCACTATTTCTTCTCCCTCAATACCGTCGGCCCCTTCTATCTCTAATCCCTTAGATTAGTTCAATCAAATAGGCCTACAACACGTTATCAGCACGCTCTTGCCAGAAGCTGAGGAATTGACGGATCGTATAAGAAGGCTATCTTCCACAAAATTCAAAGGCTTTTCTTTGTTTTCTACCAATCATGTATGCTTAAAATAAAGGAAGATATTTGAAACGTCCACAAAGCATGAAAACATTTCCCATGATGCATGAACCCCTCTATGTTTATATTTTCCTTACGATATATATATATATATATATTGTATATGTTCATATATTTGTCAATATATATATATATATATGTATATTTGTTTCATGCATTTACGCAATTAAATTGCATGTGGAATTTGTGAGTCAAAACATATAAATAAATTAGAAGCAATTTAGGGGTTTTCAAACCCTAGGGATTTCGAAAAAAAAGGGAAAGAAAATTGGGCATGGTGCGGCACCACCATCTGCAACACCATGCACTGTTACTGGCATGAAGCCTAGCTGCATGGACCGCCGCAGCAGCCTTTGGGCTTACTGCTCCTGCACTCGACAACTAGGCTTCAGCCTAGGGTCAATTTCGACTGGCATGAAGCCCTGAGCCCACCTGCAGCTTGTCCCGACTTGCTAGCAAGCCTTTGCGCTTCCTGGGCTTTGATCTTACCCCGGCCCGCAACTAAACAACCAGCCCAATAGGTTGGGTTTCTTCCCCCGGCCTAAAGACTAGGCTCCAGCTTCGGCTGGGCCTTCTGTGTGCTAACCCACAAGCCAGTTTCAGCTGGGCTTGTCCCCATACGCCTCTTTGGCCCAATACCAGCAGCCTTGGCTGCTGGGCTTACCCAGTTCCATCGGCCCATGGCCTACAGCCACCCGTGGGCTGTATTTTGCAGCTACCCCGAGCCCAAATCTTTTTGGGCTATGTTTTTTTTACCCAATGCTATTATTTTGGCATTATTTTACTTCCACGATCAACCATGTTTGGTCCCAATTTATTGAATTAATTAAAAGTGACCTGCAGTCCATTAATCTGATAATGAATCCAAAATTATTGACCTGAATATCACTTTTAGACATTAACGATTCAATAATTTATTTGTATACTTTGAACTGTTGACATACTTTCGTAGTAACGAAGATCTCACACTTGAGTTCTCGAAGAAACTCAAATCCACTACACTTAAATCAGTATATTGCATTATGTGTTTCTTGCAGGAACCTCTCCTTTATGAACTAATTGTTCATAAAACTAAATTGAACCTGTAGTTTCATATTTAGTGCATTTGAAACCCGAAGTTTCATTCAAAACTTACCAACCCCATGAAACCTGTACTTTTCATGCATAAATTAAACCAATAGATGTGTATAGAACCTGAATGTTCTACGATATATGTCTATGGATCACCATATGCCATATGACTAATCACGTTTTTCCCTCTGTTTTAGGGACATGTCGAACTCAAACAAGCTCGATTTCACCGCTCTGGAAGTATATGGAAGAAACTACCTAAAATGGGTTCAAGATGTGAAGCTCTATCTCACTGCAAAGGGTATTAGAGCCATCATCGAGGCACCTACCGATGACAAACTTGTCGAGGAAGCTCAGAAAGCTACTGCAATGATTTTCATTCGAAGACACATCCATGATGAGTACCTCGCTGAAGAGGACCCACGCACCCTCTGGCTTGCTCTGGTCGATCGTTTTGATCACCAGAAAGACATATACTTGCCTAAAGTAAGACACGACTAGCAATATCTTCACTTCCAAGACTTTTGAGTCCGTGAATGAATACAACTCTGAAGTTTGTAGAATCCGATCACTGCTGAAGTTCTATAAAGTGGAACTAACCGAATCAGATCTCTTGGAGAATACCTATTCAACCTTCCATGCCACCAATATTGTCATGTAGCAACAGTATAGGGCACCAAAGTTCACCAAATTTTCGGATTTATCTCTGTTTTACTTATCGCTGAAAAGCAGAACCAACTATTGATGAAGAATCATCAAGCTAGACCAACAGTCTTGAACGCAGCGCCTAAAGTGCATGTGACTAATTCTAGCATCCATAAACGACGAAAGAATCGTTGTGGTTGTGGAAATGGGCGGCAAGCCCAACCACGAGCCCAAGGTCAATAGAGTGCCGGCCCCAAGGGTGGAAATGTGACCTAGTAACATCCACCCCTTGCCCCTAAGGCTCCGAACTTCAAGAACGAGGGCAAAGCTCCCGTTCAGTCAGCTTTTACTGAAATGGACATGTGCTACCGTGGTGGATCAAAGGATCATTGGTCACGCGTATGCCGAGCTAACCGTGAGTGTAAGATCCCACATCGACCAACAAAGAGAGGGTGATGTACCTTATATGTACATGCTCCCCTCCCTATAGCACGAGGCTTTTTGGAAACTCACTGGCTTCGGATTCCATCGGAACTCCGAAGTTAAGCAAGTTAGGATGAGAGCAATCTTAGGATGGGTGACCCACTGGGAAGTTTTCTTCTGCGTTCCTAAAAACAAAACCATGAGGGTTAGGCCGGGGCTCCAAAGCGGACAATATTGTGCTACAGCGAAGTCGAGACTGGGATGTGACACCGAGGCTATTACAAAGTATCATTCCCGTTGTGAGTCTAACTTTGCACATGTGGAACATCCGGAAGATGCTACTACATCAATGGAGATATCGGATTTTCAAGAGGCGTCAGCTCCTATGGATGAATAAATTAGACATGTTTCTAGGGTGTTTACCCCTAGTGGCCGAACCCACAAGGAATGGTCGGCCCCTCTCCCCTATTTTTCTAGGTTTATGGTTTAATTTTGAACAATTTTTCTAAGTATTTCGAATAATTTGTTTGGTTTTGATTTGTTTTGAATTATGGATTGTTATTTGATGGATATTATTTCTCGAATTGCTTAATTGAATAAATGGGCTTATATTTATGCATGTGACTAATTCAATCAATTTATTTCTAGGTATGTCTAGTGGGGAAGTTAGTTGTCTGGCTAATAGTGCTACCATGCACACCATATTGCATGAGAGACACTATTTTACTAACTTAATACCCAAGAAAGCACCTCTGACAACTCTTTCGAGCCCATCCAACCTGATTGAAGGATATGGAAATGCACGTATCATGTTGTTAAATGGTACAGTCTTAACCATTAAAGAGGCACTCTATTCTCCACGTTCCAGAAGAACGTTGCTGAGTTTTAGAGGTATTCGAGATAATCAATATTATATTGAAGCCACTAAAGATAATGGTTCTGAATTTCTTTGTATCACTTCATACGAATATGACCAGAAGCGTATTCATGAGAAGTTGGAACGTCTCCCGAGTAGGTTGTACCTCACAACCATTCATGGCATAGAAGCCCATCATGTGGCCGGGCCTATGCCTGAGTTCTAGAACACTTTGCTGCTTCGGCATGACCACTTGGGACATCCCGGACGTGACATGATGCGACGTATCCTCAAATCATCTCGTGGGTATCGGTTACCTCCCTATGTTGGATTCCCGTCATGCAAAGCTTGTTCTTTAGGGAAGTTGAATACTTAACCCTCGATTACAAAGATCATTCACTTCCCCCCCCCCAAGTTTCTTCAGAGGATTCAAGGGGATATTTGTGGACCTATCCAACCAACCTGCGAACCATTTAAATATTTTATGGTGTTGGTTGATGCATCGACATGATGGTCACATGTTTTCTTGTTGTCCACACGTAGCGCTGCGTTTGCTAAACTCCTAGCTCAAATTATTAAGCTAAAGGTTCACCACTTTGATTTTCCGATTAAGTCGATTCAACTGGATAACGCTGGAGATTTTACGTCACAGACTTTTGACGATTATTGCATGTCAATAGGAATTGAAGTGGAACATCCTGTACCCCATGTTCACACCTAAAATTGTTTGGCAGAAGCTTTCATAAAGCGCCTTCAATTGATAGCTCGGAATTTGGTTATGAGAACCAAACTGCTAGTATTTGCCTGGGGCTATGCAATATTGCACGCAGATATGTTGGTCCGCCTGAGGCCCACCGTAAGGCTTTTGTTGAGTACAAAAACTGGGTGTGGAGGGAGCAGTACAAGAAGTGGAAGTACGAGCTGCACAAGTACTACCAGACTTGTGTGTTGTCTGTGGCAGCTCCTACAAATCCACCCAAGGAGTTTGTGGAGAGGGTGGTCAAGTGGTAATGATTGTGCACTCATTTTTAGACCGAAAAGTTTCAGGTAATTAAATTTTATTTATATTTTAATTGTAGTTCAATTTTTATTTTCTTTTAGTTAAGTTTCATTAATATGTTTTAATGGACATAACAATTGGCGGAAAATAAAGGTAATCGGGAGAAGAAAATGTACCTTCATCATTCTGATTCTCGACCTCTATCTTACCGGGTCAAAGAAATACTGCCGGCTGGTTCGTATTTCCCGGATGTGGAGGTTTGGGGCGACGCATGACAATTATAATAATGAGGTCGGGAATGACATTTTCCTCAAGAGGAACAAGTTGCCTCTCAGATGGATAGTTAAGGGCAATTGTGGGACAATGATTTTCTAGGGTCAGAGTAGGGGTGAAGAGAATATAATTACCTCCCGGTCATGAACTCACCAGCTCTGTACGGAGCTCTATCAGACAGAGCAGTGGTGCCACCATCACTCGTTTCGGGGCAATAAGTGGAGTACTAGCAGCGGACCATGCTTGTTTCGCAAGACAAGCTATCTAATCCAGATATGGGCACAATCAGATTCTATAAGTCGCGGAGTTCCTACAATCTAGGAATCGACGTGTGCTGCAAGTAATCACAACTCCTAAGATAGTGTAATATCTACTTTTAGATATCCTCTAGGATTCTCCCAGCTTAAAACGAGGATTCTTTCCCAAAAATCTATCTCCCAAACGAAATAAATACATGCATCTAGGGTTCATCTCGGGTAACCCTATCTAAACACTTGAATTCTTTTACATACCCCTTGAGTCTAAATCATTCACTAACTTGACCGGTAGAGAACCTTTGGCCGACACACCCCTTTCCCCCTCCCCCGGTCTTAGGCTTGCTCAGGTTGTTTACTGTTTTGCATGTTGCTCGAGTTTGTGCACAACCACCTCTCACGGCAGTGTGTGAATTTGGTTCCAACAAACAGGTCGTGTTCGGGACCTCAAGGAGTCTTCTTCTTCAGCGAGCTTTAATCTTTTGACGAAGATTGATTTCAGACTTCAGTAGGTGAAAATGGAGCTAGAGCTCCAAAATGAAGAAGGTGAGGGCCTACATGAAGAAGTTGCACGTTTGACACAAGCTGCTGCTCACGACCAAGAATTAATACGCTTGTACTTCGCTACTGT
The DNA here is from genome assembly GCA_035220775.1 of Malus fusca. Lineage (NCBI taxonomy): Eukaryota > Viridiplantae > Streptophyta > Magnoliopsida > Rosales > Rosaceae > Malus > Malus fusca. Next base: position 16,971,444 of record CM069059.1, on the reverse strand, counting down.
AACCTAGTCCTTGTCAGCTTCTGACATCAAGATTTCGAGCCCTCGACCTACCTTCAGAAGCCATTCCTCCATGCAACCCAACACCCACCCGAACAATTTACATTTATTTTGTTTAGTATTTTTAAGTTAGAATGAAATAAATAGTTTATTATAAATATTGTTTTTTAAATTAAAAATGTTAGCCCGAAGGAAGGTTTCGTCAGGTCAAGTTCATTACATTATTTAATATTTGTTGGTGGACAAGATATCTTTGTCAGGCAAGAGGATTTGTCGGGTCAATTTGGTGAACGCATGTTCATTCGACTAATATATTCGTTGGGGTGTTACTCGACGAAATTGTGTTTTCGTCATTTAAGGTTTCATGCCACAAGTTTTTCCTGACAAATCTTTCCCGTCAAACCTTCGTCAACTAAAGGCTGCAGCTACAAAACCAACTTTGAGCCAACGAAACTTTTTTGTCTGGCAAGGGTTTTTGTTGTTGTTGTATTGACTTGTCCAACCCACAAAAAAAAAAAATACAAATCTTCTACCTCACCCCTCTTATTTTTCCATATTTATCCGATGGTCCCACTCAGGGTGCAGCACAGAAAAATCAAGAGTAATATTACAGAGGCTAAATTTGTAGACTAAGGGGGTGTATCCAATTAAGATTATGATGAAATTTGAAAGAATTCAGAAATCTAGGTGTATTCAATTAAGATTTTAAGTGAATTTGTCAAACTCTAATAGTATTCAATCTTGATTTTTTTAAATCTGTCAAAATCTGTTGGTATTCAATCTCGAGTTTTTTTAAAATATTTCAAAATCTGGTTGTATTCAAAATTCAATGAATCTGTAGGAATTTAGGAGTTGAAGGATTTTGGTGGATTCCAGAGTGGAAAATATAAATACCAAAATCTCTTACAAATCACCCAATATATGTTGTACTTGCCAACACCACTCCCCTTCATCACCATAGAAATCTTCCTTTCTTTTCTACTTTTCTTTTGGCATCCTCGTTGTGACTTTTGGCATCTTCTATAAATGCTATAAAACCCCCATTAATATCCATTAAACTCCATAACAAAATTCGTATGAAATTCCTTTTAAATCCACATGAAGTCTATGTGAAAATTCATGTGGAGTCTATATGAACCTATTAAATTCATAGACTACATGGAAGTCTATAATTCCATTAGAATTCATCAAATTCTCAATTGAATACATTTCCCTAAATTTACAAACTAAATGATGTGTCACGAATAGGAAATAAGCAAGTTTATCAACGTTTAAGTAATAATTCACTCATCAACTTTCATGTCATTTAGTTTACAAAATTTAATTTATAAATTTAGTCTCCTTAACATTACTAAAAATCAAATGCTCATGCTCATGCATGCATGTATATGAGCAAAAATGAATTCATGCGATGAGGTAAATTTGGGCCAACTAAGTCGGATATGTGTATAGAAAACGTGGGATCCAAACTAGCTAGATGGCAAAATTATGATCCCACGTTGTAACATGTCTCTTAATTAGCGACGTATTATTATATGATTTTTGATAATTAGGCACATGAGAGAATTGGGATATTGCGAAGCCAATAGAGGAATACAAGGTAGGGAGCTTTGAAACAAAATAAATAAATATATATATAAAGATTTAGGTAATTTTTGTAAGCATTTTGCAGCTTTTTGGCGGCGACAAGGATGGTTCTAGTTCCGCACGAACAGTCATTGTAACTTCCAATTCATAATTATGAGAATTTTGTTTTGGATAATATTATTCATACACTTATTTTTATCTCTTACATTTTTATTAATTTATTGATTTTTTTTCAATTTATTCGATCTTACGGACGAAAATCAAAGTAAAAATGGGCATTTGGATAACATTGCCCATCTTTATGAGACTGCAACACTCTCTCTTAAATTGAATAATCTACTTATATCTACTGATATTCTTATTCACTTGTAAGATAACGAGTACGATACCAATTGTTGTTTTGCATCTCTTGATATAAATATATTTTAAGTTAGAAAAAAAATCTGTTCATATTATACCATATGCTTATTTGTTAATTATTACTATATTTTAAATATAAACTCGGATCACACTAGAGGAGTGACGGTGTAATCACACCATGCTCATGTAAATTAAGTGACCATTGGACGCATAGCCTAGGAAAAGAAAAGCGTGAGTATAGATATATAAAATGCATGGAACGGGTTAGGACTGTGTATAACAAAGACAATATACGAGGATAGGGGGGAAGAAAAACACAATTAGATATAAGAGGATGTAAGATCTATATGAAAGATATTAAATATTCATTATTTCATACTAACCACCAATATTATGTCATTTGAATCTGGCAGTTGTTTGAAGCAACGACTTGTGTACTATTCGTTAATTCATTTCTTAGTACTGGTGGATATGGGCTGTTGGCTGTATTAGCCAGTAACTCAGCCAATGAAGACTTGAAGCAAATTATGCATGGACGCACGTTTAAGCCTTAAGCATCATTCAATTGTAAACCCAAGTCATAAACTGCTAAATATTGCATGTAGGCGTGCAAGATTAACCACTTGCATCGTTAAAATAAGAGATTCCAATAAGTTGGTGCTCAATCATTTTGGAGTAACTATATCATCCACTTGTAACTTTCCATCTGCGGTGATTTACGGCTCAAAATTAAGCTGATACAAAAATTCGGTTTGAGATTGACTTTTTAGTTGGATTCCTTGTTTAGGGGAGAGACGTTGTTAATTACCTATTTGATTAATTAGGAATTGAATTTACTTCCAATTCAGATTGGAATTCTCATTGTGACCTAAGTTCTATGCACTATACATAGGACCTTAAGGTTGGTTTATTTTGTGTGGCTTATTTGAGTGCCAAATTTGTGCGAGCCAAGTTGTACATGACTTAGACAGCAATTTGGGAGAATCTCTTCCGCTTGTTTTGGGTTCTCTTTTTATGGAACCATGACTTTTTAGGGCCGGACTAACCCGAATATAGTTACCTCAGAAGTCCGTTCATGAACTCACAAGCTCCTGGCGGAGCTGTATCAGATGGAGTAGCGGTGCCACCATCACTCTACTCCGAGACACTAGGCGGATTCCTAGCGACTCCACTGGATGACCATGCTTGTTCTGCAAGACACTCGATCTGATCTGGATATGGATTACACATATTAAAATTTGAAATGACCAAAATATCCCTAACTTCACTTTTTTCAAAACTAGAGAATTTAACGAAATAACTTCAATTAAATCTCCAAAATACTTCAATAATGAAATAAATCACTAAATTTGGGATAGGATATCACAAATAATCTAAGCGCATCTTCTTCGAGCTAAAAATAATTGAAAACACTAGCTTTCTGAAGAATAATACCCTTCTCAATTCCCAGAATGGGATAATACTCCACCATAACCGACATCAAAACGTCATCATATAAGAAACCCAAGAGCTTTTTTTTTTTTTTTTTTTTTGATAAGAAGAAACCCTTGAGTTAGCACAAACAAAGATTCCTATTTTGGACACTGAGGATGTAAAATGTAAAACAACATTTTAAATGTGCTTACCAAAATGATTTTGTAACACACGAATTGCATTTTTTCTCCACCTTTGAAGGGTCAATCAAACCATGCTGCGCGAAGGGGAAAATGATGAAAGGATGCCGTCATGGTGAGCAAAGACATCTGCTTTACCATCCTCTGACTCAACATACATCTATATCTACTCGTACATAATTAACCTATGCTCAGCGACAAATTGACAAAGAAAAATGAAACAAATTCGATGATGTGAGTGTTGGTTAATAAGCAAACAAAACCACGATGCTTCTGTAACCTTCACCATCAATTTTTACCAGGATTCATAATAAATAGATCCAGTTGAAAATTTGAATCTCAAAACCACGATGGCAAAAGAAAATAAGAAGCCAAAGTCATCGAACTAGATGTCAAAGTCAGCGACTCAGGCCTTTATCTCCATCCAACAGAAAATCTTCCGGTGATTATTACTCTCTGTCCATCTAAAGAAAAACAGGACGAGTTCCCTTTGATTAAGAGAAAGTGATAAGTATTTTGATTCAGAATTAGTTTGGATAGGCCATTTTCATTAGTTTACTAAAAAAATATATGATAATATTTTTGAAGTGCAAATAGTAGTACCTAAAAATGGACCCAGATCCCCTCCGGACCCAAAAAATTTGAGTCTAAGGATCAAATGATCTGGACCGTTGAAATTTGATCAAACGGCTACAAATAGGAGACCTCTTTAAAGTTATAATTATTGTAGTCATTGGATCAAATTTAAAAGGCCTGGATCATTTGATCCTTAAACTTAGATTTTTGGGAACTTTAACGAAAAGCTTCTGGTACTGTTCACTTTAACGAAAAACTACATTTTTACACTAAAAAGTCAATCCTGATACTATTCACTTTACCCTTTATTTTGTCCTTATCGTTAAAATTCAAAGTTTTCAAACCCTTTTTATTAGTTTTCCTTAGATTTTTTTGGTTCGGAGGGGATCCGGTTCCCCTAAAAATAATGCCAATAATATGTTTATACTCGTTAATAAGCCCTAGGGTGGATTTGGGTTTTTTGGTTGAACGATAGGTTCCGTTTGAAAAGCCCAAATTGAAAGCGTGTGTTTTTTTTTTTTTTTTTTTTTTAAGTGTAATTGAAAGCGTATGTAGTTACCATTTTGTAATCGTTGATTTATAAATGAGGCATCGAAGCATGAATTGATTGAATGATTGGACTGATGACCACTCGACTGGTTGTTGCCCAAAAGTGTTATATTTGAATGAATGAGGAAATAGGATCCCATCCGGATTCTATTTGTAGGAATTCAAATGATCAATCAATCGTGTCCGTTCATCGTATATTGTGCGGTTAAAAATTATTTTAAATTTTTTATTTAAAATTAAATATAAATAATACCTAACGAAAATTGACTGCACGATGTACGATTAATGTTTGCGATTGATTGATCCTCCGGATCCTAAAATCGTGTATGTTCATCGTACATCGTACGGTCAGAATTATTTAAAATACTTTTATTTAAAATTAAACATGAACAATACTTGACGAAAACTGATCGCACGATATATGATGAACGGACACGATTTGAGAATTCCCAAGATCTGCATTCTATTTGAATGAATTTTCTTTGAATAAAGTTGATGCCAACATTGTGTCAATAAGGTGACTCCAACGTTGTGTACATATTGCAAATGAGCTTTGATTTTCTTCTCAAAAAACTCATGATGGAGCGTGTTAGAGAATAAGAAAGTAGAAAGTATTAGGAGGGATTAAGATTTCTGCCCTTGTGTATTTATTTTTAATAAAAACAATATATACACTAAGAGGTGCAGGATTAAACTGCTATAGAATTTAACATTCACGAGATTCGAACCTATCACTTATATTTACAAGTGAAGAGGAATACCACTAGACCATAGTACTAAGTAACCTCTTGTATCTTGTCTTTTTATAAATACCGACCTTGCCCCAGTGCGAGCATAGAGACAGTTCGAAGCTTAAAAAAATTGAGAGCACCAAAAATATTAGGGTACATTATATGTTATTTTCGTATAAATATTGGATGATTTAATCCATCATCAAAGTGTTTCTTTACCAGCGGTGGTACTTGTTGCATTTAGTATGTATGAGTTGGCGTGTTGGATCCCTCGTAAGTTTCTCCCTTCTTTATGTTTTAAATATGAGTAAACTGCCGATTTGCCCCCTGAACTATCACCCAACTTTCGATTTGTCCCCTGAACTTTTTAATTTGAAAATTAAGGACTTAAACTAATTTTTTTGGCCAATTTGCCCCCTGCTGTTAATTTTTCATTCATTCCATCCAAATTTCTGTTAAATGGAAGCATATGCACAACATGTGTGGGTAGTTCGGTCACTTCATTCTTTAAAATAATTGAAAACCTTAGATTTTTAAAATATAAACCTATGCAAATATGTGTGATTCTATAGCTTTTCTGTCTGAAGGTCCAGTGAAATGACGCTTTTGTCCACAAATGAGAGTTACGTGGTTTGCACATGATAAGAGTTAACGTTAATTTGGATGAAATTTATGAAAAACTAACGGTAGGGGGGAAATCGGCCAAAAAAATTAGTTCAAGTCCTTAATTTTCTAATTAAAAAGTTCAGGGGGCGAATCGAAAGTTGGGTGATAGTTCAGGGGGCAAATCGACAGTTTACTCTTTAAATATTTAGCAGGCACATGAGCATTTTTCTTTTTATACGGGCACCAAATTATTTCTAGTCCCTATATATATTAAAAACGAAAAAACTACCAATTGAACAGTGTTCTCCTTTTTCAAGAAAATTAGTAAATGAACAATGTCTCATTTCTTTAAACATTTTTTTATCTCATTAATGATTCAACACCAAAAAAATTTCATTAATCATCAAATTAACATCCAAACTCAAAACCTTGTCATCTTGATTTTATAAACCTATGCCTCCAAAATGTGTTAGTGTTTCATATTCGAATTAGGGTTTGATTTTATAAATTGTAAATCAATGAGAAATTGACTTAACTAATCAACGAAGAGAGAAGATGGAGTACGTTGCTACTCTTGAATTTGATTTCTCAGCAAATAGGAATGAGCAAGATGACCATTGCAAACACAGTCATGCTACGCATGACTCAACTCACATGCACAACACGTATACAACTTAAGATACACAACTGGTATATATAACATCTGCCATTCATATAGCTTATGCACTAGTTCTAATCTTGGCCGTTCATTACAAACAATAACATAAGAACAAATAAAACCATAAATTCAACATTTAAACAAGGTGTAATTTGCACAATGCATATATCTTTTGTACAATTCTAAGGTTTGAGTTCTAGAAGGTATTCATCTCCCATCTATAGCTCTCAAAATTAATTTATTTTGACTTTTAATCTTGGCATCGTTTACGCATTCAGTTGTACTCTCTAGATCGCATAAGTTTCCTCCCCATCGGCTGTAATCATTTTTTAGTCCATATATATTAGTTTCTAATCCTGATATTTTATCACTATTAATAAAATTAATTAGTTTATAAAAGAATGTCAATTAATCAATTTACAAACGATACCATTTGATATTTTGCTCCGAGCATTTGAAAATTCAGAACCGGCCCTGCCTTCTTAGTGTGTGAGATTTTGAGAAAATTCTCAAATACTCCGTTTAAAATTGATTTTGCCTATTTAACTCTTCATAATAGTCCTATAGAGATGCATATTGTTCTTGGATGCTCCCTTGTGAAGAGGTGGGAAAATGGATTTTTAATCAGTCACATATATATAAACATATATATATATATATCCATGACACCATGTATTTGACATAATATTTAACACGAGTTTTGAACCAATAGACTAGTCCATTTTTAATGGTTGTAATTTAGTCTATAATTTATTTGGCATAATTTTTCAGAAAAATAAAACATTTGAATTAAAAATCCGAAAGCTTTCTATTTATAACATCTTTTCCAAAAACAATCCACTTACTTTCCGATCTTTTCATCTTCATCCTCTCCTACGAACTTTTCTTTTCGTGTTCATCCACTCTTATTTGATTGAAAAGAAATAAGAGAATGAAATATTCTGAAACTTTTCGTCTTCATCCGATTTTATTTTTATTTTCCCACCTTTTTTCTTTTCATTCTCTTATTGCTTCCCCCTTTTTTCCGCACAAAGCTTCGTACCCCCATGGAACTCACCATCACTGCTATGGGGATCAGGATCCTCTCCTGAGCAAAGGGTGAGGATCCTCCTGACCAAGCCCATCGGACCGTTGAAATTTTATCCAACGGCTACAAACAGGTGGTCCCTCTAAAAGTTATAATAATTGTAATCGTTGGATAAAATTTCAACGGCCCGATGAGTTTGGTCAGGAGGATCCTCACCCTTTGCTCAGGAGAGGATCCTGATCCCTGCTGGATCAGGATCCTCTCCTGAGCAAAGGGTGAGGATCCTCCTGACCAAGCCCATCGGACCGTTGAAATTTTATCCAACGGCTACAAATAGGTGGTCCCTCTAAAAGTTATAATAATTGTAATCGTTGGATAAAATTTCAACGGCCCGATGAGTTTGGTCAGGAGGATCCTCACCCTTTGCTCAGGAGAGGATCCTGATCCCTGCTATGGTGCTTTGATTATTCCTTCAATTTTCACACCTGTGTATATTATTTTGTAGCCATGAAAATTATGTAGGATTCTTCTTATACTGTTAATAAAACACCAAACCAGTTTAGACTATAACTCTTAACTACCAAATTCGGTGAAAGTCTAAACTAGAGCAGATCATAGTGCCACGGATCCGCCCCCATATATGTATATGTATATGTATATGTATATGTATATGTATATGTGTGTGTGTGTGTGTGTGTGTGTGTGTGTACACACGTTGCATATCGGCAACTGACTTAACCTTGGATTGAATGGGTTCAAAACTAGCGTTAGGGAGGTAGATTAGCTAATTCATGCTAGTAGTACATTGACTACAAAAAATAGTTTAGAGACTACATTCGTTTTGGTATGACATACCTGAAAATTAAGGTATGAGATTACTAATGAGAGTTGTTTATTTCATAATCATTATTTCTTACTTCATTTGTTCTCATACTTTGTTAGTTTGATGACTCAACCACTGTTCTAAAAATCTCCGCCTAGGCGCTAGGTGGCTGGTCACCGCCCCTATTAATGCCTAGGCGTTTGAAAATTGAGAAAGGGTGCCTAGACCGCCTAGGCACCCGCCTAGGTTGCTGTGGATACAAATTTTCTCCTCTTCGATCTTGGACGATTTTGCACCTACAAAACAACTAGCACCTTAGGTTAAGGCCGAAAGCCTCACGCGCCCACGATGAATGGGGGGGGCTTTGGCCGAAGAACCTCCGATGCCAAAGTTAGAATTTTAGAGAGAAAAAGTGTTTAGAGTGTTTAGTATTTTTTGCAAGAGGATTGGACCTATCTTTTGGTGAAAATGGGAATCCATTTATAGGGATAGGGGTGGCCGGCCTAGCTAGGGTTTTTTTGTTTGATTTAGGTTTAATTAGCCAATTTATTTGGCTATTAAACATAAAATGAATGTTTTGGTGGTTTTTGGAATTAATTGGCTAGTTAATTAGGGTAATTAAAAAGGGAAAATAGTGGAAAAAGGTGGAGAATAAGATGGTTTACTTTTCTTGATGGGATTGACCGACCACTTTAGTAGTTTTAGGTTTGGATGAGTGTTTCAATTGATAATTAAGGGATTGATTAGGTAATTAATCCCTTAATTAGTCAATTATTATGATTTTAGGAAATATGAAGGGAATAAGTATATTATTTAGCTAATTGATTAGCTAAATAATGAAATGGGAAATATATGAATAAATCAGGTTTTAAGTTGATACCTATTTTGGGCACTTTTGACTTGGTTGAAGGATAATTGTCTGCTGCTTGCGCGTAGGAATCCCAGTATGCCTCAAGGGTATTCTTGTCCTTTTTTATCCAAAGATCCACGTGTCGCCTTGTGATTATTTTTGGCTTCACAAATGCCCCCACACCTGTTGGGCTGCTCGTAAGAAAGGGCAGCAGGTGTAGAGATCTTCTTGCTTCAGGAAACGTAGGATTGCTTCCTATTGTGATGTTGATTCTCTCTTTAATTGGAAATTAGGTCATTCTAGGAAAGGGAAATAAACTTCTCTCAAAGCCTATTTAAGTCCACCTTAAGTGGGTTATTAAATCAACTTTGGAGAGCAATTTATTCTACCCCACAAGAGAGAGAAAGTTAGAGGATATTTGTTCCCCCTCCTCTAGCAATCTTTTACATCTTGCCCGTGCAAAGGACCGTCTTTCGTTGATTTCTTCGTCTTCTCCGTGCCGCACCGATGTAAGAAAAATTTAATTTTTCTTGCCTTCTTCTTGGATAATTTAATTTTTCTTGCCTTCTTCTTGGATAGTGTTATTGCGGGGCAGCCGTCGGGGTGGTGCGACACGTCGGCTGGCAGGGGCCGGGAGTTTGCTAAGCATGGGCCGAGGAGATGTCGTGGCAGGGACCACTGCTTGGGCAGCTTGGCTTGGCTTGAGCCAAAGGCAGCTTGTGCGGCTGGGGTCGCGGATTGTGGCGCTGGGGCGCAGTGCTAGGCGAGTCGCATGGCTCATGTCCTTTTGGCTCTTGGACCTGACTCGGGCCAGGCAGGTGATTGAAAGAAATGAAGAGGTTGCGGGCCTCATGAGCTGTTGGAATGTTGGGTTGAACTCCCCTGCTGGGTACCACGAATGGCGTTGGCTACTTTAACTCTCTTCGTCAGGAGAAACGTGGGCTGCTCCCAAAATAAGAGGTGAATAGGATCAAGGCGGATGCATTGGCTCGTCCAATCACCGTTGTGGATCCTGCTGCAAGTGAAGGTGGGAAAAGGGATCTTCCCTGCCTGCTTAAGAGATGCCGGCTGAGAAAAAACCAAAGACTTATTTCGCTGCTTATGCAAAGGATGAAAAGTTGATTGCTGCTTATAATCAAGTGATCCACTTCAAGAGAATCGTCGATAGGCTTGAACCCTAAGTGTTGGAACTTCAAGGTGTACTGAAGATCAACCAAATTTTGAAGAAAGAAGTGGATGAGCTGCAGTGTGTCCATGTTGGTATTGGTGAAGTAGTTGGAGAAGTTGGTGCCCAGGCTGGAGCAGTCGGGGGTGATGCCGCTGCTAAGAGCTTCGCGGCTGCTGAAGGTGTGGCGACCGAATAGTCGTGGGAAGTCTAGGCTGCCAATCCACGTCTGGATATTCAGAGTGTAGAGTTTATCCTTCCGTTCTTGGAGAGCTGACCCATGTGGGTGTCGGGGAATTGGTTTACCCTCTCGCGTTGGAGAGCAATTAGTTTACCCTCTCGCACTAGAGAGCATGGTTGGTCCCTCGGGGGGCGCAATTCCTGCGGTAAGTCCCTAAGAAGGGCGCGGTCTTCTTTTGAAGTGCAGGAATGATCAGTTGCTGTAAGCATGCAGCCAAGCCAAGTCGTGATTACTTCTGAATTCCTCATTGAAAAACGAGTTAAACGAACGAGAACTTAGATGTAAGGTAAGAACTGCATAACAACTGGATAATCCTCGGCTGGTGAGGTAGTGCCCGTCGAGCTGCTTGAGTCTTCGGGCTTTGATGTAGCAAGAGGTCACACATGGTACTTCCTCAGATTGTAGGCGTTCCACTGTTTTTCGATCTTTTTGTCGTTTTATGGTGGCGAGGGTGTAATTGTTCTTGCCACCTACTCTGCTGATCTTGTACGGACTTTCCCATATGGGATCCATATTTTTGGAGCCTTTTCTGCTGGCAGAGATGAAGGTTTTTCTTATGACCAGATCTCCGGGCAGGAACTGCCGGATCTTGGCCATTTTGTTGTAGCTGGAGAGGAACTGATGCTGGTAGGCTACAATGCGAGTGATAGTCTGTTCGCGCCTCTCTTCTGCCAGATCTAAGCTTGTGGCCATCTTCTTTTGGTTACTCGTCTTTTGGTTGTGCGATATGCCTATAGACATCCTTGGAGTTCGTCTGGCCATTTTCTTTTCTTATTGGTGGGGGATTTCTTGTGGCAGTCGAGGATCATCTTAGTGGATGCTTTGGCCCGTCTATTGCCTTGAGGATATCTTGGCGTAGACATGTGCTGCTTGATGCCATATTTTTTGAAGAACTTCGCCAAATCTTTGCCCACGAATTGCGGGCCGTTGTCGATGACGATGGATTAAGGGATGCCAAATCGACAAATGATACTCCTTCATATGAAGCGCTCTATGTCCTTCTGAACCATGATCATCATGGGCTCTGCTTCTACTTATTTGGTGAAGTAGTCGATTGCCACGATCATCATGCCTTTGCCCCTGGTAGTCTGGTTGGTGATTAGCTAGGACTCGGAATGAATGGAAAGCTTTTTCACCATCAAGTCTTTTGTCATTCGAAGGCCTGCTAGTGGGGCTTCGTACTCTGCTTCGTTGTTAGATGCTTTGAAGTTTAGAGTGATCGCCTGCTTGAGCATTGAAACGTCTGGGGTGGCAAGAACCACGACTGCTCACGAGCCTTCGTAGTTGGATGCGCCGTCGACATGCAAACGCCATAAATCTCCATTGAGGGAGCATGTGTGGCTAAAGTGTGCTCGGCTGCCTTCGGGGCGTCGTTGGGCTTAGTTGTTGCGTTCGTCAGAAAACTTTGCACCTGCCAGGGTCTACGCCTTTATCGTCGCCGGTTTGGATTCGGCGGAATAGTGTGTCATGATGATGACTGCTTGCGTTTGAAGGTAAAACTTAAGCTTTTGGGTTACAACAATTATCGCCAAAGTTAGCTTTTGAATTTTTAATAGCATCGAGGAGAGCTTTTGAACTGTAAAATACAGGTAACTGTAGAATACAGGTAGTCGGGCCCCCAGCTCTTCTCGCATGATGGTAGAGCTTATTGCTACTTTAGATACCGTCAAACATGCGAATAAGTCATACGCTGCTTCTAGGGAGATGATATCGGGTACTTATTCAAGTCCTTGAATGTGCATTGGCGAGCCTCATCCCAAAGTGCATGCTTCTCTGCCAAAGCAAAAGAGTCTGCCAGAGTTAGATCTTCTTTCATGATCAATTTTCCGAATAGCGTGTGGTCTGCTGGAAGTCCTTTTTGGAAGGATGCTCTAGCTATCGAGTCGTTGCATCCGGCTATTTTTGCCTTCTCTACTTTGAACCTCCTTACATAGTTGCGAAGCGACTCCTTTGGGTTCTTCTTGACGTCGAACAAATGGTCAGACTTCTTTTTGATCGAGCGATAAGATGAATATTCTTTGGTGAAACCAAAGAAAGTTCGTAGAAATTCCGGATGGATTGTGGCGGCAGGGTGTAGAACCAATCTTGCGCCTCACCTTGTAGAGTGGTGGCGAATATCTTGCACATGAGATCATCGTTGTTTCGATAAAGGATCATTGCGCTTCGGTAGCGCTTTAAGTTTCTCTTCGGGTCTTTATCCCCTTTGAAAGATGTGAAATGTGGCATGCTGAACTCGCGTGGAGGCTCTGCCTGCTCGATCTCGTCCGTGAAGGGTGACCTGTTTATGTTGGTCATGTTCCGTCGTAGTGCCTCGTCGGTGACCTCGTTGCTTTGGAAATCATGCAATCGTTTGGTCAATAGTCTATCTACTTCTTCCTGAATTTTTCTTTGTTGGGGTAGCGGAGCTCTCGGCTGCCCCCAGCCATGACTTGCTGGTCTAGGCTGCTCTTCCATGTGTTTGGCTCGTCTATGCCGCATATGCAGTGCATGTGGTGCGTTCATAGCAGGCGAACGAGTTCTTCGCAGGCTCTTGGTTGAACTTGAGCTGGATTGAGTGACTGCTTCTCTCCGTCCGTCGTGCTGCCTACTCTGATGTGAGGTGGATGATGCTCTTTGTGGGCTTAGCCGCGAATGGACAATTTGTCTGGAAGGTTGCTCATGTTGACTATCGGAGTATGACCCCAACCGTGAATGTATGCTCATCCGTGGGCCTAGTCGAGAGTGCATGCTCCTCCGCGCGCTAAGACGGGAATGTACACTGCCCAAACGTTCGGCTCGTGGCTGGTCGAGTGGCTACTTGCTGGGACGCTGCTGGAAATGTCCGTCTGCCATTGTCCTACTTCGGGATACCTCGTCCGGGGCACGTTGGATCTCGATGCGTTGCAAAAGTTGATTCACCAAGGTTGTCTGTTGTGCAAGGGCGCTCGTCAACTCTATGACTTGTCGAGACAAGTGTTGTTCGCCATTTGGATTGGAAGAGCTTGGAAGGAATGCGCCTCCTTGGGCAGTGGAAGGGTGGTAGACTCCGGGCGCGAGATTTCAGTTGGGAAATGTCAAATCCGCGAAAAAATGTGGTGAGAATTCCCCCGGCTCAATGGTAGGTCCGGATGGTTAAGATAGTCTTAGGCCGACTTGGGCTGCTTGGAAAGTCATTGGAGCAGGATGGGCCATGAGAGTGGGCTGCTTGACTAGAGCTGGCTGGGCCATGGGAGTGGGCTGCTCGTCGAGAGCAGGCTGGGTCACGAGAGCAGGCTGCTCGGCATGAGCAGGTTGGGCCGTGAGAGTGGGCTGCTCGACGGGAGCAGGCTGGACCACGGGAGTGGGCTGCTCGTCGGGAGCAGGCTGGGTCACGAAAGCAGGCTGGGCCACGGGAGTGGGCTGCTTGGCAGGAGCAGGTTGCTTGGCGGGAGCAGGCTGCGCCGTGAGAGCAGGTTGCTTGGCGGGAGCAAGCTGCTTAGTATGTGATGCATGCGAATGCGAGGCTTGGGCCCGGGCCCGTGCAAACTTGGATGGCATGACTTGGGCCGTGGCCTTGGTACCGTGAGCCTTGGATGGCACGGCTCGAGCCGTGGTGAAGGCATCATGGACCTCGCCACGGGTGGCTACCGAGGTAGCCACCGTGGTGGTTCCCATGGTGGAAACTCGTGGTGGTGGTGCTGCTCCACTTATTGTCGCATTTAGCCTCACGGATCTCCGCAATCCCATTTCTTGAACATTAGAATTTTCACTTGTGGAATTTTCTAAATTTCTAGCCATTATATTTTGCTTATACGTTTTATCAAAGAACCTTTGCAAGTAAAAAATTCTAATAATAAGAACGTATGAAAAAATATTCAAATGGACTAGAAAATAAAGAAAAAACCTTTTTGTGCGAGAGTCTTCTACGAGTATGGATTTCAACTCTCAATGAAAGCACCAATTTGTGGATGCAAATTTTCTCCTCTTCGATCTTGGACGATTTTGCACCTACCAAAACAACTAGCACCTTAGGTTAAGGCCGAAAGCCTCACGCGCCCACGATGAATGGGGAGGGGTTTGGCTGAAGAACCTCTGATGCCAAAGTTAGAATTTTAGAGAGAAAAAGTGTTTAGAGTGTTTAGTATTTTTTGCAAGAGGATTGGACCTATCTTTTGGTGAAAATGGGAATCCATTTATAGGGATAGGGGTGGCCGGCCTAGCTAGGGTTTTTGTGTTTGATTTAGGTTTAATTAGCCAATTTATTTGGCTATTAAACATAAAATGAATGTTTTGGTGGTTTTTGGAATTAATTGGCTAGTTAATTAGGGTAATTAAAAAGGGAAAATAGTGGAAAAGGTGGAGAATAAGATGGTTTACTTTTCTTGATGGGATTGGCCGGCCACTTTAGTAGTTTTAGGTTTGGATGGGTGTTTCAATTGATAATTAAGGGATTGATTAGGTAATTAATCCCTTAATTAGTCAATTATTATGATTTTAGGAAATATGAAGGGAATAAGTATATTATTTAGCTAATTGATTAGCTAAATAATGAAATGGGAAATATATGAATAAATCAGGTTTTAAGTTGATACCTATTTTGGGCACTTTTGACTTGGTTGAAGGATAATTGTCTGCTGCTTGCGCGTAGGAATCTCAGTATGCCTCAAGGGTATTCTTGTCCTTTTTTATCCAAAGATCCACGTGTCGCCTTGTGATTATTTTTGGCTCCACAGTTGCAACTCACTTAGACAGAAAATAGATAACTTTCATTTTGAATTTTATTTTTTTTCAATAAATTGTAAGAGACTTGTTGAATACTTAAATGAACACACATTATAGGCTTGTTCCCCATGTTTTCATTATGTTCCAATACTTCATAATATATATGTCATTCTATTTTGTAGTTTATGATGAAATTATATATATTTTAAGTATAAATAGACACTTATTTACATGAAATATAATAGATTTACTTAAATCCACCTAGTTCGCCTAGGACCCCCCTAGCTACCTAGGCCCCACCTAGCCGTTTAGACGCTAGGCCTCAGCTGGCCGCCTGACTAGTGCCTAACGTTTTTTAGAACCTTGGACTCAACAAATCACCACCTTAATGTTTTTATAAAAGTAATATTATTAATAACTACATTTCGTGTGAGTTACCCTTTACTCTAAAACTCAAAACAGAGTAATGGGGCAATGGAGTACTCTTTTACATATTTGAATTTCGACCTTAAATTCAACCGTGTGGTCTTCCTTTGTGAGCTGTAGCTTTTAGTAACAAGCAATTGACTTTATTGGAAGATCATGAAGATCTAGTTTTATTAATTCTAAATGGCTCAATGATTTTGCTTAATTTTCAATCGACATTGTCCATGTAAATGGGAAAGAAAGCGGCAAGATACTCGTATCTGATATGAAATGGCACTAGGAAAAAAAAATCGTGATTCAGTAATCTAAGTACAAAAAAAAAAGTTTATTAAGAATTAAAATGAGGCATCGTTCCAGGAAGAAAGGAAATTGGATTTATCCAAAATTGGAAATAACTATATAGTTTATACATTCAAGCGGCCCCATTTATGCTTTGTATATTTAGAACAACGCTTTTAAAAGTTCAAAACCTGAAAGGCTTCCAGATGCATATTTATTTTATTTATCATTTGACCAATAGGAATCCATGATTGATTAAAAAAGGCGGCAGTAATCACATGGAAAACGTGAATGAGATTAATTAATTATTGTTTAGCAGAATCTTCGTGAGTCACCAACCCGAACTTCTATCTATATTTAGCAGCTAACAAATTGCAGTTATGTATATTTGTGATGACTCCAAACATTACAATATATTTATTTTAATTATATTTCTTCTTCTTCATTTTTGTTTTACTCGTTTTGTCGTATAGTCAAAGTTGAGCATTTGATGAATCAGTTTGCTTTCATAAGTAACATGTTTGAAAAAATATGCTCTTGTTGGTTGAAATACATAGTTGGATGACAGAATATAAAATTGGGATGGTGTCGAGTGCTTTTGACATTTAAGCAGATTAGCAAATCATGAATCGAGAAAATGGAGAGGGAAAATTATATACAACTTTACATGTCTTTGGCGTCGGATGGAAAACGAATGAAAAAACTAAAGAGGAAAATAAAAAATTTGCGCGACGAAAATGTTTATCGCGCAAGAATACTTCGTGCGACGAATATTTGATGTCGCCGCGTAAAGTCAACAAGAAAACGCGGGGTAATTTTTTTGGTGCGAAAAACTTGCGTGACGATGACACACCCCGACCTAATCAAGGCGTGCTGGCCGTCACGTGATGATGACGTAGCCATGTGCGCAGTGCGAAAGTAACTGATATGAAAATGTGGGTAAATAAAAAAAAACCAAACTAACTAACTTACACTAGACTAGTATATAAGTACGAGCGGAAGTGTTAGAGTGTAAATACACATAATCAGAGCGTAGGTACCAAGGTGCAGTCCAACAGGCTAAATACTAATTATACAGGATATAAAAGAAAACCCTACATTGATGGATGTCTGTCAGAACAGTCGCAGAGTCCTCGTGAGCCACCAACACGAACTTCTATCTAGAACCTGGAGGGGCACAAAGCAGAAAACATGAGTGGGCAAAAACAAAGCTTTTCAAAACCATTTCTTTTTTCAAAAGTAATAACCTCTCACCGTAAAACCCGTATAGTTTTCCAGAAAATAATAATACATACGTATATAGAAATCACGCTCGAGAGCAATGAAAACCAAAGTGACTGCCATGTCAAGTATCTCAGTAATAAATATGTAAGTCAGGTGAAATAAAACAATATAAATGATATGTCAGCCGGAGTCACCTAACGTGACCTGTACGGCTGAACCTATAGCTCATCAGGTATGCCTGCACACGAGTCAGAACCACCTATTGTGGTCTGTACGACAGGGCTAGGTGCAAATAAGTACACTCAAGTGCTATGATCACGTGAAGGCTGTGCGAATAATCACGGGTCACCTACGCATCGGAACCACCTAATGTGGTATGTACAACATGGCTGTGCACCAAACTTGGATCCAAGGTGAGCGTGCGGTGCGGGAGGTGAACATCACGTGAAAGACTGTGCCCTGGCCACGGGCGAGACCATTAACACCGGGGTGCAGGTTTATGAGCTCTAAATGCATCTACGTATAACAAAAAACAACGCATCCTGGCACACCCCGACCCCGAATGTCCACTAGGACTCCGAATTGAGTTGTTCTGGCCGACACCTAGAAGGTGACGAAGCCATAAAGTGTGATGATGTGGAAAAATGTGAATAAATTTAAACCTAAGAGTGCCTAAATACCAGAGTGCGCGGTGAGCGGATCTGAACCCATTTCACGTGTGATACAGAGCATAGGTATAATGCAGTAAAGTGAAACAATGATCATACCATCACAAGAAAACATCTGTACTGAAAAGTGCCACGAATCCTCGTCAATACGGAACTTTGCTGCTAGAACCTGAAGGGGTACAAAAGTAGAAAATGTGAGTGAGTGAAACAAAACTTTTCAAACCAATTCCAACTACCAAAGGCAGGAGCCCCTCACTGTAACACCTGTATAATTTCCCGGAAAATAACAGACGTGACTATAAATCAATACCATAACCAAAATAATAGTCTCACAATTATACCATGCCAAATATATCAATAAGAATAAGTACTCAGGTGAAATAAATCAATATGAAATGGCATATTAGCCGGATCCACCTATAGTGGCCTGTACGGCTGAATTAATAGCTCATCAACATGTTAGCCGGAGTCACCTCATGTGACCTGTACGATTTATCCATATCTCATCAATCAAGGCCAGCTCATCACATATCTCGTCATATATGCTAGCTCATCACATATCTCGTCATATATGCTAGCTCATCACATATCTCGTCATATATGCTAGCTCATCACATATCTCATCATATATGCTAGCTCATCATATATCTCATCATATATGCTAGCTCATCACATATCTCATCATATATGCTAGCTCATAAGTCGGAGTCACCGCTAGTGACCTGTATGACTTATCCATAGCTCAATAAGTATACCTGCACACGAGTCGGAACCACCTAAGTGGTCTGTACGATAGGACTGGGTGTAAATAAATACGCTCAAGTGCTACGATCACGTGAAGGCTGTGCGAATAATCGCGGGTCACCTACGAGTCAGAACCACCTATAGTGGTCTGTACGACAGGACTGTGCACCTACCTTGGATCCAAGGTGAGCGTAAGGTGCTGGAGGTGAACATCACGTGAAGGACTGTGCCGTGACCACGGGCGAGACCATTAACACCGGGGTGCAGGTTTATGAGCTCTCAATATATCTCAACATAACATGTACGATTCATAGGCAACCCGTACGATAGTGTCGGAGTTGCTTAAAACATGCATGTAGTCATGCCATAACTCCATCATTTCAACTAATCCCATAAACTCACCTGAACTTACCTGGGTGTCCTGCGTTCGCCTTTGCACTTCAAAGCATTTACAATAATTATGTGCAAGTAATATACATATACATAAACCATGATGCAATCTAATACTCAACCATGTTATAGCATTTTTCCAATACATACATACATATATATATATATGGCGTAAAATGCACCATTTATAACACCCTATTACCGAATTATTTTCGGAAATAATTATCGGGGATAAGTCCAACTAAACACTAGTTTAATTAATTATCATTACTTACGTTTCCTTATTTCAATTTCTTGATTCCTTCCACATTGATTTATGACCAACATCCAATCACTAAAAACATAAGGTTAAATCTCATATTTTCACCAATTTCCTTCACTTTACTCAATTCCCAAACAAGGTCTTTGTTTCAATTATTGTATGGATGCATCTAACGTCTCGTTAGACTGCCTACGTATCCTAAACAGGGATCAAGCCATTCGTAGTTCCCAATATTATTTCAAGGCATTCACAGTAATCATAAGCAATAATCAATTTATAAACATTTAAGGAATTGTCAATCATATATATACATATATATAACACACGATAGAATGGAAAAGACCCACTCACCTGAGGTTCATGCCATGACTCCCTAGCACGCATATCGAGACATCGCGAACCATCGTTGTCTATGACCAATTATCAAATCACATCTCAGAGTTCTGACCGATAAAATACATAATTTATATAAAATGCATCCCTACGTAATTTAATTCGGAAGATCTACATCACGGATTTCCGATCCGTTGTTTCCAAAGATTCACATTATACTTCTAGAACAACATCGTAAGGTTTCATTATGATCCAATGGTTGGATCTCCACCAATTGACAAAATCAAGTTGTGGTCAACATTTTATATGAACTTACAAATCCAATTCGGGAAGATCCGTACATCAGATTCCGATCCGTAAGTTTCTATGGTTCTCAAATATTATGTACTATAATGTATTAAAGTTTGGTGACGATCCAACGGTCAGATCGTCAATTCATATAATGACCTATTAACGTAACATAGAGAATTTAGATTCTAACAATCAACCTACATCATACAATTACCAAAACTGAACTCAAACCATCTAATTAGCCTAAGAATAACATCGACGTCCCCCTAGGCACGTGCCGCCGCGGGTGGCAGTCGGCCGCCCTAACTTGCCGGAAAATCCAACTATTTCCAAAAATTACCAAAATTTATAGGAATGAAGATCTCGATGAGCAGAGTAAACTTTATACCTGCAGCCAAGTCTAATTTGGCCGGGAAAAGCTTCAATTTTGCGCAAACCAACCGGAACCCTAGAAAATGGTGTGCTTCAATTCGACCTCCATACTCACTCTGACGCCTCGACCATTGCCTGGGCTTTGTTCCTGGGTTCTAGAGGAGTGTTCTAATGGTGGTAATTGAAGGAGATGATTTCATAATTGATGGATTTTGGGTAAGGTCTCCCACGACACCCATCACTATTTTTGTACCAAAATACTATCAATTTCCCTCTAATTTTTGGTGGAACAAGAAGAGAAAGGGCCAATTGGACGAGAAATGGCTAGAAGCCGCAGGTTTGAGGACATGGGTTGCACGAGTCAAGGAAGACCCGTTTGGGCTCCCTCATTTTCTTTTTCTCTCTTTTCCTCCTGCTCTCCTTCCTATTGGTCGGTCTTATCTTTTCCTCTCCTTTGATTAGGCAGCAGCCCTTCTCTTTCCTCTCCCTCTCTTTCGTTGCCATCAGGTAGCCATTCCCTCTGAAGGAAATTTTGTGAAAAACATGTTTATTTGAGCAACATCAATAGCATGCAATTAACAAATTAAAGGCGGAATCATGCTTGCATGCACTCAAAAACAAAACATCAACCATGAAATTCAAAGCCTAGTAGATTGGTGAACCTTGACTCAACTTAAAAACAACAATTTGTTAGTTGAGAAATATTTACCTTTGTAGATTCCTCTTTGCATATGCAAAGGATAATCACCCAAGAGATAGGGCCTTCATTCCTTGCTTCTTAGCTCTATGGATTTGGTTAGAAGAATAGGTTCTCCAAGTTCCCAAAATTGAGAACCTCTAAAGATTCTACACCAAGGTTGGATTGGAGAGGAAATGAGTGACCTTGAGGAAATAGAATTGCTAGACAATATCCCCCAAGGTGGTTGGCCTCTTAGAGAGAAATGGAAGCTTTGTGTTCTCACCAATTTTCTCTAAAATCAACAACTTATGAATTTTAGGTTATAAAGTTCTTTATATAGTCACTTCTTTAAATGACCTAAAGAACCAAAAACCCTAATTCAACACTAAATGGATTTGGGCTTTTGGGCCTTTGTGAATCTTTATTCATTAAGTTGTCATACAACTTAAGTCAATGGGCTTTGACGTTCGAAGCCCATTGGGCCTTAAGGTCCAAAACTATCCCGATGTCTTTTAACGAACTTATTCGTTTGATTAATTAACATATTAATTAATCCTTGCCATAAATAATTAAACCATTTAATTCATCTCCTTTGTTTCTTCAATCTCCACCTTATTTGGTGTACGATACATTAGGTTCCTTTTAGCGAGGCAGTGGGCGATTAAAACCATTTTACATCGATTGTGAATTGAAACTTACTTTCAATTCTCCCTTTAGTGATTACACACGTTTAGGGCTTCCACAAACCATGAGTGACCCCTAGCAGCATATCATGGCTACCCAAGCTAATCAGAAGAGGTAGATAATCTATTCAGTTTAGGATTACAAATGCAATACGGTCTTTCTCTAATCTAATACTCTTCACCACATTGTTTGGTTTGATAGTTTATTTATTCATGTCTACTATCCAATGTGATTCTTGTGCTTATATGATTACTTTGAATGTGAATTGGAACGCATTCCCAAATCTCATTCGTACTCTGGCCAGAGATTTTAATCATATCATAGAGTATTCTCCCTCAAGCCAATTGAAGGTTAGAGATCCCTTGTTGCGCATTCACTTGTCTCCATGACTAAGTGGCTTAACCCCAATGATGTCGTGGACACCCCGATGGGGTGACTTTGACATAATCAAAGTTCAAGGACTTAACCACAAGACAACAACTGTGATGCCTCAGGTCAAAGGACTAATTTGCATTATCCCAAACATGAGTTCTCATGTGACATGAGTATGAGAACTCCTCGTTGATCGTGTTCAGTGAACTCATTCTCTATTGAGCACCTACATACTTTTCTTGATGTCACACGCACCAATGACTCGAGACTAGTCACTCTCCCTGAGAGAAGACATAGCACGTACTGATCTTATCGGACTGTCAATGCCCAATTGGCAATCCTATGATCAGGAACGTTTAGAATGTGTCTACGAAAGAATGGTCTCATTAATCTAACTTCATTAGATTGCATTCTTCCAATCACATATTCCTTGGACTTTATCGTTTAAGCATATAACATTTATATGAGACGCCTCAAACAATAATGTTTGCCTTTTATATGTAAACTAGATTAGTTTAACATGTGAAATATCCGTAAAGTATCATCATATGAATGGCTTTAGGGCACATTTCCAACAATCTCCCACTTGCACTAGAGCCAATCAGCTTGGTCATCTGTTATGATTCCTCTTCTGTAGTCATTTCCTAAATGGCTGAGTAGTAGGCCTAGGAAATGGATATCTATATGTTATCCATAGAAGCAACCTTGAGAATATCGACATCACCATTACACATGATTCCCAATCATGTGGTTCAGTCTCTCATATGAGTTCGGATCTTGATGAGACCTTGATTCCCAGGCTTGAGCTATCGCCCCATTAGTGTCGTAGTGTCAGTACACTAGATACACTTTCTGGTTGGAACCGAATAGAGAGTTCATAAATGAACTTTCCCATCCAAACAACATTGTTGTAAACTTCTATATGGCAATATATTTTGCATTCATAATGGAACACACTAAAGTCATTACTTTAATGTTTCCATCCAAATATCTCTTTAGTCATAATAAAGAGATATCTGTTTATCTCTTCATTCATAATGAAGAAACATCCAATGATGGATTAGATTCACAATCTAATACATTTACGCTTCCATTACGTTACTCTAATTCTTCCTCATTCTTCGAGGAACCTATCCTTTAGTATTTCTTAAATACTTAAGGATTCACTTGACAGTTGTCATGGTTCTGACCCTGGGCTTGCATTGATATCGCCTTGTACCTTTCTAGGTACAACTCATATCAATGTTTTTCATACAATATGAAATACATAAATCACCTTTCTGCGTATGCATAAAGGATTCGATTTACGCATTATTTCTTTGGGAGTCAAAGGGTACGTTCCCTTTGAGAAGAGCTACCTCCTAGTCTCACTAGAGTTGTTCTTCTTATTGAAGTTTATCATCATATGAGAAACTTCCTAGCATCCTTTTGTCTATTATTAGGGCATGATATAATCCAATTATATCCTAAAATCTATCATTATAGATTTCTATCCCATGTATATAGACTATGTCTCCCATATACATTCTATCTTTATAGAATGTTTAAAGTCATAACTTTAACAATGAAGTATTCTTTTCATTTCCAAAATTAATATATCATACATATATTCAAATTTAGGAATATGATTAACTCCCACTAATCTTTTGTAAACCTAGTAAACAAAAGATTCATTTACATTTTTATGAGAAATCAAACGTTTTGATCTTTCTCTCATAAGACGCTTATGGCTCCCACTAGCTTGCTAAGATCCATGATGGATGGATCTCTACAACTTACATGTCTTGTGATTCATAGTTTTAGACATAAATTATCAAGACTATCTTAATAATGGTTTCGGAAACCTATATCATGTCCAAACATTGAATCACCATTTAGTTGTAGCTAGCAATCTTCGAATTAATTGAAACTAAGACTACGTCAAAGATGGTTCCTTCAAAGTCAACCATTCTCTTTGATTGTAGTCACCTTAAGCTACCAATTAGCTATGAAGGTTTCATTATTTCGGGTCAAATGGTACTTTACCATTTCCTTGAGTATATATTGTATATACACTCAATGTAGTCATAAAGTTCAAACCATTCAACTGAGACGGTTTATAAATCCTTCTTGACTACCTTGGAGCTTGTGGTATAGGAACTAGGTTGTTATATTTGTTGATTATCATCTTGTCTCTCAAAGAACCCATTCTTTTGAGTTCTATTCCTAGTTCATTTGCTCTAAGGCAAATCACATTGTAGGATTACAATGAACTACTCAACAAACAACTTTTGTTGGTTGGTTTATAGAAGTGATATCCAAAGGTTAATTTAAGGATATCCACAAGATAATTTTTAAACAAATATTGCTCATTAGCACACAACCCCAAATCTTAACACAATTAAGATTTGTCTTTCTTTCCAACTACATCCTATGGAGTTATGAAAACTTTGGAAGATCTTCTAATTGACAATCATATTGTCTTAGAAGCATATATATCCTATATATGGGTAATTGATAATATCCAACGAACTAAATCTTATTCAAGTTCGTTCTTCTCCTAATGGAGAAAATCATTATCTTATGATGCTAATTTCCTTGATATCTTTCAAGGAAACTCATCTAAAGTGTTACCTTTCCTTGGATCAAATCTAAGGAGGTAAGTACTTTAGACGTCTTACTCATCAACTTACATTTCTTGAATTCTTTGAAACCTTTTTGCAAAGTATTCGGACTTGTGTTTATTCATAATAAACTATAGTCCAACCGAGAGTGATCTTCGGTGAATGTCATACAACATGAGTAGTATTATGTTGTGGACAATTGCCACTAACATCTATGTGAATTAACCTCAATAACTTTGTGATTCTTTCTTCTTTCCAAAAGAATAAAGATTCGAACATTTCGCCTCTATACAATTTTGACAAGAAGGTATTGGATCCGGATCTAACGATCCAAAGCATCCATCTATGACCAACTCGTAATTTATGTTTTAGAGGTATCACAACTCAGTTGGGATTAGTCACTATCTTGCAACCTTTTGGGTTTTAAGCATCATTATATTCTAAACAGTTAACGCTACCATATCATCTCTACTATAGAGACAATCAATTAGATTACTATAATCCAATCAGTGATTAATAAAGAACAATGTTTTGTCAAACAAAACATTCATCCATCTCTACTATAGTGACGGAATTAAGTTCCTTAAAATTGGAATGTAAAGACAATCTTTGGTTTTTCCAATTTCTTTGGTAGTTCATATGAGGAAGTTAGTACCATCTGCTTTCGCAGAGATCTATATTTTATTCACGTTCCGAATGTGAAATACTTTCTCTTCTCTCATTAATCTTCTACTTCTTATTAGCCACACTTTTACAACGATTGTAAAACATTGTTACTAATACGGAATCAAGTATTCAAGTAGAAGAACCAACTGTTTTGAACTTTTCAAGAACAATTTACAACACCTTCGAAAGGTGTGTTCTTGACATTTGCAAGACATTTCTTGCAAATACCCCTTCCAATGTCCATCCTTTCATAAAGAAAGTTTGTTCCCTTGGAGTTAATTTTATCTTCTTCATTTGACTTCTCCTTTGACTACAATAGTCTTGGTCCCTAAACTCCCACTATCTCTCTTGAAACCTTTTTCAATTGTGTTATACACATCAAACATTTTGGAGAGTGTTTGGTTATTGTTCACTACATAGTTTACAATAAACTTAGTGAACCATTAGGATAGGGACATAAAGGTGAAGTCCTAGCCTAGTTTCCGTCTCGTTAAGTGGTTTATCACTTCAACACTCAATGATTCAAAATCATCATAAGTCCATGTTGATGGACTATTTTTGTCAACCAACCATTATGTTCTAAACATAATTACAAACTTTCAAGAGTTGTTCAAGGCAACTCTTATTTCTTCATACAACAATTTGTAAGTGAAGAATTATGGCACTAAAAGTGTCCTTGTCTTTATGCTAATCTTCTTAAGTTCCTTTGTTCATATAACGAAGGAATAAGCATTGGTTGTTTGTGTTGTCCTCTTCATGATAGACATTTCTAACATGTTCTTCCAATGATACATTATCAATAGGAAGATTGTGAGGATGAGACTTCTTAGGTACATGCACAATCCATTTAAGACAATCTTTGGGATTGTGTTACCAAGTCCGGAAACTAAAACATTCGGATTTTCTTTGTCAAGTTTTGGATAGCGTTTGCAAATATATTGGTAAACAAATACATAACGAATATAAATTGATTGATTTTAAGCCATTTGATTCGGGTCTTTAAATCAAATAGCACCACCCATTATTTTTGGCAAATTCCATATCCCTCATTGGAATTCGAGAGTTTTGGAGGAAACTCTTAGTAGGTTATGGGAGACTCACTATTACCAAGCCCACCTCATAATGATATGATGTTGGCTAGCATTAATAATAATGAGAGAGTACGCTTACTCATTTGCAACTAATGCAAGTACCCATCAATTTGGCCTCTAGAGAATGTTGCCTCACGATGATACGATGTTGGCGCCATTGCACTTAGTTAAGTCATTCCCACCATGCTTAGTTCGTGAAGGGGTTCAAGAATAGCCTCACGATGATACGATGTCGGCCATCCTCGTTGCCTACACTAACCTCATCAAGTATGTATATAGACTCCTCCTGAGTATAAGCATGCACTTTGTACTCCCCCATGATAGGGTGAAGCCGGTGTACAAGTCATAAACGATTGGAGCCTACCACGGTGGAAGGCCACGAAAGAGTGTTCTAAGCACTCTCACGCTTTTCAACTTAATAATGGTTTGGTTGAGGGTTTTAGGTCTCATCACATATAAGTATTCATTTTAATCTACATTAAAACAATTTTGGTCGTATTACAACTATTGGTCCATTTGATTCAATTTAGTTGTATATAATACTCCCACTATACTTATAAAACGGTTTTTAAAGCAAGAGTATATGATACTACTAACATAAGGTTTGCATTCATTTGATGGACTATATAGTTGCCTTAGGGCCTTAGGATGACTATGAACCTTTGTTTAGATTCAACACGAGCCTAGTGTTGAATCTCGGACTAGGGATGGAGATTGATTTTAGTTACGCGTTTAATCACATTAAGGCGTGTTGTTCCTAGGGGCGTTGGACCCAACTACTTCATTTTCATGCATATCAAATAAAGCAAGAAAGAAGTACTTCAAAGTAAAAGAGAGCTTATGCTCTTTACAACATTTGCATAATTCAAATTACTTTAAAGTAAAGAAGAGCTTATGCTCTTTTACAACATTTGATCAAATCAAATTACAACCAAAATTAATCTACACATTCCCATGGTTCAAACAAATTTGAAACGGCCTTTCACATAGCTCAATTATCGTAGGCTTAGGTTCATAATCACCCTTTAATTAATCAACACTTTAATTAATTAAATTGAATGCAACATTTTCATTTGGTTTTTGTATCCATAAAATTGATTTAAATGGAGCTAAATGAAATGAAAATCCAATTCTCATTTAAAGAGACAAAACAATTTTTGTTCCCTACTTAATTTGGGCCATCATGCAATAACCACAACTTTTTGGGCTATATTGCGAAACACAAACTTTTGGGGTCACTTTGTAAAAACACAAAAGTCCACTACTTCATGTAATTACAACTAGAACCCAAAAATTTCAACAAATACAAAAAACTTCATTAAAGGAGCAAAACAATTTGTCCTTTAACGTTTTTGGGCCTTAACGTAAAAACGTAAACTTTTGGGCCAAAGTGCAAATACACAAAAGTATCAAAACTTTATGTAATTGAATAAAAGACCCAAAAATACCCTATTTTATTAGGGTGGCCGGCCATGATAGAAAAAAATATGATTTTTTCAAAGTTTTTGTAAGTGGGTTTTGTTAGGTGAGGTAAAGATGAAATATTTTGAATTTATGTTAAACTTTTAAAAAAGTTTGTCTACCATTATAACCATTAATTGAATTTATGTCAAACTTTTAAAAAAGTTTGTCTACCATTAAAACCATTAATAATACTTTACAAATAATCATCACCCACTAAAATCACCCACTAAAATTAAACCAAAACTTTATGTAAAAACATAAAACATTTTGAAACAAAACTTCAAAACTTTTTGTTCTTGGCAAGAACTTCAAGAACATTGAAGAACACTCATGAAAACTCATAATAGCTCCATGAATGTTTTCACTCACCAAAACTCAAATTTTCATCACTCAAAAGAGGGTTAACATCCTAGGGTACTTAGGGGTTCCAAAAGTCACTTTAAAACCATTTTAACAAGACAAACATGAACCCAAAAAATCACCCTTTGGATTTGGCCGAATTTCCCCAAAAACATGGCACCAAATTTTAGCTCCAAAATTCATGCTCATATGAACTACATCTACAACATTTGAGATGGCAAATTTTCTAACAAAATTTACATTCAAAGAAACAAGAATAAAGCTTGTAACATATTACAACTTTTAAATCAAAAAAAACTATGAACTACAAAACCCAAAATGATTCACCAACTACTAGACCTAGGCTCTGATACCACTTGAAGGAAATTTTGTGAAAAACATGTTTATTTGAGCAACATCAATAGCATGCAATTAACAAATTAAAGGCGGAATCATGCTTGCATGCACTCAAAAACAAAACATCAACCATGAAATTCAAAGCCTAGTAGATTGGTGAACCTTGACTCAACTTAAAAACAACAATTTGTTAGTTGAGAAATATTTACCTTTGTAGATTCCTCTTTGCATATGCAAAGGATAATCACCCAAGAGATAGGGCCTTCATTCCTTGCTTCTTAGCTCCATGGATTTGGTTAGAAGAATAGGTTCTCCAAGTTCCCAAAATTGAGAACCTCTAAAGATTCTACACCAAGGTTGGATTGGAGAGGAAATGAGTGACCTTGAGGAAATAGAATTGCTAGACAATATCCCCCAAGGTGGTTGGCCTCTTAGAGAGAAATGGAAGCTTTGTGTTCTCACCAATTTTCTCTAAAATCAACAACTTATGAATTTTAGGTTATAAAGTTCTTTATATAGTCACTTCTTTAAATGACCTAAAGAACCAAAAACCCTAATTCAACACTAAATGGATTTGGCCTTTTGGGCCTTTGTGAATCTTTATTCATTAAGTTGTCATACAACTTAAGTCAATGGGCTTTGACGTTCGAAGCCCATTGGGCCTTAAGGTCCAAAACTATCCCGATGTCTTTTAACGAACTTATTCGTTTGATTAATTAACATATTAATTAATCCTTGCCATAAATAATTAAACCATTTAATTCATCTCCTTTGTTTCTTCAATCTCCACCTTATTTGGTGTACGATACATTAGGTTCCTTTTAGCGAGGCAGTGGGCGATTAAAACCATTTTACATCGATTGTGAATTGAAACTTACTTTCAATTCTCCCTTTAGTGATTACACACGTTTAGGGCTTCCACAAACCATGAGTGACCCCTAGCAGCATATCATGGCTACCCAAGCTAATCAGAAGAGGTAGAGAACCTATTCAGTTTAGGATTACAAATGCAATACGGTCTTTCTCTAATCTAATACTCTTCACCACATTGTTTGGTTTGATAGTTTATTTATTCATGTCTACTATCCAATGTGATTCTTGTGCTTATATGATTACTTTGAATGTGAATTGGAACGCATTCCCAAATCTCATTCATACTCTGGCCAGAGATTTTAATCATATCATAGAGTATTCTCCCTCAAGCCAATTGAAGGTTAGAGATCCCTTGTTGCGCATTCACTTGTCTCCATGACTAAGTGGCTTAACCCCAATGATGTCATGGACACCCCGATGGGGTGACTTTGACATAATCAAAGATCAAGGACTTAACCACAAGACAACAACTGTGATGCCTCAGGTCAAAGGACTAATTTGCATTATCCCAAACATGAGTTCTCATGTGACATGAGTATGAGAACTCCTCGTTGATCGTGTTCAGTGAACTCATTCTCTATTGAGCACCTACGTACTTGTCTTGATGTCACACACACCAATGACTCGAGACTAGTCACTCTCCCTGAGAGAAGACATAGCACGTACTGATCTTATCGGACTGTCAATGCCCAATTGGCAATCCTATGATCAGGAACGTTTAGGATGTGTCTATGAAAGAATGGTCTCATTAATCTAACTTCATTAGATTGCATTCTTCCAATCACATATTCCTTGGACTTTATCGTTTAAGCATATAACATTTATATGAGACGCCTCAAACAATAATGTTTGCCTTTTATATGTAAACTAGATTAGTTTAACATGTGAAATATCCGTAAAGTATCATCATATGAATGGCTTTAGGGCACATTTCCAACACCCTCTTCCTCTTCTTTCTTCTATTTTTTTCCACCACCCTTTACATAAATAAAATATAATAATAAGAAATGAAAAAGATCATAAATAACAATCCTTACCAACGCTTGGAATACGGTAAGGTAATAGTTCATACGCGTCATGAACTAACAATCAAAGAAAATCAATACCCTCGCCTTTAGGGTATTCTCGTAAATTTCACATTTTAAGATTTATAAAATAATAAAATTTGGGACGGGTTGTCACACATCCACTATCATCGATATATACTCACCTGAAGCTTACCTAGGCATCCGCAGCATCAAGCAACAA
The DNA here is from genome assembly GCA_035220775.1 of Malus fusca. NCBI lineage: Eukaryota > Viridiplantae > Streptophyta > Magnoliopsida > Rosales > Rosaceae > Malus > Malus fusca. The sequence continues at coordinate 16,940,616 of CM069059.1, read as the reverse complement.
TATGCATATTTATACTAATGCATACTCTAAAGCATAATGCAATTGACATGGCACTTAAAATCATAAATCCATTTAAAACAAACTTCTGGGAAAACGCAAAGCATATATATACGTATATATAGAAAACCAAAAGCCCACTCACTGGTATGTAGCTGGATCATAACCCCCGAGTCTCGCCTGGTTGCGCTCGTCCTCCGGAAACGTTTCACCTATATATGAAACCATTATTTTAACGTTATTTTAAGTACATAACCAAAACCGTATAATAACTTCTCATACGTTGCTCAATTGGGGTGTTTGAATATACGCCTACTCAACACCACGACCATCCCCATATTTTTAGAGTAATTTTCCGACGTCCCACGCTCCCTCATGCGCCGGCCAAGGCACGACCATGCTCAGGCACGTGCCTGGCACACTGACGGAATATTTAACGCCGTTAAGGAATATTCTGTTAAATAGTAGCATATACTGTTAACTTTACCTGACGCCGTTAGTATATTTCGTCAAAGTTGACGAAATATTCCCCTTCCTTCTCCGGTGGTTCGCCGGATTCCGGCGCCGATCGCCGTTGCGTTGCTGGAAAGTGGAAATTTTTCAAAATTAAATATCTCACTCAAATCTCAACCAAAATTCACAAATTTTACATGGATTTGAAGCCCTGAACGAGTAGAACATGTTCTTACCCCTTTGAAGTCCTAAAACCGACGGAAAATAGTCGGACAATCCTTCGATATTCCGCCTAAACCTGGAAACCCACAGTCGAGCTTATTTCGACATCCAAACTTAACCAAAATTAGTCTAAAACACTAAAGGAGTTGTATTAATACCTTTCTAAGTCTAAAAAACAAGTAAAACCTCGACGATCACGTTAGGGAAACAGGGTACTCCGCCGGAGCTTCTAAGTTCTCGGGTTCCCGTGAACTGCTCTTCGTCCCAAAAGTGTCACTAGACTCGTGGAGTCACAAGGAAGCTAATGGTGACCTCCAATCCCTCGATCCGTGGGTGATTGATGGTGCTTGAAGGCTAGAGGAATCGGATCGTACGGACAGAAGGAATTTTCAAGAGAGAGAGAAAGAACAAGGTTACACGTGTGTTTGTGTGTGTGTGTGGTTTACGGGGTTGGCCACTTAAAACAACCTCAAGCCCTGATTGGGCTACCAACCCAGGATCCATGCAATTGGGTCCAATCAAAAGAAACCAACCCAATTTCACCTATTCATTCGTAACATTTTTGTTACGAACCCGATTCGGCCCTAAATCGCATCGACACTCTCGTGACATCAAGTATGATTTAATTACGTCAACGGGAAAAATAATTTAAAACCATATACATACATCCACGTCACCATGACTCGAGGGTATAATCGTCATTTCCACATATTCGAGGATAAAAAATATATATTAATTCGGGACGGGTCGTCACAGACGAAAATGGGACATTTGCGAGACCAAGGGTTCATCGCACAAGTTCCTGTCAGTTTTCAATCAAACCATTCACTACAGGTGAATCAGAGGAATCAATACCGCATTTAGTACAAATGTTTGCGCGACAAAGCCTTCGTTGCGCAAAAGCCCTAACCTTCCTATAAATATGCACTATCCTTATTCTTCACAATTCTTTTCTACTTATTCTTCAAGAGCAGATGGAGGATAAAAATAAGGATCAGAGCGTGCCCACTGATAGGAGCATATTTATGCGACTTAGTTAGCTTGTTCTTGTGCATTTGTGTTGTTATTTCTTAGTTAATTATGTATTTTAAGCTATTTTCGTGTGTTTGTAGGTCATAATAACAAAGTTGGCAAGAAAGTGCATTTTGGAGCATTTTGGAGCATTTTTGGGCCAAGATTGGATAGTGCAAGCATGGAGACATGAGGATGGACGTTTTTGAAGATTAGATGGCTAGAAATCAGCATGTGTGTGTGCAAGTGTGTTGACTTACAACTACAAACATCCATCAACTACACCCATTACATCCACTCATTACCAAACATCCACCCACTACACCCATTACATTCACTCATTACCACAACACTCACCCACTACACCCATTACATCCACTCATTACAACTCCATACACTCCTCTCCCTAGCCTATAAATACATCCACCCTTCACCATAACTAGGGAGATTACACTACACCAAAAACACAATCAGCCACACCATTCATCCTCACATCCATTCCTCCATACAAACAAACCTTCAACACTCACCAACACCTTGTGCCGTAGCAAATGAAGGGAAGGAAAGTGCTTGGATGTGCTTGCTGTCCAACTTGGATCGTTGGAGCGTTTAGGTGTTTTCTTTCTTTTATTTTTAATGTCTAAATTTGTTTATCTTTGCTTTGTAAGTATGAGAAACTAAACCCCCCTTAGCTAGGGGGGAATTCGAAACCATGTTTATGCTTGCTATATGATTTGATTACTTTCAATTGCGTTTCATAAGTTGTGAATTCAATTTACTTATCTACATGAATTAAAACTGATTTGTGTGTGTTGGTTGAGAGTGCATGCTTAATTTTCATGCATAAGTTTAATGCTAGGATATAAGGGAATTTCACCTAATCGTTATGAACTTATATTCAAAAGTAGTAAAGGTTGTTGATCACAATCGTGTTAAGTAAATTCTTGGCATAAGTTTCATGCAATTCATAGTAACGAGTGCCTCGCCAATGCTTATGATTTTCATATAACTTAATAATCTTTGCTTGTATCTTTGTTATGCAATTCATGCACGGAACTTGTGAGGAATGCTTTGGGTTGTCGTATGCAATTCATCCAATTCGATAACTTTAGGAAAATCTGAGGGTTAATTAGTGCAATTCACAGTTAATTTGGGGCGTTGGGAATTCATGGTTTATTGAGAAGCAATTGGAAATCGTTTTGTATGCAAGTGTGACATGTGTGGAGAAGAACCCCTTAGCTAGCTTTCCATCCATTCACTTTTATCAAATTCGTTTTAGAATCTGTTCAATTTACAAAGTTTGTTCTTGTTTTCAATTTTCGTCAAAACTCAATCCCCATTTATTTTGAAGTGTTAGATTAGTTAGAAATCAATTTAGTTTGTGTTTTTAAGTGTCTTGAGTCAAGTCATAACCCAATTTCGTCCAATTTAGTGTTAGGTGTTCAAAACTGCCCAGAAAGTGTTTTTAAGGCAGTTTTGAGTGTTTATTTGCTGTTTTGAGTCTTTTGGTTTGTTTTGGTGTTTTATAGTTTAGTTTTGCATTCTTTGAGTCTAGTTTAGTGTTTTAAACTTTGTTTTTACGTTTTGAGTCAGTTTCAAGTGATTTGGCAATCCCTCATAATCCCCGGCCTAGAACGATCCCTACTTACATACTTTGCTACAATTGATAAAAATAGGGTTTAATTTGTGTGCTTATATATTTCGCATCACCCACCGCCAAGCTGAATGATTTGAGGCAACATTTTGAGTTCGCGCATGTGATTGCTATAGCCATGGGGAATAATTGTCCCACTGCTGAGTGGCGTTCTTGGAAAGATGTGCCCGAGAATGTGAGGAAGGCTGTAATGGATGAACTATTAGTAAGTATATTGTTGATGGATCAATAATTAAGTTTGTGAAATTTTTTAGTTATATGTTGGAATTAATTATTTGCATATATGTGTAACAGTGTAAGTATACTCTTGATGATGATACGAACGAACAGTTGATGAAGTTGATGGAGGATGCGTTGAAGGGAGGTTACAATCGGTGGTGTTATGAAGTCTTGCGGAATAGACCAGGGCCATCGAAATAGTAGTTTTAAATTTATGTTTTGTATGACAATATTTAAATTTAAGGTCTTTTTTATAAGTTATGTATTTGGACTTAATTAGGTTTTAATTCCTATTTGGTTTTTTTATTGAGGCCTAATGTAAGCACCCTAATGTAAGCACCTTATGCTCAAAATAATTGTATGGATTAAGGCATTAATTATTTATAATAAATATTTAAGGTATTAATTATTTATAGAATAAATATTTAAAGTATTAAATATTTTTAGAATAAATATTTAAGGTATTAAATATTTTTAGAAAAAAATATTTAACTGAATATTTGTTTGTAATTAGGGTTATTATACAAAATAGTCCCTGAGATTTGCATAATCAATAGAAATGGTCCCTGAGATTGAAAATCAATAGAAATGGTCGCTGACATTGTCCACCATCCATGATTTTGGTCATTTCGTTATTAACTCTTTGGGCAATTTTCAAAGCTTTGTAACTCCATCGTTTCTTCACCAAATTCGACCCATAATATATCAACATGAAGATAGGAAAGTCTAGAATAAGATTATACCTATTTGGAAGCCCAATGGTTGCCGGAGATGGCCGGGAAATAGCCTGAAAGGTGACTGGTCCGCGGGAAAACTAGAAAACTCCCCGGAAACTGGGTAAACTTTAAACGTTCATAACTTCTTCAATAATCAACAAAATCGAGTGATTCAAAAACAAAAATCATACTTCTTGATGAGACGAAGAGAATGGTACCTTTTTCGAAGGCTAATTCGCCTTGGTTTGGTCGGACAACGGCTCGAAAGTGGCTAACCATTTTCGAGTTAGCCACTTTCGAGCAGTTTTCCGGCCAAACCATGGCGAGTTAGCAGTCAAGAAAGATGCCATTATCATCATCTCAAGAAGTATGATTTTTTTTTAAATCACTCGATTTCGTTGAGTATTGAAGAAGTTATGAACGTTTAAAGTTTACCCAGTTTCCAGCGAGTTTTCCAGTTTTCCCGCGGACCAGTCACCTTTCAGGCTATTTTTCGGCCATCTCTAGCAATCATTGGGCTTCCAAATAGGTATAATCTTGTTCTACACTTTTTTATCTTCATTTGGATATATTATGGGTCGAATTTGGTTAAGAATCGATTGAGTTACGAAGCTTTGAAAATTGCCCAAAGAGTTTTTAACGGAAGGACCAAAATCATGGATGGTGGACAATCTCAGGGACCATTTCTATTGATCATGCAAATCTCAAGGACTATTTTGTATAATAAGCCTTGTAATTATAAAGTTTATGTAAACAAAGATATATATGTTTATGTAAACTTTATAATTACAATCATTCAATTTGTCGCAAAATATATTCCGCGATGCTATGTTAGTCTTGTAAGACTACTTTGTGTGACGAATAGAAGATGTTTGTCGCCCAAAGCACGGTCAGATTGCGTTCAAACCTTCCTATTTTATTGCGCATTTATGATGCGTTTTCTGCAACGAATGTGGAGATTGTGCGACGAATGGGTTCGTCGAGCAAAGGTATCCTAGTGCTATATAAACATAGTTTCAGAACCCTAGTTTTAAAAAAAAAAAAATGTTTAAAAAAGAATGGCCTATTCTGGAGAAGGTTCTGGCAAAAAGAAACTTGTAGTGCGATCAGAGAGATATCGAAGGAAGCAAGTGTCGTACTTTGAAGGAAAAAATATGGCTGAGACTGTGACAGCTCGTCCCGAAATATAATTTTCGATGGTGTGAATTGCCTAAAATACCCTTAGACGTTTGTGGTGTTGTGTGGTTTAAGTTGTGTTGTGGACCAATTATTTTCTTCCTAACTCTTTGGACCCAATTAGAACTAAAGGTTCTAATTGTTTTGGTTGGTTGTAAGAGAATCAGGACCACACACACACACTATCTTTCTCTTTCTCTCTCTCCCGTTGACCCTCTCCCTCTCCCCCATCTCTCGATTTTCTTCCATTTCCGTACATACGTACGGACAAACCTCAAACCAGATCTTTTCGTTGCGGATCAAGGTTGTGATTGATGTTTTTGAACTCCTTACAAGCTTAGGAGTCGAATGGTGGTGATGGTTGGATGTGAAAACCTCGAAAAACCCGATAAACCATAATCTTCGATTTGAGCACTGTTCATGTAATCGTGAATGTGAGGTTTTTAGGAGATTTTAAGTTACTAGTGAGCTTTAGGACATCTTCACGAAGCTCGGAGAAGAAAAACGAAGTGAATTGGACGTCGGGAAGTCGAAATTGGCGAGTTTCAAGTTTGGCCGGATTATCGAGGTTCCTCCGGCAAAATCCAACGGATTTCAAGGCTTGAAAGTGGTAAGGTTTTGTTCCTCTCGTCCTAAGCTTCATTTTAGTACAAAATTCATGAAATTTGGTTGAGAAATGAACGGGAAATGACGATTTGAAGTTTTCCAGTTTTCCGGCAACGGCGTCAGTCATCGGAGTTCGAAGGTTGAAGACGACGGAATATTCTAACGGCGTCAGGTTAGTTTTAACGCAATATGTTGCTTTTTTACAGAATATTCCCTAACACCGTTAAAGATTCTGTTAGGCGTGCCAGGCACGTGGCCGCGCGTGGGGCATTGGAAATTTTTTCTAAAAATATGGGGGTGGCCCTGAGGTTGAGTATGTCATGGTGGTATATTCAAATGCCCCAATTGAGCATTTTATGAGAAGTTATTTCCTAGTTTGTGTATGTGCTTTAAATAACGTTTATTCAGTTATTTTGCATATAGGTGAAACCTATCCTGAGGATGAGCACCATCAATCGAGGCTCGGGGGCTACGACCCTTTGACATATCAGTGAGTGGGCTTTTGGTTTTCCGTATATACCTATATACTTGAAATTTTCCCAGAAAATGAGTTTGAATGATTATATGTTTTGAAATACCATGCAAAGTATCTATCTATTTTAGTATGCATTAGTAGTTGTATATATTTATGATTGGTGCTGAGGACGCACATGTAAGTGCCAGGTAAGTTCATAAATAAAAGGTATGAGGTTATTTCAGTGATGTGACGTATTGAGAGCTCATAAACCTGCACCCCGGTGTTAGTGCTCCAGCCCAGAGTAGGGCACAGTCCTTCACATGATGTTCACATCCCGCACCATAAGCTCAACTTGGATTCGAGTTAGGTGCACATGCTTGTCGTACAGACCACTTTAGGTGGTTCCGACTCGTAGGTGACCTGCGATTATTCGCACAGCCTTCACGTGATCATAGCACTATAGCGTATTTATATTACACCTAATCCTGTCGTACAGACCACTTTAGGTGGTTCCGACTCGTGTGCATGATTTGATTTGATTTGATATGATTGAGATTGGTTTTGAGCTATATACTCAGCTGTGCAGATTGAGTTAAGGGGATTTGGCTAATGCTATATTTGACATTGATATATTTTACCTGGATTACTTATGGCATTGCATTGAGATACTTTGGCATGGTATACTTCTATGGATTTTCATCTTGAGTATGATTTCCAATACAACGTATTATTCTTATTATTATTATTATTTTTCTGGGAAATTATACAGGTTTTACGGCTAGGGGTTAGAACTTTTGAGAAATGAAATGATTTTGAAAAGCTTTGTTTTTGCCCACTCACACTTTCTGTTTTGCGCCCCTTCAGGTTTTAAGTAGAAGTGCTTTGGTGGATCACGAGGATTCTAACGGGGGTTCTGACAAAACATCACCATGTAGGATCACCCTCGGGTGTTGTATTATTAGCAATTGTCCTGCTTGACTGCACTTAGACTATTTATGCTCTAGTTATGTATTTCACGTTTAATCTTGCACTGGCACCTTATCTTAGCTAGTAATGCTAGTAGTTTGGTTTTTATTCCTTCGTATTTCCCTTATATCCCTATTGCTTCCGCACTGTGCACATGGTTACGTCACTCCCACGTGACGGCTAGCATGCCTCGATCTAGGTCAGGGTGTGTCAGAGACGTAGCCAAATTTAGGTATGACATTGGGAATTTGGTGCAGAGGGATTGTTCTGCCGAGTTTGAGTCTTGGAAAAAGGTCCCTGAGGAGTTGAAGAAGTCCATGCTGAGGAAGTTATCAGTAAGTTTGTAGTAAATAATGAACAATTATTTTTGTTAAAACATAATATTTTTTAAATTACTAATTTATTGTTATTGGCATTAATGTAGGTTCATTGGGATGTTGATGAAACCGATGAGAAGCAACGGATTTATGTGGATGTGCTTTTCATGTAGAGTTTCCGGCAGTGGAAGTTTAATGTGTTGCGAGGGAGGGAGAATTGAAGTTGAGGAGGGTTGCTTTTTTATTTTTTTAAATAAGATTTTGTGGTCTTTATATTTAATTTAATTAATAAATTTATGTTATGTGGATGAATATTAATATTCTCATTAATTATAATTTCTATTTGGGATAGTAAATTAGTTTTGTTAATTAATTTAATGTTTAATTAGGTTTGAGTTTTTTTATTTATAATAAAATAAACATTTACAATACATACAAATAAAAACGAAAAAGCAAAAAATAAAAAATAAAAAATATGCATTGGGCGACGGTACATGTTTTCGTCGCGCAATTTGTTGAAAATAATAAATTATAAAGTAAAGGAAATAAAATAAAGGGTGATTTTGGATGCGGTCCCTATTTATCAACGTTCTTTGATTGAAACCTTATTGGTTGTCGGGTTTTTATTGAAGTCCCTGAAATTAATGCAATAATACATTTCTATATAGGTTATTATAATTTTTAAATTAGAATTTGATATTTGTAGTTATTTATATTAATGAGATTTTAAATAAAATCCATAATTTGTTGAACATATTAAAAAAATTATACTTAAATAAAACCCATGATTTGTAATTACTTATATTAATGACATTTTACATACAACAAATTGGTAATTTTTATACGACACATTTTACATACAAAAAGTTGGTACATTTTATACAAAAAAAAAAAGTGATACGTTTTATATGATGGGTACATTTCATATAAAAAAAACAATGGGTACATTTTACACACAAAAAAATAGGTACATTTTACATATAACAAAGTAGTACATTTTTAAGGACAAATGGATACATTATTAATAAATTATGGGTACAAATGAAAGGTCAAAAAAAATATGAGTAAAAATAAAAGTTTGAAAAATATGGACACAGAAAGAAATTAATATATGTGTTCAAACTAAAATTGAATAGAAAATTGGCACAATTTTAAAAAAGGGTTGCAAATTAAAATGGGTACAAACTAAAAATAAAAATATATGATACTAGCCATAAATATAAATATATCAAATGTAACGTTTCTAACACTAAATGAATAATTTAGAAATAAAATTTAATTTAATTATCTTTATATGAAAAATATTTTATTACTAAAATAATTAATGATGTTTATTAAAACCAAGGGACCTTGATTAAAAATTGAGAATTAATAAGGTTTTAATGAATGGAGTTGAAAAAAGACGGATGAAAACCTAATTTCTCCTAAAATAAAAAAAAAATGGTAAACTTTTGCGCGACGAAGACTATTTTAGTCGCAACAAAGACCTTGTTCGTCGCACAAAATCATTCGTCCAAAAGTGAACTTTATAATCTGGATTCAGGTTGTGCAGAGGCAAACTGCACAAAAATTGCAGATTTAGCCTCTGCACTCATCCCTTTCGGTTTTGCTCAATCTGGCATCCATCATTTCATTTTCTCTCAATTTTATCATCTAATACTCCCTCCATCTTCTTCTCTAGGTTGATCGAGCTATCTCGGTGTCTAGTAAGCTTTTTTTTTTGTTAGGGTAAAAGTATTAATGTAAATTCATACTAACGCCATTAATTTCGTTGTCTATAAGGATATTGTGTGTGGTTAGCGATTGGTGGAGAACGATTGAGAAGGTATTTTCTTCGTTTTATTTTTTTTTAAATATCAAATTAATTAAATTATGTTGAACTTAGTTTGTTATATTTATATTGAGTTGTGAAATTATATTTATATTATGTTGTTAAATTTGTACATGACGTAAAAATATGTGTTGTGATGTATGAAGTTAATTGAAATTAACTTCGTAATTGTTTTTTATTTTTAGTAAAACTTAGTTTCCCATTCGAGGATTAGTTGGATTTCGCGCATGGATGCAAAAGCATGACTGCAGTCTAATTAATTCTTGAATTGTCTCATTATTTGGACAGTTTGGGAATGCACAGTTATGGCACATAGTTTATGGTTGAAGGATTAGGTTTCGGTTATGCAAATTTCAGTGTCATCTCTGTATATTCTTCGGATGGCACTTAGGTATTTTATATCTACGTCGTACACCTGAAGAACTATACTGAGATGCTGCCGAAAGTCATCCACGTTGAAATCTAATCTGATATAGCCGTAAATTACGTGACATGACTATGCATTCCTGAATGGGATAGGGCCCTTACCGGAGGCATAATGCGACACTGTCATTTGTATGAAGTTGTAGTGATTGTTGTATTGTTATTGTGGTTCTAGGAATTATGGACAAGACGTGGATACAGAACCCAAATAGATGCGCAAATAAATACTTGGATGGAATCGATGATTTTATTGACTTTGCACGTACACACAACCCGGGTGCAACTAGAATCCGGTGTCCTTGTAGGAGGTGTAACAACACGTTAAGGGAGACAATTGAAAATGTTCGATTTCATTTAGTAAGGAATGGAATGATTGAGACATATAATACTTGGAACCATCATGGGGAACAATTAGACAATGCTTCGTCTTCAAACGCCATAAGAGTGGACAATGTTGAACCTATTGTGGATCCTAATGAACAAGTCATGGATATTATAAATGATGTTTTTCCATTTGCAATTGACAAACACCAAAAGGAAGGGGAAGATGACGTGCCTACACCAATGGACAATGCAGAGTTCAAACAATATGAAAAACTAATAAAAAATGCCAACTAAGAATTATACCCGGGGTGCAAGAGCTTTTTTGTTCTCACGGCCATTGTGGAACTAATGCATGGAAAAAATAAAGTATTGTATGTCGAACCAGTGTTTCGATTACTTTTTTGGGGTTTTCAAGATAATGCTTCCGAAGGACACTTATTTGTCGAAAGACCATAGACATGCACAAAAGGTGTTGAATGGTCTTAGATTAGGTTATGAAAAAAATTCACGCTTGCAAAAACAATTGTATTTTATTCTACAAAGAGAATAAAGCATTGGATAAATACCCTGTATGCATTGAGTCGAGATTCAAATTGACATCTCAGAATAGAACGACTAAGATCCCACAAAAAGTCATGCGTTATCTGCCCCTGAAACCTAGGTTACAGCGATTGTATACGTCAACGCATACTGCCACAAACATGAGATGGCATAGGAAAAATGGGTAGACGACGAGGTGATGAGGCATCCTGCAGATGAGGAGGCATGGAAAAAGTTCAATCGAACATTCCTAAGTTTGCTGCTGATCCTCGGAATGTTAGATTGGGACTTGCCACTGACGGATTCAATCCGTTCGAGGTTCTAAACCAACACCACAGCACTTGGTCGATTTTCGTTTTCCTATATAACTTGCTGCCTTGGAAATGCATGAAAAAAGAATACATGATGATGACTCTTTTGATAACTGAGGATTCTAGTAGGTCAATTGGTGTTTACTTAAGGTCGTTGGTTGATGAGCTAAAAGATTTATGCGCACGTACGATAAGTCCACTGGGAAGATGTCCACTTTGTGGGCAATAGTTATGTGCACTGTGAACGATTTTCCCACATATGCAATGATTTCTGGGTGGAGCACTAAGGGTTATATGGCATGCCTTGTATGCAAGGATGATGTAACATCTGGTTGGCATGCTGAAAAAGTTTGTTACCTTGGTCATCGGAGATGGTTGCCATGGGACCACGAGTGGCGGGAAAAGGATAAAGAGTTCGACAGGAACACAGAGCATCACCTTAAACCTAAAGAATGGTCCGGTGATCATATTTTGGAACAACTTAACCGTTTAGAGTTTGCTCCATTCGGGAAAACAGTGAGTAGGACCAGACCTTCTGCACATATGAACTGGACGCACAAGCCTATGTTTTTTAAGCTCCCGTATTGGTCGAAACTAAAATTGAGACACAACCTCGACGTTATGCATGTTGAGAAAAATGTCTTTGACACATTGGTGGGTACCATTTTAGATATCGAGGGCAAGACAAAGGACACGATCAAAGCTCATCTTGATTTGAAAATAATGGGCATACATAGGGGTTTATGGATGAACAAGGATAGTGATAAAGCCATAATGGATCTTGCGTTTTTTTCTATGAAACTAAATGACAAAAAAAAGTTTTTGAAGTTTGTATCATCTGTAAAGTTTCCCAATGGGTATGTTTCTAATATGGCGCGTTGCGTGAATGTTGACAAGGGTAACTTTGCTGGACTAAAGAGCCATGACTGCGATGTATTTATGCAACACCTACTTCCTGTGGGTATTTGAAACTTATTGCCAAAAGATGTACTGAAGCCAATCATGTCGTTGTTTAGATTTTTTTTTCCCAACTGACGGCAAGAACGTTGCGAAAGACAGACTTTAATCAGTTGTGACATGACATTGTCCAAGTCCTATGCAAGTTTGAGATGATATTCCATCCAGCTTTCTTCACAAGTATGATCCACATGATGGTTCACTTGCCCGAATAGGCATTGCTTGCTGGTCCTGTCAATTATCGCTAGATGTATCCAATAGAAAGGTATATAATCCTCATCATTTGTTTATGCATCATTATCCCATGCTTACTAATTTGTATCGTATCGTTTTATTTTGGCAGGCTTCTCGGGGAGCTGAAAAAAAAAGTGTACATAACAGGGCGAAGCCTGAAGGATCAATTATAGAGGCTTAGGTTCAATATGAGTCGCTTACTTTCTATGGAATGTATTTAAAAGATGTGCAGACGACTTTCAATCGTCCCCAGTGCAATAATGTCGAGGGTGTGAGAAAGGAGAAACTTTCTATTTTTGCCCAAAGCGCACGACCTTTTGGAGATCCTGTATGAGGCGAGTCGTTTTCCAAAAATGACATGGAGGTAGCGCATTGGTTTGTACTAAACAATTGTGAGATAATGGCATACTTAGATAAGCATGAAGAGATGATGAAGCGAGAACATCCATCACATTTGTATGCCAAGAAACACTGAGAATTGTTTCCATAGTTGTTTCTCGAATATGTAAGTTATAAGTGTTTTGTATTTGTGATTTATACTGTAATATTTAATTTTCTCAAACTAACATGTGTATGTTTCTGTATAATATTAGGTGAATAAATTAAAAGCATCGAATTCCCCCACTTACAGTGAAGAGTTATATCACTTGCCGTTCGACCCAATTCGCGTTGAATTGTTCTTGGGTTGCAATGTTAAAGGCGTCAAGTTTTTTGGGACTGCTCGAAATAACAAGTTGTGTACGCAAAATAGAGGTGTCCATGTCTCTCTTACACTTTCTCTTCCTCCTCCGGCAGCCCTATCTCTTCCTCCTCCGTCACCCCCTATCTCTTCCTCCTCCGACAACGCTCTCCCTCTGAGGTAAATTTTAATTTACTAAACTCTAGTCAAATTAGGAATTAGGGTTCTACAATTAGGGTTCTAATGTTTTGAATAATTGCTTTGATTAGGGTTCTAGAACTAGGGTTCTAATCTGCTTTAGGGTTCTACAATTAGGGTTCTAATGTTTAGAAAAATACACAGAATAATTGTATATGATTCAACCTCTGTGTATAATTGAATGTACGTATGACATGGCAGTTTTTTGGTGCGTGTTCTTAGTTACAAATAGATTCGTATACATGTAATCATTTGGGTGTTTACAATTTCGAGTCTTTTGGCGAATTATTTTGTGACAGTGCATACTATTTCGAGTAATTTAGGGCGTGCTTAATGACCTCATACTATTTCAAGTATTACTAGCATCATAGGCCTGATTTTTGTGATGAGATTTTGTTACGGAATCGTTCTAAACTAAATTGTCTTAACAAGCTTTAAGTTATGTTTGAACATGTAACGGTGGTCCTGCTTTCTGTGTCAAATCTTTGTTTTCCTTCTTCCTTGACTGCATATTATTGTTCTCGAGCAACAAATTTGCTTCTTAAAAGTTGCCATGTTTTGTTGCATTGATTTTTTTTCTTTCTAATTGTTAAGACTTTTGTAGATTTTAGATTCAAGTTGGGATTGGAATTGGGACTTAATTATGAATAAATCAGATTGGGTTAATCTCTATTAGTTGCATTTTTCATGTCTTAATCAGATTAGGGTAAGATTATGCTGAGACTTTAGTAGTGTTTAGATTCAAATTGAGATTGGAATGGGGACATAATTATGAATAAATCAGATTGGGAAAATCTCTATTAGTTGCTTTTTTCATGACTACACTTTTCACATATTCACTTGGTGAACTGTGTTGGTTGGAATTGGTGAACTGTGTAGTACACTTGTATTTTTCTTGGTTGGTTCTTTTTTCTAAGGAACCCTCTCTCTCTCTCTCTCTCTCTCTCTCTCTCTCTCTCTCTCTCTCACTGCTTTTTGCAGCTTCTTTATCAGAAAGTGCATTTTCAGTTGTGTTCTTACTTCTTAATTTCATGTTCTATGTGTCCCTAAAATATCATTATTGATCTGTCATTATAGGGTAGGTCTTAAATATTCTCTAGTCATACTTGATAATTTTTCAACCCAGCTTACATGTTCCAGGAACATCTGTGTGAAAGATTTATCCTTTTATGTACATCAGTCCCAATTTGTAAGAATTAAGGTTAAAAGTTTGTATTTTGACTATTTTCTTAACCCTTTTTATGCAAAAAAATTATGGCTTGAAGTATAAGCTTGACTTTCAACGCATTTTGAAAAATTAATTTAGCATTAGACTTAAGCTTATATTTTTGGTACTAGACTTTATGGAATTTATTTTGTTTTCAAGATGGAGATGATGGTTTAATCAACAATCGAAGAAATAAATGCCATCTTGTGTGTGACGGGTTGGTGTACGACCCACTCTCTGAAAGTTCCCATTTAGTTGGACTATATGCTTTTCTTCTTTCTATTAGCGTATCAATTCTTGTGTTTCAGTTGCAGAAATCTAATTGTTATTCTGTTCCTTCATATTTTGTTAATTTGTCGTTTCTCTTCAGACAATAATGTGAAATCAATGGCAATGCTTTTTATTTTCAGTTGGAAGTAGTCTGCCTAATCTACACAATGTTTTAATTTGGTTGTTTGAATGTTGTAATCGTAATTTGGTTGTTTAACCATATATATGCATTGAATTTTTTTTTTCTAATTGTACAGATTTCACAGCTTATTAGAAGTCGTAAGGCGGTGACGACTGAACCCCGTTCGATTCCCCCGCCTCCTACTGTAGTTGCCACTGCTCTGCTCCAGCAGAAATGGACCCCAGGCTGGCTAATTCATTGGATCCGGTTGATCCGGTTGGTCCCCGGGTCTCTCAGGCGCCAGTGTCATCAGCCTCTTTAGTGGCGTTAACATCCACTACTGATGCCTCGGGGTCACAAGCAAGTAAAATTAAATAACTCCCTTTATTTCCTTGTGAATATAGTCCAAATAGGGGTGACCCGCTATTAGAATCAATGCCTTAGAAGATATATGATGCGTAACTCACCTTGGTCAAGTTTTAAGAAACCCATTCAGTTCATTCAGTTCTTAATCAGTTTGGAATGGTTATTTCATCAAGTTTTTCTCTCCATGCCATGAGTTGTCAATTTAATAGTAAATTTAAAAGGGCTACACTTAGTTCTGTTCTTATTATTCATCAATCTGCCATAAAATAGTTAATAGACATTTATAAGTCAAGTGTAAGTTTTCTGCCTACTTAGAAAAGGGACTAGCCAAACATGACCACGCCATAGCAAGGTGCTGCTTTTAAATTATATAACATATCTTACATTACCTTTGTGCTTCATGGATTATCCATTTTCCTTTATTTTATTGAAGTTGTTTTGAATTTTCCATAATAATTCCTTGTCATTTTTGTATTCTTGTTTCTACAATTTTGCTGAGCTATTATGATCTGCACAAAAATTTAACTTAGTGGTTTCCATGACTTGATCTTGCATATGAATTTAAATTTTGTTAGTTTCTCAAGCTTATTGGAAATTACTATTACTAGTGTGCTAGTATAAAGGTTAAGTGATCGGGCTTTCTTTCAATCAAAATCGTTACATAATGCAATTGTGCGTTTGGTCCAAATTTGGCTTATTCAACTGTTGTGATTGTTGTTGGATATCATATTTATTCATTACAATGTCCAGGATTTGGGAATTGTTATAATTTTAGGGGAGGTTCTGCCGGAATTTTGGTATTATTTGTTGTGTTTGTTTGAATGTTTTTTATTTTTTTGCAACAAAGAAAAATACTCGGAGATCTTGTTGCCAGTTGAAGACGGCGAAGGTCACCCGAGTGACCAACGGACGTATCACGATCGAATACGACGATTGGCATCGGGCTGCACCAACGACGGAGTAGCATAGCGCATTGGCTCACAACATTGGTCACGTTGTTCAGACATATTGCCCTATGCAATGGAAGTCTTGGAAGGTGATGCCGGACGAGGTGAGGACGAAGGTGTGAGCACAGTTGTCGGTAAGTATCCTACTTTTTAATTGTTTTTCCTTCAAATTTTATATATTTATATTACTTAATGTATGTAATTAATTTGTTACATTGCCAACGAACTACAATTTTGATGACATCAACGACGATATGTTGGTGTACGTCAACATGCTCTTCTCTGAATGGTACAAGCAGTGGAAGAGCGACCTGCACCAATATTTTGAGACATTTGATGATCCGCATGTCGCTCTTGAGGAGGGTTGCCTGAAGGAGTTTGAGGACCGGGAAGATAATTGGGTGTGGCTCTGCAGTCATTTTCAAGAGCCCAGCTATGTGATACGTTTTTTATATTAAGTTTAAAAGTATTATACGTTTCTTACTAATGTTTATTGATTTTTTTATATTTCATTTAAATTAGAACTAATACGTTTGTTTTTTGTATAATAAAAGAAGGCGAAAACCAACATGAGCAATCGGGAGAACAAGACTGTTTTCCACCATTCCGATTCGAGGCCCTTCTCATATATGATGGAGGTGTGGCAGCAGGTAATAATAAAGTTTTTCATATTCAATTTTTAATATGTCAATAATATTAATTTTTTTTTCGTACTAACAATTTTCGTATCTTGTTCTATTCAAAATTCCCAAAGATTGATGTCTTCAGCGACGTTTATGTTCGACCCGGGAATGAGTTGGCCGAGTCACTTCATGTAAGTATTCTTCAATTGTAATTACTATCTTACACATTCAAGTATCATGGTTATTATTTGAATGTTATTATTAATATTTTCATGTTATATTACACAGGCCACGATGATGGAGAAGAGGCAATTGGTTCTTCAAGAGTCCGCCTCCCAGCTTCCTTCCGAGACTCCTCTCGAGTTTGTGGATCCCCCAGAGGATGCGAAGTTTCAGATCCTTACAAACACCTTGGATCAGACTCTCGGGCGGAGGCCGAGGATGTATTATAGAGGGATAGGGAATGCTCGACGGCGAGAACCTAGAGCCTTTTCATCATCGCAGTCAAAGAGTCATGTGACAACTTTGACGGCAGAGGTGGCCGACCTTAGGACTGAGCACACCTCGTATAAGAGCCAGATGTCACAGATTGTACAGGCCCTCAGTCAGTCTGGCATTCATCTCTCGGATCTTTGTCAGCCGTCGACATCCGAGCCCCTCCAACCCGAGCATGCCCACAACTTTAGCCCTTTGACCTCTGAGCCCGTCCCTAACCTTGAGACCTTCCATCCGCCTTTGAATGACGACCCCGTAGATTACGCTGCATTATTTTCTTAGTTTTGTACTCCCTTACCTTTTAAACATTTTCCTTGTACATACATTTATATTTATTTAAATATATAACTTTTCTCTTCATTACATTTTTTAATTGCAATTTAATTTTATTACAATATTAAAAAAAACAGAACAAAAGGTTAAATTTAAAAAAAAAAAAATTATTTTTGCGCGACGAATACCTTTGTCTCACAATATTAGAGCGACTAACAAGATTTCGTCGTGCAACTGTAAACTGTTGTCGCACAACGTTTCGAGAGATGAATACTAGTCGTCCCACGTTTGTATCCTAGTATTTTGTGCAACGAACACATTCGTTCCTATAAATTTTGTGTGACGAAGGCTAAACCGTCGCTCCGCTTTTTTGCGACCAATGCTATTGTTCGTCGCGCAAAGTCTCCCTTCACAATCTTTGTGTGATAGATTCTGTGTGACGAAGTTTCCATCGCACATACATTTGTGCGACGAAATGACACTTTATGTGACCAACTTTTGTTCGTCGCGCAAATAGTTAAACGTAGTAGTGTCTCCAGATCGGCACATTCTAAACAAAAAGTTTTGACAACGAAACATAGAGACGTTTTTCTATTGAGCAAATATTCGTGCTTTTGAATATCCTCGAGCTCCAGCCTCTCTAGTGTGAAGTCAATGCATGACTCATCATGGTGAGTACTGATAGCTGTTAATACATGTAAATTATTGTTCATTTTATATTCAACAATAAAAGAATGAGTTTAAGCCAGGTAGCTTAAAGTAGCTGGTTCCTTTTTGCAGCTATCATATATAGCTAGGGTTTTGCCCACTTAGCTTAGGCATGTTTAATTCGGCTGCTAATAAGCCACTAGTTTGGGATGAGGTGTTTGGGTCATACATAAAAATAAGGCATGTTATGGGGCCTATCATTTTTTATTTACGCAAAAGTCGCATGATTCTAGCCCACCAATTTGGGAGCCCAAACCAGGATTCAGATGACAATCTCATTTCTCTCTAACTTGTCCAACAGCTCGGACACAGTTCTCATTGAGGCGCTTTTACCACTCAATATGTCAAAGCCTGGGAATATCTCACCCCATTAAATGCTTATACACGCGTCTTTTTTTATACGCTGAGGTTTTTACCGCAATCGTGCTAACCACCTCAAGATAGTTGAAAACCACCTACTAGGAATACCGTCACTGTCAGCGTCAAATGATCGATCTAACCATGCTCCAGCTCAGCGATATGTTCAAGGTTACTCATTCTCCCCTGCCTATAATTAGAACCAGAAGCCTCCATGTTGGAGTAAAATCCGGTTCTCACAAGATTTTGTGGTCTCATAATCATTGTACATTACTTGAGGATCAAGTTAAGATTAGGGAATTAACTTGGACTTTACCTGTTGCAAAAGGAATGTAATATTAAGTTGTTCTTCTTGCTAAAAAGGGTTCCTAATCCTAATTGGTTAAGGAGATATAGACATATTTAGTTACCTATTATGTCTCAATGATGGGCTAAGCCTATTAGGTTAACATGCCTATATAAGTGAAGGTCCATGCGTTTGCTAAGACATGCAATATTCACAAACTCCCTATACGGTTTGATTGCCAAGGATCAGTACAAAGTAGAAGACTCTTTGCGCACCAAGCTTTTATCCATGGCGTCTTCAGGTTAGTTACATACTTGTGTTTTAATCTATGTAGGTTAGTAAAGTTTCACATGTGGTATCAGAGCCTAGCTTGTATGATTAAGACCTTAAAAGAAAATTAAATTAGAAAACTCGGTAAAGTTCTTTTCTCTGTTGATCGTCATGTTATAGTTTATAGTTTTCTGGTTTAGTTTTTGCCTTCAAATAATTACGCATGATGGCTGCTATGTTTTCAATTGTTTGGCACGCAAATTGGATGAGGGATTTACATTATTATATTGCTATGCACAGATGCCGTGTTAATTAACATATTGCCAATATAAAGACTAATTGAAAGACATTGAAACTGGACGTATATTTGCACGATGGATTGTTTGCAGGTTCTAGTAAGACATGTCTAATATAAAGATTAATAATTCAACATGCATAAAGTAATATCTGATCAAGTTTTTAGGCATCACTTGTTTGATATCAATTAAGCAAGCCGTAGCGGCTTAATTGATTTGAGTGGTCTCTAAATCCAAAGTCCTATTGATCAAATTGTGTTGTTTTAATTATAATGATTACAATAATATTCTTGCTCGTAAGTGTGGATTATTTTAATTGGTTCAATTAGACAATAGCATGGTATGGAATATATACTGTAAGAATTTGTGGAAGGTTTTCTTCTTGCTCGTACGTGTGGAAAATAGGATGGCAATTCTCATTATGAAAGCCAATGTCTAACATTGTGAGAGGTGGTATTGCTGATACAGATAGTGCTAAGGAATTTTTAGCATCAATTGAAGCTAAGTTCAAGGAATCTGACAAAGCTGAATTCGGAAACCTTATGAACTCATTGATGACAACCAAGTTTGTTGATGGAGTGTAAGGGAGTTGAATTCTATAATCGGAAACCAATCAGTATCCTTCACCAATGAGAAGGAATTTGGTTTTCGTTGGCAAACTCGTCAAGAATATTTTTTTCCGAATTTTAATGAAGACGGCTTCGATATTAATCATAAGTTGAATTCTATTGGAAGTGGTCTGTTTGTTGATGGGTTATTTAAGCTAAATTGCAAGGTTCCATTTGTCTCCATGAACACAGTAGGAATTAAGAGAAGGATTTTAACAAATGAAACTTCATCCAAGGTATGGCACAAACGGTTAGGACATATATCAAAGGAACGAATGCAAACTTTAACAAAAACTGAAATTTTGCCACCACTTGATTATCAAAACATGGATGTTTGTGTTGAATGTATAAAAGTAAAAATGGTTAACACCAAAAAGAAGGGTGCAATTAGAAGCCAAAATATGCTGGATCTTATTCACACCGACATTTACGGTCTGTTTCCTACTCCAACACATGATGGTTTTAAATATTGCATCACCTTCATTGATGACTATTCAAGGTATGGCTACATATATCTTTTGGCTGAAAAATATGCTGCATTTGAAGCTTTTTAAATATATAAAGCTGAAGGGGAAAACAAATTTGACTTAAAGATCAAAGTTGGTAGATCCGATAAAGGCGGGGAATACTATGGCAAGTATGATGAAGTTGGTCGTCGTCCTGAACCTTCTGCACAGTTTTTGAAAAAAAATGGCATTGTAGCACAGTACACTAATCCTGGAACACCTGAACAAAATGGAGTTTCAGAAAGACGAAATAGAAGTCTTAAAGATATGGTGAGGAGTATGATGTGTTGCACAAAGTTGCCAATGTTTTTTGTGGGGTGAGGCTATAAAGACAGCGAACTACATCTTAAATAGAGCTCCTAGCAAATCTGTTCCAAGCACTCCATATGAATTATGGTACAAGAAGAAACCGAGTGTATTTCATCTAAAAGTTTGGGGTTGCAAGGCAGAAGTAAGAGCTTATAATCCATTGGAGAAAAAGTTAGACCCAAGAACCATTAGTTGTTTCTTCATTGGATATCCTGAAAGAAGCAAAGGTTATCGGTTTTATTGTCCAAATCACACCACAAGAATTATTGAGGATGGATGTTTTTGAAGATTTGAAGGCTAGAAATCAGCATGTGTGTGTGCAAGTGTGTTGACCTACAACTACAAACATCCACCCACTACACCCATTACATCCACCCAAACACTCACCCACTACCCCCATTACATCCACTCATTACCAAACACTCATCCACTACACCCATGCTTTGCATTATCCAATCTTGGCCCAAAAATGCTCCAAAATGCTCCAAATAGCACTTTGTTGCCAACTTTGTTATTATGACCTACAAACACACGAAAATAGCTTAAAGTACTAAAATAACTAGAATTAAACTAAGTAAATGCCAAGAAACAAGCTAACTAAGTTGCATAAATATGCTCCTATCAAATTCCCACACACTTAGCTTTTGCTAGTCCTCGAGCAAAACAAAAGAAACAAAATGAAACAAAACAAACAAAACAGAACCTAACATTCCAACATTTGCCTCAGGGATTTTCAATGAAACATGACATGCCAAAGATCATCACTTACATAGATTTAAGCAATCCTTACCCTCGAGCATACTTAATCATAATTACTATTCACTAGTTCACATTTAATCAATTAAAACAACATTTTGAATGTAGTAACATGCCTTAGATAATTCCTTCAATTCCTTACTAGATACTCTATATTTTCACGCACATTTTCTGACTATACACCCTACACTAGTTATATGTGAGAAGATTGATGTAAACATGAAAGACTAGTACTTTACTTAGTTTAATTTTAGTTATTTTAGTACTTTAAGCTATTTTTGTGTGTTTGTAGGTTCAAATAACGAAGTTGGCAACAAAGTGCTATTTGGAGCATTTTGGAGCATTTTTGGGCCAAGATTGGATAGTTCAAGCATGGAGACATGAGGATGGATGTTTTTGAAGATTTGAAGGCTAGAAATCAGCATGTGTGTGTGCAAGTGTGTTGACCTACAACTACAAACATCCACCCACTACACCCATTACATCCACCCAAACACTCACCCACTACACCCATTACATCCACCCAAACACTCACCCACTACACCCATGCTTTGCATCATTACTTCAATTTCACCTTTGAATCATTGCTAACACCACCATCCATCCCTCCATGCCATGCACTTCCTCTATAAAAGGAAGTGTGTGTGGCAGCCATTACATTCAGTTTTTGCTAGAGAATTCATCCCCATTTCGATACAACCTTCATCCAAACACTTCCATTCATCCTCACATCCATTCCTCCATACAAACAAACCTTCAAACACTCACCAACACCTTGTGCCGTAGCAAAGGAAGGGAAGGAAAGTGCTTGGATGTGCTTGCTGTCCAACTTGGATCGTTGGAGCGTTTAGGTGTTTTCTTTCTTTTGTTTTTAATGTCTAAATTTGTTTATCTTTGCTTTGTAAGTATGAGAAACTAAACCCCCCTTAGCTAGGGGGAATTCGAAACCATGTTCATGCTTGCAATATGATTTGATTACTTTCAGTTGTGATTCATAAGTTATGAATTCAATTTACTTATCCATTTGAATTAAAACTAATTTGTGTATGTTGGTTGAGAGTGCACGCTTAATTTCCATGCATAAATATGATGCTAGGATATAAGGGAGTTTCACCTAATCGTTATGAACTTATATTCACAAGTAGTAAAGGTTGTTCGTCACAACCGTGTTAAGTAAATTCTTGGCATAAGTTTCATGCAATTCATAGTTACAAATGTTTCGTCAATGCTTATGATTTTCATAGAACTTAATGATTCTTTCTTGTATCTCTATTATGCAATTCATGTAGGGAACTTGTGGGGAATGCTTTGGGTTGTTGTATGCAATCATCCAATTCAATGAAATTAGGAAAATCTGAGGATTAATTTAAGCGTACCTAATTAATCTGGGGTGTTGAGGTTCATGGTTTATTGAAAAGCAACTGGAAATTGGTTTATGTGCAAGTATGTCATGTGTGGAGAAGAACCCTCTAGCTAGCCCATCATCCATAGTTTAACCCATCACCCATCAATTCACCTAAATTTGTCTAAGAATCTGTTTAAATTGTTCTTGCTTTGTTTTCCTTATTTTCGTCCAAAACCAAAATCCCCTTTATTTTATTAAGTCATATTAGTTAGTACTTGTTTTAGATTGTGTTTTTAAGTGTTTTAAGTCAAGATAAAATCAATTTTCGTCCAAACTTTGTGTTAGTGGCAGAAACTGCCTTAGAGTTGTTTTTAGGCAGTTTTGAGTCTCTATAATCTGTTTTGAGTCTTGTGACTTTGTTTTGAGTCTTGTAAGTTTAATTTCATGCTTTTAAGTTTGTTTTCACATATTTAAGTCAGTTTCAGGTGTTTTAGCAATCCCTCCTAATCCCTGGCCTAGAACGATCCCTACTTACATTCTTTACTACAATTGACAACAAAAGGGTTTAATTTGTGTGTTAAACAATTTTCGCATCAAATTTTTGGCGCCGTTGCCGGGGATTAGCAACTTTGCTAATCCTTTGGATTGTTTTATTTCAGTTTGTTTTAATTCGTTCCAGATTTTGAGTTTGTTTTGTTTTCTTGTTTTTAGGTACTAGTTTATGACTCGGAGTTCTCATCCGGTTCGTGAACACATCTTGGACTTTGACGACGATTTTGAGCGAGAATTCAGACGAAAAAGGAAGAATCCAGAACCTAGTGAATCAAGTTCGAATTCAGAAGCCGAAGTTGAGTTTGAGGAAGAGATACCCACGGCAAGAGTGGGTGAATTTGAGGAAGTCATGGCACAAGACAATCGTACAATCAAGGAGCTTTCGGCTTCGGGATTGGACAATGCCGCACCCTTATGCATCCAATACCCCGCGGTGGCCCAAAGAAAGACTGAGGAATTCGAGTTGAAGTCAAGTTTGCTACACCACATTCCGAAGTACCATGGGTTGTCCATGGAGGATCCTAACAAGAACTTGAAAGAGTTCGAGGTGGTGTGTTCAAGCATGACTCCAATCAACGTCGATGAGAGCATATTGAAGATGAAGGCGTTTCCCTTTTCTCTCATGGAAAAGGCGAAAGATTGGTTGTATGAATTAGCTCATGGAACGGTCACATCTTGGGAGAGCATGAAACGGGCTTTCTTGGAGAAGTTTTTCCCAACTTCTCAAGTCATCCTCCTACGAAAAAGGATAAGTGGAATTCAACAAGATGAAGGTGAATCTTTTCCTACTTACTATGAACGTTTTAAATCTCTTGTTGCTTCATGTCCACAGCATCAGATGAAGGAGGAACTTCTTCTACAATACTTCTACGAGGGGCTACTACCAATCGAACGTCAAATGCTAGATGCCTCGGCGGGAGGAGCCTTGGTGGACAAGACCCTCACGGCAGCCAAGACATTAATCTCCAATCGAGCGTTGAATGCCCAACAATACGAAGGTGTTGGACAAAGGAGCAACCCACGGCAACACCAAGTGAATGAGGTAAGTGCCATAACCGAACTTCAAAATCAAATGGCTAACCTTACTACTTTGCTTTCTCAGGTGGTGGAAGGTCCAAAAGTGCAAAACATGGCAGCTTGTGGCGTATGCTCCATGCAAGGACACCTTACGGACAAGTGCCCACAATTGATAGAGAATGGAGGTTGGGAGACCCTCAATGCCGTGGGATTTGGCAACCAATACCAACCGAGGAATGACCCATTTTCTAATACTTACAATCCCGGTTGGCGTGATAATCCAAATTTCAAATGGCGAGAACCCCAACAAGGCCAACAACCCCCGGGTTTCTATCAAAAGCCGTTTGCACCAACTCAACCCCAAGCACAACCCGCCCAAAAATCAGGTTCTTCTATTGATAATGATCAGATTTTTAATTTACTAACTTCTATGGCGCAGGGCATGCAAACTAGGGACAAGAAGGTGGACGAATTAGAGAAGCAAGTGAGGCAAATTGCCGAGTTTATGGGGCAGTTTCGAGAGCAAGGCAAGTTGCCTAGCTCAACCGTTGGTCAATCCAAAAGGTGGATTCGAATCTGCAAAAGCTATACCTTTGCGAAGTGGGAAGCACGTAGGATCTGACCCCCAACACTCCAAATCACGTTCTAACGAGGTGGAGGAGTTGATTATTGAAGAGGAAGAACAAAAGCAACCCACGACAAAGGTGGAAACACCTTTGCCGCAAGCTAAGGCCACGACAAGGAAGGAAGCACCCTTGCCGCAGCCTCCTACATCCCATAATCAATCCAATCCGTCCAACTCAGGTAAGAAAGTTCCAATTCCAATTAATTCTAACGTTATTCCTCCAAATGTACCCTTCCCTAGCAGATTTTTGCAAGCCAAGAACGAAGAGGAGGAAAAGACGTTTTGGAGACGTTTAGGAAGGTGCATGTCAACATCCCACTCCTCGATGCAATAAAGCAAATCCCAAAATACGCTAAGTTCTTGAAGAAGCTTTGTACAACAAGGAAACGGATTCGGGAGAAAGAGGTGGTACACGTAAGTGAGAATGTATCTGCAATATTGCAAAGAAAGCTACCACCTAAATGCAAAGATCCAGGTAGTTTCACTATCCCTTGTGTTATTGGCAATGCGAGGTTTGATCATGCTATGCTAGATTTAGGTGCATCCATTAATGTCATGCCATATTCTGTTTATGCATCTATGAATCTAGGAGAGCTTAAAAATGATGGTGTTATTATTCAATTAGCCGATCGATCTAATGCATATCCGAAAGGAGTTTTGGAGGATGTTTTGGTGCAGGTAGACCATTTGATTTTTCCTGCAGATTTCTATGTGCTTGACATGGAAAATTCGGCACACCCTCCATCATCACCACTCTTACTTGGACGACCTTTCATGAAAACAGCTCAAACCAAGATTGATGTGGCCAAGGGAGCAGTCACTATGGCGTTTGGTGGTGATATGATTAATTTCAAAGTTTCTGAATCCATTGAGAATACTAATGATGTTCGTTCTTGTTTTGCCATTGATGTGACTGAAAGTAACAGGCAGGAATGTTCAACAATAATCAAGAGGGATGTTTCTCGCACCACAATCAAGGAGGGACTTGGATTAAAGCACAAGGAGCACGTCCCAACCTCCAAATCACCAAATCTGGCCGAGAATACTCATTGTGCATTTGTTCAATGTGCTGCCACTTCAGTGCAGCACATGGGTAAGCCATCTTCTCCACTTTCAATTCCCATTTCGAATAATAGGTTGTTACCTTGTTTGGTGCAAGTACCTAGGTGCATTCAAAGTGGTGGGAGAGTTCATTTAGGGAAGCAAAGCACAAAAATCAGGAAGGATCATTATCCCCTTTCATTCAAAGATTTAAAGCATGAAGTGGTTTGTAGGGCAGGTTTGAGATGAAGCATCCTTGGATGTCGTGGGCCCTAATGAGGAGTGAATGAGGTCTTTGTCCGGCTGTACGACGTTAAAGCAAGCGCTACTTGGGAGGCAGCTCATGTATTCAAATAAGGAAGATCTATGAATCGCTTCACAATCAGTTTTGCGTTTCTAAAAACCTTCCATTTTTTTTTGCATTTTTATTTGTTGTTGATTTAATTATTTTTGGGTATGGGTTTATTTTTGAAACATTGACAGATATGCAAGGTATTTTCACATTAATTTTCATGGAAAAAAAACATTAGGTAGAAAGGTAGAAAAATACAAGCAAGTGCAAACAAGCAGGAATGAGCCTTCATTGGTTAGGTGGTGCCTCAGCATTCGACGGACCACCAGAAAGTCGAAGCGCCAGAGTTTGATTTTCCGGAGCCTCAACACTTGGTGAAGCGCCAGATGACGAAGGCAGAAGTTGCCGCTGGAGTAAGGCCATAAACCGTTGACGATCACTCTGAATCCGAACTTCGGACTCCTGCAGCTGGTCAAGCTTCCTCTTCATACTTGTTGAGTAATTAGTTGCGAGCATGTGCAACTCTTTATTCTCATGCCTAAGCACTCTGACTTCTTGCCGAAGACTAGCCACTTCAGCCATCAACGACTCAACCTGACGAGATCGAGCAAGAAGGCGCTGACCCATGTTTGATACTGAGCCTGCACATCGGATGCTGTAGGCCATAGAGTCCTGAACAACCAGTTCGTCGGACCGTCTGGAAAGTATCCTAGTGTCTCTAGGAGTGAGAAGATTTTTTGCCACCACCGAAGCGGTTGTATCATTCATCATCATGGAATCTCCAACTGTAAAAGGACCATTTGGGGATACGAATGACGGCTGCCAAATGTTGTTTGGAGAAGACATATCAATATCTTCCCCAACATTCAAGTTAAGGCGACGGTCAGAAGGGCAAGACATTTTTGAAGGTGTGAAGAAAAAGAAGAGGTCGGACAAATCAAGTTCTTAGAAGTGCAGGTAGGGAGCTTTTACAGGCGGAAAATTCAAGTGTGCTTTGGAATGTGATGCGTGCCTCTCTTTAAAAACCAGCACTCGACAGAGCTTCAGAAATTGAAGAGGCAAGTTCAGAAATCGAAGAGGCAAGCTCAGAGATATAAAGAGACGTCTGCTTTCTCAAAAGCTAGGCTGCTCAGAAACCACGGGCCAATCTCAGATATCGGAGAGGCATCTGTTTTTCCAGACGTGTCAACATCTGTCACATGCAGAGTCAGCTTTGCGGAAATCACGGGCAGTTTGTCGAAGCGCCGATTCCAGATATCGAAGAGGCACTTGTTTTTCCAGACGTGTCAACGCCTATCACATGCAGAGTAAGCTTTGCGGAAATCATTGGCAGTTTGTCGAAGCGCCGATTCCAACCATCTACTTTTCCAGACGTGTCAACATCTGTCACATGCAGAGTCAGCTTTGAGGAAATCACGGGCAGTTTGTCGAAGCGCAGATTCCAGATATCGAAGAGGTGCCAGTCTTTTTCAGCCTCGTCAGCACCTGTCACACGCAAACTCAGCTTTGCAGAAATCACGGGCAGTTTGTCGAAGCGCCGATTCCAGATATCGAAGAGGCATTAGCTTTATCCAGACGTGTCAGCATCTGTCACATGCACACTCAACCTTGCAGAAATTACGAGCAATCTGTCGAAGATTTCTGGTGAAGTAGAAAGCACGTGAAGTTTACTGTTCAATCATCCAACGGGTGCCGACAAGAGTGAAAGAATAGTACCGGTTATTAATTCCTATAAATGTCGTCATTCACCCTCCATAGCAAGGCAGACATACATAATCTTTCTTCATCTCCGAAAATGCATTCCCAACGAAGCCTCTCGAGTTACTCTGTGTTTCTCATCCCTTGGGGTACCTGTGCAAACAAGTCATCAAGAGCAAAAGTATTTCATATCATGAAGGTTGAAAGCAAGAGTATCTCATATCATGTTTTCTCCCTGTCCTTTTCCTTGTCTTTGTGACAAGGAGAAAACGAGCAATCAGCCAGCACTTGGTGTCAATCTTCCGATTTAAGAACCGATTGCCTTGAACTCCTTCCTGATTGCTTACCTAGCATTGCTCTCGAGTGCTCATCTTCAACTGCTGATGTACTTCCGAAGAAGATGCCACATCTGCCTGGAGAACAGATAAGGCAAGTGAAAATGATACCTTGAAGCATGTGGAGACAACGTGCTAATTCATCATCAAGATCAAGTCTCATTTTCCTTGCTAAGAAGTTCCCCATCCCAGTTCAAGAATACACTTGTGGAAAGATACTTCTTCAAAAGCAAAAGTATCTCATATCATCAGAGTCAAATGCAAAGATATCTCATGGCATGCTTTTCCTTTACCCTTGCTTTTGCCTGCGAGACAAGGAGAAAGAAAGCAATCGGTCGGCACTTGGACAGATTGAACAAAGAAACAGACCATCACCTCTACCTCGTGCCTACCTGCCGTGCAGAAGAAACAAGCAGAGAAGAATGCTGCCTGCAGACTCAATCAACCCAGCAGAAGGAGTCTAAGTTGAAACCAAGAGCTCGAGAAGCTTCAACAACATATGGACGCATCAGCCGCCAAAGAGCAAAGTCTCGTTGTACAAGGCCATCAAATCACCACCACCAATCAAGTCTCATTTTCCTTGCTAAGAAGTTCCCTAGCCCAGTTCGAGATCAAAGTTGTGGAAAGGCAACAAGATCATCTCTCCATAACCAGATTTGCGTTCTTAAACTCTACTATGTCTGGTTTTTACTTTGCCATACTTGTCATGTTTATTCGTTGTTTGTTTGTTTGCTTGTTTTTGTGTGAGTTTATGCCTGAAACATTGAGGACAATGTTTGATTTAAGTGTGAGGGGGTAACCAAGTTGTTTTGCATGAAATTCGTGGGAGTTTATCACCCATTACTTCTAGTGTTGTTCCTTGCTATTTTTAAGTGTTTTTATGCTGTTTTGGAGTGTTTTAGTGTGTTTTGACATAAAAATCCGAAAATCTCATAAAAATTTGAAAAATTGTTTGGAAAAACCCAAAAAGAGTTGTTTTTGTGTGTTTATTTGTGTCTTAGGATACCTTCCAACACATTGATGAGGAATTGGTTTTTAATTGCATGACTGTTAAAGAGAGTTATAAACATGGATGGAAGTTTGATTTACTCCTTGGTTTATGCTTGGTTGTGGTTATAATTTATAAATTCACATGCAATCATAAAGGAAAAAAAAATTGTTTTTGTAACATGCTTGAAGGAAGGAACTCAAAGTAACGCTACAACCTTGTGAGACTTGAGCCTAAAACGTTTATTTGGAGAGTTAATAATCTGTGCATTGTTGTTTTCTAAAGTCGTTGCATGATCTCATTATTCTTTGCTTGGTTGCTACTTAGAAGGCGTTTCATCATTTAGTTCCAAATGCTAGAACTCATGCCCATGTCATTCAAAGCATGCTATTGATTTGCATAACACATATTCAAGATGAAGTTGTGTAGTGACCACCACCAAAGCCAAATTGCCGTGTATCCTACTTCATTATATGTTTAAGTTTAACCCCGTTGAGCCTTGTGTAGCCTATGTTCTTTGTTAACCCACACTATCCTTACCTAGCCTAGTTTTAGGACCATCCATACCCTTGTTCTTGAAGCATAGTAAAGCATGACTTAAAAGGAACTCCTTTTTTATCAATGTATTGCAGAAAGCAAGTGTGGGGGAAGTGATTCTTGTGTGTGTGTGTGTGCCAAAGTCCTTAATAAGGCACGGGTAGAAAAGAAAAAAAGAAAAAAAAAAAAAGAATTGAAAAAAAAAAAGTATGAAAAAGAGCTCTAAAGTGTTGTTTGTTAAAGAAATGGTTAAAAACATTGAATTCGGCCCTAAGTGTTGCATAAATCTTCCCTTTGTAATTAAAAGTTGATTCTGCATTCTAAAGTGATTTCCAAGTGTCTATTTCATTGCTTTGCTTGCTATCACTTTAAGAACATTTGTTATCTCTATCCTTTCTTTGTTAGCCATTACCCCCAAACCCTGTTACAACCCTTGACTTCAATCTTGAGTGTTGTGTGTTTCAAATTGTGGAGTTCAAAATTGGTATGAGCATATGGTGTCACTGGTTCTCGCATCTAAGTAGTAGCATTCCATTCATGAGATCATATTTAAACATGCTTATTAACTCCAGAAATTGCTTTCTTTGTTGTAACATATGTGAGTACTAGTCTTTCATGTTTACATCAATCTTCTCACATATAACTAGTGTAGGGTGTATAGTCAGAAAATGTGCGTGAAAATAGAGAGTATCTAGTAAGGAATTGAAGGAATTCTCTAAGGCATGTTACTACATTCAAAATGTTGTTTTAATTGATTAAATGTGAACTAGTGAATAGTAATTATGATTAAGTATGCTCGAGGGTAAGGATTGCTTAAATCTATGTAAGTGATGATCTTTGGCATGTCATGTTTCATTGAAAATCCCTGAGGCAAATGTTGGAATGTTAGGTTCTGTTTTGTTTGTTTTGTTTCATTTTGTTTCTTTTGTTTTGCTCGAGGACTAGCAAAAGCTAAGTGTGGGGGAATTTGATAGGAGCATATTTATGCAACTTAGTTAGGTTGTTTCTTGGCATTTACTTAGTTTAATTCTAGTTATTTTAGTACTTTAAGCTATTTTCGTGTGTTTGTAGGTTCAAATAACGAAGTTGGCAACAAAGTGCTATTTGGAGCATTTTGGAGCATTTTTGGGCCAAGATTGGATAGTGCAAGCATGGAGACATGAGGATGGATGTTTTTGAAGATTTGAAGGCTAGAAATCAGCATGTGTGTATGCAAGTGTGTTGACCTACAACTACAAACATCCACCCACTACACCCATTACATCCACCCAAACACTCACCCATTACCCCCATTACATCCACTCATTACCAAACACTCATCCACTACACCCATTACATCCACTCATTACCAAACATTCACCCACTACACCCATTACATCCACTCGTTACCAAACACTCACCCACTACACCCATGCTTTGCATCATTACTTCACTTTCACCTTTGAATCATTGCTAACACCACCATCTATCCCTCCATGCCATGCACTTCCTCTATAAAAGGAAGTGTGTGTGGCAGCCATTACATTCAGTTTTTGCTAGAGAATTCATCCCCATTTCGATACAACCTTCATCCAAACACTTCCATTCATCCTCACATCCATTCCTCCATACAAACAAACCTTCAAACACTCACCAACACCTTGTGCCGTAGCAAAGGAAGGGAAGGAAAGTGCTTGGATGTGCTTGCTGTCCAACTTGGATCGTTGGAGCGTTTAGGTGTTTTCTTTCTTTTGTTTTTAATGTCTAAATTTGTTTATCTTTGCTTTGTAAGTATGAGAAACTAAACCCCCCTTAGCTAGGGGGAATTCGAAACCATGTTCATGCTTGCAATATGATTTGATTACTTTCAGTTGTGATTCATAAGTTATGAATTCAATTTACTTATCCATTTGAATTAAAACTAATTTGTGTATGTTGGTTGAGAGTGCACGCTTAATTTCCATGCATAAATATGATGCTAGGATATAAGGGAGTTTCACCTAATCGTTATGAACTTATATTCACAAGTAGTAAAGGTTGTTCGTCACAACCGTGTTAAGTAAATTCTTGGCATAAGTTTCATGCAATTCATAGTTACAAATGTTTCGTCAATGCTTATGATTTTCATAGAACTTAATGATTCTTTCTTGTATCTCTATTATGCAATTCATGTAGGGAACTTGTGGGGAATGCTTTGGGTTGTTGTATGCAATCATCCAATTCAATGAAATTAGGAAAATCTGAGGATTAATTTAAGCGTACCTAATTAATCTGGGGTGTTGAGGTTCATGGTTTATTGAAAAGCAACTGGAAATTGGTTTATGTGCAAGTATGTCATGTGTGGAGAAGAACCCTCTAGCTAGCCCATCATCCATAGTTTAACCCATCACCCATCAATTCACCTAAATTTGTCTAAGAATCTGTTTAAATTGTTCTTGCTTTGTTTTCCTTATTTTCGTCCAAAACCAAAATCCCCTTTATTTTATTAAGTCATATTAGTTAGTACTTGTTTTAGATTGTGTTTTTAAGTGTTTTAAGTCAAGATAAAATCAATTTTCGTCCAAACTTTGTGTTAGTGGCAGAAACTGCCTTAGAGTTGTTTTTAGGCAGTTTCTCTATAATCTGTTTTGAGTCTTGTGACTTTGTTTTGAGTCTTGTAAGTTTAATTTCATGCTTTTAAGTTTGTTTTCACATATTTAAGTCAGTTTCAGGTGTTTTAGCAATCCCTCCTAATCCCCGGCCTAGAACGATCCCTACTTACATTCTTTACTACAATTGACAACAAGAGGGTTTAATTTGTGTGTTAAACAATTTTCGCATCAACGTGCTCCAAGGGCTTATAAGGGCTTATAAGATATTGAGTTATTCTTCATAGTGCTAATTAATTTTATGGTGTAACCTCCATTTTATCCATATATTTATTTCTCATCCCAGACTTCTTTTCTTGTAAACTAAACGCATCCTTATCTCATCAACATGTTTTATTTTATATATATATATTTTATTTATTCTGGCAATACTTATAGTTTAACAAGTGGTCGTACTTGTATACATTAATTGTTGGATATTGAAAATCATTTTAGGGTTTGTTTACTTATATAACAGTATTGAAATCATTTTGATTTTTTACATTACTTAATTATGAGTATTTGAATCATTTCACTTCTTAACTTTGTGTTTAGGAACACATAATGAAAAGTGTGAGTTTTCTCTTAAAGTTCATAATTAAATACTTAATAAGTAGGAATCATATCAACCAGGGGGTGGGGTGGCTAGTTGATCGGTCCTCTTTCCTCACCCTATTTCTAGTTCTCTGATTCATTTCGTCTCCAACTTTTGTTAAATTTGATTGTTGTAAAATTGCTTGATCTCACTTTAGTTTGATCAAGGAACATCAAGCAAATTATTACCTTCTCCCACACCATGTTAGCTGTTCAGTTTGATTGTACATGGAAACAAAAAACAAAAACCCCATGGTGTAGCTTGTATACAAGGCCCCTCTCCCACACCATGCACTTGTTTTTGTGTGTACAAGGCCCCTCTCCCAGGATGTAGCTTGTATATAGAAACATAAAAACTCATGCCTCTATATAATTGTTTCTTAAACGTGAATCAAAATGCACGTTTCGACACAATGCTATACTATAGTTAAAAAGTACACTGACTCACAGTTTGAAAAGATAATGTTGGACTCTTTAACAAGATCAAATTAATCCCGAATGTTGAATGACCTTATCGGTACTCACAAATTTTATTTAAGGATTTTTTTTAGGGCTGTTTTATGAATTCCCCACAATTTGTTGAATACATCTCATAATAAAAAATTCTCTCTATAATTCCGATTTTACCCTTATGTTGAATCCACCCTCACCTCCAAGAAAACAAAAATCTCAAATTCCCACCGTCACCGAGCTCAACACCCCACTGTCGCCAGTGTCTAGGTGTCCATATCCTCGATTTTATTTACACTAATCGCATGTTCTCAACATCAAAACATTCGAGAGAGGATCCTTGCCGGATCCTCTTTGTGAGGATCCCCGGGATCCTTCAATCATATTCGTTCATCATACATCGTACGGTTAATTTTCGTCAGTTACTGTTTATATTCAATTTTAAATAAAAAAAAATTACAATGATTTCTAATTACACTATGTACGATGAACGGATGTGATATGAAGATCCCCGGGATCCTCACAAAGAGGATCCAGCGAGGATCCTCACTCAAAACATTCATCCTTGCACTTATTATTATTATTATTTTAATAATATTCATTTCTTTGCTTGGGCGTTCCGAATTGAACTTGTTATAGTTCTCAGATCGAGAATTAGACCCAATTTAAAAACAATTGTATGGTATTAGGGAGATATTTATCAAAAGCAATTAGGAATAAATTCCTTACCCAATTTCGAGAAACATGTCCTACTAATCCCATTATAGCAAAGAAGATAGAAAATGATAAACCAAAAATCAATTGCCTGAATAATCAATCAGTCATTCCAAGTGACCTGTCATATGCGATCCTTGTAATGAGTAAGGCCATCTCCAACCGAATGAGGGCCAAATGGCCATGTTTAGCCCTATAGCCCTGCAAGAAATTATATTTTAATGAACAGTGTCATGCCATATTTTATACCATCTCCAACCGAGGGGGCCATAGGCCAAACATAGCCCTTTGACAAAAAAAATCCCATCTCCAACTAAGGGGGCCAAAGGGCCATAGGCCAAACATAACCCCCTCAATAATTTATTATTTTAATTGAATTAATATGGTTAATTAAATTAAACTACCATGTTAAAAAAGGGTTTCCGGACATACTTTGAGTGCCACTTGCCACAATAACGAAG
Source organism: Malus fusca (assembly GCA_035220775.1). Taxonomy (NCBI): domain Eukaryota; kingdom Viridiplantae; phylum Streptophyta; class Magnoliopsida; order Rosales; family Rosaceae; genus Malus; species Malus fusca. Next base: position 16,905,672 of record CM069059.1, on the reverse strand, counting down.
AAAACGTGGTATTCTTGCACCTGCCACAAAGCCAAGCTTGACATTCTAGCACTAGAGGGTTGGTTGGCTGGCTGTAAATGGCCAGCCCGCTGGCCTGATTTCGAGGTTTTGGCCCGATGGGGCCCACAAGCCATTTGGCCTAGCCCTTGGTTGGATACGATTTTCGTGTCAATCCGAGCTATTTTTTAGCCTTATGACCCTTTGGCCGGGTTGGAGATGGCCTAACATATTTCCAAACAAATTCACATTCAATTTGTCAAGGGAAAATGAAAGAGAAGTAGCACACAATTTCAATTCATAAGGCCATCTCCAACCGAATGAGGGCTAAATGGCCATGTTTAGCCCTATAGCACTGCATGAAATTATATTTTAATGAACAGTGCCAGGCTATATTTTATATCATCTCCACTCGAGGGGGCCAAAGGGTTATAGGCCAAATATAGCCTTTTGACAAAAAAAACTCATCTTCAATAGAGGGGACCAAAAGGCCATAAGCCAAACATAACTCCCTCAATAAATTATTATTTTAATTGAATTAATATGGTTAATTAAATTAAAATATCATATTAAAATAAGGTTTTGGACATATTTTGAGTGTCACTTGCCACAATAACGAAGAAATTGTGGTATTCTTGCACCTGCCACAAAGTCAATCTTGACATTCTGACGCTAGAGGGTTGGGCTGGAAGGCTAGATAGCTGGCTGGAAATAGCCAACCAACTGGCCTAATTTGGGGGTTTTGGCCCGGGGGGCCCACAAGCACTTTGGCCTAGCCCTCGGTTGAAGACTGTTTTTGTGTCATTTCGAGCTATTTTTAGCCCTATGTCCAATTGGCTTGGTCGGTTGGAGTGACCTAAGTTGAAAGGAACCAATACATGCAAGAGAATAAGGGTCATTGGAAAACAATGTTCAGGTTGTGACCTGAAAGCAATTATGAATAAATTCATTACCCAATTTCGAGAAACATGTCCTACTAATCCCATTATAGCAAAGAAAATAGAAAATGAGAAACCAAAAATCAATTGCCTGAATAATCAATCAGTCATTCCAAGCGATATGTCGTATGCAATCCTTGTGATGAGTAAGGCCATCTCCAACTGAATGAGGGCCAAAGGGCCATGTTTAGCCCTATAGCCCTGCAAGAAATTATATTTTAATTAACAGTGTCATGCCATATTTTATACCATCTCCAATCGAGGGGGGCAAAGGGCCATAGGCCAAACATAATCTCCTCAATAATTTATTATTTTAATTGAATTAATATGGTTAATTAAATTAAACTAACATATTAAAATAAGGTTTTCGGACATATTTTGAGTGTCACTTGCCACAATAACGAAGAAAGCGTGGTATTCTTGCCCCCTGCCACAAAGTTAAGCTTGACATTCTGGCGTTTGAGGGTTAGGCTAAAGAGCTGGCTGGCTGGCTAGAAATGGCGAGTCCGCTGGTCTGATTTGGAGGTTTTAGCCTAGTAGGGCCCACAAGCCCTTTGGCCTAGCCCTCGGTTGGAGACGATTTTCGTGTCATTCCAAGCTATTTTTAGCCTCATAGCCATTTGGCCGGGTCGGTTGGAGATGGCCTAACATATTTTCAAACAAATTCACATTCAATTTGTCAAGGGAAAATGAAAGAGAAACAGAACACAATTTCAATTCATAAGGCCATCTTCAACCGAATGAGGGCCAATGACCATGTTTAACCCTATAACCCTGCAAGAAATTATATTTTAATGAACAGTGTCAGGCCATATTTTATACCATCACCAACCGAGGGGTCAAAGGGCCATAGGCCAAACATAACTCTCTCAATAATTTATTTTTTTAATTGAATTAATAAGGTTAATTAAATTAAACTACCATATTAAAATAAGGTTTTTTGACATATTTTGAGTGCCACTTACTACAATAACGAATAAAGCGTGGTATTCTTGCACCTGCCACAAAATCAATCTTGACATTCTAACGCTGGAGGGCTGGCTGGCTGGAAATGGCCAGCTTGCTGGCCAGATTTTGGGGTTTTGGCCCAATGGGGCCCACAAGCCCTTTGGCCTAGCCCTCATTCGAAGATTCTTTTCGTGTCATTTCGAGCTATTTTTAGCCCTATGGCCCTTTGGCCGGGTAGGTTAGAGATGGCCTAAGTTGAAGGTAACCAATACATGCAGGAGAATAAGGGTCATTGGAAAACAATGTTCAGGCTGTAACTTGGCCTCTCCAAATGTTTGTTTGATTGGAGATGACACAATAGAGTCAACTGCGAGAGGTGGTGGTGAAATGAATGGCTGTGCCATTTTTTGTTTTCTAGGGTGGGGTGGATTTAACAAAAGCAAGGGTAAAGCTAGAATTATTGGGGAAAATTTTAATTGTGGGGTGTTAATAAAATAACTCTTTTTTTAACTCTAATATTTTCAATTTTCAATTAAAATTTAGTGTTAGATTATATATTGATTCTAGTCTTTTGATGTGTGGCTTAATTTAAATTGATATTCTATTTTTGTTTTAATATTGGGTCACATAACAAACTCATATTGCAATGTCATACTTCAATTTGCAAATTCGTTACAGTGTCATATATCCATTACATATTTGGTCAAATTAGCCGTTAATTATTATGGCATGGGATAGGTGGGTCCCCCTTTCTTGTATCGAACTTTTATCTAAACTTTACCTTATTTAAGGATTAAAGTTTAGTTTGTGAGGACATGAAGGTTGAAGAGTATCACATCGGTGAAAGGAAAGACCTTGCAATGGTTTATAAGTAAGTTGGGTTATTCCCCATATTGTCAATTAGTTTTACGGTGAAGCCTCAACTTTTTTCATGGTATCAAAGAAAGGTTCGCCTACATGTGAAGCCCAATGGCCACACATGCTTCACTTCACCCAATTGTCTTGTCCACGTGTTTGACTTAAAAATTCGTCACATGTGAAGGGGTGTGCGAGGATCTGAAGGTTAAAGAGCCTCACATCGATGAAAGAAGAAATCATGCAAGGGCATATAAGTAAGTTGAGCTACTTCTCATATTGCTAATTGGTTTTATAGTAGAACCTCAACTTCCTTCATGGTATCAGACCATGTTGGCCTACGTGTGAAGTTCAATGGTCATACGTACTCCACGCCATCCAATTCATTTGGCCTGAAAATTCACAACACGTGAAGGCGAGGATGCGAAGGTAAAAGAGTCTCACATTAGGAAAAAACCAAAAAAAAAAAAAAAAAAAAACAACCTTGTAAGAACTTATAAAAAGTTAAATTACTCTCCATATTGCCAATTAGTATGTGATTGAACCTTACAAGATTTATCCTTTCATAATTTTCTATTGGCTTTTTAGCTAAAATGGTCCCTAAGATTTGCATAACTCCCTGAGATTTGATATCAATAGAAGTGGTCCCTGAGATTGTCTATCATCAATCATTTTGGTCATTCGATGGAAAATTATGTTAAATAAGGATTTATAATGACAAAATTACCCTCAATTTAATAAACAATAGCCAAAATGATTTGACCAAAATTGAGAATATTTTTGTCATTTTATCCTTATTTTATAGAGATTTTTCACTGAATGATCGAAATGATTGATTGTGAACAAATTCAAATGACCAATTCTATTGATTTCAAATCTTAAGGACCAAAATGAGAAATTATGTAAATCTCAATGATCATTTTAGTGAAAAAGCCTTTTCTATTTTATCAAATAACCGAATCCGGATGCGTTTCCAGTTTTCGTGGAGTACAAGCGCAAACCCACAAACAGTTGTGCGGCTTATTTATTTAAATATATACCACCGATAAGGCTATAGGGTCAGCACATGCAAAGACAACGTCAACAATATTGAAATACAAGACAATACTGCAGCAACAATACCACTTTGATGCTTCTTTAGGATTTATTCATTAAACGTTGTGTTTTTCTGAATTTGGGTTATTATTGCTTCTGCAGTCAGAACCGGCAATGGTGTTAGCAATGTGGAAATTAATAGATACTGAAAACAAGCATACATAGCCAAATACCTACACAAATAATGGAAATTAATATTCTAATTTTCGTATAACTACCCTATATTTATTTTTTTTTAAGTCGAGTGATAGGGTTAGTAAGTTAGATATTTTCATGTTAGATTAGCTATTAACAGGGTTCGAACCTACGCTGTCATGTAAGGGCACAATACTTTTCCATCACTGTGGTAAAGGGTCACTTGCAATAATTACCCTATATATAACGAGGATATCATTTGGTTGTTGATTTATGGATAAGATTACAGTATAATCTCACTTTCAGTCACCTTAATGATTTCTGCCACTAGGTATTCGAATTGATTCTGAACTACTCCATATTTCTTATTTTAAATTCTTTCTGGATCTGCAATAGATATATTTATAAACAGATTTAGTTGTATATTGTTCTTGGGGATCTTGTAATCTATTGTCCCTCAACAACTAATTAGTTTAAAAGAAAAATCTTATTTCTACGGGAAATTATAGATTTGTCAATGGAATATGTAGTTTGGTGATGTATAAAGCATCAGAGACAAGTACTTGACAACTCTCCAAGAATACAGCAACAACAACAATTAAGCTTTATCTCACTAAGTGTCGTCAGCAGTATGAATTCTAGAATGTCATTGCGCTCGATTTTGCTTCATGTCTTCCGTTAGCTACAAGTACTCCATACCTTTCTTAAAGTCTCTTTCCAAGTCTTCCTAAGTCTTCATCTACCTCTTTTTCCTTTAGCTTCCGTCTCATAGTCGCATCTTCTAACCAGAGCATCTGTAGGTCTTCGATTCATGTGTCCAAATCACCTTAACCGATTTTCTTATCTTATCTTCTTAAATATGTTTCGTTAACTCGTCCAGTACCAATTCAAAAAGGCAAGGACTTAAAGCTGCCTTGGTGTAACACTATGGTTATGGGAAAGCTTTTAGTGTCCTTCATGAATTCTTACTGCAGTCCTTACTCCATTATACATATCCTTTATTACTTGGGTATATGCTACTCATACCTACTCCTTTCTTCTTTAGAATCCTCAAAGAATTTCTCTTATCATACGTTTTTTTCCAAATCTATAAAAACCATGTGCAAATTATTATGCATATCTTTGTATCATCCAATTGGTCTTTGTAAGAGATAGATTGCCTCTATTGTCGAGCACCCTGACATAAACCCGAATTGATTGTCTATGATCCGTGTCTCTTGCCTTAGTCTATACTCAATTACTCTCTCCCAAAGATTCATTGTATGACTCATTAATTTAATACCCCTATAGTTCATGCAATTTTGTATTACGCTGTTATTCTTGTAGATAGGCACCGGAGTGCTTTTTCACCACTCATTTGGCATCTTCTTCGTTTTCAATATCATATTGAAAAGATTTATGAGACATGTTATACCCATCTTTCCCAAGACCTTCCACACTTCAATCGGCATATCGTTGGGACCTATTGCTTTTTTATGCTTCATTTTTTCAAAGCTAAAACCACTTCCTCTTTCCTGATTCGGCGGTAGAAGGAATAATTTCTACACTCTTCCGAGTTACTCCACTCACCTAAAGAAGTACTCGTTTTGTGTCCTTCATTGAAAAATTATGAAAAAGCTCTCAATCTATCTTTAACCACGTTCTCGTAGCTAGAACATCTCCATTCTCATCCTTGATGCACCTTACTCGGTTCAAGTCTCTTGTCTTCCATTCCCTTGGATATCCAATAGTCCTTCTTTGGTATCTAATCACTTATACATGTCGTCAAAAGTTGATATCTTCACTTCTCCAATGACTTTCTGTGCCTCATTTTTCGCTATCTTATACCTCTCACCGTTTTCATCGGTTCTATCCTTGTATAAGGCTTTACAACATTCCTTCTTAGCCTTAACTTTGATATTTTTTAAAGGCATTTCATCAAAGATCTTATAATCATTATTATCTAGATATTTGAGTAAAAATTGAAGATTAAATAGGGGTGGTAGCGGCGGCAATAGAGGGGAGGCAGATAGAGGTAATGGAAATGATGGTAGAGCTGGGAAGGTGATGGCAGTAATTATGGTGGGGCTGGGTTATGTGAAGGTGATGCTATGCTACCGGTGGTATTGGTGTTGGTGGTTGTGGAAATGACGAGGGTGGGGTGGGTAATAGTGCAAGTGGTGGCGGCGGCGGTGATGGTTGTAGTAGTGGTGATGACCTTGGTAAGGTGGTGGTAGGATACATAATTTCTATATGATCTTTGTAAGGTGGTGATGGCCTTAATAAAGAGGTGGTGGTAGTAGTGACTCTTCATTCCTTAGCCTAAATCTTCAAGCAAATTGAGGTTCAACCTTAAAACTAATTGACAATTGGAGATAACCTAAATGCTTATAAGAGATTGCATGGTTTGCTCCTCACTGATGTGGACTTTTTCCTCACATTCTCACACACCCCTCCACGTGTGGCAAATTTTCAATTCTAACATATGGACAACACAAATTACTAGACATGGAGCATGTGAGGTCGTTAGGCATCACACGTGAGGCCGTTAGGCATAACAAGTGGGCCAACTTGCTCTAATAGCATGAAGAAAGTTGAGGTTCCATCATAAAACCAATTGGAAATTTGTGGAGTAGCCGAACACCTTATAAGCCCTTGCTTGGTTTGATCCTTCATCGATGTGGAACTTTGTTCTCACATTCTCACAACCTTTCCCACTTCTGGACCTTTATTTTGCTTCCTTTCTCTTGCCAGAGTCTAAACTGGTTCATAACTCCAAGTCTTTGTTTTCTATTACAAATGATATTGTATACTAAAGAGGAAGGTCCTAACCACCAGAGAAATCAACCACTTGCAACTGAAAGTCTTTATTTTCAAATTTATTTAACGTGTTACCATTACTACTATTATTTTAACACAATAATATATTTACACTAAGGGGGTGGGAAATTGAGCCAAACCACAATTATGGGTCAACCAACAGGTTGGTGCAGGTTTGGGTGGATTACAACCTGAGTGTGTCTGAGATCACAAGGTGTTGTGATTGAGATCGTATATATTCAACTTAATAGAACCCGATAATTGGAAGAAATTGTAAAATAGGTTGGTGTTAGGTTTGGGTGGAGTCTAACATGAGTGTGTCCAAAACAGTATTCTAAAAATCTAGGTGGCCGCCTAGGAGTTAGGCTAGGACCAGCTGCCGGGATTAAGCCTAGTTAAGTCGGGAGAAAAATCAGGGAAGAGATAAGGCGGGTGCCTAGGAAGCATAAGCAGGTGCCTAACTAACCTAGGCGGTCTGGGCGTGGTTGAAAATTATGTGAAAATCGGAGTATGATTACCGTTTGAAAATCGCAAAACCAAACTGTTTCGTGCGGTCCTATTTGGTTTGTGTTTTAGTTTTAGGTTCCAAGTGCCCACCCCTAACTCCAATTCCAACTTGACAAACTCTCACCCTTTTCTCCTTTTTCTTTGTTTTGACCATTGGCCAATTAGGCTCCGCCACTTAGCATTCTATTTAACAAAAGGGCCAGCTGCCTTCCATGTGTACACTTAGACAATACTTTTTTACACCACATGTTTCATGCCGTTATTGCTCATAAAATTCACTATAAATTAATATGACCTATGAAAAATATTTTGTAAAGTGCTACAAACTCTTAACCACTTGAATTTTCATCTCATTTCATCAAGTTCACTAAATTACTAAAGAAAAACATCTAATACTTTTAGATAGTGTATTTTAAGTAACAAATATATATATTTTAGAACACTGGTCTTAAATCATAACAAGTTATGACTGAGCTCGTGTATATTCAACTCAATAAACCCCGATTGGTGTGCCTCAATCGTAAAGGATGGATTAATTTAGGAAGTGTGTCTAAAATCATAACTCTTGAGACATAAATTAGCCACATTCAAGGAGAATGTCACGTGGACTATTAGCTCAATGTGACAGATTTACCCTTAAACTCATGAGCAGATAGCACACAAAATCCTAGTTGGCTAAGCATATGCCTACCCTATAGGTTTTGGGCCTTCGGCTTTAAGTACATATCAAGGTCTCCTTGCTAGGCCCATGATATCCCTACTGTTGCAACCGTGTCTTTCTCTGAGCTCAAGGAGGCAGAAGTCGACTCGTCGAAGTCTCCCTTGGGTGTCCTCTGCTTCTGCGCATCTATTAGGCAAAAACTGCGTCTACCACCATAGAGCTGCCCCAGTAGTTTCTTCAATGAGGTATACACCATACTAGCAGAAAACTAAGGTTTACCTAGCATGGCCTACAACACTGCTAGCCGGCTACCTATGATGAGTCTCTCCCACAAATAGCCAATAAACAAAGAGATCGGTAATTGCCATTTACCACTCAGAACTCTCTCACGTTTAGTTTCTTTAAATTTTTTCTAACTTATGCATTGGAGACCCTTAGGCGAGCACCATTTTCTTTTTTCTCGGGTGTTTGTCAATTAGTCTAGCGATATTGTTTCTCAGGTGTAATTTTTGTCAGTCTATCTTTAGTGGAAATTTACATCCACATTAACGAGTAGTGATGAGCTCATATATAGTCAACTCAGTGGATCTGAATTTGTGTCTCGATTGTAAATGATGAGTTAACATGTAGGTTTTGCTTTGAGTCCACATGGTTTACACCTCTAATAGGAGAGAGGAATGTGCTTTTATTTCTATTTATTTCTGAAAAATATATTGTGAACTATTTGAAGTTTATTTACATTTTACCTTTATTGCTTCACCATTTAATATTTAATATGGAAGAGTTTGACTCCTTAAATTAAAGAGGAGTTCCTCATCAAAATACTTCGTGGTCTATTCATAGAACTTTGTGAATATGATCGAAACCGTTCATTTATAAATCAGTCTATAAAAATCGTCTCTGTAAAGATACAATTAAAACTAAGATTGTTTAATCACTCAATTGTAGCAAATAGATAGACGGTTCATAATGCCTTTATCGAATCCGTCCATGTGTTTTTGTAAAGTTTGATGACTAAATAATAGAACTAATTGATTTTTTATTGAGATGATATTTACATAGTAATTTATAATATAAATGGTTTCGATCATAAACACGAAATATTATGAATAGACCTGGAGATAATTTAAGGAGGAATTCCTCCTAAATTCTCGAGGAGCCAAGTCTTTCTCTATTTAATAATTTAATGAGATAACATTAAATTTTATTAGTAGATCTCAGAGATAAAAGAGTAAAATAAACCAAATAGTGGTAAAAAGATAGGAAGATGAAACAAGTAGTTATAGTGCATAACAAGGGTGACTGATTACAGTCAAGCCTCAAACATAGACCAAGTTTGTTTCTCCGAATACAAGAAAATAGACCAAGTTTGAGCTTCCTTTGCTAAGCCCAAAAACAAAGGAAGCCCAAAAACATAGAAGAAAGATATTTCATTCAAAAATGAAACTCTAACCTCTTAAAAAACTATATTAAAAACCAGGCCATGGGGTTCCTTATTTGTCACAGCAGGCGGGTAAACTCAACGTGGCAGCAACCAGCCAACCACGCAAAAATAAGAACAAAAAAACCCTCCAGAAAATACATATAGCAAGAACCCTCACGGCAAAATAAAGACCCAAATGGGGGATGTCAGAAAATAAGGGAGACTCACATCACAGGAATGGAAAAAAGTAGCTAGTAGCAAAGGGTTGGGAAAAGATAACTTTTAGGTATTTCGGATAATGTACAGGTTGCAGAAACAGAATCCTTAGAATATCTGCCCCATATGGCATCTCACATGAACGTCAACAGAGCAACTCGCAACTTTCTTGCTAGATCCTTCACTGTCATATTGAATCCATCATCCATCTGCAGGTGAAATGCAAACTTTTATTTAATCAATTATAAAAAGGACATATGCATTTTGTTTGGATAACATCTCTTGCCAGACTCTGACATTTGTTTGTGATGCTACTGTAAATATGTGTCACACAAAAACAAAATATCAACATGACCAATCATTGAGATTTACAATCTAGCAACATAAAAGTCTAGCAAAAGAGCATTAATAACTCGATGATGTTATAAGCGACAAGTTATACCTGAGACATAATGGTTATGTCTAGAGTGGAGGCCCCAAATGGCAAGACGCTGCTATTAACCACAGATAATTGAAGCTTTTCAATTTCGCTTAGTATTTTCACCACAACTCCTTTCTGTTTCTCGCAGTGGATTCGAATCAATACATCCTTTTCTGAAACTCTTGCTTCAATTTCTGGGAGTGCAGCTTCGTCGGGGCCGCAACCATCAAAGTTTTCATCACATGAAGAGGTGTCATCATCAGCGGAGAGTTGAGACTTTTTCACAAACACCACGGATTCCACAGTTCTTTTCTTGGATTGTTCCTCAAGCACTTTCACCCTTTCTTGAAGCTCCTTCACATGCTTTATAGCATCTCCAAGAACAGAAGCTTTGTCCATCTATAGCCAAGAAATTGAAATATTACAGTGTTAATAAACATACATAATTTATATAATTAGAGTCCATTCTATGATTCGTTGACATTATAAGATAACGGGCTAATGGCTAATGTTTACCAGACATATATATATTTATATGCTTTGTCGTCAAAGTGTTAAATAAACCATGTACTAATTTGTATAAGAATTGGGGTTTTGATCATCTTTGTCAAGAAAAATACAGTACCTTCTTTAGGCCAGGAACGATCGCAGAAAGAGCTATGAACCGCTGGCTGAGCTTTTCTCTCCGCTTTCTTTCAGCCATTATGTGCTCTTGAGCATGTGAAGGTGTTCTACTTGTTGGGCAAGGCCTCTTAGTGCCCTGGCTACGGCCTTTTGCTTCATAGTCTTGAGCATGTGAAAACCGCATATTAATTTGGGAAGGTGCCTCATCCTTTGGCTTCAAAGCAGGCTCAAATTTATTACAAAACTTTTGAGGCTTGGAAGGCAGTGGCGAGTTCAAGTTCTCAAAAGAAAGAATCTGGGAGGAGGAAGAGGAAGGTTTTGGTGAAACATTTTCTGTGATGATAGAGTTCCAGCTGCTAGTCTTGAGCAGTTTGGCTGGCCTCTCAAAGCTGGTGTCATGAGAAGTCTCATTAATGGATGAACCACCACTTGATGCAATGGTCGTCGTGGTGGTGGTGTTTTTGGTTGTCAAAGTTGAGTAAGAGGAATAGCTCTCGGAAGAGAAAGATTGTTTGAAATTCTCCCCAAGGGCAGTGCCAATATCATGTGCATTAAACCCTTCATCTAGACTGTTCAAGTGGCATTGAGGAATGAAACTGTAGTCCATTCCCTGCAAATTGGAACAAAAAATTATTACAATAAATTTATATAAATACTTCGCAGATAACAAAAGCTACAATATTTGATTGCTAATAATTAAACTGTATTTTGTTATTACACCATATGTATTCTCAGAACTTAGAAGTCAGAAAATTACCAATTCAGAAAACCATTTGGCTGATGATACGTCCATATTAATGCAGCTCAGCTAGTTCCCCCTGTTTAATCAAATCTAGAGACAAGATAATCCTGGAGAGCAAGAGAATCACCGTCAGGTATCAGTTTACAATTTATGTTATAAAAAAATGAAACAAGAAGTTGCAGCCGAATGTTAACCATGAAACTTGAGGAATGGAACTTAATTAAGGAAACCCTATCGATTAATTCACTGGGAGAGAAATATGGAAGCTTACCCTTCTCCTTTGAGTTGCAGAAAGTGATATTGCTACTGCACTTTTATACTAGTTGTCCTCCTCCTATACCCTCGTGTGAAAATTCTGTAGTTATCGTCTTATTCATTTATTTATATTATTATATATCATTATAATGGTAGTATTATAATTACTACCAATGAAATTTGAAAAAAAAAGGCTGGCTACCTTCTTTCATACTACATAGTCGTTGACGTATGGTTAAATCATTGTGCATATAAATAAATAAATTGGCAGCTTCAACTTGACCGGTAATATGAGATACCGGATCTACAGGAATTATAAATCAAAACACTATTATTGTCTTCTCAAGTCCGATGATGCCGACTATGTACCTAAATATTAGATTTATTCATTATTTTAATTTTGTAAATACCCTGCCAACTAGGTACCTAAACAGTGATCTGATATCTTATTCTGCTTTTGTTAATTTTTCATTGGAGAATTGCTCCATTTATGTTGAACAATGCTCCGCTGCTTAAGGATGAGTAACTCTTACTTAAAATTTTTCGTATACGTTCACAAAATTTCGTGCTGGTAGTAAGAACTGTTTTTATTATAAATTATTCTATAAAGATTATCACTTCAAAAAAATAAATAAACTAAGGTCGTATAATCAATCAATTGTAGCAAATAAATAGACAAGTTGTAATGCTTTTACCATAATGCTTTTACCATTTATATTTATATGTTTTTATACAGTTCGATAACTAAACTACCTTAGTTTCATTGAATTTTTGCGCATATATGATTTTTATAGAATAATTTATAATATAACCAGTTCTAGTAATCATAAACATAGAGTATTATTTGTTTGCATTCACCAAATCTGTTTTTTATTGGTGAGGATTTTCACCAGGGGACGGGTTGTTGGGTTGCTGTTTGTTTGTTTGTTTCGTTTAGGCCATTGTACAACTTGTAACCCAAAGAGAGAAGTAAGAAAAATGATTTGGCATAAGAATTTACTCACCGGCCAGAACAATTATAAAAGTTCAACACTTCATGGAAGCGCTGATTAAATCATAGTGCAACGATGAGGACATGCAGAGTGGTCTTAAAACTGGAAAACAAAAACAAACAAGAAAAAACAAGAAAAATTTGGCTAAAAGATAACCTCCAGATATTGGAAAGTGCGAGCAATTGATATACACGGGTCTGACTACCGATCGAGCAAGAGTGATCATAAAGAAGGGTGTTTCTCCATCATGCACTAAAATCATTTTAAATTTTTCTATCAAAATTTGGAAGAGTATATTTACATCAACTGGAAAAGAATTTATGCTAAATCCTACAATGGACTAGTCATAATACATTGTTTTAAAAGAGTTAAACTTAAAACTTAACACCTGTAATTAAAGATGAACATCATTAAATCATACTACAAAGTAACCCCAAAGTCCTTTTTGACATTTTAAAAAGGGGTGTGATATCCACACACCCCTTTTTACTTTTCACACACCCTTCTAATTTTCGGCCGTCGAATCAGATGAAATGAAGAAGATCAACGGACAGAAATTAACAAAGGTGTGTGAGAAGTAAAAATGAGTGTGTGGATAGCACACCCCTTTAAAAACAATGAGCTGGCAGTCATAGTTAAGCAATTAAAAGTTCCAAGTTGTTTATTCATTTGGGGTCATAAGCCCACATGGTTAATTTCTAGTGACGAACGTGGCAATTAAAAGATGAGCATTATTTTCGAATTAAATTTAAGCGATAAGTCTACAAAAGGAAGTAATGCTTGAAAAATATTTCAATTTCGATAAAATTTTCAGCTTTTAACATTATATATGCTACCTGGGTAGATGTAGGGGTGCGCAATGGGCCATGGACCCACGAGTCAGGGCAGGCCTAAGCGGTTCAAGGCGGGTTCAAAAATTCTAAATAGAAAATGGGGCAGGGTGGATCCAAAATTTTGAGGAAGCAGGCCTCCAACCCATACCGTTTCCACCTTTGATTTAATATCACTTAAATCAACACCGTTGAGTCCCATTTCTCAACCCTATGACAATACTATCTCTCACTCTAAGTCTCAATCTCAGACTCACATCACGCAGTGGCGCAATCAAGCTCATCATTTGTCCCATCTCTCTCACTCATCTCTCCCAATCCCAACTCGATGTCTTTTTCTCCCAACTCCGGTCGTAGAAGATGGCATCGACGATGACATAAGGCTCCAGATCAAAGATGCTCTGAGGGACTTGAGGGATAGTAGAGATCAAAGATCGAAGATGGACGATGATGGCGTGATGACGATAGCGAGCTCGTCGATGGTGGTGGGCGCCAGATCGACGAAGATGGTGCGAAGGACGTGTTTTCCAGCGACGGTCTCGGAGAAGACAATGTTGAAAATGGGTTTTTGGACCTATGAACTTGAAGAGAAATCTGTGGTTTTTGACCCATGGACCTAACTTGAAGAGGAACGTGTGGACCCGACTCGACAGAGGAATCAAGTGGTTTCTAAGCGCGACAACGGAGGGAGACCGATCTCGGAAAAAACGTCCTCAACTTGAACGATGTCGTTCCCATCTATGGACCCCTGAACCAAGTCTGAACCAGCTTGTTTTAAACAGGCCGAGTTAGGTCCGGTTCCAAATTCAAAAATTCAATTACCCACCTCATTGCCTTTTAAACGTGTCCAGTTCGGTCCCTCCAAATTTGAACCCGGCCCGGCCCATGCCCACCCTTAGGTAGATGTTCTCCTCCACATGTTTAGGCCATAATAAAAAATAATCTTTATGGGGCCAAACTATTTTTATTACTCAAAGTCGTGCAACAACTGTCCACCAAATTCATAGCCCAACTTAGGGTATTATCCTACGGCTTAAACAATTACCTCTTGTTATTCTGCAACTGTTTTAGGGCTAGGACTCGACCCTCCCGAAGCACGTACGCCACATGGAAGACCATACCCGAGAACCCCTTACCTCCTTAAATGATGAGGGATGCATCACTAAACATACTGAGGTCACCACAACAATCGTGTGAAGCGCCACAAGGATCAATAAAAGGTCACTAACTAGGAATTGCAGTTCTTGTCAGTGTAAAACGAATGATATCCCCACTTCAACTTAGCAATATGATCAAGGTTACTCTTCCCCAGTTACCTATAAATAGGACGAGATGCCTTCAAGCTCGGGGCTTTTGTTAAATTCAATCTCCACGATTATACAAAGCTCAAGTGATTATTCATTCAACCAAATTGCTCTTCAGCACAAGCAAATTACTCTTCAGCAAAACCCTTTAGCTCTTCAGCTACAATACAAAGCCTTCATTCGAAGCAAATGTGCCTACGATGCATGAGATCTTAAACCTTAATAGCTCTTCCACTCGATAGTATGATTTGGTTGACAAGCAATTCCAACCACCATGATCACCTATTCGGAGCAATGCTTCTTACTCAGTCCAATCCACACCAATGACCTTGTTGAACTCCTCTAATATTATCTGGCCCTACATGGCAGTAATCTTGCTAGAGTTTACTGTTTTCTTTACATTTTAAAGTTTATTACTTTTCAAGTTATGTGGATTGGCTCATCAGCCCAAATATTACTTTTCAAGTCATGAAGGTTTCCTACTTTTATTTCCATTTCTACTTTCTTTTTCAGTTATAACTTAGGCAGGCACTGACACTCGATTTCAAGTCCTCGTTCACTTAACACATAAAAATGAACTTAACTAAATCAGTGTTACATTCGGTGCATAGTCTTTTGGTTAAGAAATCAGATCTAAGCAAAAACACAACACAACACAACTTTACACACATTACTGTTTATTGGCTGCTTCCAACAATGGAACGCTTGTTTTCTTTTTCTCTCGAGCCATTTCGTGGCACTGAGACCGAAAGCAACACTCAAACCAAATACATGTTAAACTTGAACCCAATCAGGCTTCGTCCGAGTTTTGCCACCAACGCCACCATGCCTTGTTCGTCGTCGTCATCATACCTCTTCTGTCTTTGACTTCTTTAAAGCACTGTGTTGAATGGATGGGGAGAGAGACAGAGAGAATAGGATAATAAAAAGGTTGCAAGTGTGATGTGATGACATGAAATAAAAAGTAGCATTTGGCATGGAGCCATGAAATTAATTACCAAAAGATGAATTTATCTGCTGGAATAAAGAAGGTGTTTTAATACATTGGTGGTGCTAGCTGATCTGATTACTTGCAGTATCAGATTACTTATGTCTTTTCAGTTTTTGGAATATTTTCTAGTAAGCTATTATTTCATTTGTCTTTTCATATTTCTCACTTTAAGTTGTAAGCCTATAAATACTTTTATTTGTAAGGCAAAAAGATGGTAGAAGTTGTTTGAATTATTATATTGAAATTTGAGTTATAAACTCGTTTCTTGCCTTGTTCTTGTTTAACAGTGTACCATCCCACATCGACCAACGGAGGGGGGGGGTGATGTGCCTTATATGTACATGCCCACCTCCATATAGCACGAGGCATTTTGGGAACTCATTGGCTTTAGGTTCCATTGGAACTCCGAAGTTAAGCGAGTTCGGGCGAGAGCAATCCTAGGATGGGTGACCCATTGGGAAGTTCTCATCTGAGTTCCCAGAAACAAAACCGTGAGGGCGTGGTCTGGGCCCAAAGTGGACAATATCGTGCTACGGTGGAGCCGGTCTGGGATGTGACAAACAGTATGTTGTTTTGTTCTTCTAGTTCTGTACTTTGCAGGGTAGTGCTAGAAGCGAAGTTTTTAGGGTTTTCAAGTCTCTCCTTGCACTTTAAGAGAGTAGATCCTACCTATCTATCCTATCTATTCATTTTATTTTATTTTTATTTCTCACCATGTTCCTCCCTGCATCAAAGTGTCAATCACGTTGAAGGAAAGGTCCATATTCATTGGATGTCGTTGATATGTCAAATATACTTGATAGATTTTATTAATGTGGCGTGGCATTTGATACCAATATGTGAATATAATGTTGATAGTATGGCATTGATATTTGGTACTAATTCATTCTAGTTTCTTAGTGTATTGTAACGGGTTATTTTTGACCCGCTTGTACCATACCCTTTTGTTTAATGTTTTTGTTGTCTGGTTTTAATCAGGCAACATCTACTCACCATATGGATGTAAATTTCTGTCCAATGGGATTGACCATAAAACCTACAAAAAAGATAACACCGAAAGTTGACTAACGTCGGTGTGGTGTCCGCAAAGAACTTTCGTTGCCCAAGTCATTGAAAGATTTTAGAGAAACTAAAAAGCTTGTAGAGAGGTCTTAATTACCGGCATCCTTAAACAACTTGACTATTTATAAAGGAGAAGTCCATCAGTCATCTGCTAGGCAAGGGCGACAGACTGATGAGCGGAATAGTCTCCCTACCGAACTTTATATAGAGAACTTTATTTAATTTGTTTATTAATTACTTTAACCCTAAGTTTTAAACCCATAGTTGTCGAGCCAAATGTCTCTGGCTTGTAACTCAAGTGAGAGCTACTTAGTATTACGATATAATAATATTTTTCTTCATTTGTAAGTAAAAGATCTTATGTTCAAATTTTGAGAATTATGAGTTATATAGCAATCAATTTTGGCTTTAATTAGAAGAAAAATGATTAATTACTAACATTCATGCTTTTTTTTTTGGTCAAAACTAACATTCATGCTTACATGCATCAATTTACGATGCATGCAAGTCTTTAATTTACAGCTATCTTTTTTATTTCTATGGTTTAACAGCTTGCTTTGGGCCCTTTAAGCATGTGCTATAATGATATTATCTGTGGTCAGTTTATCTTTGTTAGTTGGAATAAAGTAATCACTTGGCAGAGCCCAGCAAGCTTCAAATTATCTCATTTATTCACATCTTACATGATTAGCTAATTAATCAAAAGGTCAAAATTAGACACTGCTTTCTGCCCTTTTGACCGGCAAGAATAATAATAGTGATTACACCTGCCGCCAAGCGGATGATAAGCTAATCGATTCTTATTTATACCAAGTTTTTTTTTAACTCACACAGTCACACTTGCTTTCCCCCACTCGAACATATATAAATTGTTATGAAGGTATCATACAAGTGCAGTACACTGGAAAAACCCTAAATTAATGCATCTTATTATATTGCTACTATATATATATATCATATATTTTATATCAAGCCCTTTAAAGGAAGAGATTCTCATTTTTTTTCAAATAATGGAGATTAGTTGTGGAACTCAATCCACATCGAACTTCAACGATCCGAACTGTCTATTTTGTAAGTCTCGATTCATAGATCATTCTTATAAAAATTCAATTTAATTGGAAACCATTAGCCTATTTAATTATCAGAATGAAATTTCAATATTTCTTAGAAAACAAAGTATTTGTCAATTTTTTTGAACTCGATTAATGTCTCAAATATTTCTCATTTGACTAATATTTTGCAAGGGTGATCTATGAGGTACAACTTGAAAAATAGACGATTCAGATTGTTAAAGTTCAATATGGTATGGGTTTAACAACTAATTCCCATTTTTATTGAAAAATGGGGATCCCCTCCTTTAAAGACTAGATAATGCTAGAGAGACTAAATTCTTGTACTAAATTTGCAAACTAAATAATGTGTCACTAAAAAGATTGACCACGTTAATCAACGCTTAAGTAATAAATTAATCATCAACTTCTATGTCCTTTAGCTTTCAAAATTTAATTTAAGAATTTAATTCCCTTAGCATTACCTTTAAAGGCTTCCTATATTTCTGTGTAAGTGTTGGTGTCTCTGTGTATGGTGAAATTTTGTTTGCAAGACACGTTCTTTCTCATAGGACAAATGCATTGGGAAACTCTTTTGCAAACTAATTTAGTTACAAGTTTAGTCTCGTTTATTCATAATATATTTAAGAATGCAACTTTAAAGATTTTACGTATCAAATTGGATGGATTTAATTTATTTAAATTACAAAGAAAGAGATTCAAATACTACAAGACCTCAAATACAAAGATAAATTTTTTTAACCGATTAATTTACAAGTCACTTGCAAATCATATTATCTCAGGACGCATTCATCAAAGAACTAGGGAGAAGTCTAAACAGACTCATCACTCACGTATAGGGGAGAGTCTGTAAAAGTAAGTCAAGATAGCATTTCTCTGTCCATAAGCAAATGCAGTAATTATCAAATGAGCTGTACGTGATCTTTGGACTTATTTTTAATTTGCTAAGAATCCTACATATCTCTAACATCTTGACGGTCAAACAAACACAGGGTAACGACAACCAAAGGTTTATAGTCATATCCCTATATATCCTCCTGTAAACCTAGTAGCCATTAGACTAAGAATCTTAAAAACTCCAGCAGACCAGTAAGAAAAACGAACGTTGACAGCACAGCTGATGAATACGATACAAATTATAACTCAATTCCAACACGTGCAGGAAACATGAACATTTTTCTTAAATAAGCTGATGCATAATAAGTTGAGTAGGTCCTGGAAATTTGAAACACGATCCATCTAAATAATACCGATAAAATTGAATGGTTGAGATTCGTATCTTTTTGTTTAATGAAAATTACAAAATTATTAATAGCTCTAATTCCCACGAATGGGAGAATTAAGCTACCTACAAGGCTACATGCCATTTGTCCATTTATTTTCATCATTTTTTCAAGAATGAGGGTCTTCTTCGGATTTTCCTTATGAGGATTCTAAGAATCCTCGAATCGTGTCTGTTTATCGTACATCGTGCGGTTAGTTTTCGTAATGTACTATTTATATTTAATTTTAAATAAAAATATTTAAAATGATTTATGACCATACGATACGATAAACGATTACGATTTAAAAATTTCTAGAATCCTCACAAAAATTATCCGGAAAGAATCCTTACAAAAAAGATCCGAAAAAGATCCTCATTCTTTTTTCAGGTTCCATGTCGACTTTGAAGAAATGCCAGGGCAACCTGGCAAATCCAATAAACAAATGCAGGAGATCGAAGCAAGTACGGATTTGTCGTTATCTGGGTGCATGACCATTTGGCATTACATTTTTGGCCAACGTGTTTTATGGGTCCGGATTCTCTTCCGATCTTCTTTGTGAGGATTACGAAAATTCGTGAATCGTGTTCATTCATCATATATCATGCGGTTAAAAATTATTTTAAATATTTTTATTTTAAAAAAAACATAAACAACATTTTGACAAAAACTGACCGCACAATATACGATGAACAGATAAAATTTACGAATCCCTAGGATTCTCACCAAAAGATCCGGAGAGGATCCTGTTGGGTGTTTTATTAGGTGTCTGAGAGCCCACCATCACCCTTATCCTTTGGTGGCAACTTTGCTGTGTTGCTGGGTTACTTGGGGTGTCCTCCAATCGACCTAACCCTACATGCATACTACACGACTAGGGATGTGCCTTATATGTTAAGGTTACTGTAGCCCTTTGATTCTTAGAGCATCCCAATGACAGGTTTTATATGATGCTGAAAAAATGGTAGATATAACTCATTTTAAAGTTGTTATTCAGTATTATAGTCTGGTAGTATTCCTCTTCGTTTAGAAGTGAGAGGTCTTAGGTTCGAATCTCGTGAATAGAGAATTTGATACCAAATTAGGCTGCCCATTGTGTGGTTTAGCCAAACTCTCATTTCCTCTAGTGTAAAAATATCGATGTATTAAAAAAATAAAAAAACTCATTTTAAAGTTTCGATGAATCTTTAAGACTCTAAAAAAAATCCTTTTCAATGAAGATCTATATATCTTTTGGACTCAAGGACTATATATTTCTTTATGTAGTAATTTGATTACACATTAAATTTTTTTTTGTTTTAACTTTTCTTAAGTTGATTTTAGACGTGTTATCTTAAAAAAAATAAAAAATTATGATCTTTTCAACGTAAAAAAAATACAAATTCTAACAAAGTTAGATTGCATCACTTATGCACCGTTGGATTAGGTTATCTCATCTCAATCTCATCCATTGGTTTATTTATGTTTTTGGTTTATGTCTAAACTACCAATGTTAAATTTCATCACTTTTTTTTTTATAAACTTTTCAACCTAAAAAAATTAAACACAAAGTACAACATTTTTTTCTTAAACAACGACACAAAGTAATATTGTTGTCCCAACTTGATTTTTCCCAACAATTGGATCTTCACTAATCACAATCCATGCTCGACTTAGTGCTACATCTTCCTCAATTGAGTAATTTGTGCCTTTTTGTGATTTTTCCACCATTGGTGGAAAAGGATGAAATAGACAAAAAAATATTGTTACAAATAACAAATTTGGCAAATGAAACAAAAATTGAGAAGTTTGTGAATGATAGACGTTTTTTAAGAAAAATTATGTCATATTTATATTAAGGGTAATGCTAGGGAGACTAAATTTGTAGATAAAATTTGCAAACTAAATTATGTGTCACCAATAAAAATAAGCACGTTTATCAATGGTTAAGTAATAATTCAATCATCAACTTCTATGTCATTTAGTTTACAAAGTCTTATTTACAAATTTAGTGTCTCTAGCGTTAGCCTTAATTTATATGTGAAGAAAAAAAGAATAACAAAAAAAAAAAATCTATCCGTTGAAAATAATGGAGCCGTTGCCGTAACAAATTATCCGTTGAAATCATGTATTTGAAATTAGGAAATATATTAGCTAGCTTTTAGGATTCGAAACTGCTAATTAATGCGAAAGGGTTCACATTTATAAACCAAAAATCTAGTTTCCCATATAAATAACATTCATTCTTCACTGTGAATAAGTAGTCATTTGTACTCATTTAAAATTGTAGTCATTCTTTTTCTCTATAAATGAGTTTTTGAGATGAGTAGTTATTCTTTCTAACGTGTATTACAGTTTGATGTGTATACAACTCTCAGTTGGTATAACAAGTAAATGTCTCGCATTATCACAAACCTAATACATATATTCGTAATGTGAAGCGATTTATGCACACTCGTTTTTCTACTTCTCGAATACTCTCTTTATTTCTAAATTAATTTTACTGTGATTTATACAATACAAGATTTAAAAAATGCACGGAAATCACTTTCCTATATGAAATTGAGCTATATGACTATGACTGTAACTGAGAAAATATATATTGAACAATACTCTTTAGTTACTACACTGAAAGCTCCTCAAAACAATATTGTAGTAGAGTTACAAACCAACTCTTAATATTTTTTTATCCGACAGTATTGTGGTTCTGAGCTAAAATCTCTTACTTATAAGTAGAAAAAAAAATTGATTAAAACGTAGTACTAGTGCCAACTAGCTCTTATTCAGTCACATGTTTCAAATTTCCCTTTTTCTATTGAATCCAAAAACAAAAGCACAATGGAGCGAAATTTATGGCATAATTTAAGAATCTCTGTGCACAATTTCATGGCAATAAAATCAAATGACATAATAATCAATGTATAAAAATCAAAAGACAGAAGAATCAATATATAAAAATAAGCATGAACAACAAATCAAATACATAGTATGTCATGATTCATTAATCTCCCAAATGCATGTGCAAAAGCTCAGTGTCAGTGTGCCATGAATTCAATGAATGTATCCTTCCCAATTGCATGTGTGTATACAGTAGCTGATTCAGAATTTTGACATCGGAGATCCTAATGTAAAAAGTAAAAAAAAAAATTGGACGAAAAGAACATTGAGAAATAAAAAAATAACACTCTTTATTTATAAATCATGGTAAAAACAACATTACCTATTACAAAGTCTACCTAAATGTCTTTTTTAGCCGGGTCATAAAGCTTTACTATACTTTATGGAGAAAGAAAATAAAACTGGTTTTTCTTACAATAATGATAAGAAATTTTCTCTATTATCTTATCTAAATAAAAGGTCAACTTCTTGGGCTTTATCACTTTTAAGTCCATTGGGAATGCTAGCCCATATTGGGTGTGGGTCATGTTATGTGAAACGGTCCATTCCATTTAATCTCTATTAATTAATAAAATCCGTCTTGTCAACCAAAAGAGGGTGAAAAGACTAGTTAGTCTTCTATCACGCAAAAAAAATGATGGGCAATAATGAAATTTCACAAGTCCAAATTTTACAGTTTTTTATTAAAACCTCACCTACAGGTGATGTTAAAATACCTCCAATATTATAAAAAAAAACAAAAACCGAAAACAAAAACCTCCCACGTTCTCTCTCTCCTCATTTTCTAAAAAAATATGTTCACACACACAAAATGTGTAAGCAAATGCTAGTATTAATAAGATGAAGTAAGAAACAACGAGGTAGAACCAAGAAAACAAGAGTGTCAACATGGGCCTTCTTCCTTGCGGGAAAGCTTATGTAACCTCACGTCTCCTCCATGGATGCATCATGCACCAGGATTTTGATTAAACTAACTATATATTGTCTAACAAAATAAACAGAGTGTTGGACGGAACCCGTATATAACCCTAGACGTAGGTCGGACTCTCCATCGAAACATTTGGAGGGTCCCTGAAGAACCTCCATAGGTGTTTTCCGTCCTCCAGAGGATCTTTGGGACCACCTTGTCCTTCTATGGATCCGCCTCTGTGTGTATCACCCATATACTGAAGATGTGTAGGCATGTTCGGAGGATCGTTTCGTAAATTCACAAAGTTTAATCTGTTTATGTTTTTGGGAACAAGTAGCTGAACAACATGCTTACTTAAACCCACTTCCGTTCTGCACTCTTCCTTTTTGCCTTCTGGTACAGAGCTCCGTGAAGAAAGAAAAGTCACCGAAAACACAAGAAAAAGTGTGTTGGCCACAAAAATGCCGTATTGATCGAAAAACAAAGAAATGGGCGGTGTCCCATGAGTTAGAAGATCAACAGAAAGGATCGCAGACATTACTATATCCCCAGGTCATTGGACCCTGCATGATTATAGAGACAATGCAGCACTATAGCAGAAACCCTGTCCGCGACAAAGTGTTCAATCTTCCACCATTATCATGACAAAAATGAAGATCAACAAATCGGAAGGAACCACGTTGATGCTGCTCAAGACATTCAGGACTTGCATCAAGCTAATCAATCAATTCAATGCTGTTCACCACATAGCATTCAAACAGACATCTATTAACCGAAAACTACTGTACAATATGCAACATGCGCTAACATGAAACACTAAAGAACATATAAATCAGACCATTAAAGGTGACGGAGACATTTTCAGAGTTCGGAGAAAAGCTCACGAACCTGCATTGAGAAACCAACATGTATTTTCATACCACACATCTCTGTCTGTCCACGAGCACCAAGCAGACCACTCTTACGTCAACAGTTTTCAGATTCAGCACACCCTGGACATCTCACAAAAGGAGTCTGGACCAAACTTTGATCTCTGTTTACCACAATGACTTGGAGTATATACTCTGCTCACAATTTCTCCCAGCCCTGATAAACCATACATGAACAATTTTGAAACATCACTGACTGCATTGAAGGAGAGTCGTTTTGAGTTACAAAGCTTTTTGTCCTCCAGACAACTACCAACTACAAGACATGCCTAAATTATAATTAAGAGAATTGACCTTAAACTGATATCTAAGAAGCAAAGTTCTAAAATACAATGAGATAACTACTAAAAAAGGTTAAGAATGTAAGAGTCGAGCAACATGGGGAATCAGACAAACTTCGTAATACAGCAAATCAGTCTCCCTCCTCAAGTCCAAATCTCTGTGCCACAGATGCAATCATTTACAACAACAGAAATGAATCAGTTCTCCTGAGTCCAGATCTTCACCGTCTTGTCATTCCCAAGTGCACCAGAAGCAATTATGTTCTTAGTTGGGTGACATGATACTGATATAACAGTGTCAGTGTGACCTTCCAATTTCTGAACTACCTTCCTGCTTTGCAATTCCCACAAGTACAAACAATTATCTTCAGAACCACTTACAATGTATATCCCATTTGTCACAGAAAATGCAGAAGAAATGCAGAATCTCGAGCTCTTGTGACCGGTGTAAGTCTTTAGACATTTCCCAGTTGAAAAGTTCCAGAGCCTCTGCAGACACAAGATAGAAATTCCAGATCAGCTGTATGCAATAATTACTTCCGGAAAATGAATATAGTGCTCAGTTGCTCATGTTCTTTATTTTTTTGTTTCATAAAAGAAAATGAAGATATAGGAGAGAGGGAAGGCCAGGAAGGGTAGAGAAGAAAGAGATGACATGAGACGGGAATATTTGCCTCCCCCTTCCTCGCTTCCTCTCGAAAAAGTAAAAGGGTAGAGAAGAAGGAGATGACATGAGACGGCAATATTTGCCTCCCCCTTCCTCGCTCCCTCTCTAAAAAGTAAAAAGGTTGGTGAATGTGCATGTAATAATAACCGTTCCAGTCTATCAAATTGTTTTAACATAGTCAATTGTTCTCCCTATTGTACTTTCATGCATATAACATCATAACCAAAGGATAAACCCACTTGTTTGTGTTCAAATCATGCACAGGGAACATACCAAAAATTGCAAAAGGAAATGGACAGAAAACCAAAAAGTAATAGAAATGTGGCGAAGCTTGTCAAAAAAAGAGGGAGCATTACCAATTTACCACAGGAAATACCCATATGCCCTAAATCAGTTTTCCAAGGAAAATTTATTGAACCTACAATCTAGTTCAAGCTGCATTGTTCAAAAAAGCACGCAAAAAGCAGTAAAGCCCGATCTGTCGGATGCTGAAAGCAATGTGTCAAATGTGGCATCAACAGATAAACCTGGCCGAAAGAACTAGTTCAGATGTTTCAGAACCAATTATCAGGCATTTCACCTATAAATAAATAACATCATACGAAAAGGTTGGAAACTTGAGTAAGAACAAGTAGGACGGAATTAATATTTTGTCATGAGTCCCCTCCTAACGTCTACTTTCCACTACCCAATTAACAGAGTTCTAATCAGTATTTAGCCTCCACCACCATGAATTTTGAAGCTCTCAATGAGCATCGATAGCGAATTCAAACAAAGCCATTAAAATTAAACACGATAATCATAAATTACGAAAAACAAAAAGAAATGGGGATTGGGATTTTACCAGAGTGTCATCCAAAGTGCCAACAAGAATGTACTTTCCATTAGGCGCAAACTTAACAAACGAAACCGGAGGATTCTCATCGTCAATCAATGTCTTGGTGCAGTGGCCAGTGGAGGCATCCCAGGTCCTGCACAACCCATCGTAGCTGCTCGAAACGATAACCGAGCCATCCCGATTGAAATCAACGGCGGTGACAGGGTCGGAGTGAGCCGGCAAAACCTTCAAGCATTTCCCGGTCTTGACATCCCAAATACGCACCGTTTCGTCGAAGGAACCGGAGACGACCATATTGGACTGAGGGTTGAAGTTGGCGCAGAAGACGCAGTTGGTGTGGCCATGGAGGGTCTTGATGGTTTGGCCGGTGGCGACGTCCCAGAGGCGGAGGGTCTTGTCGTCGGAGGCGGAGACCATGAAGCGAGAGTCGGCGGAGAAGGCGAGATCGGAGACGCCCTGGGAGTGGCCTTCGAAGGTCTGGGCGGCGGAGATGGTGGGAGTGGAGGAGTCATCGGGGAAGGAAAGGGAGTAGGTGCGGATGGTCTTGTCGGCGGAAGCGGAACCGAGGAGGCGGCCGTCGGAGGATAATTTGACACCGGAGATGGCGCTCTTGTGGCCCGTTAAGGTTTCGCAGAGGGTGTAGGGTTTGAAGGTCTGGGATGTTTCCTTCGACATTGGCGATTTGATTTGGTTTAGGTTGCTGATTTTGGGGGGTTTGGGTTTTCCGGGGTTTTAGGATTTTCGGAGGGATAACAGCATATAGCTCAAGTGCTCATTTGGATCACTGGAAAATGAGTCCGGACTCCGGACGGATAACAGCATCTCCAAATAAACATGTAAAAACTGTCGCATACACATATAACAATAAAAAATAAAATAATTCACTTAATGATTTTTTAGTAAATGTGGTGCAATATATAATAAATCTTGTGAATTCAACATTTGATCGCACCTAAACAAGGAAAGATTTTTCAGACTATCACACGGGATAGTACATCACGTGTCGTTATATAAATTATAAGATATGTGTATTAAAAAGTTAATAACTTAAAAAATAAAATTTCTTACTATTTAAAAACACGTGATTTATCACTCAAGTTCCACTCACAACTAAAAATTTCTTCTAAACAATTCTGCTGGCATGCCACGCGTTTTTATTCTCTTTAATTTATTATATTTTGTCCTTTTGATCAACACCTCTAGGAAGTTTTCCTTTTCTGCGAGACAACCCCTCTTGGAAGTTTAGCTTTTTAAATACTTTTACATTTTGGAATTTGCTCCAAGTCATCAAATCTGTCAAGAGTGAGTTACGGGTCCTTTTCCTACAGTAAATTACAAATCCAAGAGTAAGGAACCGGATCCCCCTTCGGATCCAATAAAATTGAGCATGCTAAGCAAGCGATCTGGATCGTTGAAATTTGATCCAATAATTACAAATAGGAGACGCTCTAAAAGTTATAATAATTGTAGCTATTAGATCAATTTTCAACGGCCGGGATCGCCTGCTCAGCAGGCTTAGTATATATGGATCCAGAGGAGATCCGTTTCCCAAGACTAATTGTAAGTAGTACTTTAAGTATATGTTTATGAATTTAGTTTCTCTAGCATTATCTTAGTATTAAATATATCTTGAGGTTCTAGATTCGATGCTTCAAGCTAGTAAGTTTGCTTGATTGTGGCCAGGTCATGGTGAAATTCTCCATAACCTCTTTGGGCCCTGAAGAAGTGGATAATCGTGGCTTGACACCAATCGTCCCCTTTTTTAAGAAAAAATAAATAAAAATAAAAAATTGTACAAAATGTCAAATTGGCATATAAGCCATCAAATATCATTTTGATTTTTAAAGTTTGACATTTCTTTTAAATATGTTCTAAGGGCGAAAGGGAGTGCAAATTTCTAAACTATCTATTAACAAAACTCTCTTAACAAACAAAGAGGGTTGAAAAAACAATTTGATCTTCTATTACGAAATAAAATTACGAGCTGTATGTAATTTCGCAAAAGACAAATTTTGTTGTTTTTTCTTCTTTGCTCATTCACATGTCATCGTAGCATTTCTCTCATTTTTAAATTTTAAAGAATAAAAATTTAAACCTATTTCATGTTCTTTCTCTCTGTTTTTCACATTTCTCTCAAACTTCAATCTTCCATATATATATATTTTAAATATATTTTTACAGTGTATATGTGTGTGGTTTCATCTTCAAACCGTTTAATTTTTTTCAGTTGTATTTGAAGATTAGCACTATTAAAAAAAGTTACTCGAATTGAAAATCGATTAGTTATCTGAATGAATAAAATAAATGAACAACTCATTATAACAATAAGAAATTAAACAGTTCTACTTTTAAAAGTGAAGATATGTAAATACTTCTACACATTTAATGTTGGAAAAAATTGTTCATAATGATCATGTTTTCGTATGTTATCAATTATACGATGGCGACATCATCAATTTGAATAGTTGTGCCGCCAAAGTTTGATTGCTATATTGTTAATTTTGTATCGTTACTATAAGCTCGAAATTTTCTACAACAAATAACAAAAGAGCACATGTGAAAGTTATTTGAATTATCATATTGAAATTTGAGTTATAAACTCGTTTTTTTGCCTTGCTTTTGTTTAAGAATTTGTTGCTTTGTTCTTTTAGTTCTAGGTTGGTGCTAGAAGCGAAAGAGACGAATACTTACAACCTCAAAGAAATGAAGCAATTAACACACAGGAAAGTTGTAATAAGTTTGATAACATATGTACACAGCACTAGCACTATATTCCGCGAGGCGGAGTTTCAGAAGACTAGGCATACCTCTTTTAACCAACCCCTTTCATTTCTCTTCTTCCTCCTATCCAAAAACCCCCTCTTTGCATACAGTCAGTAAAACTACTTGCCAAGTTAACCATACAGAGACCCTAACACTACAACACGCTTACATACAAGATGGCGAACAAAGAACGATAAGGTTAGAGAAGGGGTAAAAACTAATTACAACAACGCTACCGAAGATTAGAAGGGAGGCCTGTGCATCGGGGTTATCTGGAACCAAAAGAGATTGGCCCTGTACAGAACGTGGGATAAATCTGAGCAGTTGAATGGGTTATACGCGTACCTTGAATTGTACTAATGTGGCCTACATATAAATCTACTTGGCTGCTACTCGTTACATCAGGAGGACCGCTGTACAGATGTAGCCTCAAAACTAGCACTCCACCAGTACAATCATTGCAAATACCTTGTTCTGCTTGGTAAAATCAACACCGGAAGAAGACGCTGGTATACGGATTTTACCATCTGCTGAAGCTTGAGTTCTCTGTCACTGGATATGATTTTCGCAAATCTTGAGGATGTTTATTGATAGTTCCAAACCACGGACTTGACCTTCCACCAACCCAGTGCTCACTACTTGTCCTCATACTCATACAGGCTGAAGGAGACTGATCATGTGACAGTAAGTAATACGAACTGTGGTGTTCCTCTCTGCAAAAAGACTGAGTAAAATCCAAATGCCCCCGGGGCAATGATCTCGGACCTAACTCTTGAGAGTGCTGAAAGGTGGAAGACGATCTAGAATACATATGCCCCATGCCACGACAAGGACCTAAAGAAGAATATTTTCCAGGTTCCAAATCTGGTGATTGCTCCTTAGCAGAAAGCCCCAGATGGGGTGTCGTTGTAGAGTCTTCTTCTATTGTTATTCCCTTCTTAGATGCAAGGTCCATGATCTGTCTCTCATCAAGTCCTAACCCCATAAGCAAGTCCCACATGTTTAGCAGTGCTTCTCGTTGGTTGTTAATCACTTGATCCCTCATTGCCATTTCAAACTGAAGCTCAGTATTTGTCATTCCCTATATTAATCGAAGTAAAACTGTTACGCCTAACAGAAAGTTTACCACAAATATGCAAAAATAAGAAATTGAGCTGTAGAATATATTAAATATGGTAATATCTTATGAAAACTTCTGTCATTGGCATTAGATAAGCATTTTTCTCTAGAGAACATAAAATACATGCCAATGATCTTGCTCAAGTTTTTTTTGGTCAAGAGTTTCAAATAAATGCATATTCAACTCAAAACAGTCATTTCCTAATTTATTTTGTCCAGTTATGTATATTCAGTCTGGGTTTAATCAACTCACCAAGAGCCTGTATTGACTAAGAATACGCAAGTACGTTTTATTTCCATTGTTACCAATGGCCTCCTCAATCATATTTTGAAGATTGCATCGATGCTTCTCATTTGCTTCGATTTCCTACAAAAAGTAGAGTTGGCAACTTGGCAATAAAATCAAAAGCTGATAAAAGTTGTATTTTTTTTTGTGAGTTTGATTACAGCTGAGATATTACCATATGGTAATTAACACCAGCTTCATCATTGTCCCGGATGTTATCCAAAATAACTTGTCGCCTCGTTCTCATGGCATCTAAAATTTCACCATCGTTTCCAATAGCCTGTAACACAGTAAAGGTACTCAAGAATTAGTTTATATTATCAGAAAAAAAAATTCTGAAAAATTTGCAATAATCATATCATATTCAGTTCCCCAATAAAGTAAATAAATGCAAGAAAGTTAACATTATTTCATCTCCAGATCTGGTTGAAGCTACAAAACCTCTTTACAAAACAAGAAAAGTGGGAACGAAAAGGAATTATAGTCCATAACAAAGTCGTTTCTCGGGAATGTCATGGCTTTTATTCTGAGCAAAAAATCTGAACTAATTTAATTGAGATGAATTGTGGGTGCTACAAGACAATGTGCAGAATGCAAACTCTTTTCAATAAAACTGCATTGCAAGCAGGACCTTCTAACCTGTTGTTTTGCTATAGCATCATCAAGATGTTGGAGTTCAATCCGGTTACGAAGATTGGTTTCCTCAAGCTCAAATGATGCCTTCTGTAAGTTTATCCTTTCCTGAACATTTTCACTGGTTTCATGGCTCAAAATATTCAACCACGAAAGTTCATCGTCTGCAGCCTTTTCAACAGGTTTGACACTTAGCTGTGATTCCTTTTCAGCTAGTTCTTCTCTCAATTGACAAACCTCAATCTGCAGTCCGAAATAGGTTATCTTCCAAGAAAATAAAAGTTGTAAATAAAATCTTATAGATGAAACCAATTCAACAACTTACCTGAAGACTGTCAATCATTTGTTGGTAGTCTGATACATGGGTATCAATAGTGCCAATGTTTTTCTGTGAAGTAAACATGATTGTTCTTAGAATTTCAGTGCATATATAAAAGTACAAGTCTAGCCAGTGATACACGAGTACAAGAAAGGAAATTTTCTGCAAATCCGACAAATTCGTGGATAGAAGAAACCCATATGAAAGACAAAATTGGTAGTTCGACAAAGGCAATATGCAGCATAGACAAATCGCTCAACAAAGAACCACATGCTAGTATGCAACATAAGTGGAAAGCTAAACCACAATGCCTTTTTGAAGTTCTTAATTTCGTAATAGTGTACTACAATTCAGATCATGACGGATTAGTAGATTAATCAATCTCAGAATGAAAACTGAATATTAATTGTCTTCAATGTCGAAATGGACTACTACTTAATCATGTTTTGATGATCCAAATTGAATGCCTTCATGCATATTTGGCTCTCACCTGGATGTGTGTCTTTATCTCCTTTGCTCGATCAGCATATTTCAAGGTATTCACAGTGTGATGATATTGACTGTCCAAAGGGGTTACAGTAGCAACCATGATAGTTTGAGAATTGCCACTCAAACCATCTTTGAGTATTCGTGTCAATTTGCTGCAAAACTAATAACATTAACTATAGTAGCAGGAAGCTAACTACAGCAGCAGGGAGGACTTCAGGATAAAAATTACAATCACATACCTATTACGGTAAGGAACATAAGCAAGACCCTTCTTTTTCTGTTTCCCAAGTGCATTTATGCAGTTTGCTAAAGCAAGAAGTGATCGGTTAATATTTGCTCCATCCCTTAACTTTTGGCCTCCACTGTTTGTTTCCGAAGCTCGTTCGCTACCAGCAAGATCCACAAGTGCGAGTTTTCCTCGCATTACTTGATTACGATACTTGTTTCTCTGTTTCCTTTTTACTTTTATTTCCAGCACTGCATGTGATCTGGTAAACAGGAAAAACTTTGTATGAAAATTAAGGTTACACGGTTACACTTTACTTTCAAAATGTAGTGTGGCTTTGCTGATTTTGGTGGAACTATGAAAAAAACGATAGCACCTATTACTTTAAATGCTTGTTACTAGTATTGTAACTTCTGTGATCTGCATTCAATTGTAAAATATTCTCAACTTTTGAAAATAAACTCCACACAGAATTTTTCCATTTGATGTAGTACATTTTAATAGTTGAATTGTGAATTTCTGTTTGAAACGAATCATACGCAAGTATAACCAAGACATCTGACAACAGAAGAATTCACAGAACCTATTGAACAGGCACCTAAACCTAATAAAGCTATACAGTTGTTGGTATCTAAGGTATGGTAGAATCTGTAATAGAAGGTTTAGGCATATGAAATTGGAAAAGGAGTGGTTTCTATGTACAGCCTATTGTCCTAAGCATGATTAAAAGTTTAAAACTCAAATGGACAACAACGATAATGGTATGTCCACAGCACACAAATGAATTCAACCTACCGAGAAGATGTTGCATTAGCCTCTGTGCTTTCAGTTTTCCGTCGGCTATTCCCCAAGTTTAAGAGTTCAAGAATCTTATCTGCTGATTGTACCTGAATAAGTAAAACACGTCACAAAGGATGAGTAAGAACCCTTCCCAAAGTACATAATTGGTTCGACCAATTCAAGAATCACTTTCATATTAGTGCTAGAAAGAGACTCAAAAGAACTAACAAATTACTTTTAACAAAATGGAAAAATAAAAATACGGAAAGAGATTGACAATTATTCACAGATAGTTAAACCAGATGCAAACAGATGGCTAAGTGTCAACCTTGATACACCTCAGCCCGGCAACAATTACTCCTTGCTCTGGGTCCTCTCTGAGTTCCAAATGGCCAGATGACTTTTCAAGCAAATCATAGATGACCTAAATATTGTGGAAATAAAATACGAAACAATTTTTTCAAAAAGAACACAGGCACTGTTAATGAATTTAATTTCTTAATAAATTGCATGTCCCACCTCATTGTAGACTTCAAGATATGAACAGGTAACTTCAAATTCAGCAGAGTTCTTGTCCTTCTTTATTAGATCAAAAATCGTATGCAGACTGAGAACCATAAGTCCTGGATCATCTTGTGTCCCAACCATCGTATAAGTTTTACCACTGAAAAAGTAAAGTGACAAAGTTCAAGACATTCTGGAGAATATTAAGTAATGGACAATGCAAATTATGAATGGTGAGATCATACACTGAAAATAAAGCATGACGACTTTACTTATACAGTTCTTTTTAATTTGCACATCTATACATTGACCTCACAACTGAATTACATACTCCAAGGACTAGGGTTTAGTGAGGGTGAACAACCGAGTTGCATAAATGAAAATTGCCTCACTTGGTAAAGTCAATCAAAACCTTGAGAACTTGAGAGGTGAAAAAATAAAAAACAAGAATACATCGGTTTAGTACCTCCCGGTAGAACCATATGCAAACACAGTTGCATTGAGGCCGTGAACAACCCCAGATATCACGAAAGATATGCATTTTGTGTAGACATCCTGGATATATTCAAACATTGTCAAGACATATACTTTAAATACAAGCAACCAAAAGAAATATAAGAAACCATACCGAATCAAGTGTTTCAAGCAGATATATACACCATAACAAATCATGAGGAATAAAAAAGCATAAGATTCGGTATTTGATGTACCAAATTAGAAGAAACCGGATCGAACACATGATCAAAAGAATACTTTTTTTCCTTTGTCCGGTTCTGTATTCGTTCAAGGTAGTCCTTTGACAGATCAGGATCTAACACAAGCACCTCCTACAAGTAAAATTTCAAATTCCGAATAATATCATTCGGATTCCACAAATTCGCATAAAATTCAAATCAAAGTATACGCCAGCCCAAACCTTATTGTCAACTACGCGAACAATGTCGCGACCGCGCTCCCTCAGCCTCAACGGCCTGCATTTCACAGCAACCTGCAGCAATGCGAGCTCGAAATCAATTACCTGAAGGCTGAAACAAGGCAAATGCAATTTCTATGATGCTGTGAAATCTACACAGCAGCAAATACTAACCGTGAGTGTTGTAGTTTTCTTCGTCGCCGGAGCTCTAATGGTAGGCATGTTTGATCAACATCGGTTCATCTTCCGCCACCACCACCACCACCACCAAAACCCTAAACCCTAACAGTCGGAGCAGGTCAACGCAGCTGAATTTCTGAGTGTTAGTTTTCCACAATTCAAATTTCTTCGGAAATCGAAGCACGAATCCAAGAGCGAGAAGACGTGGGACGAACGACTCAAAGGCTCGTTTCGGCAGTCGAGAGGGCAGGAGAGAGAAAATGACAAAATCTCTGTCAGATGAGACGGGAAATGATTCGTTGCTCTCCACGTATCTTAGTAATGTAACGTATTGTAACAAATGGGACCAGCTGGTTACCGGTCAGGGCAATTAACGCGGGTAAATGAGATGAGACTTGAGAGCACTTCCAGCTTTGGCTGGAGCTCGGGGGACAGGTCAGCAAACAGGGCCCGAGAGTCCGGCCTATTGACTCTGGGAGCCCGAGGGATAGGGTAGGCCCGAGCACCAGGCCTGTCACGAATTGCCAGCTCGGGAGCCTGAAGGCTATCTGACGCAAGGTTGACGTCAGCCAGGCGTCAGTCTCTTTTTTTATTTTTTTCTACCAGGCGCGTGCACTACATCCGCCCGTGGGGCGCGTCACCCGACATGTTTTCAACGAATGGGGCCCGCGGTGCAGTTTCAAATTGTTACTGTTGGGAAGCCACGTGGCTTCCCATGGTCCGTTGGATCTCAACGGCAAGAAAATGTGGACTGTCAGATTTGCAACAGTAAAAAAAAATAAAAAAATCTTATTTAATATCAACCTTGAGATCAACGGTTGATATTATTCTCCTTTATAAATTAAAAAAAAAGTTTTAAAATTCAGAAATGTTACCGTTGTTGACACACCCCGACCTGGAATGTTCGCTAGGACTCTGAATTGAGATGTGCTAGCCGATACCTGAAAGGCAACAAAGTCATAAAGCGTGATAATGCGTAAACTATGAATAAATTTAAACCTAAAAGTGGCTCAATATACGAGTACACGGTGAGCGGATATGGACTCATTCACACGTGATACTGAGCATAAGTAAAGTATAGCAAGGTAAGATAATGATTATACCCTCATAAGAAGCCACATGTACTGAGAAGTGCCACGAATCCTCGTCGATACGAAAACTTTGCTACTATAACCTGGAGGGGCGCAAAATAGAAAAATGTGAGCGGGCGAAAACAAGCTCTTCCAAACCATTTCATTTATCAAAGTAATAACCTTTCACCGTAAAACTGGAATAATTTCTCAAAAAAATAGAATACATATCAATATCGAACTATACCCAGAATAGCAGAATCCACATGTACGCCATGCCCAATATCTCAACGTAATGAAATAAGTAACCCAGGTGAAATAAATCCATAAAAAGTAATATGTCAGCCGGATCCACCTATTGTGGTCTGTACAACTGAACCTAGTTCATCCAATGTCCAAGTAATATGTCAGCCGGATCCACCTCTTGTGGCCTGTACGGCTGAAACCATAACTCATCACATATCCAAGTAATATGTTAGCCGGATCCACCTCTTGTGGTATGTACGGCTGAATCCATAGCTCATCACATATCCAAGTAATATGTCAGCCGGATCCACCTTTTGTGGCCTGTACAACTAAACCTATAGCTCATCACATATCCTGGTCATATGTCAGCCGGATCCACCTCTTGTGGCATGTACGGCTGAACCCATAGCTTATCACATATCCCTGCACATGAGTCGGAACCACCTCTAGTGGTATGTACGACAAAACTGGGTGTAAATAAGTACGCTCAAGTGCTACAATCACGTGAAGACCGTGTGAATAATCGCGGGTCACCTACGAGTTGGGACCACCTATAGTGGTTTGTACGACATGATTGTGCACCTACTTTGGATCCAAGGTGAGCGTAAGGTGTGAGAGGTGAACATTACGTGAAGGACTGTGCCCTGGCCACGAGCAGGAGCACTGACGCTGGAGTGCAGGTTTATGAGCTCTAACTGTATTTAATATAACATATACGACCAAGGAAGAAAATATCGGTAATATCGGAAATATCGGTAGTCCGAAAACACGGAAATATCGATGGAAATATCGGGATAATATCGATATCGATAAAAATTACATGGAAACCACGGAAATTGTAAGAAAAACTTGGAAATTTTTATTGAAACTTTGCAGGATGTTTATTTAGTCAATTATCTATTAGTTTATCACAAAAAATTGGAAGGAAATGCATTGCATGATGGATTTAACATTATCAAGTTGATTATATAGCGAGCTGACAAACATTGTGAGTGTAGAAAATATGTAGTAATTAATGTAGGAGTGTGGATTTTGGTCATGCCACACAAGTGCTAACATTGATAATTTAGTATAGAATTTGTGATAAATTGGCATCCAATTTAAGATTTTATTAACTTACAAATAAAGATGATTATCATTTAATTGTAATATGTAAACTTAAACACATAAAAAAACCAACAAAACAAAATTGATATTGAATTCGTGATAATTTGATGTCAAACTTAGGACACTGTTTGACTTTGACTTAAAAATACAAAGAACAAAAAATAATCGTTTTGCTAAATAACATAAAACATTTTAGATTTGGAACGCGGTGGAAAAGCCGAAAAGGGAAGAAACGAAAATTCATAATTTACGAAACTTGAAAAAAATAAAATGGGAGGACGAGAATGATAAAGGGAGAAGCAAAGAAATCGAGTCCGGTCGGTTTGTGGGGGCAACAGAAGCTACACTAATCGAGAAAGGAAGGAACAAAGAAACCAAAGAAAAAGAAACAACCAAAATACCCTATTTCTTTTCTTTGACCCGGAAAAAAAGTTCCAAAAAAAAAAAAAAAGCCAATTTTATCTGAGCTAGAAACCCCAAAAAATAAATAAAAAAATAATCCCAGAAACCAAAAACCAAATAAATCATTATTATTTATATATTTTTTGTGTAGAAGGTATCTCGAAAAAACCAAAAAAACCAAAATAATCCCAGAACTGGTGCTGGTGCCATCCAGTTCTTCTCCCACCCATCCCTCTAAGCAAACATTCCCCCATATCCTCTCTCTCTCTCTCTCTCTCTTCTCTTCCTGTCTCTGCAAAACCCATCTTTCAATTTTCCCAATCCAAATCTCTCAAACACCCAATTCTTTCTATGACCATCAGACTCTAAAAAGCCCGATTCTTGGCCATGAGGAGGGGAATAGGAGCCACTACGAGACCCGCAGCGCCGCCGGCCGAACCCACCAGATCCAGTCCCTGTATTGGAAAAGAGGTCTGGTACCGAGGGGTTCGGAAAAGACCGTGGGGCCGGTTTGCTGCCGAGATCCGTGACCCGTGGAAGAAGACCCGGGTCTGGCTCGGCACCTTCGGTCCAGAGGAGTCCTCGCGCTCGGCGGATTCTGGCGGCTCCACTCCCTTTCCACCGTTCAGTAAGCCCTCATCCGCCTCTTCCAGCTCTGCTCCTTCTTCTTCCTCGTCGGAGCATCCTCCTCGCGAAAATATCAAAAATATCTTGGAAATATAAAAAAGATATCGAAAATATCGCGATATTATCGATATTATCGAAAATATCGCAATATTATCGATATTATCGATAATATCGCGATATTTGGACGATAATTAAGTGGATATATGTAAAAATATCGTTATCTAAAAAAAAAACGATATTATCGGCGAAATATCGTCGATAATATCGATATTTTCATCCTTGTATACGACTCATGGGCAACCTGTACGACAGTGTTGGAGTTGCCTATTATTGCAACATGTACGACAAAGTCAGAGTTGCCTAAAACATAAATGTAGTCATACGATGACTCAATCATTTCAACTAATACCATAAACTCACCTGAACTTACCTATGTGTCCTGCATTCACCTTCGCACTTCAATGCATTCACAATAATTATGTGCAGGTAATGTACCTTTGGATATGCCATGATGCAATCTAAAACTCAACCATATCATAGTATTTCCAAATATATACATATATATAATATGGAATAAAATGCATAAGTTGTAATGCCCTACTCCCGAACTATTTATTTTCAGGCATAATTATCAGTGATAAGCCCAATTAGACATTAGTTTAATTAACTATCATTACTTACGTTTCCTTACTTCAATTTCTTGATTCTTCACACATTGATTTATGACCAACATTTAACCACCAAATCATAAGGTTAAATCTCACATTTTCCACCAATGTCCCTCACATTGCTCAATTCCCCAAACAAGGCTATTGTCTCAATTATTGTATGGTTGCATCTAACGTCTCGTTAGACTACCTACATACCCTAAACAGGGATCAAGCCATTCGTAGTTCGCACTAGTACTTCAAAGCATTCATAGTAATTATATGTAGGTAATATGCATAAATCAACTTAAACATGTTTGTGGAATTATCAATCATATGTATATATATACGATAGAATGGAAAAGACCCACTCACTGATATATAGAAAGGTCGTAGCCCTTGAGTCTTGCTTGACTGCACTCGTCATCTGGAAACGTCTCACCTATATGCGAAACAACTATTTTAACGTTATTTTAAGAACATACTCAAAACTAGGTAATAACTTCTCATACATTGCTCAATTGGGGTGTTTGAATATACCAATGTGTCTACTCAACCCCACGAATATCCCCATATTTTTAGAAAAAATTTCTGATAACCCACGTGCCCTCACGCGCAGGCATGTGTCTGGCACACCAAACGGAATCCTTAACGACTTTAGGGAATATTCCGTTAAATAATAGAATATGTCGTTAAATATACCTGACGCCGTTAGCATATTTCGTCAATTTTGACGGAATATTCCCTTCCTTCAACCTCAGCTCGTTGGAGTCCGGCGCCGGTGACCTCTGCAACCGCCGGTTTCTGGAAAAACGTCTAATCGTCATATCTCACTCATTTCAACACCAAACTTCACGAAATTTAAACCAAAATGAAGATTAGGATGAAAAGAACATATCCTTACCACTTTTATGCCCTAAAACTCACGAAGTCTCGCAGGAAAAATCTTGATAATCCGACCACCTCTACACTCACCAAAATTGAGCTTCCCGAAGTCCAAAACCTTTCAAAATCTTTCCCTAAGCTTCGTGAAGTAGTCCTAAGGCTCACTAGAACCTTAAAATTCAATGAAACCTCTGCGATCACGACGGAGTCATTATGCACCACATTAGGGTTTCCTGGTTCCCGAGTTTTCGCAATCTTCACGTCCAACCAAAGGTATAAATGAGTTCCTGGGCTCGCAATGAACACGAATATCACCTTCACAGCCTCGATCTGTGCACGAAATGGTTGGTTCACCAGTTGACCGTACAATTGTACGGAAAATGAAGAAAAACAGAGAGGGAGAAGAGAGAGAGAGAGTTAACGGGAGTGGTGTGTGTGTGTGGTCCTAGTTGGTCACCAAACAAAACAAAAGAAAAATAAAACCTAAGTTCTAATTGGGTCCAAGAACTTAGGAAAAATTGAATTGGTCCACAACCTAAATTCATCACACCACACAACGTCCAAGGGTAAGATAGGAATTTCATACTATCGAGGATATATTTCGGGACGGGTTGTCACAGTTGTGCCACGTGGCACAATCTGGAGTGTTGGAATTCAATTTTTTTAAAATCCAACGGCAGAGATTAATTACTCGAATAAAAAATTTTAAAAAATGAATAAAAATCTGGAAAAAAATTGTTTTTACTTTTCTATAAATACCTTCTCATTATCATCTACCTTACACCACAATTTCATATTTTCTCAACTACTTTCAACCACATTCTTATCTTTCTCTCAAAGTTTCAATCCAATTTTTTTTCAACAAAATGACTA
The DNA here is from genome assembly GCA_035220775.1 of Malus fusca. Lineage (NCBI taxonomy): Eukaryota > Viridiplantae > Streptophyta > Magnoliopsida > Rosales > Rosaceae > Malus > Malus fusca. The sequence goes on along the minus strand of CM069059.1, from coordinate 16,865,974 downwards.
CTGATGCAGGTACGAATTAGACGCTTCTTGAAGATGTGCGTTGTGGACTAGCTGGGTTGAAGTTACTCATAGTTCGCTTACGGGTAATGAGATGCAATTGCGAGAAATGTAGTGTCTTATTCATACCAATTATCTTGAGAAAATGGGTGGGAAAAGAACCAAAGAATCGATGTCCAGTCGTTGGAAATTACTTAGCCAATCGTTTAGTATGTAGAGAGACGCTTTGGCACAAGCTAGTACTAATTTTCGAAGTGGGGAAAATTACGCGGATCAAGTAACAATATATTATTTATTTGTTTGTACTATACCCAAATTTACATTTTAATTATTTGTTTGTATTATTTATTTGTTACCTACTTTCATTATAATTATTTATTTGTTAATTATTTGTTTGTATTATTTATTTGTTACCTACTTTCATTATAATTATTTCTTATCCCGCATTGTGTAGCAACTTCAAGCACAAGCTTGGTATGGTGCCAAAACCAAAAGCAAAAATAAATCATTCAACCGATGGGAATGTTGTAATATTGTCAAAGATTGTTCTAAATTCAAAGTTGTGTCTGTCGGTCCAGAAGTTTTCATGAACAACACCCCTCTACACTCTGCACCCGATCATGCCTCGCATGTTCATGAAGATGAAGCAGAATAAGTGCCCGAAACGCCCCCCCTGAACAAGCGTCGGGATCGACCCGTTATCCAATTAGGCCTCAAGGTAAGAAGGCTTCAAAGAGAAAAGGGAGTGCTTCCAAGAATGATTATGCAAAGTATGTGGAAGAACTTGCTCGCCAAGGTGAATTGACTTTGGCGCGGGAAATGGCGAAATTTGAGGCTAATAAGGCTAGAGATGAGGCAAAAGCTGCAGCTGTTGAGAGAGCATTAAAGCTGCAGCTGTTGAGAGAGCATTTCAAGCTAATGAGAGAGAAAGAGAGCTACTTAGGCAAGAAAGGGAACATGTTAGAGAAAAAAGAATGGCTCAACGAGATCGTGACATTATGAACACGCCTTTAGAAGGGAAGTCTCCAAATTCTAAATATTTTTGGAAGTCGGAGAAAGCGAAAGTGGTGCGAATGAGGTGTGTAAGAGAAGCGAGAGCAAGATGAGATGGTCCTAGCACGACAAAAGAAGATCATCCTAGCACCACAAATTGGTTAAGTGATGATGAATAGAGTACTTTTTGTAATCGGAGCCCATAATTTTCCAATCACTTTAGGTTGTAATTTCTTATTTATTGAATAGAGTACTTTATGTTGTTTCCAATTTATTGATTTTAGTACTTTATTTAAACTAAGAGTATATTTATTTAATTTGGTAATTTATTTATACTAAGAGAATCTTTATTCAAAAGACATTTAAACAAATAAAATTACATAAACATACCAAATAATAAAAAACTCACTAAATGAACTAAAAAAAAGACACCAACTCAAATTAAATAAACACACCAAATAAAATTAAATAAACACACCAAAAAAAAAAAAACAAACACACTAAATGAACTTAAGTATCTTGAGCTTGTTTCAATTCCCACTGGTGCTCTATCAAATCAATTTGTCGGGCATTGTGCATATATGGCCTTTAAAGTGCAGTATATTGTTGAATGATCAATTCATTGTAACGTTCATCCCTTTCTAATGGCTCATGTTGCACGGGTTCTTCGGTGGCGTCATGAGCACAATATATACGTGTTCTTGAATTGTTCATCGTGTCTGGCTCATATTCATCAACGACATCATAATCGTACTCATCTTCCACAATCATGTTGTGAAGAATGATGCACGTCATCATGATGGATCGAAGCGACTCTACATCAACCAATCTGGCAGCACCCCTGACGATCGCCCAGCAAGCTTGGAAGATACTAAAACAACGCTCCACATCCTTCATGCACCCCTCTTGACAGCTTGCAAAGTGTTTTTCCTTTGCACTTCGCGAACGTGGCACTGTTTTGACAAATGTTGACCACCTTGGGTAAATGTCGTCTGCTAGGTAGTATGGCCTGTCGTATATACGTCCCTTGACATAGTACGTGACTTTTGGTGCCTTTCCTTGCAGGACATCGTTGAACACTGGGGATTGGACAAGGACGTTGAGGTCATTTTGAGCTCCTGGAACCCCGAAAAAGGCATGCCAAATCCATGTATCAAAAATGCCACCGCCTCCAAAATGATACTTTTTACTCATTTTTTGTCCCCATAAGCGTCTTGCCATGCACTTGGACAATTTTTCCACGTCCAGTGCATACAATCGATGCTTCCAATCATCCCAGGAAAACCTCGCATCTCGCCCTTCTTCAGAAGCCTTTGCAAGTCCATGTCAGTAGGTTTTCGGAGGTACTCTGCGGTGTAGATCGATTCGATTGCTCTGCAAAATCTCATCAGGGACTCAAGAATGGTTGATTTCCCCATCCTCGTTATCTCATCCACTTGGTTTGCAGATGCTCCATATGCAAGCATCCGCAAGGCAGCATTAATTTTTTGCTGAGGAATGAGACCCATAGCACCAAAATCATCCTTCTTTTACACAAAGTAAGAATCATCGTTGCAAACAGCAATCATGATTTTGTTGAACAAATGTCGTTCCATTCTAAAACGATGCCTAAAGTACGTATCAGGGAATGCACTGTTACGGACAAAATAATCGTCCAAGAGTTCCGTACCTCGTCGTTGCCTGCTTCTATCAAGGTTTCCGGAATGGCTGGGCCTGCAGATCTGACCCACAGCTTGGATGACTCGATGGGAATGTAAGGCTCTGCCCATTCTTGCTTCGTCAACTCTCATTCTACGCTCCTCATCATCTTCCCTCTCATTTTGGGCCACCTGGAGATTGAACATTCCTTCTGATTGGTTAAACAATTCTTCCTTTTGCTGATCGATTTCCTACATCATCCTTGAAGAAGAAGACATTGTAAAAATGAAGTATAAACTATGAATAATGATAGAGATTTTGGTGAAGAAAGAAGCAAAAACTATGAATAATGATAGAGATCTTGAGAAAATTGGTGTGAGATTTGTGAGGATGGATGGTGGATTATATAGAGGATTCAGAAAGGATTAGGTTGTAGATAATGCCACGAGGCATGCCGTCATTCGTTAAAAATCTGATGGAAATCTATCCTCAAAGATTGTGACACGTGGCGCGACGTGATTGGTTAATAATTTGACCGGAAATCCATCACCAATAATTGTATTTTCGGATAATGACACGTGGCACAACGAGTACGATTAAAAATCTTATCGGAAATTTATCACTAATAATTGTCTTTTCGGATTTTATGACACGTGGCACAACGAGAACGATTAAAAATCTTATCCGAAATTACAAATAAAATTATTTTGTATTATTTTATAAATAAAAAAAATACTAATATTTTATTGCCTATTGCCAGGGCTATTGAAGTGCAATGGTGGAGATGCAAAAGACGGTTACTGTTCATTAAGGGAAGTTATTGTTCACTGGGTGGATAGCATAATGTATTGCTTGGGGGAAGGGTTCCCAAGCTAGAACTGCTTTGAGGGGGGAGACTGGTGTTAAACAACCCCAATTAGAGATGAGCACGGTTTGGTACGGTGAGGTTTTGAGTGAAATCGAAATCAAAATCAAAATTTTTTGCAATTTGGTTAGGTACGGTTTTGAAGTTAAAATCGAAATGAAACCATACCGTTTGATTCGGCTCGGTGCGGTTTCAACCATTTCGGTTCGGTTTTTAAGAAAAAAATATACATTTTAAAATATACATCTATCTACGCATAAGACGGTCTCATTTTTTACACAATATATTAATTAATGAACCCATGTTAACAATCAGTACATTATGTGAGGATGTTTTGATAATCTATTTCTGTCTAAAATTAGGACAATATATGCATCAAACAAACTTGTAGGGGTGGTTCGGTATTGGATCCTAAACCGAAAATGGGATCCCGAATTCCAAACCGAAAATTTTCTGGACGAGAATTTGAAGACCAATCCCAAACCAAAATTTTGGTATTCCCAATTTTCGGGATTCCCAAATTTTTTTCTGTATTTTGGGATGGTTTGGTATTCCCAAATTTCATACAAATCGAAATAGCAATCATTCATACCAAGTTAAATTAACATGCAACCAAAATAAAATAAGTAACAAAACCAGAAGCCAAAAAATAAGTTACAAACCTAATATGTTTGAAAATTAACAATACCATTTTTTGATTTCGTGTTGAAAAACTAGACACATTTGTGGGAGGTTCGTAGCGGCAGATGTGGTGATAAAAGGTTATATATATATAATTTTCGGTTCGGTATGGGATTATCAAAAGAGTAGACAATACCGAATTTTGTACCAAAATTCCAGGATTGGTTCCGAATTTCATCTCGAAAATTTTGGGAATTTTGGTTTCGGATCAGGATTTGTTTTGGTTTGGTTTGGGATTTTCGAGAATTTTTTCCAGCCCTACAAATATGCAGCAAGCAAACCTGCAGCAAATGGTGAATGATGATATTCTACTAATTCTAGTGTGGTTGAGTAGATACTAAATGCATGGAACTCTAATAAACAACCAATTAAACATAACATCTAATATGGACATCTAATTAAATGTTTATTAGTATTTGTGGTGCGGTTTTCAAAAGTCAAAATCAAAACCAAACTGTTTCCCTACATTACGGTGCGGTCCGATTTGGTTTGTGTTTCGGTTTCGATTTTCGGTTCTAAGTGTCCACCCCTAGCCCCAATCTTAGTCCGATAAATCAAACAATTCCTCATAACTACATCAAGTGGCTCAATGAGAAAGGCGCTGATTGCGGCTCCCTAATAAACTAAAAATATAGGAGGTCTCAAGTTCAATGCTCTAAGCTGGTGAGTCTGCTTGATTATGGTCACAGGCAGAGTGAATTTCCCATAGCATCTTTAGGCTCGAAAGGGGTGTATAACCGTGACTTGCCACCAGTTATCCTCCTTTTTCTCAAAGAAAAAAAAATCAAACAACTCCTTATGAAATTTCCTCTAAATATGTGATCACAAGGAATGTATCACATGCGTTTTGGGCACAATAAAAAATTTCTCTTGTTATTATGATTGGGAAAGGAGGGTTTTAAAGCCGTGTTTGGAGTAGACCAAACTAAAAAGAAGGAAAGCCATGTGAAGGAGATGATAATCTTGGCTTGAGTTGCATGCACGTGTGTTTGGAAAAGTTAATGAATCGATGCCTCGAATGGAACTTTAAAAAAAATCAAATTTGATTTTAAATGTTTTTCTCTAAAGTTTCATGTTACTGAAAGCTTCTTGCGGAGATTTTTTCTTTTTTTCTTTTCAACATGGTAATTTTGATACTCCTCGTTTAATTATTTAAAATTTAATTTTATATATATATATTTTATAATAACCTAAAGAGGCAGAATGTCAACTTTAAAGAATTGGTCTAGTGAAAAGCGAGAAAAGATTTGAAATCTCTAACTCGAGCTCGAATTCTCACGAATGTATTTCTTGGGATCACCGGTATACTACCCCCTCGTGATATTAGAGTTGCATGAGAAGGATTATTAGTTTGCTATCATAGAGAGCAAATGTTAGCAAATATAGATTATAACAGTTGGTCAAGAAAGTGCACTCATATACTATCATCTATTAAAAATGGATGCCACAGATTCAGTAAATGTGCAAGGTGTGTAGTCATTGTTAAGGGGATTCTAAAACAAAAAAAAAAGAAAAAAAGAATTCGAATGTCATTTTCTTTAGAGGCTTTTGATATGAGTTCAAAACCAAATGATTGAAATCACTTAAAAGGGTTTTTAGAACCATTACTTAATAAAAATGTAAGTTTATTTTGAAAAAACACTTGAAGTGTTTCCTGCAAGAAACACATAATTGATGATTCTTTTGAATGCACTTCAAGTGCTTTTAAAATCTAAAAAACTTTCACCTAAAACGTTTTCGGCCATTTTAAAAACTGGTCGGTAGAAGCATATGAATAAAAATAACTCCAAATATGTAAGGATCAAAATCACCCCCCAAAAAACAATAACAAGTATGAATAGATCGGAAAAAATGACTACGATGGAAATGATTCAAGATATAGGGACCATAATGACAACTACGATTGTAAATGGACAAAAATGAAATAGTAATCAAGACTGAGGGACCACTACTGTAATCTCTCCTTTTAATATGTTCTGGACAAAGACAGTGCATTCTGCATTGTATTGAACTTAAGTCAGTTGAGTGGGTTTCCAAGAAGCCAAAATTTATTAATTAAATGGATATTGTTTACCTGTTTGGTATGGTGTCTCCATCCCACTTTCGGTGAAAAGTGAAAAGTGAAAAGTGAAAAGATTTGGGATTCAAAGCGAATTTAACGTTAAGATAACATAATTAGTTGAAGAAATAATACACAAGAAGGCTTTTATTTTATTTTTTTTTATGGTAAAAAAGAAGCTTTTATTTCACTAACAGAAAAGTTATCCGTACAAAACACAAAAAGAGCCTTTTATGTTACTTATTGTGTGGGTTAGAGAAACTTTTTTTTTTTTTTAGTGTAAAATGTCGATGTACGCAAAAAAAAAGAAAAAAAAAGGTGGTGCTATCCACAAATGATTTTTATTTTCTACACTCTTTTCAATTTTTGGCTGCTAGATCAAATAAATTAAAAAGAATCAAATAACAAAAATTAACAGTGTATAAAATAAAATAAAAAAAGATGTATAAATAACATCACCCTTGACAAGCTATCCTCTATAATGATGAGCCTAACTAATTCTATGAAATATGACGAGTGTCATCATCTGAGGAGTTTATTATAGGGGATGTTTTTTCTTCTTCTACACGCTAACCAAAGAATGTTGAAGACAAACTCATTGGGCGTGTGCATAATGTCCTAATGTGTCCAAGACAAGCCCAGCTGTACATAGGTTTAATGACCAATCAATTGATGCGGAGTGAGTTTGCACAATTAGATAAATAAGAGTAAGCCCCTAGAAGGTTAACACAAGCACAAACGCACAATCGCCAAGCGCACAATTGCCACTAGTATTGATCTTTTACAATAAACGATATACACAACAAGAGTTAAACAGGCAGCCACATTGGTCATCGTTGATAGCGAGGCTACATAAAATCATCGCACTAGAGCAAGACCCACATCAAATCATTGTTGACAAACGAGACTACATAACTCATCGCTCAAAGGTGAAGACCAATCTATCCATCATAACAACACGACCACGACACTTGCGAGTGAAACACAACTACACTACTCCAAGAAGGGAACCACTAGTCAACTCATCACAGTGGGGGACAAGGACATTCTTGCCAAGGCCACCTACATATTGACTGGTGAGTGGGATTCAGGCATCGAAAAATCAAACACCACAAGATCAAGTCGCATAAGGCAGCGGAACCGTCAGGTACCGGACACCCCAACAAAGCAAAGTCGCGCGAATCTAAGTGCATTAGTCGACACAACCACAAAATCAGTCAAAGAAAGTGTCACCACCATGGAAAACGAGTTGACGACGGTGGATCCAACCCACTTGCAACCACAAATCCAACCCCACACCACGAAATCAATAGCCAAATCAAAGAACAACCTTGAGAGGGCATGGCCGAATCTGGGTATAAAATTGAATTCCATGAACAAACTGCTCACAAATGGTGGGAGAGAAATGTGGAGAGGGGAGATGAGGTACGTGAAGGCCGAAAAAAAGGGTAAGCTCGTGGTCAGAGGGCTGAGTCGTGGATGGGAAGGGAGGGGAGGGGAGAAAAGGCTGGGATGGGGGTGAAGGGGGAGATTGAAAGGGAAAAAGGGCTAGGACAAGAAGAGATAAGCTGCCACCGGCCCTCAGCCATAGCCAGAGGCCGGCAGCTATGGAGGTAACATGCTAGGGTTTTTTGAAAGGAGAGATGGCTCTTGCAGAGAGATGATACAGGGGCGGAGCCACCAAGGGACTAGGGTAGTCCCTGGCCCATCCTGACTTCATCTGAGGTGTGAACCTTATGGAAGAAGATGAAGCAAACAACGTCGTTAAGCTGTTTTGATTTTAAATCTTTTCGATTGTCTAATGAAACGATAAGTTTGGCATGAGAGTTTTAAAAGAGATGTGCAATTTTAAATGGAAAAAGCAACCTCACTTCTGGTTCGATTCTCTCACCTAACAGTAATATACACCCTATAATTTTCTAAAGCAACCCACCTTCTTTATTTGCAGACCTCTCCCCCATTTCCTTCTTTTTCTACTTCTTTATGTTTTCTTTAGCCTTCCACAACCTACCTCTTACTTGGTTGTCTGGGTTTTTACATTTTTTTCTTCTTAGTATTGAATTTAAGAGATTTTTTTTTCAGTTTTGTGAGGATTACACAAATTGCATATGTCAACATGTTATGAATTCAACTTTTTACACACACTCACATACACACACACACACACACACACACACACACACACACACATATTTGTGAAAGGCCCCTCCTCATTTAGAATTCTGGCTCCGCCACTGAGAGGATAGGTGCGTGAGAGAGAGAAAGGAACAAGTAGGAGGTCGCCTTTTATTTTCTTTAGGAACTAAATTTTAAATTCAATGAGAAAAATTAATTTTTCTTCTATGGAGGTAACATGCTAGGGTTTTTTGAAAGGAAAGATGGCTCTTGCCGAGAGAGGATAGGTGCGTGAGAGAGAGAAAGGAACAAGTAGGAGGTTGCCTTTTATTTTCTTTAGGAACTAAATTTTAAATTCAATGAGAAAAATTAATTTTTCTTCCATGATACGTATCATTGAGGATTTAAAAATTTAACGGTTAGAATTTGCACAAAAAAATCTAAGAAATAATACTTGCATTATTCCTTTGGGAATGAACTCATTCCCCACGTGCAAATTATGTATCTTCATTGAAAAAACTTCCTAATCGAAACCATTCAATTTCTTAAGATTCATTTGTAGATCATCCCTACAAAAAATAATTTGGATCGGAGTTTGTTTACATCCAAATGTATCAAATAAATCAACATTGTAGGTACCAAGTTACATATTCATGTTGAACCATTTATGTATTTGATACATTTACCGGACTAAACGAACTCCAGTTCGAATGAGTTTTTGTAGGAATAATCTTCAAATTAAGATTAAGAAAACACAAGTGGGAGAATGAGCTGATTTCCGAGAACACAAGTGTTATCCAGAAGTTTTGCAACGGGATTTTAATAAAATTTGTACGACTGAGTGCTGGGTTCTATTATAGCCAGACTCAGAATCAAATATCAAAACAATTTTGGATTTAAGGTTCAGGGTTTTCCAATACACGAACTCTGGATTATTTTCTTTAGTGAGGTTTCATTAAAGTTATCTTTAGTACCTATGAAAGGTAACTAAAGAGATGTCGCATCCCATGCATATGGAGAAGGATTCGAACTCTGGCCATGAAAAACAATCGACATCGCTGCTTCACCCACCCGTTCTATCACCTTGCTAAATGGATGTTAAAATTGCAGCTCTAATGCAAGTGGTGAATAGCCATTGTCCTTTCTCATCAGCCAGTCTTCATCCCAATTTTCTCCACATCCATAACGTACTTGGCGTTTGTGCATTGATCAGTCCACTGCGGCAACGCCACCATCGGAACCCCCAAACTAAAAGCTTACCAAGTCGAGTTCCAACCACAATGCTCCTATGCAACATAAGTGGAAAGATAACCACAATGTCAATTTTAAAACTTCTTAATGGCCAACTGCAAATGAGATCATAATAGATTAACAAATTGAGCAAGCGATCGTAGAATGAGTAACAGTTTGATGAACCAATTGAATAGGTTTAGATGCATATTTGGCGCTTACCTGGATGTGCGTCTTTGTTTCCCTTGCTCGATCAGCATGCTTAAAAGTATTCACAGTGTGATGATGCTAACTGTCCACAGGGGATAGCAACCATGATCGTTTGAGAATTGCAACTCAAACCATCTTTGAGTATTCATGTCAATTTGCTGCAAAACTAATCACATTAAGTACAGTAGCAGGAAGGCACAACACCAGGGAGGACTTCAGGATAACAATTACAATCACATACATAATACAGCAAGGAACATAAGCAAGACCATTCTTTTCCTGTTCGCCCAGTGCATTTATGCAGTTTGCTAAGGCAAGAAGTGCATAGTTAATATTTGCTCCATCCCTTAATTTTTGGCCTCCACTGTTTGTTTCCAATGCTTGTTCACTGCTAGCAAGATCCAGAAGTGCAAGTTTGCCTCGCATTAGCATTTCTTGATTTCGGTACTTGTTCATTTCTCTTCTTTTTACTTTTATTTCCAGCACTGCATGTGATACGGTTAATGGGAAAACGAATCAATGGCAAGTATAATCAAACACCTGACCACGGAAAGATATTCATGGAAGCTGTTGAACATGCACCTAAATCTAGAAAAGCTATACGGCCTTTGGTATTTAAGGTAAGTAGAATCTCTAATAGATGGTTTATAGAAATGAACTCTTAAGGATTGTGGTTTCTAAGTACAGCCTACTTTCTATCTGCAGCACACAAATGAATTCAACTTACCGAGAAGATGTTCCATTAGCCTATGTCCTTTCAGTTTTCCGACAGCTATTCCCAAGTTTAAGAGTTCAAGAATCTTATCAGCAGATTATACCTGAATGAACAGTGTTTCAAAGGTTAACTCAATCCAAGTGGCACTAATAGCAGTATGGAGCTACCAATCTCTTTGCCAAATAGTTAACCATATTTTTACGAGAAATACCAGAATCATTTTCTGTCCATTTGAGCATCAAACTACCTTTAAGTCCTCACTGTCGTGTCTACCAATAGTCCCGACAAGAACACTGCCCGTTCTTAAAATGGTGAAGATGAGTAGTGTCTCTCAAAATGATTTCTCTGCCCACAAGCTTGGAAATAAATTTGATGGCAGAATGACAATCATTACAATCCTTAACGTTGTGTTCTCTGGAGTATTTATTAGCCCAAATGCAATGGCAAGTTTCTCACTGTGATGTTTAAGCATCTTCTCCTTCACTTCTTCACCAACATCACGCAATACTGAGTCAGTGTCGGGAACAAAACCCATATTTTTAATCTCTATCTTTTCCATTGTCTTGTAGATTGCCTTTTTCTGCATGTGAACTCCATCATCAACCCCAAACACATGAACTTTGTTTTGAATCTGAATCCAACTAAATCCTTGTTCTTTCTTCACTCCCTTATTCTTCATTGACCTTCTAACTTGTGCAGCTTATTCCCATCTTCCACAAGCTGAATACAAATTAGCAAGGGCTGAGTGGGCCCCGCTGTTTGCCACAATGTTTTCTATACTCACAATGTTTGCCAGCTCGCTATATAATCAACTTAAATCAGTTATATCTATCATGCAATGCATTTCCTTCCAATTTTTTGTGATAAACTAATAGATAATTGACTAAATAAACATCCTGCAAAGTTTCAATAAAAATTTCCAAGTTTTTCTTACAATTTCCGTGGTTTTTATTCAATTTTTATCGATATTGATAATATCCCGATATTTCCATCGAAATTTTCGTGTTTTTGGATTACCGATATTTCCGATATCATCGATATTTAATACCTTGGCTACAACCACTTCTTCCTTCATGATTCGGCGGTAAAATGAGTAGTTTCTACACTCTTCTGAGTTACTCAACTCCCCAAAAGAATTACTCATTTCATGTCCTTCATTGAAAAGATTATGAAAATAACCTCTCCATCTGTCTTTGACCGCGTTCTCTGTAGCAAGAACCTTTCCATCCTCATCATTGATGCACTCACTTGGTTTAGGTCTCTTGTCTTATTTTCCCTTGCTCTAACTAGTTTATAGATATCCAACTCTCCTTCTTTGGTATCTAGTCACTTATACATATCGACATAAGCCGCTAGCTTAGCTTCTCTCATAACTTTCTTCGCCTTCTACTTCGCTATTCTATACCTTTCACCATTTTCATCGGTCATATCCTTGTATAGGGCTTTACAACATTCCTTCTTAGCCTTCACCTTCGTTTGTACCTTCTCATTCCACCACCAAGATTCATTTTGGTGTGGAGTAAAGCCCTTGGACTCTCTTAATACCTCTTTTGCTACTTTTCGGATACAACTAGCCATGGAATCCCACCTTTGGCTAGCTTCCCCCTTTCTATCCCACACACATTGGGTGACTACTTTCTCTTTGAAAATGGCTTGTTTTTCTCCCTTTAGATTCCACCATCTAGTCCTTGGGCACTTCCAGGTCTTGTTCTTTTTTCTCTCTCTTTTGATATGTACATCCATCACCAACAAGCGATGTTGATTAGCCAAGCTCTCTCCCGGTATAACTTTGCAATCCTTACAAGTTATACGATCCCCTTCCCTCATTAGAAGAAAATCTATTTGTGTTTTTTCCGACCCACTCTTGTAGGTGATCACATGTTCTTCTCTCTTCTTAAAGAAGGTGTTGGCTAAGAAGATATCATATGCCATTGCAAAATCCAAGATGGCTTCCCCATCCTCGTTTCTCTCCCCAAAACCATGTCCACCACGAAAACCTCCATAGTTGCCTGTCTCCTTACCCATGTGTCCATTTAAATCTCCTCCTATAAATACCTTCTCCTTCTGAGCAATTCCTTGCACCAAGTCTGTAATAACCCGTATTTAAAAAAAAAAGGTTATATATATATATGTGTGTGTGTGTGTGTGTGTGGGTAATTATTTTTACGTACAAGAACCTATTTTCGGTATGTAAAACAGTTTCAATGTAAAATCCTTTTTCCTACAAATTATTTCAAAAACTAGCTATTTCATGTTCATATGTAATTAGAGATATTTTTAGTTTGAATTGGAGAAGGGAGATTAAATGAGTTTGGTTTGATTTTCCTCACAAAGGGCCGAGAGTTTGAGGTTAGACTAAATGAGTAGTTCTGTTTCGTTATTTTCTCTCAAAGATGAGGTGGAGAGTTTGTAACATTAGGAGTTAATGATTTGGTAATTACTCACCACTCTAAATGTGGAGTGGAAATCTATATAGCATACGTGCATGTGTCTAAGTGCATGAGTTTGGCTTTATTTTCTCACAAAGGCTAAGTAGAGTTTTGCCAACCATTAGAGAATAAAGAGGAGGGGTTAGTCACCACTCTAGATAGGTAAAGGTGGAAGTTGGTAATTAATAGAAGCTAATAATTAAGGTGTGGAGGTGGGAAGCCTTTGGCTTATACGTGTGGCTAAGTGTTGAGTTTGATTTGATATTTTTACCAAGTAGGAGTGAGTTGGCAAGTTGAGTTAATGTAGAGAGATTACTCACCCCTAAACATTTGAGAGGTGTGAGTCTATATAGAGCCATAGACTAAGTATGTGTATGTATTGGCATGCATGTGGCAATATGTTGTTGTTGTTGTTTTAGAGTGCTTACTCACTAGCCTAGGGGAATTTCAATTAATTGTCTATATTCTCTCTTCAATGCTTCAAATCTATCATTCCAAATCTTCCAATAAGGTGAGAACGGGTGGGATTCATATCCCTTAGAGATGAACGTGGCTTTTGAGCTTTTGTCCACTTTGCATGATATTCACCACTCTAAATGAAGGAAGATGACAACTTATTGTGGTTAGAACATTTCACGTGGCCTTTGATGCAAGGAACATCTTTCATATTATTCATTAGTTCATAATTAACTTCACATTTGTTGTTTTGCTATTGAACCACATATCATGGTTGATAATTGGTGAGGATTCATTCCCCAAATTGTTTGGATGTGGCCTTTGGGTGCAAGGAACACTTGCATGATATTCATTAATTCAAAAAATCTAACACTTGTTGTTTTTCCATTGGAACACATTTCATTGCTATTGATTAGGACAACAATTGTTGCTTTGTGATTGGAACACATTTCATGGTAATGATTAGCACAACACTTGCTTTCTTTCCATTGGCACACTTGTGGAGATTCTTTGGAGAAGAAGATGGCATGAAATCTACATAAAGGAAGGAGAAAGAAACAACGGGGGGACATAGAGAAAGAAGAGAGAGAAGGGAAAGAAGAGAGAGGAAGAAGAAGAAAATGAAAAAGAACAACTCCAAAGCTATTCTCCTTTTTCATATTACCCCTTATCTTTCATATACATATTGTTAAGGCTTTAAGCCATCTTTCTTTGTATTTGTAAGTCCCTTATATATATATATATATATATATAGTGAAATACAATGAAAGCAAATCTCAGTGGATGTAGTTGAATTGGTGAATCACTTAAATCTTGTGTTGTTTATGCATTTACATTTGGAGATCATTGCCATGAGAAGCACTTCCACCAAACTATCGGAAATCTCTATTCATCTCTCTTGAGGATGATGTACAAAAAGTGTGAGACAAATCCCAGAAAAATAGATGAAACCTTACCCAACAAATCTCCACCAAACTCCATCTATCTAAAGAAAGATATCCAAAAACTAAAATTCATCCAGCCTATTTAACAGACCAAAACATCATCATCCATAGATTATATTATAATACTTTCTTCATGAGAGTTGTTCACCTATCTCTCTACCATGACATATCAAAATTTCAGGAAATTCCAACGGTGCGATCTTCCAATATGTTTAAAATACCAACTCAGTCTCTAATCCCGCAGAAAACTGGACGGCCATGTTATGAGTACCAAAACCTCATTTTTCGTAGCTTGGATCGAAACACTTCCTTCACAAAAGTTGTTCCTTATCATCTCCTCTATAACATATCCAAAAACCATGACAATATAATCTATGTGCTGACTTATATCCCAGTTCGAACAGCTGATAGTTTCAGCTATATTAAAGAAGAAGAAGTAGAAGTGGTGGGCTAAAATGAAAATAAAAGATGATGTTTGGAAAGGGAAAAGCTAGAAACATGATTCCATGCCTTGTGGCCTTTGAGACATATATTGCACTCTAACAATTATTTTCTCTAACATGGATGTCTGTTCTTTTCTAATAAAAACAGGTTTCCCAACCAAGATGGACGAGACGTTGGAAAAACATATATGGAGTGGTCGCGAGCAACACTCTATATGATGGATTATAAATTATTATTTTATTATTAATATTATGATTATATTACTCTTGTTACTAATCAATTTGTTTTATGTTGAAACTCGCAGGCTTGTAAGATAAAGTGTGAGTATTGATATCTATGTGAACATGACATATACATATGCATTGCAAAGCTAGAAAAAGAGTTTTGTTGTGTCAAGTACTCACTTATGTAAAGTGTTTAAGTTGTGAGGATACTCAAGGGCTGAAGTTTCCCTTGAATAATAATGAACCGTGTACATGTCAAGCGTAGGGTGCAAGGCTTGAGTATACAAATTGGTTGATTATAAAAATAATGAAATCTTGTATATGTCAGGCGTAAGGTGTAGGGCTTGAATAAACATTTGGGCGTCAAGGGAAGTGCCTATTTAATAAAGTGGAAACTGGGAGTTTAATTACAAAAATTGGGTTAAGGGATGAATGGGAGTTAACTCATAATCTAACGTACTTGGAGCCAAGTGGTATAAGTATGGTATGGGACGTGCAGGCTTGGGTACCTTAGGTATGTGTTGACGGGATTAGAAGGGAGTGAGTACATTCATACATCTCATTGCATACATTTTATGTATTTTCAAGAGCTACTCATTTCAATTATTATTTTGTTATGCATTAATTTTGTATACTAATATTTGTTACAATTTAATTATTATTTTGTTAGTAGTTTTTGTTGTGAATTAATTTGTGCACTATAGTTATTCTGCTGCGTATTCAATAAATTTTTATGTAAAATTTGGTTGATGAATGGTGTAATTGTTATAATTTTATTTTATTTTCCACCATATCTTGGTTGTAGGATTTATTTCTATAGCTAAGATATGGCTCACACCCTAGCTTGTGGATAGTCTTTATTCGCGGGCCGGGGCGTGACAAAGTCTCCAAGATCTTCCCAAAATTTCTCCTTCAAACTCGTATCCAACCCTACTTGAGGTGCGTATGCACTAATCACATTGATGAGTTCTTATCCTATTACAATCTTGATTGCCATAATTCTATCTCCTACCCTCTTGACATTTACAACATGTTGTGTCAAGGTTATGTCCATGATGATGCCAACACCGTTTCTCGTTTTATTTGTGCCCGAATACCAAAGTTTAAAACCTGAGTTTTCTAGATCCTTTGCCTTAAGACCAACCCACTTATTTTCTTGTAGGCACTTAATACTTATCCTTCTCCTCACCATAACTTCCACTACTTCCACAGATTTTCCCCTTAAGGTTCCTATATTCCACGTTCCAAAACCCATTATACTCTCTTGAACTCTACCCTTCTGTCCTAGCTACTTCACCCTCCCCGTATAATAGGATCAAAGTACTTCTTTTGTGCGTCCTGTGTAAAGTGGATAGGAGCATATGCTTCCAAACAACTTTGAGTGGAGTCGTTAAAAAAGAAGTTTCTATGACTCCCTTGCTCATTTAACACTGCATCCAGGTGCCGATGGAGATACAGCGACCCTTGCTCACTTATCACTATGCTCGGGTCACACAGCACGCCACTTACGGGTGACGCCCTAGCTTTAGCGCGATTTCGTTCTGGATTCATTTTCATAAGGATTCGACGTAACCTAAAAGTGCCGGCTGTCGATTACCTGACGCCCTCTCCCTCCTCCTTTATCCGGGCTTGGGACCGGCAATGTAAGATAAACTTACACAGGCGAAGTTATTTACTTTCTAACACTACATACTAAAATCATATCATCAGTTTGAAACTTAAATCAAAGCTTTAATTGGCACTAAAACAATATCATTACCGAAGGAATGAAACTAATTAATGATTAAAACATCTTCCAAATGTACTTACATGTTCTTCCAACTCATCAAATGAGTTGCATAAAACCCAATCAGCTTTGTCAACATTGGAGAACTAACCCACAACTATGTCATAGACAGCTGGGTAAGACCTAAAATCATATAACGTGGACGGCATATCCCAAGGTTCAAGTGGTGGCAATCTTGGAAGCAAAATCTTAGACTGATCATATTTAGTAAGAGGGAGATTGAGCAATCCTTTGTGGGCATGGTAGTAAATATTGTCAACAACATAAGACTGAGTAAAGAAAACATCTAGAACTATTCCAAACTTTTTGGCAACATCTAAAGGCCAAGGAATGAAAGCGTCATAAACAATACAGTCAGCTGGGCAGCCTGAGTTTAAAAGCTTCTCAAGGAGTTTGGCCAGAGTTCGCAAACCGACTTGCTTAAAGCTCTCCAAGTAGGGTTCTACACTTTCAGCCTCTTTGACGTTGCCTCGGTCGTAACCATCTGAAATGGTCTCAAGGCAAAGTAGCTACCAGATAATCTTGATGATTTGTGCATTATTGTGTTGTAGGCGAAAAGGGTTGTGACTAGTGTGATTTTGACTCCTTTGTGATGTAAAAGCTTGGAGAATTGGAGCATGGGATTAATGTGGCCTTGTTGGGTAGGATAGGGGAAGACCAAACAGTGAGCTTTGTGATCTCTGTGTCTTTCCCCCATTAGTGAGAACTGTTTGGAAGATGGTTTTGGCCAATTTAGATATGGATCTTGAGTTTGGTTGCAGTACTGTGTTAGATTAATTTGTTTTATTACCATTCCCTTGTTTTGTTTGTATGTCGTGTATTACAATTTCAATTTTATGATGTAAACCGTTGAATAACCATTTAAATTTTTGTTTTTTGTGTTCTAGTTAAAGTTAAATGGGACGCGTATGAGAGGAATGCCGGCGAAATGACAGAGCAAGGTAGGGGAAACAAAAAAATTGATACCGAAAGTTTTAAACCATTTTTTCAAATAGTTTTTCTTTTCAACTTTTTGTTTCATGGATTTGCTTTCACTTCTAACTTCTTCATTCTCATCTTTTTCCCATCTTTCTCTTTCATATATTCTCCCTATCTCTAAGTAAATAAATGAGAACTAAAATTAGACTTACAGAAACCTTGACGGAAAGGTTTTACTATTTCACGTGTGTGTGTGTGTGTGTGTGTGTGTGTGTTTTCATAAAAGTAATGCAAACTGAAAATAAATAGGTATGACTGAAAATAATGCACTTTTTTGTGTGTGTTTACACTGGTTTCTCTAGAACACAGGTAGAAATCAGAGAAGTTTATCTGAAACTAAGAAAGTAAAACTTTGAAGTTCAAAACTTGGATGACTAAGGAGTGGTTTGGGAGTGAGGTGCTTAAAAAAAAGCACCCATGAAAAAAAGCTGTAAAGGTTTTAGGTGTTTGGTAAACTGAAAAAAAAAGGCTTATTTTGGAAGCTGCTGTGAGAATAAGCTGAAATCAAAGGAAAAGCTGAAGCTACTATTTGCAGCTTTGAAAAACTGGTTTTTTTTCAAAGCACACGGAGCTACAGTGCTCCTTTAATAAAAAGATCCACTATCAGACTGTTTTTTTTTTCCAAAAGCACTTTTACAAAAAAGTTTACCAAACACTCTGCTGATTTATTTCACAGCCGCTTATTCTCACAACAGCTTTTTTTCAAAGCACAGCAAACCAGCCCTAAGGCTACGGAGCCCAATATTTATAGACTGGAGCTTGAGATTTGAATAATTGAAGGAATTACTGCTGGTACATGGGTGAATAGGGGCTTGTTTGAATTAGCTTTTATTGTGGAGGTGCGCGTGAATAGAGGCTACTTTGAATTATTAACTTTTACTATTGATCTTATATGCGTAATGATACTTTACATGACAACACTGAAGATGAATAGCAACTTGTCGGATTTACTGTTTAACTTTTGTTCTAAATGAATAGTAGCTGTGCAGCCAAAAATACAAATTCATCAAGACTGAAGACAGTAGATTTTGGCTACCTCATTAGTCACAAATATTTATCTTTAATGAATTGAATTTTTACTCTTCATTAAGGTCATAAGGGTCCTTGGGCATCTGGTAGTCTGCCCAATGTAACTTCTGGGGAGGTGAACTGGCCTTTTGATTAGAGGATCATGCATATGAGGAAATTTCTTCATCTTCATCATCTTCACCCATTTGGGATACTTGGAGCTTTAACTATCTGGCTATTTCTTTAAGTTCTGACTTGAATTTCTTATTGATTGAGATGGAAGAAGTAGAGGTTTCTAAAGTAGCAAGCCTTTGATAGAGAGGCTTGGCCACAGGGGATTATGTATTGATTTGCTCAATGATTTGGTCATGCTTTAAATGGTCCCACCATTTGAGTGAAATCTGTCGAAGGTCCATTGAATCCCACTTGGCATTATGATACCATTTCAGAAAGGAAGTGTTATTGGCATTCCAAAAATATCATTATACATTCCTCACCATTATATTTTTCTTTTTAAATATAGAAGTTTGGAGTATAGAATGAAAAATTTGAAGTGCCAATAACAATTCCCTTTCAAAATCAATGGGAATATATATAGGGGCAGATACATAGCACTATATTTCTTACACAAAATTTGACACAAATATGTGTTATTGGCATTCCAAAAAACTTATTATACACTCCTCACCATTATATTTTTCATTTTAAATATAAAAGTTTGGAATGTAAAATGAGAAATTTGAAGTGCCAATAACAATTCTCTTTCAAAATCAATGGGAATATATATATATATATATATATATATAGGGGCAGATACATAGCATCACATTTCTGACACAAGATTTGACACAAATCTTAGACCGTTAGATTTGTACACATTTAATGGTTAAGATGTAATATTAGTCTAATAAATTTCTTTTATTTAAATATTTTTGCATTAGGTTTTTTTAACTTAAAAAAATTAATTATTCTCCCCCGATCTTTCTTCTGTTTCCTATCTTTCCGTCCTCTGCATGTTTTTCGCTCTTTCTTTCTTCTCCAGTGGTGATCTCTCCTCTGCATATTTTCTTTTCTCTACTTTTTTCCTTTACAATTTTTTTTTCTCTATCCTTATGATCACTGAATGGATGATCCCTGGACGCAGTCAAACAATTAATATATATCATGGGCATGAACCCATCTTCAGTAGCAAAACATATATAATCAAATAATTTGAATTTTCAAGGGGTTAATATGGGATGCACGAGGCTTATAGGTTGCAACAATTTCAATTATTTCTTCAATAAATGGATGATTCCTGGACGCACTAATCTGTTGCTAGCTAGCTAAGTTGTGCAACATTTATATGGACTGCGATTCTATATGTGTTCAAAACATTCCAAGGGATAAAGGAATCGAGTTTGAATAAAGAAAACAAAAGTTTAGCTAGTGCAGAAAGATTTGATCACCAAGATGGAGAAGAAATTTAAAAACAAAACAAAAAAAATTAGAAAATAAGATAGTACGGCCAGGGGAGGATGAATGGAGAAGAAAGAGGTGAAAGATATGTTCAAAGGATGAACGATGAAGAGGGAGAAGGAAAAAGTCAAAGAAGAAAAGGGAAATTAATGAAAAACAATTAATGAGATAGGAAAGAAAATATAAAAATCTTAATTAGGTTTTTAGAATTTTATTCCCAAATCATAATTTAATTGGACTAATTAGATTACATCTCAACTATTAAAAATGTATACATCTAATGGTTTAAGACTTGTATTTTTTTTGTGGTGCCATGGATCCGCCCATATAGACTCCATGATGGGGTTGTTGGTTCTATTTTCTGAGCTTCCAAGGGTAATGAAACCACTTCTTTAGGCATAGAAACATTGTCAACACGATATGTGAAGTCGGCGATGAAGTATGCCACTGCTTGGCCCTTCTCAACTGGCTTTGGTTGGTAGGAGATGTCAAACTCACCCAATGCTATCGCCCATTTTATCATTCGCCCCGAAGTGTCAGGACTTTGGAGTATCTGTCGAAGAGGATGATTGGTAAGCACGATGATGGAGTGTGCTTGGAAGTAAGAGCAAAGTTTTCGAGCAGACATGACCAATGCTAGAGCCAATTTCTCAATGTTGGAAAATCGTGTCTCTACATCTTGTAAGGCCTTGCTAGCGTAGTAGACAAGCCGTTCGACATTACCATTCTTTCGAATAAGAACGGAACTTACTGCTGAAGCCGATACCGACAGATAGATAATGAGATTGTCACCAACCTCAGGTTTGGAGAACAGATGGGCTTTACTCATGTAGTCTTTGAGGTTCTTGAATGCCTCGGTATTTAGATCTCGTATAAATACTTGGGGGACTCAAATGTAATTATGTAATAAAGGAAGGGACAAATATGTAATAAGTGAGGAGCCCTTATTCTATAAAATGACTCATCACTCTCCTCATTAGGAGAGGCCAATTCCTAGGCCATGAAGATCCTCACTCTCCTTATTAGGAGAGGCCAATTCCTAGGCCATGAGGATCCTCACACTCTCTCCCTCACAATCTTCTCAGAAATACAATATCAGTGTAGACGTAGCCCAAACCTTGGGGTGAACCACGATACATCTTGTGTTATTTACATTTCTTGCAGATTCACGGTTGGATTTACGTTGTTCCAAGACCTTCGGTTTTGTGCATCAACATTTGGCGCCGTCTGTGGAAATCGATACGAAAAGTTGTGTCGGTTCTCTTTCATTTTTTCACCTCCGCCATGAATTTGCAGAAACCAAGAACCCAAATCTTTTCCAGAAAACCCCCACAAACAGCAAGCCACCATGTCATCTTCTCGCTCTTTCTCTCTCTATTCGTTTATGTGTCCTCAGAGAAAAGAACTATCTCTCTCTCTTTAAAAAAAAAACTCTTCGGGACTCTCACCCTCTTCCTCACCTTCCTCAAAATTCCCCTCTTACAATCATAAAAGAAACCATTGTCCAGTGTGCGCAAAGCATCCATGAAGGTAAGTCTCAGCTGCTTCGGCGGCTGCTGCTGCTGCTGATACGCCACAGCCTGAGGCTGCTGGTGGTACGGATTGTGGTGAGGATGATGAGGATTGTGATGAGTATGATACACAGGCAGGTGCTGTTGCTTGACCGAAGTGTTGTAACATAATCGTGCACTAAGTTGATCTCCTCTGATGTAACCATTGCCATAGGGGGTTGGAAATTTCATCAACAACATATGTGTGGATACCATGGCCTTGAGATCATTGATGCATGTGCGTCCGTAGATGACATTGTATGTCGTTGGGCAATCAACCACCTGGAAGTTAGTGGTAATGGTAGTTGTGTAAGGGCATGTACCAATGGTGAAAGGTAAATGTATACTCCCCAAAGGTTGCACAATATCATCGGAGAAGCTTATCAGAGGGGAAATCGAGCGGTCGAGCAAGTGTTCAGCTACATTAAGTGCCCTGAAAGCTTCAGCAAACATGATATTGACCGAAGCCCCAGTGTCTACCAGGATTCATCGTACTTCAAATTGGGCTATGTGAGCTTCTACAATCAATGGGTCGTTGTGAGGGTAGAAAATACCTATTTCTTCCTCAGGGTAGAAACATATTGGATCCCAGTTAGGCTTTTGATACTTACCTCCCCTGATGTCTTCCACGTGAAACACTTGGTGGCCAGACTTTAAAGCTCATTCACTATTTTTCATGGCCCTGTTGGAAGATTTAGATATGGGTGTGCCACCACTTATGGAATATATCACATTCACCTAGCGTTGGTTACAGTTACCTCTTGGAGGGTGAAGGAGGAATTGATCAATTTTTCCTTCACGTGCCAAAGCTTCAATATGATCACGAAGGGTGATATAATTATCGCCGTCATGGCCGTTATGCTCGTGGTAGCAGCAAAACGTACCCATGTTCTTCGTGGGCTTGTAATCTGGGTGCCTCGGCTTTGGCTTCGGTATCAGGTGTGCTATGCTGGGGTAAATGGCCACGCATGTGGCATTCAAAGGTGTGTATGCCTCATACCTCGGGGTAGGGGTTGTCCTGACACGTGCTTGACCCACTGTGTTGACTGCCTGGGGTCGGGGATTATCATGGCGATACCCTTGGTTATCACAGTAGTGTCTCTTACTCCTTCTACTAAAATGAGACTGGTGAAGATGGAAATCTTTCTTTTTGCCTTGAGATTGATATGTCTGTTGACTTGGCAAAGTATTAAGTAAGCATGGGGAGGCACCACTGCCAGAGGTCTTCTCATTTGGTTGGATCTGGCTTCCACTCCCTACTTGCTGATAAGGGGTGGCTGTAGGGGGTTTGCCTTGATATGTCCTTGCCTCGGCGGATGCATGGTTGTAAGCATGTGCTATCACCTCAGAATAAGTCTTCCAAGTGTTGGCATTGATCATGTACTTGAAGAAACAATCACGTAGGCCTGCCGTGAAGGCCTTGAGGGCGGTCTTTTCATCTGCATCAGCGCAGCGAGAATACTTATGGCTGAAACGACCGGCATACTCTCGTAGTGACTCGTCCGGTTTTTGGCGAATAGTGTACAAGTCATCTGCAGAATGCAAGCGATCGATCTGGAAGATGTGTTGAGAGACAAACAGTTTCCTCAGTTCCTCAAATGAGTCTACTGTCTCAGGTGAAAGACGGCAATACCAGTTTAGAGCTCCGCCAGAGAGGGTGGAGGGGAAGAGAAGACATCGCTCTTCGTCGGTGTGCATTCAATATGCCATGGTGGACTCAAAGAGGTTAAGGTGTTCAATTGGGTCCACCATTCTAGTATAGAGTTGTAAACCAAGTTTTTGTTTTGTCTTCGCTTGAAGGGGGGTGTCGAGGATCCTCCTTATGAGAGGGCCAGGCCTGGGTTGGTTCCAGTCAGGTATCTTGGCTTGTCGTTCGGCCTTCAACTTGTTTACTTCCTTAAGAAGTTGTAGGACAAGAGGGTCCTGAGTGGAGTCATGTACCATTGGAGCTTTCTTTCGTAAATCTTCATATCCTCTTAGAAGTATGAAGGTTTGATCAAAAGCATGTGATTTTTCCCTAGACTCGCCGTACTGACTTCCAAGGTATGTCTGTCGGAACATCTCTGAGTCCCCTATACCTTCGTGTTTCTCTAGGACTTGTTGCCCCTTCCCCAAATTGGTAGCCGGCCTGGGACATGAGAGGGGACCGAGTCTTTCAGAGACCCTTGGGTCATTGATCTTCGAGCTTACATGGATGGGATTATCTCGACGTTGCTTTAGGAAATCACGACAGTCGCGAAAAACAGCTTTCGATCCTTCCACTCCTTCTGTAAGGAAGTGTCTTCCTCCACTTCTTCTACTTCGGGTCGAATCAGCTGGGTTGAGAGAAGTCTCATGTTGATCAATGTTCTGATGATTAGCTCGCTCCTCATCAGGGATACCCATGTCGAAGGAAGGTGACCCTCCGTGTTGGGGGGCACCCAGATGATGGTTGATGTCCACAGGGGTAACGAGCTCGCATGTTTGAGTACGCCTAGTTTCGTGGAGCGTCTCAAAGAGCTTCTCATACTGCTCCTAGAGGACCTCATTCTTCATTGCTATCTTGTTGTTCTGAGCTTCTAGCTCATCGACTTTAGCTTGAAGAGTAACCCTATTTCCTTCCTTCTTTCGTTGCCTCGCACCAAGTGCAAGAGGGGTGTCATTCTGCATGTTGTGGCTTCCCTTGCTCCCCATGTTGGAGAGGGATGCCTAGTCAAAAGAGAGTGTATGAATGGTGGAAACCACCTTAATAAAACTAAAGAAAGTGGGAATAAGTGTCGTTCCCACAGACGGCGCCAAATGTTGATGCACAAAATTAATGAGGACTTTGGTACAACAGAAAATGTTAAGTTTGTGACCTTCCCTAGATTGCTCCGGTCACAAGTGTGGATAAGTATGTAAATGGATAGAGACAGGGAAGCAAACACAAGATGTACGTGGTTCACCCAGATTGGCTATGTCCACGGAGTAAAGGAGTTCTCATTAATTGTGAACGGTTTACACAAGTACATAGGTTCAAGCTCTCCTTTAGTGAGTACTAGTGAATGATTTAGTACAAATGACATTCGAAAATATTGTGGGAGAATGATCTCCTTTTATAGAAGAGAGTTTCTAGCTTTGTTATGACATTGACACGTGTCGTGTTGTGATTGGCTTCCGATGTTGACACGTGCCACGCTATGATTGGCTTCTGATGTCGACACGTGTCGCGCTGTGATTAGCCTCCTAGTTGGAGGGAAACTCTTATGGGTCATTGACTGTATAACGTTGATCGGTGCTTGGTAGTTTCGGGATTGGTCAAGTATAGTACAAACACCGTGGATCCTCAAATCACATCCGATTGTAAAAAAAATTATTTAAGATTGAATATAAACAGTACCTGACGAAAACTGACCGCTCGATGAATGGATGTGATTGGAGGATCTCCGTAATCCTCACAAAGAGGATCCGGCGAGGATCCTCTCTTGTATTGGTCACCTAATTTTTGTATTTTATATTATTGACAAATAGCAAATGGGGTGTTAAGCGAAGAAAAAATAGTTGGTCATCTGCCTATAAAACCAAGAGGAGAAAAGAGAGAAAAATAGTGAGATTTATTTTGTACTCCTATTATTTCGAGAGAAACCATTATTATTGCGCCAAGGACATAGGCACATTTGCCGAACCTTGTACATATTGTGACTTATTTATTTTATAATCCATTGCAAACATATTCTCATTTCACAACATATGACATATATAATATCATATATATATATAGGAAATCTTTAAGGGATGGGATCCCCATTTTTTCATAAAAATGGGAATTAGTTGATGGGTCCACATGACATCGAATTTTAACAATCTAAAATGTTTATTTTTCAAGTTGTACCTCATAGATCATCATTGCAAAATATTAGCCAAATCGGAAATATTTAAGACAGCTAATTGGATTAAAAAAAAATAACGAATACTTTGTTATATAAGAAACAAAGAAATTTTATCTTGATAATTAAATAGGCAAATGATTTTGGAATGAATTGAATTTTTGCAAGGATGATCTATGAATTGAGACTTACAAAGAGATCGCCATTTTTTCTAAAAAATGGGGATTAGGTGTGGGGCTCACTTCACATACAACTTCAATGATCCGAACAGTCTACTTTGTAAGTTTCGATTTATAAATCATCCTTGCAAAATTTCAATTCAATCCAAAATCGTTTGCCTATTTAATTATCAAGATAAACTTTCCTTGTTTCTTATATAACAAAGTATTCGTTAATTTTTTTTAACCCAATTAGATGTCTTAAATATTTCTGATTTGGCTAATATTTTGTAAGGATGATCTATAAGGTGCAACTTGAAAAATAGACGGTTCGGATCGTTAAAATTCGATGTCGTGTGGACCCATCAACTAATCCCCATTTTTATTCCCTTAAAGGCTTCCTCTGTGTGTGTGTGTGTGTGTGTGTGTGTGTGTGTGTCTATAAGTTTAGGCTAAATCACTCACAGGCAACCAAAACTACTTGATTTCCAACATTTCTGCCACTAAAAAGTCCCACAAGAGCTGCAGGAGCACTCTCAAGGCCTTCAGCTATGTCTTCCAGATACACTATTTTCCCTTCTCTGATGTAGGGGATCACCATGTCCAGAAACTTGGGGTAGAGGTGGAAATAATCAAACACGACGAAGCCTTCGATGCGAATCCGATTGTAGATGATAGAGACGAGGTTGCTAAAGTCTTGCGGCTGTTTGAGATTGTGAGATCAATCCGCATACCGCAGTTCGGCCATGACGTCTCATGTTAAGGAGCACAGCATCCAGCATTTTTCCTCCAAAGTTCTCAAAGTAAATGTCAATGCCTTCAGGGAAGTACCTTTTCAAAGCTGCCTCCTGGTCAGGCTCTTCCTTATAATTGAAAGCCTCATCAAATCCAAGCTTGTTCTTTAGTAGATCGACCTACGGCCATGAAGGCAAATTGTGGACTTTATGATATATATATATACACACACACACATACAAATACAGTTATTGCGTATAAGATGTCCGTTTTTTTTCTTAAGGAATGGACTCTTTGAGAAAACCTTGTTTCTTTCCAATTTTCTCCATCTTTAGAGTGTAGAATCACCTTTCAAAGTGTAGAACTTAAACTTTATGGGTTATAATCTCGGATTAGTTGATGGCTTCGATTATGCGTTTTAAGTAGTATCAAAGTTGAATAAACTTTATCATAAAGTGAGACTTTCTTGAAAGGTCCGTCCTTTATAAAAGAACGAACGTCCTATAAAAAGAATCTCTATTGCTTTAACTTGTTTTTGATACAGTAATATTTGACACCAAGTGGAAGGAGGATATGTACTTTATGGAGAGGGATTGGCAAGGCCACACAATGGCTCAACCGCTTACTAGGTATCAAATTCAGCACAAATATTATACATCCGCGCTATCCATTTGAATCGAACATGAGACCCCTCACTTACAAATGAAGATGAATGCTACTAGACAATAATACTAGTTGGTTTAGTCGCTTGAACTTTGTTTGCTTAAACTTGCACTTAATGAGGGTTCTCCTTAATCATTAATTTTATCCCTAAATGATTATAAAGCTAATAACTCACCTTCTCTTTACTTCCAACACTTCCAACAACATAGCATCCCATTAGCTTTGCAAACTGCCCAACAAGCTGACCAACTGCACCAGCTGCGGCAGAAATGAAGACATAATCTCCTTTCTTCGGCGAACAGATTTCATGAAAACCGACGAAGGCAGTTATACCCGGCATACCTAAATGATTCAAAGAAAGAAAAGATTAATATAGTGATTATAAAAAGTATGAACATATGTAACTCATAGTTTTGATGAAGAACTAACACATACCAAGAAGTCCAGTATAGTAGGAAAGGGGAACACCAGTGTGGTGGATTTTAAAGAGCTGTTCTGGTTCTGTGATGATGCTGTACTCTTCCCATCCTGTCGTCCCCCAAACCAAGTCACCTTCCTTGAACTCCGGGTGCCCCGACTCCAAACCCATTTAATGGCTGAAGAAATGCATCAACAAGTATTTATTTTCAGATTTTTCATTTAGTGAATTCAGTTCTAACATGCTTAAGCCAGATGATTGAATCTCAACCCACTAAAATGAGAAAGCAAAGTGATTTCATACTCCGTCTTCTCCTTCCCCTATACTATTCTTTGATTTATTCAATCCAAACGCTAGAAAAAAGAGATGAGTGCAGAGGATAAAGGAGAGTGAGAAAATAATTTTCTGATAAAAAATACTTGAATATGGTCATTCGTGCTACGTCAGTCTGTAAACACAAAAAGACATTTCGATGTCTACAGAGTCATCTGCCCAAGACAGACAAGGGTGATTCCCTGCATTCAAGTCCTACATAGACCTATTTTGGTGCCCCTGAATGCAGGGGATCCCCTTATGCGTGTCTTAGGCAGGACGTGGAACGTGGAAATGGTGGTTCTTGAGCACCACTGCCTTGTAGTCCTACAATCTATAAATCACAAAAATACATAACCAAAACAGAACATACATTGATAATCATGGAACCAAACAGAAAATCAAGAAAGCCAAAGAGAGTGCTCACAAAGCGAGGAGTGAGTGAAGTGACACTGTTAGGAGGTTGAGTTCTATCCATTCGAATCCTCAAATAAGCGTCGCACGACAAGTAAAGGTTCTTGACCACCACTGCCTTGGAGTCCTGTGGAACCTTGAGCTTCAAGGTACTAACTGTCACGTGCATGTCGGACTCTTCGGCTTTTTCAGAGACAAAGTTCTTCAGTACCACCTGCTTGTTCCTCACTTCCTCTACGCCACTCGCCATTGCCATTGCCATTGCCGTTGCTCAACCAAAACCAAACTTACCTTTTCAGGTCCTCTGTTTCTTTGAAAAATATGTAGCATTTAATTTACGGGTAATGCTAGGGGACCAAAATTTTAAACCAAATTATATGATTGTTGATAATTGGATTAGTATGTTGATTAAAGTGCTTATTTTTTTATTGGTAACACATCATTTGGTTTACTTAGCTGCTTGCTTTTGTTTGTCAACGTGTTTGAGGTGTTGTATGGTGGCACGTGTATGGTTGGATATATCTCCTTCCATTCCATTTTTGCTCAAGATAGCTACGGTTATGTCATCATCTTAAGGAATCATAGACGGAACAAATACTATAGCTGTCAAGAAAAGTCCATGCTCCTAATCTTTAAGAGCATTCCACCACACGAATACACTGACATTGCCACATGGGGTCCCTTGTCATTCAAGCAACATAACCAACACAAAGTTGTTCGCGAGACCAACTTCCATGATATAAGTACACCGCCACTATAGTGTTTGGTGTCAATCATACAATGTCACGTGGAAATATACTTGCACATAGCATTGCCCACATGACACGAAACATCACGGTAACGATGTTGGTTAATACAAGATGCCATAGTTACTATATACTCGTTCCATGGAAGTCTTTTTCGTCATTCACTCTCAGAAAAATCATCATCAAACTCCTTTTATGTCAATGTAGTGAATGAATGTTAAACATTGTGCATATACTAGTTGAGTATTTGTAGGAGTTTCGTCATCTGGGAAAAACAGTACCATTCACAATTTCACACAGAAACATAGCTGCCTGTGTTTGATGTGTAAAGGATACTCTGTCCAGCAACAGCATGGGATTTCTTATCACCAAAGCGTCGTCCATGAACCTTTACTACGACATAAATTCTAGCTCATTCAACTGGGAAAAAATTAGTCGTTTTACGCCACAAAGACGACACTTCATTTTACGTCACTCCATGTACCCTGAAAATAAATCAATCAAAAGGAGGAGGAAGACAACCGTTGATTTCTGGACACGGAATCATCGCAGCCATATTTGAAACGTATACAGCGATGGTATTTCAGCAACCGAAAAAGAAAATGTAGAGAACTGAACAAGATTACAAGGCAGAAGTAATGTGCTGCTGCATACAAAAGCTGAATTAAGGAAGAAATTATATCATAAATATCAATACTGGTGTTTTTCTTTTAGACAAGCTAGGAAGCTATTGAATTGCATCTCAGACAATTTAATTACATCACAGTTGCCCGTTTGTTTCACCGAGTTAAGGCAACTCTACATACTGATTTAAAAGGGCAACTATAAATAAGCAAACTTTTTTATCATATACATAATTCCCAACAAAAATTTGTCGGAAAATAATTCGATAGAGAGGCCTAATCTGGAAATGGCGGAAGCAGCACTACAACTCTCACCTTGAAAGCTCTACAGATGAATTTTCGAATGGTTTTCAGCATTCTGGAGATGAATTTTGTCGTCATTACCATCCTCCAGTTATTCGGGCATTAGAAGCCGTAGTGAATTGGAACAAGAGGTGAGTTGCTCAATTGATCACGAAGATTTTCGTGGAAAATTAACACTATTTACACATTTTCCCAGCATAAATGGTAACAGAGACATGCAAACGATTATCACATCTGCATTACCTTATAGATGAAACAAGCAACTTGCAAGCATTCATTATAGTAAATTTATGCTTCAACAGGGTCTTTCGCTCCCTCAGTTCTGTTCTCTTCAAGTGGTTTTCTGACTGTCTCAACCGTGGAGACTTCTTCCTTACCATCTTCGTCAGAACTACCCTTGTTGCTAACGAAGATCCCTAAAACAAGTAGTACAAGCTTATTAACCTGATGCCGCTCAAAAAAATTCACTCGTTTTAAAAATTTATAATACCAATTGAAGAAATTATTATAACTAATTGTCCTTCACCAACCTATGAACCATATTCCAGACGCAAGAAACAGAACAGATGTCACAGCAAGAGTTGTTATCCTCCAATTTTTAACATGGTCCTGCATATGAAAAGAACAAAACCCAAAACAGGAAAAACGAACACGGTGAGGATGCTAAACCGACAAGACAACCCTTCTATGAAAATTCACTCCAAACTGAACACTGGAATCAACTTCTTTCCCTTGCTGTCAGTATACCGCCTAGGAGCTGCTTCTCCAAATACCAACAGTAATAGAGTGACATAATTATATCACCTAAACATCAGCACTAATATCCACTTCTCAAACAAATTATATAGAAAAGAACTTTGAAGGCGCACCTGGAGTATTCCAGCAAGAGGCGAGGAAGGAACATCACCAAAGATGTGGATTGAAACAGTTGAGACAGCCATAGCCAATGGCCTAAGACTTGGTGTCACGCACCGCAGAGACACATAATTAACTGGAGCCTGCCAAGGAAAAGTGATTAACAGGGTAAACGTTATATAAAACTGGAATAGTATGTTATATTTATTATATATCAGTGAGCAATCATTATCATGTTATATGCTTCAGACCAACCACATATTTGTGGGTTTTCATCCCTACTGGTGGTGCTTATGTGCATAATCAAACGTTGAGTTATGGCGTTAAAGTTTAGTAGACAAGATCATACTCATCATATACTAATCCACTCATTATTATAAGCAGACTATTACAAATTGAAGTTTAGCGTGCACAGTATGCATTGAAACCACCAAAGTTCAACCCAAATCGGAGAATTTTAAGGTTACCTGGGTTGCAAACACAAGGAGCTCCCCCAATGCGAAGAGAACTACAAAACCATACAAGTTCCTTACACAAAAGGCACTGAAGCAAAATATTGCGCCTAGAAATGTTGCAACAGAGAGAAGCTGTGAAAGAAGCAAAGGGTTTCAACAGCACATTCTAATAAAACCTGTTAAAGAAGACTGTATCGTAAACGCTGGACACAAGCAGAACTCACCTTAAAAGCGTTATAAATTGTGGCAGTCACTGCATCAAGGATGAGCCCTCCAGCTAACGTCCCCAGAATTCCACAAACAATTGTAATACCTCCGAACCACAAATCTGGCTTATTCTGTCCAAAGTTCCAATGAACGAGAATACTGTCAGAATTGTTAGAACATTATTTCCCTTATGCTAGACTCCCGTTATTAATATAGTCTATTATATTCTGATAATGCATTTATAAGGTAAAAGAGCTGATCCCATAAGTAATATCACCGGGAGATCATTGATATACCAACGCTTGTGATAGTTAAGGTCAAAATTCAGTTTACTTTTAGCAAAAAAAGCAGGATTACATGACAAAAAAAAAAAAAAAAAAAAAAAAAAAGAGCAAAGAGCTATACCATATGATAAATGTCATAACCAGCCTTTGGTCCCCAGTACGAGTAGGCTCCAATGACAAAGTTATATGACACATAACCTGCCAGTCAATTAAATTGTGAGGAAAAAAATATAAAAAGTTTGTAAATAATAAATAGTAACCTTTAGTAGCACTCTATCAGAACTTTCTCCAGTTAAATTAGAGTAAGATTGCAAACATTACCACTTTTTTTTTTTTACCCAGTACAGGTATACACACGTGTAAAAACATGACCAAGATCTATAGGATTAAGTACAATTGAAATTATATTTTACTATATTAGGATAAAATTTTAGAAGAACAAGTAGAGGATGAGGGAGTACCCAAGACATTAGCAACATAAACTTTATCGAGCAAAAGCGCTTTCATATCTCTTGAGAATCTTGAGAGTTGGCTCAAAGACTTTGTAGCAGGGCTTGGCCTGAAATACACAAAAAGAAGAACAATCTAACAGATAAGAAATACCATTTTAGGATGTTAGATGTGTAATAATCCTGTCCTACCCTCTCTATTGATTCTATCACGCTGACATTACTAAAACTTCTTTTTTTTCAGTTGATTAGGGGGCTAGCGGCCGAAAGATCCAACAGCAGATTAAGAAGCAAGGTCTAGCCACATGAGACACAAGGAAAAAGAGAACAATGTATTTATTTAAACATGTTATTAATGTGCCCATATCTGAAATGGAACTGGCATTTGAATTGCAGATGCATTGCAACGGTTTTTGTTATTTGAGCAGCCTACCTGGTAATGCTCAGCAGGTTTTCCCAGTTGACAGAGAGCAAAATGGGAACACTTCTGAAGTGGACTAATAATTCTATTTTTCTCATAATTACGAAGGACGGTGAAGATAACCAAGTAATAGGGAAAAAGATGGATGCAATTGTTACTTACCAAGAAGCTTTTTCTGTGACATCTGAGTCTGCAGTTAGAAGCTAATCAGAATAAACATACATATTTGGATAACAAATAACTTCTTGAAATTTTAAAAAAAAAATATCAAGCATCGGAGAACTGCTTCCACACTACCATTCATAGTCATTACGTTGACCATCTTAGATCCACCGGAAGTTCCTGTCCTTACAAATGCATTTAAGGAAAAGCTACAATGTAACTGATTATATCAATAAAAATGATTGAAGCTGAACAAGGTTTCTCACACATTAATACTTTTTAAGATTAACGAGGGATATCTTTTAGAAATTAAAGAATGGAAAGTTCAAATGCCCCATTGTTATCCTACACTGCTAGTAAATGACAACACAAACTGTTCTTGGGACCATTTTCGAACTAAAAAATACAGAGTAATATTTGTTTTTTGAAAAATGAAATCGACTTTGCAAAACAACAATAGAACATGAAATACCTTCAATTAAAGGACTAGTTGTTTCAATAGGTTCCAAAGTTTTTCTTGTGTCAGCAGGAGCAAGACCTAAAGTTACCAGTTAAGTTACATTACAACAAATCCGATGGATCATACATAAAACATAAGCTTCTTCTTTATCACAGACAATGCATCACAGAGTCACAAAAAGAACAAAACGATAAAATTCACCTTTCAACTCCAATGGTTTCATCACAAAAGCCAATACACAAAATGGAAGCATACTTAATGCCTCTCCCCAGAATGCATAACGCCAACTGAAACTGGATCCCACCTAAACATTGATCCAAAGCGGAATATCATTACGACAAGACATCTACCCCAGTGCAAAATCACCATGATATACAAAGATGCTACCAATAGAGAAATTTGATTTATTCAATCCAATGACCACAAATAAAGAGAGGTGTATGAAAGGCTAAATTGCAGTTGAAATCAATTGCCCTTACCACTAAGAACTAAGAAGTTGAACAAGCCATTACCTTAGTACAAGGAAAGAAACGCTTAATTTTGAAACACTAGGATACATTCCAAATTCAGAAGTGAAAGGGAACCTTCAAGAGCAGAGAGTATTGCATGTTGTTTCTTGCAACCAACAATTTAAGTTATCGAACTTTTTGATTGGTTTTGTAGATTGGGAGGAAGAGAAAGTGAGGGAAAGGCCAGCAATCACCTAGATACGTGAATTGCTATCTCTATAATTACAGACCCTAAAATATTGAACTGATTTTTTCAATGATGTCATGGATATCCAACAATATCATGCGAGGTGATTGGTACCATGAGTAAAAGCAGATAGATGAGCCTACCCACAGTAAACCAATTAACAAGCTCCAATAGACCCACCCTCACCCAAAAACAAAACGCCCTTATATATGTACAAATATGAAGTTAACTTGCAAAATTTAAAACTTACAAATCCACCATAAACATAGCCCACGGCAATTCCAGTAGGTATACACATGTAAAACATAGCAAGCCATGCTGTTTTCTGGGCCCACAATTGACAAATATTCAGCATAATTGTGAAAATAATCATCAAATACATCAAATATTGTCTACCTCTGAAACATATTTGATCGTAAAGAACAATAGGGAGGGATGAAGAGAAGGGAAAGAAACCAAACCTGAGTTGCAGGAGCATGGTCATCGATGAATGGTGCTGCAAGACTAATGAAAGATGCCTCACCAACTCCAACCAGCCTAGAATGGTAAACCTCAATTATAAACTCACAATCTAACACAGGAAGGTGATGCTGATGCAAAGAACAAAGCCAAAGTTGTAAAATCGGAGAATAGTACAGCATTGTTGCACTCACATGCGACATATTGCAATGGTCCAAAAGTTAATTGAACCACCACACCCAGCTGTGGCAAATGTCCAAATAGATAATCCAACTCCAATCAGCCTAAAAGGATTGTGACTGAAAAGACAACAATGCTTATGAACTTGAAACCAAATCGAGCTGAGGATATCTCCATTGAAGAGATGAACAAGTTAGCAACTCATCTCATGCATACTGTAAGTACTCACCTCTTTGCCAACGATGCAAAGATGGGTGAGGCCACAAGAAGCCCAACCATAAATGCAGATGACAGAGAGCCGTCTTCAAAATTGCTCAATTTAAAATCTCCCCTGTAAGAAACATGCCACCGTAAACCAAATACAACCAACAGATCAAGCGAATCGTGAAAAATAGTGCAAATTATTCAAACAAGTGACCCTAATTAAACGCTTCATGGATTTTCAAAAACTTATCGGAAATGAATCTAGTTTCTTGATAAACAAATGGATAATAAATGCATATGCCACAACAGCCACTGGATTAGACAGTAGAATGCCAGATTAATATTGGCCTCTAAGGCCCGGAAACTCTCATAGGAAACTTCAAAAATCTTACTGAATTCCGGTACCCGCGGTGCAAATGCCGCTAGGATCACAAATCCCAATGCTACCGTTGACACCATTGCTGGCTATTGCTCCTCGATCGACATAATTAATCAAGTTAATCACACAGAACATAACGAGCAACCTGTTTTACATACGAAATAAACAAAATATTTGATCACATTCCACGAGCAACCTCTTCCCTTCAAATGCAGCTTCAAATTTTGAAAATTTACTAGCTTAATTACATTTCCAGATTAAAAAAATGCAGAAACCCCAAGAATTGTTAATTCAAAAGTAATTTAAAGGAAACTGAGTTGGGAATGTTTACCTTTTGGGGGTGAACCATGATGGATATCGAGGTGAGTCTGAGATGGGGCTCTCCGACATATCTGGGTTGGGAGGATCGGACGGCGGAGTTGGGGTTGGAGGAGGCGGTTGATGGTGGTGCTGCTCCTGTTGCTTCTCTCGTTGTTGTGATTCCGCCATAATAATGATGAGATCATGAGAGAGACGAGAGAAGAGGGAGGGGTGGAGAGAGAGAGCCTTGTTACGCAAGCAACCTCCAAAGTTTACAGCACCCTCTGCCTCTCCCCCCTCTCTCCCCTCTCTCGGGACACATCTTTAACCATGTTTTGAAACTCATTTTTATCTAAAAATAATAACAAATATTCATTTTTACCAAAAATTCGTTTAGTAGTATGGTCTACGGGTATTTTTGTTGGAATGGCGAGAGTTAGTAGATTAATAATTATACCATAAAATAATACTTGAGCAAACAAACCAACAATATATATCATAAGGCCATAGTTAAGAGTATTTTTATTTGTGAAAGTCACACAGTCATGTTGGGTTAGTATTGATCCACCTGTACAATATTTGGTGAGCAATAAGATTGACGTCTTGTGAACCTAAATTATAGTATTAGTGAATAGAGAAACAACTGCAAGTAGTGGATTGCTTTGGTAGTTAGAGTCTTCCTCTTCGTTCCTCGTGTCTCGGGTTCAAACTTTTCCTCTCCCCCTAGTGTAGAGAAACGTTGGTAATTCTTTCCCCCATTTGACTTGTTATTTATTTATCATTTTTCAATTGAGATTAGAATAATAATGTAGATGTCTGCATAGCCACATTAGTTAGAGCGTATGTGCTCTCCTTAGAGTTCAAGTCGTTAAATAATGTGAGTCAAGACAATTTAGATTGGTTTAAAACGGTCCGGTTACAGTTTCGTACTCTAATAACATAGAATTCGTTTGCAAATGCTTTTAAAACTAGTAAAAGCGCTTTTGGAAAAAAAATGTTTTTGGGTTTCAAAAGCACTTGAAGTGCAATTAAGAGAAGCACCAGTTATGTGCTTTTAAGTCATTTTAAAAAGCACTTCCAAACACACCCACAACAGAAGAAGAAAGTAGGTTTTGAAGTAGACAATTACATCCACACTCACCCAAATTACGTAAATCTGTTTCCACTAACTAATTCTTAAACTGTAACAACTTGACACCATTTTTTCACATTATTTAACAGATACAGAAACCCAACTTTTCTCATTCACCCGCTCATACCTACTCGGTTTCGAAACTGTACATCTCTAGAACCCAGCTCTCGGCAACGGAAAACCTGCATAGAGGAATACGCAAGCTCTAACATAAGCGTTTAGGTACACGTTCACAAATTTTTCAAGGCTGTATACGCAGAAGTATGGATGTCGCAGCACTCAGCATCCCACGAGAAGTCCATTTCCATGGCATCCGTTATCTTTCTCTTCCACTTCGACGGGTTGTTTTTCTTCAAATAACAGGACAGCAAATTTCAACAACTTTAGCATCTTGATAATAATTGGGAGTTTCGAAGAGAATCTGAAAGTTTAATGACCAGGTAAAGAATCGCATACAATTTCATCCAGGGCTTGGCTTAGAGTCATATTTCCAAACGTAGAGCTGATGAAACGTGAGAAATTTGTGGTCTCGTAGTTATGTTCGACAAAGTTCCTGTTCAAAGTTATAGCCAATGAGACATTTATAATTATGCTTTCAAATGAAATAACAGCACAAGAAAATATAACCATCTGTACGTTTTCATTCCGAATAAGAAAACTTACCCGAACCCCTCGTCGTTGGAGTTTACTGTAATTGGAGCAGCTCCGTATTTTAAAGCTTTTAGCTACATACAACGAATAATTGGACATCAGACAAGGAAAATTATTTCCGTAAGTACATTTCCCCGGAAATTTTAAAAAGTATTAAAATCGAAACTAAAAGGAGAAAAGACAAGAACATAAACTAATACTAGGGAGACGGAAAGAGAGAACTAACTGGAACTTGAAGGCCAGGGTCATGAAAAGATTGGCATAAGATAATATCAGATCCCGCGAAAACCAAATGTGATAACGCTTCATCATTCCCATCTATGAATTGTACATTTGCATCCTGCAGCCAAAGGAGAACACAAAATATGTATAGGTGACGCGAAAAGCATGCAACAACTTTTGTTCTCACATCAAAGAAATACTGCCACCTACGACCTAACAGTTATATACATCAAAAGAATAAAAAGAATCTCATAAACACAACTATGGGTTGCATTTAGCTTGAACATATTAGGGTCTGCAGAAACTTTTGTTAAGACGGAAAAGATCAAAATACAAAAGCAATATTCTATAATGATTTGCCACAAATGTCATTAACACAATGAACACGAGGCAATGCGACCTGTACCTTCAAGGGTTCATGCAATGATCCCAACTTGTTTACACTTGATATTTTGCCAATCCCCATGACGATGTACTGTAGAAAGACACTTAACCATCACATCCACGAGAAACAATCTAGAAAAACAACTTAAATACCAGGTTCTTTAAAGAAAGTTTTCCGAAAGAAA
Organism: Malus fusca; assembly: GCA_035220775.1. NCBI lineage: Eukaryota > Viridiplantae > Streptophyta > Magnoliopsida > Rosales > Rosaceae > Malus > Malus fusca. The sequence continues at coordinate 16,827,892 of CM069059.1, read as the reverse complement.
TGGCTAGTTATTTCTTCCCTTGCTACCAAGCACACTGACCATTATTTTTTTGAAATTACCCTTTGCACACCGTAAAGGCGTTCAGCAAGGCTCGGCCACTAAGCCATACATTTTTCTGATGAGAAAAGAAAAAGGGGAAGTAACTACCTGTACATCAATCCCGCTAGTTTTCGAAAATATTTCCCTCAGCTTCTCCAGATCAACATCTGATACTTTAGAGAAGATGCATCCAACCTGATAAAATATTCGTAATTTGTTGCATTTCCAGTAAAAATCAGAAAACAAGTATAAAACCTTGCATAAAAAAACGTAGATGAAAGAAAGACAAAACGAAAAGAAAGTTAAGTTATTCTGAAGACAAGGCTTCCCCTGAGCAACCAGTCCCATACCATAGATTAATTTCTGAAAGACAATCAAGGCTTAACTCGTAATGTGGATTTTGTCAGATAAGTTAACACACATCTTACCGAAGAATGTTAATTCTGTCCGTGTTTTCAACTTTTCACCTACCTAACATGGTTACCTAAGAAATAACAGGTCGTAACACACCAAGTACAAGCTAATGAAAACTAGGTGTTCACAGTTCAGATAACCTCGGATGCATACGTACAAGAAAAGTAGAAGCATGCTCGGATAACCCAAGGTGCTGCTGCAATGCAGCTTTGCAGACTGTTTTCCCTTTCATATCCTTAGCATTATACTGTACAGGAAGAAAGTTGTCCGTGGATGGATCCCAGGTGGAGTTGTCAAATCCACAAGGAGCAATAATCACTTTGTTTCTGAACGAAAATGGGAACACTAGGTGAATTTTCTTTCAGTGTAAGAAACCAAAAGAATCTGCATGAATGTTTGAGTGAGCTACTTACTTGTGAATGTTCAAGGTAGGATCCAACCCATGACTCAGACTCTGAATAACCCTGCCTTTTGAAAGCATGGATGACATAATGACAACTTTATTGGAGTAAACAACTCCACCCTGCAAATTTATAGAAAATAAAACCTCCAGGGAATCCATGTCGAATATTAAATGAAACTAGACCTTCCGATAAAGAAGGGACTTTGAAGTATGGGAAATAATATTGAATAACAAATGAAATGAGCTGGAAACCAGGACATCATAGCAATGCCGCCTTTTTATGTGTTCTCCAAACTTATATATGGAAGCTGAAATTTGAGGGAATACAATGAAAAAGCAAACATAAAAGAACTAGAGCCTATGTATTGCAACCGTTCATAAATAAATATACTTTATTACCTTGGCCTCCTTCACAATTGTATCATAACCGAGCCAATTTCCATTCAGTTGAAAGTTGAAATGATATATTGATTCTCATTTGAATATTTTAAATTTTATGTATCTACAATCTGAATTAAACAGTAAACCATTCATAAAGTCACCAGGTCAAGGCTGGAATGCATTCTTATTTCACATCATACTCAGGAAAAAGGAAACAATACTCAAATCCTAACCCATCATTGTCAAAATTGGCAAAATTGGCGTGAAGTTTCTCAGACATAAGATAAAATAGTGACTTTAACGTCAGAAGACTATAACATGCAGTCATTGAAAAATATCTATCCAACTGTGTATATTATGCTTTAGTTACATGACATAAGATATATAAAGGACGGTGAATTCCTGTATTATCTTGCAAAACATTATCAAGAGAAAAGAGACAGAATAGCTATGGAATATACCTTCAAGATATTAACGAGATGTGCCTTGGTATTATCTTGTAAACGATCAGGACGGTGAAGTCTAGCAGGATCGAGTCCGCATAACTCTAGTTTCTCTGGATGCTCAAGACACTAAAGTATCGAAACACAGAGCATTATAAATTGGATCCATGTATGTAAAGTTAAAAAGAAAATATACAGCTACTTGCCTGTGAGTTGAGGTCATGGCATGTCAATAGAATTCTTGTACCTTCAAGTCCCTGTACAGATGAGGAAAAACAATTATACGGTGGCACGAATTCCATTCCAAAAATAAATAAATGTTTTTCTCTAACCTGCAACCACAAGTTGGGAAGGGGCAAGAAAAATACAACAAGATACATTAGAAAAATTGACTCTCATGTGACGGAAAACTAAAGCAGCCCGTGACATCAGTACTGTGATGGACATTAAGGTACTTAGATTGGCTTCCATGTTGACCACATAAAGTTTTCTGCCTTTCCACATCCTTTACAAATCGTTTTAAGCAAGGTGCGAGTTGTATGATGCAGGACGGACATGTTACCACGTAAGCAAGCTGTTAGCATCATACCATCTTCCGCACTACATATTTTCCATAATTCACACTCAAGACATTGCCCTCAAATTATATCCATAGGAAAAAGAGCTTCCTTATTTGGTCCTTTTTAAGTAGCTAATTAAGTTATAGCATCTCAACCAGGAATCAAATTTTAAGTATGTATGGCTAAGTACACGATGGGCTGCGCACACCTAGCTACTTATTAGATAACTCTGTACACATACATCATAAATTTGTGTAAATATATATTAAATACGCCTTCCAAGTTGCATTGCATTAAGTTTCATCAAATGAAATGAATTAGTCGCAAATTTATTCTTTGAAAATGAATATCAAAAGAAAGGTTCTTGCTCGGGAGCAAAGAGAAGGATGCGGTAGTACTTATTTAATGGTATTCAATATAGAGCAAAGAAAATACAGTTTTAAGCTGTACCTGTTTAACAGTAATATCCCAGAAAAGTGGCCCAATAATAGCAGTCTCCCAGTTGTGGATATGTATCACATCAGGACGCTTTCCAGATTTTACAATATAATCCAATGAAGCACGGGAGAAATAGGTAAACCTGAATGCATCAAATACATGAACCATCATAGAAGAAATTGTTCATGGCAGAGCTAGATACCATATTATATATAATCCTAAATATGGAGATACGGCACCACAAAAGTTAGGCCTTTTCTTGTATAGAGAGAGTAAGATACCCATGAGTATCTGAATTCATTGATGGTTTTAAAAGCCCAAAGTGCTCAATATAATTTTATTTCTATGAGAGCACACTAGTTCAAAGTAACCCACTTTCAGTTCATATTACTTTAAGTTTAAGAAAGGGCCAATCTTATGAATCTATGTTTTAGTAAGGTTTCCTCCTCTAAGAACCTCATCAAAATACAACCCAAAGATAAATGGTCAAGAATATGAGTGAAAATTATACCGACCTTTCAAAGTCATCTGAGTAGCCATATAGCCTCTCACGATTGAAAAAGGATGAGTAGTATACTGGTTGAATTAAAGTAACTCCAATGCCATAGACAATGCTGCATAACAAGTAGATAAAGCTAGATAAATAAGATTTTCAAACATAACACGATAACAACACAGATGCTTTTCTAATAAAAGAGCTAGTTAGAAGTTAGTTGGTACTTTGGATCTAGAACACAGATACGCACATGCACGCACGCACCCAAACAGGCAGACAGACAGACAGACACGTGAAAGACCTCACCACCACACATTCCAAGTCAATCAATGTAATAATCGGTTTTCTTAATTTTCCCCTTTTAGTCTTATGATCCTCAGCAAGAGAGGGCCCATTTACAAAATAAAAAACATAGCCACGATAGGCTCGTGATCATAATACCATGGCCAGTTAATGGGCAATACCCATGAGCTGGTCAAGTCTGACGTCATATGTTAGAACTCAAGTTCTCACCCAAACGGGTTAGCCAAATGTTGTCAGCGGTGTACCTTGAACCCAGATATATTTGACTATTACCAAACTGAATTTTCTAAAGCAAACATAAATATGGTCTACAAAGAAACAACTCAAGCTTACCCAGTCCAGATTTTGTTCCCATGCAACTGACCATTGTAATATGAATAACATTCTGCCTCAATTTCTTTTAGGCCTTGAACTTCGTTTAAGTCCAAGCTTGAAAACCTAATCACAAGGTACAATCATGAACGAAATCATTAGTAATTGTCTAGTTTTCTAGCAAAATTTATTAAAAGGTTTATAGGAACTCGTGTACAAAATAAAGTCCATCCTTGTCGTTGAATGCACTTTTTCTACCCAAAAACTCTCTATAAACCATCGTTTTAAGAAACCGTTAGATCCTTCTTTCCCAAAATTATATTTTCGGAAACAACAATTTGAACAAAGAATAAGAGAATATTCACATTTTCCATATTCTGCAATCCTACAGGCTTTCTATCTTCATGACCGTGCATTCTAATGAAATAAGCGGCAAGTCTACAGTACGTCAGATCCCATGAGAAAAGAACAGACCTAAGTGAACATACATGGTGTAACTATCTCTTCCATCAGCATTACTACATCAGACTCGGCTTCCTCTATCTCCCTTGGCCATTAGGAATGTGGCAGGCAACTGAATTAAGCAAGAGCTACCTAGTAGATTTCTTGGACTACACGAGGATATGTCAATACCATACTACTGCCACATAGTACCTACAACAGGTTTCACTAAACCAATATTATTGTCACAGTTTCATCTTTTCTTCTAGTTATCAACTTATGATCATCCACCCATACTCATAAGAGCAATTTTTGTCTGAAAGTTCTCTATCAAAGAAAACAATATTTAGGTCTTCCATAGTTAAGCACTCTGAGTAAAAAAACAAAAAGTACAAAGGAGGTCCCATAATTACTTTGGAAGTATCACCTCCACCAAATTCCCCTTCCTTTGTAGTGCACAAGACAAGCCTGTCACATATGAAGCCAAGGATCCGACACAGACCAGGGGTGCCATTTCCGTGCATACATGGACAATGTGAAAGCCATTCCTGAAAGTTTCAAAATAAAACATAACATCACTTTTTGAAAGAGAAAGAAGCGACAAAAAGAATGAGAGTAAACTGCCGATCTCTCCCCTGAACTTTCACCTAACTTTTGATTTACCCCCTAAACTTTGAAATTGGAAAATCAAGGACTTAAACTAATTTTTTTGGCCGATTCCCCACCCGCCCCCCCCCCCCCTTGCCGTTAGTTTTCCATAGATTCCAGCCAAATAAATGTTAACTCTTATCACGTGCACACCGCGTGACTTTCCTTTGAGAACAAAAACTTCACTTCGCTAGACCTTCAGACGCAAAAGCTATAGAATCACACAGATTTGCACAGGTCAAGAAATCTAGGGTTTTCAATTATTTTAAATAATGAAGTGACCGAACTACCTCACATGTTGTGCATATGTTTTCATTTAACAGAAATTTGGATGGAATGAATGAAACTAACAGCAGGGGGGAAATCGACCAAAAAAATTAGTTTCAATCCTTAATTTTCCAATTAAAAAGTTTGGGGGAGGGGGGGAATCGAAAGATAAGTGAAAGTTCAGGGGGGGGGGAATCGGCAGTTTACTCAAAGAATGGAGAAAAAAGCATAGTAATAAGTTGCATAGGTAGTAAAATTCCTCATTTTAGAAGAGATACATAACTGAGCATTGTCCAATTAATGCAGAATCCATGAAGTTTTAAATGCACAAAGCCAAACATTGCATGATTTAAGAAGTTCATACTTTACACAATAACATAGTTTGGTATATTGTCTTCCAAGTGTTCAAAATGTAAAGCTTTGTTTGTCAAATATGCAAACCACTACCTTTTGATTCTCTCGGAGAAGTGACGGAGTTCAGCTAGAATCTCAGTGTCTCCTTTCTGCAGGTTGTTATTAAATACTTCAGGTAAGCTAAATTTGTTATCCATAACCAGCCTTCTCAAATCGGATGCCTCCACGGTGGTAACCATTCCATTGAGGACCATTGAATCTATCCAAAAGAGTAGCTCCCAACAGCTTACCCTATCTGGTTTACAGTACATCAACAGAAAGACATTATTAAACTAACCCTCATGAACTCTAAATACTTCTTTCACTTTCGAAGAATATGATCACCAACAATTGTCCAAAACAAGTAAAACAACAAAGATTTCATCACATAATGGTATATAAGCCTAAATTACACCTTTAGTTCCCATAGTTTAGGCTCAATTCCACTGTACTTTTTATAATTCCAATTTCAATAAGTCCATTTGTATAGATTAGTTCATTTGTATAGATTAGTTCCCCAACATTTCAACGTGCTCCAAATTTACATTTCTGTCACACTGTTTGACGAAAACTTTCAAATTATAACCAAAGCATGTTCATCATGACCCGACTTCACATTGTTAAAAACACCACACCAAATTCTAGGGATGATTAGGGTACCTTGAGGTCTTGCAATGGCAGCCTGCTTTTCCAGCTCCAGTTGCTCAATCCTATCCACCAACAGCTCTTTCTCTCTGTTGATTTTGTTGAGTTCTTCTACCGCCTTAACACGTTGCTGGTTTAACTGCAGAATATCTGAATTTTCATTCCAAAATTGCAATGGAATTAAAACAAGTTAAAATAAATAAACAGAAAGAAAAAAGAAAAAAAAAAGCACAAATAACATGAATTGCAATTGAGGAGTTTGGTTTTGGCTTACTCTTCTGAGCTTCTCTGAAGAGTTTCCAAATGTCTTCTGCCCGAGAGACGGACTCTGCATTTCCATCGCCCTTAAACCTGAAATTAATGGAGATTGGAGTGATTAGATCAAAGTAAAGCAGAAAATTGAGGTTTTAGAAAATAATGATAACACTTCAGTGACTGACTGACTTCATTTCTGAGGAGGAGGAGGAGGCATTGACGGCGGAGCAGCAAACTAGTGGAGTTGGAGTTTTCTGATGCGGTGGTTGCCACTGCCACGGGCGGAGGATCGAGCTGCTCATCAGCGCCTTCATTTTTCAAACCAAACTGTGTGAGTAATGAGGAGAAGGAGTTGATAAAAGTCGTGATTTCTCTTTTCTGTAATTTATTAATTTTGACTTAATTAGCGTTGAAATCACAAGACCTTTTCATTAAAAGAAAACTAACCAAAACTCCAAAAAAAAATTCATTTTAATGAAAATTAATTTTTAAAGGTATAGTGAATAGTACCAGTTAATGTGGTTTTTCGTTAAAAATGAACAGTACCGAGAGTATTTTGTTAAAACTCCCATTAAAATATTACTTACGTATCTGCCGCAACCCAACCGTCTAACTTTACTGGCTATTCTTTCTTTTTTGTTTTTTATAACAAGTTAGATAGTTAGTTGTTGAGGTGATTTTCTTTCGGATTGGATCGGCAACAAATATTTCAATACTAATTTGGAAAAGTTTTGGACTTAAATATTAGTTTTAATTTTGGGTTATCAGAATTTATCAGAAATTTCGAAACATAATTTAGATTTCCTATAGTTTGCAAGACTTTCATCAATTCATACACGATATGCAACTCATGCTCATGGTTCATCTCAAACTATCATGTGGAGACAACTTCATGCACCTAAACTCAAAATTAATTTTGATGGTTCGGTGGTGGGTTCTAAGATTGCTGATGGGTTCGTCATTAGAGATGCTAATGGTTCACCTGTTGTGGTTGGCGGCTCCTGCAATCCTGGAGAAACTACAATTTATGTTGCTAAAGCTCTTACTCTTTGTGAAGCTTTGAGATTTGCAATAGTCAAGGGTTTCAAGGAGGTGTGTGTTGAAGGAGATTCCAAACTTATCAATGATATCATTTTGAACAAGTGTAGTACACCTTCGCGATTGAGGACAATCATTGACGACATTACATCTCTTGCCAGTTTCTTTCTTTTATCTCTTGGTCGCATGTCTTTGTGAGGCGAATTTCTTGCTGATGTCATTACTAGTGTTGACCACTCGATGCAGGACACTTATATTGGGATAGTCATTTCCCATTACTAGATTGTACTGGGAGCAGTTCTACTAGAGGTTTTTCTCTTTAGTTAAATTTTTTTTCCATAAAAACAAGGAAAATTAATGAAAAGGCTTCATATGACAACCAATCCCTAATTTTACGAGTTTATTAATTTTAAAAGAGTGAATTGATGAAAATGCCCCTAGAGGCGAGGTTATTGACTTTCGTTGACTGTTATTTCGTGATGTGTATGGGCTATTATTTTACCGGATTATCGAAGTATTTGACGATACAAACGCATTGACGCAAGTGGAATCGAAATCGGAGCTACAGTTAAAATTTTAAGGAACTAGATCGTAAAGGGCGTTTTAGATATTTTATGGCCTTGGACTGTGTACCACGTGGGGCCCACACCCCATACTCTTCCCTTACTCCCGTGTCTTTCAATTCCATTTACCCTTATTTTTTCCCCTCCAGGTTTTAGTGGTAGTGTTCGTGTTGACGAGGATTTCTGGCAAACGCTGTTATTGGAGACTACTTCCGATGGTATAGTTCTTATTCTAATTTTACTGTACTTTACTTATGCTTTGACATCACGTGTGAAATGGGTTCATTCCCGCTCACTAGCGCATTCTTATATTTAGGCACTGCTAGGTTTAAATTTACTCACATTTTTCACATCACTACACTTTACGGCTTCGTCACCCTTATGGTGTCGGCCAGCACAGCTCGATCCAGAGTTCAAGTGAACATTTCGGGTCGGGGTGCGTCACTTCAAAACTTTGCATTTTAACCAAAAATCATCTAATAACTTTATTTAATGATAAGAACAAAAAAAAAACATAAAATATAAACATGTGTGCCCAACTCGCGTCCCCCCAACCCCACCCCCCTCCAATATAATTAAATAAGAAAAAGTACATGAAAATACACATACATATTATATTATGTATGAATTAGCTAACTATAACAACGATGACACCCATTTATGGGCCTTTGACAAAGCAAGATACACACAAACACACGTCTGGTACTATAATCTTGTAAGGTGTATTTTCATGTATATAATAAATAATATATATAAGAGTGATATATGTAGATTTCACTCGTACCTACTCAAAAGAAATAATATACATATATACAAAGTATAGTACTGTTAAGTTTCATAAACAATGTAGTATCGTTAAGTTTCATAAACAGTGTAGTAGGTTTCATAAACAATGCAGTAAGAGGTGGTCTGGGCACACCAGACATGGGATTCTTTAGACCTGGTGTAGAAGCTTTCCTCTCAATGGCTGAAGCAGGTGTCTTAGACGGCAATCTTTTTGTCTCTAGAGGCCGGCCAGGCCCATTTCCACCGTTGCTACCAAGCTGTCTTCTAGAGTCCATTGATGTTGCATCGGGTCTTCTACTGGCAGAACTCAACTTATTGGGCCCCACTTTAGAATGCATCTGTCCATCCATAGATACCAGTTTCCTTTCATCACGACGGCCAGGTACATCTCTACCATTATTTGCTGAAGGTACATGTCTGCCATTATTTGCTGAAGGTACAGGTCTGCCATTATTTGCTGAAGGTATATGTCTGCCATTATTTGTCGCCATTTGACTAGACCGCACCTCTTTAACATCAGCAAAAAACCCGTATAAGTTCCTCAATGAAAATAGAATGTTCAATGACCCATAAATAAAGAGCCAGATAAGAGGTAGTAGATCACAACACACCAGAATTTGGAACAGAGACATTTTGAGGTGGTCGATCCTTTGTAGGAGCTGGGGGCTCTGCATCGTCAGAAAGTAGAAAAGAGTAATCTCTTGTATCCTTAATCTTTTGTACTTTACTCTTTACATGCACCTTCCAGAAATTCCATTAGCACATAATAAGGCAACTAGAAGACTAATTCAGAGGTAAAACACCAACAAAAACAATTTCTCCAAGCACCTCATTAATGACTTTGGGTTTCTGATCATTTGATACAGATTTCGATCCAGCAGAGGTTGATCCAGAGCTCTTCTTGTTCTGCAGAGGCAAGTGCCATCATCAAACTAATGCACTATAACTTATAGACATGTTTTTGTGTTAAAATAAAAAAGACAAGTTGCAACAAAATATTTTTCTGCAACAAGATTTTAGGCAAGTAAAAAATCTTTTCAAGCATATCATTGTAAACATTAGCATGCTCATAAAATGAAGAGAGTTCCAAGAAAATATTTTTTTGTTACATAAAAAGGAATAGGTAATGCCGGGGTTAAAAACTAAACAAAATAAGCAGCAAGACACAAATCAGGCATGCCAAGTAAGTCATAAAGTTTCAAGACATAAACCTATACGGGTAAATCTAGAAACAGGTTCTCTGACCCTCACCAAGAATCGAGTGAGATTAGAACCAATAAAAGATGTGGAAAGCAAAAGCAACTCCAAAATGGTTCTAGCAACAATAAGATTGTAAATTACACCACATGAAAAGAAGAATCTCAAATAATGTGCGTGTCAAATCAATTTCTTTGAACAAACTAAAGTTCCCACAAATTTCCACAAATAACAAGATACGACATAACACAGAAATTACAGGGCCAAAACTATCCCATAATCATTTTGGGATCAGGACGGCATAAGTGGGCTCATTATATGTGTAAAGTGTAGACCAATTGTTTATGACAGGTACAGAAAAAAAAGTCAATGTGAGCAAGTAATGTTATGAATTTATGAGCTATATCAAAACGAGGGAGTAATAATACATACATGATGGACAGAGTTGGTAGCACTGGATGTTAGGTGCTTGGTTTCTAACAACGATTTGCTTTCTTGAATCACTCTCTCAGCAATAACTGGTTGAGATGGGCCAAAGAAAGATCCAAAACTGCAGAAAAAGTAGGGAAACAATTTAAAATCAATTTCAAAACTTCTATTTTACCAATTACCACTATATTGTCCACAGAAAAATTATGAAACAAATCATCTGTCTGACAACCTCATCACAAAAAAAGAAAACAAGGAACTGCAAATAAAGTTGCAAGGATGACAACTCTTCAGAATGTATTCTCATTTCTCTATATTACTTTCAGACGGTGATATCCCTGGGAAAAAAACATTAGCCTGTCCTAGAAATTGCAACTATAAAATCTATATCGTTACAGGCTCTGGTAGAATGCAAGCTAATCAATACATTACAGAACTATTTTAGTTGCATCACTTACTGCTTCCCTAAAACTTCAGATAACAAGGCCAGATATTGTTCATCAAATAATCATCGGTTACTTACAATAAGGAAGCATTGAACCTAGTATTAGAAACAAACAGAACCGCCTGCCTTGTCTTACTAAGAAAACATGGATTTTCCACGAAGGAAAAACAGCGGTTATATAGTAGTTACTCACTTGTCATTGGGGAGCTTCTTCTTTTTATTACTGGAGTTGGCCAAAGAAGAATCACTTTTCTTCTTTCGTAATTGTTCTTTCAAGCGTTGTCTCAACTCAAGGTATGCCAATGCTTCCTTGGTAGGCTTTGGATCTTCCTCTTCCTCTTCATACTCTTCACCATCCTCATCGTCCTCATAATCCTCATATTCGTCGCCTGACTGACCATAATCCTATCCCAAAAAGTTGTCAAACTAATTTTCTCCAAAAAATAATAGAGTATCAATATCGAAAATTTACATATAATAAAAAACAGATAGACGAAGATCCAAAATTTGCTTACATCTCTATCATATCCCCGCATTTCCCTCTCGAATTGAACAATTACAAATGCAAAGTACCTGAAAAATCACAAAAGAAAACCCTAATTTTTATTATGCTGAACTGAAACAACTGTTCAAAATCGGCAATTTTCGTCAAATCAAACAATTATAACCAAAACCCATATAGGCTCTGTTCGATTCCATGGATTTGGCATTGCATTTGTGCCCTAATTTTGAAATTGGCCAACCCAATGCCGAATCCGCAGTCCGGATGCATAAATTTCATTCTGAAACTATGAAATTCCAATCCCAAATCTCCTTAAACTGAAAATCAGAACGAAACTACTCACCTGAAATTCCTTTCGACCACAACGCCGATCGAAAATCTTGAGGCCTCTGAAATCGAGGATAATCTGTACGGAGCCGCTGAAAGTGCGATTCCGATTCCTCTGCCTTCAAGCCCTAGGTATCGAAAACCAAGTTCGATTGAAGACAAATGGATACGATGCGATCAGAATTCTCGAAGAGAGAATCTGCAAGCCCTAATTTGTACAGCTTTTGGGGTTCGACCGGTTACTCTGAAACGGAGAGTCGAATTTTCGGAATAAAATTTAAGTACATTCTATCAAGTAAATATTGGTGAGCTATTCTCATTGCGCCACGTCATGACGTCAGTCGTCCTTTCTGTTTGCCTGTCGCTTCCCCGGACCGTTTGGCGAAAATGTCATAATTCCATTTGTGTCCTTGTCCCTAATTCTTTTCTCCGTGTTGTATTCAAGGTTTCAAAAACACTAAACGCTAGTCAGGTGATTAGCTGGGTTGGAAAAAATCTCAAAAATTCTAAACCAAACCAAAAATTCTGATCCCAAACCAAAAAAATTCCAAACCAAAATTTCCAAAATTTTCGGTATGTCATCCCAAATTTTCGATACGGGATTCGGTTTTGCATCTCCATATTTTCAGTATTCCCATACCGAACCGAAAATAAATATTATATATACTAGCATATGGACACACATAAATATTTTTTTTTTTTTTGAAATAGAAGGAGAGAGGAAGAGAGTGATAGAGAATGTAGAAGTGGAAAGTTTTTAATTTTTTTAATTTTTAATTTTTAATTAGAGATATGTTAGGATTACATGTAACGAGGCTTTGAAAAAAAATTACAAAATTTGGTTGTGTGAAATTACATTTCTGCCTCGTATTTCTTATTCATGTTTTGTCTTAATTAGAGGGTTAAACTAGTAATTTCATAAGATTTTGGTTGACAATGAATGTTTTATTAATTAGTAGAGATATATATATTATTTTTTAATTACAAGAGAATTATTTCAACCGTTCATTGTTTTGGATTTAATATATGCCGTTCATTTTTTTAAGTCAGATCCCATTTCACTTCCGTAGTTCAGTTCCATTGATTGGTTTCATCCATCGAACTCGAAGCGCAGCCCTTGAGCCTCCCTCACCAAGCCCTCATCTCATCTGTCTGTGTCGAATTCTGGCCAGCCACCGGCCCACCACCACACCATACTATCGTCTCTGACTCTCCAGCCTTCCTTCACCACACAGTCACCGCTCTCTCTCGCGATCTCTCTCTCTCGGGCGATTTTCTCTCACGGACAGAACTCGCGATCTCTCTCACCACCACACCGAGTCCGAGTCTCACTCTCACCCCAAATTAGGTAATTAATTTAGTGTTTTGAAATCTAATTTATGTCTTCCTTTTGAAATTTAATTTAGGGTTTTAAGTTTTAACTGCTAACGATATTGTTAGTTCAGTCAAAATGTTTTAGATGATCAACTTTCCTGATTCCATTATAGCCTACTATGTAGAGTAATAGAACCTTGTTTAAACCTTGACACTGAAAGAGAAACAGAATCACATTTAAGAACTCTCGCATATCATTCACTTAACTCAGTTATATATAGCTGGCTGCAAGTTCAGCTAAATACCCATGAATTAACTAATTGCTAATCACATAATTAACTGTTAGTTAGCTAATTGACAAATAAGATGATTACTCATCAAGATGACTAAACTAATTGACATAGCATCCTATCATTGAGACATGACGTTATAAAGTCTGTAGGTTTGCCAGCCCCTAACTGTTTAAGTTTTTATGATTCAATTTCAAATACTGATGCTTTTGGTTCAAACCAGTTTGATGACATCAATATTTAGTCTACGATCATGTACATTTAAATGCAAATTAATCCTTTTTCCTGGTTCCACTCCTTAACTAATTCCAAATATGAGAGCTCCACTATTTACTAATAAGTGAGAAGAATAATTGAATAAATGTGTTGTGGTGCACTTGATTAAGTCGCGGTTTGGGCAAGGAGAGTAGAAGAGAGTAGTTTTGTAATGTTTTAGGAAATTGGACACTTTGTTTTGGTTTTTTAATTAGTTGAATTTTTCAACTACTCTTTGACACTTGGTTGATCATGCCTCATTATGTACTTTTGTTCTCCCAATCTTTTCATACTGCAAAGAGGAAGAAACTTCTAGATTACTGATCATATTACTCTACTATGATGCTGTGTTGTTAAAGAGTGATTCTCTACTAATTATTTTCTTCAATTATTATTCTTCAGGTTGTTTTTCTTGAACCTGCTGATGCTAAAGCAGCTTTTAAAGGTTTAGCATACAAGTGCAAGCGCTACAAGTAAGTGTTGAAAAATCTTGTATGTAGGTTCCAGCTTTCATGTTTGTATTATCTTTGTGGGGGTGGGGCTACTTATATTCTCCTAGTTTAGAAACGAGCTGGTTTTTATTTGCTTCCTAGTTCAAATACACGATACTTCTATGCTGAATGCTCAGATTTTTGAACCATTTATTTTATTTATTTATTGGAATTTGGATATTTGCTGACTGTGGTTGTGATATATTAATGCGCATTGTTATTTTATTTGTTAGGATGGACGGATCTAGTAGCCAATCTAGTAGCTAATTTAGCTGAAGCTTCGTGCCTAGGCGCGGAGCTTAGCGCTTAGGCAGAGGCCTAAGGGAATTAGGCGAGTTCAAATAAATTTATTATATATCATCTAAATAAGTGTTGATTTATACATAAAAATATATAATTCTATTGAGATAACAAAAACTACAAAATAAAATGATATATAGGTTTAAAATATTAGAACATAATAAAAATATGGGAAACAAGCTTAGAATATGTGTTCAGTATTCAATAAGTCTCTTATAACTTATAAAAAAAAATAAAAGTTGTTTATTTTTTGTAATGAAAGTCACGATCTAGACTGAACGGACTATAACAGACTCCGCAAGTCTACACGTAATTTCTTAACTTTGAAACGCATTAAGAATTAATCCGCACGTGACCAGCAGCGTAGGGCTTAGGTAGGGTTCATGGGGCGTTGGACCGTGCTAATTTCACTGCCGCTGCAAAACCCCAACCTCCATTTACCGCAAAATCCCCAATTCGAAAGATAGCAGTGGCCGATACAAAGCTCGAAGCTTTTTTAATGGCGTCCTAATTACATCCCTTCAGACGCAATCCCAGAACGACGTTGCCTGCATCCAAAGCTCTCAGCTCATATCGAACCTTCACTCTCAGACCTATGCCACACTTCTTTTTGTACTTCTTCCTTGTTTAGTTCTTCTCCTTACTTCTTCAGTTCGCTGCCGATGTCGAATTTTGAATTCGAAGACAAAATTTTCAATTGGTTCAAAGATTTCATGGCCAGGTAACTCTGCTTTGATCTTTTACTACTGGAAGAAATTCACTTTTTCATCTGGGCAATCTTTAAAATTCATCAATCTTGCAGACTCGGCAATTTTGACGAGTTGGTGGCCACCGGAAGCACATTACTCGTCGACTTTCAGCAGGGGCTGGGTAAGTAACATTCTGGGTTTTGTTTCAAATTTGATTTAGTTTCTTAGTAAGTAATATTTTTGTTTTTGTAGAGTTTCTTCGACGACCTCGGATAGATGAGACATCGGATTTGGTTAAAAACATAATCCGAGGTAATGAAACAAAGAGGGTTAAGTCATATGTTGAAGCTGGATGTCTCAACGCTGATGATGGCAGGCGAAATATAAGCAAGTGTGAGTGCAATTCTGTATATATTCTTATGCTTTCTTTGGATTGTTGGTTAGATAATTGAGTGTTGAGACCCTCCTAAGCTCTTATCAGTTTTATATCAGCAAAGATTTATAATGTTATCGAAATATGCTTAATTATTTGTTAAAACTGTTATCTTTCACAATTTACTGGAAATAATTGGAATGAGTTGAGAGCTTGATAGTCTCTTCTTTCTCTTCATTTGAATTCAGTTCTCCGTAAAAAAATTTGGATATCGGATAAAGGCCACTGATTGTACTTATGCTCTTTTATCCCGCTGTAGTGACAGTTTGTTTGTAATTGGCTGATAATTTGTAGCGTTGATTTACTGGGTATCTAACTAACGAGCATGTTTTTCTGATATCTGCCCTTGAATTACTATCCTTTGTTTTTGTATGGTGTTGTTCCCTTACTTTGAGTTTTGCCACTTTTTGATACATTATTGGTCTGGACTATGAACGTGATGTATTTCTTATACATGGTGAAATTCGTGTAGAGAAGTGCATACATGCCAACTTGGACTTTGTGACCATCTAAGTAAAGGTAACATGTCTTTCCGAAATTGTCATTATTTGTTTCTTTTATTATATATCACAAAAGAATCTTGTTAAAGGGAAAGCGAAGTGGTGATGCCTTTACATCAATGAGTTGTTTTATCTGTTCGTAGTAGTAGTAGTTCTTTCGTATCTCGTGTGTTGCAGTTTGTAGTTTGAATGTTTGATATATGTTGCAGTTTGTAGTTTGTTAATGGTACATTTCCCTACTCGATGCAATCTCGCACTTGATGTACTCTTGAAATTTTTGTTTAAGAATGCAAGTGCTGTTGTAGGCAAAAACGTACTTAATGAACTTGAATGCCTCATGAAGGATGTAAATGGCTCAATGCGAACTGCAATGGGAAATTTAACCAACTTTCAGGATGACAGTTTTGCGGACAGGTTGAATGAAGAAGCATGCAACGGTGACAAGGTATTCTTTATCCTTCTTTTCTCTTATCCCAAGGAATATCTTGATGCTGTTTGTACATTCAGTTCTGATATGTTTCTCATCTCTGTTTGTTCCTTCTCCTAGTAGAACTTTGTTCTAACCTTTGCACTCGTATGCTAATACTTCTCTGTATTACTGAATACCAATGTTTACAAAATCACAAATCGCCTTGCATTGCACAGATGACAAGTATTAATACCTGACTCGCAAGCTAAGGTTAGCTATAACAGCTATAACCAACTCCTAATGTCCATCTAACAAACACTAAACAACTAAACCAATGACTACATGACACTTGGCAATCAATATCGACAGATTATTTGTACAATTATCAGCATTGTATCATCTACCCTCCCTGCCTCCGAGTTCAGTAATTATCGTTGCCCATCATTGGACTTATGTCCAATTGTCCGTACATTTCTGTTGTATTTGTACCCGTATACGCACAGACACATGTATCAATGGTAATCACTGATTTGAATGTATCACTAAATTACTCTGATAATTGTATGCTTGGAATTTTGTTAGGGTTTTTGCTGAAACATGTGTGCCTCTTTGTAGCTTCGATGTTAAGGAGTTACTGTCTTTGTAATTTTATCGGGTTGGAGATTTTCTGCAATCTTTACTGTTATTGAAAATCAGAGTGCCTGCACTTGCCTATAAGCATGGTTTAATCTGCAGAGTTTCGGTCAAAGTTTTATGATCCATCATTCACTACAAAATTCTTAGTACAACATTTATACTGTGTATCCAGCTTAAATATCCTCCTTTCTTTACAGTTTTTACTTCACTACTTGCCTATTTTGAAGGTCAATCCTTAATATCTCTGATTTCCAGATTATCCCTTATTTTACAAGTTTTTCTATTCATTTCCTGATCAAAATGGGCAGAGGAGCGGTACATAGAAGTGTTGAATGCATATTTCTATCGCAAAATATTATGATTAAGAAAGTGTAAGATTTTTCGGGAATGAGGGAGCTATATCTTTGAGTTCTAAGATATTTGGCTGATCTTTCCATCACCTAATTTTCTCTCCTTTTTTCTTTTCTTTCTGAATGTTCATTCCACACTAAGTATTCCGTTCCTAGTTCAGATTTGCATACCGCTTAGTAAAATTGTTACACCAATTCTGATTTCTTATGGTTGATGATAACTTCTATAGGAGGAATTTACGTCATCACATCCCAAAAGAAATGAAGTTAACGATTATGCTGTCGTGATGGGGGTCATTTACAGTATGGTCAAGCAAGACTATATGATGCAGGTAATTAAAGCTCTCACCCTGAATTCCCATTATCTGTGCCCCTTGGTACGAACTTTTAAAACATCCAATGTAACAACTTGATGCAGGAGAGGATCGTCTCTGCACTTAATCTCAAGTCATCTTCAGGAGAATTAGAGAGCTACTGCCTGATGTGGTCTTTGCGTCCGTTCATAAATAACGAAATTATGGATTATGCTTGGAAACCTATTCCCTGAATGTTGCGGGAATCTGAATGCCAAGGTTTGCTTACTGTCAGATTGTTAAATTAATTGTCACAATTTAGTTTATTTCACAAAATTATAAATAGAACTTTTTAAAAAATTTAGCTTTTTCTTTAACAAGGAAATAAAACTTTCATTATATTGAATATTAGTTTACAAGGTTAGTGTAATGTACAATCCATTGACCATCCCAAAACCCATGTGACAAAATTAGGTGATATTTTACAGTTTTGCCGGCGGTTAGAAATTGCGACTGGCTGCTGCTAGTATCCACTTCTGTTAGCTTGTTTTCCTCACCAATCTGATAGTTAGTGAAGGTCTCAAAGTTGTTCTTGAATAGACCAGCCAACTTCATGCGAAACCCGAAAAAAAAATTGAGAGAGAGAGTGAGAGAGGCAAGTCGGATTGGAACTTCCTATTCTTACCAATTCCAATTGAAAGTCATTGACCCAAATCAAATTAGACATTTGAAATTGGGGTCGGAGTTGGTCTATTAGTATTAGGAATATATTGCGCACCCACCTTATATTCATTTGTTACGAACATTTGCACTATTGGAGTCAATGTTGAATTCAACTAGTTTCGGCTTAGAATTGGAAAGCAATTATCATTCAATTTATTTGGATCCGAATTGAAACCCTTAGTTCGATCCGACTGTCCGAAATTCAGGCCTTGTTATGAAGATATTTGAAAGTGTATTCATACCGTCCACCTAACCAGTTAGTGTTGACGAGCCATCCAGTACTTGCACCATGCTTCTGCGTCTTCTCAGTCAACATTGCTGCATACTTGGTGGAATGCAACATAAAAATGATGCCCCAAAGCAAGCTGAGAATGTTGCCTGTGGCTCCTTAATACCCTCTTCGGTTCCAGCAACCTTGTAATTACTCAATAATACAGATAATAATAATGTATTCGATGGGGTAGGCTGCACGATTGGATATGAGAAATGATTTTCACGCTCTCTCGTTACCTGTAAGAGATTTGTTTGAATAATCCACCACCCGGGCATGCTCGTAGAACACAGAGGTTTTCCAACACTGCCCCAAACTTGATGGCATTGAAAATGTCAGGCTCCTTCTCCCTTGAGAGGTCAATGCACTTGGTATAGCAAGCACCTTCGATGTTCGACACACCAGTCTCACTCCAATAGTGTTCATCGTCTCCAATTAAGAACCTATTGTGATCCGTTGACAGAGTTGTCTTTCTTGCACCTAATTATTCAAACATGCTAGCAAACATTTATCAGGACCAACTAGCCTCTTAGCATGCACTCTACGATCAAACATCAGTTGGTTCTATATCCCGACAATCCAAACAAGAGCACGACATCTCCGTCTTTCCCCATATTGCAGCAGAATGTAGGGAGATCTGTCGCCTAGGGATGAGATAGCATAAAACTGAAGAGGCCCGGCGTCCATGGATCCGAGGATGACCATTTCTTTCCTAGCAAGATTGATGTCTATGCTGGTAGAGGATGTCACGTGTTGAGAGTAACGATTGCAGGGAAACTGTCCGGCACTAGATGGTGAAGTCTGGAGTTCCGAAATTCTCCGGCTCTTCAGTAGTGGGTGGGATACACCTGCAAATGTACACAAATGAAGCTCATGCACGAGTTTTACAATGACATCAAAATCAATCGTTCGTGAGTCTTATGTATCTTCGTGCAGGTTTCCGACGTGGAACATGCCTCAAAACTTGAATGTTGTGCATGAACAATGAATGGAAAGCCCTGGCAGACAAGATCCGTACTTTGATTTTGTTTTGTGGATCGCATTATCCCAGTTCAACAATTGATCATTTAGAAAGGCCTGCAAATCGAAAATTCAAGACACAAACAATGATCTTGTACCCTGTTGAGAAGTACGAGACCATCTTCGCTTGCTACCAATGAGGGAGGAGGTCATATTTTAAAAAATCGATAAAACACAGAGTATATATAGTGTGTCATACATTCTCCACTCACTTTTGGTGGTAGTGAGTCCACTGGCTTTTTATAGCCACTAAAATCTTGAGCTCCAAGTCTCACATCACATCCTTTGATTTTCTCCAGAGTCCACAAGTTATTTGATCATTGTAGTGAGATATGCATGTTGCATATACATTTTAGCTCCACTTTCCCAAGTTTGGGTTTAATTGCTAAAGGATTTGATTGCTTGGCTCCTGCAAAAGTGAAATGTACTTGAGTCCAAATATTACATTTTTTTGTCTCCAATGCATCCGAAACTTGAAATACTTTTTGAGTGAAATTAAAATATTTGAGTTTCAATATAAGATTTGAGTCTAAGACGGAGCTCGCACCAGTCTGAGAAAAATATAAGTTGAGAGTCAGGTGCCCCTTAGCTAGAATATAGTAGGCATTCTATTATAACTTCTAAATACTGTCCAAAACTACTCAATTTTGTAAATTGGTGACTGGAAACTGCCTTCTTTTCTTTGTTTCCCTTTAAATTTGTGTCCAGATTTTCAAATTAACTTCGAAACAGATGAATTTTGAAGAAAATGAGAGGGGAAGGAAATGGAGAGAAACAACCTCATTTGATTATATATATTAATAGGACATAAAAAAGTACAAAAGAACCATTTAGCATATCTAATGAATACAATAACAATACGGCTACTTCTGAATCTGTCCAATTCTTATTTCCATCAATTGCCTTGACCCCCAAGCTTCCCTAGAGTTTCTAGTTATTCTTCTTTTCTGCCAAGGTTTTAGAAATTTGGTCCGGCCGCAAGTATCTCCTCGGTCAGCTTGTTGTCCTTCCCAATCTTGTAGTTTGTGAAAGTCTCAAAGTTCCTCTTGAAGAGGCCAGCCAGCTTCATCAGAGTTTCATTGTATGCATTCTTGTCCGACCACTGCAACCACATATAAGATTCGGATATCACATTAATGATGAAGGTCAAGACCGAACGAACAGGGAAACGGTATATAAAGAGAAAACCAACTTACAGTGTTCACTGGATCCAGTATTTCTGAAGGCACTCCCTCGACCTCAGTGGGGATTTCAAGTCCAAACACTTCAGTCTTCTTGTACTTCGCGTTTAAGAGGTTGCCGGAGTGGATGGCGTCAATGATTTTCCTGGTGTAGGGCAACTTAATGCGCTTTCCTGATCCATAGCTGCAGGAAAGAAAGATGTTTGTTTGGTTAAGATTTTCTCAAGGAAATGATTCTCTAAAATTATGATGATAATTGAATGCACATATACCTTCCACCGGACCAGCCAGTGTTAACCAGCCATCCTGTTGCACCGTGCTTCTGCATCTTCTCAGCCAGCATTGATGCATACTTAGTAGGATGCAACATTATAAATGCTGCACCGAAGCACGCTGAGAATGTTGCTGTTGGCTCCTTGATACCATCTTCAGTTCCAGCAACCTATAAATTTATCAACAATTAGTTAATATAGTAACCGAAATTTTACGTGTTCACGAGTACAAATAGAGAAGTTGAATTTACCAGAGCAGTGTAGCCACTGATGAAGTGGTACATGGTCTGAGCAAGGTTTAACTTGCTCACAGGAGGGAGCACACCAAATGCATCGCATGCCAAAAGTATGACATTCTTTGGATGTGGACCAACGCATGGTATCTTTGCGTTGGGAATGTATTCGATGGGGTAAGCTGCACGAGTGTTCTCTGCAACCAGAAGAAAAAAAGCTCAACATATTATATGGTCCATCAGAATTATGTATAAGCATAATCAATCACCGTATGAGATTCAAACTCAAATTGTGTGAATTTTGGGATGAAAACAATTGATATTTACCTGTAACAGATTTGTCAGAATAGTCCACCTCTCGTGTATGCTCATCAAACACGATGTTTTCCAACACTGCCAATGAAGAAAAATCCGATAAATTCAAGTAGAATTCAAAAGAGCAAACAAATTAAACACTATTACTTCTTCATCATCTTGATTCTATCATATCCACATATCCAAGAAATCAAGGTTATATATTACCAGCGCCAAACTTGATGGCGTTCCAAATATCAGGCTCTTTCTCACTTGACAGGTCAATGCACTTGGCATAGCAACCACCTTCGATATTTGACACACCGTTCTCAGTCCAGCAGTGTTCATCATCTCCAATCAAGTACCTATTGTGATCCGTAGACAGAGTCGTCTTTCCAGTACCTAAATAGTAAAATGAAAAGAAAAGGCAAATAGCATCCATAAGAAACAATTAAACTGTCATAGCTAACAGAGAGCGAGAGAGAGAGTAAGAGGGCACATATCATATGGCTACGAGAGCAAGACGACAACCGCGATCTATTGACGATACTATACCTGACAATCCAAAGAAAAGGGCAACATCTCCATCTTTCCCCATATTGCAGCCAGAATGCAGGGATAGGATTTGTCGCTTAGGCATGAGATAATGCATGACACTGAAAAGACCTTTCTTCATTTCCCCAGCGTACATGGTGCCGAGGATGACCATTTCCCTCCTAGCAAGATTAAGGTCTATGCTAGTAGAGGATGTCATGTAGTGGGTGTAACGATTACACGGGAACTGGCCGGCATTGTATATAGTGAAGTCCGGAGTACCAAAATTCTCCAGCTCTTCAGGAGTGGGTCGGATACACCTGCGACCCACCGAGTTATAGAATTGTACGTACACTAAGCTAATATCACACATGTTTTCACCTACCTAGACGGAAAGCTACGTGCTTAGGGACGATACATAGGTAATACTCGGAAAAGATTACATGTCAAAACTCATACGCAACGTTAAGAGGACTTATCTGACAGGCTTGCCCAAAGGAGGAAGGAACGTATACATAAACATACACTGCAGAGGAAGCAAATTGTTCATAAAAACTCCTAAGCTTTACTTACATGTTGTGCATAAACAATGAGTGATAAGCCCTGGCAGACACGACCCGAACTTTGATTCTGTTTTCCGGATCCCAGTTCAAAAATTGATCATTTACAAAGACCTGTAAATATCAAAATGTCAATCACCCTTACTCCCCGCCACTCGTTTCTTAATCAACAAGGTACGAAAAAGAATATAGCTATACACAAATTATATATCCGTACT
This sequence comes from Malus fusca, assembly GCA_035220775.1. Lineage (NCBI taxonomy): Eukaryota > Viridiplantae > Streptophyta > Magnoliopsida > Rosales > Rosaceae > Malus > Malus fusca. Next base: position 16,804,901 of record CM069059.1, on the reverse strand, counting down.
CAACAACTAATTTCTTCCCCCAAACAATTTTCCCATCTTATAAACAAGACATATTTTCGGCTACTTTCTAAGTTCATTAAGCTATTTTACATATTTGTAAACATCATAACAGTATGGACTGTAGGGAACAGTCTGACTGGTATTAAATTATCAATGCATCATAATGTGTTGCAATATATCTATGCGGTGTTTCAGTGTCAAACAATAATTTCTCAACAAAGTGAACAGTTGACTGGTATTAATGCATGTTCTTTATGAATAATTCCTTCTTTCCCAGTCAAGTAGTGATGAGGTCGAGTACAACACAGCAAGCATATGATAAATACAGAGCACCGCTCAAACATATATGAGTAAATTATGCGAATAATTGTAACCGATAATATCGATAACATTGCTACTCCCAATGAAATCTTGGCCAAGTTGTGGAAAAGGACAACGAAGATACCATCACCCACGCATCCCTATCTCCTAAAAGCAATATATTCCAAGGATACGAACATGCATGCATTTTTCCACCACCAATCTTTTTCCTCAACATGTAAATATTCTAAACCAGGCATAAAATCTTTTTACCTGTTTTATAAAATACAAGTAAATCTAGTTTTTAATATAATGACGTGGTATTGAATAAACGCGAGTCAAACTTTGAAACTTATTACCTATAAATTCGTCGTTTCTTAGCAAGGAAAAAAAAGAAAAGAAAAGAAAAAGAAAAAGTAAAGACCTTGTCCAAAGAATTCAAGTAATCCACAGCTCTTTCTCTGTTGACCATGAACGTATGCTCGTCCATTTCAATGTTAGGTGAGCCCCTACAGATGAAAATAACCACCACGTCTAAATATAATTACACACAGTAACAAAAGGTAAAAGTGAAAGATTCGGGCAGTAGTAATTATAATTAGTTATTACCTTCCCCACCAAAGGTCGTCCTGGGTGGTGTCATCCTTGACGACGCGTTTATCTCTTGGAGAGCGACCAGTCTTGGCTCCAGAAAGAGTTGCTAGTGCGCCGGTTGACGTAATGAACGACCCTTTCTCATACTTTATTGCCTGCTCATATAACTCTGCACCGCATACCACCCAAAACCAAACATCAATAAAAAAAACCCTAATGTTCAGGGTCCTATCTCAATCAGTTTAGCATATAAATTGAGAGTAACGATTTTCACAGTCTCAATTTAGAGTTTGGCACTCTCATTTACAGAGTAATCAATTCGAAATCTCATAGGTAAATTAGATGTCAAAATCGTAAGACAAACTTTGCATGCATCTGTTTCCGTTATTTGATAAAGAGAAATGTTCTTTTGTTAGACTGTATAGCAACGTAAGTATCAACAACATATTCTATATAAATAGATGTCTGACACGACGTAAGTCTAGCAAAACAACGTTATCCTATCCTATCCATTGATGCAAATTGGGAAGGATAGTCATGTATAGTGGTGATATTACCAGCTGGAGAAAGGTTGTAGAGGACATGTGTGAACTTCAAGGCGCTGTCACTGACGCTAATGGTGGGCGTGAAGTGGTGGTGGTGCGACACGTGCGACGAAACCTTGGGGGTATCGGACTGCTTGGCCGGGTCTCCTCGAACAACCTTTGGTCCCGTCTCTCTCGTCAGCGATGCCAAAGATGCACTATCACCCACAGATTCAGCACAAACAGATCAAAAACCACAAGGCTAGGAAATCAAGCCAAGGTATGCGAATTTTCAAGGTCGTGACGTCAAGTCCATTTTCCCGGACTATGACTTTCCGGGAAAATTCGAGGTCTGTTTGTTTGTCAAAATTAAACCAAGCAGGAAATTACGGGCCTGTCCCACTATTTGGAGATTATTTTTTCTTTGAAAAACACCTTAAAAACCCAATTTCATTTGATCATGAGGGAGGGCCCACGTAATCCTGGGTCGTACTGCGGGTCCATCTATGGAATTTACGAGAAAAACTTCATTTGAAAACAACAAAAATCCATCTCAACAAAATGAACAAAAATGTACTTTTTAAATTTAGAGAAACTATTCACTTGTTAAATGTTAAAAAATAATAAATTTAACCTTGAGAAAGGAGAAAAAAAAAAGGAGAAGGTTGTTTTGAAAAATCAGGGAGTTAGGCATATAGATTGTTAATAATAAAATATTTAAGGTTTGTTAAAGTAGACTGTTATTGAAGATGAATAGTTAAAACATTTATTTTGTTACTCACTTGCTAATTTAATAAAAAATTTAAAGTTTCTCTCATAGATGTTACAACTAGAGGAGCGCAACAATAATGATATATCAAGGCAATCAAGTAATATTATATAAAAAATAATAATCAATATACACAATAATTTGTAATAAAATTTAATTTCAGATACCGTTATTATAGCATCTCAAGTGCATGTAAATTCCCAATTAAATCACAATACGGCGTGCTATGAAATTTTTGGGGTGAGGTTCTAAAATATTTTCCACAAAATAACTGGAAATAAGATAAAAGTTCTAATAATTTATTTGGACTTGAAAGGGTGACGTGGGTGCATGGGTGTGGCGACAAGTGCATACCTGATGGACTGGAGCTGCTGCTTGTGTCGCTCCTCCTCAGAGAGGGTGACGGCAAAGGCACCACCCTGAGTGCCCTTGATTGGGGTGGTGGGTGCCGACTTCTTCTTCTGCAGCGAGTGGAGCTCGTCGATTGTCTGCGCCTTCACAGGTGGCGTACTGTCGTCGTGACACACCCCATTGTCCTTCTTCTGCGTCTGGATCTTCGCCAACCCGTTCCTCGCCGTTCCGTTACCGTTTGCCGCCGTTGCCACCGTTCCGTTTCCGCTCGCAAAGCTGAACTCCCCGTTCCTGTTCGACGCCATCTTCTTCCCTGCCACAAAATAATCATCATAATTCAGTTTCATGTCAGATTTACGTGTAATAAAATTGTAGTTAATATAGAGCCTTAATTAGATTTTGCGTTCATCTCTTTTATCACACGACAAGAAAAGTAACAAATGACAATTAGAGCGGTTTTTTATTCTCTTTTACGTGTCTACTTCTCTTTTCATATCACATATTTACGTGATCAGAAATAGACACATAAAACTAATAACGCCACGCTATGATACAAAAACTTTTTCTGAGTTAATCTCATGATTAGAGAAAAATACAAACACGAAAATAACAAAATTATAGGGGAAAGTTACCAGAAATTGAGAGGTGGAGGAAAAAAAATGAAGAGGAGACTAATGGAAAATGAAAAATAATGAGGGAGTGAGAGAGAGCATCAAAGTTGAGGGTAATGAGTAATTGGTGAGAAGCAAATGGTGAGGCAAAAGAGGGGTGAGGTGGTGTCTTTATATAGGGTTGAGGGAGAACTCTGGTTACAATCTAACCATGGTTAAATCCTATCTCTCCGAGTCCATAGCTCACCTAAAAGGTTAGGATAAAGACCAGCAGCAATTCCATGCTGCCATCACCATTCTATTTCCAACCAATTGTTAAGAGGCAGTTTCCTCATTTGTCCTTTTTTGATTAATTGGTTGGAAACATATGTTTTTGTGGAGTTTTTACTCATTTTAAGCGCTAATATGTAGCGTATTCTATCTTGCCGCAACAATAACGCTTGGTGATGTGGAACCCGTCGCTGGTTGGTTCAATTTCAGTCGTCGATTGCTTTTCAGTCGCTCCTATTAGTTGTTGGGCAGCAGCTTTATCCTCACGAGTGGACTGAGTAGCACTCTGACATGAGTAAAATTAGGCAACTGAATTATACTTGGTCTTTAATCATATCCATAATCCAACTAGTAATTTGCTATAAAAAAAAATAAAAATATGGTAAAAAATATGGTCGGTAACTGAGAGAGAAAAATGGATATGGTTTTGACTCCTTAAATTTAGATATGGTTTCGTCTCTGTAATTGTAACTCCTTAAATTTCGATAATCTGTGGATAAGATTAAATAAAACTTAATATGTTTCCACCATTATTTGCAGACAGAAAAATGCTCTTTAATTGACAAAAACAAGAGAGTGGAAAAACAGAAAGGGATATGGAGGATGGCAGTATATGTCACACTGGTACTAATTGAGACAGAACATGATCACTGATATAGTGCTCCGTTCTAAAGACAACGAAATATATTGAATTGTAACGTTACAAAACGTTGAATTCGTGTATATAAACTGTTCTCATAATAGAGAGATTTTTTTTATTATGATCAGTACACGGGGTAGTACATACAAATGATGAGATATGTATGTTAAAAAGTTAATAACTTAAGAAATAAAATTTATCACCATTTATATTAAAAACACGTGATATACTACCCGTGTTCCGATAACAACAAAAAATTTTCTCCTCATAATAGTTCTCCCACACAGTCCAATGCCATTTGCCATTCATGGTGCATCAATAACGAAGAATCATGGACACAGTTGATTTTGACACAAGATGAGATAAGGATTAAAATTACTCCATTCAAATATATTACTAAATATTCTTGCTTTTATTACTGGCATGTGATAGCTTTAAACTTTTTGTGGATAATATGCAAGGTGCATGGCTTTACCTTTACTCAACTATGCAATGTAAGTGCAATTAATAAAGTATCTTCCTTTCCAAAAAGAAATTAATAACCTGATTTGGCAAGTGATCAATTGGTCAGCGATTAGCACATTCTTCTTTAACCCACTATATTCTGAGTTCAAATTTTTTTATTGTTAAAAAAATAAATCAATTAAAGAGAAATTCTCTAATAGAAATTTCTCATTCTCTCTCAAACCATTTTCATGTACAACAATTATATATTTATCACCCGCATGCATGATAGTTAATCACAAGTTCTCTCATATATAGGATGAGTAATATTGGGGTTGCTGTCTTTCAAAAATTGGTAACAAATTGTTATATTAATTATTGGCCGCTCGGGCTGTTTAATTATCACGTCGACTGTTATTTTTTTATGTGACACTCCTTGGATTCATTTTGTGCTTGCATGGATTCTACATTGGGAGAATGACACATATGACACTTATGCGGGGTATCGTGACATCCAATGCCAATGATATAGTATCATGGGTAAGTCTTTATCCACATGGCATTAGATCATTGGCACTGAAACCACGATGTTGGTGTAATAATGCTATGGAAGTTACTCTCCTACATTGGACCTTGGTAACAAGTGTATTCTCGAATGCCAATAATCACATCACGATATAAGAAGGATTACAAGCATAAATCCTTGTAGAACTAAAATATGGAATCCACCAGTTGTTTGAGAGAAATCCCAAAGAGTTTTTTTATTATTAAAGATTGAATTGATGATTACAATGGGAAACAACCACAACTTAAAAAGTTGTTTACAACACATCGGGACAACTCAAAAGCCTTAAGAAATTAAAACGAAAATAATAGACATTAGGCGGAAGACAATTGAAAAGCCTAAAATTTATTACAAACTTAATTTTGTGGTTCTGGAAGTCTAAGCGATCGTTTTTTTGGCTTAAACACGACGGGCTCATGGTAAATCATGAGTCTTGATTTGCTCACGATTTTCTTCAAAATCAACATATTATACACCAATTCTGACACTAGAATATTTCTTGCTACATTTTCTGTAGCCATATCAATTGAATCCAATATTTTTAAACTTTAATTCTTCTTTTCTAGAATTTGAAATATTTTATTTTCTTCATTTTTCTTCGTTAGAATTGATATGTATCTTTTCCTAAATCAAATAAATTAGAACTTTTTGTCAAAGAAAACCTAACCTCCTATAAAGTGATGAAAAAAAATACCCAAGCGTGGCTAGTCCAACATTCATACAAGCAAGAAACAGCTTTACTAGTTGTCAGGTCAAGTTGTAGTAGTAAATTTAGTTTGACGGACTGAGAATCAGCTATTACAGTGAAACATTTTGTAACTTCAAAAAATGTTGTTGTCAATTATTAAGAATCAAAGACCAAAGTGTTATGGTCCCAAACCAAGGTCCAAATTAAGTGTAGTTACCCTATATAATTAAGATAACTTTAACGAAAGGCTCCTGATACTGTTTATTTTAACGAAAAACTATATTTTTACACTAAAAAGTTAATTATGATAATATTCATTTTATTTTATATTTTATTCTTATCGTTAAAATTTAAAATTTTCAAGTAATTTTTATTAATTTTTCTTATAATTAATCGAGGAAGAAACGTCCTACTTTTCCAAAAGAAAAACAAGGTGTCGTTGTCAGCAGCTTATCGCTCGATCTGTTTAAAAAAGCAGGCACAGCAAATGAAGCACCACGTCATATCGTCGGTTGTCCTGTACTGAAAATTATCCGAGGTTTAAATGAGCATACAATCCCACCTGTCCTAGATACACCGACACCGATTATATTATATCCCCATTTCTTTTACACCTGTCATTTTTCATTTGTTTTGAAAAATTTTATACTTTTTGTAGCTTAATTAATTGTAAACTCCGGCATGTGGTCCGCGAGCCATCATAATCCATGCATATGCATGCACACTGCTTATAAGCAGTGCTCAGGAGTACGTAATAAGTGCGGGAGAAGGACCATTAGTATTATTAAGGGGACTTTTAAGGGGTTAGGTTTGCAGAACTAGCCTTTGCTGCGGTTGAAACTCTTGGGTTTTTGGCAGAGGATCAGCATCGACTTGCTTGGACAATTGAATGAATACGTAATATTTGATTCGTTGTAGATAATAAATTCGATTATTAGATAATTCAAGGTTTGCCACAATCAGCAGTGTGATGATTTGTTTAACTGAAAGTAGGAGGTCATGGTGGAGAGAAAATCTGTACTTAACTGGTATATTGCATTTGTGTGTATAGCACTCACCACGTATTATATACATACAAGAGGATATATCCTCGACTGTGAGGCATCTATGGTAGATATTTCAATATTTATCTTAAGAGTTTAAATCTCATTCTCTTCATCGTAATAATTTAGAAAAAGAAAAGAATGGACACATCAACTTTTGCATTATGTGATTAGCTAATATTGCGAGACCATATAGCAATTTTCAACGCGTTAACTTCAGTGTAGGATTTTCAATTGAATTCTTGATACATTGATTATTGTCTTAGACTTACTCAAATATTACATATGAACAACCCACCCACCTTCGATTCCCCTTCCATTTTCACTCAATATATATCAGGAAAAATTATACCAGAATTGATTTGATGAATGGGTTTCATGTTTATCTAGCTATCTAGGCGTCCGTTTTTATTGAATGGTAAACTGGTAATGCGCCGCAGCTACCAACGGTCAGGGACCAATTCTGACGATTCTGCAGTTGTCAAACCGATGCTCTTTTTTCTAGTCCTAGGCTTTATTTAAGCACAGGAGCACGAGTCCGTGGTTGGTCGGGCTTTAGATTTCTAGATCTTGTCTTCCAAATCCAAAATATTATGCTTTTGAAGAATAAAACTTTTCAGATAATATATTATGCCACTTAATACTAATATTACGGTTTAACAATATTCTTTTTCATCATGAATGAGACGTGTTGGGTTCGAATTTTATGAATTACTACTCTAAATGCAATTACTGCCCTCTAACAGTGGGAGCAATAGTGTCTTTTGACCCTAACAACGTTTAATTGAAGAGTATATATTTACCTTCAACCCTATGTTAAGAGTATGAACTTTGAACCCTCTCCTTTGTATTTCTTTTGCGTGTTACAAGAAGGGATGAGGTGTTCAATACTTATTCGTATAATAATAAGCCTTTTCAAATAAATAAGAATTTGCCCATGAGTCTCAACTCTAATGACAAAAGATGAAATGAAAAACTGAAGGTAAGAAAATAGGCGTTCGTTTTACTTTGTAAACAAATAGATTACAAAAGCCACCATCCAAATTTCACTGTGTATAATCCATCTATACAAGAGGATTTTTTTTTTCTTTGAAAGCAGCGGTATATATTAATTAGAATAGAAATAGAAGATTGCAACATACAAAACAAGCTGGACACCAGCAAATTAAGGGTTACAATCAGAAAACAAAACATCAAGGAGGTTGTCTTGGGGTTCCTCAAACTAGGAGCGAACGCAGGAGGAGGAAATGGCATCGTGAGCGAGAGTAGCTTTGTTAGCTTGGCGACGCGTGTGGGTAATAGTAGCTCTCGTGATCCCGAGCAGCAGAGCCTTACAGTCCTCCATATATCATATAGGATCTTTAAGGAAATAGATTTTTATTTTTATTTTTAAAAAAATGAGGATAAGTTGTGGGATCCACATCACATCGAACTTTAACAATTTGAACCGTCTATGTGGAGAAAAAAATAATCAAGAAAATTATGGAGTTGACATGTGGACTTTTGGGTAAAAATGACAAAATTTTCCTAGAGGCAAACCAAGATTCCCATGTGCATGCAATAGACAATAACTGCTCAAATCAAGGAAGAATCAAAGATGATCAAAATGGTATTTATTCAAATCTCTATCATCACTCTTCATCAAATCCTCACTCAAAATGTAACTCTCAATTTTCCTATTCAATTTAGGATTAATTGACATAATATATTGCAATTATACTCATATTTCCATCATATATGGCTGGTCCCTATTCTCCAAATAGGGCCAACCACTCCCCTATATATATCTCTATTCTCCCACTAAAATGCTAAGTCATTCTCTACCAAAAAATTCCCGAACACATTCTCTTTCAAATTCTAACTTTGGCATCATAAATTCTTTGGCAAAAGCCCCCCCCCATTCATCGTGGGCACGTGAGGCTTTTGGCCTTAATATTAGGTGTTATTATTTTGCAGGTGCATTTTCGTCAAATGAGAAGAAGGCAGCAATTTGCGAAGAAGGCAACAATTTGCATCCACAAATTGGTGCTTTCATTGAGAGTTTGATTCACACGCTCGAAGAAGACTCTCGAATTCAAAGTTTTTAATTTCTCATTCATTTGTAGATTTTTCATACGTTCTTATTCCTATAATTTTTTTATAAAGTTATTTGCATAAACGTAAAAGAAAGGTACAATGACTAGAAATTCAGAAACCACAACGAACAGAACTTCCTACGTTCAAGGATTTGGACCACGACAATCCACGAGGCTCAACGCAACCACGAGTGGAACGGCACCACCCCCACGGGCCACCACTATGGCAGCCACCACAACAGCGACCCTTAGCGAAGCCCAAGCTCACAGTGAAGGCGTTACCTTGTAGTCGTACGCCCGGCCCGCGTTATCTTGCAACAGCGAGCCCAGACTCGCGCCGCAAGGGAGCCTAGCACGGCCTAACTTGAGTAGGCCTAAAACCAAGCAACTGTGGCATGAGAAGTGGTCCAGCACTTGCGGGCCCAAGGCCAACGCGCTCCCTAGCCGAGCCTAGGCCTAGCACCCACACGCACAACTAACGTGGGCTAGGCCACATGCCGACCTGCTTCGGCCCACTCACGTGGCTTTCCAAGCAATCCAAGATCGGTTCAACCATCCCGACTTCAGGTTTCTGGACCGATGATTGAACCAGGGGTATTTTCTCTCTATTTCTCTGCAGATTTGACATATCCCAACTCAAATCTCGTGCCCGAAGTCCATTACACTTCCACTATTCAAGGAGACGTATACCGTCCAAGCTCTTCCAACCCAAATGGCAAACAACACTTGTCTCGACTAGTCATAGAATTGACAAGCGCCTTTGCGCAGTAGACGACCCTGGTGAATCAGCTATTACAGCATACCAAGATGCAGCGTGCCCCATACAAGATGTCCTGAAGTAGGACAAGGGTAGACGACGAACCTCTTCAGCAACATCCCGGTAAACAGCCCTTCGACCAGCCACAGACCGAGCATTTGGGCAGTGTACACTCCCGACTGGGTCCCTGAGATAGTGTATACTCTCGTCTTAGCCTGCGAAGAAGCGTTCATTCTCAGTTAGGCCCACGGACGAGCATACACTCACGGTTGGGGTCACACTTCGATAATCAACATGAGCAACCTTCCAGGCGAAATGTTCATTAACGGCTAGGCCCGTAAATAGCATCATCTACCTTACATCGAAGTAGGCAGTACGACGGACAGAGAGAAACAGTCACTTAATCCTGCTCAAGTTCAACTGGCAGCATGCGAAGAACTCACTCGCCTGCTAGAAATGTACCACATGCACCGCAGCCGCGGCATAGACGAGCGAACACATGAAAGAATAGCCTAGACTAGTAGGTCACAACCGGGGGCAACCGAGAGCTCCGCCACCCCCAATAAAGGTAAATTCAAGAAGAAGTAGAGAGGATCCTGACCGAGGGATTGAGAGATTTCTAACACAAGGAGGTCACTGACGAGGCACTACGATATAACATGACCAACATAAACAGGTTACCCTTCATGGACGAGATCGAGTAGGCAGAGCCTCCACGCAAATCCAGCATGCCGCATTTCACATCATTCAAAAGAGATGAAGACCCGGACAGACACCTAAAGCATTACTGAAGTGCAATGATCCTCTATCGGAACAACGACGCTCTCATGTGCAAGATATTCGCCACCACTCTACAAGGTGAGACACAAGATTGGTTTCACACCTTGCCGCCACAGTCCATCCGGAGTTTCGATGAGCTTTCTTTAGTTTTCACCAAGGAGTATTCACCCTATCGCTCGATCAAGAAGAAGTCCGATCACTTGTTCAACATGAAGAAGAACCCAAATGAGTCGTTTTGCGATTATGTGAAGAGGTTCAAAGTAGAGAATGCAAAGATAGTTGGATGCAACGACTCGATAGGTTGTGCAGCCTTCAAAAAGGACTCCCAGCAGACCACTCGCTGTTCAGAGAATTGATCATGAAAGAAGATCTAACTCTGGCAGACTCTTTCGTTCTGGAGAAGCATGCACTTTAGGATGAGGCTTGGCGAGCAGACAAGGCACCCAAGCAGCCTTGAAAAGAATCGGCAGTAGCTCAAAAGAATGAGGACAAGAAGCAGTACAACAATAAAAGCAGGCAGAAGGCCAAACGCATGGACAGATCCCCGACTAAAGGAGGCCCGATACCCAAGAACTACTCTAAGTTCTCGATCCCGATCTACCAAATCCTCCGCGACATCAAGAGTGAACCTTGGTTCAAGCTACCGAAGCAATCAAAGGGAGATACCTTCAAGTTGGACCATACCAAGTACTGCGCATTCCATCGAGGTCCCGGTCACACAACTGACGACTACTACACTTGGAGGAACTACCTAAAGAAGCTGGTGAAAGAAAGCAAGGTCGACATATACTTGGGACAAGCCAGCCGCACAGCCTAGAAGGAACGCAGACACCGATGAAGAGCCACCAACCAAGATAATTCAGATCAATGGCATCTTCGCTGAGTCCGAGCATTTGGGGGCCACTAATAACTCCAAGAAGAGAAAGATCCAACAGGCTCTACTAGTCTCACTGGTCCAGACAGTCAACACCTAGCCTAGCGTTGACTTCACCAAGCAAGATGTCGAGGGCATCGATTTCCCACATGATGACGCAATAGTGGTATCCGTCCAACTAGCCCACTATATAGTCAACATAATGATAGTTGACAACGGAAGTGTGGTCAACCTACTTTAGCTCTCAGTAATTTAGAAGATGGGTTTGGAAAGCACAATCATACGCCGAGAGGAGGTACTCGCCGAATTCAATGGACACACCTCGATTGCCATCGGCAACATCACAGTTGATGTGAGAACACCGCCAATTGTCTCAAAGAAAATGTTCACGATAGTAAGTGACCCGTCTCCCTATAATGGGATTCTAGGGCGACCTTGGCTGATAAAGTTGGATGCCGTAACCCCCGTCAAGTATCAAAAGATCCGATTTCGCATCTCGGGAGGAGGAGTCGGAGAAATCAAGTCTAACCAGGCCACATCTCGATGATGCACTGTGCAAGTACTGAAGAAGTAAAAAAAGAAGACCTTTACCCCCATAGAAGTTACCGAGGTCCAAAGGGACGACGAAGCTACCAAATAGCAATTACAGCAAACAGATCAAGAATATGGTGTCCAAATCAATGTGCTAGCAGACAAGACGGGATGGAAACCTAAAGAGGACGCCGAGCACATCATTCTTGATCCCCAGCAGCAGAAGAAAACTACTAGAATCGGCTAACGTCTGAGCCTAAAAGAAAAAGAGGAACTCACGGCTTTCCTTAGGGAAAATCGTGACATCTTTGCATGGTCACCTTCTGACATGCCCGACATTGATCCCAAGATAACTTGCCACAAGCTGCACGTCGACCTCGCTGTCAAACCAGTGATCCAAAAGAGAAGGCATTTCACACCTAAACGAATGGCGATCATCAAATCGGAAATTGACAAGCTAGTAGAAGCCGGATTCATAGAAGAGGTAGCACACTCAACATGGCTTGCCAACATCATGCTAGTAATGAAGAAAGAGAAGGGCAAATGAATGGTTTGCGTAGACTATACCGACCTTAACAAAGCATGCCCGAAAGATCCTTATCCAATTCCCCGAGTCGATCTACTAGTAGATTCAACTTTCGGGAACCACTACAAGAAACCATGGATTAGGTGACAGATTTTTTAGTGGTGAGTGCAAATTCATCACATTTGGGTAAAATATGTGACATTTTTTTGAAAATCATCACATTAAGATTTTCATAGGATACCAAAATATTTTGCTTCACTTATACTTTTAGATTCATCACAAATAAGTAAGCGGGAAAGTTTGCCGCCCAATGAAATGTTAATATGTGACGAAATTTAACATTCATCACATAACAAAAGAGAAGGCCACTGACAATTCCTCACATATAACATTAAATTAAAAAAATTAGAAAATATTGAAAGTAATTATCAAAACCCCTCGCCTTCACTCCGACGACCAGCCACCTGGTGGTTGCTAGTGACGGCGACCACAACCTCTCATTCGTCTCCCTCCCTCAACCACTTGCTTGTCTGCTTTTCGTCACTGTCGAAGTGCCCAAGCATTCAATCTCTAAAATCCCCAATATAGGGGGCTTTTCTGCATTTCGTTCTCCAAAACTTTGGGTATGTTCTCAATCTCTAGATCGTATGCTTTTCCCTTTAGCTTTTTGTTTAGTCTCAACTTTATGGTGTTTTTCTTAGATTTGTTTTATCACTGTAATTTTAAGTTATTTTAGGTAATGAATTTGGTTGAGAATCTTAGTTAGGTTTGTAATTATTTTTCTTGGTTGCTTGGGTTTGAGGATGATTAATCCACTTTTTGAATTTTAATTACTTTGAACTTTGATTTTTGGGAAACTGCAATTTCAAAAATCCAGACATGATTATATCTCCATAATTTCTATGACAGAATGTTCGCAAAAAGATTCACATGTACTGCCTGATTAGATTATTTGTCCTGAATCATGAGGTAGATCTATAAATGTGGACATTTTGCTTAGACGGAATAGCTTCCACCTTAATGCTTCAACCATGTTTGGTGTCCTTAAATCCAAGAAAACTGACTAAACTAAAATAAACTTTCCCAGTCATTTAGCATGGGTGGTGAGATGAGGACCGGAGGAATTTTGGTCAGTTTCTGGTCCACCAATTTTAAAACAGCCACATAGCCCCAAGAAAATAGACAGCAAGTGATTTCCAGCAAGCTGCCTTTTTCACATCCAAACTTGTTTTCCCACTTTACAAATATTCATTCGAACTTTAATTTGTTGTACTGAACCCCTCACACATTTTGTTTGACAAGCCTAAGACTTAAGTCATAAGTTGCTAAATCCCATAAACATATAGCATTTCTAGCAGCTTTAGCTTTACCGCATCAGCACAGATCCCAAACTCTAAAGATGAAACAAACTAGTATTAGAATGTGCCTCTGTTTGGGCCCAAAATGTTGGTTTGGGCCGAGTTCTATTCTCGGCCCTGAAGGTCTTACGAAAAAGTTATCATGGATCGTCTAGTTCATGGGCTTCCTAACCTAGGTCGGCCGAGTCGTGCTGCGAGACGAGTAATTGAATCCTAGCACAATAAGGAGTCTCGGTGAGATATAGATATTGATAACCCGGAAGTGAATGCGGCTTGATAAAGGACTGGGTTCAAAGTCATAGTGAAAATAGGACTGGTCGAGATAGTGTTTGGTTAGAATAAGAAGTCTTAATCTGAGCAGGGTTATAACTCGATCTAGAGAGGACCTGATGTTATAAATAGAGGAGGCTGTGCATCATTCAAGCCCCTTCAATTCAACACACAACTGCTCTGCGCAAATTCTCTCAACAACCTTGAGATTTTTTCCTTTTCTCTTTTCGCCGACACACCTTCAGTTTGGATAAACAACACTGTGAAGGCAACCAGTGATATCCTCAGTCGGCATAGATAGCACTGTCATCGTAGAATCAGCCGATCTCGCAGCATCTTCAGTTGGTATAAACAGCACTGCGTCGAGGGCGACTGGTTTGGATTTTTGAATCCTTGTTGGTCGAGGTCATCTCATCAGCCTTCTCGGCGAAGTGAGGTGTTACAGTCTACTGGGCTCGGCACATTGCACGCCGAGTTATTTTATGATTGGATACTCTCAAGTGGGATTTAGAGTTCGGCATTTCGACCGTCGAACCAAGTTTACTATTAAGACTTATATTCGCTTTGAGTATTTGTTCCCTTACACTTTGGTGTCGATTCGGCGTGAGTTTACTCTGACGAATACCATCACTGTGACCGAATCCGGCGACGACGATTTGTGAACTTCGTAAGAATAGTAGCCTTGTCTTCAGGTTCGAGAACCCAATAGGCCGAGACGTGTTCCTTCCTCGGTCACAATCGTAAGACGTAGAAGTCAGCTGCGCACCCAACGCAACGTCAACACATTTTACTCATCGGCCGAGCTCGGCTATCGAGTTGGCACGCCCCGCATTCAACCGAAGGGCGTAGTTAGCTCATAGATTACTCGGCCTGCGCGCCACGTAGGCTTAGTAGTTTTTAGGGTCAACAGCCTCTCATCATTTCTAGCCCATCATCATCACAAACGTTTAAACTAACTTGAATAGGGAACAAGGAAAAAAGAAACACTTAAAAGATCTCTACTATTGACAAAGGATATGAATATAGCCAAGGTATTGGGAGAATATTCTTCTGAATTTAAAAGAATAAAGTAACCATGAACGTTCAAGCATTTTGTCCTAAAATTCTACGGGCTGACTACTAAGTGTGTACATACTATCCAGCATAATAATACACGTCTAAAACTCTAATGGAAATTGAGCACGTAGAGATATGTCTTATGTTCTTAACATTCAATTGCAACATGATAACCCCTCTTTTTATAGACCAAATACAGAGAATAACGGGTAGAAAGTAACATTAAGGGAGAGGAGGAAAAACAACTGGTAAGCACTATTAGTCAAAATTTAGCTGGCACAACTGAATCACTTCAAGTAACTTATAACTTTCAAGTGCTTGGTAATGGTAAATTTTTTTTAAAGTATGTCATATATTATCCCTCTAGTTTGTGTTCGTGTTCTTGTTTATGCTAAATGTAATATAAGCTTTTTCAATAATTGAGTTTGCATATGTGGTATTTTTAATTTTGAGTTGGCTTCGGTGGAGGCCATTTGGACTAAGTTGGGAATGCTCATTTTTTGGTTTCTGAATTCCTAAACGAGATAATCAATTTGAGCAACTTTCCTTTTCTACTACATTGTGATGGCATGATAAATTAGTGAAATTAAATACACAAAAGGAGAATAAAGATATGATATTACAACTGAAGGGTTGCAAGCCAAGGGTAGACCAACAACATCTCCAGAGGTAGTGATATCAGTTTAGCCTTCATTAGTAGTGATATCAGTTTAGCCTTCATTAGTGGTGATATCAATTTGATCTTTATAAAAGTTGAATGCTTTAAAATGACAGTGAATAAGTAGTTTATGGTATGAAACTAGATATATTTTTCTTGTTAATTAATGGAATTTTAATCTAGGATGTTTTCAAGCAAAATTCATATCATCATAAGAAACAAATTAAAGTATTACCACAAGGGGTGTAATTTAGATAGGCTCGTCTGTTATGTTTCGTTCTTCTTACTGTAACTATTTCTTCAATTCTTATTTTCTTCTCTTTTGTTAATGTTATTCAAATTCTCAATGCACCTGCTATTGTCTAGACAAACATACACCAATGTTTTCTTCTCTTTTATTATGTAAGGTTAAGATGAAGAAAAAGAATGTAAGGATAAGATGAAGAAAAAGAAGGATGGAATTAAAGGAGAAAGTATTCAAGAAGCACTTGAGGTAGTGATGGTGATCTTTCGAATGACAATGATACTTGTGTTGAACTGAAGACCATGATATGGTTGATGACTTATGTATTTTGTTGTTGGTTTCAAACATGCACATGGTATACCTGTTTTATTACTAACTCAGTGGCTTAGAATCTTGTTAGCATCTCAATATGTCTAGAGGAGTTAGGATGCTTATGTCACCTTTTGAGATGTACATTTGGTATGTATTGGATGTTACCTAACTTATTGATCAATGAGATGTGATTAACCAAAGTATTACCTCATATTTGTTATGAATGCTAATTCTAGATGACAAAGTAGGGTACAAATTGTTCCTCATAGCTATATGAATATGACACGTGACACAAATTGCGCCACATGCCAAAGGAATATGTGACGCTTTCAATCTCACTTATCCTCAGCAATAGCATTCTACGATTAGATTGCGTGATGATAAATTCCTCACTTATAATTTGTTATGTGACGAACTTATAGGTCACTAACTTTTGTGTTTTGTGAAGCTTATTTCGTCACACGTAAAGTTATTAAGTGACGAATGTGGCGTCACTAATACTAAAAATATGTGGCGAATGAAAAAATTCGTCACTAAACTATAGGTGACGTGCATAGCGACGCTGGATTTTCGTCACATATAATCAAATGTGACGAATTTTCATGTTTATGTGACGAATGTTTGTCGCCACCTAAGCCATGTTTTCTTGTAGTGAACCAGTTGCTCAGATTCTTGGACACATACTCTAGCTACAACCAAATAGCCATGCACAAGCCCAACAAGGAGAAAACCGCGTTCGTGATCGAGCATGGCACCTATTGCTACAAGGTCATGCGTTTTGGCCTCAAGAACGTGGGAGCCACTTACTAACGACTGGTAAACATGATGTTCAAGAAACAAATTGGAGTAACCATGGAGGTTTATGTCGACGACATCATGGTGAAAGGCAGGCAACGATTAGACCACATCGGTAACTTGGCGAAAACTTTCAACATCCTTAGAAAGTACAAGATGAAGCTTAATCCTGACAAATGCACATTAGGAGTATCTTCAGGCAGATTCTTAGGGTGCCTAGTAACCCAACGAGGAATCAAAGTGCATCCCAAGCAGATTCGAGCAATCCTAGAGATGAAGTCTCAAACCACCTTGAAGGAGTTCCAAACTTGACTGGACGAGTAGCCGTGCTCAACCACTTCATTTCGTGGTCCACTGATCGATGCAAGCATTTTTTCAAAGCAATCAATAGGGCACAACGAGACAAATGGGTTGATGAGTGCGAAAGAGCTTTCCAAGACTTGAAGAAGTATCTCATATCACATCCCTTACTATCTAAATAGGAAGTAGCAAATGACTTATACATCTACTTGGAAGTCTCAGAAGTAGCAGTGAGCTCTGCCCTCATACGAGAAGAGTTGTGGGCCCAACTACCGGTATTCTACACTTCTAAAGCTCTTCTCGATGCGGAAACCAGATATCCGAAGATCGAGAAATTAATTTTGGTGCTAGTTGTTGCGGTTCAAAAAATCAGACCATATTTTCAAACTCATACAATCATCGTCATAACTCAGTATCCTCTACGATCAATCCGACATGGTCTGGATGCTTCTCAACGAGTAATGAAATGGACGTTGGAACTTGGCCAATACAGCTTAGTTTTTCGACCCCGCACGGTAATAAAGGCCCAAGCCTTGGAAAAATTCAAGCCTAGCCTAGGCGATGCAACATAGCAACCCAACGACACCCTAGAGGCAACCAAGAATGCCCTAACCACACCTGCTTCACCTGATGGAGAATTATGGCATTTGCTCGTCGACGGCGTATCCAACTACAAGGGCTCGAGAGCAGGCATGGTCCTTGTCACCCCAGAAAGTTCGATGCTTGAGCATGCAATCACTCTAGGCTTTAAAGCATCCAACAACGAAACAGATTACGAAGCCTTAGTAGCAGGCCTCCAAATGGCAAAAGACTTTGCGGTGAAAAAACTTGTAATTCATTTTAATTCCTAGCTAATCACCAGCCATACTACTAGGGAGTACACAACAAAACATCTGAAGATGGAGTAATACCTAGTGAAGGTACGAAAGTAACTTAAGGCGTTTCAAACTTACACCCTCACTCAAGTTCCGCGAGCAGACAACGCCCACGTAGACACGCTAGCCGGCCTAGGCTCCACCCTCGACCATCAATTTAAACGCTCTATTCCTGCGGAATATCTAGACAAGTTGAGCATAGAGGCGGAGGCAGCAGCCAAGATGTCACAGGTTAGTACAATTCCAAACTGGCAATATTCCCTTATAGACTACCTGGTCAATGACACACTTCCCATGGAAAGATTGGAGTCTAGAAAGCTCCAAACAAAGCCAGCACGTTACTACATGTGGAACGACATTAGCGTCTGAAGATCCTACACTGGACTACATCTCCGCTGCCTAGTGCCTTTTGACGACCTAAAGGTTCTAAGTTCAATCCACGAAGGTGTTTGTGGAAATCACTCCGGAGGTCGATCATTAGCACAAAAAGATCTTAACACAGGCTACTACTGGCCTATTATGCATCAAGAAGCTAAAGAGTTAGTACAAAAGTGCGACCGCTGCCAACGCTACAAGCCCATACTAGCACTGCTTGCTAGTGAACTACACTCGCAGACAAGTCATTGGCCGTTCATGTAGTGGGCAATCGACTTGGTAGGGCCAATGTCGCCCGCTACTGAGGGCAGATGCATGATGATCGTAGCAACTAAGTATTTCACTAAGTGGGTAGAAGCATGCCCATAACAACCAAAACTCAAACGGACATAGAACGCTTCATATGGAAGAACATCATTTGCCGATTTGGCATCTGTTAATCCATCGTCACAAACAACGGCTCGCAATTCGTAGGTAAAGATTTGGCAAAGTTTTTCCAGAAATATAGCATCAAGCATCACATGTCCACGCCGAGGTATCCCCAAGGCAATGGGCAGGTCGAAACATCCAACAATACGATTCTTGACTACCTCAAGAAATCTCTTTATGACAAGAAGAGAAAATGGCCAGACGAACTTCCTGGAGGTCTATATGCGTATCGCACAACCAAACGATGAGCAACCGGTGAGACTCATTTCTCTTTGGCATTTAGTTCAAAAGTAATCATTCCTCCTAATGTCATCAATCTAAGTATTACCCACAAGGGTAAAGGAACAACACCACTGCTTGATAACTGGAAAGTTCCTATGTGTGTCAACCTCTGCGCTCCGTGGCAAGGCAGACTGTCAAAAATGCCCAACCTTTACTCACATTCGAGAAAACACTCCCAACAAGATTGCTTGCTCAAAAATCGAAGAGGCACCGCTATCTGAATCTCGAGAGCCAGACTCCCAACAGGATTACTTGCTCAAAAATCAAAGATGCACCGCCCTTCGAATCTCGAGAGCCAGATCCCTGGCAGGATTGCTTGTTCAAAAACCGAAGAGGCACCGCTCTTCGAACTTCGAGAGCCAGATTTCCTTGGATAAAGCTTGTCTGCAATCTTCACACGCAACATCAACTTTCCAGATACCACAGACCACTTTTTCAAAGTGCTCTGAAAAAGTTAAAACACGTGAATCTTGCAGCTCCCACTACATTGCTATGACCGAGAAGGGTAAAGGAACATCGTTACCACTCGCTGTTGGGAAAATTCCTATATATGTCGACCTTCATCCTCCACAGCCAGGCAGACTTGCAAATAAAAAAAAATGCTCAACTTTTCTTCACATCCGAGATGGTACTCTCAGCAGAGTCTCTCGAAATACTCAGCTTATTTTCCCCCCGATAATACCTGTGCAAACAAGCCACACCAGAGCAAGAGTATCTCATATCATCAGGGTTAAAAGCAAGAGTATCCCATATCATGATTTTTCCCTGTCTTTTCCTTTGGCCTTGTTCTTACCTGCAAGATAAGGAGAAAGAGAGCAATCAGTCAGCACTTGGAATCAAGCTTCCAGTCAGGAACTGATTGCCTGAAACCCCTTGCCTGATTACTTACCTAGCATTGCTCTCGAGTATTCATCTTCAACATCTTATGCTTCCAGAGAAGATACCACATCTGCCTGAGGAATAGATAGGGCAAGTGAAAAAGATACAAGGAAGCATGTGGAGACAAGCGTAACAGAACACGTGCCGATACATCCACTACTTTGTCAACAGCAAAAGTATCCCATATCATCAGCGTCGAACGTACTCTAGATTTGATGGACTTGTTTTGACCCTCAAATTCTTGAGTCGGCCTTATACTCTGGAGGAAACCAGAAAACCCTCCAGCTCAGTTCAAGAATAAGCATGTGGAAAGTTACTTCTTCAAAAGCAAAAGTATCTCATATCATCTCTTCATCTTTTTCTTATCTTTATCCTTCTTGCTGCCTGCAAGATAGGGAGAATGAGAACAATCAGCCGGAACTCGAAATCAAACATCTGATCTGGGACTGATTGCTTGAAACTCCGATTGCTTACCTTGTCTGTCACCTCTTTCGGCAAATCTCTTAGCTCGGCGACTTGGGGGACTCCTACTAGATGGTTTGTATCGCGCTTAACCAAGCATAAAACTACAAGTAAGCTTCAAGTCAAATTGATACATTACCTTGTGCATCTCCACTGGTTAAAGATATCACCCCTGGATGGAGGAAAAATACTTCTAGAGAAAATGCCACATCTACCTATGAGACAGATAAAGCAAGTGAAGACGATACCACACTTCGGTACTTAGAAGTTTCGTGATTACTCAACGGCTTGGATCTTGCAAGTCCCCAACCGAGGAGCTTCCCTCACTCGGGAACTTAGGGGAGCATTGTTTGTACCATACTTGATTAATCTCGAAACTACCGAGCACTGGTCAACGTTATACCGTCAAGAACCCAGAAGAGTTTCCCTCCAACCAGGAGGCCAATCACATGTCAACATCAGAAGCCAATCACAACACGACACGTGTCAATATCAGAACAAAGCTAGAAACTCTCTTCTATAAAAGGAGATCATTCTCCCACAATATTTCCTAAAGTCATTTGTACTAAATCATTCACTAGTACATCTTGGATGAAAATGACAAAATTACCCTCGAGACATACCATGATTCCCACTCGCATGTAACGGACAATAACGGCTTAAATCAAGGAAGAGTCAAAAGTGATCAAAATGATATTTATTCAAATCCCTCTCATCACTCCTTATCAAATCCTCACTCAAAAGGTAACTCTCAATTTTCCTATTTAATTTAGGATTAATTGACAAATTAATTGTAAGATATTATTTCACATAATATCTTGCAATTATACTCATATTTCCACCATATATGGGCGGTCCCTATTCTCCAAATAAGGCCGGCCATTCCCCTATAAGTAGCTCTATTCTCCAACCAAAATGCTAAGTCATTCTCTACCCAAAAGTAATGTGTAACAATTACAGATCCATTTATATCTTGATTAATTAACTTTAAATTGATCTGCATATCACAATTCACAATTCAAATAAACCATATCTAACAATTATAGAGGGAAACTTTCAAGATTATGCTTCTTGAATTGATAAGGTGAGGTTTGGTAGTGGCTTTAATTTAAAGGAGGAAAGAAAAGTAACCATCTGATAAGAGTGTTGAGTTTCTACCTATGTATTATGAGTTCGAAATTTTCTCTTTTGTCTAAATTAATGTAATATTTTGAACTCTCCATCTCCTCTTAATAAAAATTAAAAAAATTAAAAAAAATAAATAAATACAAACAACTGGGAAGGGACTATGATGTGTCAAACTAGAGGCAATTATATGTTTATTGTGACATTGATGTGTCAAACTAGAGGAATGGACGTATGAACATAATATGGTATGGCCAGCATTTGTCTGGTTTGGGGGGAGGTGGCTACTATATATTTCTATTTCTTGGAGAAATAAATAAACAAAACAGAAGATGGTGGGAGTTCCAAGCTTGGAGGAGATCAAATTCATATCCCTGAGTGGATCCAAATTATATGTAATAATTGGCTACATGTCAATCGAGAGAGATGGGATATGAATACGTTTTATCAAATTCAAGTTTTCTTTTTCTTTTCTTTTATTCTTTTAGTACAAAGGTAAAATTCATTACTAGCAACACAAATTACAATATAAAGACTCAAAGACCAAAAAGCACAAACAAGCAAAAGTGGACCACCCAAACAAACCAATAAAAACCCAACCAAAAGTTGAGGCCCGAAACAAAAAAAAGAAAAAAAAAGAAAAAAAAAAGCTAAAAAAACTGTTATTGCCAGTGGACCATCATAAATCCACCTCCCCAACCAAGCATCTCCTTGTCGATCTCATCATCCAACCCCAATCATCTATCCGAGCACAGCCACGAAGGTAAGAGAACCAACGACCAGTGACCACGAGCAACACTGTCAATAAAAGCATACAACAAAAAGAAGGTGGTTGTATTAGGAACACCCGAGCCAGTGGAAGCACTGAAGCTCTACTAGTATACACTAATATATATTAAAAAGGAAAACTAATGAAAATGACTTGAAAACTTTGAGTTTTAATGATAAGGACAAAATAAATAGTAAATTGAATAGTACCAGGTTTGACTTTTTAGTGTAAAAATGTGGTTTTTTGTTAAAATGAACAGTATCGCGAGTTTTTCGTTAAAACTCCCATATTAAAAAGGGTAAACCTACTAGTATACCAAAAACTTAAATGAATTTATACATAAGCATATACCAAATATTAAGAAAATACAACAAACGGCAAGTATGAGAAAGTCCAAATATATTAAAAAATATAAATGATCTGAATTTTCGAAATTTTTAGAACTACTCCGATTCTTAAAATTCTGAATATTTGAATATAAAAATTGTAATATAATCCAATTCGATTCCAAAATTTAAAACGAAATTGAAAAGTTATTTCCGGTTCGATCGGTCCAAAAACACCCCTAGGCCTATATCCTTTGATTTATTTACAAGAAGCCAAGATCAGATAAATAATTTTTTTTTTTTTTTTTTAACAAACAGAAAGCAGAAAAAGGTTAAACAAATGCTCCTACTTGAAATATTTCGTGACTAATTCGGAATCGTTAATATTATAAATTACTATGTAAAGTTTTTTTCTACAAAAAATCAATAAAATAAAAATCTAGCCAATGAACTATATAAAAACAATAGACAAATTTGGTAAAAGCATTACAAACTATCAATTTATTTATTACAAGTTATCACTAAACAACCTTAACTTTACCTTTTTTTTTTTTTTTTTTTTGTTTGTTTACAGAGATGAGTTTTTTACACAATAATATATAATACGAATTGTTTTGGATTATAAACACGAAATTATGTAAATTGTCCATGGAGTGTTTAGAGTATGAACTCTTCCCCAACCCTGATGAGCTAACCATTATACAAAGAAAAATATTACTCTGAGAAAAATAAAAATAAAACAGAGTTTTGGTACCCTTTTACCCTTTATAATCATTGTTCTTACAAAATCGACCCCTAAGAATTTTAACTGACAAAACCTAAATCACACATATCCGCCATCTCTGACGCTGATCTGCAACTCTCTTTCGCCGTATCTCCGGCTGATGTGCAGAAACCCTTCGCTACTCTCCCAACTTCGAATGCATCTCACGGTACTCTCTCTCTCTCTCTCTCTCTCTCTCTCTCTCTCTCTCACACACACACACACACACACAGAGGACACACGGCACAGAAATATGAAATTTCTTTCAATTGTGCAAGTTAAAAAAGATGAAAGATTTAACGTAATAGCAGATGTGATTGTTCAATGAATATTTAGTTTCCGTTAATCAATTTAATTCATATGCATCACTTGAAATCTCAAAGAGAAAGAATTATATCGCTTGATTTCTGAAACAAAAAGAAAAAATGCTTCAAACTTGTATTGGACTTCTCTATATAGCACTGTTGCTGTTGGTGTTCAATCATCGTATTTTATACATAGTATTACGTTAATTACCCTAAAACAATTGACCCAACATGTCGAATTAGGTTCTTTTTATATGTCAAGGCTTTCCCTTTTCATACCATATTGCTGATTTCCGCTGCGGATTAGGTTAGTTGGCCAGTACTGTGTGCTCCTTCCATTGAATCCGAGTTCAAATCTCTCTCCCTGTAGATTAGAGTAGTTTAAAACATAGCTGTACAAAATGTTAAAAGAAAAAAAAATGGTTGACCCTTGAACCAGTTTGTAATCTGGGGAGGCTTTCATAGAATTCCCGTGCCATAATATGCCTGTAAATGATTTACAATTTCCTAGTAACAACCAAGAAGAAGCTTAAATAAGTACAAGTGATTATTCAAAATCTTTTATTTGACTTAGATTTTTAACCCTTTTAAGCTCTCTGATTTTTACCTTGCTAACTCGAAAGGCGATTAGTGTAGGGAATTAACTCTCTCGTTACATTTTACAGAAATCCCATAGTTCTTTCACTTTATGTACACTGCATATCCAAATTATTGTATGTTAAGGTGGCTGTATGTTTTTGGAGGCAATAGACAACTGTGGAAAGAATTTGGAAATACACTGTCAGTCTTTGTTTGTTCTAGTGTGTAAGATGACTTATGCCATTGCCCTTGCCGTATGGGTCCAATGCCTAACTAGCTCCGAACTCATATGGTTGATGTGTATCCCCGTTGGGGGGAAACAAAGCATAGGGAGACTAAAGCCACTTATAAATCACATGGTATCCAAAATATGTGAGAAATACGATTTTCCATATCATTTGAATGAGTCAAGGGACTCTTCTACATTTTGATAAATTTGGGACACCTGATTACCTGTGTTCGCCGAAGATTTTCCTTGTAAGAAATTTTCGTTTGCTTTAAGCCATCAATATGAACTTTGACACCCATTATTCTTCCATATTGTTATTTTGTAAATTAGAAAAATACCTCAATTGGAGGAAAAAAATAAAAACCCTTGTCTATCCACTTGTCCTGTTCTAAATGATTCTTAGTTGTGAAATTCCTATGGAATTACGAAGTAAGTTAAGTTTTTCTCTGAAGTATTGAGTTTTAACCGTTTTAACTGTTTTTCTGTTAAGTGTGATGTTATCAAGGGCTTAAATGTGAAAAGCCCTATCCTTTTTTTGTGGTGTATTTCTCTTTTAGTATTTTGAGAATAAACTATTTCATGTGAAGTTAACCTTATTTATGTTGTTTCTTAATGTGTGTGTATAGGAACATATTTGGCAGTTTCCAATCAGGCCTTTGTTTTCTCCTGTGCATTTTTATCAGATACAGTTGTACGCTATGCTTTAACATTTTAAGCTTATAGGAATTCTTTCCTCTTTTTTTGTAGATCCTTTCATCTTCATTTCTCATCCCAAACTACTGCTGATACCGATACAGTAGTATAAATAAAAATGGAGCTGACCACCATTAAAGATGCATTTGATCGTGTTACAAAGAAACAAAAGCTGTCAAGCTCTAAAGCTCAAGAAGTGTTCGATCTGATCGACAAAGAAATCAAGCAGACATTACAGAAGCTACAATCATCTAATGATCGTGAATCTCAGATTGATTGTAAGTCTGCTCTTGCTGAACTTAAAGCCAAGTTAAAAGATATAGCTCCACTCAGTCAGTTGGAAAGCACGCAGAAGGAACTGAACCTAGCACTTAGCAAGTATCCAAAGATTCTGGAGAAATCCTGCATTCCTGATATATCCAAGGCTTATAGAAACATTGACTTTGATACCCACACAGTTAATGAGATAATTGGCAGCCATTTATATCGGCAGGGCCTATTCGAAGTTGGTGACTGTTTTATAAATGAGACTGAGGAATCAGAATCTGCAGCTGCTATGAAATCTCAGTTTCAGGAATTGTTTGGGATAGTTGATGCAATGAAACATCGGAATCTAGAGCCAGCACTGAACTGGGCCGTGACTAACTCTGATAAACTCAAACCAAATGGATCAGACCTATTACTGAAACTTCACAGTCTGCAATTTGTCGA
The DNA here is from genome assembly GCA_035220775.1 of Malus fusca. Taxonomy (NCBI): domain Eukaryota; kingdom Viridiplantae; phylum Streptophyta; class Magnoliopsida; order Rosales; family Rosaceae; genus Malus; species Malus fusca. Next base: position 16,778,764 of record CM069059.1, on the reverse strand, counting down.
AATAGTGCAAAAGGGAAATAGAGATGGGGCTCTCCAGTATTCAAAAACTTGTCTTGCTCCTTTTGCTTCCGAACATATGGCTGAAATACAGAAGCTCATGGGGGGTCTTCTGTGGACTGGAAGGCTTGAGCACTCCCCATACTCTCACTTATTATCACCAGCCAATTGGGACAAAGTGATGGGGGAGCTAACCAGGCAGTTCTGCAGTATTCTGGGTCAGTCTTACAAGAGCCCGTTGAGTGTGACAATGGAGGCAGGGATTCAGGGTTTGCCACCTCTTCTCAAGTTTATGAATGTAATGGCAGGAAAGAGACAGGAATGGCAGTCTATGAAGCAGTTACCAGTACCAGTGGAGTTAGACCGTGAGTTTCATTTCCATTCTATATTTGTGTGTCCAGTATCAAGGGAACAATCAACAGAAGAAAATCTGCCTATGTTGATGTCATGTGGACATGTGCTCTGCAAGCAGTCTATTATGAAGATGTCAAAGAACGGTACAAAAGCTTTCAAGTGTCCATACTGTCCTTCAGACGTCAATTCCGCAGAGTGTAGGCCGCTTGTTTTCTGATGCATCTGCAAAAGGAACTAGTTGCAACCGTGTTTCTCCCCACACTGGGTTAAGCTTGTAGAAACTAGTCCTGCTGTGTTGTGTAGTTACGATATGTGGTTATGGTGCCGTGTCAAAAGTGTCAAAAGCCGGTCTGTTTGGTTTGTTGAAGCATTTGTTGTAAACAGAAAATTCCTTTTACTGGCCGGCGGTTAAAGAAATCCACTTCCCCTGGGGCTAATTTGAATGCATCATGATCTGGACCCCAAGACGAGGACATGCTGCCTCATCCTTCTGAGTAAGTTATACTTCTCTATCTGTCTCCTGCTGGGTCATGTAAACTCTAATGTGCTCCTCAGGCTTCGGGGCTCAAGTGTTGACCCGATATTACAAAGCTGCGTCGTTTGGGTCATGTAAACTATAACCAGGAATATCATCAGACCGTAGTACTGAATGTCACACTTATATCTACTAATTAATAAAATCATCTTTGTCAACCAAAAAAGGTAAAAAGATAAATTAGTCTTCTATCACACAACAAAAAAGATGGGTAATAATGTAATTTCACAGGTTCAAATTTTTTTTATTTTTATTAAAGTCTCATCTACAAGTGATGTTAAAATACCTCTAATATTTAAAAAAAACAAAAAAACAAACCTCCCACTTCCCCCCCCCCCCACGTTCTCTTTCTCTTCCTCTCTCCTCATTTTCTAAAAAAATGTGTTTATACATACAAAGTGTGTAGGCAAATGTTATATTAAAAAAGGATAAATCTACTAGTATACCAAAAAGTTAATTGAATTTATACATTAAGTATGCACTAAATATTAAGAAAATACAACAAATTGCATGTATGAGAAAGTGACACACCCCGACCGAGATCAAGGCATGCTGGCCGTCACGTGAGAGTGACGTAGCCATGTGCACAGTGCGGAAGCGATAAAGATAAGAAATATACGAATAATTAAAAACCAAATTATTAGAGTGCACTACTAAACAGGAAGTGATAAGAGTTAGTTATAACAGTAAACACTCCTAATCAGAGCATAAGTTTAGGTGCAGTCCAGTAGGACAAGTACTAGTTATACAGTACTAAGAATGTCCTACTATTATTTAGATAAGTCAGAACAGCCGACGTCCTCGAGCCACCAACAACAAGCTTACTTAAAACCTGGAGGGGCGCAAAACAGAAAACGTGAGTGGGCAAAAACAAATGTTTTACAAAATCATTTCATTTATCAACCTACTAACACATCGCTGTAAAACATGTATAATTTTTCCCAGAATCAATATATGAACATATGCATAATATATATATATATATATATATATCAATTCAATTCATGCTTCACATAATCATATTCATATGCATGTCATGCCAAGATACAACAAAGTAAACAATCCAGGTAAGAATTATTTCCTAGAAATATGACATGTTAGCCGGAACCCCTGTGGTAGTCTGTACGGCTGAATTCATAGCTCAAAAGTCAATCTAGCCGGAGTCGCTACAATGACCTATACGGCAATATACTGCACATAAGTTGGAACCACTAAAAAGGGGTCTGTACGACAAGATTGGGTGTAATATAATTATGCTCAATTTTACTCTCTCATAATAGTCGGGCGATAAATCGCTAGTCACCTACGAGTCGGAACCATAAATAAGGTCTGTACGACAGGACTGTGCACTTAAGTTGGATCCAATATGAGCATATAGTGCGAGAGGTGACATAAATAAACAGGCTTGTACTTCATATCTCTGGCTAAATCACAATCACCCTAGGTGCAGTTTTATGAGCTCAACATCATTCAATCACATATCACATCATCGATGATTCACATAACCAAACATAACTTACCTGAACTTACCTGTGCCTCCACAGCACCACATTTGTATATATGCAACCATGAAATGCATATTCAGAATATAAAAGCATTTGGCATATTATTTCAAAGCATACTTTCCTTAAAAATGCATTTCTGGGAAATATATCAAGTATATAAATATATACTGAAAACAAAAGCCCACTCACTGGTATGTCGACAGGTCGTAACCCCTGAGTCGCCCGTGGATACGCTCGTCCTCGGGATAAGTCTAACTTATATGCGAATTAACTATAAAAACGTTATTTTAAAGCACATAGGCAAAACTAGCTAATAACTTCTCATACATAACTCAAAATGGGTATATGAATATACCATAGTGACCTACACAACCTCAGGATCATCCCCAAATTTTTAGAATAATTTTTTGACCCCTCACGCGCCGCCACGCGCCGGCGAGCGCATGGCAAAATGCGCGGCCACGCGCAGGGAATCCTGACGGATTCCTTAACTGCCGTTAGGAATATTCTCCGGAATATTTCGTTAAGTCCAACGGTAACTGTCCAAACTAACTGACGGCGTTAGCATATTCCGTCAAAACTGACGGAATATTCCCATTTCTTCTCCGATGAGTCGTCAGTCGCCGGCGACTTCGCCGATTTTTGGGTAAAACTTTAAAATCACTATTCTCCTTCGATTCTTCACCATTTTTCATGAAATTGGTACCAAAATGAAGCTAATAACATGTATAATCACATTATACAAGTTTCAAGGCTTAAATTCTACTAGATTTTTCCTGAGAAAGGTCGATAGCTCGGCTTACCTAGAAACACGTCGATCTCAGTCATCCGACGTCCAAATCCTTCCAACGAAGTACCTCTAGACTCGTGAGGACCTCCTTAAGCTTCCTATGCCCTTAGAATTCCCTGAAACACAAGGTTTTACATGTGCATGAACAGTGCACAAAATCGGGGTTAGGGTTTCTCGGGTTTTCGAAGCATTCACGTCCAACCAAGGGTATCAATATACTCAGGATGTTACAATGAGCAAGAACCTTACCTTTAAAGCTTCGATTCGAGCCTGAAAGGGAAAGTTCGAAGCTTGTCTGTACGAAAGAGGGAAGAGAGAGAGTCTGAGAGATGAGAGAGAGAGCACGGGAAGGAGAGAGAAGGTAGGTGGGTATGTGTGGTCCAAAAGCCACCAATCATAACTAAGAGAACACTTAGTTCTAATTGGTTCCAAAAATAGAGGAATATAGTTAATTGGTCCACACTCTTAAGTATAACCCACAACATCCATGATAATTCTCAATGTTCAAGGGTAATTCCGTCATTCCACATCGTCGAAAATTATATATTTGAGACGGGCTGTGACAGAAAATCCAAAGAAATATCAAAAAATATAAATGATGTGAATTTTTAAAATTATTAGAATTACTCCGATTCTGAAAATCCGATCCCGTTCCAAAATTTTGAAACGAGAATTGAAAGTGTTATTTCCGGTTCGATCCGTCCAAAAACACACCTAGGCTTATATCCTTTGATTTATTTACAAGTTACCAAGATCAAACAAATAATTTTTTTTAACCAACAAAAAACAGAAAAAGGGTAAACAAAAGAAAAAGGAATTAACTTGGCATTCCTCCTTGAAATACTTCGTGAGTGATTTACAAAACTTTGTGTCTATGATCGGAACCGTTAATATTATAAAGCACTATGTAAAACTTTTACTATCAATAAAATCTTAAAAATTTAGTCATTGAACTATATAAAAACAATTGGATGGATTCGGTAAAAGCATTATAAAACGTCTATTTATTTGTTACAGGTTATTGACTAAACGACTTTAGTTTTATTTGATTTTTTTTTCTTTTTGCAGAGATGATCTTTTTTGACACAATAATATACAATATGAATTATTTTGTATTGTAAACACGAAATTCTATTAATCGACTACGGAGTGTTTAGAGTAGAAAAATAAAAATAAAACAGAGTTGTAGTAGCGTGTAACCCTTTATGATCATTGTTCTTACAAAATCGAGCCCTAGAACTTTAACTGACAAAACCTAAATCACACATGTTCGCCATCTCCTTCGCCGATCTGCAACTCTCTTTCGCCATATCTCCGGCTGATGTGCAGAAACCCTTCGCTACTACTCTCCCAACTTCGAATTCATCTCAAGGTATCTCTCTCTCTCTCACGGCACAGAAATATAAAATTTCTTTCAATTGTGCAGGTTAGAAAAGATGAAAGATTGAAGGTAATAGCAGATGTGATTGTTCAATGAATCTTTAGTTTGCGTTGATCAGTTTAATTCATATGCATCACTTGAAATCTCAAAGAGAGGGAATTATCGATCGCTTGATTTCTGAAACAAAAAGAAGAAAAAAAAGCTTCAAGCTTGTATTGGACTTCTCTATATAGCAGTGTAGCTTTTCAATCATCGTAATACTTAGTGTTATGTTAATTACCCTAAAAAAATTTGACCCAGCATGTCGAATTTTTCGGTTCTTTTAGTATGTCAAGGCTTCCCTTTTAATACCATATTGCTGATTTCCGCTGCGAATTAGGCTAGTTGGCCAGTACAGTGTGCTCCCTCCATTGAATCTGAGTTCAAATCTCTCTCCCTGTAGATTGGTGTAGTTTAAAACATAACTGTATAAAATATTAAAATAAAAAAAATGGTTGACCCTTGAACCGGTTTGTAATCTGGGGAGGATATCTAGTATTCCCATGCCATAATACGTCTGTAAATGATTTACAATTTCCCAGTAACAACCAAGAAGAAGCTTGATTAAGTGCAAGTGTTTAATTCTAGTCTTTTAACTGACTTAGATTTTTCACCCGTTTTAAGCTCTCTGATTTTTACCTTGCTAACGCGAAAGGCGATTAGTGTAGGGAATTAACTCTCACTTATATTTTGCACAGATACCATACTTCTTTCACTTTATGTACACTGCATATCCAAATTATTGTATGTTAAGGTGGCTGTATGTTTTTGGGGGTCAACAGACAAATGTGGAAAGAATTTGGAAATACACTGTCAATCTTTGTTTGTTCTAGTGTGTAAGATGACTTATGCCATAGCTCTTGCTGCACAGGTCCAATGCCTAACTAGCTCCGAACTCATATGGTTGATCTGTATCTCCCGTTGGGAGGAAATAAAGCATAGGGAGGCTACAGCCACTTATAAATCACATGGTATCCAAAATATGTGAGAAATACAATTTTCCATATCATTTGAATGAGTCAAGGGACTCTTCTACATTTTGGGTAAATTTGTGACACCTGATTAGCTGTGTTTGCTGAAGATTTTCGTTGTAAGAATATTTCGTTTGCTTTAAGCCATCAATATGAACTTTCACACCGATTATTCTTCCATATCGTTATTTTGTAAATTAGAAAAACACCCCAACTATAAGGTTTTTTTATTTTATTTTATAGAAAAACACTTGAAGAGCTCAATTGGTGAAGGAAAATAAAAACCCTCATCTATCCACTTGTCATGTTCTAAATGATTCTTAGTTGTGAAATTCATATGGTGTTACGATGTAAGTTAAGTTTTTCTCTAAAGTATTGAGTTTTAACTGTTTTTCTGTAATCAAGGGCTTAAATGTGAAAAGCCCTATCCTTTTATTTTTTTGGGGGTGTATTTCTCTATTCGTGTTTTGAGAATAAACTATTTCATGTGAAGTTAAGCAAACCTTATTTATGTTGCTTCTTAATGTCTGTGTATAGGAATGTATTTGGCAGTTTCCAATCAGGCCTTTGATTTCTCATGTGCACTTTCATAAGATACAGTTGTACACTATGCTTTAACGTTTTAAGCTTATAAAAACTCTTTCCTCTTTTTTGTGTAGATCCTTTCATCTTCATTTCTCATCACAAACTACTGCTGATACCGATACAGTAGTAAAAATAAAAATGGAGCTGACTGCCATTAAAGATGCATTTGATCGTGTTACAAAGAAACAAAAGCTGTCAAGCTCTAAAGTTCAAGAAGTGTTTGATCTGATCGACAAAGAAATCAAGCAGACATTACAGAAGCTACAATCATCTAATGATCGTGAATCTCGGATTGATTGTAAGTCTGTTCTTGCTAATCTTAAAGCCAAGTTAAAAGATATAGCTCCACTCAGTCAGTTGGAAAGCACGCAGAAGGAACTGAACCTAGCACTTAGCAAGTATCCAAAGATTGTGGAGAAATCCTTCGTTCCTGATATATCCAAGGCTTATAGAAACATTGACTTTGATACCCACACAGTCAATGAGATAATTGGCAGCCATTTCTATCGGCAGGGCCTATTCGAAGTTGGTGATTGTTTTACAAGTGAGACTGGGGAATCAGAATCTGCATCGGCTATGAAATCTCAGTTTCAGGAATTGTTTGGGATAGTTGATGCAATGAAACAACGGAATCTAGAGCCAGCACTGAACTGGGCCGTGTTTAACTCTGATAAACTCAAACCAAATGGATCAGACGTATTACTGAAACTTCACAGACTGCAATTTGTTGAAATAGTGCAAAAGGGAAATAGAGATAGAGCTCTCCAGTATTCAAAAGCTTGTCTTGCTCCTTTTGCTTCCAACCATATGGTTGAAATACAAAAGCTCATGGGGGCTCTTCTGTGGACTGGAAGGCTTGAGCACTCCCCATACTCTCACTTATTATCACCAGCCAATTGGGACAAAGTGACGGGGGAGCTAACCAGGCAGTTCTGCAATATTCTGGGCCAGTCTTACAAGAGCCCGTTAAGTGTGACCATGGAGGCAGGGATTCGTGGTTTGCCACCTCTTCTCAAGTTTATGAATGTAATGGCAGGAAAGAGATTGGAATGGCAGTCTATGAAGCAGTTACCTGTACCAGTGGAGTTAGACCGTGAGTTTCATTTCCATTCTATATTTGTGTGTCCAGTATCAAAGGAACAATCAACAGAAGAAAATCCGCCTATGTTGATGTCATGTGGACATGTGCTCTGCAAGCAGTCTATTACGAAGATGTCAAAGAACGGTACAAAATCTTTCAAGTGTCCATACTGTCCTTGCGATGTCAATTCAGCACAGTGTAGGCCGCTTGTTTTCTGATGTATCTGCAAAAGGAACTAGTTGCAACCGTGTTTCTTCCAGACTGGGTAAAGCTTGTGGAGACTAGTCATGCTGTGTTGTGTAGTTAGGATGTGTGGTTATGGTGCCTTGTCAAAAGCCAGTTTGTTTGGTTTGTTGTAGCATTTGTTGTAAATAGTAAATTCTTTTTACTGGCGAGCGGTCAAAGAAATCCACTTCCCTGGGACTAATTTGAATGCATCATGATCTGGATCCCAAGACAAGGACATGCAGCCTCATCCTTCTGAGTAAGTTATACTTGTCCTGCTATCTCCTGCTGGGTCATGTAAACTGTAATGGGCTCCTCAGGCTTCGGCCTTAAGTGTTGACCCGATACTACAAAGGCTGTTGAATAATTTCTCACTTTTCTCTTATATGTATCTGTTTACCAACACAACACAGACAGTAAATTTGTGCTTATAGTAATTCAATCAAGTCAGCTTTGTCCATTTCTTGTCTTAGCAAACAAATTTTAGATAGATCTTTGGATTCTTATCTTGTTTGGCTTCTTTCCTCTTTTCTTGTTGCCTCCATGATCTGAGAAAAGTTTCATTCATTTTGGACATTTCATATGATTACGAGGGTTCTTCACAAATAAGCCCTCCAACTCCATTCATATGTAAACGAATTAAGTAATCTTATGAATCCCTGATTCATGTCACACATTGTGGGAACTAGGATACCCCCACAGTTCCACACGCACATGTAATCATATCATGGTGGTGAATTATGTAGGCCGAGTTTTAGTGTTAAGCTTATATGGATATGCCTTTTGGGATATAAATTATATTGGTGGTGCTTTTGAGATAAGCACATTTGAAAAGCAGCAGCAGCAGTGATAGGAATTTTACTACTCATGTGAACGGGATAAAAACTCCTATAATACTTGCAAGAATTACAAGGTTATTGTAGTATAAACGGATCTCGCAAGGTCGTTCTCCACATGGATTATTAATTAATTCGAAGTTAACCAAATTCCAATTAATTATTGTAAAGTAGAAATTGAGATGATTGATTTTTATGGCCTAATTTAATAAAACGAAATTAACTAATAAAAATAAGACAATCTGCAATATTAAAACTAGAGGGAAAAGAAAACAGTTTTTTTTTTTAAGAAATCAAATTAAGAACACACTAGGGTTCCACCATCACCTAGCAATCCTATGAACTTTTACCAATTACTTATGATTTACACATGCCACTTTGAAGGTTAGGTTTTCCTAATTTATATTCTACTTGGAACCTCCAACATAGAACGTATATCTAACTTGCAACCCATCCGGACGTTCGGATCAAATCTAAACATGAAAGACTCATTATGCTTTATGAAAACCCTTTGAAAAACCATGCAATCCTTAAGACGTGGTGTTCATTCTAAGTGAAATTACAATTATTAATCACAAGAAGCCAGCGTCAATTTCAGGGAACTTTCCGACCAAAATTGCATCAAATTAATTTTCTAAAAATCCTAATGGTGATCAGGCATTAAGATAATTAAATAGTTTTTAACCCGGTGATTAACAATTCAAAGTATGCATGCAATCAATCATAAGCAATTAAATAAAAATCACATATTCATGCTAATGCTCAAAGTTTCGCCCTAGCAAAAGAAATTAGTTACGCATATTCATAATTAAAATCATAGAAAATATATTTAGAAAATGATTGAAAGCACCTTCAAGTAGAAAATCTCCAAAACCCTAGCAATTCTCTCTGTCTCCAAAATTGCATAAAATAAAGCGTAGTGAAAAAATGGTAGACGGCCAAGCAATATATCTGCTAAGCCCCCACCCAAACCCTAAAAACAGGTCCTCTATTCCCACTAGGAAACTAAAAATAATAATCAATTAAAATAAAAATCATAACCCTAAATTAAATGGTAAAATTCGCCTAAAATCTGAACAGCCACGTTTTGGACCCATAAGCTGCTCCAAAACTGGCCCAATATAGCTGGATTTAATGTGGAATATTCTGAACACTTCTCCTTAAGGCCACGAACCCATCCGAGGTCATCTTGGGCTCCAAAAACGCAATTTAAGCCTAGAAACGTCATTTTCCAGCACCGCGCATCGCTCCTTTATTTTATCGCCAGAAAATAACCGCTTGGTGGAAAAATCCCAAATTTTGATACGACTAAGCTAAGTGACTCACGAACGTCCTCCAACTGGAATTACTCCAAAATTCGTCCATTTGATCCTGTTTTGCTCCAGAGGAAGTCGAAAGTCCTATATTGAAAATACAATTCAAATTATCAAAATTCTTCCAAAATATACTAAGATTAGGGTAAAATATATAATATAAAATCCACAAATCAAGCAGCAATAAAAAAAGCAGCCACTCATGGAAAAAGTGCTTCCAAAGTGTGCGAAATTTAAGGAAATGATGAGTTTCCCCCCTAAAAAGTGCTTCCAGTGGCCAGAAGAGAACCATGGAAAGAAGGAAGAGTGTGATTCAGAAGAAATCAAAGCCCCTTTTGCAAGCTTAAGTTACTGTCACCTCCCTCCCCTTTATGTAAAGATTTAGCCTTGTAAAGTGTTTGAGAACCTTTTTATTATTTTTACCTTTTTAACGTTTTACTAACGTGCAACTCAAGTCATGGTATTAGGAGTAAATATGATGGGAATGTAAGTGGTCCATGAATATAAGCATGTGATTAGTTACTTCCATGGGAGGGGAAGATTATTTCTTAATTATACAAAGCATGTGATTATTTCCCGGTTAAAGGTGGAGATTTGGACATTTTGATATATTTACAAGTTTTGTTTTGTGAGTCTCGTTCTCTTGGTCGCATGGTGACCAAGAATTAGATTGGATATTATGACTGGAGAATAAATGAATGTGCTTTCACTTGATGATCGGAGAACATTTTTGTTTGTTTTGGCAAATCAGGTTGCTCACAAGCTTTCGATGTACACAATTCATACTCTTCTTTTGTCATTCTTCACTCATTTTGTAAAATATAGATGTTCGATTACAAAATGACATTCTCGGAGCATGAATATCCGCAAACAAGTTATTTGAGTGAGTTTTAAATATCAAGTTGTAGTCACTTAGTACTATGGTCTAGTGATATTACTCGTCACTGGTAAGTGAGAGGTCTTAAGTTCGATTCTCGCAAAAAACGAATTTGAACCACATTATTGTTAGTCCATTATGAGGCTAAGCTCTCCCCTAATAGTTGCAACCCACAGATTCACACAAACCAATATATGTTATATGAAGGAGGGAAGATGTCATGTCAATTCAGAAACTTAAATGTGGTTGTGGTGATACAATCATATATATATATATATAGACACACACCCACACACATACATAAACATACTTATATATAATTTGTATTAAAGTAACGTGCATGCATCCTATCCAAACAAGTTATTATCACCCCCATTTCATTTGTGACAATCGTGGGATCTCCATTGATTGGGAATGACCCTCCTCTCCTAACATTATGATGGATAAAAGGAACATGTGCACATCTCTCTCTTTCCTCTCCTCCTTTTGTTTTTATATTTTATGCATATTTTATTTTTGTGATACAAGTGCGAGAGGCGAATCCAAATACAAGACATCAGGTGAATGGTTAGACATCTTATCTACTTGAGCTTGAGCTACATGTAATAATTTCAAGAGGTTCAAAATAATAAATTAACACATGAATTGAGATTTACAAAATAGGAAGTGATTTTCGCACTTTCTTTTTAATCTTTTGCACTCTTATGCTTAATTATATTTACGGATTCTTTTTTTATTAATTCAATCTAATAGCTAGAGCAAGGTGGGAACGTAGAAATCACTACCCTTACAAAATAGGATAATAAATCTCAGAAGTGCGCCACACATGATAAGCCAAAAAAAAAAAAAAAAAAAAAAAAAGAATAAAAGCAGTCAAATTTGAACACATGCAATGTACCATCCATATCTAGTGCTAAATTCCCCTTCAATTAAATCAATCACTTGGTGTCCATTAAAAAAATCCAATTTGTTCATAGAAATTGGACACTGATTAGGCCTTATCAAATCCCCTCAACTCTAAAATTCTTAAGCGAAAGTATCCTATACTCCGAAACAGCATAGAATTATTGGAAAGAAAAAAAAAATCTATATTCAAACTGTTTTGGCCCTTGGCATCATCTGCAAAAGCATGATTGTTTGTCGTGGAGTCAGTCATTTGGTGGCCAATTTGTCTTTAAACCCACCAAAAACCACACCAACATCACACCAGCTCACACTAACTTACAAAACCCTAACCCATACTGTATCACCTGCAACTCTTTATTGATTAGACCCAACCACCATTTCCAAAAAACACCAAAAACAAAAACATGCATCATCATTTAAAAAATCCAAAACCCATCCCCTTCTGCTCCTTTACATAATATATATGGATTAGTTAAATAAATATCACATTATCGGGGTTTGAAGTATCCGAAGTGCTAGCTTCAGTCGCATGTAAATGCTGATATAGCCGTTGATGATGATCGATGCTACTATAGTTCTCGTCTTCATCAACGGCTAAGACACCATGCGACTAATGAAGCACAACTCCTTGGGTTTTTGGTGGGGAATATACTGATTGATAGAGACAAAACCAAAAGAGTCACCCCCACCAACATATAAATTTTTTCTTGTGGGGGTTTTGTTCAATGTTTTTTACTTTTTTCTCTCTCTTTCTCTCGACTATCACTATCATCATCCACTCCCTTCCAAAAGGGCCACGCCGTCCGTTACCGCTTGTCGCCATTATGGGCCTGGGCCCATTATTTGAAATATTTTTTCTCATCATCATTTAATTTTTAATATCATTATATTCCTTTTTGTATTACACTTACAAAATATATCAAAAATAAATTAAACTAAAATCTGGCATTTTCGAAGCCGTGTAAGTCGCTTACTCTGTTCATCGACTTCCTCATCGTAGCCACCTTAGCCAATTTCTCAGCCGCGCGCCAAGCCGACGTCGGCGTTAGCGGCTCTTGCTTCTCCTCCGCCTCTCCATTATTGCATCCCTTCTTGCTTTGCTCCGCCTCAACCTCCGCCAGCAGCTGAATCTGCCGCCGCCGCTGAAGCTCCGCCATCTCCCCCTCCAAGCCGCGGAGGAACTCCTCCGCCGATGCCGAGCTCGACTGCACGAGCAACGTTCGCGCCGACGATAGCAGGTGGTACGCGCCCGAGAAGTCGCTGCTCCTCTCCACGAACCTCCGCGACTCCGCCACGGCTCTTGCCGCCACGTGGAGGTTCCTTAGCCGCTCGATGTTTGGGTTCGACGATGACGATCGGACGGTCTGTGATCGAGGTACGAGGAGGACCCGCTCTTTTGAATACACAAGCTCATTGGACGACGGGTCCCTGTGTGTGGACCTCACGGACATCACGTTCTGGGATGAGTGGGGTCCGCCGGTGGCGGAAACCGCTACTTTCAGTTCGACTAACAACTCTCGCTCCTCTCCGGCGTAGAGATCTCCGAGTCGGATCGACCCGGATCCTAGAGCAGCGGGCCGACCCGTGAGTGAATACACAGCGGCGATCTCGGCCGGGCTTGAACCCGAAACGACACCAAGTTGGAGACTGAGATCCTGGACCACGACGCTTAGTAAGCCTCCGACGCACTTCGCTAGCGCGTCGTCGCAACCATCCCCGAGTGCGACGGTGTGGACGGGGATGTCGAGGTGAGGGAGGCGCGTGGAGGACACGACGGGGGAAGAAGATCGCTTCTGATTGGCTTCTGGTTGTACGGCATCCGATAGAAGCATGATACTCGCGACGGCATTTTTCTCGCGCCGGTCTTGGATCACCTTAGCGGCCTTCTTGAGCGCGTCGTTAACACACATCCCCTGGCCGACGCCGCAGAGCGCGTCCACAATCCGACGCGCCGAACGACGACCAGCAGAGGTCATTCGCCGTAGTGGTAGCAGCCTCTTCGAAGTGGAGGAATACGCGACGATTGAGAGACGGTCAGTGTCGCGGAGCGACGAAACGACAAGTCGCATCGCGCGCTTCATCATCTGAATCTTCGCATTGCTCGCACTTACGCTCACGTCCACCACCGTCACCAAGTCAATCGGAGCTCGACGCTCTAAAAACGCCGTCTTGGACTCATTGGTTTGCGGTGCTTTGAGCTTCAGAACCACCGCGTGTGTCTCATAACTCCTCCCGACCGCCACAACCGCCGATTCCGGCAACAGACTGACCTCCACATTCTTAACATTCCGGTCAGCCGAGGCAAAACGCGATTGAGGCTTGGAACTCGTATTCACAAAGAACCCCTGGAATTCAACGGCGTCGTTTTCGTCGTCGTTCTCTTCTGGTATTGGGTTGAAGCGGGAACCGGAGGTTGGGGACGAAAGCGGCTCATCGTCATTGTAAACTCTCAGAGGCTTAGTCTTGACGTCTCTGGGCTTCTTGGGTGATGAAATTGGCGGCGGTTTGTGTTGGGTTTGTGGTTTGTGGATGGAGATTAACGGCAGCTCCTTCCAGGCGGTACTGCAGACGGGGCACAGGAGGAGGCTGTTCTTCTTCACGTGGGCGGAGATGCAGGCGAAGTGGAAGGAATGGGAGCACTCCGCCGTAAAAATGGCGGTGCCCTGACCGCTTTTCACACTCTGTAAGCAGATTCCGCATCTACTCTGCAAAAAGAAGGAAAAATAATCGTCACTATGATGTTTTTGGTACTAAAAGTTGAATTTTTTTTTTCTCCGTTTTTTTTTTAAAAAAAAAAGAAGGAAATTATGAAAAGGGGATTGTTGAAAAAGATGCTTACTTTGGAGAGGCGTAGGGTGGACTTGAGGAGGGAGAAGCTGGAGGGGGATTTTGGGGACGATGGGTTGGAGCGCTGGAAGTGAAAAAGCAGTCTAGGGCTGTAGCTGCTTGCTTTTTTGGGGGTTGTGGCGGCGGAGGAGACGTTGCATTGGAGTTTTGGGGAGTTGGGAAGTGAGGAAGTGGGGGTGTTGGTGGCGGTGGTTCGGCAGCGGAGGCCGGGGCTGGAGACTACAGATTGAGCTTGGGATTGAGATTGGAGGCGTGTGGTTGAAGGGTTGGAAAAGAATCCAAATTTGGAGTTGATTCTGGGGCTCTGCTGATTGCCGTTGTTGTGATGTTGCTGCTGCTTCTCAATAAGCACTTTAGAGTCTCTGTCTTTGGTGATGGATGTGCAAAAGGCCCTTCGCCAGCCAGTCACCATTTTCGAGCCTCTCTCGAAATCTGCTTCTCGAATAAGCACTTGCGGAGGAAGAAAAAGAGGGGTTTGATTTGGAAAAGAGTGGGATTTAGGAAGAAGCAGATGGGGTTGTCACCTTGGTCTTTTGCATGTTTCCATTTCCCATGTTACTCTGCAGCCTCTGAGTAAGAAGTAGCTGCTTCTGCTTTTCCTATTGCATCAATTGCTCTGCCTTCTCCTCTGTGCTTTCACTTTCTTTCAGAATTCAGAACACAACACAGCAATTGGAAAGTCTTCGCTGCTCTTGCCAAAATTCAATGCTCTCTCTCTCTAGAACTCTTTCTCTCTCTGGGACTCTAGGGCTCTACCTATAGGATGATAGATGTATGATATAATGCCAATATACAACAGAGGCTTCCCTTCCCTTCCCTTCTCTTCCCTTCCCTTCCATTATTATCAACATTTATTTATGATATTTATACTTTAATTGGGGAAAAAATTAGAAGATTGATGCCATTGGGATTAACATTTTTAATTAGGTGACCGGCAAGTGGAGGTTGTTTTTAATTTTACCTATCCAAACAGTAACAAGTCAACCGGACCCGCTCTTGGAATTGAGGCATCACTGCCCCCATTTCCATGTTTGGACGGGACACCGACCTCTGCTGCACGCACAACTCCTTTATCTTAATATCACATAACGGCACATTTACACTAGACTAGAATCTAGAGAGGTGAATTCCAAACTCGTAAATTTAAAATTTCTTACTTACGGATAAAAAAAGATATTACAAACTGAATGTTTCTACAAAGTGTCTACGAAATGACTCCTTAATTTTTTTGCATGCTCTAATTTTGGCAAGACTCTTTTGTCTGGCACTTGGACTACGGCTAAATAGACGAGGGTGAGACCAAACGGTGGGAGTTTGGTGAGCCTGAAAAATCAAGGGATGGGCAAGCGTTGTTTTTTGTGTGTATGTGCCATAACGATGAAGTAGGCCAAGTTTTGAACCGAATAGTAACCTTGGTATACCGCGTGAATCAGGTTTTTCAGCCGTTAAATCTTTTATACTTTGGCTTTGTTAATACACTGAAAATTTTAGTCATTACATCATTGACCAACGGTCTAACTATCAAGATGTAATGACTAATAAGTTACGATCTTGAAAATACACCGAAACATAGTACAATTTCGAACCTCTCACAGTACCATATTATTGTACTTTTGGGTAGGGAGGAGATCTTGGAATGAAATGGATAGGTTGGAGGGTGGCTATCTTTTTTCTTACCCTTGTACACCCTTTTACCTTTACTTGACAAAGCAAAATACAAAATTTCCAATCGACTTGTTATTGCCATGAATTGGTTTATTACTCAACACAGTGAGGTTGGTGTTCCTGCAGTGTGCAGAGAGTCACAGACGAGGAGGACGACCCCCCAAAACTTTGATCCCCCTCTCTCTGCTCCTATCCATTCCAGTGTGGGGTCCATTCCGTTGGGAGAAAAATAATGCCCGTATTGAATGGGAATGAGATTCATTCTAGAAGTTTGTATTTAAAGTTGGCGGACTGGGAGATCTGAATTGTTCAAGTTTTAGAATTTTTATCAAGTGGGGCAATGCAATAAACTAATAAGAATTGTATGATTAAAATTGAATCGTCCGAATTTCTTAGTCCACGATCTTCTTTTAATACAAAGATCCGAGTTGATCTTTATACTATTGAATGGTTGGAATCATTGACGGGAGGGCTTTAATGGTCATTTCACCGACTGATTTGTGATTGTGGATTATTATTGCTGCATCGATCCCTAGGAATCCAAAATCCCAGAGACGCTACAGAGAGAGAATCAAGCAAATCCTAGCCCCATGAAATTTCAATGGCACTGTTGCTTATATTATTTGACTCCATTATTTGTCTTATTTTTAGGTTTTACAAGAGCCTTCTATAGTGGATTGGAAAATTAATCTTCAATTTAACTCAGCTCCATCAAACTCGCATTAGAGTTATAGAAATCGAACTCATACCGGATTGAGTTAAAAAAATCAAACTCACTCAAGTTAATGTGAATGACATTAGCATCCTATCTAGGCCACGATAAACTTTTTTTTGTTTAAAATCTCGGAAGCGTAATTCGTTAGCAAAGAAAATATGTTAATTAGGATGAAATGGTCATATTTGGGATGTTAATGAGCTTACTAAATTACCCTTAAGTTTGATAGGTTGACCATAGCATAACCAAAACCTAAATCATTAAATAAATTTGATCTAATTGAACATGTATTTCAGTATGGCAACCTAGTTTTTCATTGGTCATAACAATTTGCAAGCAAGCTAGGTGCCTACTTTTGCCAAAATAATTATCTAATTATTGAGAAAGCTATGAACTAACTTTGTTTATGAAAAACTTAGGCACACCATTAATGCGATAAAGATTTCTGAACCATATAAATTATATGCAAGCAGCAGCTTTTTTTGAATCTGGTGGCAAACCTATCATCCATAGATTTTTGGAATGGCCTTAAAATATGAAGGTCAACCCAATTTTTTTCGTGAAATCAATAATTAGTTTGTGTAGAAAATATGAATCTCTCATATTTTGGTGCTCGTTTGGATGTACTTTTAAAATGACTGAAAGCGTTTTTAGAAAAAATGTTTTTAGGTTTTAAAAACATTTTAAGCGCTTTATACAAGAAGCACCAGTTATATGCTTCTTTCATAAAGTACTTTAAGTGTTTTTTCCAAGATTTACTGACATTTTTACTAATGATTGTTTCCAAAAATATTTTTACCAAAAACGCTTTTAGTTATTTTAAAAGCGCATCCAAAAGAGCTCTTGGTTTTTTGGTTAATGATCTCTCAAATTTTCAATCTTAAAGTACAAGTAAAAGAGTTGATTTGTACGAACAGGACGACATAACTTATACTTTGGAGATGCTATCAACCTTCTTATTTGTGTGTTGTACGATAATCAGAATAGTCTATATTTAAGCACCGTTTAAGTTTATAGTTTCAAGAGGAAGAAAGTGAGGGTTTCACCATAAATACAATTAGCAATATGGAAAGTAGCCAACATTTTTTTAAACTCTTGCATGGTTTGGTCCCTCGTCATGTGTGGCGAATTCTCAATGCTAACACGTAGGCAACACAAATTAAGTGAATTTTCAATCGTAACAAGTGAGTAACACAAATTGGGTGACATGAAACATGTGTGAATTTTCGATCAACATTGTTAAAGTTTTAGTGCTAATTGATTATCATGGTTTGTCTATTTATTTAGTAATATTAAAAATGAGTATTTCAAATTAATTTATTTTTTATAAAACTGATTGCCAATGAGTAACTTTAATTAATTTATTTTTCCGTATTATCAACTGATCTTGTATAACATTATTTAATAAATAAGAGAATGGAGAAGGTCAACAGAAAGATTGCTAGAATTCCCCCACTGGAAATTACTCATCTAGATCACCATTTTAATTGAAGATTTTATGGATAAAAAAAAATTCAAGAAGTTCATAAATATTTTTAGGTAAAAATGTTCATAAAATTGTACTATGATTTTGTGGTATTCCTCTTCACTTGTAAGTGAGAGGTCTTAGTTTGAATTTCATGGATAACGAATTCTATACCAAATTTGGTTGCCCATGTGACTTAGCCAAACTCTTCATCTCCTGAGTCTAAAATATATTGTTTTACTAAAAAAAAATTTATAACATTAAATTAGGATAATCTACATAATTTTTTTTTTTGAAGTTACAATAACAAAAAAAAATTATTTTAAATTCATTATTTAATAATCTCGAACTAAAAATTTAATCAAAAAAAATTAGAACATAAAAAAAAAATTTGAGCAAAATTTAAATTTTCTTTGTTAAAATTTTTTAAATATTAATTCAAGAGTCGGAGAGGATGTTACAGTAACTTTATGAAATAATTCAACCCTTTTTCAGCTGAGCTGAAGGACAAGTGAAGTACCCTTCTCAAAAAGAACAACCCCGCAGGGGCATTGATTTTGACTAATCACAGCGTGTTTTACAGACGACTGACATTCACGTGCCCTATCCTAACACAAACGCCGTTATCTACCCGTTAACCCTCTCCCGATTGGGAAACCGGGTCAGCTGGACGGCGTTAGTCAACTGCCTCACAAGTCACAAATCCACATTTTGGTCCTCTTTAATTTTACCTCGGAAGTTGGAAATGGCTCAGTCATCATTAACGTCACCGTTAAAACTTGTGCACCGGCTCGACGACGTACTTAACAACAAATAATTGGGAGTTAACAATTGTTTAACTTTAACCTCCTCGTTAATTGGTGCAAACCTAAAAGTCACTTTATCTCGCGGTTCACGCTGTTTTTTTTCTTCCTTTTATCCTATTTTTGTAGTCGGAGCTTCATAAATTTTACCGGCCACCGGCTACAGTGGACGGTTGAGTAAGTTACAAATTTTCTTTTTTTTTTAATATATTTTTGTTTGGGGGCAAGAACGAGAAGAAGGGATTTATATATGTGCCATGTGGCACGTGATTCCTCCCTACGAACAAGCCTAGGCTTTGGTTACCTGTCAGGGGTGACTAGCGATTCTGGTCTCACTTCTCAAGGTTGAAGAAGCATAACTTTTACTTATATAATAATTAAACCAAGAATCCTAGTTTTTTTTTATTGGAGCGTTGCTAAACCCGCATCATTATCTTATTTTTTTCTTTTTCTTTATTTGATAAAAAAAATAAAATGCATTAAAGAGAAGAACCCCTTACACAATCATAGGCATTATAATCGAAAAGAAAAGCCAAATTTGCTTCCATTGGGAGACAAGCATCTCAAATACAAAGCTCATTTCTCTTCAACCCAACAGACGTTATGGCATCCGCAATAAAGTTTGCTTCCCTAAAGATATGCCTCCACTTGATATCCTGTAAATTTGTAGCACACCACATGATGTCTTCAATGATGGATCTTAAGTTCCTAGGCACATCAGAAGCACCACGAACCGCATCAATGACAAGCTTTGAGTCACGTTCCATAAACACGTATTTCAAGTTCCTCCTCCTAGCCCAGATCAACGCTTCACGTAAAGCTAGAGCCTTGACAACATTGATGGTCACAGAGCCTAGGTTCATCGCTCCAGCGAGGATAGGTTTGTTATCCCAGTTTCTAATAACGAAGCCTCCGACTGCCACAGAGTTTGAAATCGAACCATCAAAGTTAATTTTAACGTACGGGGACATTGGGTGTTGCCACTTAATCAAGTTTTCTTCTGCAACTGCTTCTGCTTCCTCTAAGTGACCAGAATTATCCTTGAAATAATCATTAACCGTAGTCATGGCTCGAGTAAAAGATCTGTAATGAAAGGGATTTTCATTCTTGAAAATACTAGCATTTCTATCATTCCAAATTTGCCAGCAAATTACAAGAGCTTTACTTAAACTACTCACTGTATTCTTATCCTGGTGTGTCAAGCCACCCAACCATTCACTCACCTTGAGGTTACCGTCAAAATTTGATTATAAACTATCATTTGAGCAGTTCCAGACCTGTTTAGCATATGAGCAATGGAGAAAAAGGTGATCCTAATCCTCCTCATGGCTATTACACAACGAACATTGGGTACTTATATTTGCTATAAACTTGCTAAGTCTCTTTCTAGTTTATAATTTACCCTTAACAAGACTTCAGGCGAACAACTTAATCTTTGGCGGTACTACTTGCTTCCATATCTTGTTCAAAAGCTTTTGCGTTGAAGAGGAACCCGCTGATTTAACCGAGAATTTGCCATTGTTACTTGGGCCCCAAACAATAGTGTCCATCGAGGCAGCGAGAGGGAGAGGGATGTCACATATTTTGTTCACAATGTCACTATCCAATACATGGCTTAGTTTGTTTCTATCCCACTGACCGTCAACTATAAACTCAGCAACCTGATATCCCATTAGATACGATGCGTTTGGTTTTCTGATATGAGGTGAAAAGGGGGGTAAGGAAAAACCCAGTTGTGGGTCCAGAACAAAATGTCTCTGCCATCACCAATTACCCACCTCATAACCTTTGAGATAATATCCCTGGAGCCTAGAATGCCTTTCCAAGCAGTCGAATGGTTTTGCTTTGTTCTAGTCTCCATAAAAGAATCACTTCTAAGATATTTCCTTCTAACTATATTAGCCCACCAATTATCCTTATCAAACATTACTTTCCATCCCAACTTTTGCAAGACAAGCCTTATTGAAATGTTCAATGTTTCTGATACCTAAACCCTCAGCCTGTTTAGGTCTACCAACATTCTTCCAACTCATTGGATTACATTTACGGGCATTATCCCAGAAAAACTGTATGCGGCCTTTATTCAATTAACTGGTTAGTTTATGAAGACACTTGAAGCAAGACATTATGTGATTAGGCATACTTGTAAGGTTTGATTAGATCAGAGTGAGTCTCCCAGCCTTAGACAAAGTATTTGCTTTCCAACCTGTCGGTTTTTGCTTAACCCTCCTGATCAGCTCACTTCCATTCATAGGGTCTTTCCAAAACACAATTTATGAATGCTAAGGTATTTACCAATAGTAGTTTTATGCTAGATTTGGAGAATAGTAACTAAATCAATTTTAAGCTAGTTACTTGTATTAGAAGAGAAGTATAGGGAAGATTTGTTGAAATTTATTTGCTCAAGCAGTATACGAGAGGATAATGTGTAGAGTTTGCGTTACTAGAGATGAACCCTATAATGGTATATTTATACCAATCGAGGAGATGAATTTTTAGGATAGTAGAATCCTTACTCAACCGAAAGAATTCATGAGGATATCTAAGAAGTAGATATTGCATCCTCTCTGGAGTGTGATTACTTGTGACGCACCTCAACCTTAAGATTGTAAGGCCTCCAAGATTAAAGGAAACTTGTTGATTCCATACTAGATTGGATTACTGAATGTTGCATAACAAGAATGGTCTATCTCAGCGAAGTTGATGAAATTTGTCCACTGATTCTGGAACAGGATGATGGTGGCATCACTAATCTGTTTAGTTAGCTCTACTATGAAGGCTATAAAGTCTATGACTGGTCTTCTAAGGTAGGTGTACTCCGATCCATCTTACTCCAGCCTTAGGAAATCATGGTCCCACAATCTTGATTTCTCCTCTAACCCACGATGGACACATAGTCAGCATACACCCACGATAAGTTGCACTAATCGCCAACTCCTAAATTTGGAGACCGATGAAATTTCGAGCCGAGCGTCCAAGGCCCCGACCGCCATAGCCCTCCCTTTCATAATACTACACAAATTTCAAAATGCCATTTTTAGGTCCCAACCAACTCTTGCAACTCCCCTCTCAAGGAAGAGCTCTTGGGCAAGTAGTTGGATGGCTTTTTAATGCAAGGTATTTTTTGACCCTGACAGGCACAAAGAAACACGGGACCCAAATGAGAGTCAAGGCCCAAAGAATTTGCGAGCTCCAAAGGGTTGATGGCCTCGAACGTCTTATCAATAATCAAGCTGAGTGCTTCCTCATAAGGTATTTTCCGAGCATCAAAGAGCAAGTTGGCCACTAACAACTTTAAGGCACGAGGTCCCAAAGACAACAAGAGCAGACCTAGTTAGACGTCAACTCCAAGTCATGTGGTAGCTAGACAAGAGAACATAAGCTTACGAAGGGACATAAAGGCTGATAGGTAGGGCGCTCAAATACGAGTTCTACCAATCAAGGGGTCGAGCAAGGCGCTCGGCTGCGTCATCCTAGAAACTGACAAATGGACCTGCTGAGTATCCCCTCGTTTCCACATGTCGGCTAAAGAACTGAGGGACGGTTAGTAGGTTTAGTATGTGGATTTTGCACATTAAAGGCAAAGAAGTGGGGGACTTTGACCCAGAGACTGAAGGTAGAGAAGAATGCCTATATAAGGAAGATGAGTAGTCCTTTGAGGGGGGTCAGACGAATTGAGAGATGAATTATACTATTCTAGCTTAGCGCTATTTGTAACCTTGTCCTCAATTTATGTAAGAAAACTCAATGGATGTAGCCCAGTTTTGAGGGGTCAATCACTTAAATTCTGTGTCTATTCATATTTGTTTGCAAAGCCTAAATCTATCAAAGATAAACACTCGATCCATTCAACTTTTGTTAACCTCATCAGTTTTGAGTATTAACAACAAACTTGATAAATTAAAATATATGTATATAAACGACTAGTTCGGCTATTGATAAAACATCACACTTGCTGCCATGTTAAATTGGTTAAGTTAGATATAGTACTCATGTTGGACTAATTAATAGGAAGCAAGCTACCAACGCTTTATCGGCGAAACCAAATTTGGTTAATAGTGTCCGCCAATTCTGTATCGTCTGCATGTTGGCCCATGAATTCTTCATATTGAAATTACTAAATTGTGTCTCAGTGAAATCTATCTTTATTTAATTTTTTACCACAAGTTAAAATTTCTATAATATTGCGGCTTAATTTGACTATCAATGCACCTCATGCATATGGCAGCCATTTATCATGCTCTTTGCTTGAGTTTTACGAGGACACAAGTTCAAAAAATCGGCCACAAGTTGCTTGGTACTATCCAAATCATTTTCTCCTCAATATTTTTATCGACCGTTTGAATGATTAAGTAGTGTATCCCCACGCCCATACACAGAAAATCCACATGGTAAGGCAAATATTGCCAATAAGATAACCCTTTTCTCATATATTAAAGGGGACACATGCCTTTGACCACACTCCATGAATATATGTAAGAAAACGACTTGATATAAAATATATAGCAAGAAGGTTATGTATTGGTGAGCTTTATAATAATTAATAATGATCGATATTAAAAATAATAAAGGGTCCCAAAATTGTGACCACTGACCAGCCCAACTTAAGCTACCCCATTTCTCTTTTGACTTATAATAATGAGAGATTTTGATTATGTTTTTGGCTACACAAACTATTTGTATCAAATCAAATGAGAGATTTTTCAAAACACAGCTCGTATATCACATATAATAATAATAGAAATGAAGAGAGAATGTATTTTTTAATGTTAATGTATTTTTTAATGTTCTTCTATTTATATTATGACGGTTCATGTTCAAAACATTAAAAAATCTCTTGTATCAAGGATGGGTATCTTACAACTTCAATGTCATTTGGGCACCCATATCATTGCCATTCTTAATCTATATATAGTTTTATTAAATCACCATGGCACATGAAATTTGAACCAATGCACATGATAGATCGATCCAATAACAGTTAAATAAGTTGATATGGTAAAAATAAAGTTTTGCAAAGTTTAGGACAACATAATCATATCTGCTTAGATCTTAGTTAGGCTTTAAGCCTACACGATTACATATTTTACAGATTGATGCACATTCCTGCAGCCATCAATGTCTCCCTCCAAAATTTTCTTTTATGAGTATCATTCTCATCATGAGAAACTTTAGTGCTGACCCGGTTGTATTCGACTATCTATCTTTCTTATTTTTTATCACATAACCAGTCTCGCAACAAAACAGATAAACACATAATTACATATAAGGTGATAGAGAAGTTTTTTCACCATTCTCAAAAGAGAATACCTCATGTGTAGAAGGTTACATATTATAGACAAATTATGCACATTTTTCTAATATCTTTTTTTTTTCTTTTTCTATCGTTCTCGTCACAAGCAAACTTTAGTCTTAACCTATTGTATACGACTGTCTATCTTTCTCGTTATATGACTAGTCTTGTGATAAAAGAGAGATACATAATTGCATACAACTGGTGGTAAATTATAAAAAAAAATTCATTTTTTTTAGAGAATGTCTCAGATGTAACTGGTTGCATATAAACCGTAGGTTAAAACTCAAAAATCTTGATGTTTAAATTTTCTAACCCACCCCATGTTATAAAAAGCAACATTTGCATAATGAGGATGTGGGGCGGATAAGCACTAATGTTGGAAAAGAACACCAAGATAACACTTGAAAAAAAAGGATGATTAACAAGCATTTGTCAGGTTCTTAAACAGCTGGGGCTCATAAGAATTTGGTGAAGAAAAGATAAAGGTTTATGGTAAATCATCTCTTCCACCATCCACCACCATCTGGTGGGAATATTATTTCTCTCCTTGCCAAAAGTCTGAAATTCATCCCAAAAGGGACAGAACCCAATGATGGGCTAACTAAATTACTCGGTCTACATGTCCAAACATAATAATAACTGTTTTATATTTTTTTAATCCAAGCTTGTTTTTAACATACATATCGACGTGCATGCATCCAATGGTCCAAACGTATGTACGTATAATATAAAGTATGTAGTTGAGTTGTACTTTAGGTCTAATTTCTTACAATCTCTGTAATTGGATCCAATTAGATTTATTAATCATTATGTATAGTTTGCTAATATTTCAAAGTGCTCTAAAATGTATATCTCCCTGGCATTGATGGGTGGGAGACACACAATTTTTCCCTAACTTAGTTAACCAAGATAGAAGAATTAAATTAATCTTTTCACTTTCCATTTTCTTTTAACTAATGTGGCAATAATAATGTTTGCAACCTCTTTTCAAACGACTTTCTCAGCTTTGCTTTTAGTTCTACAATGTTGCTTTGTAATTTGAATCGTTTACTGTTTACATCACTCTTTAAGGATCAATTATGCAAAAATAAAGATTGGATCATTCTGCAACTTTTCAATATAAGAAGAAGACTTAATAAGATAAAACAAGAAGGTCCAAATGAGAAGATTGCTAGCATTTCTCTTATATAGATTGGATGAATGAAATTAAGTACCAAAGGTACTGTATTGATTTAACATAAATGTATTCAATGGTGTAGCCATGTTAAGGGCTACCCTGGGCTATAGCCCAAGTGGCTTTCCGTAAAAAATTAATATTTTACATGTAATTTTTATTGATTTTCAAATGTAGCCTATTATATATTTAGTCATTAATCTTAATTCTCTTGGTTTAACCATATAAAATTATGTAATACAGTTTACAAACCATCTCTTTTTGTTACACCCTTTTTCTCATCACTTCTTGTACATGTACAAGTTTGGATTTATTTGAATTTTAACACGTATTTGTTTAATAACGAAAATTCTCGGCTCATCTTGTGAAATTTTCTTAAGCTAGAGCATACTCTTAAAAATACAGTATTAAGTTTCTTTGTTTATAAAAATTTAAATCTTTAAACTAACCCACCCGATAAATTTCCTAGCTCCGTCATTGAATGTATTAGGTAACTCTCTCAGTGCCATTAGATGATTAAAACCTAGCGAGGTAAAGTCGTATGCATGCATAGTTAATCATATTACGTACATAAAGGATTAATCAGATTATAAAGTAGCTAGATATAATTAATCAGTTGGCAAATACATAATAAATAGGACTATAATAATCATTAAAAATTGTGATGAAACTCTGAACGATTATCCCCGGCCTCTGGTTGGTAGATGCGAGAGGTTGTCACTGTTGAAGAACATGCCAATGCCATGCATATATAACTGCTACGATCCCTGTGGCTGTCACGCAATCATAATAATTGCATCGAAAAAGAGAGAATGTATTTAGAGTCCGTAGCTTCCTCCATCAAGATTATCATTGATCAGAAGATGCGTTGGAATCTTTCACATTTGTTATGAGATTCCAAGGCCTCGATTATCACGTATTTAAGTAGTACATGAACGTTTCCTTGTTTCATTTCCGCGGGACGTCGATTTCGTGAAAAACTGCTGAAACTTGGTTGACCCTGAAGGAGAGAAATGATGACGTCTTAAAAGATTTGTAACTAGAAAATTTATTATTAGAACGGCATATTTTTGCATCAAAACCAACATATGACATACACAAAATGATTGATCGATTTATATCAAAAACGTGTGAGAATATTATTTCTAATTGAACAGAGGTCTTTTGTGAGACAACTCAACATCTGTCGAAACGTGCAAATAGTTAAATTAGAACAACAATGTGATTAGTAATTAGCCGCTAGCTAGTATGTCTCTAAAATTTTGATGAAGATTATCATTAAATACGTGTCGTAAGTAGCTAGTTGAATAAATTATATACGTAGATCGGTGGCACAAGCATGTTTCACTGAAAGGGAAACTGAGAGGGAATGATTTCCAGCCATTTGATTAGTATAGAGAGCTAGTAGCATTGTGGCATAATACAGAGCACATAGCAATGACAGCAATGTGGCAGCATAGAGATCATGTATATGCACAATATCTAGCACGTGATGGCACTGGTGAAAGTGAATGCTTTGATGAGCTTAGTGAATGTGGTGGGGGTGGACCGGGTGGTGAGGGCTGTATTAAGAAGGACACGAAAGGAATGTATGAATTTGCAACACTGCAATGGGAAGAAGCATTATTGATTGCTGCTCAACGACTCTCATTCCTACGTTAAAATCTTCATTTTTCTTGTCGACCTACTATTTAGGGCATAGGTATTGATGAGAATGACGGACACATGGACAACTACTATTACGATACAAAATACTATCATACCATCCTCTCGAGACGAGATTTCTATTCCCGTTAAACTTAAATACTTATCTCATCCTTTAACAGATATGTTGGAAATGTGCCCTAAAGCCAATCATATGATGATACTTTACGGACATTTCACATGTTAAACTAATCTAGTTTACATATAAAAGGCAAACATTATTGTTTGAGGCGTCTCATATAAATGTTATATGCTTAAACGATAAAGTCCAAGGAATATGTGATTGGGAGAATGCAATCTAATGAAGTTAGATTAATGAGACCATTCTTTCGTAGACACATCCTAAACATTCCTGATCATAGAATTGCCAATTGGGCATTGACAGTCCGTTAAGATCAGTACGTGCTATGTCTTCTCTCAGGGAGAGTGACTAGTCTCGAGTCATTGGTGTGTGTGACATCAAGACAAGTACGTAGGTGCTCAATAGAGAATGAGTTCACTGAACACGATCAACGAGGAGTTCTCATACTCATGTCACATGAGAACTCATGTTTGGGATAATGCAAATTAGTCCTTTGACCTGAGGCATCACAGTTGTTGTCTTGTGGTTAAGTCCTTGATCTTTGATTATGCCAAAGTCACCCCATCGGGGTGTCCACGACATCATTGGGGTTAAGCCACTTAGTCATGGAGACAAGTGAATGCGCAACAAGGGATCTCTAACCTTCAATTGGCTTGAGGGAGAATACTCTATGATATGATTAAAATCTCTGGCCAGAGTATGAATGAGATTGGGGAATGCGTTCCAAATCACATTCAAGGTAATCATAAAATGCAAATGAATCACATTGGATAGTAGACATGAATAAATAAACTATCAAACCAAACAATGTGGTCAAGAGTATTAGATTAGAGAAAGACCGTATTGCATTTGTAATCCTAAACTGAATAGGTTCTCTACCTCTTCTGATTAGCTTGGGTAGCCATGATATGCTGCTAGGGGTCACTCATGGTTTGTGGAAGCCCTAAACGTGTGTAATCACTAAAGGGAGAATTGAAAGTAAGTTTCAATTCACAATCGATGTAAAATGGTTTTAATCGCCCACTGCCTCGCTAAAAGGAACCTAATGTATCGTACACCAAATAAGGTGGAGATTGAAGAAACAAAGGAGATGAATTAAATGGTTTAATTATTTATGGCAAGGATTAATTAATATGTTAATTAATCAAACAAATAAGTTCGTTAAAGACCTCGGGATAGTTTTTGGACCTTAAGGCCCAATGGGCTTCGAACGTCAAAGCCCATTGACTTAAGTTGTATGACAACTTAATGAATAAAGATTCACAAAGGCCCAAAAGCCCATATCCATTTAGTGTTGAATTAGGGTTTTTGGTTCTTTAGGTCATTTAAAGAAGTGACTATATAAAGAACTTTATAACCTAAAATTCATAAGTTGTTGATTTTAGAGAAAATTGGTAAGAACACAAAGCTTCCATTTCTCTCTAAGAGGCCAACCACCTTGGGGGATATTGTCTAGCAATTCTATTTCCTCAAGGTCACTCATTTCCTCTCCAATCCAACCTTGGTGTAGAATCTTTAGAGGTTCTCAATTTTGGGAACTTGGAGAACCTATTCTTCTAACCAAATCCATAGAGCTAAGAAGCAAGGAATGAAGGCCCTATCTCTTGGGTGATTATCCTTTGCATATGCAAAGAGGAATCTACAAAGGTAAATATTTCTCAACTAACAAATTGTTGTTTTTAAGTTGAGTCAAGGTTCACCAATCTACTAGGCTTTGAATTTCATGGTAGATGTTTTGTTTTTGAATGCATGAAAGCATGATCCGCCTTTAATTGTTAATTGCATGCTATATGATGTTATTCAAATGAACATGTTTTTCACAAAATTTCCTTCAAGTGGTATCAAGAGCCTAGGTCTAGTAGTTGGTGAATCATTTTGGGTTTTGTAGTTCATAGTTTTTGATTTAAAAGTTGTAATATGTTACAAGCTTTATTCTTGTTTCTTTGAATGTAAATTTTGTTAGAAAATTTGCCATCTCAAATGTTGTAGATGTAGTTCATATGAGCATGAATTTTGGAGCTAAAATTTGGTGCCATGTTTTTGGGGAAATTCGGCCAAATCCAAAGGGTGATTTTTTGGGTTCATGTTTGTCTTGTTAAAATGGTTTTAAAGTGACTTTTGGAACCCCTAAGTACCCTAGGATGTTAACCCTCTTTTGAGTGATGAAAATTTGAGTTTTGGTGAGTGAAAACATTCATGGAGCTATTATGAGTTTTCATGAGTGTTCTTCAATGTTCTTGAAGTTCTTGCCAAGAACAAAAAGTTTTGAAGTTTTGATTCAAAATGTTTTATGTTTTTACATAAAGTTTTTGGTTTAATTTTAGTGGGTGATTTTAGTGGGTGATCATTATTGGTAAAGTATTATTAATGGTTTTAATGGTAGACAAACTTTTTTAAAAGTTTGACATAAATTCAATTAATGGCTATAATGGTAGACAAACTTTTTTAAAAGTTTAACATAAATTCAAAATATTTCATCTTTACCTCACCTAACAAAACCCACTTACAAAAACTTTGTAAAAATCTTATTTTTTTTATCATGGCCGGCCACCCTAATTAAATAGGGTATTTTTGGGTCTTTTATTCAATTACATAAAGTTTTGATACTTTTGTGTATTTGCACTTTGGCCCAAAAGTTTACGTTTTTACGTTAAGGTCCAAAAACGTTAAAGGACAAATTGTTTTGCTCCTTTAATGAAGTTTTTTGTATTTGTTGAAATTTTTGGGTTCTAGTTGTAATTACATGAAGTAGTGGACTTTTGTGTTTTTACAAAGTGACCCCAAAAGTTTGTGTTTCGCAATATAGCCCAAAAAGTTGTGGTTATTGCATGATGGCCCAAATTAAGTAGGGAACAAAAATTGTTTTGTCTCTTTAAATGAGAATTGGATTTTCATTTTATTTAGCTCCATTTAAATCAATTTTATGGATACAAAAACCAAATGAAAATGTTGCATTCAATTTAATTAGTTAAAATGTTAATTAATTAAAGGGTGATTATGAACCTAAGCCTACGATAATTGAGCTATGTGAAAGGCCGTTTCAAATTTGTTTGAACCATGGGAATGTGTAGATTAATTTTGGTTGTAATTTGATTTGATCAAATGTTGTAAAAGAGCATAAGCTCTTCTTTACTTTAAAGTAATTTTAATTATGCAAATGTTGTAATGAGCATAAGCTCACCTTTACTTTGAAGTACTTCTTTCTTGCTTTATTTGATATGCATGAAAATGAAGTAGTTGGGTCCAACGCCCCTAAGACAACACGCCTTAATGTGATTAAACGCGTAACTAAAATCAATCTTCATCCCTAGTCCGAGATTCAACACTAGGCTCGTGTTGAATCTAAACAAAGGTTCATAGTCATCCTAAGGCCCTAAGGCAACTATATAGTCCATCAAATGAATGCAAACCTTATGTTAGTAGTATCATATACTCTTGCTTTAAAAACCGTTTTATAAGTATAGCGGGAGTATTATTTACAACTAAATTGAATCAAATGGACCAATAGTTGTAATAGGACCAAAATTGTTTTAATGTAGATTAAAATGAATACTTATATGTGATGAGACCTAAAACCCTCAACCAAACCATTATTAAGTTGATAAGCGTGAGAGTGCTTAGAACACTCTTTCGTGGCCTTCCACCATGGTAGACTTCAATCGTTTGTGACTCATACACCGTATTCGTCCAGTTCTGGGGTTGCAAAGTATGTGCTTACATTCAGGAGAAGCCTATACACATATGATGAAGTAAAGGTAGGCAACGAGTGTGGTCAATATGATATTCTTCTGAGGCCATTCTTGAACCCCTACTTTAACTAGCATGGTGGGAATGACTTAACTAAGTGCAATGTGCCAATATGATATTCTTCTGAGGCATCATTCTCTAGAGGCCAAATTGATGGGTACTTGCATTAGTTGCAAATGAGTAAGTGTACTCTCTCATTATTATTAACGCTAGCCAATATGATTTTCTTCTGAGGTGGGCTTGGTAATAGTGAGTCTCCCATAACCTACTAAGAGTTTCCTCCAAAAACTCTCGAATTCCAATGAGGGATATGGAATTTGCCAAAAATGGTGGGTGGTGCTATTTGATTTAAAGACCCGAATCAAATGGCTTAAAATCAATCAATTTATATTCGTTATGTATTTGTTTACCAATATATTTGCAAACGCTATCCAAAACTTGACAAAGAAAAGCCGAATGTTTTAGTTTCCGGACTTGGTAACACAATCCCAAAGATTGTCTTAAATGGATTGTGCATGTACCTAAGAAGTCTCATCCTCACAATCTTCCTATTGATAATGTATCATTGGAAGAACATGTTAGAAATGTCTATCATGAAGAGGACAACACAAACAACCAATGCTTATTCCTTCGTTATATGAACAAAGGAACTTATGAAGAAATAAGAGTTGCCTTGAACAACTCTTGAAAGTTTGTAATTATGTTTAGAACATAATGGTTGGTTGACAAAAATAGTCCATCAACATGGACTTATGATGATTTTGAATCATTGAGTGTTGAAGTGATAAACCACTTAACGAGACGGAAACTAAGCTAGGACTTCACCTTTATGTCCCTATCCTAAATGGTTCACTAAGTTTATTGTAAACTATGTAGTGAACAATAACCACACACTCTCCAAAATGTTTGATGTGTATAACACAATTGAAAAAGGTTTCAAGAGAGATAGTGGGAGTTTAGGGACCATGACTATTGTAGTCAAAGGAGAAGTCAAATGAAGAAGATAAAATTAACTCCAAGGGAACAAACTTTCTTTATGAAAGGATGGACATTGGAAGGGGTATTTGCAAGAAATGTCTTGCAAGTGTCAAGAACACACCTTTCGAAGGTGTTGTAAATTGTTCTTGAATAGTTCAAAACAGTTGGTTCTTCTACTTGAATGCTTGATTCCGTATTAGTAACTATGTTTTACAATCGTTGTAAAAGTATGGCTAATAAGAAGTAGAAGATTAATGAGAGAAGAGAAAGTACTTCACATTCGGAACGTGAATAAAATATAGATCTCTGCGAAAGCAGATGGTACTAACTTCCTCATATGAACTACCAAAGAAATTGGAAAAACCAAAGATTGTCTTTACATTCCAATTTTAAGGAACTCAATTCCATCACTATAGTAGAGATGGATGAATGTTTTGTTTGACAAAACATTGTTCTTTATTAATCAATGATTGGATTATAGTAATCTAATTGATTGTCTCTATAGTAGAGATGATATGGTAGCGTTAACTGTTTAGAATATAATGATGCTTAAAACCCAAAAGGTTGCAAGATAGTGGCAATTGTCCACAACATAATACTACTCATGTTGTATGACATTCACCGAAGATCACTCTCGGTTGGACTATAGTTTATTTTGAATAAACACAAGTCCGAATACTTTGCAAAAGGTTTCAAAGAATTCAAGAAATGTAAGATTGATGAGTAAGACGTCTAAAGTAATTACATCCTTAGATTTGATCCAAGGAAAGGTAACACTTTAGATGAGTTTCCTTGAAAGATATCAAGGAAATTAGCATCATAAGATAAATGATTTTCTCCATTAGGAGAAGAACGAACTTGAATAAGATTTAGTTCGTTGGATATTATCAATTACCCATATATAGGATATATATGCTTCTAAGACAATATGATTGTCAATTAGAAGATCTTCCAAAATTTTCATAACTCCATAGGATGTAGTTGGAAAGAAAGACAAATCTTAATCATGTTAAGATTTGGGGTTGTGTGCTAATAAGCAATATTTGTTTAAAAATTATCTTGTGGATATCCTTAAATTAACCTTTGGATATCACTTCTATAAACCAACCAACAAATGTTGTTTGTTGAGTAGTTCATTGTAATCCTACAATGTGATTTGCCTTAGAGCAAATGAACTAGGAATAGAACTCAAAAGAATGGGTTCTTTGAGAGACAAGATGATAATCAACAAATATAACAACCTAGTTCCTATACCACAAGCTCCAAGGTAGTCAAGAAGGATTTATAAACCGTCTCAGTTGAATGGTTTGAACTTTATGACTACATTGAGTGTATATACGATATATACTCAAGGAAATGGTAAAGTACCATTTGACCCGAATTAATGAAACCTTCATAGCTAATTGGTAGCTTAAGGTGACTACAATCAAAGAGAATGGTTGACTTTGAAGGAACCATCTTTGACGTAGTCTTAGTTTCAATTAATTCGATGATTGCTAGCTACAACTAAATGGTGATTCAATGTTTGGACATGATATAGGTTTCCGAAACCATTATTAAGATAGTCTTGATAATTTATGTCTAAAACTATGAATCACAAAACATGTAAGTTGTAGAGATCCAACCATCATGGATCTTAGCAAGCTAGTGGGAGCCATAAGCGTCTTATGAGAGAAAGATCAAAATTGTTTGATTTCTCATATAGATGTAAATGAATCTTTTGTTTACTAGGTTTACAAAAGATTAGTGGGAGTTAATCATATTCCTAAATTTGAATATATGTATGATATATTAATTTTGGAAATGAAAAGAATACTTCATTGTTAAAGTTATGACTTTAAAACTTTCTATAACGATAGAATGTATGTGGGAGACATAGTCTATATACATGGGATGGAAATCTATAATGATAGATTTTAGGATATAATTGGATTATATCATGCCCTAATAATAGACAAAAGGATGCTAGGAAGTTTCTCATATGATGATAAACTTCAATAAGAAGAACAACTCTAGTGAGACTAGGAGGTAGCTCTTCTCAAAGGGAACGTACCCTTTGACTCCCAAAGAAATAATGCGTAAATCGAATCCTTTATGCATACGCAGAAAGGTGATTTATGTATTTCATATTGTATGAAAAACATTGATATGAGTTGTACCTAGAAAGGTACAAGGCGATATCAGTGCAAGCCCAGGATCAGAACCATGGCAGCTGTCAAGTGAATCCTTAAGTATTTAAGAAATACTAAAGGATAGGTTCCTCGAAGAATGAGGAAGAATTAGAGTAACGTAATGGAAGCGTAAATGTATTAGATTGTGAATCTAATCCATCATTGGATGTTTCTTCATTATGAATGAAGAGATAAATAGATATCTCTTTATTATGACTAAAGAGATATTTGGATGGAAACATTAAAGTAATGACTTTAGTGTGTTCCATTATGAATGCAAAATATATTGCCATATAGAAGTTTACAACAATGTTGTTTGGATGGGAAAGTTCATTTATGAACTCTCTATTCAGTTCCAACCAGAAAGTGTATCTAGTGTACTGACACTACGACACTAATGGGGCGATAGCTCAAGCCAGGGAATCAAGGTCTCATCAAGATCCGAACTCATATGAGAGACTGAACCACATGATTGGGAATCATGTATAATGGTGACGTCGATATTCTCAAGGTTGCTTCTATGGATAACATATAGATATCCATTGCCTAGGCCTACTACTCAACCATTTATGAAATGACTACAGAAGAGGAATCATCACAGATGAACAAGCTGATTGGCTCTAGTGCAAGTGGGAGATTGTTGGAAATGTGCCCTAAAGCCAATCATATGATGATACTTTACGGACATTTCACATGTTAAACTAATCTAGTTTACATATAAAAGGCAAACATTATTGTTTGAGGCGTCTCATATAAATGTTATATGCTTAAACGATAAAGTCCAAGGAATATGTGATTGGGAGAATGCAATCTAATGAAGTTAGATTAATGAGACCATTCTTTCGTAGACACATCCTAAACATTCCTGATCATAGGATTGCCAATTGGGCATTGACAGTCCGTTAAGATGAGTACGTGCTATGTCTTCTCTCAGGGAGAGTGACTAGTCTCGAGTCATTGGTGTGTGTGACATCAAGACAAGTACGTAGGTGCTCAATAGAGAATGAGTTCACTGAACACGATCAACGAGGAGTTCTCATACTCATGTCACATGAGAACTCATGTTTGGGATAATGCAAATTAGTCATTTGACCTGAGGCATCACAGTTGTTGTCTTGTGGTTAAGTCCTTGATATTTGATTATGCCAAAGTCACCCCATCGGGGTGTCCATGACATCATTGGGGTTAAGCCACTTAGTCATGGAGACAAGTGAATGCGCAACAAGGGATCTCTAACCTTCAATTGGCTTGAGGGAGAATACTCTATGATATGATTAAAATCTCTGGCCAGAGTATGAATGAGATTGGGGAATGCGTTCCAAATCACATTCAAGGTAATCATAAAATGCAAATGAATCACATTGGATAGTAGACATGAATAAATAAACTATCAAACCAAACAATGTGGTCAAGAGTATTAGATTAGAGAAAGACCGTATTGCATTTGTAATCCTAAACTGAATAGGTTCTCTACCTCTTCTGATTAGCTTGGGTAGCCATGATATGCTGCTAGGGGTCACTCATGGTTTGTGGAAGCCCTAAACGTGTGTAATCACTAAAGGGAGAATTGAAAGTAAGTTTCAATTCACAATCGATGTAAAATGGTTTTAATCGCCCACTGCCTCGCTAAAAGGAACCTAATGTATCGTACACCAAATAAGGTGGAGATTGAAGAAACAAAGGAGATGAATTAAATGGTTTAATTATTTATGGCAAGGATTAATTAATATGTTAATTAATCAAACAAATAAGTTCGTTAAAGACCTCGGGATAGTTTTTGGACCTTAAGGCCCAATGGGCTTCGAACGTCAAAACCCATTGACTTAAGTTGTATGACAACTTAATGAATAAAGATTCACAAAGGCCCAAAAGCCCATATCCATTTAGTGTTGAATTAGGGTTTTTGGTTCTTTAGGTCATTTAAAGAAGTGACTATATAAAGAACTTTATAACCTAAAATTCATAAGTTGTTGATTTTAGAGAAAATTGGTAAGAACACAAAGCTTCCATTTCTCTCTAAGAGGCCAACCACCTTGGGGGATATTGTCTAGCAATTCTATTTCCTCAAGGTCACTCATTTCCTCTCCAATCCAACCTTGGTGTAGAATCTTTAGAGGTTCTCAATTTTGGGAACTTGGAGAACCTATTCTTCTAACCAAATCCATGGAGCTAAGAAGCAAGGAATGAAGGCCCTATCTCTTGGGTGATTATCCTTTGCATATGCAAAGAGGAATCTACAAAGGTAAATATTTCTCAACTAACAAATTGTTGTTTTTAAGTTGAGTCAAGGTTCACCAATCTACTAGGCTTTGAATTTCATGGTAGATGTTTTGTTTTTGAATGCATGAAAGCATGATTCCGCCTTTAATTGTTAATTGCATGCTATATGATGTTATTCAAATGAACATGTTTTTCACAAAATTTCCTTCAAGATATACCGTCCCAACCAAACTCCACGTCCTACAATACTTGTAAACAAAGCACATGCTCTACATCGATGTCTATTTTTCAAAACTCTATATGCTAGAGAGAAAACAAAGCAAAGCATCCCACCACCGACCCCCTGCCTTTGATCTTGGGATCAGTGACAATTCCTCTTGGTCTGCTCCCTCTCTTCTCTCTTCCTAATTCTCTTATCTTCTAACTTTATTCATATCGAGGTTGTGATTGCCCTTTCGCTCCATTAAAAAGAGCATTTGTGGTTGTGGTCGCTCTCTCCTCTATTGAGGACAACCTTTTGTAGCGGATATGACTCACTGCTCAATAATAAATCTTAGAGCAATGACTTTTGATCATATCTTGGATTGTGGTTTGTGTGCTTGGTAAAAGATTATGAAGAGGAAGTTTGACATTTGTTGGAAGTAATTCATAGCAATGCTTCTTTGTTGATGGTTACAAGATCAACAGAGTTTGGCCCAATTTTTTTCCTCATGGTGCCTTTACGGTAATTCACTGACTTGCAAGGTTTATGTCTTGGGAATATTATCTTGGGGTTTTTGAACTTTAATCCTTGAAGAAAATTAAAATTCAATAAAAACCTGGTATTATATTCGATATTGATTTTAGTCCTCTAATGTGTACTTAATTCAAATTTATATTATATTTTTGTTTTAATATTTAATAGATATCTTATTTAATGTCATTACATTAAAATTAAAATTATTTATTATTATACACATTTTAATTCATTATATTTATTTTATTTCCTCTAATTAGTGTACCTAAACGTTCGTATCATAATATATTTTACTAAATTAGTGTGCCAAAATGTTTATACCTAAATATATTGCAGTGAATTAGTGGCACATAAGAAAATATGCAAAAACATAAGTGTACCGAAAAATTCCGTACCTAAATATATGATACTAAACTAATGTACCAAAATGTTGGTACCTAAATATATTATAATAAACTAGTCTACCAAAATATCCGTACCTAAATATATTATACTAACATAGTGTACCGAAATGTTCATACCTAAATATATTGTAATGAATTAGTGACACATAATAAAATATGCAAAAACATGTGTACCGAAAAATCTTTACAAATTTTTTTCTTATATAAGATACTTACCATAATTAAAGAGAATTAAAATTTATAATATTTTCACAAAATTTAATTTATGAACACCATAAAATTATAAATAAATAAAAGAGACATTTAATATGTTGTCATTAAATAGAGTATATGTGATAGCCCGTCCCAAGATATATTTCTTGATGGCGTGAAATGTCGATTCTACCCTTTTTATTCTTGAGTTGTGTGTGTGCATAAACTAAGGTTTTGGACCAATAAGTTCTATCCCTTATTATTTGGACCCAATTAGAACTAAGGTTCAAATTGTTTTGGTTTTTGGTTGTTGTTAGTGACCCAAAACTGGACCACACACACCCACACATACTCTCTCTCTCTCTCCCGTTGACCCTCTCTTTTCCCTTTCGGTTTTTCTCCATTTTCGTACAATACGTACGGACAAACCTTAAACCTGATCATTTCGTTGCAGATCGAAATTTTTGAAGTCACCTTTGTGTTCCTGGTGAGCTTAGGAACACATCTATACCATTTTTTGAACGTGAGAGCTTGTAAAACCCGAGAAACCATAATCTCCGATTTGAGCACTGCTCATGCAATCGTGAATGTGAGGTTTTTAGAAGATTTTAAGCTACTAGTGAGCTTTAGGACATCTTCACGAAGCTCGGAGAAGAAAAACGAAGTGAATTGGACGTCGGGAAGTCGAGTTTGGCAAGTTTCAAGTTTGGCCGGATTATCGAGGTTCCTTCAGCGAAATCCCGTAGATTTCAAGGCTTGAAAGTGGTAAGGTTTTGTTCCTCTCGTCCTAAGCTTCATTTTGGTACAAATTTCATGAAATTTGGTTGAGAATTGAACGGGAAATGACGATTTGAAGTTTTTCAATTTTCTGGCGACAGCGTCGGTCACTGGAGTTCGAAGGTTGAAGACGACGGAATATTCCGTCAGGATAGTTTTAACGGAATATGCTGCTTTTTTACGGAATATTCCCTAACGCCATTAAAGATTCTGTTAGGCGTGCCAGGCACGTTGTCGCGCGTGGGGGCGCGTCTGGCCGTGCCTTGGTCGGTGCGTGAGGGCACATGGGTGGTCGGAAAATTTTTCTAAAAATATAGAGGTGTTCCTGAGGTTGAGTAGATCATGGTGGTATATTCAAATACCCTATTTGAGCAATGTATGAGAAGTTATTTCCTAGTTTTGTGTATATGCTTTAAATAACGTTTATTCAGTTATTTCGCATATAGGTGAGACTTATCCTGAGGATGAGCGCCATCAATCGAGGCTCGGGGGCTACGACCCTTCGACATACCAGTGAGTGGGCTTTTTGTTTTTCATATATACCTATATACTTGAATTTTTCCCAGAAAATGAATTTGAATGATTATACGTTTTGAAATGCCATGCAAAGTGTCTACCTATTTTATTTATGCATTAGTAGTTGCATATAATTATAATTGGTGCTACGGACGCACAGGTAAGTGCCAAGTGAGTTTATAAATTAAAGGTACGAGATTACTTCTGTTATGTGAGATATGATGTGATGTATTGAGAGCTCATAAACCTGCACCCCGGTGTTAGTGCTCCCGCCCAGAGTTAGGGCACAGTCCTTCACGTGATGTTCACCTCCTGCACCATATGCTCACCTTGGATCCAAGTTAGGTGCACAGGCTTGTCGTACATACCACTTTAGGTGGTTTCGACTCGTAGGTGACCCGCGATCATTCGCACAGCTTTCACGTGATCGTAGCACTAGAGCATATTTACTTTACACCTAGTCTTGTCGTACATACCACTTTAGGTGGTTCCGACTCGTGTGTAGGATTTGATTTGATATGATTGAGATTGGTTATGAGCTATATACTCAGTCGTGCAGATTGAGTTAGAGAGATTTGGCTGATGCGATATTTGACATTTATATATTTTGCCTGGTTTACCTGTAGCATTGCATTGAGATACTTTGGCATGGTATACTTCTATGGATTTTCATCTTGAGTATGATTTCGAATACAGCTTATTATTATTATTATTTTTTGGGAAATTATACAGGTTTTACGGCGAGGGGTTAGAACTTTTGAGAAATGAAATGATTTTGAAAAGCTTTGTTTTTGCCCACTCACACTTTCTGTTTTGCGCCCCCCAGGTTTTAGGTAGAAGTGCTTGGTGGATCATGAGGATTTCGACGGGGGTTCTGACAGAATATCATAAATGTAGGATCACCCTTGGGTGTTGTATAATTAGCACTTGTCCTGCTTGACTGCACTTAGGATATTTATGCTCTGGTTGTGTATTTCACCCTTAATCTCGCACTAGCACTTTATCTTAGCTAGTTCTGCTAGTAGTTTGGCTTTTTATTCCTTCGAAATTTCCTTTTATCTTTATTGCTTCCGCATTGTGCACATGGTTACGTCACTCCCACGTGACGGCCAGCATGCCTTGATTTAGCTCGAGGTGTGTCAGTATAGGGACTAAAATCAAATTTTAATCTTGTATAAGACATTTTTTTAACTTCATCTTATTTAAAGATTCAAATCTAGTTTTCTATATTATCTTTCTTATAATTTGGATGCGAATCCACTGTGGCTGAGAAATTGTCTTTTATTTGTGGTGAGTTTGTAATTGTGGATTTATGATGTTTCTTGTGGCATGTGTGGCCTCTTATTCATACTCCATGAGTTGTATGGTTTCTCTTTGACACACGTTTGACATGCATTTTCTATGTTAGTCTTAATTGCTCTTAACGAAGATTTGTTTGATATTAAAAAATAAATATAAAACTCCCTCACTGATTGCCACATCAATAAATACTTAAATGGTAGTTTTCTTGATATATAGTAAAATAGACTGAGGGGCTAATAGTGTAACTTAAAGAGTTGTTTTTATTGGATAAGTTAGTAAATTGGTGATTTTATGTCACGTATTTTAGGAATTTTATGTGCTAGAATTTTGTAGTAGGATAAGAAATATGATTATTTTTCTATTATTTACTAAGATTTACTATTGCTTTCTTGTTTATTAAGAATTTGATCTTTGTAAATACAAATTTTGACTTACTTGACCGACATTAGGTTCTACAAAACGTAGTCTTTTCATGTCATGCAACCGTCATTGCAAATATATAAGGTCAATGAAATAATGATAAGAGTTTGTAATCAATTTGTTCTTTTCTTTCTTTGAATTTTAATAGCTTTTGTCAAGTTTTACCAAACCAGAAAGGTGCAAAATTTGGTAGTTTTCATATAGGCCAACCCAATAACCAAACCCTAAATCTGTCAAGGGCATCCATCGTACGTGTATAAGTGGCAAACAGGTCCTACGTACCAATACTTATATTTAATATTTATAACTTGACTTGGAAATGTATCGATCTATGACTCGGGCAATTGCTCTTCGCACTAACCTTTAAAATTTGACTCAACCAGTTTCATTTCTTCTCCCACTTCCATATGTGTCTAAGTGCGTGCTGATCAGTGCCACCATCTGGTTTAAAAGGGGGATGTACTTGTCAACTACAACTAGAAACATCAACTTTACGGAAAAATAAAAACACCAGATTCGTTTGATGTGCCGAGTGTCAACATGCATGTGATCCAATTTCTTTTCCGAATGATGAATAAAGTTTCATCCACAAATATCTGCACACCAACGAAATTTAGGTAGTAATATAATACACATGTCGTAGTTTTCGATATTTCTAAGTATCGGATACTATGAATATTTTAACCGTTAGTTCGTTAATAAAAAATACATTAAGATTCAACAGTTAAAAAGTTCGAAATATCTTATACTCTGAAGCATCATATGTAAAAAATTTGACATGAAAAAGGTAAATATGTAAAACTCTTGTTTCAAAATCTTATCTTGTCCTGTATATGAATCATTGCTAATCCTAAAAAGCACATAAGACAAAATAAAATGCATGGTGTTATACATATAGTTGTTGTGAGATGCCAACACCAATAAATCCAATGATGAAATGTCACACTCATGGCAATTTCATAAATGTGAGTTGTTTTTGAAAATGATCACTCAACTCCTCCCGTGTGACAGCTCGATCAAACGCCCCATTTTAGAAGGACTTCTATATCACTTATGGAAAAAAGGAGCGATGATCATATACTATTTCCAAGCAATAATTTGAACATCTTCGGATAACATTGGGTGGCTGAGATCTTAAAGCGACGGTTCAATGAATTACGTTTGATATATAACTTGCTCAGCTTTCGTCAAGTCCACGTAGTTTTGTTTTGTTAAGTTCTATCCTTGTTGTCTGGTGTTTGCAATTTAAATACAAATCCCTTTTTTTGTGAATCAATGGACGGCATGATTACGTCTTTACACATTTTTACACATGTTACTTAAGTTATTCAAATAATTTTAAGTAGTCGACACGACTAAATTGGCCAAAGTATAAGAACTTGGTTGAAAATAGGGCAAGTTAACTACATAAATCTCTAAATGTTTTTTTTTTTGGAGGAAATTGAAGGCGGCAAAAATTACTACCATAAAATTAGAACTATATGAACTTTTGGAGAATTCAAGTCAAAAATTAAATTAAATGTTTTTTCCTTGAGTGCTTCACCGATGTTAGTGCAATATACCGTGTGACAACATCTAGCTGATGAAATAATTATGATCACATATTTGAAAGTTTTAACGAAACATTCCTAGTACTGTTCATTTTAACGAAAAATGACATTTTTACTCTAAAAAGTCACTTCTGGTACTATTCACTTACAACACATTTATTTCATTTTAATTAAAACTCAAAGTTTTCAAACCATTTTCATTAATTTTCCGCACATATTTCACTAAAATGATCATCATGATATATTCCTCTTTTGGGTTTGATGTTTAAACGATGTTAGTTATGATGTCACATTTGAAGATTGGAAATAAAGTGGAAAGAAAATTGCTACCATCGCAAGATGGATCGACATTAGTGGGATTATATGTCACCTCTCCACCTCCAGAATATCACACGTTTAGGAACATACTACATGAAGGAGAGAGTACTTCAAAATTTTACCAATCCTAAAAGATTACTGAGTACGAATTTTACCAGCATGTAAGTATGTCCCCCACTCTATCGGCCCAACAAAGAATGACCTTTGCCGTCAATCACATTTACTTGTACTGCGCCCAATGTGCAGCACATCAAAGAAGATTTGAGCCACATTATAAGCCTATTATTGGTCACCGCATCAAAAAAAAAAAAAAAAAACTCATATTTACTTATATTAAAAATTGTAGCTTGGTCCTTCAATTCAAAATGTATGACCATTGGTCATTTAACTCATTAAAATGGGCAATTATGGTCATTTTCGTCAATTTCGTTAAAAGTTCCGTCAAAATGAGTCACATGCCACGCACTTGAGGCAAGGGACAAAATATGGGAAACTAAATGAGAAAATTGAAGAAATGGTCCCCAAACTTTAACCCAATTGGAGAAATTATCCCTCAACTTTAACCTAATTAGAGTAATGGTCTCTTAGCTTTAACCCAATCATAGTAATGATTCTTCCAACATAACTCGTTTTGACAAAAATTCTGACGGAGTTGACGAAAATAACCATTGTTGCATGTTTTGAGGAGTTAAGGGACCAATGGTCATGGATTTTAGTTGAAAGACTATTGCTACAATTTCCTTTTACTTATACTTTAAATCCCCCTATAAAATTCATTTTTAAAGCCAGACAAGAATATTCCCAGCTGAACAAGTTCAAATGAACTCATAATTAACTACAACGAATGTTACTTTACTTCAAATGAACTCATAACAACGGTTAAAATTTTGAATATCTGATACTCCGAAACATCATAAAAATCGTTTATTTTTTTAATATATCTGAAACACCATAAAAATCGCTTATTTTGTGTCACAGCCCGTCCCAAATATATATTTATCGACGGAGTGAATTGACGAAAATACCCTTGAACGTTAGTTGTGTAATGTGGTTTAAGGGTAGCTTTGGGTTAATATACTTAAATCCTAATTGTTTGGAACCAATTAGGATTGAGTTATGTTTTCTTTTGGTGGTTGACCAATCCTAGGCCACACACACTCTCCATTTCTCCTCTCCCCCGTGTCCTCTCACCTTTCTCGGACTCTCACTCTCTCTTTTCCTCATCATATGTACGGACAAGGGCAAGAACACCCCAAACCTTGCAGATCGAGGTTGAAAATGGTACCATTGTGTTCCTAAGGTCCTCGTGAGTTCAAAGGTACCAAAAATAGGTAAGGTTACCTTCGATTTCACGTAGAACCACAAAGTCCGATTCCATGCACTGTTCATGCAATTTTTATTCTTCGATTTTCAGGGAATTCTAAGCTCATAGAAGGCTTAAGGAGGTCCTCACGAGCCTTGGGGTAGTTCGTTGGAAGAGTTTGGACGTCGGAGGGCCAAGATCGAAGCTTTTCAAGTCGACCGGATTATTGAGCTTCCTCAGGTAGATTCTAGTGGAATTCAAGGCTTAAAAGTAGTATAACGTGATTGTAGATGTCCCTAGCTTCATTTTGGTACCAATTGCATGAAAAAAGGTTGAGACACGAAGGAGAATAGTGAGTTTGAAGGTCTGCCCAGAATCCGGCGCCGGTGAACAGTTCCGGCGTCTGGAGGTTGAAGACGATGCGCGTGAGGCCGTGCCCTCC
This sequence comes from Malus fusca, assembly GCA_035220775.1. Lineage (NCBI taxonomy): Eukaryota > Viridiplantae > Streptophyta > Magnoliopsida > Rosales > Rosaceae > Malus > Malus fusca. The sequence goes on along the minus strand of CM069059.1, from coordinate 16,734,542 downwards.
CCGGCGCGTGAGGGTGCGTGAGCCATAGTTAAATTTTTCTAAAAATATAACAATGTTCGTGAGGTTGTGTAGATCACTGTGGTATATTCATATACCCAAATTGAGCAATGTATGAGAAGTTATTAGCTAGTTTTGTATATGTGCTTTAAAATAACGTTTTTATAGTTAATTCGCATATAGGTGAGACTTATTCCGAGGACGAGCGTATCCACGGGCGACTCGGGGGTTACGACCCGTCAACTTATCAGTGAGTGGGCTTTTGTTTTCAGTATATATTTATATACTTGATTTATTTCCCAGAAATGTGTTTTAAATGAAAGTATGCTTTGAAACAATATACCAAATACCTTTATATTCTAAATATGCATTTCATGGTTGCATATATATATATATATATAAATGTGGTGTTGTGGAGGCACAGGTAAATTTAGGTAAGTTATGTTTAATTAGGTGAACTGCGAACAACTTGATCCCTATTTAGGGTACGTAGGCAGTCTAACGAGATGTTAGATGCAGCCATTCAATAAATGAGATGAACATGTTGATTGTCTATATCATATGTGATTAAGACAAAGGCCTTAGTTATGAATATAATGATTATAAATGTATTGATGAACATTGAACTCATAATCTGCACCAGGGTGATTGCGATTTAGCCAGAGAGAGTTGGCACATGCCTGTATATTATGTCACCTCCCGCACCATATGCTCACATTGGATCCAATTTAGGTGCACAGTCTTGTCGTACAGACCACTATAAGTGGTTCCGACTCGTAGGTGACTAACGATTTATCGCACAACTAGTATGAGGGCGTAGCATTGAGCATAACTATATTACACCCAACCTTGTCATACATACCATTTTTAGTGGTTCCGACTTATGTGCAGTATATTGTCATATAGGTCATAGTAGTGACTCCGACTAGATTGAGTTTGAGCTATGAATTCAGCCGTACATACTACCGCAGGGGTTCCGGCTAACATATCACATTTCTATGAAATTATTCTTACCTGGATTGTTTACTTTGTTACATTTTGGCATGGCATACATATGAAAATGATTAGGTGAACATGAACTGAAGTGATATGATTTCAGATATATATATATATATATATATACATATATATGTATATGCTTACATCTTGATTCTGGGAAAATTATACATGTTTTACAGCGAGGGGTTAGATATGTTGATTAATGAAATGGTTTTGTAAAACTTTTTTTTTTTATCACTCACGTTTTCTGTTTTGCGCCCCTCCAGGTTTTAAGTATTGTTGTTTGTGGCTCGAGGACGTCGGCTGTTCTGACTATTCTGCATTATAGTAGGACATTCTTGGTAATGTGTAATTAGTACTTGTCCTACTGGACTACACCTAGACTTTATGCTCTGATTAGGAGTGTTTACTGTTGTAACTAACTCCTATCACTTTTAGTTTAGTAGTGCACTCTAGTAATGTGGTTTTTAATTATTCGTATATTTGCTATCTTTATCGCTTCCGCACTATGCATATGGCTACGTCACTCTCACATGACAGCCAGCATGCCTTGGCCTCGGTCGGGGTGTGTCATTTTGAATATATCTGAAACACCATAAAAATTGCTTATTTTGAATCTATCTTATGATATATGTTGTTTTGAAATTGGACACAGTAATAAACTTAATTCAGACTCTTAATGTTAAACTCTAAACCTCATAATAAGCACCAAGTTTAGTAGAACATATTGTTTAATTTTTTTTGTTACCATGAATCAACATACCACAAAGTTAGGGATGGCAACGGTTCGATTTGGGGAAGGAAATGTTATATCCATCCCCATAACCACAAAAATTAACCATATCCATATCCGCAAATTAACCATTGTTTTGAAATTGGACACAGTAATAAACTTAATTCAGATTCTTAATGTTAAACTCTAAACCTCATAATAAGCACCAAGTTTAGTAGAACATATTGTTTAATTTTTTTTTGTTACCATGAATCAACATAACACAAAGTTAGGGATGGCAACGGTTCGATTTGGGGATGGAAATGCTATATCCATCCCCATAACCACAAAAATTAACCATATCCATAACCGCAAATTAACCAAAGGAGATTATCCATAACCATACCCACCGAGTAACGGATTTTCCATTGATTAACGGTTATATCCATCTTCATCAAAAATAAAAAATTATACTCATACAATTGACGCATAATAATTTCGTCATTAAATAGCCACATCCAATAATAAAAAACACAACAATGAATGAATTTTTTAGAGTATAAAAATAAGACTATTAACATTGATGATGTTGGCCGTTGATGTCCCATAAGCATAATGTTTGGTGCATAATGTATATAGTATAGGGTTTTGACACACCCCGACCGAGGTCAAGGCATGCTGACCGTCACATGAGAGTGACATAGCCATGTGCACAGTGCGGAAGCGATAAAGATAGCAAATATACGAATAATTAGAAACCACATTTCTAGAGTGCACTACTAACATGAAGTAATAGGAGTTAGTTACAACAGTAAACACTCCTAATCAGAGCATAAAGTCTAGGTGCAGTCCAGTAGGACAAATACTAGTTATACAGTACCAAGAATGTCCTACTATTATTTAGATAAGTCAGAACCGCCGACGTCCTCAAGCCTTCCAACTACAAGCTTACTTAAAACATGGAGGGGCGCAAAACAGAAAACGTGAGTGGGCAAAAACAAATGTTTTACAAAATCATTTCATTTATCAACATAAATAAGCCCTCGCTGTAAAACATGTATAATTTTCCCAGAATCAAGATATAAGCATATACATATATATATCTGAAATCATATCAATTCAGTTAATGCTGCACATAATCATATTCATATGTATGCCATGCCAAAATATAACAAAGTAAACAATCCAGGTAAGAATAATTTCATAGAAATATGATATGTTAGCCGGAACTTCTGTGGTAGTCTGTATGGCTGAATTCATAGCTCAAACTCAATCTAGCCGGAGTCACTACTATGACCTATATGGCAATATATTGTACATAAGTCGGAACCCCTAAAAAGGGTCTGTACGACAAGATTGGGTGTAATATAATTATGCTCAACTCTATTCTCTCATAATAGCCGGGTGATAAATCGCTAGTCACCTACGAGTCGGAACCATGAATAAAGTCTGTACGACAAGACTGTGCACTTAAGTTGGATCCAATATGAGCATATAGTGTGGGAGGTGACATAAATAAACAGGCATGTACTTTATCTCTCTGGCTAAATCGCAATCACCCTAGGTACCGGTTTATGAGCTCAACATTATTTAATCACATATCACATCATCGATGATTTACATAACCAAACGTAACTTACCTGTGCCTCCACAGCACCACATTTATATATATATATGCAACCATGAATGCATATTCAAAATATAAAAGCATTTGGCATTTTATTTCAAAGCATACTTTCTTAATAAATGCATTTCTAGGAAATATATCAAGTATATAAATATATACTGAAAACAAAAGCCAACTCACTGATATGTCGAAGGTTGTAGCCCCCGAGTCGCCCGTGGATACGCTCGTCTTCAGGATAAGTCTCACCTATATGCGAATTAACTATAAAAACGTTATTTTAAAGCACATAGACAAAACTAGCTAATAACTTCTCATACATAGCGCAAAATGGGTATATGAATATACCATAGTGATCTACACAACCTTAGGATCACCCCAAATTTTCAAAATAATTTTCTGACCCCGCACGCACCGCCACGCCCCGGCCAAGGCACAGCAATACGCGCAGCCACGCGCAGGGGATCCTGACGGATCCTACAACGACGTCAGGAATATTCCGTTAAATCCTAAGGTAATCATCAATCATAACTGACGGCGTGAGAATATTCCATCATACTTGACGGAATATTCCTTCACCTCCTACCTCCAGCTTCGGCGACCGTCGCCGGCACCGGAAACTGGGCAAAACTTCAAACTCACTATTCTCACTCGTTTCTCAACCATTTTTCATGAAATTTGAACCATTGGAAAGCTAACAACGTGTAGAATCACGTTATACCATTTTTAAGCCTTGAAATCTACTAGATTTTACCTGAGGAAGCTCGATAATCCGGTTAACTTTGAAAACCTTCGATCTCGGCCCTCCGACGTCCAAACTCTTCCAACGAACTACCCCGAGCTTCCTTAGGACCTCCTAAAGCTCCCTGTGAGCTTGAAATCTTCTAAAACACAAGGTTTTACATCCACATGAATAGTGCATGAAAAATGAGTTTCGGGTTCTCGAGATTTCGAATGAATCCTTACCTGAAATGGGTACCAACCAACTCGAAATGGCACGAGGAATGCAATGGTGCCTTTAGAATCTTCGATCTACGACTGGAAAGCTCACTTCGAGCTTGGTCCGTACGAGGAAGAAGAGAGAGAGAGTGAATCCGAGAGAGATGAGGGCACGGGAAGGAAGAGAGAGGGAGTGAGTGTGGTGTGTGTGTGGTCCACATGGTCACAATTCTCAAAACCACACAATAAACTCAAAATCTCAATATGTCACACGCAAGGTATTAAATATCGATAATATCGAAAATATCGGTAGTCCGAAAACACGGAAATATCGATGGAAATATCGGGATAATATCGATATCGATAAAAATAATATGGAAACCACGGAAATTGTACGAAAAACTTGGAAATTTTTATTGAAACTTTGCAGGATGTTTATTTAGTCAATTATCTATTAGTTTATCACAAAAAATTGGAAGGAAATGCATTGCATGATGGATTTAACATTATCAAGTTGATTATATAGCGAGCTGGCAAACATTGTGAGTGTAGAAAATATGTAGTAATTAATGAAAAAAGTTTAAACGCACCATAATCATTTATATATAATGAATTAGTACAATATTTTACACTTTATACATTGCATGGTAAGATACATGAGTGACATAGTACCACATAGAGTTCCTATGAGGTTCAAAATTTTCACTATCTTCATCATCTCTATGTGTAGAGTGAGTGTATTGTGAAGAGTAGTTATCAAATGATAAATCCCCAGAATCGTTTTGCATGTAATTGTTAACATGCCACCCATATGGATCTGAGATTGGTTAACCTTGTCCATAAGCAAAATCATTTGAAGATTGAGTCTCGGATTGTTTCCATGAGTCACTCGATTCCATCCCAACAGGAATGGGATATGAAGGGTAGGGAAATGGTTGGTTATGAGTATAACCATAGTTACTACTTCCCAATCCAACAGAGTCCGAAGTTATAGATAACGAGTCATCTTCTTGACTTGACAAAATCCCCTTGCCTCTTTCTCTACGAGTATAGTCCTTCCCTATGGCACCAATTCCTGGTCCTGCCCGCCTACTACCATGGTCCTCATCCTGTGTTGCATGCGTGAAGTTTGCCTCACCAGTGAAGGGGCTCATAAATCCGAGAGATGGTTCAACATAGTTTCCATATCCACCACCACTACCTCCAGCTCCACTATATCCTTCATCATTCCCACCTACGGTGGTAGGTGAGTCTCCTCCTGATCTTGTACTAAAGCTATCATTAGTATCAGCACGATGTTGTGGTTGTGTAGGATTGGAAGAATGTGGAATTCCAGTGTTTCTTGGTCTTGGGCACAAAAGTTCTTCCAAAGAGTCAGCGCTGCTAGATCCCACCTCCTCCGCTAATACTCTTTCTACATTTATCCCTTCATTACGTGCTTCTTCAGCAACTTTGGAGCTGGGTTGCCTTCATCATCATCTAAATGAAGAGGTCTAATCCATTGATAAAGTTGGTTACCCTTTGTATCATCATCTTCAGCAACAATATCAAACACATCTAGTGGGTCACCACGGTCGACATGATCTATTTCTGCTTCCTTATCTCGAATTTGAAGCTTCATGTTGTAGTAGCAATAAACTAATTTTTCCAACCTACTATGAGCCAACCTATTTCTTTGCTTTGTGTGTATGAGTGCAAATGTGCTCCAATTTCTTTCACAAGCAGATGCGGAAGCTGTTTGTGATAATACTTTGATTGCTAACTTTCTCACAGTTGGTGCATCGGTCCCATACATGATCCACAATTCAGCTACAATGAAAAACAATGTTGATAAGCCTAATAACTCCAACAAATTCTATTATAAACTTATCGTGAAATACGTTTACACTCACTAGGAGACATTTTTGTTCGAGCAGCAACTGATGTTGGTTCTCCAAAAGTTCTTCTTGCATCTTTAAACCATGTTAGCTGAATTCAATAAATCGTGTTAGTTTAATCCACAAAGTAATTATTATAATTTAAGTAATTGTGTACCTCATTTCCAAATTGGCCAACTGCTGGTGATGCAGGGTCTAATTTAGAGTATACATTATGTACAGCACGTATAAGGGTACCATCATCTCCAACACCGGGTCTGTATTGGTATCGAGGATTCAAATAATATGTTGCTCAAAGAAACACATACTCTAATAAGAGAATTAATACTTATGCAACTAAAGAAATGAATTGCAAATTATGACATAATTTATATCTGCTGCATGCAAATCGTGGTATAATGTTTTATACCATCGGTCTTCAATTATCTTTATGACCCACCTTGCACCATATTTTCTTTCCAATTCATCCTTCACTACACGCATCAACTCATATATTGCCCCCATAGTATGATACACTTCTGTGTCAACGATCCGTAAAACTTTGTAAAGAGGTTCAAACACTTGGCACACATGTTCTGATTGAGTCCAAAAAGCATGATCAAACACTATACTTTCCACCATACGACCTGCATTTGAGCGGCTGAAATTGTGGTTGGCCCAATCGTCACTAGTGAATAGTTGCTTCAACCCTGCTTTCTTCTTAAGTAGGCTATCTAATGCAATATAGTTGGTGGTGAATCGAGTGGTAGCTGGATGAATAATTTCTCCTTTGCAAAATTCACGCATCTTTGCCAACAACTAACCGTGATTGTAAATATAATTTGTGATCGTTCTAGCTCTTTTTACCACAGTAGCAACATTCTCTCTCTTCCCCATTGCCTCAAACATGAGATCAATACAATGTGATGCACATGATGTCCAAAACACATTATGATGCTTCATTAACTTTTTTCCAGCTTTGATAAATGCAAAACCGTTGTCGGTCACGACTTGGACAACATTATGCTCTCCCACCTCCATGATTACATCCCTCAATAATTTGTAAATATACTTGTAGTTCTTTATATGGTCTGAAGCATCAACAGACTTCAAAAAAATTGTCTTTCCCTTGGAGCATACCATGAAGTTTATGATAGATAATCTGGTCGGGCCGGTCCATCCGTCACACATGATTGTGCAACCATTAGTTTCCCACTTTGACCTCAACTTGTTAACATACTCGCCAATGTCTTTATAGTCCATATCCAAATATTTGTTTCTTATCTCATAGGGAGTGGGAGGTTGTACTCCAACACCAGCATGTTGACATCCCACTACCATATTTTTGAAATGATGTGATGATGCTTTCTCAGCATGGACATTTTCATAGATAAAGAACTTGCTAATTAGACGCCTCATTCCCTCCTTCACATTACCTCCAGTGAAATAACTCCAAACACTCTTTTGACGTGCTTTGGATGACTTATATAAACTTGGGGCTATTGGTGGTGTTGGTTGTGATTCTCTAAGATTGCCTCCCCGTCTCATTTGTGCACCACCACTTGTCCCGGAACCTTGTGCTCTATTAGATATTTTATGAAGGTGTTCTCTTTCCCATGCTGACTGTTTGGAGGCACGTAATGCTTGTTTCAAACTGCGTCGTTCTTCAGGTCCCATGTCATCATCACATTCGTCCTCATCGTCATCATCATCACTGTCAACCGCTTGGCCATAAACTTCTCCCCGTAGCTCAGCTCGAATATTTTCCATCCCATGTGTTATCTTTTCCTTCTGCTGTTTTTTATTTTTTAATAATGTGCTGATGAATGCCTTCACTTCTGGGGGGACATTATCACATCGTTGGACATTTTTTGCTGGATCTAATCCACTAAGATGGTACTTAAGTAGTGTCACTCCGCCACTCTTCATTACCCGACCACAATATTTGCAAATTGTGCCATGTTTGTTTCCGTCTATTGGGTCTCCATGTTCCCAAGCTGGATCACGTTTAGTAACTCCACTGGACATCTTAAACGTACCTATATTTATTTTTCATGAAAATTAGACAATTATTTTTTGGCCAAAAAATATAGTAGTGATGACGGTTATATAAGAGAACCTAAATAATAAAGTTATTCTACAGAAGAATTAAATATGAAGTAAAGAAATGATTGTAAAAATTTAAGTAATTATAAAAATAATATGGAATAATAAAATCTAATATTAATGAATAATAATCCAATTTGATACAAAAATAATCCTAATATAAAACATAGTGATGAATAATAATCCAATTTGATAATAATCCAATTTAATAATAATCCAATTTAATGAATAATCCAATTTGATAATAATCCAATTTAATGAATAATAATCCAATTTGATAATAAAAAAAACCTAATATTAATGAATAATAATCCAATTTGATAATAAAACCTAATATTAATAAAATAATAAATAACATTAAACATATTAAAATTATCCTAGGGAATAATTATACAACATTACTTAATTACTTAAAAAAATTAACATGTAATTGTTAACATTACTTAATTACTTACAAAAACTAACATGCAAGTATTAATTACTTAAAAAAATTAATATACGAGTCCACACAAATTTTTTTGTTGTTGTATAAATTACAATAATATAAATATAAGTTTGTAAACTTACTTTAAATATGGAACCCTTTATGTTCAAGCTCTAGAATGGATCTGGAATGGCTTTGAAAGGGGTAAGGGAAGAAGAAGAAACGAAAATGCTTTGAATGGCTCTGATACTCCACCTCTTGAAATAATATCACAGTGGCAGCTTTGAAAGGGGTAAGGGAAGAAGAAGAAACGAAAATGCTCTGAATGGCTCTTATACTCCACCTCTTGAAATAATATCACAGTGGCACACGGTTTTGAATGAAACCACCATCCATGGTCTGAAATTGTACAAGTTATAATTGTAAAAGTGGTCTGAAATTGTCAAAAAAATTGTAAAAGTTGTCAGGAATCCTGAGTGAGTCATGTGTCCTCCTGACAGGAGGAACCCCACACACACACACAACGCACGCAACCACACACGCACACAACGCACGCACACAAACATCACACACGCAGACACACAGAGACCTCTGTCTCTCTCTCTTGATCCTTCTCTATTCTCTCCATTCTCCACTCCCACACACACACACAGAGATCTCTCGATCTCTCTCGATCTCTCTTCTCCCTTCTCCCACACACACACCACGGTCTTCTACTCATCCCTCTCATTTCTCTCTGCACCGAGACCCACATACACCTCTCATTTCTCTCTGCACCGAGACCACATACACCTCTCCTTTCTCTCTGCACCGAGACCCACACACACACCACGGCCTTCTGCTCCTCCCTCTCCTTTCTCTCTGCACCGAGACCCACACGCACACCATCACACCTGCTCCGACGAGTTCCTTCAATTTCTCCGGTTAAGTAAGCTTCGGGTTTTTCTTTTTCTGTTCTAGATCGAAGCTTAGATGTGAAATTGAAGTTGTATCTCGTGTTTTTGCAAGGTTTTTGGGATGAAATCGGCTCGGGAATAGGCACACCCATCTCCGGCGAAGCCGTGGGTGTCGACGAACTTTCCGAACACCTCCGACCGTTTCACGACAAACGGACGTTATAAAAATGTTCCTCTTGTCTTCTATTTCATTTTCATACCTAGATCGGAGTCTAGGGGGCTGTTTTACAGTCGGCCGGAGCTGTAGAAGCTCCGGCGTTCGTCTCCGACTTGCACAGTTCCGAAATTTCGCGATAATATAGCGATATTTTGACGAAAACCCTTTGGATACCTATTAAAATATCGGTCCGGCGAAAAACCGATAATATCGGCGATATATCGCCGATATTATCGGCATTTTGTTCCTTGGTCACACGTACACACTACAATTTCTCGTCCAAGGATAAAACTGTCATTTTACATCGTCGAAAATTATATATTTGGGACAGGCTGTGACGGGTTTGACGATAATGAATATAGTATAGGTTCGGTGAATACTATTATATTATATATATATATATTATTTGGTTCGGATTTGATGACGGATATGGATTGGAGACCCCTATAACCATATCCAAAACCATAACCGAATAAAGTTCACGGTTTTTCCCCATATCCATAATATACCCGAATTTTCATACCCAAATCCGCTCTATTCGGACAGTTATTTACAGTTATCGAATTTAAAAGTTTGAATTGTCATCCCTACACAATGTATACGATAAATTGTTTTTATTACCCAATTCCCACATCGAAAATGCGCATAAGAATATTTTGCGTAATGAAACAAGCAAGGGTTAGGAATCCAAAAGTCAATTTCAGTTGACTTTTTTAAATACGTGGAAGATTTTGAGATCCATTAATAGGTGAACTATGATATTAGAATTCCAAATTGAAAATGTATAGGGAAGATTTTGGGTGCTGAAGTAAGATTTAAGAATCTAAAGTCAAGATTTTCAAATCATATTAGCGGTATATTACTAATAATTGTCCAAACTTAACAACTTGCACAACTCGACAAGTATTGAGTTTTATCGCAAAATGTTTGGTGCAAATAAGAGTGAAATCATATATAAATTGCAATTTTTTATGTCACATTTCTGATGTCAACTTAACAAGATTCAAATTATTAGTTTGATTTGATATGCAATAAGATTCATTGTAATCACCCTTAAGATAATTAGATATTGGATATCCTTAAGCGTTACCACTAAAGAGAAGTGCTAGTTTAAGCTTGTACTACATATCAAATACCACAGCCTTGTTGAACTCTCTTTGCCTTAATTTGTCACACTAATTAAGTCCCACTCTCCTTAATAGCTGGATAATGGGAAGACAATGACAAAAAAATTCAACTTAATCATGTGATTAGTCAGAAGCAGCATCATAGCCACCCACTTCATATGATTGAAATCAAAAGTAACATGATGATTGATGGAATCTACAAATTAAGAAATCCAACTCCAATCAAAATATTAGTTTGGAATTTATATTATTAAAATGCAATGTCATGATTATGCTTAACACTAACTAATTCACTGACCTCACAATAATTAAATTAAATTAAATTAAATTAGGCTTAAATCCACAATAATTCAAGATCACAAGGCTAATAGTTTTGCAATCCAAAATGATCAACATTTCACAAGAAAAAAGTCAAAAGGTTCATTAATCAAAGTTGAGATAATTGTCACATCACATATAATGACAAATAAAGCTTAATTTATGATAATGCATTTTTATTTTATTTAAGAAAATGTTTTTTTAATTTTAATTGTTGACATACATATATACCCATTAAATCTTGAATTATTATTGATTCCACTTAAGAAGATGGATCATGCTATATACTTTATTAGCAAATCTACCAAATATTGATCTTCTGCCACAAGAAAAGAAAGGTGAAGGATTTGCTTTTGCTGCATCAAAAGTCAATATATCTATCCAACCATGTGAAAATATGCGCTTTATCTTATATAGATTCACTTGAATCATACAAATTTTGACAAAGCAGTCCGCAAGCGCAAACTCTACTTTTGGCTTCAATATATGCAATTTTTTTAATAGTACGTAAAGTCTAATGAATCTTTACCACGATTAAATCTTGTATAAAATTCGTATTATCTAATTGGTACATACTGTTGTAATTGGACCTTAATATACGATACCATTTTGATTTAATGAACAATGGGTTTGTCTTTGCCACAATATATTTTTCTTGAGTACATGAAAATCATCCTATAATTTCAAATATGAAGTTCGAGTCCCCTCAGAAAACCAACCAAAGAAAATGAATTTCGCACTCTCTTTTTTCAGCTAGCACTACTCTTTTCTTTTCGAGCCTTTAGATGAATAAATTATAGAAGAATCAAGGAATAAGGGGAGAATTGTAGAATTGTAGAAGCAGAAAACAATAGTGTGAAAATTGTTACCATTTTAAAGAATCGAGTTCAAATATATTTTTCTTATTGTCAGTTTGGTATTGCTTATATGTTTTTTAGAGTGCTTATAGACCTACCCTATTATCCTATTTTTACACCCACATTATGTCCCACCTACCATAAAAATTAAAAAGTTAAAATGTTATTCTCCACCCACCATTATTCCTAAAATAACCTCTAATTTTTTTTTTCAAAGAATAACATTAATACATTTTCTAAAACACACGTCATCCTTCCTTAATTGCAACACCGCACCTCCCTAGCCTCATAAACACCACATCAAAAACCCAAACCTTTGACACATGCTTGGCGGCATCTCCTTTGCAAAGAGAGAGAAACGGGAGGGGGAGGAAGACAAAAGCACGGGGGACAAAGAGAGAGAAATAGGAAGGAGAGGAAGAGAGAGAAGCACGGGGGATATTGCTCAAATAAAGAGACAGATTGCTCCAAATCGATTCATTCCAATAAGGATTTGGGTTGTCATCGTCCTCTTCCATGGATACCTCATTTGTTGCATCTCCATTACGCACGTGACTGGTGGCCGTTGTTGTTTGTCTACGAGGAAGAGGAAGAGGGATTGAAAGGGAGAATGGTGGATATGCAACGAAGGATTATCAGAATCACAAATTCATCAAATTAAACAACTTCAACTAAATTGGCTATAACATTAATCAACTCCACAAATTACTAACGGTCTTAACCAGTTTTAAGATGTTTTACAATAAACAGACTTGACACGACCCAACTCAAACATCAAAACATCAACAAGACAAGTTACTCGACGTGATGCTACCATCCAGCCAGCGTTCTTTCCAAGTTTCGACTTTTGCAGCTCACTCCTCTTTCCCCACAGCTCAGATGTTCACTTTGGTATCAGCCACTGGCTAGTTCCGGTTCTTGGATTTCTCCATGGCCCTAGGAGCTATATATGGAACAAATTAACAAACAGGATTAAGATGGGATAAGAGTACAATTCGTCATTTAAATCAAAAGGTGAAAAGATCAAACGTTTATCTCGTAAAACTATTAAGCTGAAACCAGTAGTAATCTAGAATTTTAAGACATTACAATTATGCACAGCAGATCCGTATAAAACTAGAACAAAAAAAATGCAAGCGTCTTCTGGTAAGGCTAAATGAAGCGCATGGCAACAAAGCATGAAAACTGAAACCATCGCATTCAATCATTCTACATCCCACAGATACCGCAGTTTTTATGCTATGAGCTGTACTAGAAAATAGTTCATGTCAACATACCAACTTAACTTGTTAGATTGTTTCATTAGGACTCCGAGGGGCCACATAGATTGTCATAAATTTTCTTTAAGTTCAAGTCAATTAAGAGGTTGCACTGCCATCACACCTAATGAAGTAAATAGGAAACTCACTTGTCTACAAAATTCACCCATTTCGTTCAGTGCCTCATAAATCTCCCATTTTATCTTTTATAAGTGTTTTTATTTTCCCAAATATCCATCTGACGTAAACACTCTTGCGGAACTGATATTGGTACTAACAAATCATAAGATTATTGTTAAACACAATCAGTACAAATTAAGAGTAGTCATCGCCAAAGTAGAAAGACAAACCTAAACCAATGGCATCGGAGCCCTTCATTATCTTCAACCTCTTGCATGTGTCAATAAACATCCTGTAAAAAAAAAAACCGAATATACGAGATGAGCATCATGGACCATAGGATTTAGAATATTCAACGTCATAGTGAACTACTTTTGTTGTTTCACTTTTTACTCTTCCTCTTTCGGCTATAAGAGCAAACTCATGATATGCTCTTAATACTGAAAACTATTGAAAATATTGCATCCATAAAACTTCTATAAATAGAAATTAACAGAAGAACTTAATTCAGCATATTCCTGAACAAGGCTATCACATTTTCAAAAGTTTATGAGTCAGTTTAGCAATTGAAATACTTTAATTTTAATTCTACAAGTTATCATCTTTTTGTACTTTATTTTAGAAGAAATACTAAAAATAAATGTGGAAAATAAAGTGTAAATTAAATAGTTTATGCAAGGGTTCAACTGGGCCTCAAAACTTTATATGTTATGTAAACAAGATTCATGTATGCTTTCACAAATTTTGTTGTTCCTGTCAACATAAGCTTTAGTCGATGAATTGGAGATTAAGGACTAAATGTAGATTAATTTAGATTCCAGACCATCCAGTCCCTCAGACGATTAAGATCTCTAGTTTCTTGCAAGTTTACAATACAGTATCGCCCTCTTGACAATGGAGTAATGAAGCATTTCATTAATAAAACTCTCACCCTTCTCATAATTTTTATTTTATTTTTTTATTACGGTTCATTAAAAATAAAAAATAAAAAGTATCACCCTCCATAAGGGAAGTCCTCCCTCTCATTGATGGGGGAATCCTAATGTTCCCCGCTTATAACCCATACATGTAAATTGTACCGCGATACATCAAACTTTTACTGTTGTTTGTGTGAGAATGGTCATTTAACTTCAATATATATGTTGTACAAACAAAGGGCTTCAACTTTGGGAAATAATGAAACAATGTTTCTGCACTATAACAGTTTAAAAAATTCTCCCTGTGGAAATCAATCAGAAAAATACAGGAATATTAGAACTTACTCCCATGGGACATCCCCAACAAGCATCCAGTCACCATCCTTATCCTCATATGTAAGCACATATTCTGATCCGTGAAGAAGATCTCTCAGCTTACTCTCACTCAGTCTTTCCCTCCCCGGAGCTCCATGGGACCCGTATTGCCCTGAAATCACAATAGAAAAGTGTGGAAATAGGGTCCATGCAGAAATGGAATGTTTTTCTATATGTAAAGACATGATATCAATATTAAATAAAGTAGAGCAGTAATTCACCTATGGTAAAACAGCTGAACATCTTTTCCAGAGCAGAAGACAGATCTTGATATGTAGAGTAGGTTCTCAGGTCTACCTTCCTCAGGTAGGGAGCCCCATCCATGCTGACCTTGACAAAAAGTCCACCGGGACCAGGTTTTCCATTCACTTCATCATTGTTCTTTGATGTGGTGGCTAGAGAATTCTTCCTAAATGATCTAATCGGAGGCCATCCAACAACTTGTGCCCTGCCAACCAAAAGTAGATACAATTACGAACAAACCACAGATTTTATATAAAGCTTCAAAGTCGTCCATCTAAAATTCTAACTTACTTAGCAGCTGGGGCACTTCCATTGTTAGAAGCACCCAAAGGGTTATGGCTGCCTCCGTTTGTAGCATTAGATTGTTCTTGTTTAGTGTGTGCTTCTTTTGTTATGGTTGGCTGACACCCAGAAGGCCTGGATGATAGGATTGAATTCACAGGAAACTTCCCTTGTCCAACAGATTCTGGAGATTCAGAATCAGAGGCAGCTGCATGAAACATCCAATTTCCTTCGGTATATGCATTACTTTTCACCTCTGAAAATCCATCCATAGTGTCAGCAAAGCCCCTTTTGTTGCCATTCTTCTGTGATGAGGAGCAGATTCCATCTTTTGAAGGAAGCAAAGGAAACAGTGGCTTCTCGTCAAGTTTCCCCGAGTTCAACAAGCAAAGATCAGGTTCCCGTTCTGGTGATTGGGATCCAGGAAGGCCAAGCCTCAACTCCGTAGCCTTAAAGTTCAGATTGTTCTTAGTCCCCTCTGACAAGTTCGAGACCGTGGAGCTGTCGACTGAAGAACAATCTGACAATCCTAGGTAGTTACGTTCTTTCAGTCCAGAGCTGTTTTGAGAGATACAGTCCATAGAGCGTGAAAAGGCTACCATAGACCCATTGCTCTGCCCTTCCTCCTCACCACCCAATAGTGGTGGAGACATTAGCAACTACACTACTGCAATAGGGAAACAATATGAACCAAATTATCAGATTCATTGCTTGTAAAACTACCAGCAAAACCAAAACATGAAAATCCCAACAGCAACTACACTACTGCAATAGAGAAAGCTTCATTAGTTTAAGGTTTAACTGTCTCATCTAATGGAAATTAAATTCACATTGAGTGAGTCCTAGAAAATTTTACGAACAGAGAATCATGAATTTTCTCATCATGATTTTCCCATCAAAATAATTGTGAGCATGAATAAAGGGGTTTTCAAAAGACAAAAGTCACAAAACTATCTGATAAAACAAACAGTGGCTATCCAGAAACCAGTAACACGTAAACCATAATAAACCAAGACAGATCAATATCCCAACGGAACAGATTCAAGCTTCTCCTAGAATAGTTTCCAGTCAGAAATGAAACTCAAGAGGATATATATATGAATAATCTAAAGAAAAAATAGAAATATTTGACAGGTTCCATTTGGGAAATGTAGATTAGTCGAAATACAATCAAATCCATGAAGGAAAAAAAAAACCCCAAATTGGGAAAGTCCTCACTGGTCTGCACATATAATCAATGTACCAGAGAACATATATTTATATGGCTTCAGATCAAACCACAAGCCACCATAGTCCAAGCTAAAGGTTCAGATGCCAGGGGTTTGTAGCTCAAGCGCTTAAGAGCATTTACCCTTGCACCCGAGATCCTAGGTTCGATTTTCCCTCCCCCAAATACCGCTCGTATAAAAAAACTCCGTAAATTCAAACAAACCCGAAACATTACACAATACGTTATGAACAGCCTAAGATAGTTGTAAGATTGAAGGAATCTCAAGAAGAAACTAGGACATGAAAATCCTACCAAAAATGGAATAGTAAATTCACCGGCAACGAAAGGTTGTAACAAACACAACAAGTATCCTCCACAAGTTCAACCTCACAAGCTTAATAGGAAATTTTGCTACTTTATGATGTGATTCCATCAGAAACTAAACCAAATGCACATTAAAAACAAATTGACAAGTGAATCCGTATTTATACTTTCTTGGAAAGGAAAAAGGTCAACTGGGTATTTAGCATTTTGTTTGCATGAGCTAAGCTTTACCATTTAAAAATTAAAAAAATAATCTCCTTTTTCTCATCTCCCTAAATTTTCTAGGAAACCAAACAGAAAATGCAAAAAAATGTTAAAACAACTTTTAAAAAGAAAATTGTACAGATCCACAGCGATATATAAAAGTCCAAAAAAAGGATAGCAAATTAAGCTGAAATGCTCCAGGAATTTACTCCGAATATTGAACAAAACAATATGCAACTGAAAAAACAAAAAACCCAAAAAAAATAAATAAAAATCAAACCAGAGAGAGAGGCAAGGTTACAGAGAAATCACAAAACACTGAGCTTTCAGAACGAACCCAAAACATACAGAGCATCAAGATCTCAGAACAAAACGACCCAGAATTCAAACAAGAAAAAAAAGCTCAGCTGCAAAATCATATACTAAATTATACACAAATATTAATTAAGACTGTAAAAACAAAAGTTTTTAATTAGCAGGAAAACAAAATAAAAAATGGGAATATTGGTAGCACGCACCTGAGGAACTTGTGTGGATCAGACAAGGAAGAGAAGACCGACGAACCCTTTTTCTGAATTCTCAAAGAAAATGCAAACAAAGCATCAAAGTAAAAGCAGAGAAAGAGGGGAGAGGAAGAGGAGAGAGAGAGCTTAGGACCCTTCCATTAGGCAGAAAGCAACAAAAGCTGTATTTTTTAGGCTGAGCTCGCCGAGGAACTCGAAGCTCAAAATAATTAATATATTTTGTTGAAAAGAAAAAGAAAAAAGTAGGGGTAAAACTGAAAATACGGCTAAAAGGTGGGGTTTTGTAATTATATTAATGTATGCTTTGTCTGCGAAAATACGGACCGGCTGGTTTTGCACGGCGCCGATCTGGGACAGGAATGGGGAGAGGATTGAAGGCTCGGATTGACTCTGTTCACTGAATCTGAGCCGTCAATTTTTGGTTCCGCGAAAAGATGTAGTTCTGGCGCAAAGACGTTCTCCCTTTGCCTGTAACTACTCGTTACGTTATTGTTTATTGCTTTGTCAATGACAAAATGTTTGTTAATTCGCTTAAATGTTAAAAATGGTTTGTGCATTTTACCTGTTCGGTCAATTTTAGTTTCCGTCTCTTTATTTTGGCCGATTTGATTATCGAGTTTCAAATCGTTAGCCAATATAGTCAATTCCGTTAATTTACTGTTAAATATTTCATTTTAAATTTATTAAAACCCCTATTCATTTAAGAAATATGGAAAGCTTAATGTAAAATTTAAATAAACATAACATAAAAGTTGAGATTAAAACTCAAGACAGCATCTCTAACCACGAACGTGCAGTGGGAAGGGAGATCCACAAAGGAGGAGAAGGGATGCAGATCAATGCTACGAAGATGGTGGATGCGGTCAACACTGGCGCAGGAGAGCAGAAGATGGACAGCAACAGAACGTCGACGTATCACTAAAGAAATAATGCGGAATTCGATGGAATTTTTTTCCAAAAGAGATAGGATGGGTGGTTACGGGGTGACTCATGGTGGTGGCTGGGATGAAGGGTAGAGGCGGAAGGGTTTCAATTTTGTTGTTGTTGAATTTTTAATTTTTTTTTCCCTTAATTTTTTCGTTCTTTTTTATCAATTTGAAACATGTTTGGATGGAAAATGAGCACGTTGACTAACTGAGGAGCCAAATCGGTCGTAAGGGTAAAACATAGGACCATTTTAACATCTGAACCTTATTAATTTTTTAAATTATGATCATAAAACTTTATTTTAAGATCTTTTGTTTTAAATTATCAATTAAAAAAAGTACCAATAGAAAAGACAACCAAAGCAATTTATGAATACACTATAATTTAAAATAATTATAGGATTACAACTCAATTCTACCACGTTTTCCGATCGGCCAATTTTTCTAACGAACTAACGATCATATTTTTCCGTCTCAAGGTCACCGTCCTTTTTCAGAAAATCATAATGAATTTTCTCAAAGTTATTGATTTTATTGTGTATGCGTCACTTATTACTACGATCTAGTGATATTCGTTTTCATCTGTAAGTAGAAGTTTTAGGTTCGATTCTCGTCAAAGACCAATATGAACCAAATGACTGTGGTTTGCCTATTGTGAAGTTTAGCTCACTCCCGCACCCCTTAGTATAAATAATATCGAATGCATTAAAAATAATTATTGAGTATACATATGAAAAAAAAAAAACTAAACTCACACAACAAACATAATTGAAGATGAAAATGTTGCACATATTGCTACTTTTCTTGTGAGATCAAGCATTCTAGTGTTAGGAACGTAAAAGAGTTAGACGAAGTTGTCTGAATTACCTCTTCATTAAATATTTGTTGAAATACGTGTTACAAAGTACAATGAACAGTTGCAGGTCAAAACGTATGTAGTCTGTATGCTCATTTATAATTGTGAATGTTTCGCCATCTGAGTCTTTGTCACCAAGTAGTCTTTCCTTCAATACTCTGTCCCCTACTTTGAAAGAGCGAGACTTGACCCCCAGAGTCATAATAGTTGAAGGTATGTTCACCCCTGATTGTCTTGTCACCAAGTAGTCTTTCCTTCAATACTCTGTCCCCTTCTTGTTGTAATGAGCTTATTGAGAGTAAAAATCATTCATCTTGCCAATGGATGAATAAGTTTGGTGACTTAGTGGGCTGCTAAGTGGGGCAGGAGAAGATGTAATAGGTGTCTAAATAGTCAAAATTTTCTCACCTTGTAGAATTTGACTTCCACTCCCCACTTGTTGATAGGGTAGGGGTTCCTTTGATATGTCTTTGCCTCGGCAAATGCATGATTGTAAGCTTGTATCATCACTTTATAGTAAGTATTCCAAGTGTTAGCATTGTTCATGTACTTGGAGAAACATTCATGCATGCCTACCATGAAGGCCCTAAGAGTTGTTTTATCATTTGTCTCTACACAATGAGAATAATCATGGCTGAAATGACCCACATACCCATGCAATGACTCATTTGGCTTCTGAAAAATGGTGTACAAATCATCAGGAAAGTGTAAGCGATCAACTTGGAAGATGTGTTGAGCCACGAAAAGTCTCCTTAGCTCAGCGAAGGAATCCACCATATCATGTTGAAGACGACAATATCAATTGAGAGCTCCACCTCCACTTAAGAAAGTGGAGGGAAAAATGAGTCATCGATCCTCATCACTGTTTCTTTGGTACACCATGGTGGATTCAAAGAGATGAATATGCTAAATTAGATCTTCCCTCCCAGTATCTGGCTCATCTTCTGTTTTGTTTCTCCTTGTAGAAGGGTGCCAAGGATCTTCCTTGTCAGAAGGTCGGGCCTTGGCATATTCCAGTCAGGTATCATGTCCTGACGCTCAGTTTTTAGTTTGTTCACTTATTCAAGGAGTTGCATGATAAAGGGGTCCTGAGTGGAGTCAGGCACCATTAGAACCATCATTCGTAAGTTTCCATCATCTCTTTGAAGTTGGAAAGCTCGGGCAAGGGTATGTGGCATTTCCATGGATTCAACATACTGGCTGCAGAGACATGCATCTTGGAAGCCCCCTAAGTCTCCTATACCTTCTTAACCCTCTAAGGCTTTTTGTTCATTCCCTGGGTTGGTAGCTGGTCTGGGTTGTGCCAGGGGATCGAGTCCGTCGATGACCCTAGGGTTGTTGATCTTTGAACCTACGTGGATGGGTTTTGCATCTAAATTTTTTAATTTTTTAATTTCCATGTGAGCCAGATTAACACGTGACACCCAGTCATTGTCAACATGGGTGTCATGTCACAGGTTATCTGCAGTTCTGACGGAAAGCTTTACAGATGTATAAAAGTGTCACAAAAATCTCACTTTATGTATGAGACTCAGATGAAAAAAAAAATTATTATATAAAAGTTTGAAAACCACGAAATTTTAGGTGAATAATAATGTGAGGAAGGAGAAACTTCCGTGTCTAGGCTGCTGCATTCCCCCTTCCTTCCAAATATTTCTACTACTAGAGAGCAATACTCCGGTGAATTGTAGAAAAGTTACAAAGAAAAATGCAGTGTTTCTAGAATCTTAAAATGTTGATGATATTTGAAATTTTAATATAAATTGGATTTGAATACTATATTTTATGGAATAGTATAATTTATAGCCAACCTGAAAGAGACAAAGTAAAAACATAACAAGTGCGAACAAGTCTATCATATTCAGAAGAGTAAACTCAGGCATCAAACCAGGAATGTGATTTGATAACTTGATATTAATTATTAACTAGTTTGGTATGAATTATATACTTGGTGATGGGTAGACTATTGTATTGCTAATCAATCATATATAAACTGGTTGCTTCAAAAATCAAATATAAACGGTGGACTTTACTTTTTCAACCTGAATTTATACGCGATATTTTACATTGTTGGGTTTGGGTTGACGATAAAGTGAGTTAGTCATAATAATAATAGTTACGAGCTCATTATAAGACATCTAACAAGTGAAAAAGATTACCAAACCGTAACACTAATGATAATCAATAAAAAAAAAACTTGTATACTCCTTGTAGTGAGCATTACAACCGTGTGAATCAAAACTAAATTTCTTTTGACCAAGTAAATGAAATTAAGTATCGTTAAACCAACTAATTAAGAAATATTGAAAAAAATTAAACACTGAAACAAGCACGGAAGAGGGTAGGGATTAAGATTAGGAAGAGGGAGAGGGGGACAGAGAAAAACAGGGGTAGGAAGTGTGGTAGGGGGGACAAGAAAACGGCAGTTGACGTCTGTGTGCCGGGTGGTGAGCAAGACATCTAACCTCCCTCCTCCATCATTTTTCTCTTTCCATAAATACCCTTCAATAATTAATTGTTTATTGTTTTACCAAATTAAATTATTGTTTATAGACGCCTAAATTAAAAAATTAAGATTAAAATAATGAAAATGCTGGTGGTGAAACTTGGTCGGAGTAGCATCATGAAACTGGCAGGAGTGCTTTCGCACGCTTGGGGGCACAAGCATTCATGTTTTGTGCATGCCACAAAATATTGTCCATCATCACCCTAACATCACTCCCCACGTCACCTGCACCTACTACTGCTTCATTGCCTTTGCCTACCATTTCAACAAGGGCATATGATATACCAAACCAGTTTATTGTGGCTTGACGTTCTGTTCCAATAATGAATTATTACGTATAGTTCACTACCCTAAATTATTAGAATAGAACATTACGATGCCAATGAATTTGTTTGTTTTGTATAAGTCATGATTTGAACAATACATTCTTTCGTGTAAACTTTTTCTTATATAATAATACATTATTAAACTGAAATGCTACTAGATGAGTGAACTCGTTTGATGCCATTCAATTATTCATTATGATCTCTTTGCCCTTTTATTTTTGAATTTCTTGAATTTTATTTTTTAGTGTATTTTTTTTGCTGCGGTGTATTAATGGTTGTTTCTGCATGCACTAGTATATAGGCTCTGCAATGGCTATATGTAGGTGCTGTTTAATTAAGCAAACATGGGGTACTGTTACTGTTTGTGAAAAGGACAAGAACATGTTCATTGCTTGTTGCTATGGAGAAATTGTACGTGCCTGGAGGCCTTGTGGCCCTTGTCTGCATTTCCTAGTGAAATAATGCAATAGGAGCTTTGTGCTCTCTTCTCACTCGCCTCATCTAATTGGATTGGATTGGATTTTTGTTTAAGATTGGGTGGATTAATTTTTTATCTAGTTAATGTTTGTTAGTTCATAAGGATCATTTTTGTACTACCAACTATGTATGTTTTGGTGAATGTTAGATTAGAACATTCGTCAATCCAGAGACTCGACCGGCTTCTGATGTCATGACCTAAGGCTTGAACTCTACATTGAATAATCAGAGTTCAAGCTCTCAATCTTTGGCGCAAGAATAGAACTTGAACCTCAAACTTCGAACCTAATGGTCACTATAAAACAAATTGACAATAGCTCTAAAGTTTCATACCCCAGTCCAAATCCGGTTTACACACCTCAAAGATTGAGGCCCAAGTTTTACAGATCCCACTTTTGCATCTTGGCGAGTAAGTTGGGACTTTTACATGACCACCCAACAACAATCAAATTCCCTTTTCATCTAAAGGGTTTTCTGAAGAAACACCTACTAGATCAAGAAGCACTTTCAATTTGTTTCTATGAAGCGTTTTAATAAAAGTTCCAACGTTTTTAGTCAAAGCGCTTTCTAAGGGAAGCACTTGTGAACATAAATTCTTTCTACATAAGTAATTCAAATGCCCTTACTTAATGATAATACTACAACATATTACACATTAATTACATCATTTTTTATCCAATCGAAATAGGATTTGATTTGTTTATATTTAAATAATTTTTTATTTTCATCTTCTTTGGAAGTATTAAACCCCATTCATTTTCAAGATACAAGAGAGGACATGTGTTGTAGTATTAGGTCATCTCCAACTGACTCAGCCAAAGGGCTAAAAATAGCTCGAAATTACATGAAAACCGTATCCAACCGAGGGTTAGGCCAAAGGGCTCGTGGGCCCCACCGGGCCAAAACCACCAAATCAGGCCAACCAACTGGCCCAAATGAGCCAACCAGCGCCGGCCCCGCCCAGAATTTCAAACCCAACGGCTACTTAGCATCAGCATGACGCCAGCTAGCAACGGTTAGCTGACGTCAGGTTACCGTTGAATTTGAATTTTTTTATTATTTAAAAAAATCTATTTTTTTTCATATAACTACCTAAGCCATTAAATAACATTAAACAAAATTAAACAACATTAAACAACGCAGTCTCCACCCTAGTACTACTTGGGGGAGTTATTCAAATTTAAACAACATGAAACTTAAACAACATTAAAAAAAACATTTAACAACATAAAACTTAAACGCCTACTCCATGCTTCTTTTGGCCCAAAGATGTGCAACAAGATCCTGTTGTAGGTACTTGTTTGTGGCATGCGAACATATCATCCTATGGCGCCTCATGTACTCATTTAAAGAGATATTACCAATTCTTGGATCGAAAGGCAAATTAGGCCCATTATATATTTTTGCACGAGCCCTCCTTAACCTATTTGGATCATCTTGGTCATCATCAGACTCTCCATCAATATAGCCATCTCGCTCATCCTCCACAATCATGTTGTGTAATATGATGCACGACATCATGATGAAGTTCAATTTATCTCGACTCCACCCTCTTGCCGATTCCTTAATAATCTTCCACCATGCTTGTAGAATACCAAAAACTCATGCCTCTTGGTGTAAGGTAAACCACCTTTGGGAGTCATCCATAGGGTTTCCAATTGCTTGGACAAGTGCAGTCCACTTCAGGTAGATGTCATCTGCTAAGTAAAACCCCATATTGTACTGACGCTCGTTGATGTAGTAGTCAAGTTAAGGTGATTTACCCTCCGTCAGGTTATTGAAGAGGGGTGAACGCCCAAGTACTGTATTGTCATTTTGGGATCTTGGGACTCTAAAGAAAGCATGCCAGATCCATGTGTCAAACGAGGTAACCGCCTCTAACACAATAGTTGGCTTTCTCGATTTTCCGCTAAAGCCTCTTTGCCATCATGTGAGACAATTCTTCCACTGCCAATGCATGCAATCTAATGACCCTATCATGCCCGGAAAGCTTTTGCAAAGGAGCCGATCCATATCTGCTTGATTTGGTTCACGGAGGTACTCCTTTTTGTAAATCTGAACAACTGTGTGACACAGAATTCAACAAGATTATTAAGGCATGTAGACTCAGACATACCATATGTATCATCCATCGCATCAGCTGGGGAGGCATAGGCCAACATTTGGAGTGCAATAGTAACCTTTTGATGAGGTGAGAAACCAAAACGGCCTGCTCTGTCCAGCTTTTGTCGAAAGTATGGATTGAAGTAAATGCTCGAAGACATGACACCTTATCCGAAAACGACGTCTGAAATCCTCTTCGGTGTACATCGAGTTGAGGTTGAAGTAGTTGTTCATCAGAGTCTCATGTGCCATCTTTCTATTTCGTGGTTTGTAAGAGCAACTAGCAACAAAGCCACCTCATTGAGGTTGTTCTTCAATTGCCTCACATGCCATGACCTCAGCCATTGCTGCTATATATGTTGTGTTGCGCCATGCTTCATCTTTTTCATCGAACTCCTCATATTCTCGTCTCATTTGGGCCCATTTATCTTCCAATTCATAATTGGATGAGGACTCCCAGTTGGAATGCGAAGAGGATCCAAAGTTGGAATTCATTGCAAACTTGAATTGAAAAAGATATTGTAGAGGGAATTATACCCCAATATCCATCCTATTTATGTATATTGGAAGCTGAAGATAAGAAGTGCCACGCAGATAAGAATCTCATCTAAAATTTGCACAACCAATTACACCTCAACATGTGGCACTCGAAATACTATCCGAAAAATTATTGAGATTACATATCAACATGAAATTTGGAGAGTTACTCACATATCAACACGTGGCAATCGAAATCCTATTCGAAAAATTATTAAGATGACATATCGACAAGAAATCTAGAGAGTTACTCACATATCGACAAGTAACACTCGAAATCTTATCCGAAAAATTATTGAGATTACGTATCGACAAGAAATATGGCTTACTCACTTTAGCGACACGTGTCACTCGAAATCCTATCCGAAAAATTATTGAGGTAGTTTAATTTAAGTAACCATATTAATGCAATTAAAATAATAAATTATGTTTGGCCTATGGCCCTTTGGCCCACTCGGTTGGAGATGGTAAGAAATATGGTTTGACATTGTTCATTAAAATATTAATTTCTTAGAGGGTTATAGGGCTAAAGGGAGCCCTTTGGCCTTCCTTCGATTGGAGATGACCTTATTGGTCCATTGTAAAAAAAAAAAAACAAATTAGGTTTTGAATGATTAGCATGCAAGTCTTGTCCAAAGGACTGGTTCCGAATTTTTATCACGATAATTTCAGTTTATTTGGGTTGGTATGAAAGTTTGAGACGTAATTTGGAGATGGGCGTATCTTCAAAACACTGCACAAAGCCCTTCATTTTTCTCTTCTGTACGAACGAAAAAAAAAAGAAAAAAAACTACATCAAATTCATCTAAACTGCAAACAAGTGATTTGAATTTGAGTTTAGATGTTTAAGCACACTGCTCTAATCAAATTGGTCAACCAAAGCCAAACCTGTGCACACTTCATTTGGGATGATGTTGTCTAGGGTAATTGGATTTCGAACTTTCTAACCCTTTGAAAAACCCTTTGTTACAAAAAGGAAAATAATACAAGGACATGGGCTAAATTACCATCCACACATATAATATGACATGCTTTCACAACCTTTTTTTTGCCTACCATGTTTGCATGGATGAAATTTGTCTTGAAAGTGAAAGAAGGTAGGAACAAAAATGAAGTTACGAAGAAGGTGCGTCGATGTGAATCATCGATGCTTGCTCTCCAACATAAATGAGACTGCGTTTCTTGGGAAGCAAACCAGTTTCGTTAGGTCTGCAGCTCTCTGAAAGATAAAAGCCAAAATCACAAATGAGATATGACATACACACTTTACATATGTATGTCCCAGAATTAGCAGATAGCTGAGAGCTCATGGCTTCAAATGTTTTCCAGGTACACGTGAGGACTGGCGCTTTGGACAAGAGAAAGGGGTGCCAACTTTCACTTGGTTCCAACAAGCAATAACAAACCTAGTTGCTGATGTTGTTTTTGTTATTTTTGGGTTTTGATTTAAGTGGTTCGGTCTAATAGCATGGTTGGATTAGCACTCTTAATTCAAAATGAACTGTCACTTAGTATTACGGTCTAATGATATTCATCTTAATTTGTAAGTAAGAAGTTTTAACTTCGACTCGCGTGAATGACGAATTTGATACCAATTTGTTAAAGCTAGACCCATATATGTGGTATAGCTCAAGTCTTTCGCTTCTTCATCCTTAGACTAGGGTGGGCTCTAGCTCCATGCAAGTTTTTCATAAAGAGAAACTTAGCGCAAATTTTTAGCTTGTCTACTCCATGGTAGGATTTTTACCGCCTGCAAAAGTAGGGATAAAAACACTTAAAATACTTGCAAGAGTACAAGGTTGTCATAGTATAACGGCTCAAGCAAGGTCGTTTTCCACAGAGATTGATTGAATAATTTGTATTTAAACTAATCCTTAGCTAACTATTTTAAACAAGGTTTTGAAAAATATTGATTTTGGAATTTTGAATAATAAAAACGAATTTAATAAAACAACTAAATAAATTGACAAAGAAAAACTAAAGAAAATAGTTTTGAAAATAAAGTTAAAAGCCTAGGATTCCGCCGTCCCCTTAACAATCCTATGTAGTTTTACCAATTACTTATGAAGTACACATGCAACTTTGAAGTTTAGGTTTTTCTTATGCATATTCTCCTTGTGATATTCAAGCAAGAACGTATATCTAACATGCAATCTGTCTGTGATATTCAGATCAAATATGAACATGCAAGACTCATTAAGTTTTATGAAAACCTTTTGAAAAACCATGCAACCCCTAAGAGCGTGATATTCGCCTTAGGTGAAATTACAATTATTAACCACAAGAAGCAATACTCAATCCTCCGGTGATATTCCGACCGAATTGCATCCGATTACTTATCTAAACATCCTAATGGTAGCTAAGCATTAAGATATCGAGACAGTTTAAGCACAGTGATTAATAATTAAAAGTAAACATGCATAATATCATAAGCAATTGAATAAGGACTACATATTCATGCTAAGGCTCAAGGCTTTGCCGTAGCAAACGAACTTAGTTACCAACAATCATAAAACAAAATATTATTGAGAATAAGGATAGAAAACACCTAGAAAATAAACTTCAAAGCTCTCTAAAGTGTGTGTGCTTCCTCCTCTCCTTCAATGTTGCGTTTTTCACCCTAATAGCTAAACAGCCTTATTTATACTATTACAAAATAAAACCCTAAAAGGTCTTAGAATAAAACTAGGAAACATAATTAAATGATAAAACAGAAAATAAAAGGTTTCCTATTTGAACTAGAATTCGGAGTTCTCAGACAATTAGTCTTTTGACCAACCAAATCAACTCCGATTTGGTCCCAAAATGTCTCTTTTGAAAGCTGAAGACGTCCCCTACAAATCCTCAGAAGGAATCTTTCTCAAAATATGCCACATTGACCTCCAAAATACCAAAAACATTCAGAAACGTCAATTCGAGAAAGCTGCGCGCTGGGTCTTTATTTCATCGCTACGGTCAAACGGCTTGGTAGAAAAATTTGAAACTTTGACAAAAAGACGGCAAGAGACACACGAACGTCCTCCAATTTGAATCACTCCAAAATTTGTCAATTTGATCATGTTTTGCTCCAGAGGAAGTCGAATGTTCTACATTAGAAATATATAACAAAGTATCAAAATTCTACCAAAATAACCAACACATTATAACTAAGATTAGGGTAAAATATATGGTAAAATATGGACTCATCACTCCACTCACTAGAAATTTGCTCACCCCACAACAAAATCCCATGCACTCTGTCCAAGCAACTCTCAATGCAACGCTAGTTGACCACTCACACAAAATAGAAAGAAGAAAAAATAATTATAGCTCACTTGAGTGAAACTTAATTCTACTTTTGAAGATCTCTAAAATGCCGAAATCATATATTTTGTTATCTAAATTTTACTCTCTCGATGTGAGATAATACTATGGTTAATTGTTAATTGAACCAAACTTAAAATTGCCAATACTACTTCTTCTTTGTTTCATTTTCTTTCTTTTGAAATTGAATGAGTTCAATTCTTGCTTTTCTTTACTCTAATTCTTCTTTCTATAATGTTTTACAGTTTGCATTATGGGTGAGAAGAACTTGTAGATCAAGTGAACTTTTTTATGGCAAGTGGAGACACAATTATGGAATCAATTGGATCAAATTTTTTTAGCTTCATTTGCGTATTAAAAAGTCAACATCATGGAGAAAAAAATTGACGCAATTTCTCTCCGTGTGTGAGAGGTTTTCTCTCATTCTGAGAGTCTTTTCCACCGCTAGTGTGAGTGGTTTCCCTGCCATCTAATTATGTCGCCGCCAATGTATAAAATATTGATGATATCAGAAATATCGGTAGTCCAAAAATACGGAAATTTCGATGGAAATATCGGGATATTATCGATATCGATAAAAATTGAATAAAAACCACGGAAATTGTAAGAAAAACTTGGAAATTTTTATTGAAACTTCGCAGGATGTTTATTTAGTCAATTATCTATTAGTTTATCACAAAGAATTGGAAGGAAATGCATTGCATGATGGATTTAACTTATTTAAGTTGATTATATAGCGAGCTGTCAAACATTGTGAGTGTAGAAAATATGTAGTAATTAATGAAAGAAGTTTAAACACACCATAATCATTTATATATAATGAATTAGTACAATATTTTACACTTTATACATTACTCTGTGTGTAATATATAAAAAATTGAAAAGAAAAAAAATATAATATGAAAGAGAGAAGTTAGAGAAAAATGTGAGAGAGAAGGCAAAAGAGAACAAAACGTGGGGTTTTTTTATTTTTTTTAAATTAGGAACATGCTTTGATAACATGTAAGTGAAGAAATAAAAGAAATAATAAAATTCTTGTTACGTGAAATTATCTTAATTCTTATATTTTTCTTTAATATTTTAATAAATTAGAGAAAAAAAATTATTATTTCAGTATTTTTTAGGTGAGAAAATACAAAAGAGTGCAAGGTTCAATCGAAGTGGTTGCTTTTACATTGGAGAGTACAAAGTTTTGAGTCAATATTCATAGCAGAAGATAGTCTCTCCACCAAAGCGGTTGTAAGCAATAATATCAAAGTTAATGCAAGAAGCTTAATTGGCTAGGATTAGATCCTAAAAAATGTTAGGCTCCAGTCAAACAGTAGACTGCGATCTAGCAGCTAGGTGCCTAAGTAAAATCTAGGCAGGAGCCTAGATGAATTTAAATTATCGTAAAATAAGCATTAAACAATATTTACATTGTTTGTAAAAAGTAATACAATATTTATAAATAATGTGAAAGTTTAAGATAAATACGGTGGGAGTCTTAAAAGAGAAAATAATAATACATTCAAGAATTTTTTTTTTAAAAAAGGAACGAGATCCTCTTCGAATCAACTCTATCCGGATCCGGGGATCAACAAATCCTAACCGTTCGAAATACATCTTACGGCCAGGAATTTTCTCTACTTTTCACGTAAAACAAAGACCCATTCTTTAACTCTTTTACATCTTGGGAATAAAAAAACACTCGTTTACATCCTCGAATTCTCTCGCCTTCTCACCTGCTCGCCTGCGGTGGTTTCCAGAACAGGGTTGCCACCACCGACCAAGAACGCAGCGGCAAGGATTTCAACGGCCGAGCTGGGCTCTTTCTCACAAAAAAACTCTATGATGTAGCATACTTACTCCTTCAATTTCACATCTTCACTACTCACCACTCACCCACCGCCATGATTGCCATTATCCCACCCACGTCCCTTCATCATTCCTCTCTCATCGCCTGCACCACCGTTTCCCCAATCCTTGCCAAGAAATTTTGTTTTGATATTTTCTCATGAAAACATATAAAATTATGAAGTTAATGAAACTATTGGTTGGAGAGGATGAGGACTCAGACGAGACCAAGGTGGAGATGGGAGCAGATAGACGAACACCGGCTGGACCAGTGCTCCTAGGCTTGTTTTCCGGCGAGGGGAGGGGCAGCCGCCACTCCTCGCCCTCACGTAGCTTCGCCACTGCGCACACCCCTCCCACAGCTGATCGCCATGTCAGGAGAACCCATCACGCAGGACTGGGAGCCCGTCGTCATCAGAAAGAAGGCACCCAACGTCGCCGCTAAGAAGGATGAGAAAACCGTCAATGCCGCTCGCCGCTTCGGAGCTGAGATCGAAACCCTCAAGAAAGGTTTTGTGTGTTTCCCTCTTCCCTAATCCCTCGAACCTTCTCCCTCATTCCTCTCCTTGGCAGCTGCGACGACGGAGCCTTGGCTGCAGTTGCGACTACGGACGGAGCCTCGGCGATATTATCGATAATATCGCGATATATTGACGATAATTATGGATACGTTTGAAAATAATGCCCTCTAAAAAAAACGATATTATCGGCAATATTTTGCCTATAATATCGATATTTTGGTCATTGGTCGCCGCCAGCCTTCGCTATGGTGGGGGTCGATGGAAGATCTTTCGTTCTCTTAGTTTCATCTTTTTGTTCGTTTTGCTGCCTTCACCTTCTGCTATCCGTACCGATTTACCTTCTTCTTCAATTCTCATGGACGTCCATCTTCCTCGACCAATTTCATTCTGGTCTGCATTCAGTTTTCAACGCAATTTGTTGCGATCTTTCGAGAAGGTGTGTAGAGTTCCGGTGATCACGCTGGCTCGGGTGTTTACAACACCACCTCCTTCTCTATGTATGCCTGTGTTGGCAGTGTTGTTCGTGGTAAATCCACGGACTTCTTTCAATTTTTGGCTGAGATCGGCACAACGTTCGTGGCTGGGTGATGGGATTTTCGTGCTTTTGATCTCTGCAGTGTTGCTTGGTAAGATTTCTGGCGTCTGCTGGGGAATGCGAAAAGGATTGATCAGGAAATACTATTGCGGTGGTGGTAGCAGGACTCTAGAATTTTCTTTTGTTTCTGTTTCTAGCTTTGGGCCATGGTTGGGCCCTTTTGAGTTTGTTGTGGTGGCCCTTGTTTTGTTTTGTTTATATGTGTATATGGGCCTTTGGTTTGTAATCTAAGTTTGGAATAAAAATGTTGTTCCTTTCTATGGAAAGGATTTACCGAAAAAAAATGGAGAAAAAAATTAGTACAGACGGATTTTGTTAGTCTTTGTCAAGAGAATAACGGTTTATTAGCAAAAATGTCTGCGCGATGTTATTAGTTTTAAAACCGTGTAAAGCATGTAGAATGTTCTACATATGAATATGATAGTCAATATTATTTGCATGTGAAAATCTATTTACAACCCTATTTACAATAAGGAACAAAAAACAACAGTTTCACAGATAAATTCAACTACAAATGAAAATAATAATCACATTCAAAACAAAAAAATATGACAATTACAATGAAGATAGCATTAAATGAGGCAAAAATATGAGTAACACGGAAAACATGCTCTCCGATGATGGTCTTTCACGACATATCTCTGCTTCAGGCTAGGATGGTGACGGCGACGCCAAAACTGATGTCATGCTTTCTGGGTTCTGGGATTGGAGCATCGAAGCTCCATGGCTCACGGGGTCGGCTCGATTAAGCATTGCAACTCGGCTTCAGTGGCTCAGGCTACTGGCCTGGGTGCTGGTGGCTCAACGGCGCAGCTCGAAGCCACTGCTCGCTGGGTTAAATTTTTTTTTTCTTTCTTTCACAGCATCAATCCACATAAGGGCAATATTATGAGTATAATGCATGCACAATTTATGTAAAATCTAAAATTCGTAAATGTAAAGTTGAGTCATGCATTATGATGAAGGTTCATGCAAATAAGGGTGAAAAAATATCTAGATCGATTTTATATAGAGGTTTATAAAGTGATGGGTTTTTGTCTAGAAAATAAGTGTTGCAACTTGTAAGGAGTTAACTCTAAAGAACCATTTTCTTTACCCAATTGCTAATTATAGTCCAAACGATCCCTATAATAAACGGGAAATGATAAACAAACAACCCTTTTAGCGCTTCACACACCCTTTATTTAATCACGTCCGTTGTTTTTGTTTGGTTTATTCAATCTAATTATTGCCAAATGTAAAGAGTGGTGTGTGAAAGACTAAAAATAGTGTATGTAATCAGCTCCCATAATAACCCCTTCCAATTACTCCCTTAATTTAAACAGTAAAATTAGAGCTCAGGTTGGAACTGTAGAAAATTTGATTGAAGAGTCTTTGGTCAACAACTAAATTGGTGTTTTGAACCAGTTTTTAAGCATTAACGACGCACAACACAAAGTGTTCCGACAAGCTAAAAAAAGAAACATAAAACGGATAAACACACGAAAAGAAGTATTAGTACAGGTTTGAGGCCTAACTGAGAGGTTCATAGCCAACATTTCAAACTTTCAACATCCGATCAAAAACCTATGAGCAGGCAAAGAAAATATACAATCACTTTGGCAGAATCCATGAAAACTTGATCCTATTAATCATAACTTTAGTGTTTTTTCTTAACATACACTGAAGTACAATTTTACTTTTATGCTAACCAACTGCGCATCTACAAGACTACACAACACAAGCAACATTTTTCTTGACCTCCAAGAGTTGGGTGACACGTTGGGTGTGCAGCTTTGTATGGAAAAGTTGTATCAGTCTCATAATTGGGAAAACTCACCGACTCCCCTACTTGGCAACTTTTGCTCAAAAAAGCTCACATATCATATCATAGTGGCCCACCATTTTAGCCCAAAAAAGAAAAGTACTAAAGACTAAAGACTAAGGGCTGGTTTGGTATTGTTGTGCCTTGAAAAAAAGTTGCTGTGAGAATAAGCGGCTGTGCTGTGAGAATAAGCGGCTGTGAAATAAATCAGCAGAGTGTTTGGTAAACTTTTTGTAAAAGTGCTTTTGGAAAAAAAACAGTCTAATAATGGGTCTTTTTATTAAAGAAGCACTGTAGCTCCGTGTGCTTTGAAAAAAAGCCAGTTTTCCAAAGCTGCAAATAGCAGCTTCAGCTTTTTCCTTTGATTTTAGCTTATTCTCACAACAGCTTCCAAAATAAGCCATTTTTTTCAGTTTACCAAACACCTAAAACCCTCATAGCTTTTTTTCATAGGTGCTTTTTTTTTAAGCACCTCACTCCCAAACTAGGTCTAAGTGTTTGGGAAATTATAAAGAAATTATGATAAAAAATTTACAATAAAATAATATTGTTTTAATAAGCACTTAGACAATTAGTGTGAGATGCAGGTATTTCGCTTTTTTTAAAGAGATTCAAACCCACTGTGGTTTGACAAAGTCCACGAATCTGTGCTGCAATATATTCATTAACTTGTCCATTCCAAAATACAAAAGCCCAACTGAATTGTCCTGTGACTCAAAGTTATATGCACAAAAGGAAAAGTCTAAAGCTCCACCGCAAGGACATCCTTCTTTGGCCAGTAAGTAAAAAAGGAAAAAATGGCAGAACGGAGAGAATAATTGTTGCAGAAGAAATTGAGTAGTGGGATAATAAATAAAAATGATGATGGAGAAAAGGCTACTAATTATAGATTTAGTATCACCCTTAGTGAATAGGGTAATAAAACACAAATTAACAAGAAAAGAGTTACAATAGTTACATAAAATGAAAGGCTAATAGACTCCACCTTATTTTTCCACTAACAACAAATAATGACGACTATAATTTACTCATTTATTTAAAATTAAGAATTCACCAACACTACAGTTCCACTGTCATCCTTGTATTGCAACAATAGGCTCTTTTAATTTAAATTTGAGCTGAATGTAAGAGGGTTTGTAATTTAAATAGCTAAGAACTCTTGCGCTTGGAATCTTGTTATCGATTGTCTTTTATTTCATTATCTATCACCGACAAGAAAAATGAGAAAAAAAAAACTGTGGAAAGAATTAGCCACCAACCTCATGCATCAATGATTGGTGGAGTGAATTTTGGTTCCCCGTTAATGCTTTGCACATGTTAATCACCAAATCCTTGTTAAAATGTGAGGTTTAATTATGAATGCATTATTTCTTCCTTCCACACAGTAACATGCAGCACAGCCAGCCATTCATGAACACAAAATTGAATGGTTTTGTGCAAAATATCAAGCACGCAATGCAGCCAGCTGAAGGGCAACTTCCTAACTTCTTTAATATTTTGATTCAATATTTCTCAACTTTTTATTTCCACCTTTTTTTTTATCATTTTGTTTCTTTGTTAGTAAGGAAACAAACAAAAGCAAAAACGAAATGTTCTAAGCCCCGTTGGGATACAGGTTCTCTACAAATATTCACCGAAATTCGAAGCTATTTGACTATTGAATTAAATGGTAGTCATATTAATCGGTTTATCAAATTTGGACCGTATTTGAATCATTGGATATGACTTGTCGATCCATATTTGATTAGCATTGGGTTCAAATTGAATACGATCCTTATCGAATCTAATTTACGACCTAAAAAGATTAAAATATCATTGCTAAAAATACAATATTTATTAATAAAATGAAGGTATAAGTTTATTTTATATTCATAATAGGCTTAAATTACTCACACAAATATGATAGTTAAAAATAAAAATAAAATAAAATAAAATAATATGTCAGATCAGGTTATTATCAAATCGGATCACTCTTAATTTATATATGGATCCATTTATAATCAAATTATCTAATTCGAATAATCGGATTAGAAATCTCCATCCATATTCTATTAATTCGGATTTACTATTGGTAAAAATCTGATCCATTGACAGATGACATCTCTATAATTGTACTATAATTGCTTCCACATTTAAATTCAACATTTTATTTCCATATTTTTCATCATTTTGTTTCTAGAGGGAACAATATAAAAAATAAAATATGATTGTGCTCCACGATAAAGCGACTTCTAACATCAATTTGTTTCTTTATTACCAAGGACACAAGCAAAAGTAGAAAGCAAAGAGTTCAAATCCGCTGGTCATATGTTTGTTTGAAAGTATTTTTAAAATAAGTGGAAGTGCTTAATAAAAAATGCTAATGAATATAGTAAAAACACTTAAAATACTTTACGTAAAAAAAGTATTTCCAATATTTTTAAAACCCAAAAATATATTCCCTTAAAATATTTTCATCTATTTTAAAAATACTTTTCAAACAAGCTTATCTTTAGTAGCACCCAGTTTAAACTAACCCCACCATCATTCCGTACCAAGGACCTGGGTGTATCTTTACACGTACTCACTCTCTCTCTCTCCGCACTCATTTTTTATAAATATATCCCTCATTTCCAAACGCCCAGACACCAAAACCAAAATCCCAATTCCTTAACCCTACAACTCTGGCTCCTCTGGGTCCTCCTCAACACATGAGTGAAAGAAGAGGACAATCACCACCACCGTCACAGCCGCCACCGTTGTTGTTATCATCGGATTCAAGCGATGGAGAGCCCGGATTTTTCACCACCCCACGTGGATGCATCACGGCCGTCCTTGGGCTTCCCTCTTGGCACGGCTCTCCTCTTGATCATCATATTTAGCCTCAGTGGAATCTTCTCGTGCTGCTACCACTGGGACAAGCTCAGATCACTCCGTAGATCTTTCAACCAAGACGCTGACCCCGAGGCCGACGTCGAACCGCCATCTCCCACCAAATCTAAACCTGCCCACATGGTACCTAATTAATTACTTTCAGTAGTTCAGTAATTTTACTTTATCATTGCTTCCCTCTCACTCTCTCTCTCTACCTACTATGTTAAGTTATCAGACTGTAAATTTAAATAATAATTTGGATTCAAGTCTTTCATCATAATACGTCGTAGTATATGTTGTCAGACCGTAAATATGAATTGTTTCTATCATAACATGTCGGATATCAAAAACAGAACGTTACCCTGTTTTTGTTTTCTTTTATATTGAAGAGATTAATGATGTTAGTTGTTTCTTAATTAGGATTTGAAGCAGAAGCAGAGGCAAAGCTTGCCCGTGATAATGGCAGGGGACCAGATTCCAAAGTTTATGGCATTGCCATGTCCTCGAGAACCTCCGAGAGATGACAAGATTGCAGTGAAGGTGCAGAAGCAGCCCAAGCCACCTCGATTTCCTGTGCCTCTGTATTAGCAAATTTGTTAATCATTTGGTGTCTTGTACATATTACATAATGATATATAATATCTACCATTCAATTACATTTGTAGCTCAGTTTTTTTATAAGACAGAGAGATTAATTACAAATTTTCCACTATCATTACTTGCTTTATTTTTATATTTGATAGCGATATTCTACACTAAATAAAGAGAAAGATTTAAACTTGAAACACAACGGTTAAAAGAGAAAAGCCTTAGCCATAAAGCAATCCACCAGTACCCATTACGGGTTTAATTTATTAGATTTGGCAAAGTCGAATACGATCGCCACTATTTGGCAAAGTAATCATTTTTTTGGGTGCAAGTGTGTGTTAATTGAGTGTGTTGCTAATTGCTATACTTTCTTTTTCTGGGGCTTTCTAGCAAACTAGGCATATCCTTTTAAGTACTACGAATGTTGATTAACATTTTCGAAAGACCTAACTGATGGTGATTAAAATGGAAGTGGAACCATTCGGATTCGGCGCTGTAATGATATGCTGCCAAAATATCCAACTCAGACTTGGATTGCCAAGTGGAGTTAACTTGAAAAGGCAGCTTGGCAGGCTTGAAGTTGAAGGGAACACCAGCTTTTGGATTTGGACAGTAATATATTGCAGATTGATATACTATATGAATATATGGGAGGACAAAACTAAAATCAATCTACCATTCATACCATCCACCATACTATAATGGCTGTGTGGCACTAGACTTTATTTCTACTAGTTTTAAAATCTTTAGTGTTGTTTTTATTTTTTATTTTTTTAATACAAACGATATTATCTGCATTAAGGGGAGGAGATGGGTTAAGTCTCACAATGTGCTAGCAATAATGTGTTTTAAATTCGCTTTTGGAGAGAATCGAACCTAAGACATCTCATTTACAAATGAAGAAGAATACAACTAGATCATAGTACTAAGTGGCATTAGTGTTGCCTCTTAAGTACGGTTGGAATTTCAAACCGAAGGACCTCTTGAACCAACCGAACCGGCCGGAAGTCAAATATGTTCATAAGTTTTGACCCGGTAATGAAACCAAACCAACCAAATTTTAAAAATAAATCAAAGAGTGTGAGAAATATTTCAAAAGTAAGAGCCATCATTAGTTGAACCGCAAACCACTCTTACATAAGAGTTTAGCACCAAACCACTCACTTATATTCTTAGAGCATCTCCAATGTATCGGAGATTTAGGACTTAAAGTTGGGAGCATTTTTGTTCACCATCATTAACTTTGGTGAGTGCTTACCTCTCTCGGATAGCTTGTCACGTGTTCTCTCACCAAATCATAGTTAAGCTGTAATATTAACTGTTTCTAAAAGAATAATAAATTATTAAAAAAACATTATTTTTCCTCTCCCTCCGCCCACTCCTCTCCCCTGCAATCTGTCAATCCTAATCCATCATTCTCAAAAGCTCCACCACCGTCCCTAAACTAGGCTTCCGTGGTACATTGCTGGATTCATATCCACCCCAATCTTCTTCTCCTTCACCTTCATCAACTTTCGCGTCAGAGTGGCGGTGGGGAAGATCGCCAATCTCGGCAGCAACCATGCCATGAACGTCCGAATCTGCGGAATCGGTCATTTGGGTTTTACTTTATTGGAGATTTTTAACATGGGATCGACAAAGGTCCCACCTTGGAACGCCTCCAGGGCGAAAAAGTCGAAGTTTCACCATAA
This sequence comes from Malus fusca, assembly GCA_035220775.1. Classification (NCBI taxonomy): domain Eukaryota; kingdom Viridiplantae; phylum Streptophyta; class Magnoliopsida; order Rosales; family Rosaceae; genus Malus; species Malus fusca. The sequence goes on along the minus strand of CM069059.1, from coordinate 16,696,090 downwards.
AACTAATTGACGATATAGAAAGTAGTCAAACTACTTGTAAGAACATGCAAATCGAGGTGATATTTAGATCTAAGTTTAAGTTTCCGGCCAAAATGAGATTTAAGTTTGAGTTTAATATGAGATTTGAGTCTAAGGTGAAGGCTATGCCAAAAAAGAAACATATTCCACAACCAAGATAAATAAGATTTGAGTTTATGTCCAACGATTTCCAATGCTCATACTCAAATTTTTAAAACTCAAATTCTAATTTTGAATCTCATGTTTTCTCCTCCAAGTAAAAACTCAAATCTTAAAATTCAAAAGATAATAATATAGGTATAAGAGTATAAGTCTTTGCATTAAAGAAGAAAATCAAATTTCTCAAACTCACCACCTTTTTTGGACTCAAATATAAGAATATAAGTTTAAGATTTGAGTACGCTGGAGATGCTCTTAACTATATTTGGGTCTTAAAAGTGTTTTGCGTAATTTGATTCTCTCTTCCAATGCAAAGACTTATATTCTTAAACCTATATTTTAATATATTTTGAAGAAGCAAAAAAATGGAATCAACTCAAAATTATGCATTGGAGGTCTTGGTTGAATAAAATTAATCCTTGTTGGCTTAGGCTCCACCTTGACTCAAATCTCATATTGAAACTAAAATATGAGTCACTTTTGTGGGAAATTCAAATATGAATTTTTAAGAGTAACCTGCATTGGAGACATTTTTTTTTCTCATATCTGAACTCAAATATGAGATTTTGAGTCCTAAATCCCTATGTTCTTTCTTAAGTGTGTATAAAAAATATATTTAAAAGTAATCTAGTGAATATAACTTACAAATGGGATTAGTTGTAGGGCTTAGACCATATCGAACTTCAACGATCCGAACCGTTTATTTTAAAAGTCTCGATTCATAGATCATCTTTGCAAAATTTTAATTCAATCCGAAATCATTTGCCTATTTAATTGTCACGATGAAATTTCAATGTTTCTTAGAACATAATGTTCGTTAATTTCTTTGAAATTAATTAGATGGCTGGAATATTTCATATTTGGCTAATATTTTGTAAGGATAATCTATGAGGTGCAACTTGAAAAATAGGCGGTTTGGTTCTTTGACGTTCGATGTCGTGTGAGCCCCACCACTAATTCCGTTTTTTTTTTAATGGAGATATCTTCCATTAAGGGTTTTGTATATATACATGTCCTGTAATGGAATGGATCACTATTTTTTGAAAAAAAAATGGAGATTAGTTGTGGGACTCAATCACATCGAATTTTAATGATCTAAACTGTTTATTTTGCAAGTCTTATCGTTACAAAAAACTCAATTTAATCCAAAACCAATTGCCCTTTTAATTGTTACGATAAAATTTCAATGTTTCTTAAAACATAGTGTTCGTCAATTTCTTTGAACTTAATTAGATGCCTCAAATATTTCCGCTTTGGCTAATATTTTTCAAGGATGATGTATGAGACACAACTTGAAAAATTAACGGTTCATATCATTGAAGTTTGTTTGAATAACGATAAATGTACATGGAGTGAGAGATTTTGACTAAGCCATACAATGAGACAATCATTTGATATCAAACTTAGCTATCCACATGAGTCGAACCTTAGACCTCTCAGTTACAAATAAAAAAAATCACTAAATCGTAGTATTAAGTTTTCAAAAACTCTTTTCAAACTTGATGTGAAATGTATATTATTTGCATGAGTAGAGATCAAGTGGAGACAATTATATAAAATATATAAAAACCATCTCATGATTAAAGTACATCCAGGAGGATCCTATGTAGATCCTCTTTATGAGGATTTTGGAGATCCTCAAATCGTATCCGTTCATCGTGTATCGTGCGACCAGTTTTTGTCAAGTACTATTCATATTTAATTTAAAATAAAATTATTTAAAATGATTTCTGACCACACGATGTACGATAAATAGACAAAATTTGAGGATTCTCAGGATCCTCTCCGGAGAGAATCCTCCTTCAAAGTACATATAACCACATTCCAGGTATAAATGATAGAAATGGCCGCTAAATAAGTATATTCGGCCAATTGAAGAATTCCATGTTCTTTGGAAGGTTTGCTTTGTTATTGGGAGCACGCCATGGTTAAATGTCAAGCATATTTGCCTTGTTAATGATGGCTGACAAGTGATAAGTACGTCAAAATCTTTCAACGACTTGGTCTAGATGTACGAGGATTCTCTTCGGATTCTTTTTGTGAAGATCTTAGGGATTCTCAAATAGTGTCCGTTCATCGTAAATCGTACATTCAGAAATTATTTTAAATACTTTTATTTAAAATTAAATATAAATAGTACCTGACAAAAACTGATCGTACAATGTACGATAAACGGACATAATTTAAAGATTCCCGGATCCTCACAAAGAGAATTCGGAGAGGATCCCTAGTCTAGATATCCTTCTAAGCATAAAGCACATTGGTGGTCTAATTAAATCTTACATAAAGGGGGAACAAATCAGTGGTTTACTTTTGTTTTCAGGACCAATACTTTACTCTTCAGTCACTCAATTTACATGGCTAGAGGCGACCGATTTTAAGCCGAAAAGTGTATTTGTTGCACCATCGTAAAAGCACCCAATCAAGACCAACAAGCACCACTACCAGCTTATAAATAATAAACTAGACAAAGCATACAATTATGTTGCAAAACAGGCTAATGTATAGTGACAATCTGAGAGCGCTCTCTCCAATTCGCATTCTTCATGTCCTTTATTCTCTTGTTTTTTTTGTCAAAGTCATTTAGGTATGGATCGATGTGATCAGGGTTCAGTTTGAAACATAAACGTCCAACTGTATACATTAAAACACAAGGGATAATTATAGATACAGAAATGTTCACTTGCGCATGACTTGTATGTGTTCAACATATTAACAGTATAATAACAATATAATAACGATACACTATCTATATAATATTTATATGATGAGAATATGTTGTGAATACATTATCTACCCGAGCATGCGCAAACCACCCAAATTGAGCAAACCAATTGTAGATAAGCTACTTTGAATTTGCAGTAATCACAGTTTGTACACGAGTCAATGGTTTGATCGAGAAAAATGTTATCTCCAAAACGCAATGAGCATGAATCTCACAAAAATATGCGTGGAACTTGCTGTTTAGGGTGGATCACACAGTGCATGAATATCCAATTGCTTAGGGCACAAGAATTCCTTTTTTTTCCTTTGTAAGTATTAAATTAGTGATTACGATTGAGGAATCTCTCCAACCGCGTTTGGTACGCGTTTTATGCTTTATAATTTTTTTTTCAGAGTACAATAGTTGAGTCACACTTACGAACTCCACCTATATTGTTATTATCTAATAAGATCTAGGCATATATGTGAGATTTCTCTTTACATCATTACTAGTATTTGGAATATGTGGTACAAATACATTAGTCTTATTCGTTATTTTAATGTGAGTAATGATATGCATGCCTAGCAATATATTAAATGTATGAATCATGATGCTTATGGTGGTTCTTTTTTTAAGAATAAACTCCACAACCAAAAGAAATTTGAAAGGGAAAAGATTTTCCACATTTTTTCTTCATGCATTCTTATTTATTTCAGGCATTTGAATTTAATAAATCAAAAGAGAACTAAAAGACAAAATAAGCACAAATATGCGGAAAAGAGAAAAATGACGTGTTTGTTGCAGTCCTATTAGATTAGGAATGTGATTGTATAAATCCTAGTAGATATGAGAATGTATCTTATATTCCTATTAGGAGTAGATTACCTATTAAATATTGTAATCTTAAAGGGTAAGAAATTAACCTTCCATACTACTATAAATAAAGGCACAATGGGGTGGAATAACACACACCTCAATTACACATCTATTTCTTTCTCTCTATGTGCCGCACCCCTTCTCTCTCTATGGCCTCCATAATCGTTCAGTAAATTAAGGCACAATGGTGTGGAATAACACACACCTCAATTACACATCTCTCTCTTTCTCTCTATGTGCCGCACCCCTTCTCTCTCTATGGCCTCCATAATTGTTCAGTAAATTATGCCTACAACACGTTATCAGCACGCTATTGACGCTGCGCTAACAAGAGAGTTTGATATTCAATCAGGGGAGTATTACGCTTTAATCATTCTTTTTGTGATTAATTTATTATTTTGAATTGATCTACATGCTATTGATTCAATTTAAGTTTTCTGTGTTGAACGTGATACAATGCATTGGAGATGAAATTCCGGCTTTTCGAGATGGATCTTCTACAAATTCAAAGGCTTTTGTTGTTATCTGTCAATCAGGTACGTTTAAAATAAAGTAAGATATTTGAAACGACCATGAAGCATGAAAACATTCCCCATGATGCATGAACCGCCTATATTTATATTTTCCTTCTGATATATATATATATATATATATATTGTATATGTTTATATATTTGTCAATACATATATTTATTTCATGCATCGCACAATTAAATTGTTATGTGGAATATGTGAGTCAAAGTATAAAATTAAATTAGAAGCATATTTAGGGTTTCCTAAAACCCTAGGGGATTTTGAAAAAATAGGGGAACTTGGACATGGTGAGGCACATCGACCGCACCACCGTGGCACTGTGTAAACAACCAGGCCGTATGCTTGGTTTGGGTTCCTTCACCACGGGCTTGCAGCCCTGCCCACACCAGCGCCCGCAAGCCTTTATGCTTGCTGGACCTCGCTGTTGCCTCGGTCCGCAGCCGATTCCACCAACCCAGTCGGCTGAGACCTCTCCCACAAGCCTGCGTCAGCTAGCCCACGAGGTTGGGCCTTGTCCCACGTGCACAAAGCTTGCAGCCCAGTTTTCCTGGGCTTAGGGCCTTGCCTACTCACGTGGCATGTAGCCCACCCCCCGTGGCATGTAGCCCACCCCCGAGGCCTTAGGGCCTTGCCTACTCACGACACCCATCCCAAATATTTTTGAGGCTATGTTTTCGACCCAATAATATTATTTTAATATTATTTAGCTTCTACAATCGACCCCGTATGACCCGATTTATTGAATTAATTAAAAGTGACCTGCAGTTCATTAATCTGATAATGAATCCAAAATTATTGACCTGAAGATCACTTTTGGACATTAACGATTCAATAATTTATTTTTATACTTTGAACCGTTGACTCACTTTCGTAGTCCTGAAGCACTCACACTTGAGTTCCTGAAGCAACCCAAATCCACTACACTTAAATCAACATATTGCATTCTGTGTTCTTACAAGAACCTCTCTTTTATGAACTAAACGTTCATAAACTAAATTGAACCTGTAGTTTCAAATTTAGTGTCTTTGAAACCCGAAGTTTTCATAAAACAATACACCCATGAAAACCCGACGTTTTTTCATGAAAACTATGTCTTGAGCTTGAATGTTCTAACTTTGATGCATATGGATGTTTCATTCCCATAGCACCAATCATAATCTTGTTCCCTCCAATTCAGTGGATTGTCGAATCGACACAAGTTTGATTTTCCTGATTTGGACGTTTTCTAATAGAAACCACTTTATGTGGGGTACAAGACGTGAATCTCCACTTGACTATCAAGAAGCTGAGAAACCATTGTAGCCAACAATGACATGGAAGAGCTGAATAAGCCTCCGCCATGATCTTCATTCAAAGACTTATACCCAAAGCATTATAAACGGAAGTACCTCATGAACGAGGATTCCATGGCTCTTTGGCTCGCTTCTATGGACTGTCTAATCATGAATGACATTGCCTAAAGCATACCATGATTACGTCCATGAATGAGTACAATCCGATCGAATTTTGACCGGATAATACTTTTCTCATCCTTCCATGTTTTTAAAGCAACAAGTGTAGAAAACGGAAGTTTACCAAATTTTCAGATCTGATTACTACCACAAACGTGAGAGAAAGGTATAGACCTAGTTTGGCTGGAGTCTACCGAACGGTATAGACTCAGTTCTGCTGGAGTCTACCGAATGGCTCGACCAAGTTATGTCAAAGCCTAACCGAATGGTGATGCACTGCTTTGGTAAGGATACACTGAATGACATACTCTCTCACAATCCAATTTCGAGTTTGTTTTTACAACATATGGTAGAATCAGGGCCTGCCAAGGTGTGGCATCATGCCCGAAGCATGATCCTTGGTACCTAAGACCTAAAACTTCAAGAATAAAGGATAATATTTCCAAACCTTAACCTTGCAGAATCTACTTCCGTCTCGATAGAAAAGATCATTGGTTATGCACCTATTCGTGCCCCTACCAATGTTGTTGAAGAATACCATTCTAGTAGTCAATATGTGAGACTAATTTTGCTCCACCAAACATTGTTGGAAGAGCAGAATTTTGACATGGATGACCTTGTTGGCCGAATACCCTTAGTAAACCATTTACTTTGTGAATATTTTTCCATGTTCTTGGATTCAAGTTTGGTGTATGTTTTACTTATGGATAATGTGTATGTTTTACTTATGGATAATCTTATTGATATTATCCTCGAATATGAGTTAATTGAATCATGTTTCTTAATACACGTGACCAATTCAATTAAACACGTGATTAGGTAGAAATGTGGGAAAGTTAGTTGTCTGGATGAATGCGTACTGCGCACACCAACTTTACACCTAAATCACATATCTAACAATGACTTTAGGTCTAACCAACCTGATTAAGAGCATTGGCACGCTCTTCGTTGTATGAATGGAACTGAATTATCATTTAAGGGACCTTAAATTCTCCTTGTCGTTGAGTTTTAATGATATTCGAGATGACAATGATCATAAATGAACCACTGAAGAAAATAGAGTGAAATATCTTTGCACCACCTCCAAAAATGAGCTTGAAGCTTTGATTTGAGGCCAATGAGTTGTCTCCCAACTGGGAATACACCACATATGGCCGGCCTGGAGCCTGGTGATTAAGCAGTTTACTTGCTTTGACACGACCTTTTGGGACACTTAGGTTGAACAATGATGTTACGACACATCTTCTTACCCAAAGTAAGGATCTTGTGCCTACAAGCACACTTTGCCAAGCTTGCTCATTAGGGAAATTGATTTTCTAAATCATCCCTTGCAAAGATACGAAATCACCCTTCTTTTCATAGTAGATTCAAGAGAATATATGTGGACTAATCCAACCAAAATGCGGACCATATAAATACTTATGGTTTTGGTTGATGAATCGACAAACTGGTCACATGTTTGTCCACACACATTACTGCTAAACCCCCTGGCCGATTAAGGGTTCACCACCCTACTTATCTTTTAAGGTTCGGGAGACTGGATAATGCCGGAGAGTTTATATCGATGATTTTCGATAAAGTATTGCTTGTATTTTGGGTTTATAATTCGCTATTTAAATGATCGCCCGGATTTTGGTAAACGTACCAAGTTTTTGGTTTCTGCCTAGGGCTGTGCAATCTTGTACGCAGTTATGTTGGTTCGCCTTGAGGCCCATTGCCACCCAACCTATATGACGTTACAGTTGGTTATTGGGTACGAACCTGACGATTTTCGTATTTACGCATTTGGGTGTGCATTCTATGTGCCAAGTTGCACCGCCGCAACGTACCAACATGGGTCCTCAAAGAAGGATGTGAATCTTGTCGATTATGATTCTCCTTCACACTAGTTCTTTTCGAGCCCTTGCATGTGATCTCTTTACCGCTCATTTGCGGGTTGTCACTTTAATGAGACAATCTTCCCCCCGTTATGGGGAGATAAGAACGTCAACGTTCATGTAGAACGACACGAATTTGCGTGGACGTTGCCCACTATGTCTCATTTCGACCGCACAAGTGTGATAAGCAAGTGCGATGAATTCTAGCTTTCAGAATGTTGCTCCATACGCATTCCTCTGATTTAGTTAAACTGACGAGATCATATACCAGTTGCAAACATTCCTGCAAGGATAGATATGCTTAACGGACGTCGAGTCAACATCCTTAGAGGGTTTGCCTCCCCTGTTGGGCGGTTTGGACGCCTCTGTTGGACGATCTTGTACACCGGCGGATAGCCAATCAATCTGTCTTGGCCTGGAGCACAACAGATCACGCGATTCGTAGGATTCACTTCCATAGAAGAGGAAAACACGACACAATAATGAATCCATACTTGATCGCTGTCTTAAATCATTTCCATCTCATGAGATTAATCCGGATTACTCCTGAGACTTGAAGTTCTTGGTCTAGTATACTAGTTTGGATGAGCTAAATGGAATTGAAATGAGATTACCATTGATGATGTTTTCACTTATATGGTAGCTACCGACAAAAATGAAAAGCGACGATATCGAACTGTGTTCCGTTGATTAAGTGACAACGTAGAACTGATTGGACAATTGAAATTACAATCCAGGTCAAATTCCTTACCATAGTGTGTTTGGACCTGTCGTTCCTACACTGCCCAAGGTAACCCTATTATGTTACAAATAGGAAATGAAGTGTTATGAGATGAATGAAATAATGTGATATGATACACGCCTTATGGCGCAAGGTTTCTCTCGAACGTCCTGTGATTGATAGTAGCATTATGAAATGTGGTTAGTGTTTTCTCCATGGAGATATAGATACGAAGATTTACATGTAAGTTCTCGAAGAATTACATGGACTCGTTCAAATAGTTCCAAACCACGGAACACCCTCTTAACTTGTTTGAGGCGTTCACTTACAATTCGACGGATGTGGTATACCCGTCTAAGTGATTATTTGATCAGTCAAGGATATGAATTATGCCCTTGCATGTTAAACTATGAAGTCTTATTCCGAATTGCTAAAGTTACAGTTTATGTTGTTGACATGCACCTCACTAAGACTCTAAACGAGCTTGAGAAAACTGCCTCGCACCTAAAGATGGAATTTGAGATAAAGGATCTTAGGAAAACTCATTTATGCTTTAACCTGAAGTTCAAGTGTTGTTCTGACGATATTTTGGTCTACCAGTCGAACTGCACCCATAATGTGTTACCTTTAAGTATACCTATAATCGTCGATACATTATATGCAAATGAGACCCTTGAAGAGGTTATGGAATCCGAAATTCCATATCTAAGTTCAACTTTGCGCTTCGTTGTACTTAGCTCATTGTATTTAGACAAGACATCTCATTCGCTGTTGATCTAGGTAAAGATGCAGCACCGCGCCTACACGCATCCACTGAATAATATTAAAGACGTACCCTGAAGGTACTACGAGGGCAAATCCTAACGCAGCGGATCCAACCCCCTTGATCCTTGAAATGATGCTTGCCTTGCTTGTTATACTGACGCAGGTTACTTATCAAACCCACACAAGGCAAAATCCCCAAATGGTTATGTCTTTACTGTTAGGGATATCGCAATATCTTGGAGGTTCACGATATGACCTTAGTTGCGAAATCTTCGAATCGTTCCAAGACTCACCTTACTTCACTACGCCACAAGTGAGACATGGTTAGGAGTTCTTGTTGAGCATATTTGAAACACTTGCTGTGTTTTCATTCATCGTTGAGTCCTGATGACGATCCATGAAGACTATGTCGCATGTATCAACCCGACCAAGCCATGATACATCAACAAAGTCAACACCAAGACATATTGCGTCTACATCTACATTAGCAAAGCATCCGGAGATTGAAGTCATGCAAGCCGATCCCATACAACCTTGCTGACCTCTACACGACGCCACAGCCAAAGTCAACCTTCCAGAAGCTTGTCCGAGGAATTGGTATGCCTAAATATTCATATTCAATGCTTGTAGTTCTCATTTGGAAGTTATGTCAAACTCAGGGGGAGTATCCAGAAGTATATTCATTTGATCTTAGTGTACTCTTTTTCCTTACGATTATGAGCATTTTTCCCACTGGGTTTTTGCTACCTAATTAGGTTTTAACGAGGCACCCATCCTGGGCTGATCATACCCTTGTGAGCTCTTCTACTTGCGTCCAAAAGACGTATAGTTTTGACTTAATGCAACTTCTCACTTTTCTCCTTAGACTATGGGTTTTTCTCCCACCTTGGGTTTTACCATAGCGATGTTTTGTGAGTTTTACTTTTTATGTATTCTTCCATTGATATGAGACTCGCATTCGCTCATTGTGCCGACGACTTCATCAACTGTACTTACTTCATCGCTGAAGACCTGATGCACCATTTACTTGAGTATTTACACACTCAAGGGGGAGTGTTGCAGTCTTATTAGATTAGGAATGTGATTGTGTAAATCCTAGTAGATATGAGACTGTATCTTATATTCCTATTAGGAGTAGATTACCTATTAAATATTGTAATCCTAAAGGGTAAGGAATTAACATTCTTTAATACTATAAATAAATGCACAATGTGGTGGAATAACACACACCTCAATTACACATCTCTCTCTTTCTCTCTATGTGCCGCACCCCTTCTCTCTCTATGACCTCCATAATCGTTCAGTAAATTATGCCTACAACAATGTTAACATTGTTGAGAGTATGAATTTCACATTAGGAAAAAGAGAAACCTTGCATATGCTTATAAGTAACTGGGCTACTCCCATATTGCTAATTAGTTTTATTGTGAAACGTCAACTTTCTTTATAACATCAAAACATATTGTTCCATATGTGAAATTCAAACAACCATTCGTGCTTCACGTAATTTGTGTTGACATGCAACATAAAGCGAGAAGTTTCAAGGAAATTAAACAATTTAATTCATTAGCCGATTAATTTGACGTCACGGAAAGTGATATTCCAAGACGCCAAAGATCATGATAACCAACAAAGACTATCTTACATTTCATTCTTCAACCACTCAACTTTTATTAGCCCCACACTGATCATCTTTTATTTTCATGTCCTAATTTCACTGTTTCCATGGACCATGGTGCTTTCGAACTTCAAATATATCCATAATATCCATGACAAACTCACGACCTTTTTCTTCTCTGTACTGAAACTTTGTACACACTCTCTCTCTCTCTCTCTCTCTCTCTCTCTCTCTTGTTGTTGTCGTCGTTATTGCCAGAGCCATCTCACTTTTCCAGTTCATTTCGATCTTTCAGCAACAGTGCCATTTTCAAGAGTGTTCGTCGCAATCACAAACAAGCTAGCTAGTGGGCAAATACTTGGAGTGTTGTGAAAAAAACAATTCCATCACATTCTTTAGTCTTTACACAAACAACGTATCTCCACCCACATTCTCTCCCATAGGTCATAGGGGATTTTTGGGGCCCAAATAAATATCTCTGCACCCTTACCATATGAGAAATATCACATTTTCCCACTCTTTTCTATATTTTTGAAATGTTGTGGATCCGTATATATTTGTCGTAAACTTGAGTCTCGTGTTTGATTCTCACTCGTTAGCAGTCAACTAATATATTTTGCAAGCATTGTATCTTCGATATTGTGTGCTGTTATGTCGTGGTGTGCTAATTATGTGCTTATTAGTGCATGAATAATGTTTTACTAGAGATGAAACTTTCAAACCACTTTGTAGCTTTGAAGAAAATGCACTCGGATCAAAACTCACCATAAAACATGACTCCCACACATTTTTACATTATTACATATATAGTTTTGGTAAACCTTTTTATATTTCATGATGATCCAAGTGACTTCATTCAAACCAACTGCTCAACACACCATTTGTTTTTCTTAAGATATCTCATTTCAGATTTGTCCTTCCATACCACCAGATATATATACTCTCTCGAAGAAAATCAAGTGAAAAGTAGTAGGGTTTGTAAACGTACGGATGATAAGCAAGCTATATATATATGCATTCTCGGGTCCCAAATTGCACTAAAATCACATGGGGACGGTACAGAGAAGCTTTTGATGGACAATTGTTAGTGGAATCCGTAGTGGTTTTATCTCAACAGTGCCTGCTGATGTAACGTGCTGTTCTTATATATAGGCCATCACACATGAGATTAGCCATCAAATCTTTTGTAATCACTGCTTTAAACATGGTGGGAGTACTGGGAGATGGCATAATTGAGTCAATTGACGGAAAGGAAAAATAAAAGATTAAAAGAATGGCTGATATATTCTTGGATTGGATCGGATCTCGTTAATGTCTGCTATTGTACAATTATTATAAGGAAAACTAATGAAAAAGTTTGAAAACTTTAAGTTATAACGATAAGGACAAAATAAATGATAAAGTAAATAATATCAAGATCATGGACGGAACCAATGAAGGCTCACTGGGGGCAGATGCCCCTACTTAAGTAATTTGTTTGTTTAGTTGTAGACTACAATTATATAATATACACGGGTTATTTTTGAAGAAAATATATGTATCTAATATCTAACATACATTCATTCTACTTATACTCCATATCAAATATTATATGAGCAATAATGCTCTTGTTTTGTCATTCAAACAAAAAAAAACCCCTCCCGCCTATCATGTACTTATATTTTTCTCATCACTTTGCCACTTTCCGCTACTATATTGAAATTTTTGTAACATTGGAATTGTGATATATCATCATTTGAAACCATTCTTAATATCATATTGCGTATAACCATACTACAATAAGATTCTCTTAGTTGTTTTCGGTTGCCCCCACTAAAAGAAATTTCTAGCTCTGTCCCTGATCAGGATTGACTTTTTAATGTAAAAATGTGATTTTTCGTTAAAGTGAACAGTACCGGGAGTTTTGAAAGTTCCCATTATTATATAGTAAAACATGGTCCATGGAAATTAAGAGCTGCATGCATGTTTCACGACTACATGAATAAAGAAGTTGCTTCAGCAGTACATCCTTGAAATTAGTTCAAATTTGTATCTTGGTACAATCATCAAGATTAAGTAATCAAAATTAAGGAATTGAACTACATTCCTTCATGAACTCAAACGAGTCTTCCATAAATAAAAAAATCTCCTCATAAGGGGAATGGCACGGATCTCTTCTCACTCTTGAACGGTCTGAATTTCTCAATTTGCAAGTTCCGGACACAGAGGTCTGGAGTGAATCTTATTCCTAATTAATGCGCATAAAGAATCGACAATTATTGATGCATGTTGAAGTTGAGCACAGTGAATATCAGCAACTAGCAACAGTTAAGACTTTTCCTTTTGACATTCATTTCATGCTAAACTCAATAAGCTCTATTAGGACATCACTGCATCAAGAAAAAAGGGCAGAGAACATTACCATTTGGGAAAATTAGGTCATTGCTCCTTCAAGCTCAACTCAATAAGCTGATGTTGATGTAGTGGGGCACTCCAGGCACAAATAAACCATCATGGGCTGCTTTGTCCAAGGATCAGTAATAGTACTAATAGTGGAAGTCCATGTACAAAGTTAGGTTTAAGTCATAAAAAGAATGAACATTGAACATTTTCTTTCTTTAATTTTCTCTCTTGCGATTTTTTTTTCTTTTCGAAAGAGATGTGGATACCAACCAAAATGCTCTCCTTGCAGCTTCCAATCTGCACTGGATATCTTATTTTACATGGGTTGCCCAGGTGTAGACTTTACTACTATGCATCACTTGCTGTGAGTGTTTTAGTTGTTATAATTAATTTTCACAATTTTAGATATTCTACTTTTAATCTCCACTATTCATTTTCCGTACCACTAAGTACTACGTACTATTAAAGAAGGTATGCATATTCTCATCAAATAATATTTTAATAAGAACTTATCAAGTTGCATGAATGGGACACTTGGTCCTACATAGACATCCTCTAATTTCTTGACTCCGCTTAGATGAAGATACTGAAAGTTGTACATCTTATACCTTTGTTTTCAACTCCCGTTTGAAGGTGTACTCCCCATACTTTATTAACTCAACAAGTAATAAACTAATAACTTGCAAGTTTGGTGAGCAAATCCACATTATTTAGCCCTTACATCTGCCTTGTAATAGAGAGCATAATAAGGGTCCATCCAAATGGAGAATCTTAATCCTAAGATTTAGATGACATTATAAGATTAATGGTTTGTTTAAGTAACAAAGAAAATGTTTGACCCCTCTTTTTTTTTTTTTTTTAATACAAACGATAAGATTTCTACATTAAACTATGGGGAGGAGAATTTAAACACGAGACCTCGAATGTAAGGGTGAATGTTCTTAACCAACTAAGCTACAAACCACTTGCATTTTACCCCTCCTTTATAAAGGGTTTTTTTTTAGCCAAGAATGATTTTCAATGACATGAATTCGTGCACGATTTTTTTAGTTGATAAACTAGAAAATTCATGCACGAAAAGTTAAAGCATTCAAATTCACACTATCAAGTCGAGTCACATGTTCGAGCAACATTTAACATAATTTTTAAACGAGCACCAGCCACATCAAAAGATTGAAAACTTGCAAGTAGGGACAAACTTAGGATTTTAAAAGGTTGGGATAGATACCTTATATAAAAAAGTAGAAGAAAACTCGACGATACAAGTGAATTTGGAGCATCCCCACAACCTTAAGAGAACGACAAGACATTGACGACTTTGACGATGGCCCGATTCGTGCATGCCTGCAAGAATGTCCAACCCTAAACATTTGGTGCTATAGCACACCTTATAGCCGGCGATGCGTATGCGAGGCACTATTCCAGGAGCCGTTCCACTTGCATATCAAACGAGGCTGGAGTTGGCAAGTGCCGGGCGACAGTGTAGGAGCTATAGGTCCCATGGTTGTACCTGTTGTGAGGGACTCATTTTCCTTTGAATTAGCTTCTCCTTGCAAATAGTTATGGCAAAATCAAGGCCCGATTTGCATTTTGCTTCATCTGGACAGGATCTTGGGCATTTCAGCATCATCGAAACTCTTGGATCAAGCAAAAAATAGTTCATGGATGAAAATTGAGTTATATGGGCCCAAAAGGAGGCGAACTGCTAGTTTTTGTATACTAGATATCCACCACAGTCACTATGGATGCACTTCTCCATTGACATGTCTGAAGGAATCAATGTTGGACTTATATGATCCTTAGCTTATCATTCAAAAATTGGTTATTGAGTGTCTCTTGAAAGCCCGTTTTGAGAGACAAAACGAAAAGTACGAATGCTTTATTTATCACCGATTAGAGGTGAATACTATATGGTAACAACAGAAAATTGGCGTTGAATTGAGGTATTCAAAAGAATAGATTGTTCCAGCTCGATGCAATCAAGAATTCTTGACTATTGAATGGGAACAAGTTCCTATTTGAAGTATGTTTTCCTTCCAATATTCTTTCATTAGAGCTTACCTACGTCGTCAAAGCTCTTGGACTCGGGCTAGACCCTGATAAGTGAGGGATAAATGAATTTCGTTACCACCACATCATTGTTAACATAAGAGTTAACAGTCCAACTAACAGAGGCATGGAAGTGATTAGAGAATTATAGTTTGAGTATATGATAGTGACACAAAAAAAGATAGCGAAGTCTCTCTCTTCCTGTGAGAGATATCCTCTCCTATTATGAGAGTATTTCTCACCGCCTCGTGTGAGTAGTCCTCGGTTCCATCGCTCTGCGTCACCGCTGTCCCTAGCTATTGCTAGGGTCGGTGGCAGTCCCATGCCTCTCCTGTCTTTTCTTCCTTTCTTTGCTTTTCTGGTAGCTTGCAATTTTCCTCGTCCCTGCCTTTCACGATCTTCTCCTCCCTTTTCTCTTTTGGCCTTTAATCTTACCATTTTGAGCTCTAATTCCCAATCCTCCTTTTCCTCCATCCTCCCCAACCCATTCCCCTTCAACATCTCAATCATCCTGTTTCATCCTTTCTCGGCCCATCCTTAATTCCGTTCGGGTACCATATCTGTTTTTTCGTGATTTGTCACGGATCTATGGGAGGGTGTGTAGAGCTTTGGCTTAGGTGTTCGCACCACCGCCCATGTTGGCTCTTGTTGGTCCTTCCCGATGTTCACCTTTATTGGCGTTGTTGCTCATGGGTTATGTCTTCCTGCGTGCTTTTTTGGTTTCGTGATGGCGGTACTTGAGATGGTCCTTGGAGGATGTGTTGACTTTGTTGTTCACCACTTCTGGAGTTCTTGATGGCGTTATCCAAGGTGCTCGCGGGAGGCATCAGATTGTGAAGTTCGTTTTGTGGTTTCTGGTGATGGCGACGACGGTTGCAGCTGCAGGAATAATAGTTTTTTAAGGTTCTCCTGTATTGTTGTTTTTTGTGGGTTGGGCTCCAAGGCTTGCCTTGTGGCTTTGTCTTTTGTGTGTTTGTGGCCTTTTCTTTTGTTGTAATTAACTTGTGTGTGGGCCTTTATTGTACTTGTCTTCTTTGGTAATGAATTTTACCATTTGACAAAAAAAAAAAGAATTTTAACGAAAAACTCCCGGTATTATTCACTTTAACGAAAAACCACATTTTTACACTAAAAAGTCAATCCTGGTACTATTCACTTTACTGTTTATTTTGTCCTTATCCTTAAAACTCAAAGTTTTCAAACCATTTTCATTAGTTTTCCTAAAAAAAAAAAAAAAAAAAAAAAAGCAAAGTCAAAATTTTAGATAATTTGAGGGGTAGTAAAGTAGGCGGTAATTTTTCTCCCACATGCTTTTTTACAAATAAACGGTTAGGATTTAACTAAAAGATATTTATGACTTGTTTGGAAGTGCTTTTAAAATGATTAAAAACGTTTTTGATGAAAATAATTTTAAAACCAATCCGTAGTAAAAATCTAAATGGATCATAGAAAAGCACTTTAAGTGTTTTATGCAAAAAGCAAATATCTAGTACTTCTTCCAAAGTTGAAATCCAAAATTAATTTCATCAAAACGAGTTCTTAGTTAAATCTCAACCATTTGTTGTTGTCAAATCATGCCCATAAGAGAATGACTTGTAAAGTAGAACTTGGTCGGATCTTGTTTCCAGCCCACTCTTTTTTAATACTTCTCGACTTGTCGACTTACCGGATAAGGCCAGTTTATAATATTTTCCCATTCGGTAGTGTTGCTAAAGCCCATTTTTAAAGCCCATATTCGGTATTCTTCATTTCCTAAGCAAGAAACCATTGCCCACAGAAACGACTCGTCCTACTCACCACTGCCACCGTCATTCCCAATCACTTGAACCACCACCACCATAGTCACCACCGTCATACCAGCGCCGTCAACCACCACCCATTGAAAACTAGAAACGTCACCGGAACCACCACAACCCACTTGAATCACTGTCACCACCATCACCCATACCCAATCAAACCACCACAACCACCAAATCGAACCATGGTCGTCAAACCCACTACCTCCCAACTGAACCCGCAGACGGCACTGGAACCACCAAAGACCCGATGAGGAGACAGAGACCTGGATGGGTAGAGAGAGAGAATGAGAAAAGGAGAGCATGGCCTTGGACTCGATGAACTCGGACATGGACTCGAGCGACGATTGCTGAGTGATTTCGTAATGAGATAATGAGGTTCGGACTAAACCTGCCGAACAAGTTAGAGTATTTTTCCTTTTATTTTCATTGAATACTTCATGAAAACGATTTCTATCGACGACTGCAGAACAGGGTAAAGGTTTGAATTTTAAATTCTCTTCCCTCTAAAAAAAGAAAGTCTCTTTTATGAAAAGAAAGCCCCACCAAGTGTTTGCGAAAATGCCCGTGAGAGCCTCCGTAGTCAAGACAGCACAACAGAGCACAACTGTCCGAAGATCTCCCAGATTTCTCCAACCCCAGAAAACTCAAGAAGCAGAGCCGTCCACAGCGATTCTCTGGAAAAGTCAGAGACTTGTCCGCCGGGAAAAGAGCGCTGCGGAGTCTGAAAATCCGAAAACCCCCAAACCCACAGCCAGAAGCAACCGTGTCGTACGTCCTTCGAGTCTCCCACTCAGCTCTAAGAAATCGAGTGAATCCTACGATGGGTTGAGGAGATCTCCGAGATTGAACAATGGGGTTGAGGGGTTTCAGAGTCTTAGACGTTCTTCAAGGATTTTGAACAAGCAGCTCGTCCTCGTCCATGAAGGTAAGGGTCCCCCAAAGAAAATCTCGAAGAAATTGGACGAATTGGAAAATGGGACGGCTAATTGCGGAAATTTGAGTTCTGGGTCAGAAAAATGTCGAAGAAAATCTGTCAGGTTGTGTATTGAGCAATCTGTTGTGGATCAATGCACTGATAAGGCAACTGGTTCTCGATCTAAGAGTGGAAAAAACAGGTCGTTGAAGAAAGATGAGTTCTCAAGTGTTGGAAAAGATGGAGCTCGTATTGATTCATCAAAAAGAGTTCTGAAAAAGTGCAAAATGCAAGAGATAGATGGTGGAAATAAAGAAGCGACGGTTAGGAGGAAGAGAAAGAGGGAGGAGGAAAGGGGGAAGAGGGAGGAAGAAGGTGTTGGGGTTGTTCAAGGGTGGACAAAGGAACAAGAACTGGTATTGCAGAGAGCTTATTTGATAGCGAAGCCAACACCCCTCTTCTGGAAGAAGGTTTCTAAACTGGTGTGTTGCTATTCCTTCTATGATCCTTAAATTCTGTAAATCTTGTTTTCATGTCAAGCTGCTTAGTTTTGTTTCATATTACTAGCTATAAGAAGATTGAATTATGTTATGCCCAATTGTTCGGTTTCTGTAGTTTAATTTAAAGAAGTAACCTTATAGTTTGCTAAAGTTTTTAATATGATCAAAATTACATTTCCTCGTTGTTTGATGAAAAGGATGTTCCCCTGTATTTGCTAAGCTGGGAAAACTAATGTGACAGCAACATAGAACCACACCACACCACGATGAAGAAATTATCTTCCCCTTTTGATTGTTTTCTTAACGAATGTGATGGAAATGTATACTCTGGACAACATTCAAAACTTACCAAATTACAAGGTGAAAGTGGAGTCAGTCCTACACTATCGGGATCAAAGTGGAGTCTGGACATTAGAACTGTAAAGTGGAGTCAGTCCTACACTATCGGGATCAAAAGTAGAATTTAGCCTCTTAATATTAAAATTAAATTGAAAAAGAGTACTAATTTTTTTTGTGTGTCTTTAAGTATGATTTTTGAAGTCTGCAATCCGGATTATATTAATAAAAATGGTAAACTTTGTCACTGATATTGAGTCATTGACAATTACTCCTATGTTTTGTTGATATAGTGGGACTGGAAGTACACATCTTGTTTTTGTTTTTATCTCAGCAAGTCTTTTGTTATCTAATTCAACTAAAGGCCAAAAGAGCGGAGGGAAAGATATTATACTGTCTGAAATTCATGTAGTTCAATTGTGGAACAAAACATCACTCTAACTTTCGAAAGGAGGATTTTTAAGATATAGGTAGATGATGCATTGCTTTTCCCAATGAGTGACAATGCTGGTAAGTTTGGTTGCATACTGGGAACTGGTCTTAAGCAGTTCTTCTCAAATTCGGTGCGGTTTTGGATATTTCAGATATATGGTTTGGAGCTGATACGGTAGTCCACCTTATAGAACTCAACAGTATTAATAGCCTGAGAAGGTTTTGTGTATGATATTTTATGAAGGCTTATGATTATGCAAGTAGGTGATAGGCCTGGTTGATAGACTAATAGTCCTCTTAATTGTCAGGAAAGATTGTACTGGTGAATGGTGGTAGGCTAAAATTGGGCTTACTAAGAACCGAACTTTAGGTATGGCTTTTGAGAATGACCTGGTATGAAGTTTTTTACCTCAATTGCACATACCTTGTAGACCCAAGCACTTGGGGTTTTTAATATTTGACTGTAATACAGACATGAGACTCAACCTGATAGAAGAATGCCTGTGTTCGCTAAGAACCATAACTTCTGTTGGGTAGGGGCTAGCCAAGAAGAGGACCCTTTTCGATATTCCTTGTTATGAACATCATAGCTTTCTTCTCTTGCTTGAGAGTTTAATGACCAAAATTTTCTCGAACAAAAAAACTGATAACAATAATAGCTACAAAGTCTCTAGGCAAAAGGTTATTTTTTCAAATGACATAGTACAAGCACAAACCAAGGAGAAATTTTTTAGGTTACTATAGTTTCTGAGTACAACCACTTCTCCCTCTCTAGCTAGGGGTATTAAGTTAATGAGTCATACAATGAAGCTCTAGCCTCTGGGAGAAAGTAATTGAGCATAGACTGAGGCAAGAGACACGGGTCTCAGACAACCAATTTGGGTTCATGCCAGGGCGCTCAACCATGGAGGCAATCTATCTCTTACGAAGATCGATGGAAAGATATAGAGATATGAAAAAGGATTTGCACATGGTCTTTATAGATTTGGAAAAGGCGTATGATATGGTCCCAAGGGACATTCTTTGGAGGATTTTAGAGAAAAAAGGAGTACGAGTAGCATATATCCAAGCTATAAAGGATATGTATGATGGAGCAAGGACTGCCGTAAGAACTCATGAAGGACAAACCGAAAGCTTCCCCATAACTGTAGGGTTACATCAAGGCTCATCTTTAAGTCCTTACCTTTTTGCATTGGTAATGGATGAGTTAACGGGACATATTCAAGATGATATTCCTTGGTGTATGCTTTTCACAGACGATATAGTGTTGATAGATGAAACTTAGGAAGGAGTAAATGCGAAGCTTAACCTTTGGAGAGAAGTGTTGGAATCTAAAGGTCTTTGCCTAAGTCGGTCAAAGACAAAGTATATGGAGTGCAAGTTCAGTGCAAACGGAGGCTCAAATGAGTTAGGGGTGAGGATTGGAGATTAAGGAGTGCCAAAGAGCAACCGCTTTCGCTACCTAGGATCTATATTGCAACAGAACGGAGAGTTAGATGAAGACCTCAACCATAGAATACAAGCTCGATGGATGAAGTGGAATAGTGCATCCGACGTGTTGTGTGACCGTCGTATGCCACTGAAGCTCAAGGAAAATTTTTATAGGACGGCAATAAGGCCAGCAATGCTTTATGGCATGGAATGTTGGGCGGTGAAGCATCAACACGTACATAAAATGGGTGTAGCGGAGATGACAATGTTTCGTTGGATGTGTGGGCACATGAGAAATGATAAGATTAGGAATGAGGATATCTGAGGTAAAGTAGGAGTAGCCGAAATTAAAGGAAAGATGAGAGAAAATCGGTTACGGTGGTTTGGACATGTGAAACAAAGGCCTACTGATGCTCCGGTTAGAAGATGTGATTACAGGACAAAGGTTTAGGGCCCAAGGGTTAGAGGAAGACCTAGGAAGACTTTGGAAGAGACTCTAAGAAAAGACTTAGAGTACTTTGATCTAACGGAAGAAGTGACACAGAACCGAGCGCAATGGTGTTCTAGAAATATAGCCGATCCCACTTAGTGGGAAAAGACTTTGTTGTTGTTGTTGTTGTTGTTGTGTATAGTTTTTGAGAAATTTGAGAGATGGAGAAAAGTAAAGAGGAGAAAGGTGCATGGAGATATCAAGGTAACAAAGCCTTTCAATAAAATTTATAGACGTCATACATCGAACCAAAAAGACTTGGAAATACTGAAGACTTATTATTTATTAAAGGCCAGAAAACTCTTTAAAAGCTAAAAGACAAGGTCAATAAGATTCTCTAAGAACCAAATAGAATGACTCTTAGTAACTGTAAGATACGTTTAAATTAGACCGAATGTCAAAAGGAATTTTAAGTTTCTATGGTTGCCACACTCTTGATAATCATGGGCATTTCTCTTTCAACCAAATATTTCTTATTGATTAACTTCGGCAATGGGTTAGTTTTCGTTGCAGAAAGTATTCTTTTGTAACCAATCTTTTGATGTTGCTTAACATGGTTTTCACCTTATTGGTTCTCCTTAAGTTGTTTTTTCTTTGGCTGTTAAAGCATCATTCTGTTGTTTGAACTTTGAACACTCCATTTAATTTTTCATAACAAAAACCATATTACTTGCAGCAAAGTGTTTAGTAGGAGCAGTAAATTCATAAAATTAAGGATAGCTATCAGACTGACACCGCGTTCGTTTCCATTGGAGTCACTTATAAAATCTTAATGTTCTTCTGCTACATGATACAAATATGAGATAGGGATTACATTCAACCTTTAATTTTGCATGGATAACCTTAACAGTTGTTCATGTTCCTAAGTTTGAAAAGCTTTTTAAACTTAACCTTTCGTTACTTACAACCAACTGCATATTTCTCTCCATTATTCTATCCTGAACAGTTACTTGTTTGAATAGTTAGCTGCCAGTGAAGTTTTTAGCCATGAATCAATGCTTTGTTTTAAAGTTCCTTGTGCATTTAGCGGCCTCATTGGATTGGTTCTTGAGACAGTAACTATGTATCATTGTCCTTTGACATTCATATATCCATGGTAACTTATGTTACCTACAAATTGATCTCAGGTGCCTGGAAAATCTGCACAGGAGTGCTTTGATAGAGTCCACTCTGAGCATAGAACTCCACCTCAACCTCGTACCCGGTCGAAGGCAAACACATTAACAAATTTGTCTCCCTTTGGACAGTTTTCACTCTCTGCAAGTAAACTGCTTAAACCCACTGAGCCAAAGTCTAAAAGGCCAGCTTGCAGTAAACAGAGGAGTCATCTTGCCCAGAAAACTGTCCGAAAGTTGTTACAAAAACATCAGCAAGTGTACCAAGATTACGAGGGAGATCTATTTTCAGTGCTTGAGCCCAGTCTAGGTTCATCTACCGAGAGTCAAGCGAGTGTTATACCTTCTACCCCAAAGAATTTACAGGTAAAAAAGGGAATTCTTCAAAACCGTAGTCAAAGATCTTCAGGTCATAAGAAGCTGCTGTCGAGATTTAGTAGCTCATGTGGCAGACCTCTCGTTAGCCCCCCGGTACTGAAGCAGGTCCGAAACAAGGTCTGGCATGAGAAATATATTGATCAATTACATACCAGGGAAGCAAAGAGAAAAGCTGCATCTACATGCACTCAACAATCCACTTCTGGAATTGATGAAGTGGATGTGGTAAGAACTGCAAAAATTGCCCTGGTTTCTGATGCAAGAGATGCTATCAATAAACTCCAACATCTGCAGGCCAATGTCGCCGGCGACTCTTCTGATTTCGACGATGATAGCATTGTAAGTGATGATGAGGAAGGTGAAGATGATACTTAGAAGTGCAACTCCTCTCTTTTCCTTAAAAATGTACTATATGAACAGAGATGTAGCATTATTTTTCTGCAATTGCTGACTTCAGAACCTTTACTGTTGTAGTCTGTCATCCATATTTGGAAAGTTAGAAATTCTGTGAAATATTTTCCTTTTTTTGTCTTTCTAGTCATAATCCAAGTTCTTGGATGATTTCATTATTTGTTTCATATCCTCGTGCAATTCGTTTAAAATTCATATCCAAGTTGTGTAAATTTTGAAGTTCTGCTATGCATTTAAAATTCGAGACTGGCGACAATACTTACAGATATTTAGCACAATTACCATCTTACTGCCAGGTATAATTCATGTGACTCTGTATTTATACTAGGAGTCGATATCTGATCGTTAGACGGAGATTGCACTAAATACTTGTAAGCATCATCTAATTTTTAGTTTAGCTAACACATATCTTAGAAGTAACAGAATGGAAGACAGTGATGGTTGAGATATGTCGGCTAATATTTGACTAACATGAGCCTATCAATCTGATTTTGTGTATTTTTGCGTCAATTTGGGCTTAAATTCTGCTCATCTTTGTCATTCTAAGAAGGTTTGCCCGCCCTTGTATGATAGCAAAATTTCAACCTGTGAATCTAAATCGCACGTTCAAAACAAAAATGGTCGAGAAAACATGGTCCTTATCATGACACTCGTACCGACGAAACGAACCCTGATTGGTTTGATTGGGAGTAAGGGATTGCGTCCGATTAAGGCAATCGAAGGGATGTGAAGCAGATCCCGGCATACAAAAGTCCAAGCAAATGATCCGAAACATGTACCATCCTCATTTCGTCACAACATTATGTCTAGTGAAAGAAAAAAAACCAAATGTTTTGGCCTTAAGCCTTGGACATGATGGGAAAAGAATATTTGATGACATCCTGTGAGCAAGATAAGTGTGTCGTTTTTTTTTTTTTTTTTTTTTTGTGTTGGTGAATGGAATTCTTAAGGTTGCTGTGGCTTCTGTGTAGTTTTATCATTGCTGGCGCTTTAGATATTCTTCGCATATTCTTTGGTCAAGAAGACAAGATTTGTTCACATGTGCCTTAATTAGCGAAAGTTTTACTATGCTGTGATGTATGACAAACATGATGAATAGAGCATTCCATGTGCGGCCAATGATACAGCGGTCAAAAGATCCAACCACCGCAGATGTCACACCGATGCAATACGAGAAAATCCCCTAAATTGAAAGATATATACCTCACATTGCGTAGATAATACAGAATACGCTGCAAGATGGATCATTTCATTTGATAAATGCATAATTATTGGAAAATAGACAATGTTATTTGGAATATCTCCTGGAGTCATGTCAAAATCCATCTCCCTCCCAAGTCCTAGATCCACACCTTAATTCTAAGCAACCCCTTTTTTCCCTTTGCAATTTGCATCCCTTGTTCCTACAAACACCTTCCTCCATATCCTGCATTTCTGAACAATGCTTGCTTTATATCCTGTGGACTTAACAAATTTCTCTGCTCAGCTCCCTAAATATCATTAGAAACACTTGATTAATTATTAAAAACCAAAGATTAGTGGAAATAAATTGTAAAAAAATAAAGTTACGGACAAACCTCAGAACATGAAGCTTGCATTGAAAAATCATTGAAGCAACTTATAACACACTGTTTAATCTCAAGCCCTAATGCTTCTATAGTGTTCACCGTTGACAGCAGCAATCCTGGCTTGGCTGCACAGCATATGTCTATCCTGGTATCTCCATCTCTCCTCTCCACTTCAAACTGTATATCCAATGAGGCAAAAGTTAGAGAGAGAGAGAGCGAGAGAGAGATTGAAGTAATGGATTTTACCTTTGGGGAGTTTCTGACTAGTACCTCACTTGAGCTTAGGTCCTTGGAGGTGCCCATTAAGTTGATTTGATTGGTACCCTCTTCAGTTCCTTCTTCTTGCAACTTATTGATCCTTTCCAAAAGCTCTTTCATATAATCTATTGTGTCTCCAAGTATGGATGTTCTGTCCATCTGCCATTTTTCACAATAATTAACCCTTCAATTAATCTTTACCAAATAGTAATTCACACAAAATTCTCAAAACTAGTAGGGAGAATTTGGGCAGCATCAGAAGCAGATAAAAAGTAAAGTTTAGTTAGGGATTTTCACGCTCTCATCTTTCAAAAAGATAAAAACGCGAGTGCAAAAATCATTTCCCGAAAGTTAACATGATTGAAACAACAAAAACAATGAAATGCCACCATTTTAAAACATAAAAATAAAAAGAAGATTGAAACTTGGACAAATGCAAAAGTTGGATCACCTTGCTAATCTTTGGGACAATTGATCTGAGCATGGAAAGGCGGTCATTCAAGCGCTTCCTTCTTCTTCTCTCTGCCATAAGATTCTTTGAAGGCTGCCCTTCTAACTTCTTAGACTTACTGCTTCTCTTTTCACCACACAATCCCATGGAAAAAGCTGAAGGAATAATGTGATGATCTGCTGCTTGCTGGTCCATCTCAACTTTGCAAGTACCGAGTTTATCATTGTTCTTGCTTTCTTCCAACTCCAAGCAGCTGCTGTGGTTTTCACTCCCAAGAAAATTACCAAACTCTTCATCTTCCACCATTGGAGGGTAATCTTGATGATCTTGTGGTGGAAATGGAGGAGGGGTAGTAGTGCCATTGATCTCTGGGACTGCACAGAGCCCATCAACAACAAAAGGGTAGGAGGAGGAGGAGGCAGTAGTGGTGGTGGTGAAAGGGCATTCTTCGAAGCTTGATTGTGTGGAGAACCCAACAAATTGAGGATTAAGTGAGGAAACCAGAACTGGGTTCTCTTCAAAAGAATCTAAACTCCATCCATTGATGGGAAATAACTCATTCAATCCAGAGTTGAGGCTGCTCCAACTGTCTCTTCTTGGAGCGAGTAGCAGTTCCTCTAAGAAACCATGTTCGCTAAGCTCCATCTCTCTCTCCACACTGCTCAAGGAATAGTTACTAGGAAATCTAGAGAAGAGGCTTAAGAACATGAACTAGTTGCACTTAAAAGTTGAGAGTATACACATGTAAATATAAATATATATATATATATATACACACACATATATATTCCGAAAATAGCATGTATGTTCCTATGTTTCATTGGACACTAGGTT
Source organism: Malus fusca (assembly GCA_035220775.1). NCBI lineage: Eukaryota > Viridiplantae > Streptophyta > Magnoliopsida > Rosales > Rosaceae > Malus > Malus fusca. Next base: position 16,670,021 of record CM069059.1, on the reverse strand, counting down.
CGTCAAATTTTTGCACTTAATTAAATGTCTCCAACGATTTTGAATTAGGTAATATTTTATCAGAATAATTTATTAATGACAAATAAACGATTCAAAATGTTTGAATTGATATAAAGTGAATCTCATAACTAAATCCTCTTAAAATAAAAATTCCTTTAAATTGCGTGTGCGTGTCTATATATATGTACATATGCGTGTGTGTGTACTCATTCCACATCAAAGAGAGATTGTCATGGGTCGAACTTGCCAGTACCGTGACGTTGTGGACTACTACTAACACCAAGCTACATATGTCTTTTAAAAATAATGTTATTGTGAAACAGACTTACCGCTATGATAATATTTCAAACTACTAATACAATTATGTATAAATCTTCTACCCATGACATTTTATTAATAACTTTACACACCAGAATGCATTATAAAAATATAATGCATTACATAGAGCTAAAAGCTATAGCCCTAAAGATTGAAATGGAATCTGCTTTTTCCTCTCTTCATTCTCCTTCTCTTCATTCTCCTTCTCTCTCTCCAACTCAAATCTCAAGGTGAATTTATGTCCTTTTCATCGAATTAATAATCAGACAAATTTATAATTTAAAAATCCAATACCCTGAAAGTTTGACCCACAAATCTGTCTGATCCGAAAAAGAATGCATTAGCATCAGATTGTCAGGCGTTTATTTTTCTATAAGTTCTCAATAGGACTGGATGAACATGCAGATGGGTTACGCAACTTGTCATGGATAAATACGCATAATTGTCCCTAATTGAAATTAACAATTTAATTTGTCTATTTGTTCAATTTGTTCTATGTGATTAGTGCAAGTAACCTAATTAATTATCTATCATGTCCTGGCTTAAGGAATAATCAAGGAAACAGGAAAGTAGGTTTGCATGCGCACACGTTTCCTCTTGCGAAAATAAATATAGGGGTGTGATATCTACATATTCATTTTTTACTTCTCACACATCATTTTAATTTTTAGCCGTCGGATCGAATGAATTGAAGAAAAATCAGCGGACAAAAATTAACAAGGATGTGTAAAAAGTAAAAAGTGGTGTGTGGATAACACATCCCATAATAAGTTCTTAGCCCCCTCATGTATCCTTTCCCTTTTCTCTCTTTCTCTCATTTTTTATTTTATCTTTCTTTCTCTATAAAAAAAATTAACATAAAATATTGACATGATTTAATTGTGATTGTTCAAATAAGAGGGGGCAAGAAAGTGAAGAAAAAAAAAGAGGGGAGAGAATTTCACTTTAATATTTTAACGTTTGTTGGCTCTTTTGGTACGATTGGATTGGATACAACAAAGAAAAAGTTTTTTATTTTATTTTATTTTTATTCACAGAGAGAAAGACTTGGCTCTTTGAGGATTAAGGAGAAACTCCTTTATAAAATATCTCGTAATTTATTTACAAAACTTTGTGTTTATGATCAGAACTGTTTATTTATATGAATTAGTTTATTATTAGGTCATTAATGCTAATCCCTTCTTTTGTACTACGGGGGATGTATTCAATTGAGAATGTGAGAGATTTTAATGGATTTATAAATCCATGGATTTTTATGGAGTTTAATTGATTTGTAGAGATTCCATATAAAATTTTGATTCAATTCCCTCGAAATCTCATAGGAAGAGATGAGATTTGTGGATACTTAAAATACACTATGAAATCTCTCAAATCCCCTCTAATTCCTCAACTTTCTCAAATTCTTTAAAATCAATTTCTAATTGAATACACCTGGAATGTTATAAACTTCTTTAAAATCTTAATTGAATACACCTGGATTTCTAAGGATTTTAATAAACTATTTTAAAATTCTAATTGAATACACCTAGAATTTCAGAGAATCACTTAAAATCCTGATTGAATACCCCTAGATTCATTAAAAGAATTAAAATCCTTGAAAATCCCAATTGAATACACCCCCCTACATCTACTCATAGGACGAGAAGAAGATAAGAAAACGCGAAGCGTTCTCTATGTAAAGATCATCTCAAAATGCAATTAAAACTAATATCTTTTAGTCATCGAGTTTTATAAAAATAGATGAACAACTTTGGAAAATCATTATGAACTGTATATATATTTGTTACAATTGATTGACTAAACAATCTTAGATTTAATTTATTTTTTGCAAAGAGGATCTTTAGAGTGATTTATAATATGAATGGTTCTGAACATCAACACGAAGTTCTAAGAATAGGCTACGAAGTATTTTAAGGAGGAACTCCTCCTTAACCTTAAGGAGCCAAGCTCTTATCATATTAATACAGACAATACTAGAAGGGAAGTGTTATTGGCACTCCAAAAATCTCATTCTACACTCACAAGTGTATTTTTCTTTCTAAATATAGAAAGTTTGAAGTGAATAATGAGAATTTTGGAGTGCCAAAACAATTCCCAGGGTGAATTGTGTCTAAGACTGCTAGTGCAAAAGTAAATGCTCTTGATCATGATTGACCATGCTTTAGTGGATTGTCACACGTAACACCAATTCCATATCAATGACCCTATTTGATTTGATTTGGGTTTCAAAGATTTTTCAGGTTCAATGAGGTCTAGAGGCGGCCCACTATGATACCATGTCAGAGTTTTGAACGACTCACTATTAATCCATATCAACATTGTTCTCAACTTAATTAGATATGGTGCAATTTAATAGGTGTAGGGTTTTGTACAAATAATTCTCGATACAATTAGTAGAGGAACCATGAGATTCCAATTTTGTCATATATATTATGTGTGAATTTATGTACTTCAACACTACAAACCCCTGTGAAGTATTTGTTGAAAAATTAACTACATGTAATCGTGAAGTAGTACACAATTACCGCAAATCATATATAGTAAAGAATCATAGTTTGTTAGACAAAATAAAAGGTACAAAATCATCGCTTGTAACATGGGTAAGATCTGTTAATCTAAATGAAGGGTGCTAATATTGCTAATAGCCTTGCCCATCAATTTTTGGAATTAATCTAATTCTCCACCGATAGTCATCAAATCAAGAATTTGGGACATAACATCCAATGTCAATACTTTTTTTTTAATTTGGTGGAAAACATAAATGGCAAATAGCCGAATACATACATTATTCTTTTTACGGGAAAACAGAATTCTTGCATGACCATGCATGTATTTCCTTTGCAAGCTGTACCTGTATATATAATATATGCGTATATCGATCCAAATTATAAAACGAATTGAAAACCTTAAGACTAGCTTAGGAATTGATTCTTTTCACTAATCAGCATAATAATTTTTAACACTAGCACGGCGGCGCGGCCCCAATGTATATATAATTACGATAAGCACATGTCAAAACTGTAGGTTTATCATCCTGGACTGGAGACTACGTAATGGATTAATAATCATTAATCTTGTATTAAGAGTCAAAACTATTCTCTGGGGCGCATCTTTTGTCTTATGCTTTGTCTTAGGTATCAAGATTTAATGATCGTGTCCTTTAAGTATTTGTTAGAATTAATGAGCATTAGTTAATTGTTAACCCACTAGGATTGTACGTTAATCTCACATATTAAATTTTGATTATAAATTTGATAACTGGCGTTTACATAAACGGTGGAAAACTAGTTTACACGTTGCAGAGAGCAGACAGAGAGTTCGACAATAATATTATTGAAGTTGGAGGGAAGGGGAAAAGTAGCCGCGCCGTTTCGAGGAAACATCGACTAATCCTACCTACCTTTAGTTGGCACTTGGCAGTGGCACATTCATTAGACTAGTGGTGTGTGTATATATATATAGAGTAAAAGATTGTTTACTACCCTTATGTTTCGTGGTTTTCAACATTTAGTACATCAAGTTTTTTTCGTCTCAGATTCATACCTAAAGTGTAAATTTTGGGACAGTCTCATACATCCGTTAGTCAAACTGTTAAATCTGCCATTAATTGTGACGTGGCGCCCATGTAGACAATGACTGGGCGCCACGTGTCATCCACGTTTTTTATTTTTTATTTTTTTTCTTCTTCCTTCTTCTTCTTCTTCTTCTTCTTCCTCCGATTGCAACTTTTTTTTTCTTCCTACTTCTTCTTCTTCCTTCCTCCTTCCTCCTTCCCCTTCTTCCCCTTCTTCCCCTTCTTCCTTCTTCTTCCTTCTCCTTCTCCTTCTTCTTCTTCTTCCTCCGAATCTGGGGAAGTTTTTTTTTTTTTTTTTTTTTTTTTTTTCTTCTTCCTCCTTCTTCTTCTTCTTCCTCCGACTGCAACTTTTTTTTTTCTTCTTCCTCCTTCTTCCCCTTCTTCTCCTTCTTCCTTCCTCCTTCCTCCTTCTTCTTCTTCTTCCTCCGAATCTGGGGAAGTTTTTTTTTTTTTTTTTCTTCTTCTTCTTCCTCCTTCTTCCTTCCTCCTTCCTTCCCCTTCTTCCCCTTCTTCCTTCTTCTTCCTTCTCATCTTCCTCAAAAAAAAAAAAAAAAAAAAAAACCTTCATCTTCCCCAGATTCGGAGAAAGAAGAAGAAGAAGAAGGAAGAAGGAAGAAGGAGGAAGAAAGAAAGAGAAGAAGGTGGAAGAAAAAAAAAAGTTGCAGTCGGAGGAAGAAGAAGAAGGAGGAGGAAGAAGGAGGAAGAAAAAAAAAAAAAAAAAACTGAATCTGGGCAGATTCGGAGGAAGAAGAAGAATAAGAAGAGGAAGGAAAAGGAGGAAGGAGGAAGGAGAAGGAAGAAGAAGAAGAAGAAGAAAAAAAAAAAAAACTTCTCCAGATTCAGAGGAAGAAGAAGAAGAAGGAGAAGGAGAAGGAAGAAGAAGAAAGAAGGGCAAGAAGGGGAATGAAGAAGGAGGAAGGAAGAAGGAGGAAGGAAGAAGAAGAAGGAAGAAAAAAAAAAGTTGTAGTCGGAGGAAGAAGAAGAAGAAGAAGGAAGAAGAAAAAAAAAAACGTGGATGACACGTGGCGTCCAGTCATTGTCCACATGGGCGCCACGTCACAATTAATGGCTGATTTAACAGTTTGACTAACGAATGTATGAGACTGTCCCAAAATTTACACTTTAGGTATGAATCTGAGACGAAAAAAACTTGATGTACTAAATGTTGAAAACCACGAAACATGAGGGTAGTAAACAGTCTTTTACCTATATATATATATATATCTATACTATTATTAAGAGAATCCTCCTTGTCAACTTTTTGTCACTTTTTTTTTTCTTTTGCCCTCACTTTTGATACACACTATTTACATAAGGAGGACAAAACATCAATTATTTAATATTAAAAAAATATGCACTTATTAAGAGAAATTGTTCATACACACAAAGTGTGTGCTCTCTGATATATATATATATATATAAAAGAATAAATCTGGAATTTCGTATGGTTGACATGGTAATGCCATTGTCTTAATTTAATTATTTATGCATGTAAAAGTTGTACGTGACACATTATTAATCTTTCCATTTGCGCTAACAAGAAAATATTATTATAGGAAATTTCATTTTAATCTTTGGCAAATATGACTTTTAAACTAAAATCATGAGTAAGATCAAAATCTAATTTTAATCCCTTGATACATTAATCACCTCATTTATTAATTATATTTTTGATGTTTTAAATATTTCTCTTTTTCTTTCTAATTTTAATGTATTAATTTTATTTCATTATAATTATAATTTTCATTTCATTCATTGTAATATATTTTTGTTGTAAACATTTAGATACATTAATTTTTATTTTACAATATATTTCGATATACTTTGTTTTTTTTCATTTAGGTACATTAAATTCATTATAATGCATTTCGGTGCATACATTTAGGTACACACATTTCAATATATACATTTCGATACAAACATTTAGGTACATTAGCTCAATATAATACATTTCGGTACATTAGTTTAATATAATACATTTCGGTACACACATTTAGGTACATTAGTTTAATATAATACATTTCGGTGCATATATTTGGGTACATACATTTCGGTACTAACATTTAAATACATTAATTCAAGGTTTTTTTTATTAGCACCCCACATAATGTTGAATGCACCCCACATTAAAATTTAATATTAAATGACTTATGTAACCTACTATGCAATGACAATTTCGACCTTATGAGGTTTAAAGAAAACAAGAAATTTCTAAATACACCCCAAATTACTTTTAACGTATTATTTATCTTCTTCAACTATCAAAACCCCTCTCACCCTCCACTCCATTGTTGTATAAAATTATAACTATTGAAACTATAAACACGTTGATTGAGATAAAAATTAACAAATGGAACACGATATCAATATTTCAGAAGTTTCACATGAGGTAAAATTTCATATTTGTAATTGTTTTAATTATTCAACGACATCGGTAATTATTTAAGTCTGCTTTTGCTTTCCACACTACCCAATTTCATAGGAGGCCAACCCTGCAATGCCCTTTCCATTCTTATTCATCTTCTGGGGTTTACTTTTGCTCTATTAGGTTCCTTCCAGTTGCCATTTTTTAGCATAAATCATTTTTTGTTAGCAAAAGGCTTAAGAGATAGAGAAAAGGAGATTGGCTGTGATGACCTATTGAAACTCAAGCTCAACATTCCAGATTGTAGACTTCTCTTTTTAGAGAATGTTAGGGTTTTAATCCTAAGTCAATTTAATTTATAAAAATTGAAAATAAGTATTATAAGATTTGAAGAATGTGGGGTGTGTGTGTGGAAAATATTAGGTGTATGAGAATGTGGGGTGTAAGGGTATTATGATAAAGTATGTGGGGTGTATTAAGATAATTGTTAATTGAAAAAGCAAATGTCGGGTGTATTAAGTATGTGAGGTTTAATCAACAATATGTGGGGGTGTTAATAGAATAAACCTAATTCAATATAATAAATTTCGGTATTAACATTTAGGTACATTAATTAAGTTTTTCGAGTTTGAAGAATGTTAAACAAAATTAATAAATTTTAAAAACTTTGGTTTGGTCAAAAACTATATTAAAATGTGTATATTAATAAATTTAAATATTTAATAGGAGACATTGAATAAAATACACATTAATTATTTTGAATTAAGGACACATCAAGAGACTATAATCAATATATAATCTAACACCAAGTTTATTTTAAATTTCAATCACCTTCAAGGATTAAAGTTAGAAAATCCCATATTATTATTCTTACGATAACCTTTTAGGACACTGTTTTTGTGTAGTCTTTTCGTTGTCTTTCCTTCTGTTTATAGGATAGCAAACTCAAATAATGAAATCAATAGATGAGTCATTCAACTAATACATAAAGAAATTCCATTATTTATTATATATAACGATGGAGACGCATTCGTGGCAATATTTTTTTTATGCAACTTTTGACACATATTTTTGTAGAGCCCACTTAGAAGGTAGTATTGTATTTCAACAATTTGAATTATCTATCTTTTAGGTTTTTCTTCAAAGATCATATCTACCAAAATCACCCAGATGTGGAAACCGTATGACCGCTGGATTAAAGGGTTTAGAATTTCTTTAAAAAATAATATTGTTTATTTTCTTTACTACAAATGAATGTCTTAATGGTTTTGAATTGTCTAATTTTTTGCAAGGATAATCTAATGATGTTTTAAAAGATAGACGCTTCAGACCGTCAAAATACATTATGGAGTAGGCCTTATAAAAACATGTGTCAAAACTTGTGTAAAAGAAGTAGTATCACTATCCGCCCCATGTAACGATATATTAACACTAAAAGGATTTAATAGATATCAAACTTGCTAACCATGAAATTCAAATTTAAGACGTTTCACTTACAAGTGAAAATAAAGAGCACTGCACTGTAGTGAAGAGGAATACTACTACATTACAATGAAAAAAATACCATTAAACCATAGTACTAAGTGGCACAAATCCAAAGTTAGGGGTGAATTGCACAAGCAACAATAAGATGAAATTAATGTGTGAAGACTCAATCCTAATTTCCAACTAGTAATCCAAACACAATGAAACTTGTTGGAAAATATTAGTATTTTGGTTTATTTGAATGTTTGGTTTTATGGGCTTAGCCCGTTAGAATTAGGTTTTGTTAGAGATTAGGGTTAGTTTATTATAAATAGGATGCTTTGTTATTCATTAGAGAATAAGTTAGTCACAATGTAGCCTCTTAGGGTTTTGTAGCAGTTTCGGCATTCTCGATTATTTAATAATATTCCTATTATTTTGTTAGTCTTATTCGTTGCGCACTCTGATATTCAACTTGGTATCAGAGCAGGTTTGATCCTTCTGGATTTAATCTGCTTCGGGTTGGTATCTGTTTGCTCGTTTCCATTGTCGTTCATGTTCAGATTGTTAGTTGGTATTGATTGTTTGCAAGAAGAAAAAAAATTGTTCGTTCGTTTTTTGTCCCGTGACTCTGCTTCTACACCTTTGAATGTCGCAGTCTGCAGGAGTATCTGCAAGTCTGTATTGCTGCAAAGGAAAAAAATGGGAGTAAAAAAAAAAAAAAAAAAGGAAGAAACAAGAAAAAATTGGTTGCTTGTTTGAGGCCCATGCGGGCAGAGGAAAAAAAAAATTTGGTTGGATTTTTTGTTTGTTTGTTCGGAAGTTGGCATCGGCATTGGTATTGGCATCGGCATCGGTATTGGCATCGACATCGGCATTGGTATTGGCATCGGAATCGGAATTTGGAGGCTTGCATCCACATCTGCTTGTTGGCAAACTCATGTCGTGTACCGCCATGAGTTTGACGGGGGGTGTTGGAAAATATTAGTATTTTGGTTTATTTGAATGTTTGGTTTTATGGGCTTAGCCCGTTAGAATTAGGTTTTGTTAGAGATTAGGGTTAGTTTATGATAAATAGGGTGCTTTGTTATTCATTAGAGAATAAGTTAGTCACAATGTAGCCTCTTAGGGTTTTGTAGCCGTTTCGGCATTCTCGTTTATTTAATAATATTCCTATTATTTTGTTAGTCTTGTTTGTTGCGCACTGATATTCAACTAACGAATTCTCTGAATGGTATCTTTACTATCAAAACTATTAAGATTGAAATGTAATCCAAACAAAATGAAAATAATGAATTCTCTGAATAGTATCCTTACAATAAAGACTGTTACTAATATGCAATTCAAACAAGAAAATCGAGGAATTGATAATTATATATCCAAAATTTGGAAGCTAAAGGTTCCACTTAAGATTAAACTTTTTCTTGGTTAATGCTCCAAAATCGATTAAATAATAGACATAAGCCTGCTAGATTTACAAATATATGTACTGTGTGTAATTTGTATTTAGAAGATATATCTTGTCACAGCCCGTCCCGAAATATATTTATTGACGGCGTGAAATTACCTAAATACCCTTGGACGTTGAGAATTATTATGGAGTGTTGTGGTTTGGACTTAAGGTGGTGGACCTATTAGTTCTATTCCTCTATTATTGGAACCAATTAGAACTAAGTGTTTCTTTTGTTTTGATTGGTTGGACAAGTTTGGACCACACACACACACCCCCACATCACCCGTGTACTCTCTCTCTCTCCTCCCTCTCGATTTTCTGTTTCTTTTCCGTACAAAACGTACGGACGATCTAGAAACCAAACTTTCAAGCTCGGATCGAAGGTAAAAAGGTGAGATTTGGAATCCTTGTAACCTCATGAGTTCATCCATACCATTTCCAGGTAAGAACTACTTCGAAATCACGTGAAAACCTTAACCCCGAATGAGGTATTGTTCATGCACTAATTATTGTGAGGTTTTTAGGGGATTTCAAGCTCACAAGGAGCTTTAGAAGGTTGTCACGAAGCTCGGGGTGTATCGTTGGAGTGTTTTGGACGTCGGGATCACGAGTTCAAGGGTTGGCTGGTTTTTGTGGAATTTCTCCGGCGAGATTATGTCGACTTTGGGGTTTTAAAGTGGTATATTTCTCTTCCTTATGTCCTAAGCTTCATTTTGGTGGTAATTTCGTAGAAAATGGATGAAAAACGAGTGAGTTATAGAGTTTTGAAAATTACCCAGTTTTTCGGCGACAGAGATGGTCGCCGGAGCTGAAGGTAGAAGACGAGAGGATATTCCGTTAAGTTTAACGAAATATTCTAACGGCGTTAGGTCACGCCGTTAAGTTTGTTAAGGAATAACGGAATATTCTCGGTATATACCTGACGGCGTTGACTGACGCCGTCAGTATGCAGGTCATGTGGCCGCGCGTGGGGGGGGCGCGTAGGGCCGTGCCCTTGCCGGCACGTGGCAGCGCGTGAGCGGTCCAAAAATTATTTTGAAAATATGGGGACGATCCTGAGATTGTGTAGGTCACAGTGGTATATTCATATACCCAATTTGAGCTATGTATGAAAAGTTATTACATAGTTTGGTATATGTGCATTAAAGTGATGTTTATATAGTTGTTTCTCCTATAGGCGAGACCTATCCGGAGGACTAGCGTGGCCAGGCTAGACATGGGGGTTACAACCCGGCTTCATTTCAGTGAGTGGGCAATTATTTTTAGTATATATATATACTTGAAGTTTTTCCCAGAAAACGTATTTAAGGAAATGTGATTTAAATGCCATGCTATGCCTATATTTTATTTTAGTATAAGCATTAGCATAATTATGCATATTGTTGCATGGTGCTGTAGAGGCTCAGGGAAGCTCAGGTAAGTTATGTTTGGTTATGTGAATTGTCGATGATGTGATATGTGATTGAATATTGTTGAGCTCATAAAACTGCACTTAGGGTGATTGTGATATAGCCAGAGACATGACACATGCTTGTTTATTATGTCACATCCCGCACCATATGGTCACATTGGATCCAATTTAGGTGCACAGTCTTGTCGTACAGACCTGATTTATGGTTCCGACTCGTAGGTGACTAGCAATTAATCGCCCGGCTATTATGTGAGAGTAATATTGAGCATAATTATATTACACCCATTATCGTCGTACATACCTTTCCATTTGGTTCTGACTCTTGTGTAGTATATTGCCGTATAGGTCATTAATGCGAAAATAACTTAACGCACAAATTTAAACCCTATTTGTGACAATTGTAGTAATGATGTAAGTAGGGATCGTTCTAGGCCGGGGATTAACTAGGGATGCTAACCAAAATAAAATTAAATTAAAAACGTAAAAACAAAATTTAAAACACTAAACTAGACTCAAGACACTTAAATAGAATAACTCAAAATAAAACTAACAAATAAACTAAAATAAATCAAAAGACTCAAAACAACTCAAGACTTCAGAAAACACAAACTAAAATGATTTCTAATAAATCTAACACTTTAAAATAAAATGGGGGATTGATTTTGACGAGAAGTAAATTAACTTAAATAAATTACAGAATTGATAAAAACATAAAATTAAGGTAAAATGATAAATGACGGACTGGCTAGAGGGTTCTTCTCCACACATGACATATATGCAACCTAAATTGATTTTCAGTTGTTCTTTCAATAAATTGTAAATTCTCAACGCCCCAAGTTAATTAGGTCCGCTTAAATTAATTCTCAGATTTTCCTTAAGTTAATGGATTGGATGATTGCATACGACAACCCAAAACATTCCCCACAAGTTCCCTACATGAATTGCATAATAGAGATACAAGCAAGAATCATTAAGTTTTATGAAAATCATAAGCATTGACGAGGCACTTGTTACTATAAATTGCATGAAACTTATGCCAAGAATTTACTTAACACGATTGTGGTCAACAACCTTTACTACTTGTGAATATAAGTTCATAACGATTAGGTGAAATTCACTTATATTCTAGCATCAAATTCATGCATGTAAATTAAGTATGCATCCTTAATCGACATACAAAAATAAGTTATCAATCAAGCAGTTAAGCAAATTAAATCACAACTCAGAAATCACAACTGAAGGTAATCAATTCATATTACAAATATATCCATGGTTTTGAATTAACCTCTAGCCAAAACAAATTAATTACACATTATTTAAATTAAAACAGAAATTAAAGTGAAAATAAAACATAAGTTGAGGAAGAATAAACCGAGAAAATTGTAGGTTGCTGCGCTCCCTGCACTGTTGTGCTGACTTCCGTGCTGACCCAAGTCAGCACTACTCCTTTCTCCAGTACTGACCTGCGCGTTTCTCCTGCTCCCCAGGCCGCGCTGGTTTTCTTTCTCAGCTGCCACAAGGCAGCTGGCTTTCGCGTCCTCACTGCTCTCCCGCTGAGCTCGCTGCCAAGCAGCAGCACCTAGGCCTGGCAATTCCTGACACGACCCGATAACCCGACACGACACGACACGAAATTAACAGGTGTTCGGGTCGACACGATAACGAAACGGGTCGTTATCGGGTAACCCGATAAGCACCTGTTAAGATAACGGGTTTGTTCGGGTATACACGTGGGTAACACGATACACGATAAGCAGAATATTAATTTAATAATTTATAACCCTAAAAAAATACTATAATAATTATATATATATTAATTTAACAATTTTATACCCCTAAAAAGTATAATAATTATATATATATATATATATATATTAAATTAACTATAATAATTATAATAATTATATATACTATAATAATTATACCCAAAATATTAACTATAATAATTATATATATATATATATATTAAATTTTATACCCCTAAAAACTATAATAATTATACATACAAAATAAATAGATTTAAATCTACTTAATAAATAAATACATATATATACACACACACACCATTGAACTTCATGGGATACGAATTATACGAAACTAATTTCAACGATCCAACCGTCAAACATGTTTGTATATATTTCGAGATCGCATACGTCAAAAATTGCAAAAAACAAACATTCAGAGATCAAGTAACGGGACAAAAGTTTTCGACGGTTATAAACGAAAAATCACGATTTAACGGTTATTTTAACTCCGATTTTGATGATTTTTTACAACTACACTCCTTGACCCTATATGAATACAAGTAATGAATTCGATCTTCAATTTAAAATATTTACACTAGTGGATACCACAAAATCTTATGTTATACTTAATAAAAGTATGAATAAACTATTAAGTATTAGTGAATCTATTGTTTTGATGGGATACTCATTCTACGAAACTAGTTTCAAAGATCCAACCGTCAAACATGTTTGTATATACTTCGAGATCGCATACGTCAAAAATTACAAAAAACAAACATTCAGAGATCAATTATCGAGACAAAACTTTTCGACGGTTATAAAAAGAAAAATCACGATTTAACGGTCATTTTAACTCTAATTTTGATGATTTTTTGCAGCTACACTCCTTGACCTTATATGAATACAATGATTGAATTCGATCTTCAATTTAAAATATTTACACTAGTGGATACCACAAAATCTTATATTATACTTAATAAAAGTATGAATAAACTATTAAGTATTAGTGAATCTATTGTTTTGATGGGATACTCATTCTACAAAAACTAATTTCAATGATCCAACCGTCAAACATGTTTGTATACACTTCGAGATCACATACGCCAAAAATTGCAAAAAACAAACATTCAGAGATCAAGTAACAGGACAAAAGTTTTCGACGGTTATAAACGAAAAATCACGATTTAACGGTTATTTTAACTCCGATTTTGATGATTTTTGACAACTACACTCCTTGACCCTATATGAATACAAGTAATGAATTCGATCTTCAATTTAAAATATTTACACTAGTGGATACCACAAAATCTTATGTTCTACTTAATAAAAGTATGAATAAACTATTAAGTATTAGTGAATCTATTGTTTTGATGAGATACTCATTCTACGAAACTAGTTTCAAAGATCCAACCGTCAAACATGTTTGTATATACTTCGAGATCGTATACGTCAAAAATTACAAAAACCAAACATTCAGAGATCAATTAACGAGACAAAACTTTTCGACGGTTATAAAAAGAAAAATCACGATTTAACGGTCATTTTAACTCTAATTTTGATGATTTTTTGCAGCTACACTCCTTGACCTTATATGAATACAATGATTGAATTCGATCTTCAATTTAAAATATTTACACTAGTGGATACCACAAAATCTTATATTATACTTAATAAAAGTATGAATAAACTATTAAGTATTAGTGAATCTATTGTTTTGATGGGATACTCATTCTACGAAACTAGTTTCAAAGATCCAACCGTCAAACATGTTTGTATATACTTCGAGATCGCATACGTCAAAAATTACAAAAAACAAACATTCAGAGATCAAGTAACGGGACAAAACGTTTCGACGGTTATAAACGAAAAATCACGATTTAACGGTCATTTTAACTCCGATTTTGATGATTTTTTACAACCACACTCCTTGATCCTATATGAATACAACGATTGAATTCGATCTTCAATTTAAAATATTTACACTAGTGGATACCACAAAATCTTATATTATACTTAATAAAAGTATGAATAAACTATTAAGTATTAGTGAATATATTGTTTTGATGAGATACTCATTCTACGAAACTAGTTTCAATGATCCAACCGTCAAACATGTTGATATATACTTCGAGATCGCATGCGCCAAAAAGTGAAAAAAACAAACATTCAGAGATCAAGTAACGGGACAAAAGTTTTCGACGGTTATAAACGAAAAATCACGATTTAACGGTCATTTTAACTCCGATTTTGATGATTTTTTACAACTACACTCCTTGACCCTATATGAATACAATGATTGAATTCGATCTTCAATTTAAAATATTTACACTAGTGGATACCACAAAATCTTATGTTATACTTAATAAAAGTATGAATAAACTCTTAAGTATTAGTGAATCTATTGTTTTGATGGGATACTCATTCTACGAAACTAGTTTCAATGATCCAACCGTCAAACATGTTTGTATATATTTCGAGATCGCATACGCCAAAAATTGCAAAAAACAAACATTCAGAGAGCAAGTAACGGGACAAAACTTTTCGACGGTTATAAACGAAAAATTACGATTTAACGATTAATTTAACTTCGATTTTGATGATTTTTTACAACTACACTCCTTGACCTTATATGAATACAATGATTGAATTCGATCTTCAATTTAAAATATTTACACTAGTGAAATGTTTATACTTAATAAAAGTATGGTATAGTACTATTGTTTAATTTGTTTTCATAATTATTTTGGTAAACTTCTCATAATTTGAATGATTTTTAATGTTTGGTTTTTCTATGCTTAGTTTATGCAGAAAAGAGTTATGACGTGGAAAACCTTACTGAAAACATCATCAACATAACTCTTGAAGGCAATAGATCAAGCCAAAGTTCCAATGCAATTTCATGATGATCGATGTAAATCGAGGATTTTGTAAATTGAGGTTTAAACTTTTGAGAAAGATTTCACAACCTTGAAAACAAAAACTGTTTCATTTTGCATATCCTTACACATTTAAAATTTGTAATAGATTAGTAGTGTATGTATTATTTTTTTATTAGGCTCTTATTTTCGAGTGTAGATGTAGTACTTAAACGACAAATGTATTTTAATGTTTTGAAGTAATATTTATGTGGCAATGTGTGGTATGTGCAAATTTAAGAAAAAATATATATTTTTCTTAACGGGTCATAACGGGTCGGGTCACTTTACCCGTTGGGTAAAGTGACACGACCTGTTAAGGACCCGTTAAGATAACGGGTGTGACACGACACGACCCGTTAAGATAACAGGTGTTACACGAAAACGACACGAACACGACTGACACGACCCGTTTGCCAGGCCTAGCAGCACCCAACAACCGAGGCCTCTCCTCCTTCCTCCAAACTGCCCAGTCACGCTGCCAGGAACTGCTGCTCCTGCTCGCTGCCTCAAGGCCTGCTTCTCGCGCTTCGCTGCTTCCCGCAACCTGCTCCTCACGTCTGTCCTGCGAACTTCACGCCGTTTCAAACTTGCTGCCAGGTTGCTCCTCTGTCCTCCTCTCTCGCTGCCCAGTTCTTTTCCTGCGTCGCCTGCGTCTCTGCTGCCTCGCGTCACTCCAAGCTGCCAAAGCAGCTGTCCTCCAACCGAGCTCCTTCCTTTTCCTTCAAAGTGCCGAGAAGCAGCTCCTCGTGGCTCCCTCCGTGCGAGACCTGCGAGCTCCTCGCTGCAAAGCAGCGTTTTTCTATGCACTTTCCGCGCTGACCAGCTCCCCAAAGCCGAGCTTCACTCCCCGCGTCCCTGCACGTTCTCGCTGCCTTCTAGCTGCCAGGAAGGCAGCTCTCTTCCTGCACTCTCCAAGACCTCACCGAGAGCTCCCTCTCCTCTCTGATCTCAGCTGCCAAGGCAGCTTGCTGCCAAGGCAGCTTGCTGCCTTAGCCTTTCTTTCCTATTTCCCTCCCCCCTCTTTTTCTCTATTATTCCTTTCTTTTATCGCAGCCCGAGCTCCACTCACTGACTTATGCACCATCATTCTTTCTTGTCTCCCCGCACGCCTCCACTGCTTTCTGCAGTGCGCCCCATCCTCTATTTTATTTTCTGTCAGTTTCTTTTTTTATGCTTTTCTCCTTTATTTGATCCCCATGCGTTGCTTTCTGCCAAAACCCCACTCAATTAACATCATATATATATATATATATATTTATAATACTATCTTATTTTTATTAACCAAAAATAGTGGGCAAGACATTTTTGACGATTTTATCACTTAAAATCTCACTTGTGCAATATTTATTTTATTTACTAGATAAATACTAAAAAGCACAACAACAAAGTAAATAGCTCAAAAATATAAGAAACTAACTAAGAAAAGACGAGAGAATTTGATGTAAAATATGTATAAATATAATCCGATCAAATACCCCCACACTTAGCTTTTGCTAGTCCTCGAGCAAAACAGAGAAAACAGAAAAAGTAAAAACATGAAAATTATTAGTTTCCCCCTATGTGACCCTCATAGAACTTCATTCGAGAACACAATACATCAAGAACCATAGCTAACAACAAACAAGCTAATCCAAGTTCATTTTCCTAATTCAAATATTAGCAGTAATCTTTGAAACATCCTTGAAGTGTAGTGTGTGAGATAGCCATGCTCATGCAATTTCAAATTTTTATTTTAAAAACACCATATGCAAACTAGCAACCTTCTCACTGGATATACTCTCAATCACACATGTGTTTAGTTTTAATGTGTTTCGCTCAAAGAAACGAATGTGAAAGTTCTACCATAAGCTTGCATAAAGATCACTTCTCCACAGTCATAATTGCAAAACTTAAATCAAGAGGACTTTTATTGGATGTAATGAGGCTTAGGGATAGGGTTATTGAAACGAAAGAATAGGAAAACACAAGTTCCAAGCTACATTGCAAGCAATTCTTTTCTTTAGATTTATAAGAACTCAAGCTCTCCAACGATTCTTCTGACATTTCCAACCACACAAAAAAACTGAAACTTTAAAAACTTTTTATTTTCTTTGTATACAATCTTTTTTTTTTTTTTTTTTTTTTTTTTGTTTAACAGAAACAAATATGTAAAACCCCCACACTTATTCTTTTGCCAAACACCTTCAAAGTACTTCACAAACATTTCTCATAAGACAATCTCGCATTGCTCGCTTGGAAAGGGTAAGGAAGAATATTTATTTCAGGCATAAGGGTAGACATATCTGGTGATAAGAAATAAAAGGCTCACAATTACGGCTCAAATTGGCAATCTAATGATATCATTTTTCTTTGGGAACAAGGTTATTTGGGCCATGGTGGTAAACCTAATGCCTCTATCATTTTCAAGTTCATGCAATCAATGACAAATATTTCGAAAGATCGTTATGCAAGTTCTAGAGAAATATTTCACATAAGTTCATCACACATGAAAGAATAGGAGTGTATGAAAAATGCACACACTTTCAATAGGCTCAAAAACTCACATAGGATGTATATGGTCACTAAATTCACATATGGAGCTTTAAATCATGCTTTAATTTCACATCAACAAGGCTATGTGCATTTGGTTTTTCAAAGATAATCAAATATGTACAAACTAACACGAGAATTAGGAATTTCACACAACACATGTTAACTAAGTTCTTGATGATCATGGTTCAAATTTTATCCAATTATATCATTGGGTCGGGAAACTAACAAAAATCTAATTCAAAACAATAAGGAAAACAAGGAAATATTTTTGGATTTTTTAAATTTTCAGAATTTTTTTTTTAAATAAAACAAAACTAATTAAGAAAACAAAGCAATAACATGGAAACAAATGAAGCCAGTTCAAAGTCGAAGGTATAAAAATTTTCAATTTGGTCATGTATAAAAATTTTCAATTTTTCAATTTGGTCATTTTTATACTCTTTACCCCCACACTTAAACTAGACATTGTCCCCAATGTCAGAAAATATAATAAAATGCATATAAAAAGAAAATAAATAAATATACAGAAACAAAATAAAGCAATAGGACTGAAAACTTCCCTAATTTGCAGAAAAAATCAAGCGATGACCCCCAAGCTAAAATTCTGCAATCAACCTCAAGGGTGGAAATAACCAAAAGTTCCTGCAAAGAAAAGAAATAAGTCAGTTAAGCACGCAAGAAAATATATAAAAACAAACAAACGAAAAATTAAAAATGAAAATAAAAGACAATGAATAAAACTAATAAGTAATCATTGGTCCTGTTTGGTGACTTTCCACAGCTTTGAATTTGAACTGGCCTCGGAACTTCTTAGCAAGGAAAATGAGACTTGATCGGTGGTGTTGTTGAAGCTTCTCGAGCTCTTGGTTTCAACTCGGACTCCTTCTGCCGGGTTGATTGAGTCTGCAGGCTACATTCTTCTCTTTTTGTTCTTCTGCATGGCAGGTAGGCACGAGGAAAAGGTGGTGGTCTGCTTCTTTGTTCAATCTGTCCAAGTGCCGACCGATTTCCTTTCTTTCACCTTGACTCGTAGCCAAGAGCAAGGGTAAAGGAAAAGCGTGCCATGAGATATCTTTGCCTCTGACTCTGATGATATGGGATACTTTTGCTTTTGAAGAAGTATCGTTCCACAGGTGTATGCGTGAACTGGGCTGGGGAACTTCTTAGCAAGGAAAATGAGACTTGATCTTGAAGATGAAGCAGCACATTGTCTCCACATGCTTCAAGTATCATTTTCACTTGCCATGTCTGTTCTCCAGGCAGATGTGGCGACTTCTTCGGAAGTACATCAGTGGTTGAAGAAGAGCACTCGAGAGCAATGCTAGGTAAGCAATCAGGAAGGATTTCCAGGCAGTCGGTTCTTAGATTGGAAGATTGACACCGAGTGCTGGCTGATTGCCCGCTTTCTCCTTGCCCCAAAGACAAGGAAAAGGACAGGAAGAAAGCGTGATATGAGATACTCTTGCTTTCAACCTTCATGATATGAAATACTCTAGCTCTAGATGACTTGTTTGTAAAGGTATCCCAGGGAATGAGAAACACAGAGAAACTCGAGAGGGTTTGTTGGAAAGGCATTTTCGGAGATGAAAAATTTCGGAGATGAAGAAGTGTTGAGGGAGTTTGCCTTTGCAATGGATGCGAAGGTAGACGTTTATAGGTCTTTTCTTCACAACCGAAACTATTCTTTTACCCCTGTCGGCAGCCGGTGGATGGATGAACAGTACAGGTCACGCGCTTTCTGAAAAAGCAACCCGTAATTTGCGCAAAGCTGACAGCGCGCGTGACGAGTGACGACAAAATTGGAAAAGCTGTTCGCCTCGTGATTCCTGACCGCTCCGACTTTTGAGAGAGACGCCCGACTTTTGAGAGAACGGCGTCCGACTTTTGAGAAAGGAACCGACTTTTGAGAAAGGAACCGACTTTTGAGACGGAGTCCGACTTTTGAGACGGAGACGCCGCTTTTGAGAAAAGAATCCGGCTCTTGAGAAAGGAGCCCGTCTCTTCGATTTGCGAGAGGGCGCCACTTTGATTGCTGAGTGATGCCTCATCGATTTCTTCTTCTTATAAGAGCGCTAAATTTGTTCCACAACAAACTTAAGCTCCCTCTTGTAAACAATCCCTCCGGTAAACGCTCACTCCTGCAAACACTCCCTCCTTGCATTTCTTTTAATCTTGATCAGTCCGACTCTTCATTCTCAACACCTTCAAATATGTCTTGCCCCTCTGACCGTCGCCTTAACTTGAATGTTGGGGAAGACAGTGATATATCTTCTCCAACCAACATTTGGCAGCCATCCTTCATATCCCCAAATGGTCCTCTTACAGTTGGGGATTCCATGATGATGAACGAAACAACCGCATCGGTGGTGGCCAGAAATCTGCTCACTCCTAGAGACACTAGGATACTTTCTAGGCGGTCCGACGAACTAGCTGTCCAGGACTCTATGGCCTACAGCGTCCGATGCGCAGGTTCAGTATCAAACATGGGCCAGCGCCTTCTTGCACGAAATCGTCAGGTGGAGTCGTTGATGGCTGAAGTGGCTAGTCTTCGGCAGGAGGTCAGAGTGCTTAGGCATGAGAACAGGGATTTGCACATGCTCGCAACCAATTACTCCACAAGCATGAAGAGGAAGCTGGATCAGATGCAGGAGTCCGAAGTGCGGATTCAGAGTGATCATCAACGGTTTATGGCGTTACTCCCGAGGTTTATGTTGCCTTCGTCCTCGGGAGCAGCACCAAATATTGAGGCTCTGAATGATCCAACTCTGGCGCTTCGTCTTTCTAGGGCTCCGTCGACCTCCGAGGCACCACCAACCAACGACCAATGAACGAAATTAGTTTACAAGTTATTGTAAAATATTTATGCAATTTTTTTATTTTTTATTTTTTATTTATTTTTTATTTTTTATTTTTATTTATATGAATGTTTATGTTTTTAAGTTTTTTTTTTTTTTTTTTTTTTTTTTTAAATATCAATGTAAAATAAGTAAAACAAAGTAAAAAGACTAAGTTTAACTTTCTAAACAAAAATCACAACTAAATAAACAAAACAAAATGAAATCAACGTAAAAAAAAAAT
The DNA here is from genome assembly GCA_035220775.1 of Malus fusca. Lineage (NCBI taxonomy): Eukaryota > Viridiplantae > Streptophyta > Magnoliopsida > Rosales > Rosaceae > Malus > Malus fusca. The sequence goes on along the minus strand of CM069059.1, from coordinate 16,649,163 downwards.
CAACGTAAAATAAATTCACACAAAAGCCAACAAACAATGAAAGAACTAAATAGAGTAAAATAAATTCAGTAAGGAGAAGGGATTAGGAATGCAAATCTGATTGTGGGTGATTCCTAGGCCTCCCTTCATTATTCAAATGCATGGGTTTATCCTTGAACGGACGGTGATACTTGAAATGATCCGGCAATGGTTTAAATTCAAGAGTGGGTGCCTGAATCATCAAAATCAGAAAAATGTTAGTATAAATTAAAATTAAAAATGGAGAAGATGGCTTACATTCTCGATCAAACTCAATCACAAACACCACGTCTTTGAATGTTTCAGGAACTTTGCATTTAGCCAGATTGCATGTGATGATTGTGACATGGCCCTTGTTATCAAACTCAATTTCTTTGGCATTGGTTGTCTCAACTACATCCTCTTTGATAAGTTCAACAAATTCTTCGACCACCTCCTTTTCTGGAATATCTTCCACAACGTCTTTTTCATTCACTTCTTCCTTGAGATTTAAAAACCTACAAGGAAAAAGGACATTTGGTGGAACGATGTTAGAATGAATTGAATTTTGAACCTCCTCACCTGAGTTGGATGACATAAGGACTTGGGGGGTTTGCGATAAGAATTCTTCTAAACTGCCTAAGTCGTCATCCTCATCTTCTTCTTGAATTGGCAATTCATCCATGTTCGGGCTCTGTTTGGATGGTTCAGGAACAACTTCATCCTCCATGTTACCTTGATCTCGAATCTGTGCCATGAATTCCATAATCTGCCCAACTTGCTCCTCCAATGCATCCACCTTGTTGGCTTTATTTTGCATCTCCATGTTTCGATTTTCTACGTTCTGGGTCAAAGAGGTTAGTAACTTATTCAAAATGTCATTATCCGAAGACGTACCTGAATTTGATTGGGGAGATTGTTGTGGTGGTTCATATGGCCATTGATAGAACTCTTCCGATGGAGGCAATTGTTCTTCTTTTTGTGAACCCTGTACCGAAGAAATTAATTCTTCAAGCATTTGATTATAATCCACGGGCATACTTTGATTCGATTGGAATTGTTGTGGGGGATGCTGTGGTGGCTGCATAGATCTTGAATAGAACACGTCCTCTTGCTGCCAATATCCACCTTGTTGGAATTGTTGAGGTTCTCCCCACATGTAATCTGAATAATCTCTCCAATCTGAATTGTAAGCATTGGAAAACATGTTGCCCCTTGATTGGTTATGGCCTTGATATCCCCAAACATCTTCATTTGCAGAAAATTGAGGACCTTGATATCGTTGCCCATAGGGCACATCAAGTGTAGGGACACTTGGCATTGTGGTCCGTTCGGCATTATGAGTTAATTGAGCAGTGAGCTGTGCCAATAGATCTTGAATGCTAGTAGAATCCAGGTCTTGCTCCATTTGTACCTCAATTCAAAAAAAGAAAAATAAATCAAATATCAAAAGTAACATACACAAACACAAATAAACATAAGCAAAAACAAAAATAAAAGGATTAGCAAATTTGCTAATCCCCGGCAACGGCGCCAAAAATTTGATGCGAAAATTAACTAACGCACAAATTTAAACCCTATTTGTGACAATTGTAGTAATGATGTAAGTAGGGATCGTTCTAGGCCGGGGATTAACTAGGGATGCTAACCAAAATAAAATTAAATTAAAAACGTAAAAACAAAATTTAAAACACTAAACTAGACTCAAGACACTTAAATAGAATAACTCAAAATAAAACTAACAAATAAACTAAAATAAATCAAAAGACTCAAAACAACTCAAGACTTCAGAAAACACAAACTAAAATGATTTCTAATAAATCTAACACTTTAAAATAAAATGGGGGATTGATTTTGACGAGAAGTAAATTAACTTAAATAAATTACAGAATTGATAAAAACATAAAATTAAGGTAAAATGATAAATGACGGACTGGCTAGAGGGTTCTTCTCCACACATGACATATATGCAACCTAAATTGATTTTCAGTTGTTCTTTCAATAAATTGTAAATTCTCAACGCCCCAAGTTAATTAGGTCCGCTTAAATTAATTCTCAGATTTTCCTTAAGTTAATGGATTGGATGATTGCATACGACAACCCAAAACATTCCCCACAAGTTCCCTACATGAATTGCATAATAGAGATACAAGCAAGAATCATTAAGTTTTATGAAAATCATAAGCATTGACGAGGCACTTGTTACTATGAATTGCATGAAACTTATGCCAAGAATTTACTTAACACGATTGTGGTCAACAACCTTTACTACTTGTGAATATAAGTTCATAACGATTAGGTGAAATTCACTTATATTCTAGCATCAAATTCATGCATGTAAATTAAGTATGCATCCTTAATCGACATACAAAAATAAGTTATCAATCAAGCAGTTAAGCAAATTAAATCACAACTCAGAAATCACAACTGAAGGTAATCAATTCATATTACAAATATATCCATGGTTTTGAATTAACCTCTAGCCAAAACAAATTAATTACACATTATTTAAATTAAAACAGAAATTAAAGTGAAAATAAAACATAAGTTGAGGAAGAATAAACCGAGAAAATTGTAGGTTGCTGCGCTCCCTGCACTGTTGTGCTGACTTCCGTGCTGACCCAAGTCAGCACTACTCCTTTCTCCAGTACTGACCTGCGCGTTTCTCCTGCTCCCCAGGCCGCGCTGGTTTTCTTTCTCAGCTGCCACAAGGCAGCTGGCTTTCGCGTCCTCACTGCTCTCCCGCTGAGCTCGCTGCCAAGCAGCAGCACCCAACAACCGAGGCCTCTCCTCCTTCCTCCAAACTGCCCAGTCACGCTGCCAGGAACTGCTGCTCCTGCTCGCTGCCTCAAGGCCTGCTTCTCGCGCTTCGCTGCTTCCCGCAACCTGCTCCTCACGTCTGTCCTGCGAACTTCACGCCGTTTCAAACTTGCTGCCAGGTTGCTCCTCTGTCCTCCTCTCTCGCTGCCCAGTTCTTTTCCTGCGTCGCCTGCGTCTCTGCTGCCTCGCGTCACTCCAAGCTGCCAAAGCAGCTGTCCTCCAACCGAGCTCCTTCATTCTCCTTCAAAGTGCCGAAAAGCAGCTCCTCGTGGCTCCCTCCGTGCGAGACCTGCGAGCTCCTCGCTGCAAAGCAGCGTTTTTCTATGCACTTTCCGCGCTGACCAGCTCCCCAAAGCCGAGCTTCACTCCCCGCGTCCCTGCACGTTCTCGCTGCCTTCTAGCTGCCAGGAAGGCAGCTCTCTTCCTGCACTCTCCAAGACCTCACCGAGAGCTCCCTCTCCTCTCTGATCTCAGCTGCCAAGGCAGCTTGCTGCCTTAGCCTTTCTTTCCTATTTCCCTCCCCCCTCTTTTTCTCTATTATTCCTTTCTTTTATCGCAGCCCGAGCTCCACTCACTGACTTATGCACCATCATTCTTTCTTGTCTCCCCGCACGCCTCCACTGCTTTCTGCAGTGCGCCCCATCCTCTATTTTATTTTCTGTCAGTTTCTTTTTTTATGCTTTTCTCCTTTATTTGATCCCCATGCGTTGCTTTCTGCCAAAACCCCACTCAATTAACATCATATATATATATATATATATATTTATAATACTATCTTATTTTTATTAACCAAAAATAGTGGGCAAGACAGTTTTGACGATTTTATCACTTAAAATCTCACTTGTGCAATATTTATTTTATTTACTAGATAAATACTAAAAAGCACAACAACAAAGTAAATAGCTCAAAAATATAAGAAACTAACTAAGAAAAGACGAGAGAATTTGATGTAAAATATGTATAAATATAATCCGATCAGTCATTGTAGTGACTCCGGTTAGATTGACTCTTGAGCTATGAATTCAGCCGTACAGACTACCACATGGGTTCCGGCTAACATGTTATATTTCTATGAAACTATTCTTACCTGAATTGCTTATTCTGTCATATATAGGCATGGCATAGCTACAAATATGAATCTTGGTTGTTGAGCATGATTTGAGATATATACATATTTATGTATTCTATTTTCTGGGAAAATATCTATATACTTGTTTTACGGCGAGGGGTTAGTATATTCAAAGGAAAATAAGGTTTTTGTGTAAATGTGTTTTACTGACCCACTCAACTTTGTTTTTCGCCCCTCCAGGTTTTAGGTAGCTGAGTTTGGTGGCCACGAGGAATTCAACGGTGTTGTGACAGAATCCGAAAAGTAGGATTCACCTTAGGGTGTTGTATCTTAGTAATTGTCCTACTTGATTGCAACTAGATCTTCTTATTGCTCTGAAAGTGTAATTATACACTTAGACCCTCACTAGCATCCTTTCTTAACTGGAATTGCTAGTTACTTGGTTTAAATTTGTTCGTATCTTCCTTACTCTTTATCGCTTCCGCTTTGCGCTCAAGGCTACGTCACGCTCACGTGACGGCCAACACGTCTCGACTTCGGTTGGGATGTGTCATATCTCATCTTTTCAATACATGTTATTTTGGTACACTTGTGGAATATTCTTTCTAATATTGGAATTACTAAACCATCTGATGATATAAATTTGATTTCTTGTATCATGTCAATTTTGAACAATGTCTTTCTTTATTTAAAAAAAAATGTCATACAGTTTGCTGAAAAATATGGACTTTATGTAATAAAGTAATTTAAAATCAACACCCTAATATCAGGCTTATGTCCTACACATTAAGAGCTATTCCTTAGGTTATTGGCAAACAAATAAAATCACTTTTAATAATTGGAAAAAGAAAAATATTTCCTTCTATGGTTGGAAACCAGTTAATAATCATTGTTTTAAACTATTTCCTTTGATGATCAGTAAAAGCTAATGGTCAAGCTGCTGCGGGTTTTTTAGTAATAAAAATATAACAGTTACACCAAGAAACCCCCAGCTTTCCCCCTTGTACCAATTTTATTAATAAAAATATGTGAAATTAAATATATAATTGTAGCACTTACAACCATTTCTAAACATGATTAAGCATGGTAATATAGAAAACTCGATTGTACCTAAAGAGCCAAACATTATGGACGATTGAAAACAAACCAATTTTCGCCAAATTTCCACATAGGAACCCGGGTGGTTGCCGGATCGTCTAGAAGGCAGAAAAAATGCATGTGAAAGTTCTTTGGAGACCCTCCGAAAATTTGATACAGGACTTTTTTTGTGTCTGTTAAGTGTTTGAAGAAACGCCTTCTAAGAATATCTCGTCAACATTTGACAGGACATGTCGATAACGCTCGACATGGGTCAATATCACTTGTCAAATTGCTTTGGCATTTGTTGATATGATTGCATATGATGATAGGTTCACCAAGTGCTCAACAATTTTTCTCCCTCAAATTTTGGGCGTCATACAGAAAATGACCATTAGGAAAATATGTTTGTATAATGCAGTGAATTATGTTTATAAAATGAAAATGACCTTTGGAAAAGTAAATTAACGAGGCCTCTAACATCACTCCGCCTATACCACTTAGTATTATGGTCAAATGATATTTCACTTTACTTGTAAGTAAGAGATCTTAAGTTCGATTCTCGCAAAAACGAATTTGAACCATATTATTGCTAGTCTATTGTGAGACTAAGCCCACCCCCTCCCTCTTGATGTAGATAATATCGTTTGCTAAAAAAAACCATCACTCAGTCTATATGTTATCTCCTTCAACGTTTGGAAAAATACTATGAATTGACATTTTTTTTAAGAACTATTAATAACTAACATAGGATAAGCATGTCAAATGTGAACCTACGTGAATCTCAAGCAAATTTACCAATTAAAAAAAAACAATTAAAATAAAGGTTGTTTAGTCAATTAATTGTAGCAAATAAATAACGGTTCTGAATGTTTTTACCTAATTCGTCTATATGTTTTTATACAATTAGATGACTAACAATTTCATATTTTACTATTTTTGTGCAAAGATGATCTTTACAAAGTATATTATAATATGAATGATTTTGATCATGATAATGAAATTCATTAAATCGGCGACGTGGTAAATTAAAGATGAGCTCCTCCTTATTCATTGAGGATTTCAACAATTCTTACGCTACATAATTTGACATATTATGTAGCTTATCAGTTATTTTGTTACGTTGTAACATCTAACTTTAAAGAGAGAAATAATTATATAAACGGATGAGCAAATTTGACAGTTGGGAATATGTGTATATCCATAAAATTAATGAAGTATTGAAACAATTATGTGCATAGGATATATAGGTGGTAGGAATCGGGATTAATAGACGCATGAAACAATTTGTGTTGAGCTCGCATGGAACAATTTCTGTCGAGCTACAAAATCATCTAAAGAAAAGCGGTTTTGGTTGTGAGGAGTGACAGAAAGCGATGTCATTAGTTGGTGGTATTCGTACGTGATTGTGGCGTTTGCATTTGCATGAATTCAAGAATCCAACGTCGCCCACAATATCATCTCACTTTTTCTGTGTACGATACCAAAACCGCTTTTCGTTCACTTTTCCATTTTCTGCATGACCTTTCTAGGGTCCTACCTACAGACTCCTCTTTCCGCGAAGAATATCTGTATGGAATGAATTCATCGCAATCATCGCGTTTCATTCGAATAAATAATGACATGTGTAATTTTTTTATCCATGTTATTGTTTTAATGTGACATTTGATGTTAATATAAGTTGTTCTCCTCCTTCTGCACGTTGATTTTGCGCTGTATTCGAGAATTGTGCGAGAGCTCAGCTTATTAGCTGCTGAATGGCTGATGTACGTTTGGCATGAGAGTAGCTGTGTGTTGGGCTCATGAGTGGGTTACTCTCACTCTGAAAACATGTTAATCGTCCGGTGACACCTTAATTAGATAATATACAGATAAGTGGTGAGAAATTTACGCGTTATATTATATCACTTAATGTTATGCTATTAATGTGAAATATTACAGTTGCGAAGAACTCGTTTTATTTAATTTCACATCCACAGTCATTAAAAATTCATTCAGTGTGAGTGCATGATGCTAGAAAATGTATTGTTGTGTAGTCTAATTAAATCACTTAAATTATAAAGTGTATATTTGTCATAAGATTATATATCATTGACGCATAACAGAATTAACGTATAAATTAGTTATGCGACTTGATGGTATTCCAATCCATACAATTAATACACTTTTCTATGTCATTGTAGTTGGCTTTTCGTGAAATGAAATCAATGGATGCATGATAGGAAATGGGAAGCTCCATATTTCTCTCTCACTTTCTGTCACTCTAATCTTGCTTTTCTTTCCTATCTGATATGAAAGGTAGTAGTAGCACAGTACTCCTCTCTTCTATTCTACTTTCCAAACCGATCTTCGCATTCCAAAAGTTATGGTTGAAGATCATATATACTAGTTAGTTAGGGTGGGTTGGAAAAATCGAAAATAAAAAAAAGCCGAACTGAAAAAAAAAAAACCGAACCAAACCGAAAGTTATTGGTTCGGTTTCGGTGATTCAAAAATCAAACCAAACCAAATTAAATATAATTAAGTTTATTTATTTATTTAATATTTGAGTGTTTATATTCCAAGCCCAATTTAAGTTTAGACCCAAATTTCACTAGTAGAAAAAACAGCTTGCTCGACTAAACAAATTTCGTCGCCTAAGTGGCACTTGCGCGACGAAAAAAAATATTCGTCGCGTAAAAAAGGCAGGAAAGGAAAAAAAATATATATTTATGCGGTGAAATTATTCATCATGCAAGAAAACACGGGAATTTTTTTTTGCCGCAAAATGTTTGCTCCACGAACATTTCCACATATTCGTCGCGCAAAGTTTCACTGAATCAGTCAATGCCTTCAAACGCTCCCATTTACTACGCATTTATGACGCATGTTGCGCGACAAATAAAGTAGTTTGCACGACGAAGGTGTTCGTCGCGCAAAGTGTTCCGAGTGCTATATAAACATAGTTTCAGAACCCTAATTTTCAAAGATTTTGTTCAAAGGCATTGGCCGATTCGGGAGAAGGTTCTAGCAAAAAGAAAGTTGTAGTGTGAGTAGAGAGGTATCGATGTAAGCAAGTGCCCTACTTTGAAGACAAAAGTATGGCTGATGCGTACGCCAAACTTAGGTTTGAAATTGGGGGTTTGGTGCAGAGGGAATGTTCTGCTAAATTTGAGTCTTGGAAAAAGGTGCCCGAGGAGTTGAAGAAGTCCATGCTAGGGGAGTTATCGGTAAGTTTGTATTAAATAATGTATAATTATTTTTGTTAAAAAGTAGTATTTTTTAAATTACAAATTTATTGTTATTGGCATTAATGTAGGTTCATTGGGATGTTGATGAAAAACCAATGAGAAGCAGCGGAAGTATTTGGATAAGCTTTTCAAGAAGCATTTCCGGCAGTGGAAGTTTGATGTGCTGCAAGATGCGGAGCGAGGTCCTGCTGCACCAGAGGAGAAGGATTGAAGTTGAATTCTATTTTATTTTTATTTTTTATGAAATAAGATTTTTAGGACTTTATATTTGATTTTAATTAATAAATTTATGTTATGTGGATGACTATTAATATTTACATTAATTATAATATGTATTTGGGATAATAAATTAGTTTTGTTAATTAATTTGGTAATGTTTAATTAGGTTTGAGTTTTTTTATTTAGATTAAAATAAAAATTAACATTAGATAAAAAGAAAACGGAAAATAAATAACTAAATAAAAAATATGCATTTTGCGCGACGAAAGTAGTATTTATCGCGCAACTTGTTTACATTAAAAAACTCTAAAGTAAACGAAAAAAAATGTAAACTTGTGCAACGAAAATATATTAGTCGCGCAAAGTGTATTTGTGAGACAAATACAATATTCGTCGCGCAAAATCATTCGTCCAAAAGTTAACTTTATAATCTGGATTCAGCTGCAGATGCTGAATTTGTAGTTTTACTGTAGTTTTTCTTCAATCTGACATCCATCACTTCCATTTTCTCTCAATTTCATCATCCAATACTCCCTCCATTTTCTTCTCTAGGTTGATCGAGCTATCTCGGTGTGTCTGGTAAGCGTTTTTTTGTTAGGGTAAAAGTATTAATGTAAATTCATACTAACGCCATGAAATTCATTGTCTACAGGGATATTGCGTGTGATTAGCTATTTGTCACAGTCTGTCCCGAATGTTCTTATTATTTTATCTTTGATAGTGCGAAGTGACGGTTACACCTTTAATCGTTGAATTGTGTGTGTGTGTATAGGCTAAGGTTATGGACCAATTAGTTATATTCCTAATTAATTGGACCCAATTAGAACTAAAAGACTTAAGGTTGTGTTCGATTGGCTGCAAACTAGACACACACACACCCACTCAACTCATTGACCTTTTTCTCTCTCATTCTCTCTCGGCTTCCATCCATTTTCCATACGATTGTAAGGATAAGATTTCAACCAACCATTTCAGTCACGGATCGACGTCGAGGAGGTGGTTTTTGTGTTCCTTTTGAGCTCGGGAGTCGAGTTGTAGTGTTGGTTGGACGTGAGGCCCTCGAAAACCTAAGAAACCAAAAACTCCGATGAGGTGCATAGTGACCCCATCATGATCGCGGAGGTTTCATCGAGTTTTAAGGTTTTTGGGAGCTTTAGAATGTCTTTGCAAAGCTTAGGGAAGAAATTTGAAGTGTTTTGGACGTTAGAAAGCTCGAGTTAGTGAGTTGCAGAGGTGGTCGGACTATCGTGGGTTTTTCCGGCGAGTTTTAGGTAGATTTAAGACCTAAAAGCGGTAAGAGCAACTCCACCCATGGAGCCCTCCCCCTGGCAATCCACTATTGAATCCACCCTTTTGAACAGTAACTGCCTTAAATGAATAGTAACTGACATTAATGAACAGTAATTGCCATTTGCATCTCCACCCTTGGAGCCCTCCCCCTGGCAATAGGCAATAAAATATTAGTTTTTTTTGTTTGTTTAAATAATACAAAATAAAATTATTTGTAATTTCGGATAAGATTTTTTAAATCGTTCTCGTTGCGTCACGTGTCATTTTATAAAAAAAACAATTATTTTTAGCGATGGATTTCGATAAGATTTTTATCCAATGTCATCGTGCCACGTGTCGTTATCTTTTGAGAATCTTTGACGATAGATTTCGAACAGATTTTAACTCGTTCAAAATTGCGCCACGTGTCTTTATCCGAAAATATAATTATTGGAGATCGATTTCGATAAGATTTTTATCCAATACGATCGTGCCACGTGTCATTATCTTTTCAGAATCTTTGAGGATAGATTTCGATCAGATTTTTAATGAATGACGGCATGCTACGTGGCCTTATCTACAATCCAATCATTTCTGAATCGTCCATATAATCCACCATCCATCCTAACAAATCTCACACCAATTTTCTCAACATCTCTATCTCATTAATCATAGTTTCTGCTTCTTCTTCACCATCCATCATTACAATGTCTTCTTCTTCATCAAGGATGATGTGGGAAATCGATCAGCAAGAGGAAGAATTGTTTAACCAATCTGAAGGAATGTTCAACCTTCAGATAGCCGAAAATGAGATGGAAGAGGATGAGGAGCGTAGAAGGAGAGATGACGAAACAAGAATGGCCAAAGCCTCACATTCCCGTCGAGTCATCCAGACTGTTGCTCAGATATGCAGGCCCAACCGTTCAAGAAACCTTGATAGAAGCAGGCAACGACGGGGTGAAGAGCTGTTGGACGATTACTTTGTCCATAACAGTGCATTTCCTGATACGTACTTCAGACGCCGTTTTAGAATGGAACGACATTTGTTCAACAGAATCATGACTGATGTTTGCAACCATGATTCTTACTTTGTGCAAAAGAATGATGCTTGTGGTGTTATGGGTCTCCTGCCTGAGCAAAAAATCACTGCTGCGTTGCGGATGCTTGCATATGGAGCATCTGCAGACCAAGTGGATGAGATAACGAGGATGGGGAAATCAACCATTCTTGAGGCCCTGATGAGGTTTTACGGAGCAGTCGAATCTTTGTACACCGCAGAGTACCTCCGAAAACCTACTCGCTGGGACTTGCAAAGGCTTCTGAAGAAGGGCGAGATGCGAGGTTTTCCTGGGATGATAGGAAGCATCGATTGTATGCACTGGACGTGGAAAAACTGTCCAAGTGCATGGCAAGGCGCATATGGGGACAGAAAAGGATCAAAATCTATCATTTTGGAGGCAGTGGCATCTTTTGATACATGGATATGGCACGCATTTTTCGGGGTTCCGGGGGCTCAAAATGATCTCAACGTCCTTGCCCAATCCCCAGTGTTCAACGACGTCCTGCAAGGAAAGGCACCAAAAGTCACGTACGTCGTCAACGGACGTAGGTACGAAGGGGCATACTACCTAGCTGACGGCATTTACCCACGGTGGGAAACATTTGTCAAAACAGTGCCACGTCCGCGAAGTGCAAAGGAAAAACACTTTGCAACCTGTCAAGAGGGGTGCAGGAAAGATGTGGAGCGTTGTTTTGGTATCCTTCAAGCTCGTTGGGCGATCGTCAGAGGTGCTGCCAGAATGTTCGATGTAGAGTCACTTCGATCCATCATGATGACTTGCGTCATTCTTCACAACATGATTGTGGAAGATGAGTTCGATTATGATGCGGTTGATGAATATGAGCCAGAGGCAGACACGATGAACAATTCAAGAACACGGATATATTTTGCGCATGATGCCACCGAAGAACCCGTGCAACACGACCCATTAGAAAGGGATGGACGTTACAATGAAAGGGTCATTCAACGATATACTGCACTTCAAAGGTCATCTATGCACATTGATCGACAAATTGACTTGATAGAGCACCAGTGGGCATTGAAACAAGCTGAAGATACTTAAGTTTATTTAGTATGTTTGTTTGTATTTGGTGTGTTTATGTAATTTAATTTGGTGTGTTTATGTAATTTTATTTGGTGTGAATTGTTTGGTGTGTTTATGTAATTTTATTTGGTGTCTTTTTTGTAGTGAGTTTTTTATTATTTCGTATGTTTATGTAATTTTATTTGGTGTGAATTGTTTGGTGTGTTTATGTAATTTTATTTGGTGTGTTTTTTGTAGTGATTTTTTTATTATTTCGTATGTTTATGTAATTTTATTTGGTGTGAATTGTTTGGTATGTTTATGCAATTTTATTAGGATAAATATATTACGAAATTAAATACATGTACTCTCACTTTTAATAAAGTACTAACTTCAATAAAATGGAAACAACATAAATAATAAATTACATAAGTACCCTATTCCGATTACAAAAGTACCCTATTCCGATTACATGGAAACAACATAAATAATAAATTACAACCCAAAGTGATTGGAAAACTATGGGCTCCGATTACAAAAGTACCCTATTCCTCACCACTTAACCAATCTGTGGTGCTAGGATCATCTTGTCTTGTTGTGCTAGGACCATCTTGTCTTGATCTCGCTTCTCTTGCACGCCTCTTTTGCACCACATCTCGCTTCTCCGACTGCCAAAAATATTTAGAATTTGGAGACATCCCTTCTAAACGCGTGTTCATAATGTCACGATCTCGTTGTGCAATTCTTTCTTCTCTAAGCAACTCCCTTTCTTGCCTAAGTAGCTCTCTTTCCCTCTGTTCAGCTTGAAATGCTTGTTCAATAGCTGCAGCTTTTGCCTCATCTCTAGCCTTGTCAGCTTCATATTTCGCCAATTCCCGCGCCAACGTCAATTCACCTTGACGAGCAAGTTCTTGCATGTACTTTCCATAATCATTCTTGGAAGCACTCCCTTTCCTCTTTGAAGCCTTCTTACCTAGAGGCCTAATTGGATAACGGGTCGACCCCGACGCTTGTTCAGGAATGGGCGTTTCAGGCACTTCTTCTCCATCTTCTTCATCAACATGGGGGCCATGATCGGGTGTAGAGTGTGGAGGGGTGCTGTGTAGAGGGATGCTATTCATGCATACTTCTGGACCAACAGGCACAACTTTGAATTTAGGACAATCTTTAACAATATTCCAACATTCCCACCGGGTGAATGATTTGTTTCTTGATTTGATTTTGGCACCATACCATGCTTGTGCTTGAAGTTGCTACAAATGATTAATAATGAAATTATTAGGTAACAAATAAATAATACAAACAAATGAATAATAATGAAATTATTAGGTAACAATTAAATAATACAAACAAATAATAATAATGAAATTATTAGGTCACAAATAAATAATACAAACAAATAATAATAATGAAATTATTAGGTCACAAATAAATAATACAAACAAATGAATAATAATGAAATTATTAGGTAACAATTAAATAATACAAACAAATAATAATAATGAAATTATTAGGTCACAAATAAATAATACAAACAAATGAATAATAATGAAATTATTAGGTAACAATTAAATAATACAAACAAATAATAATAATGAAATTATTAGGTCACAAATAAATAATACAAACAAATAATAATAATGAAATTATTAGGTCACAAATAAATAATACAAACAAATAATAATAATGAAATTAGGTCACAAATAAATATTGCAAACAAAGAAATAATACAAACAATTAGGTAACAAATAAATGAAACAAACAAATAATTATAATCAAATTAGGTAACAAAATAATAATACAAACAAATAATTATAATATATTTTTACCTCATCCGCATAATTTGCCCCACTTCGAACATTATTACTAGCTTGTGTCAAGGCATCTCTCCACGTAGTAAAGGAATGACTAAGTATTTTCCAACGACTGGATATCGATTCTTTGGTTCTTTTCCCACCCATTTGCTCAACAAATTTGGTATGAATTAAACTCCACATTTCTCGCAATTGCATCTCATTACCCGTAAGGGAATTATGAGTAACTTCAACCCAGCTAGTGCACAACGCAACATCTTCAAGAAGCGACCAATTCGAACCTGCATCAGTAGCCATTTTGTGGAAAAAAATTGGATTGAAACTTTGAGAGAAAGATAGGAATTTAATTGAAAGTAGTTGAGAAAATATGAAATTGTGGTGTAATGTAGATGGAGAAGAAGTGGTATTTATAGAAAAGTAAAAACAAATTTTTACAATTTTTTTTTCAGATTTTTTACATTTTTTTCGGATTTTTTACATTTTTTTAAAATTTTTATTCAAATAATTAATCTCTACCGTTGGATTTAAAAAATTTGAATTCCAACACTCCAGATTGTGCCACGTGTCACAACGGTAACTTTTCTTAATTTTAAAACTATTTTTTCTTTTTTTTTTAATTTATAAAGCAGATTAATATCAATCGTTGATCTCAGATCGAACGGTTGATATTAAATCAGCTTTTTTTTTTTTCTACCATTGTAAATCGGACGGTTGTTATTAAAGATCCGTTAGGATCGAACGGACCGTGGGAAGCCACGTGGCTTCCCAACGGTCACTGACGCGGCCACTTGCGCCTGAAATCTTGTCGGGCGACGCGCCCCCACTCGCGAGCGAGGGGCACGCGCCTGACACAAAAAAAATAAAAAAAAAGGGCCGGACCCAGCCCTTGCGTCACGCTGACGTCACTGGGCTCGGGCCACAGGCCTGTCGATTTTCCACGGCCCTTGAGCTCGGGCTCCCACCCTCACTCGGGCCCTTCAACGCTGGAATTGGATTGACTGGCCCTCGGGCTCCCACATGGGGCCTGTCCCCCGTCCAAGTGCAATGGCTGGACTTGCTCTAAGGTTTTGTTCCTCTCATCTCAAGCTTAATTTTGGTATAAAATTCGTGAATTTTGGTTAAGAATTGAAGAAGTTATAATGATTAGAAGTTTTTCCAGAAATCGGCGATCCCAGCGGCGCCGGCGCCAGACTCTGGCGAACCAAGGAAGAATGAGGAGAATATTCCGTTAACTTTGACGAAATATTCTAACGGCGTCAGGTATCTTTAACGACATATTCTATATTTTAACAGAAGATTCCCTAACGCCGTTAGGGAATCCGTCAGTGTGCCAGGCACGTGCCTGCGCGTGGGCCGCGTGTTTGGTCGTGCCTGGCGCGTGAGTGGTCGGAAATTTTTTCTAAAAATATAAGGATGTTCCTGAGGTTGAGTAGGTCACAGTGGTATATTCAAATACTCCAATTGAGCAATGTATGAGAAGTTATTACCTAGTTTTGTTTATGTGCTTAAAAATAACGTTTAAATAGTTGTTTCACATATAGGTGAGACTTATCTTGAGGACTAGCGCAGTCAAGCAAGGCTCGGGGGTTACGACCTTTCCACGTATCAGTGAGTGGGCTTTTGGTTTTCAGTATTTATCTATATACTTGATATTTTTCCCAGAAAACTTAATTAAATGGTTTGATACCTTGAAATGCCATGTCAAATGCTCTTTATGTTTAATTGTGCATTATTATGGTTATATATATATATATTGTTGCTTGATGCTGTGGAGGCTCAGGTAAGTTTCAAGTGAGTATATTGATGGTAGTGAATACTTTAGTGCCGAGATATATTTCGAGATTTTTATCATGCACCCCTTCACGTGATCGTTCACCTCCCGCACCACACGCTCACCTTGGATCCAAGGCAGGTGCCAGCCTGTCGTACATACCACATTAGGTGGTTCCGACTCGTAGGTGACTTGCAATACTTCACATAACCTTTACGTGACCGTAGCACTTGAGGGTGTTTATTTACACCTAGCCTGTCGTACAGACCACATTAGGTGGTTCTGACTCGTGTGCAGAATTTGATTGATGAGTTGTGGACCTAGCCGTACAAGTCACTTTAGGTGACTTCGGCTGGCATACTATTTCATATTGAGTATTGCACCTGGCTTACTTATTTCTTGCTGAGATTTGACATGGTATATGCGGTGAATTGTTATTTTGAATATGAATTTGTGATATAATTGTATATGCTACTTTCTGGGAATTATACAGGTTTTACGGCGAGGGGTTACTACTTTTGATAATGAAATGGTTTTAAAATGCTTTGTTTTTGCCCACTCACATTTTGTGTTTTGCGCCCCTCCAAGTTTTAGGTAGGAGTGATCGTTGGTGGCTCAAGAGGATTTGTCGGCGGTTCTGACAGATCATCATAAATGTAGGACCATCCTTGGTATTGTATAATTAGTATTTGTCTTGCTAGACTGCATCTAGGATACCTCCGCTCTGGTTATGTTTAGTCACACTTAATTTCGTTCTGCACTTATTCTTATCTAGTGCTCTAGTAGATTTGGTTTATGTTTATTCGCATTCCTTATATTAATATTTTTTCCGCACTGTGCACATGACTACGTCACCCTCACGTGACGGCCATCATGCCTCGATATAGGTCGGGGTGTGTCATATCGGTGGAGAACGATTTAGAAGGTATTTTCTTTGTTTTATTTTTAAAAAATATAAAATTAATTAAATTATGTTGAAATTATGTTGTTATGTTTATATTATGTTGTGAAATTATATTTATATTATGTTGTTAAATTTGTAAGTGACGTATAAATATGTGTTGTGATGTATGAAGTTAATTGTAATTAACTTTGTACTTGTTTATTTTATTTTATTTTATTTATAGTAAAACTTAGTTTCCCGTTGAAGGATTAGTTGGATTTTGCGCATGGATGCGGTCCAAATGATTCTTGAATTGTCCCATTATTTGGACAGTTTGCGAATGTACAGTTATGGCGCGTAGTTTATGGTTGAAGGATTAGGTTTCGGCTGTGGGGTTGGTGTCATCTTTGTACGTTCTTCGGGTGGCACATAGGTATTTCATAACTACATCTTCCATTTGAAGAACTATACCGAGATGCTGCCGAAATTCCTCCATGTCGAAATCTAATCTGATGTAGCCGTAAATTACGTGACATAACTTTACATTCCCGAATAAGATAGGGCCCTTACCGGAGGCATAAGGTGACAATATCACTTGTACAAAGTTGTTGTACTGTTGTTGTGGTTGTAGGAATTATGGACAGAACGTGGATACAGAACTCGAATAGATGTGCGGACAAATACTTGGATGGAATCGAGGATTTTATTGACTTTGCACGTACACATAATCCGGGTGCAACTAGAATCCGGTGTCCTTGTAGGAGGTGTAACAACACGTTAAGGGACACAATTGAAAATGTTCGATTTCATTTAGTAAGGAATGGAGTAGTTGAGACCTATATTACTTGGAACCATCATGGGGAGCAATTAGACAATGCTTTGTCTTCAAGCACCACAAGAGTGGGCAATGTTGAACCTATTGTGGATCCTAATAAACAAGTCATGGATATTATAAATGATGCTATTCCATTTGCATTGACAAACACCAATCAGGAAGGGGAAGATGACGTGCCTACACCAATGGATAGTGAAGAGTTCGAACATTATGAAAAACTATTAAAAAATGCCAACCAAGAGTTATACCCAGGGTGTGAGAGCTTTTCGGTTCTCACAGCCATTGTAGAACTAATGCACGGAAAAATAAAGTGTCATATGTCGAACCAGTGTTTCATTACTTTTTTTGAGGTTTCAAGAGAATGCTTCCAAAGGACAATTGTTTGCCGAAAAACCATAGACATGCGCAAAAAGTGTTGAATGGTCTGGGATTGGGTTATGAAAAAATTCATGCTTGCAAAACCAATTGGACAATTGTTTTTCCTTATTCTACAAAGAGAATAAAGCATTGGATAAATGCCCTATATGTAATGAGTCGAGGTTCAAACTGACATCTCAGAATAGAACGACTAAGATCCCATAAAAAGTCATGCGTTATCTGCCTTTAAAACCTAGGTTGTAGCGATTGTATATGTCAACACATATTGCCTCCGACATGAGATGGCATAAGGAAAAACAGGTAGACGACGATGTGATAAGGCATCCTGCAGATGGGGAGGCATAGAAATAGTTCAATTGAACATTCCTTGAGTTTGTTGCTGATCCCCGAAATGTTAGTTTGGGACTCGCCACTGACGGATTCAATCCGTTCGGGGTTCTAAACCAACACCACAACACTTGGCCGATTTTCATATATAATTTGCCGCCTTGGAAATGCATGAAAAAAGTGAAGGAAATTTTGTGAAAAACATGTTTATTTGAATAACATCATATAGCATGCAATTAACAATTAAAGGCGGAATCATGCTTTCATGCATTCAAAAACAAAACATCTACCATGAAATTCAAAGCCTAGTAGATTGGTGAACCTTGACTCAACTTAAAAACAACAATTTGTTAGTTGAGAAATATTTACCTTTGTAGATTCCTCTTTGCATATGCAAAGGATAATCACCCAAGAGATAGGGCCTTCATTCCTTGCTTCTTAGCTCCATGGATTTGGTTAGAAGAATAGGTTCTCCAAGTTCCCAAAATTGAGAACCTCTAAAGATTCTACACCAAGGTTGGATTGGAGAGGAAATGAGTGACCTTGAGGAAATAGAATTGCTAGACAATATCCCCCAAGGTGGTTGGCCTCTTAGAGAGAAATGGAAGCTTTGTGTTCTCACCAATTTTCTCTAAAATCAACAACTTATGAATTTTAGGTTATAAAGTTCTTTATATAGTCACTTCTTTAAATGACCTAAAGAACCAAAAACCCTAATTCAACACTAAATGGATATGGGCTTTTGGGCCTTTGTGAATCTTTATTCATTAAGTTGTCATACAACTTAAGTCAATGGGCTTTGACGTTCGAAGCCCATTGGGCCTTAAGGTCCAAAACTATCCCGAGGTCTTTAACGAACTTATTCGTTTGATTAATTAACATATTAATTAATCCTTGCCATAAATAATTAAACCATTTAATTCATCTCCTTTGTTTCTTCAATCTCCACCTTATTTGGTGTACGATACATTAGGTTCCTTTTAGCGAGGCAGTGGGCGATTAAAACCATTTTACATCGATTGTGAATTGAAACTTACTTTCAATTCTCCCTTTAGTGATTACACACGTTTAGGGCTTCCACAAACCATGAGTGACCCCTAGCAGCATATCATGGCTACCCAAGCTAATCAGAAGAGGTAGAGAACCTATTCAGTTTAGGATTACAAATGCAATACGGTCTTTCTCTAATCTAATATTCTTGACCACATTGTTTGGTTTGATAGTTTATTTATTCATGTCTACTATCCAATGTGATTCTTGTGCTTATATGATTACTTTGAATGTGAATTGGAACGCATTCCCAAATCTCATTCATACTCTGGCCAGAGATTTTAATCATATCATAGAGTATTCTCCCTCAAGCCAATTGAAGGTTAGAGATCCCTTGTTGCGCATTCACTTGTCTCCATGACTAAGTGGCTTAACCCCAATGATGTCGTGGACACCCCGATGGGGTGACTTTGACATAATCAAAGATCAAGGACTTAACCACAAGACAACAACTGTGATGCCTCAGGTCAAAGGACTAATTTGCATTATCCCAAACATGAGTTCTCATGTGACATGAGTATGAGAACTCCTCGTTGATCGTGTTCAGTGAACTCATTCTCTATTGAGCACCTACGTACTTGTCTTGATGTCACACAC
Source organism: Malus fusca (assembly GCA_035220775.1). Classification (NCBI taxonomy): domain Eukaryota; kingdom Viridiplantae; phylum Streptophyta; class Magnoliopsida; order Rosales; family Rosaceae; genus Malus; species Malus fusca. Next base: position 16,629,743 of record CM069059.1, on the reverse strand, counting down.
ACCAATGACTCGAGACTAGTCACTCTCCCTGAGAGAAGACATAGCACGTACTGATCTTATCGGACTGTCAATGCCCAATTGGCAATCCTATGATCAGGAACGTTTAGGATGTGTCTACGAAAGAATGGTCTCATTAATCTAACTACATTAGATTGCATTCTTCCAATCACATATTCCTTGGACTTTATCGTTTAAGCATATAACATTTATATGAGACGCCTCAAACAATAATGTTTGCCTTTTATATGTTAAACTAGATTAGTTTAACATGTGAAATATCCGTAAAGTATCATCATATGAATGGCTTTAGGGCACATTTCCAACAATCTCCCACTTGCACTAGAGCCAATCAGCTTGGTCATCTGTTATGATTCCTCTTCTGTAGTCATTTCCTAAATGGCTGAATAGTAGGCCTAGGAAATGGATATCTATATGTTATCCATAGAAGCAACCTTGAGAATATCGACGTCACCATTATACATGATTCCCAATCATGTGGTTCAGTCTCTCATATGAGTTCGGATCTTGATGAGACCTTGATTCCCAGGCTTGAGCTATCGCCCCATTAGTGTCGTAGTGTCAGTACACTAGATACACTTTCTGGTTGGAACCGAATAGAGAGTTCATAAATGAACTTTCCCATCCAAACAACATTGTTGTAAACTTCTATATGGCAATATATTTTGCATTCATAATGGAACACACTAAAGTCATTACTTTAATGTTTCCATCCAAATATCTCTTTAGTCATAATAAAGAGGTATCTGTTAATCTCTTCATTCATAATGAAGAAACATTCAACGATGGATTAGATTCATAATCTAACACATTTACGCTTCCTTTACGTTACTCTAATTCTTCCTCATTCTTCGAGGAACCTATCCTTTAGTATTTCTTAAATACTTAAGGATTCACTTGACAGTTGCCATGGTTCTGATCCTGGGCTTGCATTGATATCGCCTTGTACCTTTCTTGGTACAACTTATATCAACGTTTTTCATACAATATGAAATACGTAAATCACCTTTCTGCGTATGCATAAAGGATTCTCTTTATGCAATATTTCTTTGGGAGTCAAAGGGTACGTTCCCTTTGAGAAGAGCTACCTCCTAGTCTCACTAGAGTTGTTCTTCTTATTAAAGTTTATCATCATATGAGAAACTTCCTAGCAACCTTTTGTCTATTATTAGGGCATGATATAATCCAATTATATCCTAAAATCTATCATTATAGATTTCCATCCCATGTATATAGACTATGTCTCCCATATACATTCTATCGTTATAGAAAGTTTTAAAGTCATAACTTTAACAATGAAGTATTCTTTTCATTTCCAAAATTAATATATCATACATATATTCAAATTTAGGAATATGATTAACTCCCACTAATCTTTTGTAAACCTAGTAAACAAAAGATTCATTTACATCTATATGAGAAATCAAACAATTTTGATCTTTCTCTCATAAGACGCTTATGGCTCCCACTAGCTTGCTAAGATCCATGATGGTTGGATCTCTACAACTTACATGTCATGTGATTCATAGTATTTAGACATAAATTATCAAGACTATCTTAATAATGGTTTCGGAAACCTATATCATGTCCAAACATTGAATCACCATTTAGTTGTAGCTAGCAATCTTTGAATTAATTGAAACTAAGACTACGTCAAAGATGGTTCCTTCAAAGTCAACCATTCTCTTTGATTGTAGTCACCTTAAGCTACCAATTAGCTATGAAGGTTTCATTATTTCTGGTCAAATGGTACTTTACCATTTCCTTGAGTATATGTTGTATATACACTCAATGTAGTCATAAAGTTCAAACCATTCAACTGAGACGGTTTAAAATTCTTTTGACTACCTTGGAGCTTGTGGTATAGGAACTAGGTTGTTATATTTGTTGATTATCATCTTGTCTCTCAAAGAACCCATTCTTTTGAGTTCTATTCCTAGTTCATTTGCTCTAAGGCAAATCACATTGTAGGATTACAATGAACTACTCAACAAACAACATTTGTTGGTTGGTTTATAGAAGAGATATCCAAAGGTTAATTTAAGGATATCCACAAGATAATTTTTAAACAAATATTGCTCATTAGCACACAACCCCAAATCTTAACATGATTAAGATTTGTCTTTCTTTCCAACTACATCCTATGGAGTTATGAAAATTTTGGAAGATCTTCTAATTGACAATCATATTGTCTTAGAAGCATATATATCCTATATATGGGTAATTGATAATATCCAACGAACTAAATCTTATTCAAGTTCGTTCTTCTCCTAATGGAGAAAATCATTTATCTTATGATGCTAATTTCCTTGATATCTTTCAAGGAAACTCATCTAAAGTGTTACCTTTCCTTGGATCAAATCTAAGGAGGTAAGTACTTTAGACGTCTTACTCATCAACTTACATTTCTTGAATTCTTTGAAACCTTTTGCAAAGTATTCGGACTTGTGTTTATTCATAATAAACTATAGTCCAACCAAGAGTGATCTTCGGTGAATGTCATACAACATGAGTAGTATTATGTTGTGGACAATTGCCACTATCTTGCAACCTTTTGGGTTTTAAGCATCATTATATTCTAAACAGTTAACGCTACCATATCATCTCTACTATAGAGACAATCAATTAGATTACTATAATCCAATCATTGATTAATAAAGAACAATGTTTTGTCAAACAAAACATTCATCCATCTCTATTATAGTGACGGAATTAAGTTCCTTAAAATTGGAATGTAAAGACAATCTTTGGTTTTTCCAATTTCTTTGGTAGTTTATATGAGGAAGTTAGTACCATCTGCTTTCGCAGAGATCTATATTTTATTCACGTTCCGAATGTGAAGTACTTTCTCTTCTCTCATTAATCTTCTACTTCTTATTAGCCACACTTTTACAACGATTGTAAAACATAGTTACTAATACGGAATCATGCATTCAAGTAGAAGAACCAACTGTTTTGAACTATTCAAGAACAATTTACAACACCTTCGAAAGGTGTGTTCTTGACATTTGCAAGACATTTCTTGCAAATACCCCTTCCAATGTCCATCCTTTCATAAAGAAAGTTTGTTCCCTTGGAGTTAATTTTATCTTCTTCATTTGACTTCTCCTTTGACTACAATAGTCATGGTCCCTAAACTCCCACTATCTCTCTTGAAACCTTTTTCAATTGTGTTATACACATCAAACATTTTGGAGAGTGTTTGGTTATTGTTCACTACATAGTTTACAATAAACTTAGTGAACCATTAGGATAGGGACATAAAGGTGAAGTCCTAGCCTAGTTTCCGTCTCGTTAAGTGGTTTATCACTTCAACACTCAATGATTCAAAATCATCATAAGTCCATGTTGATGGACTATTTTTGTCAACCAACCATTATGTTCTAAACATAATTACAAACTTTCAAGAGTTGTTCAAGGCAACTCTTATTTGTTCATAAGTTCCTTTGTTCATATAACGAAGGAATAAGCATTGGTTGTTTGTGTTGTCCTCTTCATGATAGACATTTCTAACATGTTCTTCCAATGATACATTATCAATAGGAAGATTGTGAGGATGAGACTTCTTAGGTACATGCACAATCCATTTCAGACAATCTTTGGGATTGTGTTACCAAGTCCGGAAACTAAAACATTCGGTTTTTCTTTGTCAAGTTTTGGATAACGTTTGCAAATATATTGGTAAACAAATACATAACGAATATAAATTGATTGATTTTAAGCCATTTGATTCGGGTCTTTAAATCAAATAGCACCGCCCACTATTTTTGGCAAATTCCATATCCCTCATTGGAATTCGAGAGTTTTGGAGGAAACTCTTAGTAGGTTATGGGAGACTCACTATTACCAAGCCCACCTCAGAAGAAAATCATAGCGTTAATAATAATGAGAGAGTACGCTTACTCATTTGCAACAACCTATTGCAAGTACCCATCTAGTTTGGCCTCTAGAGAATGATGCCTTAGAAGAATATCATATTGGCACATTGCACTTAGTTAAGTCATTCCCACCATGCTAGTTAAAGTAGGGGTTCAAGAATGGCCTCAGAAGAATATCATATTGACCACACTCGTTGCCTACCTTCACTTCATCATATGTATATAGGCTTCTCCTGAATGTAAGCACATACTTTGCAACCCCAGAACTGGACAAATACGGTGTATGAGTCACAAACAATTGAAGCCTACCATGGTGGAAGGCCACGAAAGAGTGTTCAAAGCACTCTCACGCTTATCAACTTAATAATGGTTTGTTTGAGGGTTTTAGGTCTCATCACATAAACATATTCATTTTAATCTTTATTAAAACAATTTTGGTCCTATTACAACTATTGGTCCATTTGATTCAATTTAGTTGTATATAATACTCCCACTATACTTGTAAAACGGTTTTTAAAGCAAGAGTTTATGCTACTACTAACATAAGATTTGCATTCATTTGATGGACTATATAGTTGCCTTAGGGCCTTAGGATGACTATGAACTTTTGTTTAGATTCAACACGAGCCTAGTGTTGAATCTCGGACTAGGGATGGAGATTGATTTTAGTTACGCGTTTAATCACATTAAGGCGTGTTGTTCCTAGGGGCGTTGGACCCAACTACTCCATTTTCATGCATATCAAATAAAGCAAGAAAGAAGTACTTCAAAGTAAAGGTGAGCTTATGCTCATTACAACATTTGCATAATTCAAATTACTTTAAAGTAAAGAAGAGCTTATGCTCTTTTACAACATTTGATCAAATCAAATTACAACCAAAATTAATCTACACATTCCCATGGTTCAAACAAATTTGAAACGGCCTTTCACATAGCTCAATTATCGTAGGCTTAGGTTCATAATCACCCTTTAATTAATTAACATTTTAACTAATTAAATTGAATGCAACATTTTCATTTGGTTTTTGTATCCATAAAATTGATTTAAATGGAGCTAAATAAAATGAAAATCCAATTCTCATTTAAAGAGACAAAACAATTTTTGTTCCCTACTTAATTTGGGCCATCATGCAATAACCACAACTTTTTGGGCTATATTGCGAAACACAAACTTTTGGGGTCACTTTGTAAAAACACAAAAGTCCACTACTTCATGTAATTACAACTAGAACCCAAAAATTTCAACAAATACAAAAAACTTCATTAAAGGAGCAAAACAATTTGTCCTTTAACGTTTTTGGGCCTTAACGTAAAAACGTAAACTTTTGGGCCAAAGTGCAAATACACAAAAGTATCAAAACTTTATGTAATTGAATAAAAGACCCAAAATACCCTATTTAATTAGGGTGGCCGGCCATGATAGAAAAAATATGATTTTTACAAAGTTTTTGTAAGTGGGTTTTATTAGGTGAGGTAAAGATGAAATATTTTGAATTTATGTTAAACTTTTAAAAAAGTTTGTCTACCATTATAACCATTAATTGAATTTATGTCAAACTTTTAAAAAAGTTTGTCTACCATTAAAACCATTAATAATACTTTACAAATAATCATCACCCACTAAAATCACCCACTAAAATTAAACCAAAACTTTATGTAAAAACATAAAACATTTTGAATCAAAACTTCAAAACTTTTTGTTCTTGGCAAGAACTTCAAGAACATTGAAGAACACTCATGAAAACTCATAATAGCTCAATGAATGTTTTCACTCACCAAAACTCAAATTTTCATCACTCAAAAGAGGGTTAACATCCTAGGGTACTTAGGGGTTCCAAAAGTCACTTTAAAACCATTTTAACAAGACAAACATGAACCCAAAAAATCACCCTTTGGATTTGGCCGAATTTCCCAAAAAACATGGCACCAAATTTTAGCTCCAAAATTCATGCTCATATGAACTACATCTACAACATTTGAGATGGCAAATTTTCTAACAAAATTTACATTCAAAGAAACAAGAATAAAGCTTGTAACATATTACAACTTTTAAATCAAAAAACTATGAACTACAAAACCCAAAATGATTCACCAACTACTAGACCTAGGCTCTGATACCACTTGAAGGAAATTTTGTGAAAAACATGTTTATTTGAATAACATCATATAGCATGCAATTAACAATTAAAGGCGGAATCATGCTTTCATGCATTCAAAAACAAAACATCTACCATGAAATTCAAAGCCTAGTAGATTGGTGAACCTTGACTCAACTTAAAAACAACAATTTGTTAGTTGAGAAATATTTACCTTTGTAGATTCCTCTTTGCATATGCAAAGGATAATCACCTAAGAGATAGGGCCTTCATTCCTTGCTTCTTAGCTCCATGGATTTGGTTAGAAGAATAGGTTCTCCAAGTTCCCAAAATTGAGAACCTCTAAAGATTCTACACCAAGGTTGGATTGGAGAGGAAATGAGTGACCTTGAGGAAATAGAATTGCTAGACAATATCCCCCAAGGTGGTTGGCCTCTTAGAGAGAAATGGAAGCTTTGTGTTCTCACCAATTTTCTCTAAAATCAACAACTTATGAATTTTAGGTTATAAAGTTCTTTATATAGTCACTTCTTTAAATGACCTAAAGAACCAAAAACCCTAATTCAACACTAAATGGATATGGGCTTTTGGGCCTTTGTGAATCTTTATTCATTAAGTTGTCATACAACTTAAGTCAATGGGCTTTGACGTTCGAAGCCCATTGGGCCTTAAGGTCCAAAACTATCCCGAGGTCTTTAACGAACTTATTCGTTTGATTAATTAACATATTAATTAATCCTTGCCATAAATAATTAAACCATTTAATTCATCTCCTTTGTTTCTTCAATCTCCACCTTATTTGGTGTACGATACATTAGGTTCCTTTTAGCGAGGCAGTGGGCGATTAAAACCATTTTACATCGATTGTGAATTGAAACTTACTTTCAATTCTCCCTTTAGTGATTACACACGTTTAGGGCTTCCACAAACCATGAGTGACCCCTAGCAGCATATCATGGCTACCCAAGCTAATCAGAAGAGGTAGAGAACCTATTCAGTTTAGGATTACAAATGCAATACGGTCTTTCTCTAATCTAATACTCTTGACCACATTGTTTGGTTTGATAGTTTATTTATTCATGTCTACTATCCAATGTGATTCTTGTGCTTATATGATTACTTTGAATGTGAATTGGAACGCATTCCCAAATCTCATTCATACTCTGGCCAGAGATTTTAATCATATCATAGAGTATTCTCCCTCAAGCCAATTGAAGGTTAGAGATCCATTGTTGCGCATTCACTTGTCTCCATGACTAAGTGGCTTAACCCCAATGATGTCGTGGACACCCCGATGGGGTGACTTTGACATAATCAAAGATCAAGGACTTAACCACAAGACAACAACTGTGATGCCTCAGGTCAAATGACTAATTTGCATTATCCCAAACATGAGTTCTCATGTGACATGAGTATGAGAACTCCTCGTTGATCGTGTTCAGTGAACTCATTCTCTATTGAGCACCTACGTACTTGTCTTGATGTCACACACACCAATGACTCGAGACTAGTCACTCTCCCTGAGAGAAGACATAGCACGTACTGATCTTATCGGACTGTCAATGCCCAATTGGCAATCCTATGATCAGGAACGTTTAGGATGTGTCTACGAAAGAATGGTCTCATTAATCTAACTACATTAGATTGCATTCTTCCAATCACATATTCCTTGGACTTTATCGTTTAAGCATATAACATTTATATGAGACGCCTCAAACAATAATGTTTGCCTTTTATATGTTAAACTAGATTAGTTTAACATGTGAAATATCCGTAAAGTATCATCATATGAATGGCTTTAGGGCACATTTCCAACAAAAAGAATACATGATGATGACTCTTTTGATAACTGAGGATCCTGGTAGGTCAATCGATGTTTATTTAAGGCCGTTGGTTGATGAGCTGAAAGATTTATGGACAAACGGTGTGCGCACGTACAATAAGTGTATTGGGAAGATGTTCACTTTGAGGGCATCAATTATTTGGATTGTGAATGATTTTTCTGCATATGCAATGGTTTCTGGGTGGAGCACTAGGGGTTATATGGCATGTCCTGTCTGCAAGGATGATGTAACATCTGGTTGGCACGCTGGAAAAGTTTGTTACCTTGGTCATCGGAGATGGTTGCCATAGGACCACGAGTGGCGGAAAAAGGATAAAGAGTTCGACGGGAAAACAGAGCATCGCCTCAAACCTAGAGAATGGTTCGATGATCAGATTTTGGAACAGCTTAACCGTTTGGATTTTGCTCTGTTTGGGAAAACAGTGAGTAGGACTAGACTTTCTACACATATGAACTGGACGCACAAGTCTATGTTTTTTGAGCTCTCGAAACTAAAATTAAGACATGTCCTCGACGTTATGCATGTTGAGAAAAATGTATTTGACACATTGGTGGACACCATTCTAGATATCGAAGGCAAGACAAAGGACACAATCAAAGCTTGTCTTGATTTGGAAGGAATGGGCATACGGAGTAAGGGTGGGTTCAGTTCAAAATGGTTCAGTTTTTTGCCAAAATCGAAATCGCATCGAAATTTCGATTCGGTTCGATTTGGTTCACTTTTTTTCGGTTCGATTTCGGTTTTTCTTTTTTATTTAAATGAAAAAAATTGAAACATATAATAATCCTAACATTAACACACCACAAGTTTGCGTAGATGCAACTTTAACTCTCCTTCTAACAGCTTCCCTAACAGCAATAAAGATTGAAGTTGAACTATTTGTTCCATCTTCACCCCTTAAAATGGGCACAAGAGTTGTCATTCTTATTATTTGGCTTGCATTCCCATCATTATATGAAACCAAGGCTTATTCAGCCATCAATTTTTCTTGTAATGAAACATTGGTAACTGCAATTGCTGCCTTCGCAACAGAACCCATGAAATTGAAAAGCTGCAGAACCCATGAAATTGGAAAGAAAATCTTTAGAACATGAGATAAATGACCATGAGAGTAACCTTGCAAAGGAAGTCGTGGGTCGAGACTAAAAAAGATTGAAAAATCCGGATTATAATATTCTAATTTGGAGGGGGTTCCGATTTGAAAATGGTGAGGGGAAATGATAGTTTTGAAGAAGAAATTTACGAGGAGAACCGAGAAGAGGAAGAGAGAGAGTCTGGTTTGGAGGAAGAGATGAAGAAACTAAGAAAGCAAAGCATGGAGGTGCAAGAATTTGACGGTGGGAAAGAAAGACGCTGAGAAGTCAGTTGAAAGAGGAGATGAAATGGGAGTAAATGGGACGGCTAGGATTGTGTGTTTCGAAATCTTATAAAGACTTAAAGATCCAGAATCAGTATAAATATTTTACTAATACAATTATAGCAACAGAAAGCTTGTTGTCAAGTTGGCTGAAGCAAACACTCTCAACCAGGAGGTCAGGGGTTCGAAACACCTGGCCTCTAGATTTTGAGTATTTGTTACGATTATAATTAAACCGATTCAGTTTGGTCCAGTCCAGTTTTTGGACCACCAAAACCGAAACCGAACCAACTTATTTCGGTTCGGTTCGGTTTTTTTCAGCTTCGATTCGGTGTTTGACTCGGGTTTTTTCGGTTTTCAATTTTTAAAACCCACCCCTAATATGAAGGGGTTTATGGATGAATATGGACAAAGATAAAGCCATAAGGGATCTTGCTTTTTTTTTCCATGAAATCGAATGAAAAAAAAGAGTTTTTAAAGTTTATATCATCTGCAAAGTTTCTCGATGGGTATGCTTCTAATATCGTGCATTGTGTGAATGTTGACGGGGGTAAATTTGCTGGACTAAAGAGCCATGACTGCCATGTGGTTATGCAACGCCTATTTCCTGTGGGTATTCGATACCTACTGCCGGAAGATGTTGTGAAGCCAATCATGTTGTTGTTCAGATTTTTTTCCCAACTGAAGGCAAAAATGTTGCGAAATACATACGTTAATCAGTTGCGCCATGACATTGTCCAAGTCCTATGCAAGTTTGAGATGATATTCCCTCATACTTTCTTCATAAGTATGATCCACATGATGGTTCACTTGCCGAAAGAGGAATTGCTTGTTGGTCCTGTCAACTATTGCTGGATGTATCCAATAGAAAGGTATATAATCCTTATCATTTGTTTATTCATCATTAACCCACACTTACTAATTTGTATCGTATCATTTTATTTTGGCAGGCTTCTCGGGGAGTTGAAAAAAATGTATGCAACATGGCGAAGCCCGAAGGATCAATTATAGAGGCTTGTGTTCAATATGAGTCTCTTACATTTTGTGGAATGTATTTAAAAGATGTGGAGACGACTTTCAATCGTCCTTAGTGCAATAATGATAAGGGTGTGAGAAAGGAGAAACTTTCTATTTTTACCCAATGCGCACGACCCTTTGGAGATCATGTACGAGGCGAGTCGTTTTCTAAAAATGACATGGAGGTAGCGCATTGGTTCGTACTGAAAAATTGTGACGAGATAATGACATACCTAGATGAGCATGAAGAGATGATGAAGCGAGAACATCCATATCATTTGTAGGCCAAGAAACACCGAGAATTGTTTCCACAGTGGTTTCTCAAATATGTAAGTTATAAGTGTTTTGTATTTGACATATATATTGTAGTATTTAATTTTCTCAAACTAACAGGTGTATCTTTTTGTATAATGTCAAGTGAATAAATTGAAAGCATCGAATTTCCCCTCTTACAGTGAAGAGTTATATAACTTGGCGTTCGGCCCGATTTGCGCTAAATTATTCTTGGGTTGCCATGTTAACGGCGTCAAGTTTTTGGGTGCTGCACGAGATGACAAGTTGTGTACACAAAACAACAATGTCCATGTCCCAGGTGGAGGCGAAAGTACGGACATTGATTTCTATGGCAAACTAACAACTGTCGTGCAATTGCTTTACAAAGATCGATGCCAAGTGATCATGTTTAAGTGTCGATGGTTTGATACAAACCCAAATAGGCAGGGAAGTGTTAAAATCGACCATGGCTTACTATCTGTGAACACTAACAGAACTTGGTACGATGGCAACCCTTACATTTTGGCTAACATGGCAAAACAAATTGTGTATCTAGATGACCCTAAAGCCGGGAGAGGTTGGAAAGTTGTTCAGAAGATGGATCAAAGGAATGTGTATGGTATACCAGAACAAGACCCTACTGATGACGACGCTGACAACGTCGCTGACCAACGTTTAGAATTTTCAATGGAAAATGATGCGAAAACACTTCAAGATACAAATCTTATCCGAGAACCGTTTCAGATACAATGAGTGGCTTCAATCGAAATACCGATTCAGTCAATTACAATTGACCTCGGTAATATTCTACGATACGATGGTGCAGTGGACTCGAACGACGACGATGACGTACCTATCGAAGATGAGGATTGGGAGACCGAAAATGATGATAACGACGATAGTGAAAGTTATTATAGTTCGGATGATGAATAATGCAATTTATTTGTGACTTGCTATGTAAAACATTTTAAATGAATTTTTTTTTTGTAATTTATTTATCTTATGTTATAAATAAATTGTTGTTATTTGAATAAATATAAATTTAAAAAAAATTGACCCGGGGGAATTAAATTTTCAGCTCATTGCGCGACAAACATGAAAATATTCGTCTCCCAAGGAGGTGAAAATTTTGACTTTCTGGGCGGGCACGAAAATAATTTTGTGAAAATTTGAATTTTTTGCGTGACGAATATCTTTTATTCGTCGCGCAAGAACCTTGGGATTAAACTGAAATCGCAAACACTTTCCCCTCACCTCTTCCTCTCTGTAAACTCTCTATCCGACAGCCATCTCCCTCAATTCTCCCTTGCACTCTCTCTTCCTCCTCCGACAACCCTCTCTCTTCCTCCTTCGACGGTCGTCTCTCTCTAAGGTAATTTTCAATTTACTTTACTCTAGTAAATTTAGGAATTAGGGTTCTAATGTCATTTGATTTTTATAATCAATTGATTTATGGTTGCTCGAAATCTAATGCCTTGAATATGGGTTCTAATCTGCTTTGATAATTGCTTTGATTTTTATAATTGATGTTTATGCAAATAATTTGTCGAGTGCAAATTCATGGTATGGGGGAGATGGAAGTATTACAAAGTTACTGCCATTGATGGGTTGTGCTGGTTGAAGAGCTATGTTATGTTAGTTGTTGTCTTCTGATACCCCAAATCCTGCATACCTATTGCAGTGGGAAGACAGTGGTTGCTTTAGTAAGGCTTAGGAAACCACATATATATGAACAAGCACTCGAGGGAAAATTAGGGAACATCTTTGGATTCTGGTGCAGTATAGAGTTAGCGTGAGCTGATTGTATAGAAAGGTAACAGAAGCTCTTATCATGTGAATATTAACTAGAAAGCAACAAGATGAAATACTTAATTGCTTTTCTAGTCATGTTAAAAATGTCAACATTAGCAGTTGGTCTGAGAATGGTTTCTTTTGAGTTGTTTGAGTTTAATTCAACAAACATATGTACTCATTCGAGACTGAATAACCAATGAGGTCCATAAGTGTTAAGAAGAATGTGAGTATGAGATATTAAATTATATATGTTTTGGTAAATTTGCTTTCATCCTGAATAATTCATGATTTCTCTACAAACCCGAATTTCAGTATTGACTGAACATTCTTAGTAGTGTAGGGGAATATGATTTTCTTATATTGTTGTATGCTCTCTAGTGCAGCGCGTCAAGATGGCTGTTGCATTATCTGTTTTTAGTCTTGTGCTAGTTGTGCTTCCCTTTTCGGATTGATGAGTGTGGGGTGGGGTGATGGTGTTGGTGTTGGTGGAGTTGAAAAGGTTGTTCATTACATGTCATTATTGTTATAACCATCTAAGAATTTAGCTTTTATTTTAGTTTAGAGATCCTATTAGAGCTCAATCTGTATTATTTGAAACTATTATGATATATTGATTTACCCAGGAACTTGTCTATAGAAAGTCTTGTTGCTGACAAGTGAGCATTTTTTGTTAAATGAAGGCAAACCAGAGGAAAGAATAAGGGAGAACCAAAGCTAACTAGATAAGAGAATAAAGATTTTCACGTCATGTGAATGCAATGACAGCTAATGGCTGACCCAAAAAAAAATAAATAGAGAACGAGGATTAGCTTCTTGTCCAAGTCTCTAAGGATATGATTTGTAATTTTGTATTTAGTTGAACAAGTCCTTCACTAGTGGTCACCACTAACCTCAGGATTAACGATAACAATTGAAAAATGTTGCATTATTACCCATGTTCACACGTTTTTTTTTTTTCCGTATATTTTGAGGTGGTTGCTTTTAGTTCTTAGGAGTGATGTTGTAGGTTTATGCTTCCGATACAAAATTAAATAAAGATCTTTTCAACATGATATTGGTTCAGAATCTTATAAGCACAGAAAAGTAATTATTACGGTCATTTTCTTGTTGATTTTGAATTGCTACTGTGATTTTTGTTTTCCTTTTCTAAGTTGCATTCTTCACACATGTTATATCTCAAACAAAAATTTCGCTTGTACTGTACATTAGAGATTTGGGTTGTGACAGTACACTTGAATTATTGTTGTCTTCCCCAATCTTAAGCTAAATATATGTGGTTGGTGTTTATTTTACTATGTTTACTCTTTATTACACAATCATTGCAACCGAAGTCTCTCTCTTACTCACTCATACACTAGCCAACATATAAAGCAAGGGCCATACATACAGAACGTCCACAAACAACCCTCACTCCTCTCAAGTTGGTTTACTAGAAGAAAGGGTACGAATTTTTCTTTGACTGCAATCTGTTTGCAATTGCTTTCTTTAATAAGGTTTGCTATCCTATCAAGAAGGATGAAATATGTTTTACAAGCTGTCATATTCGTGCATTGTTATATTTTCAGTTTAATAGATTGAACACTTGGGCGAAGAATACTACTAACTGATTGAACACAACAATGAAATACATGTTCATATTCGTCTTGCTTTCTTTAATAAAGTTTCGTGTTGCTTTAATCCGGTTGATCAGCAGTCCAAAGAGCAATTTATTATTTTCTAATTGTGCAGATGTCACAGCTTATTAGAAGTCGTAAGGGGAGACGACTGCACCCCGTTCGATTCCCCCGCCCCTACTTCAGCCGCCACTGCTCCAGCAGAAATGGACCTCATGCCGGTTAATCCAGTTGATCCGGTTGATCTAGTTGGTCCCCGGGTATCCCAGGTGTCGACGTCATTAGCCTATTCAGTGGCGCTACCTGTTAGCGCCAGGCGTGGTCACTGCCGCCCCGGCACGCCCGACACGACATTGACATCCACTACTGATGCCTTGGGATCACAATAAGGTAAAGTTAAATAACTCCCTTTTATTGCCTTGTGAATTTAGTTATTCATATAATAAGTGCAATCAAAATTTTTACATACTGCAACTCTGCGTTAGGTCCAAATTTGGCTTATTCAACTATTGTGATTATTGTTGGATATCATATATTATTCATTACAATGTCTAGGGTTTGGGAATTGTTATAACTTTAGGGGAGGTTCTACTGAAATTTCAGTATAATTTGTAGTGTTTGTTTAACTGTTTTTTTTTTTTTTCAGCAAAGAAAAATATCAAGGGACCTTGTCTCCAATTGAAGACGGCGAAGGTCACCCGGGTGACCAACGGATGTATCACGATCAGATATGACGACGGGCATCAGGCTGCACCAATGCTGGAGCAGCATAGTGCATTGACCCACGACATTGGTCGCGTCGTTCGAACCTATTACCCTATGCAATGGAAGTCTTGGAAGGTGATGCCAGACGAGGTGAGGACGAAGATGCGCACTTATTTGTCGGTAAGTATCTTGCCTTTTTATTGCTTTTCCTTTAAATTTTATATATTTATATTACTTAATGTATGTAATTAATTTTTTACATTGCAGATGAACTACAATTTCGACGACATCAACGACGATATGTTGGCATACGTTAACATACTCTTCGCTTAATGGTACAAGTACTGGAAGAGCGACATGCACCAATATTTTGAGACATTTGATGATTCGCAGGTCGCTCTTACTGAGGGTTGCCCGAAGGAGTTTAAGGATCGAGAAGGTATTTGGGGGTGGCTTTGCAGTCATTTTCAGGAGCCCGGCTATGTGGTACGTTTTTTATATTAAGTCTAAAAGTATTATACGCTTCTTACTAATGTTTATTGATTTTTTTTATATTTCATTTAAATTAGAACTAATACGTTTATTTTTTGTATAACAAAAGAAGGCGAAAACCAACAAGAACAATCGGGAGAAGAAGACTCTTCTCCACCATTTGGGTTCAAGTATCATGGTTATTATTTGAATGTTATTATTAATATTTCATGTTTATTACACATGTGACGATGATGGAGAAGAGGCAGTTGGTTTTTCAGAAGTCTGCCTCCTAGCTTCCTCCCAAGACTCCACTTGAGTCTGTGGATCCTGTCGATGATGCGGGGGTTCAGATCCTTACAGACACCTTGGATCAAACTCTTGGGCGGAGGCCGGGGACGTATTGTAGGGGAATGGGAATGCCCGGCGGCAGGAACCTAGACCCTCTTCATCCTCACAGTCGAAGGGCGAGGTAACAACTTTGAGAGCAGAGGTGGCCGACCTTAGGACTAAGCTCATCTCGTATAAGAGCCAAATGTCACTGATCATACAAGACCTCAGTCAGTCCAGCATTCGTCTTCCGAATATTAGTCCCTCGTCGACGTCCGAGCCCCTCCAACCCAAGCATGCCCAGAACTCCGCCCCTTCTACCTCTGAGCCCGTCCTCAACCCCAATACCTTATTGCCCCAAGATTTTTAGCCACCTGCGAATGACGACCCCGTAGATTATTCCACATTCTTTTCTTAGTTTTTTACTCCCTTACTTTTTAAACATTTTCCTTGTACATACATTTTATATTTATTTTAAATAAATTATTTTTCTCTTCATTACATTTTTTAATTGCAATTTTATTTTATTATTTTATTACAAAATTAAAACCAAAACAACAAAATAAATGAAAAAAAAATATATTATTTTCTTTTTGCGCGACGAATACCTTCGTTTTGCATAATTTTTTGCGACTAATCCGTTTTCGTCACATAAGAATAACTTGTCATCACACAAAGTTTTTAGAGACGAAGATTAGTCGTCCCATCTATGTATCTTGGAATTTTGTGTGACGAATACATTCGTTCCTAAAAATTTTGTGCAACGAAGGCCAAACTGTCGCGCCTTCTTCTTTGCGACCATTGCTATTATTCGTCGCGCCAAGTCTTTCTTAATGATCTTTGCACGACAAATTCTGCGTGACGAAATTTTCGTCGTGCAGACTGTTGCGCGACAGAAATATGCTTTGTGCGACTAATTTGTGTTCGTCGCGCTAATAGTTAAACGTAGTAGTGTTTTAAGCTTTTGTTTTAGGCCAACCATTAACCCATAATCCCAGTCCTTTTTCTTCTCCCCACCTAACCCTCTTCTTTCTTCCATTTTTTTCTCCCCATCAGACCCTCTGCTTTCTTCCTTTTTTCCTCCCCACCCGACCCTCCCTGCATCTTCTTTCTCTTTCTCTTTTGTTTTTTCTTCCTTTACTTTCTTTGAAATGGAAAAACTGTAACCAAAGTTGTAGAGCATAGACCAATTTTCAAATAAATAAAAAAATTTGGTTTTATAAAAAAAAACCGAACCGAACCGAAACCGAGCCGAAATTAAACCGAACCAAATAAAACCGAAAAAATGAACCGAACCAAACCGAAATTTTGGTTTGGTTTTGATTTTGGCAAAAAACCAAACCGATTGAAACTGAACCCACCCCTAATACTAGTAATTAAAAAACTAGCATATCTTTTAAGGGAGGGGTGGGAAACAAAAAAAAACCCCAATGGGCTTAAAACCTCTTAAAGGCTTGTATTTTGGAAGTGCAAATTTTGGAATTTTGAGTATAGTGGTGGGAATTTGGGACTGGTACCCACCCCTGATGGATAAGATTGCAAGTGAATCAGATGACCCACATTTCAGTAGCTGCAAGTTGAAGAACAAACAAAGGCGGGCCCTACCTATTAGCAGCATAAAAGGGGATGGATTTCATGTGGGCGTGCACATGCAAGGTGCAAGTTCTACTGCCAAGATTAAAGGGCAGTTGGTGTTAGGACCAAATTCCCACATCGCCGTGGATGGTGGAGACCTTTTTAGAATAGAATCCTCGTTCTAAGTTGGGAGAATTCTAGAGGATATCTAGAAGTAGATATTGCATCCTCTTTACGAGTGTGATTACTGCGTCGCACGCCATTTCCTAGATTGTAGGAATTGCAAGACATACAGGGCGTGTTTGGTACACCGGATAAGACTAATAATATGGAGTACGGTGTTTGGTGTCCGTTCATATTAGATAGTTACCGGATTAAACAATATGGGGGCACCTACTTAATACACTTGTTACCCGACTGCTTATACCGTCCAAAACCTTTGTACAATTTAGTCGGAGCATACCCTCTCGCTGTTTCCTTCCTCTCCAGATGCAGTGTCCTCTCGCGCTCGGTCGTGGTCCTCTCCAGACGCTCTCCTTTCACACTTGCTCTCTCGGCTGAAGTCCAGGTTCATCTTCGCCTTCTTCTTTGTTTGAATCTCACCAGTTTTCTTTTTCTTCCTAGGTTGCGCCCCTCTCTCTGTTCTTCACCCTCATTCCATTTTTCTTGCAATTTTCTTTCAATTGATTAATCTAGTTATTGTTTTCTCTGTAATTATGCAATTGATTATGTAGATTTGCCAGACGCTCTCTCTGCCTCTCGCGCTTGCTCTCTCGGCTGAAGTCTAGGTTCGTCTTCTTCTTCTTCTTCGTTTGAATCCCAGATCTTCCAGTTTTCTTCTTCTTCTTCCCAGGTTGTGCCTGACATAGTTAGGAGCTTTGCATATGGATGTTGCAATTTATCTTTCCATATTTACCGTCAATCTAGTTAAAACTGTTTGAGTTTGCTTCATTGGTTTCAGTTGGCAAAAAATTAGTGATCCTCAGAGTATCGCAGAGGTACTCAAACAATATTTTCCCGTATATTCTTGTATATCTTAAGTAGTCACTTTTGGAACGTTGAAAGGGAATACTCAAATAAAAGGAAAATGATTGTTCCTAGGTTGGTTGGGCATGCACAGATATATGATACATGAATGAATGTCTGAGATTGAAAATATTAGACTTAAACAATTGTTTGAGTTGAATAAAAGGAAAGAAAAATGGAAATAACTCTACCTTGGTCCCATACACTTGCATTTGGCTAAATGGGTTTTCGTTTCTTATGACTATGTTGTACTTTATTTTGCTTATTTTATGAGCAACCAAACAGAGCATTTTGGTTTTGTGGCTGACCCAATTTCCTAGATTTTCTGTCATCTGGAAATTTCATTGGTAGCATCTCTTGGTATCATATGGGATCTCAGTTTAATTTGATTTGGGCTAAATGGTTGGTAGATCAAGTTATGATATTTCACTAGTTTTACTAAACATAGACAGTTAGACTGCTGATGTTTAATCTCCTTTGTAGATGTTTAATCTCCTACTACTGCAAATGTTTAATCTCCTTTGCATTTTTGCTTTAATTAGCCATAATCATGCTCCAGTTGCTTAATTATTTGCCATTATCTAATAATGTTATTTTATATTTTCACTAGATATGGATGAAAGAAAGATTGTGGCATGCTTCATTGTTAGGTTGTGGTACTTGAATATTGTGACTTGGTTGATGATGTGGTTGATGATAAATCATAATTCAGCTAGAATGCGGAATCAGCAACTTGCACTTAGAAATCGCACATTTATTAAGAGGATGGTAGGGTCAGCCTATTTAGACAGCATAATAGGATATGATGATGTTCAATGTGTAGTGACCACAGTAAAGTAAAATTGGATGGTGTAGTGACAATGGAGGAACAAGTTTGTATGTTTTTGCATATACTTGCACATCATGTGAAGAATCGTACAATTGGGAGTATGTTTTGTCGATTCGGGGAGACCATAAGTAGGTATTTCAATTCCATTTTACATGGAGTGTTAATGCTACAAGGTAGACTTTTGAAAGTGCTAGAACCCATTCCTAATGCCTACCCAGATCCTAAATGGAGTTGGTTTGAGGTATTCTTCATATTTTATAAAAAGTACTTCTAAAATTAATGTAATTAAATATATTCTTACTAATGTTAATGAAATTTTTTAGAATTGCTTGGGGGCATTAGATGGGACTTACATTAACGTTCATATCCCTGAGCAAGATAAGCCAAGATACCGATCAAGGGGGGAGAGATTGAGTTGTGTGCCTAGGTTAGGAAGGGTCGGCCTCTAATTCTAGAGTACTCCAAGATGTGATAAGTAGACCATCGGGATTAAAAGTTCACACGGGTAACAATAGATTATTTGTTTATATTCGTAATTTGAATACTCAATTTTGTTATATATAGTAATATACATTTTTTTGGTGTGTTAGGGTGTGACTACCTTGTGGATGGTGGGTACACAAATGGTCCAGGATACCTTGCACCATATAGGGGAGTGCGTTACCATCTCTCATAGTGGAGAAATAGAAGACTCCTGATTAATCATGAGGAGTATTTCAATATGAAACATGCTCAAGCTAGGAATGTCATTGAGAGATGTTTTGAACTACTTAAGATGCGTTGGAGCATCTTAAGAGGTCCATCATTTTTCCCAATTAAAACACAACTTAGGATTATGACAGCCTGTTGCCTATTATATAATCTTATTAAAGGACATATGCCAGCTGATACAATAGAAAATGAAATCCTAAACTTGGACGAATCTGAAAGTGAGAAGATGAAGAAGATATGATTGAGACTGTTCAACCTACACAAGAATGGACTGCATGGAGAAACACTTTGGCTATGAATATGTACAATGAGTGGCGTGCACAAGTGTGATTTGATTAAATTTTCTTACATTTCATGTTGTGATTTGGTTATGGTTTGTTATTTGAACAAATAGTGATTTCTTATGTATTTGGTTATGATACTTTATTCAAACAAAGTGTGACCTGGTTATGTATTTATTTAAAAAGTTAGATGATTTGCTTATGGTTTTTATCACTTACTATTAATTATATGCACTATTGATTATATGCTATCTTATTGTGTATGTAATTATAGGAATGGAAAGTGAACAAAGTAGTCAACCAAAAGGAAGTAGAAGGGTTTGGAAACAATATGAGAAGAAGCATTGTTGCCTATACTTGAGAAGGCAGCTGGTAAGAATTTGCGATGTGATAATGGTTGTTTCAAACCCGGATCAATGGCTCAGTTTGAAACAACTATTAATTTGAAATGTTTTAATGCCAATATAAAGGCAGTTCCACATATTGAGTCCAAAATGAGGAGGTGGAAAAAAGATTATGGAATAGTGTACAACGTGGTTAATAAATCTGGTTTTGCATGGAATGATGTACGAAAATGTATTGAGGTTGATAACATTGAAGTATGGCAACCTATGTGAAGGTAATTCTCTAACATAATACTAGAATTTAACTTTACATATTTGATTCCTTAACATGTTCCGTCACATACATTTTAATAGTATGATTGTGTCGACCAAACCATATCCTCTAGCCCTATTCATTATGGCAACTTAATTAAATTAATGGGTGCTTGATTATATCAAGACAGGTTGAAAGGAACAAAGTAAGATTATTTGTATTTTATGGATGGTGTGATTTGTTTTCGCATTGCAGGTTAACTAAAAAGCAAAGGGCTGGCTAGGAAAATCGTTTCCATTGTATGACATATTGAATGTTATTTTTGGGAAAGATCGAGCAACTGTAGTAGGAGCTGCAACTCCTACTGAGATGATGAATGAGCCTTAGCACATTAATGAAGATGCAGATGAAGATGAAACTGAGGTGAAGACTAGTTCTCCTTCTGTTGCTCGACGGTCTAGCAGTTCAAGTACCTGGAAAAGGAAGAGAGTTGCTAATGATAATGATCATGCTGTGGCATTTAAAGAAATGCTTTCTAAATCAGTTGATAAGTTGGGTGAAGTTTTACAAGCTGCTTTTGGGAAATGAGTGGATCCAAAACCTGAGATTGCTTCAGAATTGTCAAAGATGGATTTGTCTATTGATGATCAAATCAAGGCACTGAATATCCTTTTCGAAAAGCCATAGAATGAGAGGACATTCTTGTCTTTGGGTGGTGCAATGAAAAAAGCCTTCATACTTATGTTACTTGGACAAAGTAACCGCAATTGACATTTCAAACCAACAACAATATATTTTGTTAAAAGCAGCATGCATATCTTTTGTTAAAAGCTGCAGCATGTATATATTGGGTACTTGGACAAATTTCTTCTTATTGAAAGCAAAGCAGTAGCATGCATATATTTTGGCTATCTGGACAAACAGTTTCTTACTGAAACCAACTTGCATTTGTATATTTTATGAACTTGGATATGTGGTTGGATTAATCTATATAACGTAACAAGTGTAGGTGTTTTTTGTGAACCTTTTTTTATGTTATTGGAAAATATTTTGAATTTAATGTATGAAATTTACTATTTTTCTTTGTTATTTGAAAATTTGCGTGGTTTTCAATAGGTATAAATATGAGAAAAGTTCAACAAACAAACAAAGATTTGTCAATTTTTTTTCCCTTGTCCTATTCGGTTTAGTACCAAACACAGTATAAATAATACGGTCATTAGTCCAATACTGCAACAAACGCCCAACTAATTTAGTCAGTACTATTCGGTGACTATTTATCCCATCCGACAGAAATAGTCAGTACATTCCGAGCTGCCAAACGAGGCCACAGAGGATCTGGCTGATTCCATACCGGTTCAGATCCTCACATCTTGCGGAACAAGCATGGTCATTCTCAGCAATGTCGCTTAGACTTTGCCCACTACTCCAGAATAGTATGGTGATGGTACCGCTGCTCCGTTAGTCCAGCTCCGCTCAAAACTGTTGAGTTCATGACCAGGCTTTTGAGGTAACTGCATTCCAATCCGTCTTACTCCTGCCTTGAAAAATCATGGTTCAACAGTTGGCATTCAATGGCTGAGTGTCTTTAGGGTTTTTATCTGGTGTCAGGTGCCCAGTGGAATCAATTTCCAACGACTATTTAATGTGCGACCTAGAATTTCTGACCGTTGTAATCCATCTGTAAGTTTTAAATTTTTCTCAAAGGTAAAAAAAGAAAGATTCAACAGCTCAAAATAATATTATTAATTATTCCAAATTAGATCCTATACCAAAACTTATCCAAAACTCTATAAACACCCATCAATTTGTTTACTACTAATCCATAAAAAAAAATTCATTTTTCTCATTTTTTTACTACCAAATATCTTCAATCATTCCATTCTTCTTTTAAATTTAGCTCATATGGTAGACAAAGAGAGCGTTAGAAACGCCGATTAGCATCCTATTGAAGATGTCGCCTTATGCTTAGTTTGGGTGTCAATCGCCCAAGATGAATTTGTTGGTTGCTTTCAAACATTTAATACGGTGTGGAGAAGTATTTACAAAAAGTTTCTCACCAACAATTCAGGCATTGTAAGGGAAAATTTGACTACAAGGAGGATGTAAGGCTCACTTCAAAAATCTCAACCAACAATGTCAACTATGGAGTTCATACCGACCGGGGATGATGTGGGTGATCCACAGTGGTAAAAACAAAATAAGTACAACAAAATGAGATAACTTATTCTAACACTTCCCCGGTGATTTCATTTATCTAACCATTTCAATAGATAATTCTCATATTATCATACACCAAAACTAAGTGACTAGAAGTCACAAAGGAAGCTAAGACACATAACAATCAAGAACTGTAACCAGGAACCCTAAAATATAAAAAATTATTACTCAAGACAAATAGGAAACATGTGAGAACAAATAAAGTCTGGAGTATATAGTCACCCCATGACACAAGAGATACTTTCATGTAACCATCATATGCAAAATGGATAGTTGAAGTAATTAATGAATACGTCGCAAACATTCAATTGATCGGTAACGCCATTAAGATTATGCATTCAAGAGAGAATTTCTCCTACGATTCAAATGACCAACTCGTTTAAGTTTCATCATGTTGGTTCCTCTCTTGAAACAAAAACGGCCTTTCAAAAATTTCCAATTTAGAACTCAAGCAAAATTTTAATCCATAACACGTAACTTTGAGCCGCTATTTCAACACAGAGGGAAGGGATGACTGATGAGGTCTTCATTTGGCAGAGGAAATGGAAGATTGTGCGACTTGTTAAGACCAAGGTTCTAAAAGACGCTAGACGCTATACGCTAGTCGGGCGGCGAGCTGGGGCCTAGCGCCTAGGCAACTAGGCGGCGGATTTAAGTAGATCTAATGTATTTCATGTAAATAAATATCTGTTTATACTTAAAATATATAAAATTTCATCATAAACTAAAAAAATAGAATGACATGTATATTATGAAGTATTGGAACAAAATGAAAACATAAGGAGCAAATATATAATGTGTGTTTATTTAAGTGTTCAATAAGTCTCTTACAATTTATTGGAAACAATAAAATGCAAAATGAAAGTTATTTATTTTCTATCTAAGTGAGTTGCTACCTAGGCAGGTGTCTAGGCGGGTCCGGACGGACGCCTCAGCAGGTCTAGACATCCTTTCTTAATTTTCAAATGCCTAGGCATTAATCAAGACGGTGGCCAACCACCTAATGCCTAGGCGGCGCTAGGCTGAAATTTTTAGAACAATGGTGAAGACTGATGAGGTCCCCAATGCATCACATCAGCACAAGAGAAACGAGGACATTAAAAATGTGTAATTGACCAACAGTATTGACAACCATTTTTGTTAGAGAAACTTACAATTAAGACAGATCCAGGTTACCATATAGCTGTGTCAATTATATAACTATATGTATAAATATAATCTTCCGTAACATCTTTTGGTAAGCTCATGTTACATTTGAAGGGGTTCCTCATGTTGTGCAGATGAATGCTACTTCGAATAATGTTTATTTCGTACCCTAGACTTAAAGCATGATCGATCCAACAAGACAGCTCATGTGATTATTGTTTTTGCCTCTAATTTACTTAGTTCCACCAGATCGATTGTTGTCCACGGTAAATGTATTTGGAAACAGATAAAAGAGCTTAATTTAGAAAAGAAATACCCTCTAAAGCAAATTCGAATACCTGATAACACCTTTTCTCTTTCACGTTTTCCTTCACAATTATGTATATTTATATTTATATTTTATGTTTTATTTCCGGCTCTCCACTGTCTTCTGCTTTGAAATAAAATAAAAAATGTGTTATCAAGTACATCCTAAACATATATTATCCGAATGATATTCAACATTAACTTAATTTAAAATAAATACGATATATAGATTCAAACTTAGATGCAAATAAACAGCATTGTATTGGAGTTAAAATTCAGACGGAGGTTCAACTGGTTCAACATGTATTTGCCCTGAGTGTTGATTTTGTTCTTAGAACAACATGATGGCTCGAGAGGAAGGGAGAATAGGTGTGCCCTGTTAGAGGCTGCCAACATACAATGTTGGTGTTTTAGGTATGTAAAAGTTTGCGCGTAAATGTGACTTTTTAACCAAATGATAATGCATTGAGTGGGATGCTGGTTCAATTAAGTTCGTTTGTATATCTCAAGTACACTATAGCATAAAAATTCAGTGTAACTTCATGTATACTTGCCTAAAAAGTAAATGAGAGTGACACATAAATTAAAGAGAGAAACAGAATATAATCATTTCATGATGATGTCAAGATTATAAGCGTTTATGAAATAAAAATCTAGGCTGATGGGCCAAACGATATGACTTGAAATGTACATTGATTGGAAGATGTAAAGAAAGCAATAAAACTCTAGCAAGTTTCAAGCCATGAAGAACAAAATAATGCTACAGAAGTCCATTGAGGTCACTGGTGTTAGATTCGACTTAGTGCAAAACATATGTCTCAGGGAAGAAACCAAGGTGGTTGGGATGACACATTAACCGAATCATACCACAGGGTGGTAGAGCTGCAATAGTTTTAGATATTAGGGATTGCAGGCGGTGCTTTTTTTGTTAAGGAAGACTTTGATATTGTAGATGAAGCACTAGAGGCTTGCTAAGAGCAATTGGGTTTATGCTGAAAAGTAGTTGGGTTGATTGAAGAATTACTCAAGGTTTTGTATAATTTTAGAGATTGAATTTGACTAAGGTCCTGATCATGAAGAGCTCTGGCTCTATTTATAGGTAGTGGAAAATGAGCAACCTTGATCATATCACTGAGCAGGAGCAGGGTTAGATCGATCATTTAACATTGGCAATGACTATAATTCTTGGTAGGTAGCCTTCAGCTGTGCCTTGAGGGGTATCTCACGATTGCAGCTTTGATATCAGCATGTCGGATGACACGTGCAGAGCATTTAAGAAGGCGGGATATTTTCGGCTTTGGTCGTTTGTGGTTCGGAGATAACCTTGTATGAGCCCTTAGACTGGTTGGGATGGTGTTAGGTGGTCATTCGAGCCTGAATAGGATTCTAAATTAGGTTTCGAAATTAGGAGGTCGAAGTCATGTGACTTTTGCGTAAATAAAATAATTTGGCCCGACAGCATGCCTTATTTTTATTTATGGCCCAAACAAATTGAGCACACTGATGCAAGCCATGGACTTAACTCATTATTACATGAAATTAAAGGCAACTATGGAATAAAGAGATTTAAGTGTTATAATAACGTACATGCATTTTTGGAGCCCTAATGCATGTTTTCGGCTTTAAGTTTGTGGCTTATGAGATCTCTATTCACATTATCTGAATCTTTTAGTTTTGTAGGAGTTATATTGTAAGTCGTTATTTCATTTGTCTTTTCATATTTCTCACTTTAAGTTGTAAGCCTATAAATATAATACTAAAACTTGAGTTGTAAACTCATTTCTTAAGTGCCTTGCTCTTATTTAAGAGTTTGTTGTTTTGTTCTTCTATTCTCTACGTCGTAGGGTAGTGCTAGAATGGAAGCATTTGTGGTTTTCAAGTCTCTCCTTGCACTTGAAAATAGTGGACCCTACCTATATCATATCTACTCAATTTGGGAGAAGGATTCTCTCCCTTCTTTTTTTCCTCCCCTATTCCTCTCCAAATATTTGAACGGTCACGATTAACCTACGTCAACATCTTCTATTAATATTTTTTATAAATAGAGAAAGACAAAATGGAAAGTGTGAGAGGAAATGAGGGAATGAGAGGGGAATAGGAGGGGAGAGAATCCCACTCCTTTTATTTTCTAGCACGTTGCTCCCTGCATCACACACTAGTGGCGAAGCTGCCAAAGGACAAGGGTAGTCATGGGCCTATCTTGCAATTTTTTTTCCCTTTTCTATATATAAGATATAACATAACCTCCTTTTATTTCTGGTAAGTATAGTTGCAATAATGAAGTTCATGAATTTGGGATCCTCTTATTCTAGTTATAATGATGTAGCTTCTTCGATTTGTTAATTACTTCACATTCATCTTTGGGCGGAGGAGATTAATTTGGATCGAAGTTTTCGAGCGCAGTAACTAAACCTAATTGTTAGGATTTATCACTTACTGGTTTTAAGCTAAGAATGTTGGCTAATATTTATTTATTTTTTTGTTTTGTTGGCTTGAACTTCTAGTCCATCTGCTCTTAAATATTAGTTGGATTAAGTGACTATATGGTCGATGCGGTATGAAAATTGTAATCTTATCTCTATCTTGCATATTAACCTAAGATGTCTCTCCATCTTAGTTGAGATAAATGAATAGAAGTACAATCAATCTATACCATATTTTAGGCTTTAAAAAATAAAGTTTTATAATTGTTCTTGTCATCTTGTTTTAGCCAACTTTGTTAAGCCGAAATATGCTAATAAAAATGAAAATAATTTATGAATACTTCACTTTCCCTTTGTACTTTTACCAACGTGCATGTCTTAAAGAAAATATGACTTGACTAATCCAATATAAGAGATTTCTAGCTTAAGCGGGTAAATATTTCTCCCTCATCCCATTATCGCTTGTATAAGAAAAATTCATAGTTAATCAACGATTTATTACGCCAAAAAAAAATACACTAAACCTTATTTTATTGATAGAGTAAATTGTAGTAATGGTCCCTCAACTTTAATCAAATTGAAGCAATGGTTCCTCAACTAAAAATTTATTACCATTGGTCCCTCAACTTATCAAAATATATAGCTATAGTTATTTTCATCAAATTCGTCAAAATTTTGTCAAAATAAGTTATGTTGAAATAACCATTTATATAATTAGGGTCCCTCAACTCATCAAAGTGTGTAATTATGGTCATTTTCGTCAACCAAGTCAAAAAATTTGTCAAAACGAGTTATGTTGGAAAGATCATTGCTACAATCGGGTTAAAGTTAAGGGACCATTTCTCCAGTTGAATTAAAGTTGAGGGACCAATGGTAATAAATTTTTAATTGAGGGACCGGAGCTGCACGTTTTGATGAGTTGAGGGACTAATGGTAATAGATTTTTAGTTGATAGATCATTACTCCAATTGAGTTAAAGTTGAGAGACCATAGCTACAATGAACTCTTTATTGATATTTTAACAATTGGTGAATGATATAGGATTCCAAATTGGGGAATGATAAATACTTATTATATCTATTTGTAATCCCCAACCTTTTCTCAAGTGTAGTCTTCAACAAGAATACTTTTACATATAAATACTAAATCCATGTATGTGACAGAAACTGGATGATGAAGAGACAATTCTGTAGAACATGTGTCTGGCTTGATAATGACTTTACATTATATAAATTGGCCAGGGGACTGTAATTTGCATCTTTGTACACTTTTCGAAAAATGATTGGCCACATCCATCCACGTGCTCCTTGCCTAGCGAGTGATGTATTCAAATCAATAACTTAGGTATATATAAATAAGGGAGAGAAGAAAAAGGAAACAAATAAGTAGAGAAAGAAGGTTCAATCATTCAGATGCTTGTTAGAAATATTCAAGCAGTATTAGAGCATGTGAATATTCTACAACTCTAAATTTAGCATTAGCTACTTTACATTGCTTTGTGGAATTTAGAAAAGGGCAGCGAAGTTTTAGACTATTGTAAGCGGTGAATTGTTTTAATGGTTACGATTTTGTTCTTTTTTTTTTAGTTTAAATTAGAAGTAGTAATATTAAAAAGAATATTGAGCAAAAGTTTCCTAACGACCCATTAATTTCCTCATAATCATTTGCTGCTAAGGAAGCTCTTTCAAAGTAGGACTCTTCATGAACTCTCTAACACTCACAAGTTTACGCTAATTCCCATGCCAATAGCATAAAATAATTTGCCAAAAAAATGAAGTGACAAAAAATTCATAAAAAGTCCTACTTTTGAGAGAGTTTCTTAACACCTTTTTTTTTTTTTTTTTTTATTTTGATCTTTTTTAAAGACGGTGTGGAAAAAAAACTTTTCTCTTTAAAAAAAGGTGGATTTTGAGGTGGATTTGTTTTCCTTTTTGCTTGGGAGTGGGAATTAGCAAGTAGGTTTTTTTTCGACATGCATGTTTTCATCCCTTGGTTGGCCTCGGATTGTTGGATATTAGAAAGGGTTGGGCTTTGGATGAACCAATGCACATGCTTGTCCTATGCATGTTACTGGGTGCACGGCAATGCAGCCATGGACATTTGTTTTTCAAAGGGCTCGCACAATTCACTAGCATGTCAAAGATTTGTTTTGTAGCGACGATGAAGAAGCTTGTCCTTCACCTTCGATTGTTCCTGTTAACGAGCTTTGTAATCAGTAATGCTTGGACCCCAGAGCCGGCCCTGAGGGTGTGCAAAAGGTGCCACCACACAGGGCCCCGGATTCGGAAGGGCCCCTAAATTTTCTTTACATGTAAACATATACATATTATATAGTTAAATGTGCAAGATAATAATAATTATCGTACCAGTGCTAGTGGTGTAGGCCTTCAATCTTCTTGTACATGGCCTAGGTTCGATTCCTTGTGGAACTATTTTGCTATTTTTAAGTTTTGCAAATTTATTAACTTAAAAAGTTGATAAGTTTTACACAAAAAAACCATGCAACATATTTTGAACCGAAGACCTTTCAAGACAGGAAACACGCTTGTCTACTCAAATAATACTTATAATTTGGTGCTCTAATTTGTAGTATTTAAATTTTATAGATACAAATTGAAAAAAAAAACAAAGAAAATACAATATTAAAAAAGATGAAGGGTCTCCATCTAAATCTTGCACAGGGTCCCTAAATTCTCAGTTGATAAGTTTTACACAAAAAAACCATGCAACATATTTCGAACCGAAAACCTTTCAAGACAGGAAACTCTTGTCTACTCAAATAATACTTATAATTTAGTGCTCTAATTTGTGGTATTTAAATTTTATTGATACAAATTGAAAAAAAACTAACAAA
This sequence comes from Malus fusca, assembly GCA_035220775.1. Lineage (NCBI taxonomy): Eukaryota > Viridiplantae > Streptophyta > Magnoliopsida > Rosales > Rosaceae > Malus > Malus fusca. Next base: position 16,600,379 of record CM069059.1, on the reverse strand, counting down.
CAAAATACAATATTAAAAAAGATAAAGGATCTCCATCTAAATCTTACACATGCTCGGACCTCTTCGTCTTATTCTCCATTGCGATCGATCACTACATTAATGTGCTTAATGTGTAATTTCCTTAGGGGCCGTAGTCTGTTGGATATCAAAGTTGCCTAATTGATTAAATTTGCAGTACATTGAGAGAGCGAAGACAAGTAATGATGATTTTGCAGTATTCCAAGCAGAAGTATGAATTATTTATGGCAAGTAATGATGAAGAGAGAGTGAAGACAATTTATAATGATATCTTGTAGAATACCACCGATTCATCATGCATGCATGCAGGTGATTGCTAATCACTAGAGTTCGTAGCATTCAATTGCTTTTAGCTCCAAGTCAATTGGGTTTTCTGGAAAAATCATATACAACAAGTTATAACTTACAAGTCAAATGGTTGGTGGTTTAACAATGGAAACCGTATAAATTTGAGACTGCTTTTTAGAGATCATCTTTAAAAAAATTCACTAATGATCATATCGAATAAAGCTGTTATTAGCGCGTGTATAACAAATTGCACTCATAAAAATATATTTATCATGCATTTTTTTATAGTGAAGTAAATAAGAGAGAGAGAGAATGTAAGATACATTTTTTAATACTAATAACAATACCAAATTGAAAATAGTTTTTTTTTTCTTTAAACGATAAATTTTATTATATTAAATGTTAGATTAGCTATCAAAGATGTTTGAACACACGCTATCATGCAAGGACTCAACTCTTTTAGTTTAGGCATTTGATTATTATTCTACGTTTAATCAAAAGACTATTCGTTCATTTAATTTATTTTGGTGACGTTAAATAATTAAACAATTTAGAAAGTACAGAGTTTTAACTACGAGACCACAATGAGAGGAGTAATCCTACTAACAATTCTAATACATACATATATATATATATATATATGTATGTATATATTTTTTCACGTTTATGCTCTTTTCGATTCGAAGTCTTTGAAACTACTCCAAGGGTTGGTATTATTAACCTTGTCTCATGATCATATCAAAATTAATTGGACTTTCTAAGGAGATCATATATATGAACCCAACTTCTTCAAGCTCCTTTTCTAATAGAGGAATTTTTCAATGTCTTGAGAACACGATCTGGTACACAAGTATCATAATATAAGTGGTTGAATTTTTTTTTAATCCAAATATCAAACCATTTGTATTATGACACTTGATGTACCGAACTATATTCTTTACACACTGAAAAATCTATTTTTCTAATAGACTTTAAGGACCAACAAGCGTTCGTCTGCCAAATCCTCAACTGGGTTTTTGTACCTAGTAATAATTTCACTTTCAAATTTTGTTTCATTGAGGGAATTAAAGTTATAAACCTTTACCTAAAAAGTTGCTATTTGTGGTGGAAAATTCTCTCGGGTCCAAATATACTTGAACCCTTCAAGCATAAGCTATAGCTTTACTGCACATTTCTTAACTTTATCGAATCAAATTGAAACTTGGATGTCTTTAGTGTTAAGTTAACTAATTCAGATTCACGTGTCAAAGTTCCAAATCTATATACTGTAATGAATGTCATCATTGTTCTGAGTTTGTCAGATTCATTATTGTGAATCGAATCAATCGATGATTCTTTTGCAGTCATCATAACAATCTTGCCAAGTACATATTACAGCTCAAAGTATATCTTGCGAATAGAGGTGGATTGTCTGCCCTTTCATTTCCATACTTTTTTCATCTTCTCTTATTTTGTGTGATAACGGTTAACCCACGTTAACATTTTGTATTTCTATTACTTTTTGTTTTATTATTTTTATTATTTTTGTTTTATTATTTCATTAAAATGAATAATACCATCAGCTTTTCGTTAAAATTTCTCTATATTATTTGGGATGTATTAATATATAAAATGGTCATAGTTTGTAATTTGTTAGCATTGCGACACCGATTTTCTTGGAACGATGCTACATTTTACCATCCTATATTTTGATACAAATTCATATTACATTCATATTACATTCATATTACATTGATGAATACTGTATCCTCAAAAACACATAGGCAAATGAAACTTATTGCATATGTACGATTCATATAATAATTGTGTTATATAAAACACTGTAAAACCTTTTATTCTGTGTGAATGGTTTTCATTAAGAACAAGAGTAATAGGTACAAGAGCCTTATACATAGATTAATCAAGATCTTGAAATTAAGGCCCCATACCAGCTATTATGTGAGTTAGACTCCAATGTGAATGAAAAGCAATGAGATGACTGTAAAGTAACCAAGGAGATGGACTCCTTAAATCAAGAGACTGGCAGACTTTGCTTTACTCAACTTTCCCCCTCAAGTTGGAATGGATGTTGATTATTCCTAACTTGCAGAGCAAAGTCGTGATTTGGTATATGCTCTGTAACTTTGTGAAGAAGTCGGCTGGCTGTTCCATGGTTGAAATGTGAGATGTCCTAATCATTTACTTTGAACCTTCTCTTGTACGAACGAGGTGGCATCCAATTTCTATGTATGTTTGGTTCTTTCATGAAAGATAGGATTCAAAACGATGTGAAGTGCTACATGATTATTGCAATATAACTTGATTGGATGTTTATGTTTGATACACAAGTATTGTAAAACATATTCCAGCCAAGTGACTTCACAACAAGTTGCAGCCATCAAACGGTACTCCACCTCTACATTGGAATGTGACACCATTTTTGTTTCTTACTCTTCCAGGGGATCAAGGATTCTCCAAGAATTACACAATATCTGGTGGTAGAACAACGTGTGTCATAACATCTGGCCCAATCTGCATCACAAAAAGCATTCAGTTGAATGGACTTCTTGCAGAGAGGATAATACTTTGCCCTGGTGTATGCTTAACATATCATAAGACACAGTGGGTTGCCTCCAAGTGTGGAGTTCGAGGCTTCTTCATAAATTGACTCGGAATGTGGACATCATAGACCGAATCAGGGCGCGTGATCGTCAAGTAGACTAGTCGCCCGATGAGCCATCAATGAGAAGAAGGACCAACGATGCATTTTCCCTCGTCCTTCCTGAGTGATAAGTTTTTCTCCATATGAGAGGTGGCTGGTTTCACACCAAGGTAATCTGCATCCTCAAGTATTTTAAGGGCATATTTTCAATGTGAGGGAATGAGCGCCCTTGCTAGAGCAAGCAATTTCGATGCGCATAAAATATTTTAATTATCCAAGGTCTTTCAACTTGAATTGCTTCATAGAGGAGAGATTTGGTGTTCTCAATTGCTTGTATGTTATCCCATGCCAAGATAATGTCATCAACATAGACAAAGAGGGCAGTGAATTTACCATCGTGGTCTTGGACGAACAATGAATAGTCTGTCTTAACTTGCTAATAACCTGCCCTTCTAAGAGCACAAGAGAGTTTGATAAACCATGTGGCGCTCTTGTTCGTGGTTTGTGCAACGGTTCATAGGAATGAAACAGAGATCCGAAATTCGTTAATTTTGTTAGGTATATATCCCTAATTGAATTTCTCTATTTAATTCATAAACTTCCAACAGCATGTGTTGGTTAAGTAACAAAGATGTAAGGAGGGGGAAGAGATCTCTTATTTAAAATATATTTCATGTGTCTCTTTATTTGACAATTTCATGTATGCATGCGTGAGTTATGGCATTCTCTGAATAAAATCCCATGAGGGGGAAGCAACTAACCTAAATCTTGTATTATAAATTATAATCATGTTGGTTCATTGATTTTTAAGGGGACCTGGTGTAGTTTTTGTCAGTTAATATATCCACATTTTTAGGAGCTATCTAGAAAGAGAGAAATGCTAAGGAGATTTTCTTAAAAGTAGGATTATCTATAAATTTTTTACTGCATAATATTTTTCGAACAATATTTTATAATGTTGATACAAAAATTAATATCCAACTGTGAGATGCCAAATAATTATCAGAGAGCCTCACTTTTAGCTTTTCTCCCAAAAATATGAAAAATTGGTTGTCATGGTTGGCATACGTCATTTTTTTCTAAAAGATATTTTAAACAACTAGACCTTTGGAATTTTTGTGATTCGCAGATTGTTTTATTTTATTTAAAAACATTTAATTAAGTTTCTGTTCTGTGTTGATCTGAAACTTAACCATCCTTTGGATAAAGAATTGATACTTAATTTCGATTCAGGATTGATTGCATCTAAGTGAATCACGGAAGGTCCTCTACTCAAAGACTTCATTTCATGAGAATATGTATTTGTGACCTCTATTTATACTCTATTTGCAAAGTTATTTTCTTGTAGTTACATGAACTACAAAGAAACTAGATGTTGACTATGGAACTCTCTATGATACGTATTGATTAAGTGTTTAGCGTGTGAAAATCGAGTTGTATTAAGCGGGCCATGTCATATTCTTGCTCTTGTCAGCAATTAATCAACCAAAAATGTTAACCAGTTCGCGTGGGTTTTGAGTCATATTATCATGTTTCCACCACAGCCCCGCAGTAGTCCAAGTAAGATAACACTAATGTTCATAGTGTAAATAGCAACATTTGAAACTGCAGCAGATTAGAAAAATTGATTCGGAGAAGAGGTTTGTTTGCTCACATAACTTGGTCCATTGTGTTGTACGCATGGAAATATTCTTTGTTCATAGCCAAAGAAAACAACTTACATATAACGACTTTATTACCACATAACATCCTAATTTAATAATGTGATGCCATGTGAAGAAAAATTTATACATACCATAGTGATATTTGACCCGAAACACCACATGCAAAAAATCCGTTCTATGTAAGTTCAAAAGTGTAATTTTAATGCATGTTTTCTCCGCAAATCACCATTTTTCTGATAATAATTCAAAATTTGGAAGGGAAGTATTATTGACACTCCAAAAATCTCATTTTACACTCCAAACATTCTATAATTAGAAATAAAATTATTATGAAAAGTGTAGAATGAGATTTTTAGAGTGCTAATAACAGTTCCTATTTAGAATATGAAAATAGCATGTCATTATCACACACAAAAATATAGTGTGGGTTGGGTAAGGATAGCTCTTAATGGCCCAAATTCATAATTCGATTGTTGGTCCATCTATTCAATTTTGTCTTTGCAAATGACTCATAGCTTGTCATTACAATAGTGTCTTTGCAAATGATTAGTTTTTTAATAAACTAATTTTTTAAAAAGCATCACAATTCTAAGCTAGCCCCATATCTATACTAATAAACAGAAAGCAATCGTATTTATTTTTCATGTTATATAATTAATTGTTAGGGGAGAAGAATCTGTAGAAATTGAATTAGAACTATAAAATATATATGTACGATGGATTTATGTGATCGAAATAAAACGCAAACCACTAAAATGGCAATTTCATACTTTGTATTATTAAAGATCAATAGTTTGCTGGTGTTAGGCACTGTATAAATCCGAGATAAAAAGATTTTGAAACCTATAACAAAAATCCAAATCCAAACTCTGTAAATCTTAGCAGAAAAAGTGCGTCATATGCAAGTTTGCAAGTCGAGTCTTTCCCCCAATACAGGAGAAACTCTTGGAACTCAAACATTCCTTCTCTGTACTCGATGCCTCATCACTGGAAATCCCTCTTCCTCCTCCTCCTACAACTCCTCAATCTCTGCTCCACCAAATCCCAGCCATTCATATCATCATCATCATCATCAAATCCCCACCTTCAATTCCCATGCAAGCCACCCCGCCATAGCTCCTACCCTTTCTGCAACAACTCCCTCTCGATCCCCACCAGAGCTCAGTCCTTAATTTCCCTCCTTACCCTCCAAGAAAAGATCCAACAGCTCTCAAACAGCGCCTCTGCAATCCCCAGACTTGGCATCCCACCCTACGAATGGTGGTCCGAGTCCCTCCATGGCATAGCCACCAACGGCCCTGGTGTCTCTTTCAATGGCACCATCCCTTCAGCCACAAGCTTCCCACAAGTGATTGTCACAGCAGCTGCTTTCAACAGGACTCTCTGGTCCTCCGTCGGGGCAGCCATTGCTGTTGAGGCCAGAGCAATGTACAATTTTGGGCAAGCTGGGTTGACTTTTTGGGCACCCAATATCAATATCTTTAGGGACCCCAGATGGGGGAGGGGTCAGGAGACCCCTGGGGAGGACCCCATGGTTGCTTCTGCTTATGCTGTTGAGTTTGTGAAGGGTTTTCAGGGTGGGGGAATTAGAGATGGTGGGCTTGGAGCGAGGAGAGTGTTGGAAAGTGATGAGAGTGGTGATAGTTTAATGCTCTCTGCTTGTTGCAAGCATTTCACTGCTTATGATTTGGAGTCGTGGAGGAATTTCAGTAGATATAGCTTCAATGCTGTGGTAAGAGACTTCCTTTTCACTTTCTGATTTTCTTGGAATTTTAGCTAATTTTAATTTCATTTGGGTTTAATGTGTTTTAGCTTGTGCAAATTCAGTTTTGTGTATATCTGCAAAGTTGTTAAATTGTGGGTGAAAATTGAAATAAAAGGACATTGTGGGATTTGGAGTCTAATTCATTTCTGTTTAGTAGGTTTCAGAACAAGATTTGGAGGATACATATCAGCCGCCTTTTCGAAGTTGTATACAGCAAGGTAAAGCTAGCTGCTTAATGTGTTCTTACAATGCAGTAAATGGGGTTCCTGCTTGTGCACAGAAAGATCTCTTGGATAAGGCTCGGAACGAGTGGGGATTCAAAGGGTAAAAGTTTCTTCTTTCTCTTTGTTTAAAAAAAAATATAATTGAAAATATTACATACTCAATCTTGATAGATTAACAACTCTCATATCATATATATACCTATAGATATATCACCTCAGACTGTGATGCTGTGGCCACAGTGTTTGAATATCAGAACTACACAAAAAGTCCTGAGGACGCAGTTGCTGATGTTCTTAAAGCAGGTCTTTATGACTGTTATCTTTCCATTAAAATTTTCTCAAGTTTTGTGCATTGACTATTAACGGCAAATGTTTGGATTAGATTTGTTTTGAGAAGTTATAAATTTGATCGCCTATTTGTAGGGACGGATATTGATTGTGGCACGTACTTGCTTCGAAATACTCTATCTACAATCAAACAAGGGAAGGTGCAAGAGGAGGACATAGACAAGGCGCTTCTCAATCTTTTCTCTGTTCAACTCCGTCTTGGGTTATTTAATGGAGATCCCAGAAAAGGGAAATTTGGTAGTTTGGGAGCTCAGGATGTCTGTACCTCAGAGCATAAGACGTTGGCACTTGAGGCGGCAAGGCAGGGAATTGTGCTCCTTAAAAATGATAAGAAGTTTTTGCCTTTAAAAAGGGGTGTTGATTTTTCCTTGGCTGTCATTGGTCCATTGGCAAACAATTCAAGTTTGCTGGGTGGGGATTACACAGGTAAGATTTACAACACTACATGTTTTAATAGAGTGCCATATTATATAAAGTTTCTTGGACTCTATATGTAGATATATAGATTTTTTCAGTTATTGAAATGGCAATTTGATCATGAAAATTAGAATGGCTTCCACCTCTCCATCAAAGTAGAGATTTATCTTACTACTCTTCGTTCAAAATCTTTGCATATTTTGTGATTAATTACTGGGTTCCAAAATTTTCTATTTATGTTTTTCGGATGTTACTCGGAGTTTAAATTACTAACCAAGCATAGTAATTAGAGCATACCATGAGAGCCATTAGGCTAAAAGATGTTCTGTGGTTTTGGTTCTTTGATTACAGGAATTCCCTGCAACCCAAAGAGTCCTTTTGAGGGTCTTCAAGAGTACTCAACTAGAACATCTTATGTAGCTGGCTGCCAGGATGTACCATGTTTGTCTGATGCTGGGTTCAAAAAAGCAATTTATGCTGCAAAAAAAGCTGATTTTGTTGTTATAGTTGTCGGTATTGATGCATCACAAGAAAGAGAAGATCACGATCGAGTTAGTCTTCTCTTACCTGGTAAACAGATGGCCCTTGTATCTTCTGTGGCTGCTGCAAGCAAAGAACCAGTGATTCTAGTTCTTGCTGGCGGTGGACCACTTGATGTAACATTTGCCAAAGAAGATCTGCGAATTGCAAGCATTCTTTGGATTGGGTACCCTGGGGAAGCTGGCGGGAGAGCACTAGCAGAAGTCATCTTTGGAGATTTTAATCCAGGTAAGTATTTGGACAACATGAATATTCTATTATGGAGTTTATGTTTTGCATGAAATGAAATCGCGTCTACATGCAGTCCTCTAGAATGGAGTCACTTCTCGAAATATAATTGTAAAGATGAAATATAAATTTGATACAGAAACAGGATGCATTGTAAATGCCATGAGTAGATTTTGATTTTCGAAGGAAAAATTTAACATGATGACTTGGTATGATTATAAATAGGTGGAAGGCTGCCTATGACTTGGTATCCTGAGTCATTCACCAATGTACCAATGAATGATATGAATATGAGAGCTGATCCTTCTTTAGGTTACCCCGGAAGAACATACCGGTTTTACACTGGGGACAGGATATATGGATTCGGGCACGGGTTAAGCTATAGTAGTTTCACTTACAATATCGTCTCAGCGCCAAAAAAGTTAAGCTTATCAAAACCCTTCAAGGTAGATTTGAGTAAAAATGTACTACACCAACCAGGAGATGTACTTGACCATTTACACATTGATGAGGTAACGTCGTGTGAATCTTTGAGATTCTTGGTTGAAATCGCTGTGAAGAATAACGGAGACATGGATGGAGGCCATAGTGTGATGTTGTTCTCCAGAGTGCCAAAAGTTGTCAAGGGTGTTCCAGTACGACAGCTGATCGGATTTAACCGTGTGTATACGGTTTCAAACCAATATACTACAGCATCCATTCTAGTTGATCCCTGTACACATCTAAGCTTTGCAGATGAGCATGGGGAAAGGATATTGCCATTGGGTGAACATGTGTTAATGGTAGGAGATATACAACACTTTGTCTCAGTTGAAATTAATTAATGTAATTTATGTCAAAAAGACGCTTGAAATTTAGATTGTACATGATATGTGTGGATTAATATGCACATACAATACTTGGAAATAAAAATGATTCTTGATGAGCATTCTATTTTATGACACAGCATATTGTGAATTTGGAAAGATTTTCTGCTCATGCACATTTCAATTTGAATACTGCAGATTCAAAGAGCTCCACAAGAAAAAGGATGAAAATTGTTATTAAGAGAAGAAACTTAAGGCCGATACTATTTCGTTTTTAGTTTTTGATTATTGGTTTTTACTTTTTTGTGTTGGTGATAAAGGAGAAATACATGAGATATGATGGATCAAGAAGTGGATGATGGTGTGAAAGATGTAGAAGAAATTGGATATTGGCTGCGAACTCTCAATTTTTGATATTCGAATCTCTCAGATGCACCTGAATGAAACGGAAAATAGACAACACCAAGTAAACAACCAATCGTGGAGTACATGGCAAATAAAAAGGTACAAGGACCTCATGTTTTTCTGATAGAAGATGAACCGTCCTAAATGTTATAGTAAAATGTTGGCAAGGAAATGCAGTGACAAACCAGTGTTTCGATGCACAGAGAAATTATTTCTCTTCATTTCTTAGTTACCTGCCATGATATTTGTCAAGCGAAACTAGAATCTCATTATAATTCACCACATTAGACGACCAGGATGCATGCTCAAGACAATAAAAGGCACCCGCAACGTTGTCAAACTTGACCCCTTCAAGATCAACCCCGTCTTCTTCAAGATCAAGCTCATCTTCTTCACCATCAGTTCTTATAAAGTGATCGTGAACACACTCGTCTTCTTCTGCTGTGGGAAAATCCTTGCTTGAACCTTTCGCCACAACCATACGACTTTCCATATAGACTGGATAATAGTATCTGGTGATTTTGCCACCAACAACCACATTTTGAACAAAAAACTTAGACATCTTGAATTTTTAGATTTGCAATTGGGAATTATTATTGGCACTCCAAAAATCTCATTCTACACTCTAAACTTTCTATATTTGGAAAGAAAAATACACTTGTGAGGAGTGTAGAATGAGATTTTTGGAGTGCCAATAACACTTCCCTTGCAATTATGACAAGTTTCAAAGTTGTGTGTTATTTTAGGAATTTAGGGTATTCTTTGTACCGCAATGAATTGTATAAGAAAGAACAATCAAATGCGCGAGGATCTGAAAAAATCATTCTCAACTTTGAGTCTTTTGTTATGAATATATATTTAATCAAGTATACAATTAAATAATCAAACGTACTTATCTGTTAGGGCACTACCATGGTTTGGACTAAGGTTTTTCACCCGTTGGATGGGTCTTTGAGTTGTTTTCCTCGTTCATTTTCGATGAAGCATTTGAGAATCCCAGAGCATATCTAGGAGTAGATATTGCATCCTCTTAGGAGTGTGATTACTTGTGGTGCATACAATCTCTAGATCATAGGAACTCCAAGAATATAGAAAACTTGGCTGATTCTATACCTGATTAGGTTTTCATATCTTGTGGAACAACCATGATCAATCTCAACGAGGCTCCAAAACAAGATGATAGTGGCATGACTAATCTGTTTGTGCAACTCCGAGATGGAAGCTTTTTAGTCCATGACCGGACTACGAAGGCAAACTTACTCCGATCCACTTTACTCAAGATAGTTGCAGAGGAAACCGAAGTAATATGTCGCTTGGACTTCTTCATGTGTAGGAATTTGGATCTATTACGGTCATGTGGTGTAGGAGTAGTTTGGATTCCTAAAATTCTTTTTCTTACTCCATATGCCCCTGTCATTTTCCATTACAAGCTAGTAGTGGATGAGACCAAGTATGGAGTTTTCACGCAGTGCTTTGCGAGAGATTCTAGATTTTAGCTCGTCAAAGTGGATTTGCATTGGTTGGAACCTAACCGTTAACTTGATCATGACTGTGTGTTCTGAACTCATAGGTTGTTGCGGATTGTTTGATATGAGTTCGAAGGAACAATCTTGAGGAATTCTGCAGAGAATTCCAACCTGCACTATGAGTGGTGAAACAACAATAACGTTGTCCATGTAACTCGAAATTGTGTTTTGTAAAATTTTATAGAAAGATTTCACGATGGTGTACGAAAAAAAATCTATTTCACTTTAAGGAAGTACAGTTTATCCTGTCGATTAACAGTGCTGCTACAATGTGCCAGTTGGGTTGCCTTGTGTTCAGCTTCTTTGCATGCTAGGTTTGATACCATTATGTCTTCCTAAAAATTCTGAAAAGGAAAGAACATTGTAGCTCTCTTCGTTTCTTTCCAAGCATATATGTCATGTCATTGGAAAAATCGGGAGGGGTGTGATATCCACACACCCTTTTTTACTTTTCACTTACGCTTTTAATTTTTCGGCCGTCGGATCAAATAAATTGAAGAAGATCAAAGGACGGAAATCAACAAGGGGTGTGTGGATAGCACACCCTAAATCGGAAAAGCTTTGAAATCTTCGTTTTTCCATAGTTGTGCAATTCTGACAGGAATGTAGCTTTGGTTGTCTTTGTTAAAAAAAATTGGAAGGATTGGTTGTGTAGAAAATTTTGAAAATTTGACACAACAATCTTTAGCATCTTAGTTTTTGTCCCTCCAACTGGTCTTGTGTCGAAATCATCCAGGAAGTCAATTTTCCATTGAAAATCATTCAAGTGCGCATAATGGGTTTTAGGCATGATTACATTGCCCCCAAAGCTTTGCGAGCACTTGCTCCAATCGGAATGCAGACGGACTCATATTAAGTTGCACGAAAAGCTGATTGTAGACTTCAAACGAAAGGCCTACGAGTCGAACTTATGATGAGGTATTTCGTCCACACAGAGCCAAACCTGCCTTTGCTTCCTAGCTTGGAAGCTCTTTGTGAACTAGGTCCATGTTTGTTACTTTTGGAATAAGCCAAGTTCGGTTGCGTTATTATGTGCCTTGTGTGCTAAGCAAATCTTTCCGGACTAACCATTTAGTCGGAGCTTGCAACGAATAGCACCTTGTTTTGATCCAATTCAGGGATTCTTTGGCATAGACAAGCTGCGAGTCTCTGCTAGGCGGAGTTGTCATGTGCTCCGAATGAGATGCCCTAGTTCATTGCTTTTTGGGTCAAACGCGGAGCTGCGTTGTAGAATTGTCATGGTTCGTTGTTTAGTTCGAAGCTTCAAAGAACTCGAGACGGAACTCTAGAGTTGAACTTTAGGACTTTTTCTAAGGTTGACTTTTCCCCAATGAATTTCTTCCCGTGATGACTTCATTATACTCGTCAGAATGGTGTTGGCCTGAGTTATTCCAATGCTGCATGATCAGAAAGAAAAAAAAAAAAAAAAGGAATGTGCAATCAACACATATCCATTTCGCAAATCTATAACAAGTAGTCAGACAGTGCTCCTAGTTGTTTCATGTTAAAGTGTTTTAAACTTTCAAAACAGTTGCGATATTGGAAGAAAATAAACAAAGGTATTAGAAACCCTCATTTTTGTGTTTGTTGGAAAACCCAATCCTTGATCATGGACAATAGCAACAACAAGTCCATTAAAAAAGCATTCTTCATGTGAGTCACTAGAATTGGTGGTTGTTATGAACCGCAAGAGATTTCCATTTTAGAGCATCAGTGAAACCCCGTCTTTAGGATTTTCTGGCTTTATCGTCGCTCGTGGTAAAAGACGCTGACAAGGGCAACATGAGTTTAGCTCTCAATGAGAGCATCAATTGTTGGAACCAAATTTGCGCGCATCCGCCGACGGAGGCGAGATCCAATCAGAATTTGCCCATGATCTTTCCCGAGAGGAGAATGGGATTGATTGGGCAGTGTAGTTGAATCCAGATTGGACTACATACGTATGTCCGGGAAAGAGAATCAAACCACCGATGTAGTTCTAAAGAAGAATGGTGTGATGTGTGCGAAACCACGAAACATCCTTGATGAATAGCCTATGGCAGGGCGTTAAGAAGATGATTCCCCATGGATATGTCTATGCGTAGACGGTGGCGTATATGCACGATGAGACTCTATTAGACATAGAGAGAATATGTGTGTAGTAGTTTTATAGAGAAGATGAAGAATTGTCCATGATAAATGCCCAGGCTAGAGTATTTATAGAGAACCTAAGAATCCTTGTAGGGAGAGTAATCCCATTGGGAGTTTATAAGAGATGCCAGAGGCTCGCTCGGATGGGCTACTATACCATACCTTTTGACAGAAAACTTTCTAGGAGGAAATCTAGGATAAGATATCCAATCCTCCTAGGATTACAATTATGTTGTCTAACCCCTAGCCCCAAGATATATTAATTTGACTTGACTTAGGGCTTTCTTACGTGTGAGATAAGTAATATCTTCGATGGGCTTAAGTCTAGTATGTTGGACTAAGGTTGTAGACTATGCTTCATGGCCACATGCAATCCGGTCCTTCTTACCACCCGAGGTGCCACGTGTCAAGAGCCCAGAAGATCATCTCAAAATGTTCATTCAACGACCTTAATTGCACTGACCAATAACGTAATATTGAGTGCATACAGTAACATTATAGCAAACATAGCTCGAACCAACTAATACACAACTTCAAAAACAGTTTTTGCTTTGCTAGTAACAAGGAAACTTCAAACTTGCAAATTGTCAATTACCCTATCCACCTTTTTTTTATATTTAAATTTAAATACTCTTGAGCCTCAAATTGGCTGGCAGAGAATAAGGGTGCTCCTATACTATGCCAAAGTTCTTAAACCACTTCATTAGGAATATATTCTCACTTATTTTTGTTTTTATTGTTTTGTTATCGAGATAATCTTTATATAATAATTTATAATATGAAATTCCATCACAAACTAATTGGTGACAGTACACTATCTTCTATTATTTCAAAGAGTCTAGGGTTTATACATATAGTTTAATATCTTAATAGATAGAATGTTGTGTTTTTACCTATGTGTCTCAAGTTCAAAATGATTTCTTATCCTCTAAATTATTGTAATACTTTCAAATCATCCCCACTCTCCTTAATAATAATTTTTTTTTTAAATGTCTATGGTTTATTTACTGTTTAAACACGTACACTCAAATGGAGATAGAACTTATTCCTCTAAAAGGCAATCTATTTGAAAATTCCAAAACGCGTGACCGAAAGCAGAATAAAGCCTGCAATTGAACAAGAAGGCTTTTTCTGGGGAAATAAACGATTCATTCCAACTGGATCATTCCACATCGCATGTTCGTTTAGAATTTTGGACTAAAAATAATAATTCCTTCACATTCTTCCTGATAAAGACTGCAGTATAATAATATCATTTCATCGTATGCGGTTGGTATAAAGCCTTCGCTGTTTTCACATTTGGAGGAGTTGTTGTGTTAAAATTGTTATCTTATAATTCTAACAATCGAAGGGTTTTTTTTTTTTTTTTTCAAAAAGTAAACTGATATTTAATAATCAAAGACGACTTGATACATTGACATCAGATAAACAACACGTCGCCCCGCATGAATAACCATCGACCATAGAAAAAAGTTCTTTACCATTGCCACCACGTCATCCCCCACAACCTCCCAAAACTTATGGTAGAAGCCACTACTAAGGGGTGATTTGGGAGTGAGGTGCTTAAAAAAAAAGCACCCATGAAAAAAAGCTGTGAGGGTTTTAGGTGTTTGGTAAACTGAAAAAAAAAGGCTATTTTGGAAGCTGCTGTGAGAATAAGCTGAAATCAAAGGAAAAAGCTGAAGCTGCTATTTGCAGCTTTGGAAAACTGGTTTTTTTTCAAAGCACACGGAGCTATAGTGCTCCTTTAATGAAAAGACCCACTATTAGACTGCTTTTTTTTCTTTCCAAAAACACTTTTACAAAAAAGTTTACCAAACACTCTATTGATTTATTTCGCAGCCACTTATTCTCACATCACAGCCGCTTATTCTCACAGCAGTTTTTTTTCAAAGCACAGCAATACCAAACCAGCCCTAAAATCATCCGGAGCCGGAGACTTAGGGGTGGTTTGGGAGTGAGGTGCTTAAAAAAAAGCACCTATGAAAAAAAACTGTGAGGGTTTTAGGTGTTTGGTAAACTAAAAAAAAAGGGCTTATTTTGGAAACTGCTGTGAGAATAAGCTGAAATCAAAGGAAAAAGCTGAAGCAGCTATTTGCAGCTTTGGAAAACTGGCTTTTTTTCAAAGCACACTGAGCTACAGTGCTCCTTTAATGAAAAGATTCACTATCATACTACTTTTTTTTCCAAAAGCACTTTTACAAAAAAGTTTACCAAACACTCTGCTGATTTATTTCACAACCGCTTATTCTCATAGCACAGCCGCTTATTCTCACAGCAGCTTTTTTTCAAAGCACAGCAATACCAAACCAGCCCTTAGTATGGTTAATTTGAAAAACAGCCTCCTTTATCTTTTCCTCATGAACCGGACCAATAAGATCAGCATTATCCTCCTCCCCCACTTGACTCTTTGCGCCTTAGTAGCTTCGCCTCTGCTTCATTCCACACGGCGGATCATACATAAATCCATTTTTTCCCACCGCCGAGGGCTCGGTTCCGTATGCAAAAGTAGAGCATGGTTGGATCCTTCCAACTTGCAGCACAACGTGCTGCACTTTTGCTTCCGGATATGCCTGCCTCAGATGCTAACTTAAGCCTGATCCAAGCGTTCTTGAACTAGCTAGTCATTTCTCCAAGTAAAGTCTTCGTATGCAGAAGTAAAGTCATTTCTCCAAGCAAAGTCTTCGCATGGACCCAGCTAGCCTCGTATTCCCACCCTTTCGTATGCAGAAGTAAACATTTGTCCTCACATGAGCGGGCTTCTCGTGCCAAGAATAAAAACTAGCTAGCACTCCTCTTTCAGGATAAAAAGAAAAAAGGAAAAAAAAGAATAAGCACTCTAAAATAGTAAATTTTGGAGGGAATGAAAACATTTTTTTTTTTTTTTTGTCGAAGGAATGAAAACAATTAAAATGGTTTCAATTTCACATACGGGTGGCAAATCACAGGGACTCGCGGAAGGACAAAGCAAGAACACATTCGAGTACGTAAGGATCAAAGGAATTGGACGTAAGGATCCCTAGTTTTTATGAGGTTCTAAGGAAGCTCGGAGAAGAAGAATCAAAGGAATTGGACGTAAGGATCCCTAGTTTTTCTAATCCCCGAATTGGTCACTATTCATTAACTTTTAAACCCTTAAGCTTTTGTGAATTTTAGGACCATAGCAAGCTCAAGGAGGTTCTCACGAGCTTCGGGGTACTTCGTTGGTAGAATTTGGACGTCGGAGGACTGAGAACGAAGTTTTTCATATTTGGCCGGAACTTTCGAGGCTTTTTCCGGTGAATCCCCGACAAGTTAGGGGTCGAGACAGGTATGGATTTGTTTATCTCGTCGAGATCTTCATTTTGATATAAAGAACGTTGAAAATAGTGAAGAAATGAGTAAGTTAGGGCAATTTGAAAATAACCCAGAAATCGGCGACTTTTTCGTCGCCTGCGAAACCAGTCCGGCGTCTGGAGGTAGGGGATGACGCGCGTGGGGGCGCGTAGCACCGTGCCTCTCCCGTCACGTGGGGGCGTGTGCTACGTTGGAAAATTTTTCTAAAAATATCTTGACGTCCGTGACGTCGAGTAGGTCACTATGGTATATTCATATACCCAAATTGAGCATCGTATGAGAAGTTATTACGTATTGTTGGTTATGTGTTTTAAATAACGTTTTTATAGTTGTTTCGCATATAGGTGAGACCTATCCCGAGGACGAGCGCGTTCAAGGGCGTCACGTGGGTTACGACCCTTCGACTTACCAGTGAGTGGGCAGTTATTTTCTGTTTATACCTATATACAATGGCGGAGCCAAGTTAAGGGCTGCCCTGGGCTGTAGCCTAGGTAGCTTGTGGTGAAAAATAAAATTTTACATGTAATTTTGATTGATTTTCGAATGTAGCCCACAAAATATTTAGTCGCTAATTCGAATTCTCTAGGTTTAACTATATAAAATTATATAATACAGTTTGCAAACCATCTCTTTTTCTTACATTATTTTTCTCATCGCTTCTTGTACATGTACAAATTTGGATTTGTTTAATTTTAATACGTTTTTGGCTCACCTTGTGAAATTTTTTAAGCTTGCTGATACTATGAGAAATAGGGTATCAAGTTTCTTTATTTAAAAAGATTTAAAATTTTAAACTAGCCCACCCGGTAAAAAATTCCTAGCTCCGCTATTGCCTATATACTGATTTTCCAAGAAATTGAATTTAAATGAAAGTATGTTTTAAAATGCCATGCATACATAAAATATGAAATATATGAATTAGTATTTGATGCATATATATGAAATGGTGTTGTGGACGCACATGTGAGTATCAGGTGAGTTTTATGTTGTTCATGTGAATTATTGATGATATGAATTATGTTGAGAGCTCAAACCTGCACCCCTGGTGTTAGTGCTTATATTATTCACCCCTCACCACACGCTCACCTTGGATCCAAGTAGGTGCATGTCGTACAGATCACTAGAGGTGGTTCCGACATGTCGTACAGACCATTAGAGGTGGTTCCGACCTGTAGGTGACTTGAGATTATTATACAGCTGTTGATGAGAGAAGCACTAGAGCGTATTCTTACACCATTCTTGTCGTACAGACTACTTCAGGTAGTTCCGATTTATATGCAGAGTAGCATCGTACAGGTCATAGTTGGTGACTCTGGTTGGATTGGATATTGAGCTATAGAATTAACCGTACATGACAGCTGCAGGGTCTCCGGTTGATTCCTTATTTCACCTGTTATATTGTTGCATCCTTATTATGTTTTGATGCATAGCATGGCATATATTTTCCTGAATAGTGTTAAAGACTTGTGATTTGAGTTATTTGCTGTTATATATGGTTATATATATACTATTTTCTGGGAAAGTATACAGGTTTTACAACGAGGGTTAGAAATGTTATTAAATGAAATATTTTCGAAAAGCTTTGTTTTACTGACCTACTCAATCTTGTTTTGCGCCCCTCCAGGTTCTAGTTAGCAACGTTGGTGGCTCACGAGGATTCCTATGGCGTTCTGACAGACTACTTAAATGTAGGACTCACCTTCGGGTGTTGTAATTTAGTAATTGTCCTACTTGACTGCACTTAGTACTTATGCTCTGATTATGTGTGTTTCACACTTAAACTCACTCTAGCATGTTAGTTGGATATTATTGCTAGTAGTTGGTTTTTATTCCTTCGTATTTCTTTTACCTTTTGCTTCCGCATCGCACTTTTGGTTACGTCACGCCCACGTGACGGCCATCACGCCTTAATTCTAGGATCAGGGTGTGTCAGTTTGATATCAGAGCCTAGGTTGCAGTTTTGTATAAATTGTGAATGCTCTAATGATCTTTTGGTGTCTTCTGTCAGAACTATGCCACCTCGTAGGGAACCACGTCGTGCTTCTGAGCCTAATTTCCCTGACATAACTCAATTAGGGGAAGCGATGGCCCATGCCTTTCAGACTGCAATCCGTCCTCCTCAGAGAACACCCCTCGAGACTATGTACAATCTGAAATTATACCGTTTCATGGGTAATGAGGGTCATGAAGGGGCAGAAAAGTGGTTAGACCATATTGAGAAGACCTTTCAGGTGATGCTGAGTCAATGGAATCTTCCTGCTAGTAGATGGGTCGAGACCACTACATGGTTTTTAGGACGAGAGCCAGTAGCTTGGTGGGTAAATCAAACTCAGTTTATGTCACCTGAAGCAGCAACGAATTGGGAAGTATTCAAAGAGAATTTTAAGAAAAGATTTGTTCCCCCGGAGTACATTGATCGTAAGAAGCATGAGTTCACTCAATTGATGCAAAAGAATATGTCGGCGCATGAGTATTATAGGAAGTTTACAGACTTATCCCGCTATGATCCTGATACAGCTAGCAATCAAGTAGAGATGCTTCGCCGTTTTAAGCAGGGAACTAAGAGGAAATGGCGGACGTTTGCTAGTGCGATTCTTTACACCACTTACCATGAGTTTTCTGAGATTTTGGTTCGGATGGAGGATTCCGAAAACCTTCATAGTAATAGTGAGGAAGATGAAAATAAGAATGATAATCAGAGGAAAGATGACAGGGGTAAAGGTATCTCCACTCAGGGACCCCGTAAGACACATAATTTCAAGAGAAGTGGAGCAAGCTCGAGTTCTTCTAGCGGAGGATTTAGCGTCACAGGCCCGAGGAGAGGTGAAAGATTTGCTTATGGACCCAGGTTTCAGAGACAGAGAGACTTTGGTGGTGCTGGTGGTTCAGGTCCTCCGTTGTGCCGCCGTTGTAATTCCAGACATCATGGAGAGTGTAGAAGAAGTGGCGGTGGTTGCTACACTTGTGGACAGTTGGGACATAGAGCTGCACAGTGTCCCCATAGTCAGCAGAGGCCTCAGCAGTCTGTTATGCCACCTCCAGCGCCGATTCAGCAGAACTTTGGATCAGGCAGTTATGGTCAGACGGGTCGTGGTGGTGCTTACCACTATCAGGGTGATGCTGCTCCGTATGCTTCCGGACAGTATCAGTATTCCTAGGATCCTTATTTTCAGACTGGGTATTCCCAAGATTCTGGAGGTTATACTTCATATCCTTCCATGCCAGCTAGCGGATCTCAGTGGCATCAGGGAGGTCAGCCTCGACAGGGAGAGGTTGCTGCTAGCAGTGCAGGACCGTCTAGGCAGTCTAGCCAGACAGGACAAGGACGTACTTCTCAGGGGCGAGGTAATCAAGGTAATAGAGATCATGGAGGACGACAGCAAGCTCATGGACGTGTTAATCACATCTCACTGCAAGATGCTCAGAACCATCCAGATTTGATTATGGGTACGTTAAACATCCTTGGTCACTTTGCTAGAGTTTTGATTGATTGTGGTGCTACACATTCTGTGATTTCTCATACATTTGCTCAAATGACACAACCTCACCCTACACCTCTAGGATTTGATTTAGAGTTTGCTATGCCTAGATGGGACAAATGTTATGTTGATAGTGTTTATCCAGGGTGTCCAGTGATGGTAGATGGTGTAGTTATGCCAGCTAATCTTATCACGTTAGATATTGTGGATTTTGATGTGATTTTAGGGGCAGATTGGTTGCATTACAATCGTGCCCATATAGATTGTTACGGGAAATCAGTTACTTTTCATCGTCCTGGATTACCAGAGGTTACTTTTGTGGGTGAAAGAAGTGGGGTGAGACATGATGTTATTTCTACCATGAGAGCAAAGAAGTTGTTATGAAAAGGTTGTCAAGGATACTTAGCACATGTGGTGTTAAATGATGTTGTTCCTAGCAGTGTGGAGGAAGTTGGAGTAGTCAGGCATTATCCTGATGTATTTCCAGATGATTTGCCTGGATTGCTGCCAGACAGAGATGTGGAATTTTCAATTGATTTGCTTCCAAGTATGGATCCTATATCTTTGACTCCATATAGAATGGCTCCAGCTGAATTGAGAGAGTTGAAAATTCAGTTACAAGAATTAACTGATAAAGGTTTCATTCAACCTAGTACTTCACCTTGGGGAGCTCCGGTGTTGTTTGTAAGAAAGAAAGATGGAACTTTGAGATTATGTATTGATTACAGGCAATTGAATCGGGTAACGATTAAAAACCGTTATCCATTGCCTCATATCGATGATTTGTTTGATCAACTTAAATGTGCATGTGTGTTCTCTAAGATTGATTTGAGATCTGGCTATTATCAGTTGAAGATTAAAGATGAAGATGTACCTAAAACGGCTTTCAGAACCCGTTATGGACATTATGAGTTTTTGGTGATGCCATTTGGATTGACTAATGCACCTGCAGCTTTCATGAGGTTAATGAATGAAGTATTCCAGCAATATCTTGATAGGTTTGTCATTGTTTTTATTGATAATATTCGGGTATACTCTAAGTTAAAAGCAGATCATATTCGACATCTTAACTTGGTATTAAAGAAATTGAGGGAACATCGGTTGTATGCCAAGTTTAGCAAATGCCAGTTTTGGTTGACTCAAGTGGCATTTTTGGGACATGTAGTATCGGCACAAGGAATTCAAGTAGATCCTCAAAAGATAGCAGCAGTGGAGAATTGGGAACAACCACGAACCGTCACTGAGGTACGGAGTTTTCTTGGTCTAGCAGGTTATTATCGACGGTTTGTTCAAGATTTTTCTATGATTGCTTTACCACTAACGAAGTTAACCAGGAAGGATGTTAAGTTCGAGTGGGACGAGAATTGTGAGCAAAGTTTCCAGCAGCTGAAACATTGCCTCACTCATGCTCCAGTGTTGGTACTTCCTGACGATAGTGGTAACTTTGAGATTTACAGTGATGCTTCCTTGAATGATGTTTCTCGACAGTTGAAGATTCATGAAAGGAATTATCCTACTCACGATCTTGAGTTGGCAGCCATTGTCTTTGCTTTGAAGATTTGGAGGCATTATCTCTATGGTGAGAAATGAAAGATCTTCACAGATCATAAGAGTCTTCAGTATCTTTTTACTCAGCATGATCTTAATCTTCGTCAACGAAGGTGGATGGAGTTACTAATTGATTATGACTGCACTATTGAGTATCATCCGGGTCGTGCAAATGTGGTAGCTGATGCACTGAGTAGGAAACCTCAAGGTCGACTTAATGCTTTGTATGCTTGTCGTGTTCCTCTTCTTACAGATTTGAGAGCAACTGGAGTTAAATTGGAGATAGAAGAGCGAAGATAAGCTTTTATTGCTAGTTTCCAAGTCAAGCCAGTTTTGGTCGATCGTGTACTTGCAGCTTAGATGGTTGATGAAGAGATTCAAGAAATGATCCGATTGAGAAATGAAGGGAAAAAGAAAGACCTCAGGATTCGAGAATCGGATGGCATGCTTATGCAAGAGAGCAGAATGTATGTGCCGAATAACGAGGAATTATAGAAAGAAATTTTGGATGAAGCACATTGTTCGGCTTATGCGATACATCCAGGAGGAACTAGGATGTACCATACAATTCGACCATTTTATTATAGGTCGAGTATGAAAAGGGAAATTGCAGAATATGTAAGTAGGTGTATTGTTTGTCAACAAGTCAAAGCAGAAAGAAAGAAACCTTTTGGACGGATGCAACCACTTCCTGTTCCTCAGTGGAAATGGGAAAATATAACTATGGATTTTGTGTATAAGCTTCCACATACACAGAATGTATTTGATGGCGTTTGGGTGGTTGTAGATCGGCTTACCAAGTCAACACACTTCATTCCAGTGAGGGAAAAGTATCCCCTGAATAAATTGGCTAAGTTGTTCATCACGAAGATTGTGAAGTATCATGGAGTTCCAGTGAATATTTTTCTGATCGAGATCCAAGATTTACTTCTAAGTTTTGGATAGCTTTTCAGGAAGCTCTTGGTACGAAATTGCTTTACAACACTGCTTATCATCCTCAAACAGATGGACAATCAGAGAGGACTATTCAGACATTAGAGGATATATTGAGATCTTCAGTGTTGCAGTTTGGTGATTCTTGGCATGATCGCCTAGACTTAATGGAATTTGCCTACAATAATAGTTTTCATTCGAGCATTGGTATGTCACAATTTGAGGCACTTTATGGTAGAGCTTTTCGTACGCCATTGTGTTGGTCAGAGGTTGGCGAAAGAGTGCTAGAGGGCCCAGAAATTGTGGATGAGACTACTCAAAATGTTCAGGTGATTAAGTCTAACCTGAAAGCAGCCCAGGATCGACAAAAGAGTTTAGCAGATAGACATGCCACTGATCGAGTATATGATGTGGGTAATTTGGTATTCTTGAAATTGTCACCTTGGAAAGAAAGGCAAGCTAAGTCCTAGGTACATAGGACCTTATGAGATCTCTGAAAGGATTGGTGAAGTTGCTTACAGATTGTAGTTGCCTCCGGAGTTATCTAAGGTACATAATGTGTTTCATGTCTCGATGCTTCGACATTATGTTTCAGATCCTTCACATGTGATTCCTCATCAACCTTTGGAGATTAATCCAGATTTGACGTATGATGAGGAACCAGTGACTATCTTGGATTGGAAAGACAAGGTTCTAAGGAATAAGACAGTGAGCTTGGTAAAAGTATTGTGGAGGAACCACTCAGCAGAAGAAGCTACTTGGGAAACAGAAGATCGAATGAGAGAGATGTATCCAAGGTTGTTTTATGAGTATTAGAGGATTGAGTGTTGTATGAATTTCGAGGACGAATTTCTATAAGGAGGGTAGATTGTCACAGCCCGTCCCGAAATTACATTTATCGTTGATGTGAATTGACGGAATTACCCTTAAAGGTTGCTAAGGTATGTGTGACTTATTTATTTGAATAATGTATACTCTCCTAAGTTCTTGGAAAATAAATTAAGTGGATTAAAATTGTATACATTTTTGTGTGGTTAGGGACTTAAAGAAAATTGGATTGTGGTTTGTTTTGGTTGGACCACACACACACGGGACACAGACCCTCACCCCGTGCTCTCTTTCTCCTCCCTCTCAGTTCACTCTCTCTCTCTCCTTTCGAACTTGTACGGACAAGAACCAAACCCCTCTCAAAACTTCGCAGATCGACGTCAAAAAGGTGAGTTCCTTCATCCTTGCAACCTCCTGAGTTGATTGGTACTACTTTTAGAACTTAGAACCTTCGAAAACTCCTGAAATCCGAACCCCCAGTTTTGAGTACTGTTCATGTGGACATAAATATGGTTGGTTCAGGGAATTTGAAGCTCTTAGGAAGCTTTGTGAGGTTCTAAGGAAGCTCGGAGAAGAATAATCAAAGGAATTGGACGTAAGGATCCCTAGTTTTTCTAATCCCCGAATTGGTCACTATTCATGAACTTTTAAACCCTTAAGCTTTTGTGAATTTTAGGACCATAGCAAGCTCAAGGAGGTTCTCACGAGCTTCGGGGTACTTCGTTGGTAGAATTTGGACGTCGGAGGATTGAGAACAAAGTTTTTCATATTTAGCCGGAACTTTTGAGGCTTTTTCCGGTGAATCCCCGATAAGTTATGGGTCGAGACAGGTATGGATTTGTTTATCTCGTCGAGATCTTCATTTTGATATAAAGAACGTTGAAAATAGTGAAGAAATGAGTAAGTTAGGGCAATTTGAAAATAACCCAGAAACCGGCGACTTTTCCGTCGCCGGCGAAACCAGTTCGGCGTCTGGAGGTAGCGAATGATGCGCGTGGGGGCGCGTGCTGCGTTGGAATTTTTTTCTAAAAATATCTCGACGTCCGTGACGTCGAGTAGGTCACTGTGGTATATTCATATACCCAAATTGAGCATCATATGAAAAGTTATTACGTATTGTTGGTTATGTGTTTTAAATAACGTTTTTATAGTTGTTTCGCATATAGGTGAGACCTATCCCGAGGACGAGCGCGTTCAAGGGCGTCACGGGGGTTACGACCCTTCGACTTACCAGTGAGTGGGCAGTTATTTTCTGTTTATACCTATATACTACTGATTTTCCCAAAAATTGAATTTAAATGAAAGTATGTTTTAAAATGCCATGCATACATAAAATATGAAATATATGAATTAGTATTTGATGCATATATATGAAATGGTGCTGTGGACGCACATGTGAGTTTTATGGTGTTCATGTGAATTATTGATGATATGAATTGTGTTGAGAGCTCATAACATGCACCCCTGGTGTTAGTGCTTATATTATTCACCCCGCACCACACGCTTACCTTGGATCCAAGTAGGTGCATGTCGTACAGATCACTAGAGGTGGTTCCGACATGTCGTACAGACCATTAGAAGTGGTTCCGACCTGTAGGTGACTTTAGATTATTATACAGCTGTTGATGAGAGAAACACTAGAGCGTATTCTTACACCATTCTTGTCGTACAGACTACTTCAGGTAGTTCCGATTTATGTGCAGAGTAGCGCCGTACAGGTCATAGTTGGTGACTTCGGTTGGATTGGATATTGAGCTATAGAATTAACCGTACAGGACAGCTGCAGGGTCTCCGGTTGATTCCTTATTTCACCTGTTATATTGTTGCATCCTTATTATGTTTTGATGCATAGCATGGCATATATTTTCCTGAATAGTGTTAAAGACTTGTGATTTGAGTTATTTGCTGTTATATATGGTTATATATATACTATTTTCTTGGAAAGTATACAGGTTTTACAACGAGGGGTTAGAAATGTTATTAAATGAAATATTTTCAAAAAGCTTTGTTTTACTGACCCACTCAATCTTGTTTTGCGCCCCCTTCAGGTTCTAGTTAGCAGCGTTGGTGGCTCACGAGGATTCCTACGGCGTTCTGACAGACTACTTAAATGTAGGACTCACCTTCGGGTGTTGTAATTTAGTAATGGTCCTACTTGACTGCACTTAGTACTTATGCTCTGATTACGTGTGTTTCAGACTTAAACTCACTCTAGCATGTTAGTTGGATATTATTGCTAGTAGTTGGTTTTTATTCCTTCGTATTTCTTTTACCTTTTGCTTCCGCATCGCACTTTTGGTTACGTCACGCCCACGTGACGCCCAGCACGCCTTGATTCTAGGATCGGGGTGTGTCAATTGATATTCTTCAATTCATTTAATCTGATGGAAGAAAATTAAAAAGAGTGTGCAAAAAGTAAAAAATTGTGTGTAAATAACTCAACCCTATCTTTTCTACGGGGCAATATTTTTCCTATTTTTAACTACTTTGATTTAAAATAAAAAAAATCAAACTTGATGTAACAGACAAATATACTATATCAAGCGATATAAACCACGCGTGAATAATAATTTGATTCAAGTTCTTAATAACATTAAAACATAAGAAAAATAATATAGGAGTGCCCGAATCATATCCTGTGGGATATCAAGAAAAGAAAGAAAGAGGAGAGACAGGAACGTTGAGTGGGTGGAAAGGAAATTAAAGTGCATTAAAAGTGATGCCTTCAATTTCCGTATATATATAAAAAAAAAAAAAAAAAGTGTGTGTGGTTTGAAACCAGACCCTTTTCCACATTTTACTTATCATTACTATAAAAGCAATAGAAACCAGAGTTTTTCCTTCCCATAACTCTCAGTTCGCCATCTCCTGAGTCTGCCCTTCCTTTCAGTCCAGAAGCTTGAGTCCGTCTCCGTCACCGTTTAGCAGAAATGGCCGACCAAAAATATGGTTATCCCTACCCTGCTCAAGGGGGTTATCCCCCTCAAGGAGGTATTTTCTTAACTAATTTCACCTTTTTATGTACCAAAAAAAGTTTATTTCAGTTGCTTTTTTCAGGTTATCAATTTGCGCCTTCTCTTTGTTGCCCTTTGTTGGTCTCAAAACTCAACTCTCTCCCCTGGTTTTAACTATATATAAGTTTTCTTTTTTGCTCTTAATTTGTAGCTGATCAACTGTGAGTGTGCTTTTGTATTTCTTAACAGGGAATTAGTATGTAATTAATTATAAATATTAGTTTCCTAATAACAATCTTCTATGTCACTGTATGTGATGGATTCTTGTTTGAGTATAGTTTAAGCTAGTGTTATTAGCGCTCCAAAATAGCTCACTAGTTTAGTTATTTTTTAATTTACTTGTAAACTTTTGTTTCAAGTTTTAATTTTAATTTTGTTGGGCAATCTTGTAGGTTATTACCAAGGCCCTCCAGTAGTGGCACCTCCACAGTATGCTGCTCCTCCACCCAGGAGAGAACCAGGTTTCCTCGAGGGATGGTAATTAAACTTTCTCAACTATCTCTTATCTAACATGAAATTCTTTTTTTTTTTTTTTTTTTTTTTTTTTTCTGGTTAGTTTCCTTTTCTTTCACAATTAAAATCTAATTTCTTTATATGTTATATCTAGTTGATGATGATCTATTTTTGCGTTTGTTGTTTGGATGTGGTGTCAACAGTCTTGCGGCTTTGTGTTGCTGCTGCCTAATTGACGAGTGTTGCTGCGATCCTTCTATCCTCTGTTTCTTTTAGAATTAATATGTATCCATTGGATAATTCCACTACCATATATTGTTGTATAAGTGTAATGCTTCTTGATTGATAATTTTATTTAATTCGGTAGAATTTATGTACAAGACTACTAGTTGTTTCTGTTCTGCAATCTATGTGTGGTATCCAAAATAGTTATATATCTTCTTCATTCACCAGTTCAGCCAATATTAGATAGACAGATGCTAATACAACATCAATACTGACATCGTAGCACAGAATGAGGAGAAATTTTTTATTGTGAAGGGAATACGGCGTGTTTTTATATAAGTGGTGGAAAATTTTATTTTTTAAGTTATTAACTTTTCAACACACATATCCCACCATTTGTATAATGACACGTGGTGTACCATCTCGTGTGTCGGTCACACTAAAAAATCTCTCCAGAATGAGGTGTTAGGGTTTAGGGCTAAAGTTTTTATACACTTATAGTCGTTGGCTAATGATAATGCTTAATTTTAGCTAGCTCACAATGTGCCACCAATGTCAATGACTATTGTTGTTTTTGGAAGGTAATTCTCTCTTTTTGTTAGTTTCTCAGACACTCATTTTTAGTTTTGTCTTGTGACAATCTTGATTAAACAAGTGTACGCAAAAAGCTGAAAAAAAATGTTTATTAATTCTCTTATTTTTCTTGTTGGAGTGAAATATTGAATCTTATGATACATTTAACTTTTATAACATGAAAGGGATGCGCATGTCACATATATATAATGTTCACTTGATGATGATGCCCCAAGTGATTGACGTTTCACTCGCATGTATGAACAAAGTAAATGACGGAGGTAGAACATAAAAATTCAAAACCAATTTGTTTACTTCTTGGACTAGCTAGCATTTGCAATGATGTAAGTGAGGACACGTAAGTCCCCACATTTTGAATTTTGGATCACAAGCTGACAAGGCGATGGACCTTCACCAGTTGTCCTCCAAGACCTTCAAAACCGCGTGGGGCTGGATTGATGAATTTTAAAGACGACGATGGATTTCTCTACGTTTTATTACGATAAATGATAAGTAAAAGAAGATAGCCAATGATGGCCCCCTCAAACGGTGGAGTCGTGGCATGATTGCAGCGAAAATTCTAAATGCTTAGGTGTATGACATGCCTTAAAACAATAATTGAGCGGTAACAAATGCTTAGAGGTATGATATACGGCTAGAATAATGATTGTGCGGTCAAATATTATAATGAATAGAGCAATAATATTATTTTTTCTTCCTGAACGATCACATGATTAAAACTCTCACATTTTCTACAAAACTACTTCATAAGCTAGAAAACATCATCATGGAATGATAATTCAAGACATGATAATTTTCTTGGACAAGGATTGTCTGCCCTCCATTTCCAGTGCCCTCCCCGTGCCCTCCTATTTGTATGGTCACGGTTAAGTCACGTCAACATTTTATGTTACTATTTATTTTTATCTTATTATATCTATAAAAAAAATAATATAAAATGTTGACATGGCTTAACCGTGACTACACAAAACAGGAGGGCACGAAGAGGGCACCGGAAGTGGAGGGCAGACAATCCTTGTCCAATTTTCTTTGCATCACAATTTAAAGATTCATGATTGGATGGACACTCATGTCAATATGGCTAATTGAAGACAGCACAACGAACCTAGTCTAGAGAAACATTTGAACATAAAAAATAGGAAAGTGATGTTTTTTTTAGGAAGTCCTGGGGATTGATGCCAATCGACTAAGGAATTAGAAGTAAACTATATGAACACTACAAAGGCGCGTAGAAGTGATTTATAAATGAGTAGCTCCTTCTGAGTAGGTATTTACAAATCACTCTCATATACCTTTATATATGATGTAATTCTAATCCCTCCTATCTAACATTTTGTGATTTATTACTTACTAACCTAACTTCAATTCCTTGGGATTTGGAAATTTCTCCTATGAACATATCTCAAAATAAAATTCTGAAGTATTTAGGGTCAAAGTTCTAAAACACGATAGGCGCTAGTCGGGCGGCGGGCTGGCGTCTAGTGCCTCGGCGGCTAGGCGAGATCTAGGTGGGCGCTTAGGCGGATTTAGATAAATTTCTTATATATCTTGTAAATACGTACACTTAAAAAATTATACATGTATGAAATCCATGAATAAGATAATAAAATAATGATAAAATATAAAAAAAAGTATCTAACAAGTGTTCAAAATTTAAAAACACATTAAACATATATGCTATATAACTTAAGACATTTTAAATGATTATATCTTATTTTTTAAACATAAAAGTAAAAATCCCACCCAAAACGGGTCAGAAACCTATATAACAATTGAAAGTTGAGCCTGTTGAGGTCAGAAATCATAAAGAGACAATTATGAAGAGGTGCATGCATCCTTCCTTCCCCATTTCATAAAGCACCACGTGTGTGGTGTGACCCCTCCCCTCCACCCATAGTCCCCCATCACTCAAATCATCTTAGAGACTCCCAAACCATTTTGACAAAACCGGAAACTTTTCTTCTTTTTTATGTTTTCTTTATGTTTCCTCTTCTTCAGTTCTTCTTTTTTTTTCGTTTTCCTTCTGTAAATTCTTTCCTTTTTTTTTTTGGTTTCCTCTTCTTCTGTTTTGAGCTGTAAGTTCCTCTTCTTCGATGGATTTCAGAGAAAGAGAGAGTTACAACAGCTAAGAAAGTCGTGGTGCACAGAGAGAGGGAGTCGAAGCGGCGAGAAAGCTTTTGCGATTCTGAGTATGTGTTTGGAATTTCTTCCCAGGAAACCATTTCACTCCGCCTAGACCGTTATCTAGACAGCCGCCTAGACCGCCTAGGCCGCCTAAGAGTGCCTAGGCGGACCCCTAACAGCTCCCCGATTTTTCTTAACGATTTGGACCTAATTGGATCGGCACACCTACGCCCAGCGCCTAGGCGGCCGCCTAGACCACTTTTTAGAACACTGTTTAGGGTTAGTCTGCTTCAATCAATCCTATCTAACATTTAGGTCACCTATTCTTGTTTAGGATTGAGTCAATCACTATTTTGTACTTTTAAGGAGGGGTCATTCAAGAGAAATCTAGCAACTGTTATTGACCTTAATTAGTTGGAGAGAAATAATTCTCTCACCTTTAGTTGAAGAGAACAACAGTTTTTACTAATCGATGTTAGAAAATAAATATTCATTAGATATGAAATTATTTATTGACTAGAACAAAATTCCTATTTTGTTTAAGGGTTTACCTAGGTTTCTCTTAAAAAATAAAAAAATAAAAAATTGTAAGTGACCTTTATAGTAATGTACCCAAAAATATATATGGATACATTCTATTACAAAAAAAAAAAAAAAAACACATGGGTACATAATAGGAACAAAGAAAAAAGGAAACATGTCAAACTAAAAAAGAATTGTTGCAGTCCTATTAGATTAGGAATGTGATTGTGTAAATCCTAGTGTATCTAGGAATATCTCTTATATTCCTATTAGGAGTTGATTACCTATTAAGAGTTGTAATCCTAAAAGTGTAAGGAATTAACCTTCCCTACTACTATAAATAAAGGCACAATGGGGTGGAATAGAACACACCTCACAATTACGCATCTCTCTCTTCTCTCTACTATTGCCGCACCCTCTCTCTATGGCCTCATAATTGTTCAGTAAATTATGTCTACAACACGTTATCAGCACGCTCTTGACGCTGCGCTAACAAGAGAATTTATTCTTCAAGCAGGGGAGTATTATGTTTTAATCATTCTTTTTTATGATTAATTTATTATTTTATTGAATTGATATACATGTTATTGATTCAATTTAATTTTTCTATGTTGAACGTGATACAACACATTGGAGATGCAATTTCGGCTTTCCGAGAAGGATCTTCTACAAATTCAAAGGTTTTTATTGTTTTCTGCAAATCAGGTACGCTTAAAATAAAGTAAGATATTTGAAACGACCTTGAAGCATGAAAACATTCCCTATGATGCATGAACCCCCTATGTTTATATTTTCCTTTCGATATATATATTGTGTGTGTATATATATATATATATTTGTTTCATGCATTACGCAATTTTATTTGTTATGTGGAATTTTTGAGTCAATGTATATAAAATAAATTAGAAGCAAATTTTGGGTTTCCTAAACCCTAGGTTCAAATTTTTTTTGGGTAATCTTTGGCATCACCGTGGCAACACCACGACATCATCGTGGGATGGCGTCGACAAACTGGACCACCTGCACATCCCTTTTGGGCCTGCTATTCCACATCGGATCCAACCAAGCCTCGGCTTGGCTTACATGTCACACAGGCCTGAAAGCCCTGGTCCACCCGACCCCAAACCCACATGCCAGAAGCATGCTAGGCTTGTTCCCAAGCATGGGCCTGCAGCCCTGATCCCTTGTCTCGACCCACGCCAGCAAGCTGTCATGCTTGCTGGGCTTGTATTAGCCTTGGCCCGCAGTTTTTCAGCCAGCCCATGTGGCTGGACTTATCCCTTGGACCCATGGCTTGCAGCCTACTTTCGAGCACCTCTTTTGCTCACGGCACCCAACTCTATCCTTTGGGCTATGCTATTTTCGACTCGATAATATTATTATAATATTATTTTGATTCTACAATCAACCTCGTTTAGTCCCAATTTATTGAATTAATTAAAAGTGACTTGCCGTCCATTAATCCGATAATGAATCCAAAATTATTGACCTGAAGATCACTTTTGGACATTAACGATTCAATAATTTATTTTTATACTTTGAACTGTTGACATACTTTCGTAATAACGAAGCTCTCACACTTGAGTTCCCGAAGAAACTCAAATCCACTACACTTAGTTGTATATTGCATTCTGTAGCAGGAACCTCTCTTTTATGAACTAAACGTTCATAAACTAAATTGAACCTGTAGTTTCAAATTTAGTGCCTTTGAAACACGAAGTTTTCATAAAACAATACACCCATGAAAACTCGACGTTTTTCATGAAAACCATGTCTTAGAACTCGAATGTTCTAACTTTGATGCTTATGGATGATTCATTCCCATAGCACTAATCACAATCTTGTTCCCTCCAATTCAGTGGATTGTCGAACTGTCACAAGTTCGATTTTCCTAAATTGGACGCTTCTAATAGAAACCACTTTATGTGGGGTACAAGACGTGAATCTCAGAAACCATTGTAGCCAACAATGGCATGGAAGAGTTGAATAAGTCTCTGCTATGATCTTCATTCGAAGACTTATGGCTGAAGCATTACAAATGGAAATACCTCCCGAACGAGGATTCCATGGCTCTTTGGCTCGCTCCTATAAACCGTCTAATCATGAAAAACATTGCTTGAAGCACACCATGATTACGTCCATGAATGAGTACAATTCTAAAGTTTATAAATCCGATCGAATTTTGACTAAAGAATACTTTTCTCGTCCTTCCATATTTCTAACTCGCTCCTGAAGCAGTAGTGTAGAAAGTGGAAATTTACCAAATTATTGAATCTGATTACTACCACAAACGTGAAAGAAAGGTATGGCTTTATACCCAGTTCAGCTGGAGCCTATCGAATCCAATTCGGGGCCTGTCTTTCTCACAATCCAATTTTGAGTTTGTTTTTACAACATATGGTAGAATCAAGGCTTGTCAAGGTGTGGTATCATGCCCGAAGTATAATCCTTGGTACATAAGACCTAAAACTTAAAGAATAAGGGATAGTATTCCCAAACCTTAACTCTGCAGAATCTACTTTCGCCTCGATGAAATAGATCATTGGTTACGCACCTGTTCGTACCCCTACCAATGTTGTTGAGGAGTACCATTCTCATAGCCAACATGTGAGATTAATTTTGCTCCACCGAACATCGTTGGAAGAGCAGAATTTTGACATGGATGGCCTTGTTGGCCAAATCCCCTTAGTAAACCATTTACTTAGTGAACATTTTTCCGTGTTCTTGGGTTCAAGTTTGGTGTATGTTTTACTTATGGATAATCTTATTGATATTTTCCTCAAATATGAGTTAATTGAATCATGTTTCTTAATACATGCGACCAATTCAATTAAACAAGTGATTAGGTAGGAATGTGGGAAAGTTAGTTGTTTGGATGAATGCGATACTACGCACACCAACTTTACACCTAAATCACATATCTAACAACAACTTTAGGTCTATCCAACCTGATTAAGAGCATTGGCACGCTCCTCGTTGTATGAATGGTATTGAATTACCATTTAAGGGATCTTAAATTCTCTCTGTTGTTGAGTTTTTAAGGATATTCGAGAGAACAATGATCATAAATGAAACCACTGATGAAAATAGAGTGGAATATCTTTGCACCACCTCCAAAAATGAGCATGAAGCTTTGATTTGGGGCCAATGGGTTGTCTCCCAACTAGGAATACACCATATGTGGCCGGCCTGGAGCTTGGTGATTGAGCATTTTACTTGACTTGACATGACCTTTTTGGGACACTTAGGTCGAACAATGATGCTACAACGCATCTCCTTACCCGAAGTAAGGATCTTGTGCCTACAAGCACACTTTGCCAAGCCTGCTCATTAGGAAAATTGATTTTCTAAATCATCTCTTGCAAAGATACGAAACGACTCTCTTTTCACAGTGGATTCAAGGGAATATATGTGGACTAATCCAACCAAAATGCGGACCATATAAATACTTATGGTTTTGGTTGATGAATCGACAAACTGGTCACATGTTTGTCCACACACATTGCTGCTAAACCTCATGGCCGATTAAGGGCTCACCACCATACTTATCCCTTAAGGTTCGAGAGACTGGATAATGCCAGAGAGTTTATATCGATGATTTTTTATAAAGTATTGCATATATTTTGGGTTTATAATTGAACATCGAATTCCCATGTTCACCCCAAATAGCCTCGCCTAGTGATCATAAAGTGCTCACCTGAATTTTGGTAAACGTACCAAGTTTTCGGTTTCTGCCTAGGGCTATGCAATCTTGTACGCAGCTATGTTGGTCTGCCTTGAGGCCCATTGCCATCCAACCTATATGACGTTACAGTTGGTTACTGGGTACAAACCTGACGATTTTTGTATTTATGCATTTGGGTGTGCATTCCATGTGCCAAGTTGTGTCGCCGCAACGTACCAATATGGGTCCTAAAAAAAGGATGTGAATCTTTGTCGATTATGATTCTCCTTCACACTAGCTCTCTTAGAACCCTTGCAAGCGATCTCTTTACCGCTCATTTGTGAGTTGGTCACTTTAATGAGACTGTCTTCCCGCCGTTAGAGGGAGATAAGAACGTCAACATTCCTGTAGAAAGGCGCAAATTTGCGTGGACGTTGCCCATTATGTCTCATCTTGATCCTTATACCGCACAAGTGTGATAAGCAAGTGCGATAAATTCTAGCTTTCATAATGTTGCTCCAGACGCATTCCTCTAATCTAGCTAAAGTAATGAGATCATATACCAATTGCAAACATGCCTGCAAGGATAAACGTACCTAACGGATGTCGAGTCAACATCTCTAGAGGGTGTGTCACCCCTTTTGGACGGTTTGGACACCCATGTTGGACGGTCCGGTACACCGGCGGATAGCCAATTAATATATCTTGGCTTGGAGCACGACGGATTACTCGGTTCATAGGATTCACTTCCCTAGAAGAGGAAAACACGGCACAATAATGAATCCATACTTGATCATTGTCTCAAATCATTTCCATCTCATGAGATTAATCTGGACTACTCCCAAGACTTCAAGTTCTTGGTCCGGTATACTAGTTTGGATTAGCTAAATGGAATTGAAATGAGATTACCATCGATTATGTTTTCACTTATATGGTAGCTACCGACATAAATGAAAAGCGATGATATCGAACTGTGTTTCGTTGATTAAGTGACAACGTATAATTGATTGGACAACTAAAGTTATAATCTAGGTTAAATTCCAACTAAAGTTATAATCTAGGTCAAATTCCTTACCAAAGTGTGTTTTGGACCTGTCATTCCTACACTACCCAAGGTACCCCGTTGTGTTACAAGTGGGAAAGGAAGTGTTATGAGATGAATGAAATAATGCGATATGATGCACGCCTTATGGCGCAAGGTTTCTCTCAAAACGTCATGTGATTGATGCCAGCATTATGAAATGTGGTTAGTGTTTTCTCCATGGGGATATAGATACAGAGATTTACATGCAAGTTCCCGAAGAATTACATAGACTGGTTCAAATAGTTCCAAACCACGGAACACCCTCTTAACTTGTTTTGAGGCGTTCACTTATGGTTTGAAAAATTCGAAGGATATGATATACCCGTCTAAGTGATTATTTGATCAGTCATGGATATGAATTATGCCCTTGCGTGTTAAACTATGAAGTCTTATTCTGAATTGCTAGAGTTATAGTTTATGTCGTTAACACGAATCTCACTAAGACTCCAGAAGAGCTTGAGAAAACTACCTCACACCTAAATATGGAATTTGAGATGAAGGATCTTGGGAAAACTCGTTTATGCCTTAACCCGAAGTTGAAGCATTGTTCTGATGGTATTTTGATCTACCAGTCGAACTACACCCTGACGGTGTCACCTTTTAAGTATACCTTTTGTTTGTACCATACTTGACCAATCCCGAAACTACTGAGCACCGGTCAACGTTATACCGTCAAGGATCCAGAAGAGCTTCCCTTCAACCAGGAGGCCAATCACAATGAGACACGTGTCGACATCAGAAGCCAATCACAGTGTGACACGTGTCAACATCAGAAGCCAATCACAACATGACACGTGTCAATGTCAGAACAAAACTAGAAACTCTCTTCTATAAATAGGGATCATTCTCCCACAATAATCTCTAATGTCATTTTGTACTAAACTATTCACTAGAACTCACAAAATGAGAGCTTGAACTTATGTATTTGTGTAAACCCTTCACAATTAATGAGAACTTCTCTACTCCGTGGACGTAGCCAATCTGGGTGAACAACGTACATCTTGTGTTTGCTTTCCTGTCCCTATTCATTTACGTACTTATCTTCACTAGTGACCGAAGCAACCAAGCGAAGGTCACAAACCTGACACTTTCTGTTGTACCAAAGTCCTCGCTGATTTTGTGCATCAACATTTGGCGCCGTCTGTGGGAAGGACACTTACTCCCATTCTCTTCAGTTTTGTCAAGCTGGTTTCCACTGCTCGTACACTTTCTTTTGGCCAAGCATCTCTCTCCAACATGGGGAGCGAAAGAAGCCATAGCACACAAAATGACACCCCCCTTGGACCTAGTATGAAGCAACGAAAGCAGGAAGGAAATAGAGTTACTCTTCAAGCTAAAGTCGATGAGCTAGAGGTTCAGAACAACAAGATAGCGATGAAAAATGAGGTCCTCCAGGATCAATATGAAAAAGTTTTCGAGATGCTTCACGAGGCTAGACATGCTCAAACACACAAGCTCGTCGCCCCTGTTGAGGTCAACAATCATCTGAATGCCCCCCAACACGGAGGGTCACCGATATCCAACACGGACATCCCTGATAGGGATCGAGCTACACATCAATGTGATAATCAACATGAGACTTCTCTCAACCCAGCCGCTTCAACCCGAAGCAGAAGAAGTAGAGGAAAACACCTCATCACAGAGGGAGTGGAAGGATCAAAAGCCGTCTATCGCGATTGTCAAGACTTCCTAAAGCAACGTCGAGAGAATCTCATTCACATAAGCTCGAAGATCAATGACCCAAGAGTTTCTGAAAGACTCGATCATCTTCCACGACCCAGGCCAGCAGCCAATCTAGGGAATGGGCAACAGGCCCCAGAAGAACATGAAGGTACAGGGGACTCGGAAATATTCCGACATACTCACTCTATGAGTCAGTATGGCGAGTCCAAGGAAAAATCACGCTATCTTGATCAAACTTTCCTACTTCCAAGAGGCGATGGGGACTTACAGAAGAAAACTTCAGTGGTGCACGACTCCACTCAGGACCTCATTGTCCTACAGCTCATCGATGAGGTAAACAAGTTGAAGGCTGAACGTCAAGCCGAGATACCTGACTGGAACCAACCCAGGCCTGGCCCCCTCACAAGAAGGATCCTCAACACCCCCCTCCAAGCAAAGACAAAGCAGAAGCTTGACTTACAACTCTATACTGGAAGGGAAGACCCGATTGAACACCTTAACCTTTTTTAGTCCACCATGGTACACCGGAGACACACCGATGAAGAACGGTGCCTTCTCTTCCCCTCCACCCTCTCTGGCGGAGCTTTAAACTGGTATTGCCGTCTTCCACCCGAGACGGTAGACTCATTTGAAGAGTTGAGGAAGTTGTTTGTCTCTCAACACATCTTCCAGACCGATCGCTTGCATTCCGCAGATGACTTGTACACTATTCGCCAGAAGCCGGACGAGTCATTACGAAAGTATGCTGGCCGCTTCAGCCATGAGTATTCCCGCTGCGCTGAGGCAGATGACAAGACCGCCCTCAAGGCCTTCACGGCATGCTTACGTGACTGTTTCTTCAAGTACATGATCAATGCCAACACTTGGAAGACTTACTCTGAGGTGATGGCACAAGCTTACAACCATGCTTCCGCCGAGGCAACGACATATCAAGGGAAACCCCCTACAGTCACCCCTTATTAGCAAGTAGGGAGTGGAGGCCAGATCCAACCGAATGAGAAGACCTCAACCTTCCAAACAGTAACAGCACACCCCCTGCCTCATTTAATGCTTCGCCAAGTCAGCAGACATATCAATCCCAGGGTAAAAGGAAAGATTTCCATCCTCACCAATCTCATTTTAATAAAAAGAATAAGGGGCACTATCGCGATAACTCAGAATATCGTCACAATAACGCTCGTCCCCAGGCAGTCAACGCAGTGGGCCAATCATATGTCAAGACAGGTCCTACCCCGAGGTATGAGACATACACACCTTTGAACGCTACATGTGCGGCCATCTACCCTAGTATAGCTCACCTGATACCAAAGCCAAAGCCAAGACAGCCAAATTACAAGTCCACGAAGAACACGGGCGTGTTTTGTTGCTACCACGAGTATAATGGCCATGATGGCGAGAAGTGCGTCATCCTCCGTGGTCATATTGAAGCTTTGGCACGTGAAGGAAAAATTGATCAGTTCCTCCTTCACCCTCAAAGGAATAACCGTAACCAACGCCAGGTGAATGTGATATACTCCATAAGCGGCGGCACACCCATGTCTGAATCTTCCAATAGGGCCATGAAAAACAGTGAACGGATTTTGAGACATGGCCATCAAGTGTTTCA
This sequence comes from Malus fusca, assembly GCA_035220775.1. Classification (NCBI taxonomy): domain Eukaryota; kingdom Viridiplantae; phylum Streptophyta; class Magnoliopsida; order Rosales; family Rosaceae; genus Malus; species Malus fusca. Next base: position 16,562,286 of record CM069059.1, on the reverse strand, counting down.
CGTGGAAGACATCAGGGGAGGCAAGTATCAAAAACCTAACTGGGATCCAATATGTTTCTACCCTGAGGAAGAAAGAGGTATCATCTACCCTCACAACGACCCGCTGATCGTGGAGGCTCACATAACAAATTTTGATGTGAAACGAATCCTGATAGACACAGGTGCTTCAGTCAATATCATGTTTGCTGAAGCTTTCAAGGCACTTAATGTAGCTGAACACTTGCTCGATCGCTCGATTTCTCATCTGATAAGCTTCTCTGGCGATATCGTACAACCTTTAGGGAGTATACACTTACCCCTCACCATTGGTACAGGCCCCTACACAGATACTATTACCACTAACTTCTTAGTGGTCAATTGCCCAACGGCATACAATGTCATCTTTGGGCGCACAGACATCAATAATCTCAAGGCCATGGTATCCACACATATGTTGTTGATGAAGTTTCCAACCCCTTTCGGCAATGGATACATCAGGGGAGATCAACTTAGTGCTCGATCATGCTACAACACTTCAGTTAAGTAACAACACCTGCCTGTCCCCAAGGAGACACTCTATATACATAACCAGGTAGTAAAGACCAGTCCAGATGAAGCCAACTCGGATCTTCGTGATGGCAACAGTCAACCCGACGACCCTCGAGATTACTCCTTCACCCAGCAAGCACAACCCGCTGATGAGTTAGAAAATGTCTCTATCTCCAAAGACCATCCAGATCGCATGGTGAAGATTGGCACCACTTTGTCACCACCCCTTCGGTTGTCGTTGATCTCCTTTTTGCAAGAGAACATCGAGGTCTTCGCTTGGTCATACAAAGATATGCCGGGCATCTCTCCCGATATCATCTGTCACCACTTGAGTATTGATCCCAAGACCAAACCAGTAAAACAGAAGCGAAGATCTTATGATGTTGAACGATACGAGGCGATGAAAGCAGAAGTTGAAAAACTCAAGGACATAGGCTTCGTCCGTGAAGTCAATTACCCAACATGGGTAGCAAATGTTGTCCTTGTTAAGAAAAATCCGACCAAGGAAAGTCTCCTGCTTCAAAAGGTCTTGTGGAGAATGTGTGTCGACTACACCGACCTAAACAAAGGATGCCCGAATGATAGTTTCCCTCTTCCTCTGATTGATAGACTTATAGACTCTACGGCAGGGTGTGAGCTCTTGAGCTTCATGGACGCTTATTCAGGATACAACCAAATCCTCATGAACCCCTCGGACCAAGAACACACAGCCTTCACTACTGACAGGGGACTATATTGCTACAAAGTCATGCCCTTCAGTCTAAAGAATGCAGGGGCAACTTATCAGAGGCTAGTTAATTCAATGTTTACCGAACAAATCGGGAAGAGCATGGAAGTTTATGTTGACGATATGTTAGTCAAGAGCAAACATGCCGACCAGCATATCAACAACCTATATGAAACCTTCACCATTCTGAAGAGGTATCGAATGAGGTTGAACCCCAACAAATGTGCCTTCGGCGTGGGCTCTGGCAAATTCTTAGGCTTCATGATTAGCCAACGAGGCATTGAAGCTAACCCCGAGAAGATCAAAGCAATCCTCGACATGAAAGAGCCAGTAACTTCAAAAGACATCCAAAGCCTTACTGGCAAGGTGGCAGCCTTAACCAGATTCATCTCTAAGGCCACGGACAGATGTGCTCCTTTCTTCAAAGCACTCAAGGGAAATAAGAAGTACATTACATGGACGGAGGAATATGCCAAGGCATTCAGGAACCTCAAAGAGTACATGAGTAAAGCCTCTCTGCTCTCCAAACCAGAAGTTGGTGACACTCTCATTATCTATCTATCGGTTTTGGCTTCAGCAGTCAGTTATGTTCTTATTCGAAAGGACAGTGGGGTCGAACGACCCGTCTACTACGCTAGCAAGGCCCTACAAGATGCGGAGACACGATACTCCAACATTGAGAAATTAGCTCTAGCATTGGTCATGTCTGCTTGAAAACTTCGCCCTTATTTCCAAGCACACGCCATCATTGTGCTTACCAATCACCCTCTTCGACAGATACTCCAGAGTCCTGACACGTCTGGGCGAATGATCAAATGGGCGATAGCATTGGGTGAGTTTGACATCTCCTACCAACCAAAACCAGCCGAAAAGGGTCAAGCAGTAGCAGATTTCATCGCCGACTTCACATATCCTGTTGACATTGCTTCTACACCTGAAACAGTAGCTTCATTACCATCGGAAACTCAGAAGATATAATCAACAACCCCAGCATGGAGTCTGTATGTTGATGGCTCATCCAACCAACAGGGTTGCGGAGCAGTATTAGTCATCACTACCCCCGACAAAGTGGCGATGGAATACGCTATTCGTTTCAAATTCAAGGCATCGAACAACGAGGCCGAATACGAAGCCCTTCTAGCAGGTTTACGTTTGGCCAAGCACCTCGAGGTTAAACAAATTGATATCTTTAGTGACTCCCAATTAGTGGTCAACCAAGTCACGAACAACTTTGATGCTAAGGATAGCTCCATGGCAGCATATCTTGCGCAAACGCGACTTTTGCTCAAGCACTTCCACTACCAGATCACCCAAGTTCCTCGAGCAGCAAACAGTCATGCAGACGCTTTGGCTCGCCTCGCCTCGGCAGTGGAAGACAAGATTGGGAGAAAAATTCATGTCGAACTGTTGGCAGCACCAAGCACCATGGTCGCGGAAGTGTGCAATTTACAACAAGGAGATAGTTGGATCACCCCAATTTATAAATTCCTTGCTCATGGCACCCTCCCAATTGACAAAGTCCAAGCTAAGCAGATTCGATACAAGTCTGCCCGCTACCTGATCATTAATGACCAACTCTACAAGCGCAGTTTTACCCTGCCATACCTAAGATGCCTTGCACCTGCGGAGGCGGAAATTGTCCTTTGGGAAATACATGAAGGAGTCTGCGGAGATCATGCTGGGTCTCGATCCCTAGCACACAAGACTTTTCGCCAAGGATACTATTGGCCAACACTCCACCAAGATGCCATCAGAATATCTCGCTCATGTGATAAGTGTCAACGCTACGCAACTATCCCTCACTCCCCTCCCGAGCCGCTCACTCCTATGATCAGCCCTTGGCCCTTCGCCCAATGGGGACTTGATTTGATCGGCCCAATGCCTGTAGGGAAGGGCAAGGTCCGCTATGCAATCGTTGCAGTTGACTATTTCACAAAGTGGGCTGAAGTAGAACCCTTGGCAACCATTACTGAGGCAAAAATAGAAGACTTCGTATGGAAGAACATCCTCTGCAGATTCGGCATTCCCAATGCGATAGTCACGGACAATGGGCGGTAGTTCGACAACAAGAAGTTCAGGATGTTCTGCTCTAAGTTCAACATCAACTTATGTTTTGCCTCTCCAGCCCATCCCAGTCTAATGGACAAGTCGAGGCCGTTAACAAAATAATCAAGCGCACCCTGAAAACTAGCTTGGACAAGGCTAAAGGTTGTTGGCCAGAATTCGTACCCCAAGTTCTTTGGTCATACCGCACTTCATATCGGACTTCCACAGGAGAAACTCCATTCTCACTTGCTTTTAGTACAGAAGCAGTTGTCCCGGTTGAGCTTGAGCAAACAACATACCGAATCCAGAACTACATGCAGAGTGAGAACGATAAACAACTCACCCTCAACCTGGATCTAGTCGAGGAACACAGAAATCAGGCTCACCTGAGGAATGTCGCCTACAAGCAGCGCATCTCCAACTACTACGACTCAAGGGTCAAACCTCGCTCTTTCAAAGTGGGAGACTGGGTACTGAAGAAAAGATTACTCTGTGATAGAGTCCCGAGTGAAGGAACACTCAGTCCTAACTGGGATGGACCGTTCGAGGTCGTCGGCATCAGCCGCCCTGGCTCCTACAAGCTCAGAAGCTCCGACGGCAAGACCCTTGGCCATCCATGGAATGCTGACCACTTGAAGTACTATTACAAATAGACTCATATTGTACAAGTGTTAAGCTACAGCCGTTCGACATCCTATGTAACAAAGACCATTTGGTATAAATTCAATAAAGAGGTGATTTAGCCAACTCGGCCCTAAACTCTTTTACATTCTGAGCAATGAAACACTCAAGTGTTGAAGCTTCAACGCAAATGTTTCCAATACAAAACAAAATCTAAGTATGTGTCAACAAGACTATACAAAGGATCTACATCATACATTCCAACACATTCATACATAAACATCATACATTCCAACACATTCATACATAAACATCATACATTCCAACATATTCATACATAAACATCATACATTCCAACACATTCATACATAAACATTATACATTCCAACCCATCCATACATAAGCCAACTGTTCTTCGAAAGGGTTCAACACACTTTGTGTCATTCGACATTTGCCACAATGTGCCTCGACACCTTGCCCTTATTCTCACCAACTAGGTGATGAAGGAACTCACCTTCGTGCCACCAACTAGGTGATGAAATGTACAACTCGTACTCTAATATTATTTGGAAACTTGCCACTCTTATCACCAATCAGGTGAAGAAGGAACTCATCTTCATGCCACCAACCAGGTGATGAAATGTACAACGCGTACTCTCCTTCATGTCACCAACCAGGTGATGAAATGTGATGAAAGGTGATTAAGGAACTCACATTCGTACCACCAACCAAGTGATGAAAGCAACCCACCATTCATTCCACCAACCAGAAGACGAGTGGTACAACTTGTACATGTGAACTCCTAGCATTCACAAATAATCAAAAACCCTCAAGCTTTACAACTCAACTAGGGGAGCACTTATGCCTAACAAGAGTTATAGTCACCAACAAAGTCTTATTGCAAACCAACAATGGCTTCAGTGCATGGTATACGAAGATCAAGCTCTTCAGCCCTCTTGCATCTGCTTCAGACATTTCTCATCTGTAACAATGCAAACACTACAACTCATAGAAAGCTTCACACGCTCTTGATCAAGACTGTTCGAAGCAAATTCAATTTATATGGTTCATCCAAACCTTCGACTACTACAAGATGTGGCTTGCATCACAATCTCTTGCTCAACAGTGTGGAAGCAAAATTTGTAAACGTTGTCTCTCCCACATTTTCAAATTTCTAGTTTTTCCAAAAAAAACAAAAACAAAAACAAAAAACAAACAAAAACAAAAACAAAAAAAAACAAAAAAAAAAAGGAAATTGGAAATTGGGAAATTCAACAAAGCTTCATCAATGGAGGACAAATATCAATCTCAAAAGCAACACACTATCTTCATCAAGATAGTGTGAAGCAAAATCAATTTATGGTGCCAACAAAAGCTTCATCGATGGAGGACAAATATCAATCTCAAAAGCTTCGCACTATCTTCATCAAGATAGTGTGAAGCAAAATCAATTTATGGTGCCAACAAAAGCTTCATCAATGGAGGACACATATCAATCTCAAAAGCTTCGCACTATCTTCATCAAGATAGTATGAAGCAAAATCAATTTATGGTGCCAACAAAAGTTTCACCTATAAAGCTTTAACACCAAAAACTTCACCTATCAAGCTTCAACCCCAAAGCTTCACCTACAATACAAAATTTCAACACCAAAACATATAAAAGCTTCACACACTCTTCATCAAGATAGTGCGAAGCTAATTCAAGTTTTGTGGCCTAAAAATAGCTTCAACTAGTCAAGCTATATACCCAAACAAAAATCTATAGTCAATAAACCTTACCTATTAAACTATTTTCCAAACACAAAACCTTGTGGCAAATAAACAAATTTTGTTCACAAAACCAAGATTCCCTTGAACTTGTACAAAAACACAGGGGTCAACGCAAACATTTGTTTTGTTCTACACCCACAACATCCCTGTCATAAACAAACAGGCAATTATGTATATGTTTCCAAACATATTATAATACATCAAACAACAAGCCAAAGTCCCAAGTTAACTAGAAATCCAACCCAAGCAACCTATTTCCCTCTCTTCCTCTTCCGCCTCCTTTCATCTATCAAATTTCTGCAACCTCTGCTCTTCTCCAGTGGAGCTGAATTTTGGACACCCTATAGTTCTTGAGCAGATGAACAACTTTCAAGAAGGAATCGTTTCAGTTTGAGCGACGGAAATTAAAGTGTTGAGGCTCCAAACATGACAGTCGGATTCCCGCAAATTTAAAAGCTGCTGTGATGTTTCAAAGATCTGGAAGTATTTAACCGTTAGTTCATTCTGAATTTTTGATATGTCATGAAAGAGATAATGAGGAACAACTTCTATGAAGAAATTATGTTGATCTGAACAAGAGAAAATGGAGTTTCGAAGCTCACAACAAGTCTGACAGGTTGACAGAAAATTGATGAACAGTTACTCATCATACCTGAATTTCTGGATTTGTACTGCTCCGATGGATCTCAACTTTGGATATGTTGTAGTTCACAACGTGAGGAACAACTTCGATGAAGAAAGTATGTTGAGCTGAACAAGAGAAAATGGAGTTTCGAAGCTCACAACAAGTCTGACGGGTTAACAGAAAATTGATGAACAGTTACTCATCATACCTGAATGTCTGGAGTTGTACTACTCCGATGGACCTGAAATTCGGATATGTTGTAGTTCACAAGCTAAGGAACAACTTTCATGAAGATGACTTTGCGATCTGAGCTATAGAGAATGGTGTTATATTGCAGCGACTCAGGCTGATCAGTGGAAACAAAAAGCAATTCCACCAAAAACAAAAAAACGTAAACAGCAACAAGGGCAAGCTCCCATACACCAAAGAAAAGACGAAAAAGAGGAATAACACAGAAAAGGGAGCTGGGTAGGACACATGGTGCTCATCAAAAAGAAAGAAAAGCTACTAATTGCACTTGATCTTGTCTAGTCAGCAGCATGTAGCATCAAACACACAAAAATTGGAAATATTTTTAGATAAGACATATATGAAGGTGTGACATCAAAACAAGGCTTCGTTACTTTGACAAATTAGTAACAAGCAAGATACCTCATTCGGCAACTCTCCTCGCCTGAAGACTTGGGGGACTCCATATGCTACTGCACCTTGATACTCGGAAGTCTCACAACCACTCGGTGACTTTGATTTTTCAAGTCTCCAACCGAGAAGTTTTCCTCACTCGGGAAATTAAGAGAACACTATCTCAAACTACATGCTTCACTCACAAAGCTTCAACAATACAAGTTTCAACAAAAGAAAAAATTCAGAGAACTTTCTGAAGAAGGCTTTGGTGTATTTAACACAATATGTTGAAATGAAGCAAAGCTTATTTATTAATATTTCCGATAAGCTACAAATATGTACATATACATGAGTCAAAATAAACAAACAAGAGGGAGCCTTCACAAAGGTTGCTTAGGGGAAGTCTCAGTAGTCGGTAGAGCCCTAGAAAGAGAAAGCACCGGAGGGTGGTTATCTGGAGCCTCAGTATTGGACAGAACCCCAGAAGGATGAGGTATTTAAGGTTGATCATTTGGAGCTTCATTATGCGGTGCAGCCCCAGAAGACGAAGGCAATAAATGCCTTTGGAACAAACCCACAAACCTTTGATGATCAAGTAAAGCCTGACCATCAGATTCCTGCATCTGGTCAAGCTTCCTCTTCATGTTTGTAGCATAGTCATGTGCGAGCCCGTGCAACTGTTTATTCTCATGCTTGAGCCCTCTGATCTCCTGTTTGAGACGTATCACTTCAGCCACCAATGATTCAACTTGGCGGGTTCTAGCGAATAGGCGTTGGGCCATATTAGACACAGAACCTGCACACTGAACACTCAGAGCCAGAGAATCCTTAACAGCCAACTCATCAGACCGTTTGGAAAGTAGTCTATTATCTTTGGGAGTGAGAAAGTTCCTGGCCACCACCGCAACGGTCATATCATTCTTCATCACGGAATCCCCAACGGTAAGAGGACCAGTAGGGGATAAGAAGGATGGGCGCCATATGTTGTCTGGAGAAGGCGTGGCTGCCTCTTCAACAAGGTTCAAATCAAAACGACAGTCGGAGGGGCCAGACATTTTCAAAGGTGTTGAAGAGAGAAGAGGTTGGACAAATCAAGATCTTAGAAGTGCAAGAAGGGAGCTTCTACTGGTGGAGATTCAAGTGTGCTGTGGAACTTAATGACAGCCTCTATAAAAATCTGCACTCGACGGAGCTTCAGAAATCGAAGAGGCGCTTGCTTTCTCAAAAGTTGGGGTTCTCAGAGACCACGAGGGCCGATCTCAAAAATCGAAGAGGTGCTTGCTTTCTCAAAAGCTGGGCTGCTCAGAGACCACGAGGGCCGATCTCAGAAATCGAAGAGGCACCTGCTTTTTCAGCCTCGTCAGCACCTGTCACATGCACACTCAGCTTTACGAAAATTACGGGCGATCTGTCGAAGATTTCTGGTGAAGTAGAAACCACGTGAATCTTACTGTTCAATCATCCACTCTCTACACGCAACATCAACTCCTCGGGTACCACATATAACTTTGCCAAAGATCTCTGACAAAGTTTAGGCACGAGAATTTCGAAGTTCCAGCTACCTTACTATTACCCACAAGGGTAAAGGAACAGCACCACTGCTTTACAACTGGAAAGTCCCTATGTGCGTCGACCTCCGTGTTCCGTGGCAAGACAGACTGGCAAGAACGTCCAACCTTTACTCACATTCGAGAAAAGACTCCCAACATAATTACTTTCTCAAAAACCGAAACGGCGCCGCTCTCCGAATCTCGAGAGCCAGACTCCCAACGGGATTACTTTCTTGAAAACCGAAGAGGCACAGCTCTCAGAACTTCGAGAACCAGATTTCCTTAGATAAAGCTTGTCTGTAATCTTCACACGCAACATCAGCTTTCCAGATACCACACACCACTTTTTCAAAGTGCTCTGACAAAGTTAAAACACGTGAAGCTGGCAGCTCCCACTACATTGATGTGACCAAGAAGGGTAAAGGAATAGCATTACCACTTGCTATTGGGAAATCCCTATATACGTCAACCTCCCTCCTCTAAGGACAGGCAAACCTGCAAAAATGCTCAACCCTTTCTCGCATTCGAGAATGCACCCTCAACATAACCTCTCGAAATACTCAGCTTTATTTCCCCCCGATAATACCTCAGCAAATAAGCCACACCAAGAACAAGAGTATCTCATATCATCAGGGTCGAAAGCAAGAGCATCTCATATCATGCTTTCTCCCTGTCCCTGTTTTTGTCCTTGTCCACACCTGCAGGACAAGGAGAAAGAGAACAGTCAGTCGGAACCTGAAATCAAACCTCCAATCTAGAACTGACTGCCTGAGACCTTTGCCTGGTTTCTTACTTAGCATTGCTCTCGAGTACTCATCCTCAACTACTGTCAAGGTCACGAATTCCACCGGCAAATACCTCATGACAGTTGATCAGATATTGGCTCTTTACATTGAAGCTGCCAAGCGTGGATGAGTCACTAGGAAGGAATGTTCTGAAGGACCATTTAAATGCAAAGGGTACACACCATTTCTGCCAAGCAAAAGATTGAAGCGGAGGGTTCAACGATGAGCTGAAACATATCGCTACAACACGAGAAGCTTCAACAACCTTTCACTAGCACCGCCGCCAAAGAGCAAAACCTCGCCATACCACATTCACTACTTTGTCAACAGCAAGAGTATCCCATATCATCAGGGTCGATCATACTCTAGATTTGATGGACTTGTTTTGACCCTCAAATTCTTGAGTCGACTCACTAAGGCGTCGTGAACTGCACGTGTTGATTCATCACCCTTGAATCAAATCCTTAAAGATCAAGTCACCAACGGCCCTTGAAGATATCACAAGCTCGATTCAAGATCAAGTGTCCACCACCTTGAATCAAATCCAGTTCAAGATTAAGTCGGTGGAAAGTCCTTTGGATGAAACTAGAAAACCCTCCAGCACAGTTCAAGAATAAGCCTGTGGAAAGTTACTTTTTCAAAAGCAAAAGTATCTCATATCATATCTTCTCCATTTGCTTCTCCTTATCCTAGCAGCTGAATAAGAGACAAGGAGAATGAGAACAATCAACCCGAAGCCGAAGTCGAACCTCCGATCCTGGGTTGCTTGCTTGGAAGTCTGACTGCTTACCTTGTCTGTCACCTCCTTCGGCATATCTCCTAGCTCGGCGACTTGAGGGATTCCTACTATAGGGTTTGTATCGCACTTGACCAAGCCCGAAACTACAAGTAAGCTTCAAGTGAAATTGATACATTACCTTGTGCATCTTCACCGGTTAAAGACACCACCCCTGAATGGAGGAAGCGTACTTCCAGAGAAGATGCCACATCTACCTATGAGAAAGATAAGGCAAGTGAAGACGATACCACACCTCGGTACTTAGAAGTTTCGTGATTACTCAGCGGCTTGGATCTTGCAAGTCCCCAACCGAGGAGCTTCCCTCACTCTGGAACTTAGGGGAGCACTGTTTGTACCATACTTGACCAATCCCGAAACTACTGCGCACCGGTCAACGTTATACCGTCAAGGATCCAGAAGAGCTTCCCTTCAACCAGGAGGCCAATCACAATGCGACACGTGTCGACATCAGAAGCCAATCACAGCGCGACACGTGTCAACATCAGAAGCCAATCACAACATGACACGTGTCAATGTCAGAACAAAATTAGAAACTCTCTTCTATAAATAGGGATCATTCTCCCACAATAATCTCTAATGTCATTTTGTACTAAACTATTCACTAGAACTCACAAAATGAGAGCTTGAACTTATGTATTTGTGTAAACCCTTCACAATTAATGAGAACTCCTCTACTCCGTGGACGTAGCCAATCTGGGTGAACCACGTACATCTTTTGTTTGCTTTCCTGTCCCTATTCATTTACGTACTTATCTTCACTAGTGACCGAAGCAACCAAGCGAAGGTCACAAGCCTGACACTTTCTGTTGTACCAAAGTCCTCGCTGATTTTGTGCATCAACACCTTTGATTGTCCATACGTTATATGCAAATGAGACCCTTGAAAAGGTTATGGATCCGAAATTCCATATCTAAAGTTCAACTTTGCGCTTCATTGTACTTAGCTCATTGTATTAAGATTGAACATCTCCTTCGTTGTTGATCTTGGTAAAAATGCAGCACCGCGCCTACACGCAACCACTGAATTGGTATTAAATACGTACCCTAAAGGTACTACGAATTTGGGCAAATCAAATCCCAACACATCTCGAGAGGATCCGACCCCCTGATTATGCTTGCCTTGTTTGTTATGCTGACGCAGGTTACTTATCAAACCCGCACAAGGCAAAATCCCTAAATGGTTATGTCTTTACCGTTAGGGATATCGCAATATCTTGGAGGTCCACGATATGACCTTAGTTGCGAAACCTTCGTTTCAAGACTCACCTCACTTCACTACGCCATAAGTGAGACATGTTTAGGAGTTCTTGTTGAGCATAATTGAAGTACTTGTTGTTTTCATCCATCGTTGAGTCCCAACGACGATCCATGAAGACTATGCCACATGTATCCACCCGACCAAGCCATGATACATCAACGAAGTCAACGCCAAGACATATTGCGTCTACATCTACATCAACAAAGCATCAGGAGATTGAAGTCATGCAAGCCGATCTCAGACAACCTTGCCGACCTCTGCACGACGTCACTGCCGAAGTCAACCTTCCAGAAGCTTGTCCGAGGAATTGGTATGCCAAACTATTCATATATAATGCTTGTAGTTCTCATTTGAAGTTATGTCAAACTCAGGGGAAGTATCTAGAAGTATACTCACTTGATCTTAATGTACACTTTTTCCCTATGATTAGGAGCATTTTTCCCACTGGATTTTTGCTACCTAACTAGGTTTTAACGAGGCACCCATCCTGGGCTGATCATACCCTTGTGAGCTCTTCTACTTGCGTCCAAAAGACATATAGTTTTGACTTAATGCAACTTCTCACTTTTCTCCTTAGTCTTTGGGTTTTACCATAGCGAGGTTTTTGTAAGTTTTACTCTTTTTTTATGCATTCCTTCGTTGATCTGAGACTCGCATTCACTCATTGTGCCGACGACTTCATCAACTGTACTTACTTCATCGCTGAAGACCTGATGCGCCATTTACTTGAGTATTTACACATTCAAGGGGGAGTGTTGTAGTCTTATTAGATTAGGAATGTGATTATGTAAATCCTAGTGTATCTAGGAATATCTCTTATATTCCTATTATGAGTTGATTACCTATTAAGAGTTGTAATCCTAAAAGGGTAAGGAATTAACCTTCCCTACTACTATAAATAAAGGCACAATGGGGTGTAATAGAACACACCTCACGATTATGCATCTCTCTCCTATTGTCACACCCTCTCTCTATGACCTCCATAATTGTTCAGTAAATTATGCCTACAACAAGAATTTAATTGTATTAAAAAAAGATGATATTAGTTGCCTGAAAAGAGGAGTTAAACACTTAATTAATTTCTTAAATACTTATTTATAATTAAATAATATAAAATATTGAATTGCCAACTAAAATACTTATGTGGAAAGAACTAAGGAATCAAAGGACTTCGATCCGAAGTTGAAAAAACACAAAAGTATACCTTAGCCTAATTTTCTTTTTATATTTTTGGAAAGGCAATGTGAGCTTTAATGAGTACAACAATATAATTAACCTTCAATTTCAAATTTCCAAAAATATTATTCAAGTTTTTTGGTTACAAAGTAAAACATCACAACGAAGAACAAGAATTAAATGCAGAACATGATCAATATCAACGTGACTGCTGGACTTATCAAATTAGAGTCTCTCAAAAACTTGCATACCAAGTCTTGTTATTTGCTTAAAAATAATTAATTATGAATATAAAGTGTGTTGTGAGTTGAATATCAGAGTGCGCAACGAACAATACTAACAAGAATAAGAATATTATTAAACAACCGAGAATGCCAGAACGGCTACAAAACCCTAAGATATACTAAACTGAATAACAAGCATGTTATTTATAACCTAAAAGGTAAGAAACCGAAACCCTAGTGCTAACGGGCTAAGCCCAGAAAACCAAATATTCAAATAAACTAAAATCCTAATATTTTCCAACATTGTGTGCATTGTCTTATTATTATCTTTCAGCGTCAATCGATCAGTAATGCCAGCCGTGAAACATTGGGAAGACGGGGAACCTCATAAGCCCGTCCTTACGGTGTAAACCATTGTGTTCGCCGCAAGCGAAGTAGTAAGGCTGCCACCTCTGGAGCACAAACTCAAAGCCGTCTCCGCCACCTTGTATCTGATTTCCCACCATTCTTGCTCGGCTTAGGTCACAATTCAAGAAGCTCTGAAAGTCTTGGAACAAGTACACGCTGTGAGGACGTATGGTGTCACTTGGTGGTTCATACTTGAAAACTGCAAACACCCAAAACACCATTTATCATGTAAATACTTGTTCACTTTTATTCATAAGGGAAAAAGCGTTGCTCATATCGAAACAAATCGAGGAGACCTGATGAAAGTTTTCATTGCTGTAAATCGTCCGTTTGACACATTATGTTATTAAATTGTCGATATATAATTTACAATAGAAATTACATCCAAGACTTAAAACAAACTCAAATCTTTTTTGTTTTCAATAGGCTAAAGACAAGGAAACGTTTTTTATACAACAAAAGCTGAGAGCTTTTTTATGTTTGGTAAATATTTAGCTTCAGCTTTTTTTACAGTTTTGGGTGAAAAAAGCCAAAAACACAAAGCTGCAAAACCCAGCTTTGAAAAACCATATTTTTTTCATATCTATTTTACATAAAAATTTATCAAACACTCTAATACTGCTTTTTTTTTTTTTTTCAAAAGCACTTTTACAAAAAAGTTTACCAAACACTCAGCTGTTTATTCTCACAGCACAGCAGAAGCAGCTTTTTTCCAAAGTACAGCAATACAAAACCAGCCCTAAGTGGCAAAAGACTAGAGAAGCTAAAGAAATGACATTTTTGCAAACAACAATTTTGAGTACTCACCTAGAGTATCCTTGATGTAAATTGGTTTTTCTTCAAAGCCCAATCTGTGTAGTTAAATCCGAAATGCCAATTTTCCGATCCACCAACTACGATCTTGTTGGGTCCTTCGGTCTTATTGAGGTGGTATGAGCCATTGTCGAAACCCGAGCCAGTGTAATTACCATATTGCCAATCTTTGTTGGCTGTGCTAACTGCCAGCATCGAAGCAATTAGAACCATTGCTAATGTAATTTGTGCAAAACTCGAACCCATTGTTTTCTATCAAATGCAAAAACTCAAGCGATGGAGTGGTGAAATTTAGAGGATATAGGGGAATGAAACTTGAGTTGTGGTGAATACATATTAGTAATATGTAGGCCTGGCAAACGGGTCGTGTCTGTCGTGTTCGTGTAACAACTGTTATCTTAACGGGTCGTGTCGTGTCACACCCGTTATCTTAACGGGTCCTTAACAGATCGTGTCAGTTTACCCAACGGGTAAAGTAACCCGACCCGTTATGACCCGTTAAGAAATATATATATATATATTTTTAATTTGCACATACCACATATTGCCACATAAATATTACTTCAAAACATTAAAACATTTGTCATTTAAGTACTATAACTACACTCGAAAATAAGAGCCTAATAAAAAAATAATACATACACTACTAATCTATTACAAATATTAAATGTGCAAGGATATGCAAAATGAAAGAGTTTTTGTTTTCAAGATTGTAAGTCTTTCTCAAAAGATTAAATCTCAGCCGATCCAAATGGCCATCAATTTTTTAAATTTAATTTAATATATATAATTATATTATATAATTATTATAGTTTTTAGGGGTATAAAATTGTTAAATTAATATATATAATTATTATAGTTGATTCATACCTTTATTAAGTATATAACATAAGATTTTGTGATATCCACACCCACTAGTGTAAATATTTTAAATTGAAGATCGAATTCATTCTTTGTATTCATATAGGGTCAAGGACTGTAGCTGTAAAAAATCATCAAAATCGGAGTTAAAATAACCGTTAAATCATGATTTTTCGTTTATAACCGTCGAAAAGTTTTGTCCCGTTACTTGATCTCTGAATGTTTTTTTTTTTGTGATTTTTTGATGATGTGATCTCGAAGTATATACAAACAAGTTTGACGGTTGGGATCGTTGAAATTAGTTTCGGAGAATTCGTATCCCATCAAAACAATAGATTGACTAACACTTAGAGTTTCTTTATACTTTCATTAAGTATAACATAAAATTTTGTGGTATCCACTTGTATAAATATTTTAAATTGAAGATCAAATTCATTCATTGTATTCATATAGGGTCAAGGAGTGTAGCTGTAAAAAATCATCAAAATCAGAGTTAAAATAACCGTTAAATCGTGATTTTTCGTTTATAACCGTCGAAAAGCTTTGTCCCGTTACTTAATCTCTAAATGTTTGTTTTTTGTGATTTTTTGCTGATGTGATCTCGAAGTATATACAAACAAGTTTGACGGTTGAGATCGTTGAAATTAGTTTCGGAGAATTCGTATCCCATCAAAACAATAGATTGACTAACACTTAGAGTTTATTTATACTTTCATTAAGTATAACATAAGATTTTGTGGTATCCACTTGTGTAAATATTTTAAATTGAAGATCGAATTCATTCATTGTATTCATATACGGTCAAAGAGTGTAGCTGTAAAAAAATCATCAAAATCAGAGTTAAAATAACCGTTAAATCGTGATTTTTCGTTTATAACCGTCGAAAAGATTTGTCCCTTTACTTGATCTCTGAATGTTTGTTTTTTGTGATTTTTTGCTGATGTGATCTCGAAGCATATACAAACAAGTTTGACTGTTGGGATCGTTGAAATTTGTTTCGGAGAATTCGTATCCCATCAAGTTCAATGGTGTATGTATATATATATATATATATATATTTATTTATTAAGTAGATTTAAATCTATTTATTTTGTATGTATAATTGACCGGTACACAGAGTAGTACATCACGTGTCATTATAAAAATAGTAGGATATATCATATGTGCGATAAAAAGTTAATAACTTAAAAAAAAAATTCTCACCATTGCACTTCTATTAATTTTCATTTTTCCCTTTCTTTTTTGTTTCCTTTTCAACTTTTCTTATCATTTTCATTTTCCCTCCCTTTTTCTTCAAAAAGGGCGGCACTGCAGCAGGGAATGGAATGGATCAATTATGGAATCAAAATTCAAATCAATGGATGTATACATATTAATTAATAATTATTATAGTTTTTATAATTCAAAATTTAATATATATATATAATTATTATAGATAGTTAATATTTTGGGGTATAATTATTATAGTATATATAATTATTATAATTATTATAGTTAATTTAATATATATATATATATTTATTATAGTTTTTAGGGGTATAAAATTGTTAAATTAATATATATAATTATTACAATATTTTTTTAGGGTTATAAAATTATAAAATTAATATTCTGCTTATCGTGTATCGTGTTACCCACGTGTATACCCGAATCAACCCGTTATCTTAACAGGTGCTTATCGGGTTACCCGATAACGACCCGATTCGTTATCGTGTCGACCCGAACACCTGTTAATTTCGTGTCGTGTCGTGTCAGGAATTGCCAGGCCTAGTAATATGGGTTCTTTTATAAGCCAATTAAGTAGTGAAACTGGCCAAATTGATACCTTTTCAATATTGGTGGGTAAGACAAGGAAAAAAAAATGTTGTAAAGTTATAATGCTGCTCCTAATTAAGTTTAAGTCTCCCTAATTAAGTTAGTCTTCCACTTAATGTCTCTTTCTCCCAGTCTCTAATAAGCAATTACATGCGTAACGTGTTTGTTATGTCAAAATTAGTTTTTTATTTTCTTGATAGCCAGAGTTAATATTTGGTTTCTTTGGAGGTTCAAATTTTAAGAAGTCTTTAGACTCAAGTGTAGCAGAAGGTAAGAATCACATTAATTTGTTATGGATGTTGCGATAACTTATTTTACCACGAGAGTTAGAAGTATTTATTCATTTTTTTTCTATTTGATTCCAGTGATATTCGAATGAATTTAGTGTAAATAGTGGAAAAGGGATTCAAACTTAAGTAGAAAGAGAAAATGACACTACTCTAATCAACTCGGCTAAATATAAGTTTGTTAACACATTTTGTAAATAATAAAATAGTAACAACATCCAAAGTCTGCTGAGGACTCTTACATAAGATCCCATCCAACGCCCTAGAAGCGGAGAAAAAGAAAACGCCAAGCATCCTCCAAGTAGCACACCTCCCCCCTAGACCTGGCATTCGTGTCGTGTTTCCGTGTTCGTGTCGTTTTCGTGTCATACCCGATATCTTAACGGGTTGTGTCGTGTAACACCCGTTAATATAAACGGGTAAAATGACCCAACCCGAAATCGACCCGATAATATTAACAGGTAATATGACCCGACCCGTTACCCGTTAAGGAAAATATATTTTAAAGTAATAAATAATCAAATAAAAAACATAATAATTTTTTTGAGTGAAAAAAAAAGGTTGCACGCACGTCCAATGGGACTCGACTCGAACCCACAATTGCTTGATTAGAACCAAAACACAAACCAATCTTCTAGTCCCAAAACTCAAATTTGATTAGAGCCAATCTGTGTACACCGATTTAATTCACACCCATACCCTTGCTTCCATGAATCAAAAACAGCTTGAATAAACTGTCATGTAATTTCCCTTTTTGATCTTCTTTCTTTCAAAACAAAAGTGAGGAATAGGTGAAACAGAAAAGAACATCCAGGAATATTCTTGTAATGAAATTCCTTGGCATTACGTGCCCAAATCATCATCCAACCAATTCACAAGTAGTTCAAAAAAAATGTAGCACCAAAATCTAACAAACTCTTATAAGGTATACCAGCACTCGCATATATACAAGATCAAATTTAGCTGCAGAGAACACGAAATCTGCGCAAAACAGCATAAGGGATCAGATGTGAATACACTTAGCCTTTAGGCCAAATCCGGAATTAACCAAATATAATGAGCAGCACATATCATCTTATACTAGACAGAGGTGACCGGTTTAGTTGATAACCAAATATAATCGGAGTAAATTTGTCCAAAACTGTGCATCATCGTAGTGAACAATCATCACCCGAACAGCATTCATTCCCATCAGTTAATAAACTCCAAAGTCTTATCTTCTTTATAAAGAAACTAAACATTAGCCTAAATCAGTGATAACAGGCAAGAAACACAAGCTTGGACATGTCATATATGTCATGGTTCTCAAATATAGGGAATCAAAGAAAGCAATTATTCACGAATCACACCGCTTAACAAAAGGTGACAAATCTTCTCCCACTATATCATCCATGGCAATATCCAAGATTGCAAGAAGACCAAAAGTAGATGACGAATTAAACACGATTTCATATCTTTGTAACCGAAAACCATATTACTGGTGGCAAGTTTATACAATTAAGAACACAAGGATCACAATAAGAAACCAATAATGTTAATGAATTTCATTCCTGGCATTTAAGATTTCTAATCGTTTGAGTGAATATCCATATCAATATCAATATCACAACATACTAAGTGCACTTATGAGATTCAAAAACACGGATCTAAAAGCCTCAGGTGATTATCTTATTCATATTTAGCATACAAAGAAGTAATTCACTTACCAACATTACAAATTTACTTGAAGAAAAAAAATACTCATAAAGTAATTTTCGAAATTTACGGCTTTAAAAGCTATCAAACTCATGTACTTAACAAGCAATAAACACACTCAGCAAACGAAATGCAGAAACTCAAATACCCCTTGAGCAAATTTCAACAGAAAAAGTACACAAAAACATTGCCATATCAGTTAACAAGTCAAATAATCCAGAATCGGAGAATCCCCATATCAGAAAAAGTAAACAAAAACATTGCCATATCAGAAAAAGTAAACTCAAATACTGCTTTGATATCAGTAGCTAAAATTCAGAATCCCCATATCAGTTAACAAGTCAAATAATCCAAACTTAAATCACTGCATGTTGGAACTAATCAAAGATTGTCAGATTTTAAAAACAAAACATGGGCTTTTTTTTCAAGAAATGAAAATTCGTAATTTCGAATGAAAATGAAGAAACAAAAACATAAGATTTATAAAGATACAACATTAAACAAATGAAAAGAACACAGAAAATGTGTATATATAATGATATAAAAATACCCAAGTACGTATATCAGCGTAGAAAGAGTGAAGAGAGAGCAAGGTTGAAGAGGGAGAAATACTTACACAGAAGTGGCTGTACGAATGAAGGACAAGAAGATCGTGGCCGTCGGATCAGAGCTTTTTGGAAGAACAGACAGCGGGAGAGAGAGGCTAGGAAGAATAGACGGCGCCGCGACGGGTTGGGAGAAGAGGGTACCGGAGTGGGGAGAGAGACGAAGAAAGAAAGGGATTAGAATTTAGGGCTGGGCGTTGGCTTCTGATCAAATCAGAGAGAAAAAATTGGAAAATAATGGAAAATATAAGGGGTTTTTTTGTCCAAAAAAGTTTTAATAATATAAATGAAATAGAATATAACGGTAAAGATTTATTCTCATTTATCTGACGGCTGTTATTTAAGTAAAGTTTTTAATAGTTTTTTAATTAATATAGAAGTATAAAAAATATAGAAAAAATATATAAACGCTCGTAATGACAAGCTTTACCACTTTCATGAAGAGCTTAACTTCAAAATTCGCCACTATAATCACATAAATCATAGATCAAAATTTAACCGTTGATTGTTGTTTACATTTACACTTCATTTTTCTCATCAAATTTTCTTTTTTCAGATTTTTGAAAACATGATCTATTAGAGGATGCAAGAAGATGAACGGTTTGGATCGTTGATATTATGTTCAGAGTTTTACGGTTAGTGAAAATATTGTTTGATGTTTATAAAGTTTCTACAAACTATATGACATCGACTCATATTTCAGTTAATCGTAAATATCAAAACGTGATATCAAAGATCTAAACCGTTCATCTTCTTACATCCGCCAGATGATCATGTTTTCAAAAAAGAAAATTTTAAAAATGAAATTCAGTAACAAGAATAAAGCGTAAATGACAATCGACGGTTAAATATAAATTTAAGGTTTATGGATTATAGTGTTGGATTTCGAAGCTGACCCCTTCATGAAAGTTGTAAAGCTTGTCATTATGAGGGATTGTATATTTTTTTTACATTTTTTACACTTCTACAATAATTATTATTAATTTTATTAATTTTTCCCTCAAATAAAAAACATTTTTCATGAGGGTTGGAGGATTTTAAAAATCTAAACGATAATGTAAGTGTAACCATTATCTACTTGTGGATAAATAATGATGAATCACAAGTGTTTATATATTATTTCACATTTTTCATACTTGTATGTATGTCTTCTTAGTTCTTGCCCATACAAATACTATACTAGTTTATTTTAATTTTGGACAACAACATGTTAAGTAAAATTTATCTTAGTAATGATAATAAGAAACTCTCATAATAAAAATAAATAACGACTACAACTTTTTTTTTTAACTTATATAGAATAATAATACAAAACTATATATTTAATATAGAATATATTGTATATATTAATATGGTTGTTGTATAAAAACATGATAATAAATCTTTTAGTAATATGGCTATTGTATATATTGTATATTGTTATATAGAATATATTGTATATATTAATAAGGTTGTTGTATATATTAATATGGCTATTGTATATATTGTATATACTAAAAGATTTATGATAAATCTTTTAGTAATTAAACTTGAAAATTATAAAAATAATTTTTTTTCTTAACGGGTCGAAACGGGTCACTCACGTGTTACCCGCGTGTATACCCGTTAAGAACCTGTTAATAACGGGTTC
The DNA here is from genome assembly GCA_035220775.1 of Malus fusca. Lineage (NCBI taxonomy): Eukaryota > Viridiplantae > Streptophyta > Magnoliopsida > Rosales > Rosaceae > Malus > Malus fusca. Next base: position 16,541,438 of record CM069059.1, on the reverse strand, counting down.
TTAACGGGTCACCCGATAATAACCCGATTAGTTATCGTGTTGACCCGAAACCCGTTATTTTCGTGTCGTTTTCGTGTCGTGTCATCGTGTCGTGTCAGAAATTGCCGGGTCCCCCCCCCCACAAAAAGATCTGCACCACAAACAGAAGGAAGCTTGTAGGAAAAAACCCACAAGCAACAGTGCCAACGAAATGTTTTGAGTTTGGAAGTTGGTTGAAAATGGAAAAAATAAAATTTTGGGCATTGCAATTTTAACAGACTACTTGAGGGGAAAACTGAATGTCATACGTTTGTTAACATACTCATGACATCAACAAATTAGATAGAGCCTTACGTTTTTAGAATAATGAGTCATTTTTCTTATATTACGACCTAACATTATTTTATTGTATAAATGTCATTATTTGAATAATTGAGTCAAGATGACTATCAACAATCAAAGGGAGATCACGAACATCTTTTAAGAGCATATCAAAAGCTAAGTTAGAAAACATTGAAGTATGTTATACTATTGTGTGACACGATGATGACATCATTGAAATACACAACATTAGTTCCAAAATATTGTAATATGATTTTTTGTGCATTATATGGCTTCCATGTATTAACTCTGGAGAGTAATTTTTAGCCTGAATGTAACACACGATAAAATTGGAGTGAATTAGTAAGACTATACAAAATGTTAGATGGTGTTATTTTTAATTATTTTTTTTGTCTTTCAAGATATAAATTAAAATAGTCTTAATTAACTTTTTTTTATATAAAAAAAGTACTTATATTAAAGGGAGAGCAAGATTTCGAAACTATTACATTAATTTAGGGGGTAGGTGAGAGTTTCGAAACTCAGGACTCGGGTAAAATTATTAGTTAACTTACACTACCACTCTTCCTATATTTCTTGTGTGACCAAGAAGGAAATTATCTACATCTCTATGCATCTCTTATTAGTACTCAAGGTTCTAAAAGACGCTAGGCGCTAGTCGGGCGGCGGGCTGGGGCCTAGCGCCTAGGCGGCTAGGCGGGGTCTAGGCGGGCGCCTAGGCGGACTAGGCGGATTTAAGTAAATCCATTATATTTCGTGTAAATAAGTGTCTGTTTATACTTAAAATATATATAATTTCATCATAAACTACAAAATAGAATGACATATGTATTATAAAGTATTGGAACATGATGAAAACATAGGGAACAAGCATATAGTGTGTGCCCATTTAAGTATTCAACAAGTCTATTACAATTTATTGAAAAAAATTAAATGCAAATTGAAAGTTATTTATTTTCTATCAAAGTGAGTCGCAACCTAAGCAGGTGCCTAGGCGGTTCTGGGCGGGCTAGGCGGCCTAGCCGGGCGCCTCAACTGGTCTAGGCGCCCTTTATTAATTTTCAAACGCCTAGGCATTAATCGGGGCGGTGACCAGCCGCCTAGCGCCTAGGCGGCGCTAGGCGGGGATTTTTAGAACAATGTTAGTACTAAAGGTGGCTCTTAGCGGTCCACGTTATCACTGAACACCAGTAATATCATCACTTAACGCTGGTGATCTAACATAGGTCTAATTTTCAAAACGTTAGGTAGTCTTTTCAAATGTTTAAAAAAGTTGTAACTAATTTGAAATCAGGCGAGTAAGGTGATTATCCGTATTTAACCCAAAATTTAAAATTTAAAACAACTGATCCGTATGAACAAATTAACAGCAGTTGTTATGCAGACGAATGAGGCAAGTACGAACTTGTGCAAATGGATCAAAGTGGCTTTGGATATCTCTGTTGGTTCTCCCTGTTAGCTTTCTATTGGAGAATCTTTTTTTGCTCCAAAATATTAAACACAGTTTACATTAAAAACTTCATATTGTTGCAGTCATATTTAGAATAGAAATGTGATTGTGTAAATCTTAGTGTATCTAGGGATATCTGGAATATTTCCTAAAGTAGATATTATCCTATTAGATTTGTAATCCTATTAGGGTAATGATTTAACATATCCTACTACTATAAATAAAGGTACAATGGGGTGATATAACACACATCTCACAATTAAATCTCTATCTTCTCTCTCTTATTGTTGCCGGCCCTCCCCCTCTTTATTCCTCTAGAATAGTTCAGTACATTAGGCCTATAACACGTTATCAGCACGCTCTTGCTAGAACCTAAGGAACTGAAGGATCGTAGGAGGAGGCTTTCTTTTACAAAATTCAAAGGCTTTTATTTGTTTTCTATCAATCAGGTATGCTTAAAATAAAGTAAGATATTTGAAACATCCACGAAGTATGAAAACATTCTCTATGATGCATGAACCCCCTATATTTATATTTTCCTTCCGATATATATATTGTATATGTTTCATATATATATATATATGTATATATATATATATGTATATATATGTTTCATGCATTACACAATTATTATTTTGCTATGTGGAATTTGTGAGTCAAAGCATATAAATAAACATAAGCAATTTAGGGTTTTTCAAACCCTAGAAAAGTCAATAAAAAAATAATAATAATATGGGAATTTATGCGGCATGGTTGCAGCTCGCCGTCGCGCCGCTGCTGGCACCACCGCCGAGCATCGCCACTGGCACCACCGCCGAGCATCGCCACTGGCTTGCAGCCCAACTGCATCAAGCACAATACCAGGACGACGTCGTTTTGACGTCTGGACCACGGCAACAACCCTCTGGGCTTTCTTGCACCTACACGAACCCCAGGCCTCGGCCTGGTAAGGGTTATCGTGGACCTGTAGTCTCTTTAGCCCAAACCAGCAACCTTTTGAGTTGTTGGGCTTTGTCCTGTGCCCCAGGCCCACCTACAGCAAGTCCATGTCGTTTGCTAGGCTTTGCCAATCCTCGGCCCAACTCGCCAGCAGCTTTAGATGTTGCTGGGTTTGAACTGCCCTAGCCTAAACTTGAAAGCCAGCTTCGGCTGGGCTTTCAACGCCAACCCGCAAGCCAGCCTTCGGCTGGGCTTGCTCTCGTGCCTCGTTTTGGCCCAAACCAGCATGTTTTACTGGTGGGCTTTATCCTAGACTCGGCTTAATCCATATCTGGGCTGCACCTGCAACCCTTCCGAAGGCCCAATAGCTTTTAGTAGTGTTGCAGGGCTTAGACCCGCACCGCAACCAGCCTAATAAGGCTGGGCCACAATATTTTTTTGACCTAATGCTAATTTTTGGTATTCCCGCATTATAAATCATACCCCATTATTTTAATTGGGGTACTTTGGTTTACGCTAATTAATTCTAATCTAATTATCACTTGGTCTATCACCAACTGAAGCTAATATGACCCATCTGTCATTATTTTGCTTCCACGATCAACCCCGTTTAGTCCCGATCTATTAAATTAAATAAAAGTGATTCGTTGTCCATTAATCTGATAATTAATCCAAAATTATTGACCTGAAGATCATTTTTGAACATTAACAACTCAATGATTTATTTTTCTACTTTGAACCGTTGACATCCTTTCGTAGTCCTGAAGCTCTCACACTTGAATTCCCAAAGTAACTCAAATTCACTACACTTAAATCAACATATTGCATTTTGTATTCTTGCAAGAACCTCTCTTTTATGAACTAATCATTCATAAAACTAAATTGAACTTGTAGTTTCATATTTAGTGCCTTTGAAACTCGAAGTTTTCATTCAAAACTTACCACATGAAACCTGAAGCTTTCATGCTTAAATTAAACCTACACATGTCTATAGAACCTGAATGTTCTACGATGTATGTCTATAGATTACCATACGATGGATGTCTATAGATTACCATACGATGTATGTCTATAGATTACCATATGACTAACCACGTTTTTGTTGTACCCTCTGTTTTAGGGACATGTCGATCTTGAACAAGTTCAATTTTACCGCTTTGGAAGTATCTGGAAAGAAACTACCTGAAGTGGGTTCAAGACGTGAAGCCCTATCTTACCGCGCAGGGTATTAGAGCCACCATCGAGGAACCTATTGACGACGACCCCGTCAATGAAGCTGAGAAAGCTATTGTAATAATCTTCATTAGAAGACACATCTATGATGTACTGCAGACCGAGTACCTTATTGAGGAGGATCCACGCACCCTCTGGCTTGCTCTGGCTGATCGTTTCAATCACCAGAAAGACATTTACTTGCATGAAGCAAGACACGACTAGTAGCGTTTACGCTTTTTAGACTTTAAGTATGTGAATGAATACAACTCTAAAGTTTGTAGAATCCGATCATTGTTTAAGTTCTATAAAGTGGACTTAACTGACGAAGATCTTTTGGAGAATACCTATTTAACCTTCAATGCTACAAATATTGTCTTGTAGGAACAATATAGGGCACATAAGTTCACCAAATTTTTGGATTTGATCTCTGTTTTACTTCTTGCTAAAAAGCAAAACCATCTTTTGATGAGAAATCATCAAGCTCGATCCACTGGCTCGAACGCTCTGCCTAAAGCACATGCGACTAATTCTAGCAGCCACAAGCGAAGAAAGAACCATCGTGGCCGTGGTAATGGGCAGCAGGCCCCACCACAGACCCAAGGTCAACAAGGCAGAGGCCCACCCAAGGGAGGAAATTTGACCCAGAAACGCCAACCCTTGCCCCTAACACCCCAAACTTCAAGAACAAGGGAAAAACTACCGTTCAATTGGCTTTCACTGAATTGGACATGTGATACCGCTGTGGATCAAAGGATCATTGGTCACGCGTATACCGAGCTACCCCGAGGCTATTGCCAAGTATCATTACCGTCGTGAGTCTAACTTTGCCCGTGTGGAAAATCCCAAAGATGCTACCACATCCATAGAGATATCAGATTTTCAGGAGGCATCAACTCCTATGGACGAATAAGTTTTATTCTTCTATGTTTTTAGGGTGTTTTTACCCCTAGAGCCACTAGGAGTGGTTGAACCCCCTCGTAATTTTTAGGTTTATGGTTTAATTTTTGGAAAAAAATTCTAAGTCTTTGGAATAATTTGTTTGGTTTGGTTTGTTTTGAATTATGGATAATTATTTTTTTATGTATATTATTTCTTGATTGATTAATTGAATGAATGGAATTATATTTATACATGTGACCCATTCAATTAATTTATTTCTAGGTATGACTAGTGCGGAAGTTAGTTGTGTGGCTAATAGTGCTACCACACACACCATCTTGTGTGATCGACACTATTTTACTAACTTCGTACCTAAGAATGCACCTCTAACAACCCTCTCAGGCTCATCCAACCTGATAGAATGATATGAAAATGCTCGTATAATGTGTCCAATGGTACCGTCTTAACCATTAAAGAGGCACTCTATTCTCCACGTTTCGGAAGAACGTTGCTGAATTTTAGAGATATTTGAGATAATCAATATCATGTTGAAACTATTGAAGAGAATGGTTCTGAATTTCTTTGTATCACTTCTTACGAATATGGCCAGAAGCATATTTACGAAAAGCTGGAACGTGGGTTGTACATCACAACCATTCACGGCATAGAGACCCACCATGTGGCCGACATTGTGCCTGGGTTCCAGAGCACTCTGCTGCTTTGGCATGATCGTATGGGACGTCTTGAACCTGACATGATGCGCCATATCCTCAAATCATCACATGGGCATCATTTACCTCCATATGTTGAATCCCCGCCATTCAAAGCTTGTTCTTTGGGGAAGTTGAACACTCAACCCTCAATTACAAAGATTATTCACAACCCTCCTAAGTTTCTTTAGAGGATTCACACTACTACAAAAGGGCCTTATAGTGTCAGTAGGTGGCGTCGGTTTAATATAATATAGTGGCGGATAAGACAGTTGCGACACTAATTGAAGATGACGTCGGATTTACTGTCGCTTATAAGCGTCATAAAATGTCTACGTCACTTTTAAACCGACGTAAACATTTAATGTCGCTTATAACCGACATATATTTTAATAATTTTAAATACTAGCGTCGCTTTAAACAAAACAGTGTCGCTTTTAAGCGACATAAAGTATTGGTGTCGCTTTTAAGTGACACAAAGTATTGTTTTTAAATATTTTAAAGCCTGCGTCAGTTCTAAGCGACATAGATTTTAGTTTTTTTAAAATATCTATGTCAAAATGATAGATTCACTAACACTTAGAATTTATTTATACTTTCATTAAGGGTAAAAAATTGTTTACTACCCTCATGTTTCATGGTTTTCAACATTTAGTACATCAAGTTTTTTTCGTCTCAGAGTCATACCTAAAGTGTAAATTTTGGGACAGTCTCATACATCCATTAGTCAAACTGTTAAATGTGCCGTTAATTGTGACGTGGCGCCCATGTGGACAATGACTGGGCGCCACGTGTCAGCCACGTTTTTTTTTTCTTCTTTCTTCTTTCTTCTTTCTTCTTTCTTCCTCCGACTGCAACTTTTTTTTTTCCTTCCTCCTTCTCCTTCTTCATTCCTCCTTCTTCCTTCCCCTTCTCCTTTTTCCTTCTTCTTCCTTCTCCCTTCTCCTTCTCCTTCTTCTTCCTCCGAATTTGGGGAAGTTTTTTTTTTTTTTTCCTTCTTCCTCCTCCTTCCTCCTTCTTCCTTCTTCCTTGTCCTTCCTCCTTCTTCCTTCCTCTTCTTCTTCTTCTTCTTCCTCCGAATCTGCCCAGATTCGGTTTTTTTTTTTTGTTTTTTTTTCTTCCTTCTTCCTTCCTCCTTCCTCCTTCCTTCTTCCTTCCCCTTCTTCTCCTTCTTCCTTCTTCTTCCTCCGAATCTGGGGAAGATGAAGGGTTTTTTTTTTTTTTTTTTTTTTTGAGGAAGATGAAGAAGAAGGAAGAAGGAAGAAGGAAGAAGGAGAAGAAGAAGGAGGAAGAAGGAGGAAGAAGAAGAAAGAAGAAAAAAAAAGAAAAAAAAAAAGTTGCAGTCGGAGGAAGAAGAAGAAGAAGAAGAAAAAAGAAAAAAAAAAAAAAAAAGCCGAATCTGGGCAGATTCGGAGGAAGAAGAAGAAGAAGAAGATGAAGAGGAAGGAAAAAAAAAAAAACTTCCCCAGAAGAAGAAGAAGGGGAAGGAAGAAGAAAAAAAAAAAAAAACCGAATCTGGGCAGATTCGGAGGAAGAAGAAGGAAGAAGGAAGAAGGAGGAAGAAGAAAAAAAAAATAAATAAATAAAACTTCCCCAGATTCGGAGGAAGGAGAAGGAAAGGGAGAAGGGAGAAGGGAGAAGGAAGAAGAAGGAAGAAGGAGAAGAAGAGGAATGAAGAATGAGGAAGGAAGAAGGAGAAGGAGGAAGAAAAAAAAAAGTTGCAGAGAAGAAGAAGAAGAAGAAGAAGAAGAAGAAGAAGAAGAAGAAGAAGAAGAAAGAAGAAAGAAGAAGAAAGAAAAGAAAAAAAAAACAAACGTGGCTGACACGTGGCGCCCAGTCATTGTCCACATGGGCGCCACGTCACAATTCACGGCGCATTTAACAGTTTGACTAACGGATGTATGAGACTGTCCCAAAATTTACACTTTAGGTATGACTCTGAGACGAAAAAAACTTGATGTACTAAATGTTGAAAACCATGAAACATGAGGGTAGTAAACAATCTTTTACCCTTTCATTAAATATAACATAAGATTTTGTGGTATCGACTAGTGTAAATATTTTAAATTGAAGATCGAATTCATTCATTGTATTCATATAGGGTCAAGGAGTGTAGCTGTAAAAAATCATCTAAATTGGAGTTAAAATAACCGTTAAATCGTGATTTTTCGTTTATAACCGTCGAAACGTTTTGTTCCGTTACTTAATCTCTAAATGTTTTTTTTTTCCATTTTGGCGTATGCGACCTGGAAGCATATATAAACAAGTTTGATGGTTGGATCGTTGAAATTAGTTTCGTAGAATGCGTATCCCATCAAAACGATAGATTCACTAACACTTAGAATTTATTTATACTTTCATTAAATATAATATAAGATTTTGTGGTATCCATTAGTGTAAATATTTTAAATTAAAGATCGAATTCATTCATTGTATTCATATAGGGTCAAGGAGTGTAGCTATAAAAAATCATCAAAATCGGAGTTAAAATCACCGTTAAATCGTGATTTTTCCTTGATAACCGTTGAAAAGTTTTGTCCAGTTACTTGATCTCTAAATGTTTGTTTTTTGCCATTTTTGGAGTATGCGATCTCAAAGTATATATAAACAAGTTTGACATTTTGATCGTTGAAATTAGTTTCGAATGATGCGTATCCCATCAAAACGATAGATTCGCTAACACTTAGAGTTTATTTACAATTTCATCAAGTATAACATAAGATTTTGTGGTACCCACTTCGGTAAATATTTTAAATTGACGATCAAATTAGTTCATTGTATTCATATAGGATCAAGGAGTGTAACTGTAAAAAATCATCAAAATCGGAGTTAAAATAGCCGTTAAATCGTGATTTTTCGTTCATAACAGTCGAAAAGTTTTATCTCATTACTTGATCTCTAAATGTTTGTTTTTTGAGATTTTTGGAGTATGCGATCTCGAAGCATATATAAACAAGTTTGACGGTTGGATTGTTGAAATTAGTTTCGTAGAATGCATATCCCATGAAAACGATAAATTCACTAACACTTACGAGTTTATTTATACTTTCATTAAGTATAACATAAGATTTTGTGGTATCCACTAGTGTAAATATTTTAAATCGAAGATCGAATTCATTCATTGTTTTAATCTAGGGTCAAGGAGTGTAGCTGTAAAAAAATCATCAAAATCGGAGTTAAAATAGCAATTAAATCGTGATTTTTCGTTTATAACTGTCGAAAAGTTTTGTCTCGTTACTTGATCTCTGAATGTTTGTTTTTTTGAGATTTTTGGCGTATGCGATCTTGAAGCATATATAAACAAGTTTGGCAGTTGGGTCGTTGAAAATAGTTTCGTGGAATGCGTATCCCATGAAAATGATAGATTCACTAACACTTGGAGTTTATTTATACTTTCATTAAGTATAACATAAGAATTTGTGGTAGCCACTAGTGTAAATATTTTAAATTGAAGATCGAGCTCATTCATTGTATTCATATAGGATCAAGGAGTGTAGCTGTAAAAAAATCATCAAAATCGGAGTTAAAATAGCAATTAAAGTGTGATTTTTCGTTTATAACCGTCAAAAAGTTTTGTCTCCTTACATGATCTCTAAATGTTTGTTTTTTGCAATTTTTGGCGTATGCGATCTCGAAGCATATATAAACAAGTTTGACGGTTGGATCGTTGAAATTAGTTTCGTAGAATGCGTATCCCATGAAAATGATAGATTCACTAACACTTAGAGTTTATTTATACTTTCATTAAGTATAACATAAGAATTTGTGGTATCCAATAGTGTAATATATTTTAAATTGAAGATCTAGCTCATTCATTGTATTCATATAGGGTTAAGGAGTGTAGCTGTAAAAAAACCATCAAAATCAGAGTTAAAATAACCGTTAAATCGTGATTTTTCGTTTTATAACCGTCGAAAAGTTTTGTCTCGTTAATTGATCTCTGAATGTTTGTTTTTTGCGATTTTTTGCTGATGCGATCTTGAAGCATATACAAACAAGTTTGACTGTTGGATCGTTGAAATTAGTTTCGTAGAATTCGTATCCCATCAAGTTCAAAGGTGTGTGTATATCTATATATTAAGTAGATTTAAATTTATTTATTTTGTACGTATAACACTTAAGAAATTGAATGATATGTATATTTAAGCCGATCCAATGGTCACCAATTTTTAAAATTTAATTTAATATATATAATTATTATAGTTTTTAGGGGTATAAAATTGTTAAATTAATATATATAATTATTATACTATTTTTTATGGTTATAAAATTATAAAATTAATATATATAAAATTATAGTATTTGAAATATTAGGCGGGAAATTTCCCGCTTGTTTTGCACGAGGACATGGATGGAGAAACTTAGTGTCGGTTTTAACCGACGCGAGTTTCATTAAAGCGACGCTATGTGAATTTCAAAAAGTGTGTCAGAAGTTGGCGTCGGTTTTAAGCGACGCTAGTTTTATTAAAGCGACGCGAGTTTCATTAAAGTGACGCTATGTGAATTTCAAAAAGTGTGTCAGAAGTTTGCGTCAGTTTTAAGCGACGCTAGTTTCATTAAAGAGACGCTATGTGAATTTCAAAAAGTGTGTCGGAAGTTTGCGTCGGTTTTAAGCGACGCTAGTTTCATTAAAGCGACGCTATGTGAATTTCAAAAAATGTGTCAGAAGTTGGCGTCGGTTTAAACTGACGCAAACTAAGTACCCATATTTAAACCCCCTATCTTTCCCATTTCATATGTGCTTTCATTTCTCCCCCAATTTCAGACTTTCTTTTTCTGCTTCCCCATTTCATCTGTGCGTCCCTTTCTTCCTCCTTTTTAGGTTTTCCTCTTCTCCTTCCCCATTTGCTATGGATCACCATTTTGAAGATCAACATTCTGAGGAACTCCACTTCGAAGAGGAAGAGCTCGAAGGTGGTTCATTTTTAAATTATTATGATTATTAATTTTAGTTTATGTTTTGTATTCTAACTAGTTTTATGCTTAAATTGAAAATTTATCTTTGTTCTTGGTTTTTAAATGTTTTTTTCTGTATTTATAAGGATCAACTCAACAGAGATGCGGACCCTCAATTTCGAATTGGAAAGAACAGCCTTGTTCGTTTGATTCGTCTGGAAAATGCACTAGTTATAATTCTAGTGTGTTTTCGAAACATGTAGCGGCAGAGGTTAAAGATTACAGAAATATTTCGATGGTGGCATACTGGAATAAAGAAAAACAATGGTAAACGTTTCATGATTTATTTTAATATACCTTGAAATTTGTCTAATAAATTATTTTATTTTTCAGGAGATTGCCGAAAAAAATTAGCATAATCGGCAGTTGAAAACTATGAACCACACAACCGGTTCAAAATCTTTTGCAAGAGTTCGGGAAGAATTTGTATGAGTTGTACATTTTGAGGAATTGTAGTTAATTTTAAATTTAATATATAGTTGATAGAAATTTATTTTTAATATGAGTTGTACATCTTTTGTTAAAGTGATTATAAAATCGTGAAATTATATTGTTCTTTTGTTGCAATTTACTTTCTTAGCTTTCCGCTTGCACCTCACTGAGTATGAAGGTTTCAAGTTTTTTCTGACCTGAAAGATCATTTGGTATGGTAGGGAAACTATATGAACCATGAGTGTAAGTTCTGTAATATTAAACCCCAAACAAAAGGCAGAAGTTGGATGGAGAATAAGTAGGCCTGACAATTCCTGACACGACCCGATAACCCGGCACGACACGACACGAAATTAACAGGTGTTCGGGTCGACACGATAACGAAACGGGTCGTTATCGGGTAACCCGATAAGCACCTGTTAAGATAACGGGTTGGTTCGGGTATACACGTGGGTAACACGATACACGATAAGTAGAATATTAATTTAATAATTTTATAACCCTAAAAAAATACTATAATAATTATATATATTAATTTAACAATTTTATACCCCTAAAAACTATAATAATTATATATATATATATATTAAATTAACTATAATTATTATAATAATTATATATACTATAATAATTATAATATACCCCCAAAATATTAACTATAATAGTTATATATATATATATATATATATATTAAATTTTAAATTAAATTTTATACCCCTAAAAACTATAATAATTATACATACAAAATAAATAGATTTAAATCTACTTAATAAATAAATATATATATATACACACACACACCATTGAACTTCATGGGATACGAATTATACGAAACTAATTTCAACGATCCAACCGTCAAACTTGTTTGTATATGCTTCGAGATCACATCAGCGAAAAATTACAAAAAACAAACATTTACAGATCAAGTAACGAGACAGAACTTTTTGACGGTTATAAAACGAAAAATCACGATTTAACGGTTATTTTAACTCCGATTTTGATGATTTTTTTACAGCTACACTCCTTGACCCTATATGAATACAATGAATGAATTCGATCTTCATTTTAAAATATTTACACTAGGGGATACCACAAAATCTTATGTTATACTTGATGAAAGTATGAATAAACTCTTAAGTGTTAGTGAATCTATTGTTTTGATGGGATACGCATTCTACGAAACTAGTTTCAACGATCCAACCGTCAAACATGTTTGTATATACTTCGAGATCGTATACGCCAAAAATTGCAAAAAACAAACATTCGGAGATCAAGTAACGGGACAAAACTTTACGACGGTTATAAACGAAAAATCACGATTTAACGGTTATTTTAACTCCGATTTTGATAATTTTTTACAGCTACACTTCTTGACCCTATATGAATACAATGAATGAATTTGATCTTCAATTTAAAATATTTACACTAGTGGATACCACAAAATCTTATGTTATACTTAATGAAAATATGAATGAACTCTTAAGTTTTAGTGAATCTATTGTTTTGATGAGATACACATTTTGCGAAACTAGTTTCAACGATCCAACCGTCAAACTTGTTTGTATATGCTTCGAGATCGCATACGCCAAAAATTGCAAAAAACAAACATTCAGAGATCAAGTAACGGGACAAAACTTTTCGACGGTTATAAACAAAAAATCACGATTTAACGGTTATTTTAACTCTGATTTTGATGATTTTTTACATCTACACTCCTTGACCCTATATGAATACAATGAATGAATTCGATCTTCAATTTAAAATATTTACACTAGTGGATACCACAAAATCTTATGTTATACTTGATGAAAGTATGAATAAACTCTTAAGTGTTAGTGAATCTATTGTTTTGATGGGATACGCATTCTACGAACTAGTTTCAACGATCAAACCGTCAAACATGTTTGTATATACTTCGAGATCGCATAGGACAAACATTGAAAAAATCAAACATTCAGAGATCAAGTAACGGGACAAAACGTTTTGACGGTTATAAACAAAAAATCACTATTTAATGGTTATTTTAACTCCGATTTTGATAATTTTTTACAGCTACACTCCTTGACCCTATATGAATACAATGAATGAATTCGATCTTCAATTTAAAATATTTACACTAGTGGATACCACAAAATCTTATTATATACTTAATGAAAATATTAATAAACTCTTAAGTGTTAGTGAATATATTGTTTTGATGAGATACACATTTTGCGAAACTAGTTTCAACGATCCAACCGTCAAACTTGTTTGTATATGCTTCGAGATCGCATATGCCAAAAATTGCAAAAAACAAACATTCAGAGATCAAGTAACGGGACAAAACTTTTCGACGGTTATAAACGAAAAATCACGATTTAACGGTTATTTTAACTCCGATTTTGATAATTTTTTACAGATACACTCCTTGACCCTATATAAATACAATGAATGAATTCGATCTTCAATTTAAAATATTTACACTAGTGGATACCACAAAATCTTATGTTATACTTGATGAAAGTATGAATAAACTCTTTAAGTGTTAGTGAATCTATTGTTTTGATGGGATACGCATTCTACTAGTTTCAACGATCCAACCGTCAAACATGTTTGTATATACTTCGAGATCGCATACGCCAAAAATTGCAAAAAACAAACATTCAGAGATCAAGTAACGAGACAAAACTTTTCGACGGTTATAAACGAAAAATCACGATTTAACGGTTATTTTAACTCCGATTTTGATGATTTTTTACAACTAAACTCCTTGACCCTATATAAATACAATGAATGAATTCGATCTTCAATTTAAAATATTTACACTAGTGGATACCACAAAATCTTATGTTATACTTGATGAAAGTAAGAATAAACTCTTAAGTGTTAGTGAATCTATTGTTTGGATGGGATACGCATTCTACGAAACTAGTTTCAACGATCTAACCGTCATACTTGTTTGTATATGCTTCGAGATCGTATACGCCAAAAATTGCAAAAAACAAACATTTAAAGATTAAGTAACGGGACAAAACTTTTCGACGGTTATAAACAAAAAATCACAATTTAACGGTTATTTTAACTCCGATTTTGATAAGTTTTTACAGCTACACTCCTTGATCCTATATAAATACAATGACTGAATTCGATCTTCAATTTAAAATATTTACACTAGTGGATACCACAAAATCTTATGTTATACTTAATGAAAGTACGAATAAACACACTAGTGGGTCACTTTCATTAAGCTTTGAGTTCCATTGGCAATGTTTAAACTTTTGAAAAGGGCTTCACAACCTTGAAAACAAAAACGCTTTCATTTTGCATATCCTTGCACATTTAATATTTGTAATAGATTAGTAGTGTATGAATGTATTTTTTATGAGGCTCTTATTTTCGAGTGTAGATGTAGTACTTAAACGACAAATGTGTTTTAATGTTTTGAAGTAATATTTATGTGACAATGTGTGGTATGTGCAAATTTAAGAAAAAAAAATATTTTTCTTAACGGGTCATAACGGGTCGGGTCACTTTACCCGTTGGGTAAAGTGACCCGACCTGTTAAGGACCCGTTAAGATAACAGGTGTGACACGACACGACCCGTTAAGATAACAGGTGTTACATGAAAACGACACGAACACGACTGGCACGACCCGTTTGCCAGGCCTAAGAATAAGAGATAGAAGGAAACACCAAGAGTTTAAGCAATTTACCCCATGTGATTATTCAAAATATTCTCTCCCGTCTTCCAACAAAAGATGCTATCCGGACAAGCATATTGTCTAAACGATGAATTTCAAGCATATTTTTATATAATAATTTTTAATTATTATTAATTAAAAACGGAAAATGATTTTTTTTATTATTAATATATTTGGTGTCGCTTATGAACGACATCATAATAATTATTTTATGTATCCATATGTTATGTAATGTCGGTCAAAACCGATGGTAGTTTGGATATTTTATAATTAAATTGGTAATTAGCGTCGCTTTAAACCGACGTAATGTTGAAGTTTACGTCGCTTTAAACCGACGTCAGTGTCAGTGTTGCTTTTAACCGACACTGCGTACTGGCGGATTAAGCGTACAAACCGACTCAAGCCCTTTCGTGACGCCAGCATTAGTGTCGCTATTCCAATCCGACATTACATTGTTTTATGTCGGATTTTTGCGAAATTTCCAACAGAAATTGGGTTTCTTGTCGGTTTTTGCTTCGCCACTGATGAGGTATATTGTAGTAGTGTCAAGGGGATATTTATGGACCTATCCAACCAACATGCGGACCATTTAGATACTTTATGGTGTTGGTTGATGCATCGACACATTGGCCACATGTCTGTTTATTGTCCACACGCAACGCTGCATTTGCAAAACATCTAGCACAAATTGTTAAGCTTAGAGCTCACCACCCTGATTATCCGATCAAGTTGATTCGACTGGATAATATTGGAGAGTTTATGTCACAGACCTTAGACGATTATTGCATGTCAGTTGGGATTGAAGTCGAACATCTTGTACCCTATGTTTGCACCCAAAACGGCCTGGCAAAAGCTTTCATAAATCGCCTTCAATTGATAACTCGGACTTTGGTTATGTAGACCAAACTGCCAGTATCTGCCTGGGGCTATGCAATATTGCACGCAGCTACGTTGGTCCGCCTGAGGCCTACCGCTACCCAACCTCATTCATCGTTACAATTGGTTACTGGATACGGGCCTGACGTCTCACACTTACATGTGTTTGGGTGCGCATTCTATGTGCCAATAGCACTGCCACTACGTACCAAAATGGGTCTTTAGAGAAAATAGGAATCTATGTTGATTATGATTCGTCATCAATTATTCGCAACTTAGAACCTTTGGCCGGAGATCTCTTTACCGCACGTTTTGCAGATTGTCAGTTCGATGAGATAGTATTCCCATCGTTAGGGGGAGATAAGAATGCTAATGTTCCTATAGAACGTTGCGAATTGTCGTGATATGCTCCCACTATGTCTTATTTAGATCATCGCATTGCCCAATTTGAAACTGAAGTGTATCGTATTGTAGATATTCAGAGCATTGCTCAAAGCATGCCGGATGCTTTTACTAATCTAGCAAAGGTGACAAGATCACATATACCCACTGCAAACGCACCTGCAATGATTGACGTACATAAAGTACGCCGTAATACCACCTTGGAAGGCCGAACCGTCCCTGAGGGTAGGGCGGCTACACCTCCCAAACTATCTGGTACACTGGCTGTTAGCCAATTATCTACTCCTACCCTGAAGCGTGGCAGACCCCCTGGTTCAAAGGATTCACAACCCCGGAAGAGGAAAACGGCACAAACTATTAACCCTAGTCTCAATCCGACCATCGGTTACACATATGTTCTAACGCATGAGGTTATTCTAGATTACGGTGATGTCTTACACAGTATAGGATGAAATTTGGAATCAGAATGAGATGATCGTCGACGATACATTTGTGTACACAGTAGATACTGACATCATGCTTAGCGATGATATTAAATCCCGTTCCATTGATGAATGTCGATGTAGAACAGATATGTAACATCCCACATCGACCAATGGAGAGGGGGTGATGTGCGTTACATGTACATGCCCACCTCCATATACCACAATGCCTTTTGGGAACTCACTAGCTTCGAGTTCCATCGAAACTCCGAAGTTAAGCGAGCTCGGGAAAGAGCAATCCTAGGATGGGTGACCCACTGGGAAGTTCTCGTGTGAGTTCCTAGAAACAAAATCGTGAGGGCATGGCCAGAGCCCAAAGCGGACAATATAGTGCTACGACGGAGTCGAGACTAGGATGTGACAGAATGGTATTAGAGCCACTCTACCGTGTGGTGCGAATGTGCCTAAAAGGTTGTCGGGCCCCTAAGAGGGGTGGATTGTAACATCCCACATCGACCAACAAAGAGGGGGTGATTTGCCGTATATGTACATGCCCACCACCATATAGCATGTGACTTTTTGGGAACTCACTGGCTTCGGGTTCCATCGGAACTCCGAAGTTAAGCTAGTTTGGGCAAGAACAATCCTATGATGAGTGATCCATTGGGAAGTTCTCGTGTGAGTTCCTAGAAACAAAATCGTGAGGGCGTGGCCAGGGCCCAAAACAGACAATATCATACTACGGCGGAGTCGAGACTAAAATGTGACAGGATTTGTCAAACTGGAAACAAGCAATTCAGGTCAAACTCGATTCGCTTGCAAAATGTAAGGTGTTTGGGTCTGTAGCTCTTATTCCACCATATATGAAGCTTATGGGCTACAAATGGATTTTTGTAAGGCAGCGTAATGAGAAGAATGAAATAGTGCGATACAAAGCACGCCTCATAGCGTAAGGTTTCTCTCAACGCCCTGAGATTGATTACGAGGAGATGTATTCCCCCGTAATGGACGTCATAACGTTCCGCTACCTTATCAGTTTGGTAGTTTCTGAAAAACTGAATATGCAACTTATGGACGTGGTAATCGCGCATCTCTATAGGGATCTAGATACAAAAATCTACATGAAAGTTCCAGAAGGACTTCCATTGACTAGTTCAAATAGTTCTAGACCATGAAACACTCTCTCGATTAGATTGAGGAAATCATTCTACGTATTGAAATAATTTTGACGAATGTGGTATAACTATCCGAGTGAATATTTGACAAGTCAGAGTTATGTGAACAACGAACTATACCCATGTTAGTTCATTAATAAGTCACATTCCAGATTTGCGATCGTTGCAGTTTATGTCGACAACAAGAACCTCATCGAAATTCCCGCAGAGCTTGATGAAATTGTCGTTCACTTGAAATCGGAACTTGAGATGAATGATCTTAGGAAAACTTGATATTGTCTCGACTTGGAGATTGAGCATTGTTCGGATGGAATCCTAGTACATCAATCGAACTACACCCAAATGGTATTGTGACATTTTCATGAGGATAAAGCGAAGCTTTCGAGTACTCATATGGTCGGTCGGACTCTAGAAGCTAAAAGAGACCCCTTTCATCCAAAGGAGGATGATGAAGAGATTTTGGAGCCTGAACTTCCATACCTAAGTGAAATTGGTGCTTTATTGTACTTGGCTCTATGCACTAGATCCGAAATCTCCTTCGTTGTTAATCTTTTACCTAAATATAGCAATGCGTCTACACGCAGATACTGGAATGGTGTTAAGGACATTTTTCGCTACCTCAAGGGTACAACGGATGTGGGCTTGTTCTACACCCACGAATCCTCGAGATAAGCCGACTCGTTGGTTACGCAGATGCTGGTTATCTGTCTGACCCATATAAGGCATGTTTTTAAACGGGCTATGTCTTTACCGTTAGAGACACAACTATATCTTGAAGGTCTACCCAGCAAACACTAGTTTCAACTTCTTTGAACCATGTTGAGATTCTCGCCTTGCATGAAGCATCGCGTGAGTGCTTTTGGTTAACAGCAGTCATGGAACATCTTCTAAGCACTAGTGGTATTACTATCATCGTTGACCTTCCTACGACGATCTTTGAAGACAATGCAACATGTATCGAGCAGTTAAAGAAAGGATACATCAAGGGAGGACAACACCAAGCATATAACGCCAAAGTTTTTTTATTCTCACCAGCAACAACAACATCAGAACATTAAAGTCAAGCAAATCTGTTCCCAGGACAACATGGCCGATCTCTTCACCAAGTCATTGCCCAAGTATACTTTTCAGAAACTCGTCTAAGGAATCGGTATGCGTAAATTATTTGAGTTGAATTGCTTGTAGTTCTCTTATTTGGAAGTTATGTCTAACTTTGGGGGAGTATCTTCTTATTTGGAAGTTATGTCTAACTCTGAGGGAGTATCCAGAAGTATACTCACTTGATCTTAATGTACTCTATTTCCTACGATTAGGAGCATTTTTCCCACTGGATTTTTTCTACCTAACGAGGTTTTGATGAGGCACCCATCATGGGATGATCATACTCCATTGAGTTCACTACCTTTGTCCCATATGACGTTTGTTTTAGACATTATGCATACTTCTCAATTTTCTCCTTAGTCTATGGGTTTTTACCTACCCTAAGTTCTACCATAGTGAGGTCTTGTGAGTTTTACTACCAATGCATACTTTATTTAAATTTGAGACTCGCATTCGCCTGTTGTGTCGACGACTTCATCAACTGTTCTACCTCAACTGCTGAAGACCTGATGCGATGTTTTGTTTGAGTATTTACACACTCAAGGGGGAGTGTTGTAGTCATATTTAGAATAGGAATGTGATTGTGTAAATCCTAGTGTATTTAGGGATATCTTGAAACATTCCCTAAAGTAGATATTATCCTATTAGAGTTGTAATCCTATTAGGGTAAGTATTTAACCTATCCTACTACTATAAATAAAGGCACAATGGGGTGATATAACTCATACTTCACAATTAAATCTCTCTCTTCTCTCTCTTATTGCCGTCGGCCTCCCATTCTCTATTCCTTTAGAATAGTTCAGTAAATTAAGCCTACAACACATACCACAATATATTCAACCTGAATTATATTTAGGGGTATGTAAATGCCAAAAACAATTGAGGAGAGTTCAAGGCTGAATTCAACCTTAATTAAATTTACATATTTTTGACAAGGGAAATGTTAGGGATACCAAATTTCTAAATCAAATTTTGTAAATCACGTATGTTGATGATTGCATTATTACTTAAGTATTGATTAACGTGCTTATTTTATATTGGTGACTCGTCATTTGGTTTACAAATTTGACTTAAAAATTTAGTCTTCCTAGCATTATCCTCTTGATAAGCATAAGCGAAAAGAGTTTAGAGGAATCGCGTTCTATATAAGCAGTTGCTTGGATTGATTGCCCAAATCGGAGTTACTTGATGAGAAAGATGAAGCTTTATTTACCGTAGATAAAATCACACAACAGATAAAAACTGGGCATATAACAAGTATGAACAGGGGCATTAGGCAACTACTCTCACATGACTAGGTGTTTCCTTTTGGTGTTCCTTGGCACACGAGTTATCAGATGTGTTTTCACTGCCCTTGAAAAGGCTTCTGCATCAAACACCACAACCACCACCACCACTACCACCACAACTACCACCACTACCACCTCAGCCTCTTTAGCCAACACTCTTTAGCATGCTTCTATAGCCACCACCACTACCACCGCAACCTTCTTAGCCACCACTCTTCAGCATGCTTCCACAGCCACCACCACCACCACAATCACCACTACTACCACATCGACCTTAACCTTACTCTTCAACATGCTTTCACAACCACTTCCACAACCACTACCACAACTACCACTCTTCATAATGGCTTCATAGCCACCACTAAAATGACTACCACAGCCGCAGCTCTTCACCATGTTTCCACATTCTCCACCGCAACCACTGCCACATCCTGTAGATGCCTCACTAATTGTTACATTTCCACACCAGCTACCACATCCTCCAACGCAGCTACCATCTTTTTTTTCAGCATCATTGCATCTCATTGAGCCATATCATTGTTCTGCTCAGCCTCGGTTACTCTTGAATAGGTCAAGTTGGTTGTCTTGATTCTCATTATTCCTCAGCTACACCACCTATCTCTTTGGCATTAATAGCCAAAATGTCATATATTTCCTTTTTCAGCATATCAGATGATATAAAAGCTTTGCATGATCCCAGGAACTAGAATCCATCCTTCCTTTACCTTTTCATTTGTTAAGTAAGATAAAGGAATTGTTTATGAAATATGACAAAGCGAGAGAACTAGGGAAGTGATCACACAGTAATCAGTACCCAGACATATCCGGATTTTAAGTTTAGCAATGCCACTGCTTTGCCATAAGGATCTTCAGCAGAGAATTCAACCAAGGTCATGAAATCTTGTTCATTTTATGTTTGTCGCAATGTTTGGGTTCGTAGTCCTGCTTTCTTCTGCGAAATATTTTGACCTGTATCAAGAGATAAATTTAGGAAACATAATATAGTGTTGTATGCAAGCCGTTTTCTTCATTTCTTGGTTGAAGAGGCCGTCTGCGATATACACAAAGGGGGAAGGGGAACTAAAAATATGAATAATTATGATTATTAGGAAACATGCGAAGTGATTGGAGCAAGGATGCATACCATCTTATATGCGTTTCAGCATACGGCGGTAAACAGTCAACGCTCAAAATTTGTAGGTTAACAAATTAAAATATAGGACCCTTAGTTGGGTTGAGATATGAGCTAAAATGAAATGGACACAAAAGTTTGAGTAGTTCAATCTTTAAAATTGGGCTACATCCATTGTGTTGCTCGGATTCTATTAATTACAAGACTAAAAATAGTGGTCGGCTAATACATGAACTCTTTTTCTCTTTAGATCTCCTTCCCCAGTACAAAAGGCGCTCACCCCCTTATATAGGCCCTCATGAACCCCCAGCCTTGGGCCTTCACAACTTGGCATTTAATGCACCACCTACGTAGACTAGCATACTAAAACTTTTTCGCCTATCAACCAGGTATTCGGCAGTGAAGTGACAGGCGTTCAGTTGAGAATGCGTGTGTTTTCAGAATGGTGCGAGCCTTGGTTATCCCATCCTGTCTCTTTGAGTGCCGCTTTGAGCACATTTACGTCCCATCTTGGGTTTCTATCACTGACTATAGTTCACCATGTGGCTTGATTGTCCTTTAACAGACTTGTCCCTAGAGACTTGTGCCATAAAGCTGTTAGCCTGCCCACGTGCCCTGGCGTTTGAAAAGTACTTTACATATCTTTGTCGGACTGGAATTATAAGCGGTCAGCTTTAGCACATGGGATCATTCTTTTCTAAACCTCTCGGGCCTTGGGTTTCTTGAACTTCTTGGGGCTTTTCATGGCTTCTTTTCTGGCCTGCACCATTACATGGGCCTAAAAAGCGCCTTGTTAAAAGATAGTAATGTAATTTCGCACAAACCAAACTTCGCTTTTTTGTTTTCTTCAAATCTCGCCCATATGTCATTATAGCATCTTTAATTTTTTTTTTTTAAAACCACATTATCTCTCTCTCTCTCTCTCTCTCTCTCTCTCTCTTTTTCCATATTATAGTTTTCTTTTTAAATTTTTATATTTACGAACACAGTGGGTGGGATTCATCTAGTTATAACAAAATAATATAAGATGTTAAGTTGGCAACTAAAATATTGATGTGAAAAGAAGTCAAAGGACTTGAATCAAAAGTTGGCAAGATACAAGTTTCAATCGAAGTCATATCATCACTAGAGATAGGCGCCTAAATTTCCTTTTTTATTTAATTTTTTGAAAAGGCAATGTAAGCTTTAATTAGTACAACAATATCATTAACCTTCAATTTCAAACTTTCAAAAATATTATTCAATTTTTTTGGTTAAAAAGTAAAACATCACTACAAAGCACAAGAATTAAATACAGGACATGATCAAACCAATATGACTACTGAACTTATCAATTATAGTCTCTCAAAAACTTGCATATCAACACTACAACAGTTTGGGTCTTTTACGACTTGAAATATACGGCGTACAATACTGGCATGCCTTAAATGATATTATTCACGACATTCGTAAATTTCATGTCGTAATACTTGCACATAATCTAGCATTCACGACATCACTTTTACGCAAGTCGTTAAATAAAAATATTTACGGCGTAAGCGTTGTGTGTCGTATTTGACAATTTACACGACGCACTTTCCTACTCCTTTAAGACATCACATTATGTCGTAAAGTGAATTTTCTATATATTTAGATCCCTACCTTTTATGGCACAAATAATACGTCTTAATTAATAATTTCTAGCTTCCCACCTAAACTTTCCTACTCCACACCTAATAAAAAATGCACAGCGGGAAATTATAGCGCCAGAATGAAATATCAAACAAGTGAAATTATAGACCATTCCACTTCACTTTCCCCTTTCTTTTTCTCTGCCTTTCAGATTGCTCGTTTCTTTCACACCACCATGACCCAACAGGAAGGCCATCTCCTCTCTGGCGTGCATGTCATACCCAGATTTATTTACCCAGACAACAAACCCCTTTCTCCATCGGTTTGTCGCAGTCCATGGCCTCATCTCCACGTCGCTTGTTGTCCACCACCGAAAATTCAAGAACCCAGGAGATCCAATCGCCAAAACTCAAATCGACACCTAAATCTTCCTCTCCCAGACACACGAGACCGTCGTTTTTCTCCCAATGTTTTAAGGTTGAAGTTTTTCCTTTTTTTTCAAATTTTTATTTTATCTATATATAAATTTGGTTTTGAATTTACAGGTACTTTCCTCCAGCAGCCCCTCCACTTGCACATTCGCACTCCGCAGCCTCCAATTTGGGTAAATTTGAGTTTGATTTTTCTAAATCTATATGTAGTTGTGCCTGGCTTTATTATTTTGTGATTGGAGATTTTTTTAACTTGATTTATTATTACATATGGAGGATTCTTTTAGGGGGATGTAATCAAACTCGGATTTGGAAGGATTTTAAAAGACTTTCAAATCTTAGTGTAGTCAACCAAAGGATTTTAAAGGATTTTAGAATCCATGCAAATTTGGGTGTAGTCAATCAAGATTTTAATAGTCATTTTTAAAGTCCATTCAAATCTAAGTGTATTGAAAAATTAAAGATTTCATAGGATTTCATTAAGTTGTGGATTTTGTGGGATTTGTAATGCAGAACGACAAAGAGATAGAGGAGATATGTCAAAAAACACATGAGGCTTGACATAAAAATGATAGAAAAGCAATGCTCAATTCTTCATTACCATAAAATTATAATTCCAAATTGTCTCCTTTAACATATCAAACTCCCTCCCTAATATACTAGTGTGCCAAAACATCTTCATCATTGAAAATACAACTCCCAGAGCCGCCAAAGCATATTAAATCACAATTGTTTCACCTGGCCACTTAATTTAAAACACAACTTACAATGCATCAAAATTACTACAAAACATTAAATCACAGCCTAAGATACATGAATCTCAAATTAATAATTAATAGAATGGCCAAACAACAAAATACCAAAAGCCTAGTTAAAATACCAAAATACCAAAAGCCAAGAAGTATATATAACCAAGACCAAATAGAATCCTATCTCACACCTTAGGATTTCAAATCCAAGAACCTCTACCTCTTCCTCTCACACTTTATCTTCTTCCTTCATCTCAGCAATTTTTTCTTTATCTCAGCAATTTTTCTACAATTCTTTTTGCAATTTTGTGCAATTTTTTCTTCATGGCAGGGAAGGGGAATTGGAATTAGGTTGTGAAGGAAGAGGAGTAAGAGAGAGTCGCGGAAAACATTTATCACATTTATCTGTCAGAGATCGAATTTTGGATTTTGTTGTCGGGTTTGATTCTGTTTTGCATGATTTTTGTTGGTTGAAACTGTTTTTGGCTTAATTGCATGATCGTATCTCAAGCGCTTCGACCTCGAATTATTGTTTTCATGGAATTTTATTCGCATTTTCTTAGTTTTTCTAACTCTTTTTTCTCTAAAACATAATTTTAATTAAGCAGGTGGTGGTAGAATAATTTCTGCAGAGTAGAGAATCAAATTATCAAAAATTGTCTTTTGTGAGGTGGATACTATTTCGAGCGGCAGCATTCAAGTCTTTGGTGAATTTTTAAACGAAGAGGTTGCAAATGCAGCGGTAATGAGTGGAAAAGTTTATACTTAAATTTTATTAGTATTAAAGTCTTGGGAAAAAGACTGTTTACTACCCTCATGTTTCGTGGTTTTCAACATTTAGTACATCAATTTTTTTTCGTCCCAGAGTCATACCTAAAGTGTAAATTTTGGGACAGTCTCATACATCTGTTAGTCAAACTGTTAAGTGTTCCGTTAACTGTGAAGTGGCGCCCATGTGGACAATGACTGGGCGCCACGTGGGTCACCACGTGGATTTTTATTTTATATTTTTAAAGAAGGGGTTTTCACTTTTTTTTAGGGGTTCAAAAAACATTTCCCGCAAAAAAATTTGAAATTTTTTTTTTCTTTTTTTTTTTCTTTTTTTTTTTTCATCTTCTTCTTGGCATAATCGATTTTTTTTTCTTCTTCCTCCTCCTCCTCCTCCTTCTTCTTCTTCTTCTGGGCATATTTTTTTCTTCCTCTTCCTCCTCCTTCTTCTTCTGGGCAGATTCGTTTTTTTTTTCTTCTTCTTCCTCCTCCTCCTCCTTCTTCTTCCTCCTTCTTCTTCTTCCTCCTCCTCCTTCTTCTTCCTTCTTCTTCTTCTGGGCAGATTTTTTTTTTTTTTTTCTTCCTCCTCCTCCTCCTCCTCCTTCTTCTTCCTCCTCCTTCTTCTTCTTCTGGGTAGATTCTTTTTTTTTTCTTCTTCTTCCTCCTCCTCCTCCTCCTCCTCCTTCTTCTTCTTTCTTCTTCTTCTTCTGGGCAGATTTGTTTTTTTCTTCTTCTTCTTCTTCCTCCTTCTTCTAGGCAGATTCTTTTTTTTTTTCATTTTTCTTTTTCTTCTTCTTCCTCCTACTCCTCCTCCTTCTTCTTCTTCCTTCTTCTTCTTCTTCTTCTTCTTCTTCTTCTTCTTCTGAGCAGATTCGTTTTTTTTTTCTTCTTCTTCCTCTTCCTCCTTCTTCTTCTTTTTATGGGTTTTTTTTTGTTTTTCCTTCTTCTTCTTTTTCCTGAGCGTGGAGTCGAAGATGGTGATGGGAGGGTGGGCACGGGTGGGATTGAAGATGAAGGTTTTGTTTTTTTTTTTAATAAATAAATAAAATTTTAATTTTATTTATTTATTTTTAAATTTTCACGTGGATGACATGTGGCGCCCAGTCATTGTCTACATGGGCGCCACGTCACAGTTAACGGGAGACTGAACATTTTGACTAACGGATGTATGAGACTGTCCCAAAATTTACACTTTAGGTATGACTCTGGGACGAAAAAAACTTGATGTACTAAATGTTGAAAACCACGAAACATGAGGGTAGTAAACAATATTTTGCCCTAAAGTCTTTATCAATTTATAAGTTAACATTTTGTTTTTACTAGCTCTTAACTTACCAACCGAATCCATCTCCTTTGACTAGCTAGAGTATCTTGGTTGGGCACTCTATCCGTTCCCAGGGCCTAGTTTCCAAAGACGAAGTTGAGACAGGTTGGGAACTCTCTCTTTCTCTCCTTTTGTTTTAGTTCCCAGGAAAGTTTATTGGATTGAAGAAAATGGAACAAAACGAAATGAAAAAAAAATTGAAATTTGTTGTTGCTTCTGTTGATGTTGAATTTGTAATATATTAAGACAAAAAAACTAGATAAATGGCTAACTTTGATGTAAATTGATAACAGCAAGCCACTAGGTCAAAAAACAGTGAGTCTTACCTTAGAGTTTTTGGGGATATCATAATTGATAACCATATCCACTGATCGAATATCCAATATTCTACTTGCCGCTTCAATTCTTCATGCGTGAAATGTTAGAGACTCATAAAAACAGTGAGTCTTACCTTAGTGTTTTTGGGATTTAGGTTTGTATGATAATGGTTAGGTTTTCTTTCAGTATCACTTTTCTTACTTGAGATTAAATGTGTATTTCTACATGTGGCAGTACAATAGATTTTCTTTTGCTCCATGTGCTTATGTCTATGCAGATAGAGATAGCAATTAGTGTGGTTCAAACATTAGGAGCTGTATTTCACTCTCAAAGGACTTCGTTTGAAGGTGTGTAAGGAAAAGTGAAGTCTTTCAAGTGACAAATTTCTTTGTTATTAGAGGCCTATTTGTTATTTCATGTGTAGTTTGATACTGACCTTAGCTTTGTTCAACTTGTAATACATTTTGACAATATGATTATTTATGAAATTATTGTATTATAGTAAATGTGTAATTTTGTCGATTCTTTTATATATATATATATATATATATATATATAAATTAAAAATTAAAATTAAAATAAATGTGTATTATTGTATGCAAAATCAGCAGTAATTGTTGATGCTAGTCTTCGTTTACGATGTACGAATTATGCCGTAATTACTTTCACAGTATTACGACACTCAACAAACGTTGTATCAAATATAAATTACGGCACACATGTATGCCGTAATTGTTTTCATAGTATTACAACACTTCATTAACGCCGTATCTAATACCAATTAAGGCTCACAAGGCATGCCTCAAAAAGCATTTACGACACTTCATTAACGCCGTATCTAATACCAATTAAGGTGCACAAGGCACACCTTACAGAGCATTTACGACGTATTTTGCCTAAATTATTCACGGCTACTATAGAACGTCGTATTTGACAAAACATCTTTTACGACAGGGGTTTTTACTGCTTAGGGGCTCACGCCGTGAATAACAGTTTGCAGCGCCCTTTGTGCACCGCAAAAGACCAGTTCTGTTGTAGTGCAAGTCTTGTTATTTGCTTAAAAATAATTAATTATGAATATAAAGTAGTGTGTTGCGTTCATTGACTTAATAATGTCTTTCAGCACCAATTGATCATGAATGCCAGCGGTGAAACATTGGGAAGACGGGGAACCTCATAAGCCCGTCCTTACAATATAAACCATCATGTTCACCTCAAACGAAGTAGTAAGGTTGCCGCCTTACTCAAAGTCATCTCCGTCTCTTTGTGTCTGATTTCCCACCATTCTTGCTCGATTCAAGTCACAGTTCAAGAAGCTCTGAAAGTCTTGGAACAAATACACGTTGTGAAGACGTATAGTGTCGCTTGGTGGTTCATACTTGAAAACTACAAACACCCAAAACATAATTTATCATGTAATTGCAGAGACTTGATGAAAGTTTTCATTGCTATAGATCGATTGTTTGACACATTATGTTACCAAATTGTTGATATATAATTTACAACAGAAATTACATCACATGACTTCTATGGCGAGAGCCTCAAACCCCCAACGCCGTGGTTCTAACTGGCGACTGTCTTCCTCTATGTCCCCCCTATTTGGCAACAAACGTGATGGTGATCCTCTGTTGGTTGAGGATTTGGCGCAAGCCAAACGAAGCTGCATCTTATCTCCCTCTACCTATGCTCCAACTACATCAGCGATGACTACGGTTGGGCAGCCCCGCCGATCGCCATGAACTAGGTCACCTAGAACTGTCGTAGTTTGGGGAACGACCCGGTAGTTCAAGCTCTGGAAATTCTTATTTCCCAACAGGTTCCCCAACTTCTCTTTCTCTGTGAAACTAAGTGCGACAAGAAGATATGTTTGTATGTTCAAAATCATTTGGGTTTTTGTAATTCTTTTTCTGTTTCTAGTTCTGGTAATTCAGGTGGTCTTGCATTATTTTGGTCGGAGGAGATCCCTCACCTAGCTTTGCCCTCTTATGTGCATCATATTGATGCTGAAACTGGTATGGTTGATGATGTTTGTCAATTGAGGATTACTGGTTTTTATGGTTTTATAGCCACTACAGAAAGGTACAAATCTTGGGATCTCATTCAGTCTCTGAGTACTGCGAGCTCATTACCCTGGCTTATTCTTGGGGATTTTAATGAGGTGATCCTGGCCTTTGAGAAATTTTGGAGGCAGGGTGTGCAGCTCTTCCTAAATGCAAGGTTTTAGGGACGTGGTTTGACATTGCAACCTGTTAGACTTGAGTTTTGAGGGTGACTCCTTCACTTGGGCGAACTCGATTACGAAATGTCGTTTAGATTGTTGTCTTATTTCTCCGGATTGGCGACTGCCGTTCAATTAT